>CM033988.1:47610350-49026600 GCA_019706035.1 Raphanus raphanistrum subsp. raphanistrum
TTTGTTTTGTTCTGTAATTATGAATAGCTGGGTGTTTCTTGAATGTAAGTGAGATTAATATATTTGAATTTTGGTTCCTATTAGTTCAGCCGGAGCAGCTTCGATGGACCGAACGGCAGCTGCGATGTCCCAACACGCAGCTCGCATCAGAGACAGCAGTATCAATTTCATCTCAAGCAGAAAGACCAAGAGCAAACTGCATCAGACAGTGGTGGCGTGTCTGCAGCTTCTGCGATGGCTTCCTCTGTTGTTCCCAACAGGCACGCGAAGTTCGCTCTTGAATCTTACATCTGTCGAAAAATCTTCTAAGGGTTTGATCACGAGACGTTTTACATGAACGGAAGTTGTCTTCTCTTATCAACCCGGACCAGTACCGTCGTGACTGCTTTGCTCAGTTCAAAGACATGAAGGCAATGGATCCCATGGAGCTGCTTGGGATCTTGCCGACTTGCCATTTTGTTAAGTTCTGCTCGAAGAAGTACCTTTCCATCATTCACCACGAGATGGAAGAGTCTTTGTTCGGAGACTCGGAGCAAAGGGAGATGGTTTTAGCTGGTAACCACCCAAGAAGTCAGTTCTATGGAGAGTTTTTGGGGTTAGCCAAAGCGGTATGGCTGCTTCATATCTTGGCCTTTTCGCTCGATCCGTCCCCAAGTCACTTTGAAGCAAACAGAGGAGCCGAGTTTCACTCTCAGTACATGGAGAGTGTCGTGAGGTTCTCGGATGGCCGTGTTCCCGCGGGTCAGGTCGTAGGGTTTCCTGTTGTCCAGGATTCAAGCTCAGACATCAAGGGAAATGGTCCATCATCAAATCCAGAGTTTACTTGGTTCCAAGGGCGTAAAAATTATGTTTCATTGAGTTCAGTTTTCGTAGTGATGTCATGTTGGTTAAGTTAAATCTTAGTTTTTGTAAGAAATAAAGTGACCGTTTAAAATTGGAGTTTTAAAAATTGGAGTAATAATGTTTTAATTATTAATCTAACTGACTAAAGTTCACGTAACATAGAAGTGTATTCATGACAAAATTCGACGTCTTATAACGAATAATGTAATAAGTTATATGTTCTTTTAGACGAGGGATCTCTGGAATCAATCTAACAATACTTCTCTTAGAAACACTTTCTTCACCTGTCACAGAGAGAACATGATTAAAGAGATGAAGAAGAAGAGCCTTTCCATCATTATAAGAAAGCAAAAGAGAATAAGGAGAAGAATCAGAATAAGGAGGTCTTCTAGAACAGTACACACACATGAGACGAAACCGTTTCTAAGGAAGTAAGGTATGCATGTTCGGTTCAACAAAGGGTGTACCTTGCCATTTTTAGTTTCCCTCTTCCTCATTCACAAAGTTAATTTCTTTTCTTGATTCATTGCGTAAGTACAACTTAGAGAAAACCTTTTTCTTTGGTAAAAAAAAAGAACAGACTTAGACAAAACCTTTAAAAAAAAAGTTTACAAAACCATTTAAAACTAAATTTGACATAATTATTAATTTTGTTTACTACTAAGATCAAATCTACTAAAAAAAAATCTACTAAGACATCTACCCAACATTTTCTCTCATTAGTATTTAATTTTCAATTCAAACAAATTTTTAATATCGTTTTCAGTCAGCAGATGATAAAATAGTAATAAAATAGTGATAATACATAATCTCTGCAAATATTTTGATATTTTTCCCTAACAATTACATAATATAGTTAGCCAGTGATTTGAAAAGAGAAATTGCAAAATTGTTGTTGATTTTATAAAGTTTAGTCTTTTAAACTTTATTTACTAAATCAAGTAGAAAAATTCAAAGAATTTATAACCATAAAAGCATACTAAAATTCTACGATTCTATCATGCTTTTATGAAATGAGAAAGTAAATTATCTTATTTTCTAACCACACTCAGTATAATTTATCATATACAAGTGAAATTTATCGTGTGTATAGAGAGTAACACTTGAAGCAATGTTCTTAAGGAAGTACTTTTAGAAAGAAACCGATTGGTTTGAGATACATGATCTCAAATTATTCACATATGTAAAAAATAACTATGTACATTAGTTGTGCTACATGAGTTTTAATGTTATTTTTATAGTAGAAAATTTATTACACTATCCGAATAATTTATAGCATAAAAGATATTAGCGGATTTATGTCCGTCACATATAAAAATAACTATAACTCTTTTATGTTCTTTTCTTCAACATATATATATATATATAATGTGGACATCTATAAATAATAAATAAATGATTATTATTTATTAAAAACTAAACATTTAAAACTAAAATAAATATTAAAAATATAATGTTATTTATCAAAGAATAGTGAATTAAGGTTACTGTCATTATAATTCAAAACAAAAAAAAATATTTATTATTATGATCTCATAATTCTTTCTTATTTGTTTGGTTATAATATTTTTAATGTATATAAATTAATAAAAAATAATTTTTATTGTAATTTTCCGTCCGTAGGGCGGACCGACCCTAGTGTTTAAATATAAACAAATGTCTTATATACCAGGGGGAGCATTTTAATTATCTAAGTAAAAATATTTCATTTGTTATTTAATATCCCACTATTTTGTTCACAATATGTTTAGAATATTAATAATCTAGATCTGGTCTAACATAGACTCTTTTATAGTAGATAAAAATAATGACTCTATTTTAATAGAATAGATAGATATACAAATATATAAATATATATAAGATCTAAGATATTTTGGAGGAAAATAACGTTTTGTTCTTTTTTTGTTATAAGGAGTAAATGATAGTTTTACCAACTTTTTGTAATACTTATAATATTACTAACTATGTAGGTTAATTTTGAGTTTGACTAAGTATGAGATCTATTTTTACATTTCTATTGAAATTTTTAGTCATATTTAATTTGGTAAAATCCTCCAAAATGATATTCACATACTTGACAAAAACTAATTGTGATAAATGGAAGTCAAAGTATATTGTAGTTGTTAGTCAAACTGTAATGATTTAGTATACTTAAATTTTATGATTACGTATAGATAAATGGTGTACATTAGAAATTTTCAAATTTTATGATTATGTATCGAAGCTTTAAATGGAATTAAAATTTTGACTTCTTTATTTTTATCAAAATTGCATTTATTTCTGAAAAAAATTTCCAATAAAATAAATAATATTTTCATACATTAGTCTATCTGTGGAAAATACAACACAATTACACCATTAATTTATTCTGAAAATAATAAATTGAGCATTGACTTCTTTTTCATATTATGGTAAGTATATTACTCGTTTTAAAAATATACCAAAAGGAGAAAAATTGAATGCATCAAAATCACTTCATGAAACGTTTATAAAAGGTTGAGAGTTTATCTTTTAGTATATACCACCCTAAAAATATATAACAAATCAATAAATTAAAACAATGAATCATCTCTTAAGTTTTTTATTGTCATTGCGTTGTGTGTTGAGTTGAGTAGAGGAAAACTTTTTCCGAAAGACTCTGTACATTTTAAAAACTCTCTTCAACCAAAAAACATTCTCAGGATCCATTGTGTATCGGAAGAAGATGATCTAGGCGATCATTTATTGAATCCTGGACAAACCTATAATTTCAGTTTTTATGAAAGTATTTTCACGACTAAAGTTGATTGTGTCTTATTGCAAGGAATTGGTGGTTACAAGTTTTATGCATTGGTTAGAGCATATGAAGGTGGTGGTATTATTGTCCATTATGGTAAGAGAAACTTTTGGGATGCAAGAGAAGATGGAATATATTTCACACATGGTTGGATATCTCCCAAATTAGAGTACAAGTGGTTAGTCTGGCCATCCCATGTCCTTGCACCATCTCAATAAAAATGGAAAGAAATATATGTAACCTCTAAAATGAAGTATACTTCCGATCGCCTTTTTCTTATAACAATAAATAAAAAAATATTATAAAATTTTAATAAGAAGACTTAAATATATAATATTTATATTTATTAGCTTGTAATTAGTAAAACAAAATGCATATTATATTAAACTATAATATAAAATAATTTTATGCATATTAAAATACATATATAATGAAAATCATTTTCACAATAAATAAACCCCCTATTTATTATTCTTGTAGAACTGCAACATTTTTTGTAGTCATGTGTCATCACCATAATGATTCTTAGAATCTTTAGAAAAATAGGTTTATCCATATAAATATATATTATATTTTTTATTAAATTAATTAATTGAATGTTAGTGTATAAAATAATATTCTCAATTTTTACTTAAATAAAAGCTACGGAGTTACCTAATATGATTAAATTATTCATGATAATTAATAATTATGAATAATAAAGATTTGATAACATTTTTTGTATCCTCTCTCATTTTTGTTTAATTTTATTTTATTAAAAAAAATTAAACAATCACATTATACATATAATAAAAATTAGATTTTTTTCTTATATGTTATATTTTGATTTTTTAAATGACCATAAGTTACTAAAAATGTTAAAATATTACTTTGAAACTTTTGTGGTGGATGAATGATTTTTTTTTTGTTATAACAAAATACAAATGATCATAAAATCGTATGAATATGAATTTTCATTTAATATATATTCATATATTTAAATTAGAATATGTACGATAAAAATATATAAATATGTTAATTTTGAAATTTGCATTGAAAAATTATCATATAAAAAATTGGGAATAATGGTTTAAAGTTTTTGTTACAGAAAATATACAAATGTTAATAAAAGCATATGATAATAAATATTTATATTATGGATGAGAAATCAAAATTTGGTCGGATTTTATAACCCTAGTGTTAATTCATATTAAGGCCTCCAAATGTTTTAACAAAACAAGAGTTTAAGTTGATGACAAAAAAAAAACAAGACTTTAAGTGGATGTTGAACTGATTATGCCAAACTAAAAGCCTCCAAATGTTGACAAAAACTCCCCCTTCGTTTCAACAAAACGATAAGAATAATGTAACTATAAAACTTGTGATACGACACCAAATGGTTTAGGTGGGTATTCATGATAACCCAAAAGAAAATAGTTGGCTCTAATCCAACAACGCATGCTTCAACCCAAAGTGGTTTGACTCTTACTAAACACAACATCTTCTCAATTAAACCCCATATTCAAAGCTTATAAATACACCCGACCAAACTTCAGAATTAGACAAGCAAACGTCCCAAATGGAACCTCAAGAAACAGAGCCACCCCCTCGTAAACAACTTAGACAGCCTCCTTCTGTGCCTTTTGTTTGGGAAGAACGCCCTGGCTTCCCAAAGAAGAACTGGCAACCTTCACTAGCCACCTTCGTGCCTTCTCCTCCTCCTCTTCCTCCCCCTATACCAGTCCCGGTTAAGCTGGTCACTTCGGTTCCTTTTCGTTGGGAAGAGACTCCTGGTAAACCGGTCCCTTATTCCACAACCGATCCTCCTAAGCTTCCACACCCACCTTTAGAAACCGTCACGACTCCTCATCCGTTACCACCTCCGGTTCCAGTTCCGGTTAAGCTGGTTACCTCGGTTCCATTCGACTGGGAACAAACTCCTGGACAACCATACCCTTGCTTTGTTGATTTCAACCCACGTGACCCGATGGATCAACCGCTACCACCACCTCCCATGTACGGTGCTGGTGAGGTTGAAACCAGCAGCGATACTTATGATGACGCAAGCAGTGACTCCTTCAGCTCTGTACCCATATCAGGTGCTATTGCTGTGGATGACAACCTGACATCTCCAGGTTATGAATCTGATGACAGTGCGAGCAGCTACATGACAGGAGGTTCCAGCCTCGTGGGAGCTTCCTTCTTGGAAAAGATCTTTCCACGTCTTCTCCCACAGGAAAAGGTTGAAGCGGCTGGTTCCGAGGGTGCTCGGGACTCTACTCGTCCATTGCATGAAGAGGTGAAGCTTACTGAAGATTCTGATAACATGAAGATTGGCTTACCTGTGAAGATACCGCAGACACTCGGGGAGCTGATAATGCTGAGTAGAAAGAGAAGCTATATGAGAAGAGCTGTTGCAATGAGAAAATACAATCCTTCCATGGTAAGAAACTCTAACTAACTTTTCTTTTAGACATCCATAACTGCTCGTAGGGTATTGAGTCTGTAGCTAAATTTAATTACACTTGCCTGGATGAACTAGCAGGAATTTACAAAGAGTGGAGCTGAGAGATTCTGCAACCAAATGATACAAGGACATGAATGGAAAAAATACCAACCGAGGCTGAAGCTTCTTTAGAAGAAAACTCTTGTTAAAACTATAGTTACTTGTATTGTACAAATAGATGCGATATTGAACTCCCATTCTCTTTCTTATGCAAAACGATACTTGTAACTATTTCGTATTCTCCAAACTTATAACTTCCTCAAAAGAATGTCCATTGACAACATAACAATGGCTTACCAACTCCATACTCTGGTTTGGCCTCAAGATGTGGACGATCTAGCAAGAACGCTGATCCCTTCCGTGATCAACTGGGATGTCTTCATCAGCTAAAGCTGTAAAACATCCATTCCGTTGGAGCGCTGGACCCCTTTTAGTGGTATAGTTGGGAATGTGGCTGCCCAGATACCAGAGTTATCAAAAAAAAAAAAAAAAAAAAAAAAAAAAAAGCTGTAAAACAAGACCTGAACCAACCTGGTTTTAACAATAGGTTCTTGAATCAACAAATAAGAAAGAAGCCAAGATCGACCTTGAGGAACAAACTAATTGTCTATTAAACTATTAACAAATTGTATACATTTAGCCTAAATGTTATTGACATCAGGTACTTTTAATTCCCTAAACAATAATCAAAAATTCTTAAAGCATGAATGCATTTAAAAACAACAGTATAATGAGCATTTTACTGTCTATTTGATCTCACGGGGCCCAGAGGCTGCATTGACATGGGTATCCGATTGACTGCAACGGCGCCGACGTAATCACCGCAGGGAGATTTTCAACAGCATTGAAACTGTTATGGAGGATCAAAGGAGTAAACTCAAGAATGCGACTGACTAATCTGTCTGGAAGAGTTCTTCCGACACTTATAAGTCTGTCTTCAGCACAAGAAATACATGGAATCTACTTCATCATGAAGGAACACCACAGTTGAATGGTATAAGGGTCTCTGGTTCAAACATCATACTCCGAAGTTTGCTTTCTTTCACATGGCTTGCTCTACACAACCGGCTTTCAACAGGAGATCGTATGTCTCAGTGGAACGCAGGAGTGAGCTCAGCCTGTATTTTTTGTAACCAGTTTGAAACTCGGGATCATATGTTCTTCTCATGCGCTTGCTCTGCTGCTGTCTGGTCACAGCTGATGCGAGGTCTGTTACTTACTCGATATACAACAATATGGGCAGAACTGCTGGAGCTCATGACAGATAACAGTCTGGATATGATCACCACTTTCCTTATACGATACGCATTTCAGAGCACCATACACACTCTGTGGCGCGAGAGAAACGATAGACTGACACGGGGCAACGCCGATCTCAGTTCAAGCGTTAGTAAAGATGTTGGACAGGCAAGTCAGAAACAAATGCTTATCTTTCAGGCAGCTGGGGCTGGTTTATTTTTTTCTAATCGTATGTTTTAAGTAGCACTTGATGCAAACAATGTGTATTTTCTTTTTTGAGTAAATTTAACATACAGTATATTCAAAAAAAAAACATCTCTATAATATTATTTGAGAAGTCAGTTTCTTATGTGTCGCTCTCACGTTAACTCTCACGATGGTTGATTACATTGATACCCTTAGTGAATTTAAAATATTATATTTAAATACTATTATTTTTTATTTAGTTTCCTTTTTAAAAAATTTCCATAAAACATATATATTAAAAAGGAAACATTTATAAATTTTAAAAATCGAATTTAAAAACGAAAATATATATGTATATATAATATGAGTTCATTAAAAAGGAAATTTCACAACATAGTAATATTCTATTTAAAAACTATTTTAGATAACATAAATATATACTTTTGAAATAATAAAATACTTACATTATATCTATTGTTTCTTATATGAAAAATATTTATTTGTATATAATGTGATTTTATAAAAACAAATTTCAGAAAGATAATCTTGATATTAGAAAAATAAATATTATTTATTTTAAAACATAATTTTAAACAATACAAAATAATAGAAATATTTTGATATATCTATCTAATGTCTTAAATGATTACATAAAATAATTAAATAACATAAACTGGTATATATTTAATTGACTAAAAATAGTTTATAATTAGTATTATTGAAATTTTTTGTTAATTTTTAATATATTTAGTTGATTATAATATCATTCAATTCCAGAAAAATATCTATAAATTATATTTTCTTATATAATATGATTTATCAAATACAATCACAATTTTTTTACTTTTTATTTTAAGAGAGAATAAAAACTATCATTTTAACAATTAAATAATTATAAAATATTTTAAATAACACAACAATATATACTTTAACTATGTAGATATATTATATTTTATTATTACAATTATATGTTTTCCTAATCTTAAATTTGCTTTTAAATTTTATGTTTTTATGTTTGTAGAGTTTAATATAAACATAATCCAAATACCAAAGTAAATATGAATTCTTATTTTTAGATTATATAAAATAAATTTTAGTTTATCTCTCAATAAATCTAAGACATATAATTATTTAGATTTTATAAGATATTTTAATTATTGTAAATATTGATACGTGTTAATGAGCTTCCAAAATGTATCAGTTACTTATGTATGTAACTCAATATATGAAATATTTTAATTATTGTATATTATATATTAATATCAATTGGATTTTTTTCTAAACGGAGTCTGGATACTTACTTTTATTAGTCCGACCACGTAAACCATTAAAAATAATTATATTTCAGTTTGAATTTGAAAGAATATATGTGACTCAACATACTCACAATATTAGTGACTCGACTAAATAATCTTATATATAAAATAATATTTATATTAAAATAAATAAATACAACAACCAACCTAAATGCATATAATAAAATTAATCAGAATTTTAATATATTTAGAATAAAAAGAACTACAGTTGAATGCAGAGAAATAAATGTAATCAAATATACCTAAATGTAACTAAATCGACTAGATATAACATATCTAAAATCATATGTCTAATTGAAGTATTGTAATATTATTAATATAAATTATGCATAAAAATTATAAATTAATTTAAAATTAAATTATATAGCGACCAATTAGTATAATATATTTATTTTATAAATATTTATATCCGTGCATGAGCACGGGAAAATCACCTAGTATATATATATATAATAAGCATTTTAATCATTACATATTTGTATAGCCATCAATGAAATGTTCCAAATCTGAAAAGATGATAAAACTTCATATTGAAAATCACATGAATATATATATATCAGACCGCTTGACCGGCGCTGCTGCTGTGCCAACCTTTAGTGCAGGGAGGTATTTCCATGAACTCGTCGAACTCCTTCACATGAACATCGCAGCATTTCCACTGCACAACAACAACAACAAAAAAACAATAAACATTAATACTCAAAACACAAGTACAAAAGTTCCAAAAAAAAGAGTGTTTTAAGGAAAAGACGCACCCCTCTGAGTCTGTCGTGGAAGACAGCAGGACCTGGATGATAGCTACACGCAGTGTCGTGATTGTCTCTCTCTTTGAAGGTTTTGCCACATCCTTTGTTTTTGCACACTTGGGGTTCATTAATGTCTATAACAACCTTTTTAACTGGAGGTTCTGGTGGTGCTAAGGTCTCAATCTCTTCTTCTTGCGCTTGTACTGGACTGTTCTGGGCCTGCCTGATTTGTTCTTTGGGTTGGGAGCCTGTGTGGTGGTTTTAGGACACAGCAAAATTAAACAGGCATTCATTCAAAATAGGAGAGAGAGTGAAGAGACACCAACCATGGTCAGAGCAGAAGAAGCCTTGGCGGCACCTGGAGCAAGAGTCTTTTATAGCTGCATTGGCAGCAACTGGAGATGAAGTAGACTGTCTTGGAGCAGGCTTGGCAAGAACTGGTTTCTCAGTTGTGTGTTTGCCTTTCTTACATCTCCATTGCAAGAAACAAACAAAAAGGAAAGGATCAGTATGTGTATGATCAAAAGACATGGGGTTATGTATGTATGTCTGATGAGGAATATAATGATTACCCTGGAATTTCCAAGAACAAAGTGAAATCATGACTTTTTTGTTTGCAGCAGCTCCACTCTTTCATCCCGTCGTGAAAGAATGGCTACATTGTATGAGCATGTCTTAGCTTTAACTCTCAGAGGAGATGAAACGAGAAAAAAGAAAGAAAACAACAAATAGAAGATTGAAGATTTAAAATTTAAAATTTGACTTACTCCCTGCTTGATCAAAAACAAGTAGACAGAGCCCCCACCCCAGCCACACCGGAAAAGAGCAGAAAAATGAATATGCAAAGATACAGTGAAACTCTCCTAAGCTCAACAAGTAGAGTAGCTAATAAACTTGCAAGCAAAAAAAGTTTTAAAGCAGTTTTGTTATTTAATAAAAGAAAGACAAAAAGCTAACTGACAAGTTGCATAATCATATCATCTGGTCAAGACTAAAACCATTATCAAAGTCAACAGTTTTGGAAGATATTCAAAAATCAACAAAGGGGGGAAAAAGAAAGACTTACAGAGGCATGAAACTGGCAAGAACCGTCAGGATTGTCTTCATCGGTGAACATGGCGTTGCAGCCAATACGTTGGCACTGAAGCTTTGTTGCAGATCCTACTTCCATTCTGTATCTCTCTCTCTCTTGTGCCAATGATCTATTTTCGTCTGTACTCAATAGGCCCTCTCCAGTTCACACTAACTCAAACGAAATCAGAAAGATTTAGATCAATAACCATTGACATCAATTGGATAATAGTGAGAGCTCGAAGAACTACCTTGATGATGAGTGAGTGAGTTACAACTCGAAACCGATTCTACAGCTTTCGGTTTCTGCACACGGGAGTAAAAGAGAATATAGTGATGGGCCTCCAATTGGGCTTACGCTTTTTGTAATTTTTGTTTCAACAGTCTCTCGAGTTTTCTGATATTAAGTGGCGTACATCTCAGACAAATTAAACGACGTCGTTTAATAGAGAGAGCGTGACGGCCACAAGCTCTACGTCCTTTTACCTACCTTTCACATATCTTATTTCTTTCTTCATAAACACATCTCTGTTCCTCTCTTCACTAAAACACTGCCACACAAACAGAGAGAGAAAGAGAGAGAGATACCAATGGCTACCAGCATGATCACGTTTGGCGTGGGGATATGTTACACCAGCCAGCTTCCATTCAAGCGAGTCACCGTTGAAACGGGGAGGAAGCAGCAGAGAATGGCGGTGGTGAGAGCAGAAGGCGGAGGAGGAGGAGGAATCAATCCAGAGATCAGAAAAAACGAGGAGAAGGTGGTGGACTCTGTCGTGGTCACCGAGCTTTCCAAAAACATAACTCCATATTGCAGGTTTCTCTTCTTTTTTCTTTTCAACCGAAATAAGAATACCTTACTGTTACTGCTTTTATGAATTTGAAGTTTGAACTAAGTTTTTATTCATGACATCATACAAGATTACAAGTTATATATCTGTAAAATTTCGGCATCTTAGCTAAGGCCACGGGCCTTTCAAATTGTGTTAATTTAAAATCTATCTTATTAAAAATAGAAGTACGAATATCTTTTAGTTTTCAGTGTTATTTTTTCAGTTATATTAATGTGTTCTTTTTTCTTTCTTATTTTAATATTTGTCATTTTCAGTTAGATTAATGTGTTTTTTTATTTCTTATTTTAATGTTTGTCTTTTTAGTTAGATTAGTATGTTTTATTTTTTATTCTTCAACAATTAATGATATTTTAAAGTTGTCTTTTTTGTCAAATTAAAGTTGTCTAAACTATTTGAAAATATAAAAAATAGTCAAAAGTAAACATATAAAGTACATAAAAATAATCAAACACCAAAAATATTTAAAATATATATTTATTCTCCATCCAAATATTGAAGTTCAAACTGTTTTTTAATTTTTAATTTAGGTATTTTGGCTTACATTACTCAAATTTATATGTTTTGAGAAATTTAAAGTATATATAAAATTTTAAAATTTTAAAATAATTCAAACGGGTTATCCGTATGCGAACCGAACCCGCAAATACCCGAATCAAACCGAAACCAAAATTTATAAGTATTTGAATGTTGTTGTCTTGCTGAAACCTTTAAACTCGGGAATCTCAAACCTAAATAGATTTTAACCGAATCAGTGGATATCCAAATACACATCCCTAACATAGTCAATATAAAACGATCAAGTATTACAAATATATCATTTAGTATAAATAAATAAAAACTAAAATAGAAAATTAATACCCGTGCAGTCGCACGGATCAAGATCTAGTCTTCATTAATAAAACAGTGTCGACTACAAATGAAATATAGTAAAGCATTTTTATATTTAAATGTAATGACAATGGCTAGATAGATACATTTTCGTTTATAATTATCAAAATTGTTTTAAACGGTTAAATTTTTGGGGTCAGTTTGAGAAGAATGCAAACACGAACAATTAGGCTTAGATCTTTCTTTTGTGAGACTTTGCTAAATAGGTTTACAATCGAAGAGATGTATGAAATTATATTTGTATTAATTTGTTTAATGTATGGTAGGTGTTGGCGGTCGGGGACATTTCCTTTATGTGATGGGAGTCATATGAAGCACAACAAAGCTAATGGAGATAACGTTGGCCCTCTCCTTCTTAAAAAGCAGTAGTTTTTTTTTTCATTAATAAGTTTCTCAAAAATTATCTTTGAAGTGATGTATTAAGGTGCTCAGTCCAAACACTATCTATCCCATTCATTATCTTGTGAAACAATGTTAAGGTTTTCCATCAGCAATTGTTTTTTTTATATCAAATAATTTTGGGTCGATCACTCTATTTAGCTGGGTATCACAACAACTATTTAAATATGATAGTTGTTGTTGTGAAATAGTTAAATCAAATGTAGTAAACAAATTTTACAACATATGTAACGAATGTGTAAGAGAGAATAGTTTATATGCATATGCTATAGACCTATGAGACATCAGTGAAACTAGTTAAACTATTATGGCATAGAATAGATGATACGCTCATACTTTACATCATTACATGTATTGAAAATTTGAGGAACAATTGTGTTTATCTATTCTAGATAACATATTAACCCCAGCAGTGCCGGCTTAGAGGGAGTGCACACGGTGCATTTGCACAAGGTCTTGTTTTTTTTTTCATTTTTCTTAAAGAAATTAGGGTCTTGTTTTGTAAGAATGTACAAATATTAGGGTCCTAGTTGTTAAAATTGCCATGATATACTTGAAAGTATTAGAAAAAAAAATAACTCAGCACAAGGCCTGCTTAATATTTAAGCCGGGCCTGAACCCCAGTGAGCTCGATGACTGTTGCCGTAAAATTATCTCGCCGCATAAGTTAGAATCGGTACACGGTGGACTACCGAACTTTTTTATGACATGAATAAACATGTCCTAACAAAGTTTTCGGTGGGGAACAACAGCATGTGAACCGAACCTAAATTAATAATCCTCGTTTTAAACTAAACCGGAAAAGCCAGTGGTCCACTTTCGATTCAAATAAACAAGTAACCGGCTTTCATCCGGTTACTTCCGGTTACTTAATAAATCTCACCGCTTCCGCTCCTCGGCGGCCTCCTCTCTCCCTCTCCTGACACGACTTTCATATTTCTTTCTTCTCCACCTTTCTCGATTCTTCGCCAAATCTCTCCGCCAATATAATAATCTTTTAGCTCTCCTACCAAAAATTTCTTCACCCATCTTCCTTGTCTTCCCCTTGAGCAATGTCGTGGTACCGAAGAAGCAAACTCGTGTTCGACTCCCTGCAACGGAACATAGCTCCGAAGATTCTCCCTCGCTCTCGCTCTCACCTTCCCTCGAGAATCAAACCCACTGGGTCTCCTAACCCCTCATCTAATTTTTCCGGGTTCTCCTCAATCGCATCCCGCCAAGTAGGGTTACGATCATGGACATCTCTCGGGAGCACGAACAGGGTCGCTTACAACAATCCGTTTCTGAGTCAAGCCAAGAGAAGCTACTACGTTGATCGCTACCAAGTCCGTCACTTTAAGCCACGTGGACCCCGAAAGTGGCTCCAAAACCCTAAAGCCGTCTGGACGGTGGTGCTCGTTGGTTCCGGAGTCCTCATCACTCTCTACTTCGGCAACTTGGAGACTGTTCCTTACACAAAGCGAACTCATTTCGTTCTCTTGTCCAAAGCCATGGAGAAGAGAATCGGGGAATCTCAGTTTGAGCAGATCAAGAAGACTTACAAAGGGAAAGTCCTCCCTGCGATCCACCCCGAGAGCATTAGGGTTAGACTGATAGCTAAAGAGGTCATTGATGCGTTGCAGAGAGGTTTGAGCCACGAGCACGTGTGGAGTGATTTAGGGTATGGTTCGATGGATAGCACTACGAGGGGTAGTGATAGGGGAGTGAAGGAGGTGGGTATTGCTTTGAGTGAAGGTGGCGATGGTGAAGAGACCTTGAGTGGGATGAAATGGTCTAAAGATGATCAGATTCTTGATGATAAATGGATTCAAGAAAGCAGGAAGAAAGATACCAAGGGAGAGAGTGGTCATCTTGAAGGGATTAACTGGGAGGTGATTGTGGTTAACGAGCCTATGGTTAACGCCTTTTGCTTGCCCGCTGGGAAGATTGTTGTCTTCACTGGCTTGCTTGATCATTTCAAGTCTGATGCTGAAGTTGCTACTGTCATCGGGCATGAGGTACATAACAGTCTGACCCTCTTGAACATTTACTATGAAATGATATTACATGTTTCTGCGAGGTTTCTCTAATCTCAGGCTAATTTAGGACATAATCTGATTGTTTTATTGTGTCTTTTTATCTTGATTAGGTTGGTCATGCCGTGGCTAGACATGTAGCTGAGGGGATAACAAAGAACTTATGGTTTGCAATCCTTCAGCTGGTTTTGTATCAGTTTGTCATGCCCGATCTTGTGAACACAATGTCTGCTCTTTTCTTGAGGCTTCCTTTCTCCAGAAAGTATGTTTTCTTCCTCTCTCATTTGCTTTTACCAGAATAGCTCTTATATGTTCGAAAATAGCTCACTAGGCCTACTCAAGTTAGCTTTTTGTGGGAATTTTGACACTCTTTTGCAAATGGTCATATCTTGTTAGAAAGTTATCATCTCGTCAACCATTAGGAGTTGTTAGCGGGGTAAAGGTACGAGAAATGAAGAAGAGAGAAGAGAGAAGATGTATATGTTTGAGAAAGTAAAACAAGTTCTAATGCATTTAAATTCTTGTGTGTGTTTGGTTCATCGCAGGATGGAGATAGAAGCCGATTACATTGGTTTGCTATTACTTGCATCTGCGGGATATGACCCAAGAATAGCTCCTAAAGTATATGAGAAGCTGGGGAAGCTCGGGGGAGATGTGGCACTCGGGGAATATTTATCGACACATCCTTCAGGGAAAAAGAGATCACAGCTTCTGGCTCAAGCCAATGTGATGGAAGAAGCACTAATGATCTATAGAGAAGTCCAATCGGGTCGTGGCATTGAAGGCTTTCTTTAGCCTTCCAGTCCATTCATCTCCCTTGAGTCTGTACAAACTTTTCACCTTCCTTTCTTTTATGTTTTAGAAAGAAGAATCTGTGTTGGTTTGCATCTATTGCACTTTTTTTTCTTTTGATCGTTAATTGTATTATAACATCTATCTAGGCCTCGTATTAGTGGCAAGTGCTTTACATTTTTAATGGTTATATGAAATGTCGATTAAATGGAATGCAAAGTAATCAGTGTTCTTCATATAATATCATAAGGGGTGTTATCAGTATAAATGAAAATTCAAAACACAAGTTAACAGGAGGTTGACGAAATTTTTTCTACACTTGGCGATTAAATTTCACAGAGTACCAAACTCAAGCAAAATATGGGAGCATCAATGCAATGGCGTTCGACATGAAGTCCAGTAGTCTTGTCGGAGATCAATCGAAAATTTGTCTTAAGACTTTTAAATTGACATATACATGTGTAGGACGCAATATCTCACTTGGAAATGTCGGTAGTTTTGTTTACTGCTCAATTTGAAAAAAAATCAGCCCTATGCTAGCTTAGAGCCAGTGGGTTTTTCATTAGCAATATTCTATATTTATATTAGTGTTTATGAAAAGGATGTGTTTCTGTGAAAGTAGACATGGGCATTCGGGGTCCCAATCGGGTTTCGGTTTTATCCAATCGGGTTTCGATTTTTCGGATTTATCAAAATCAGCCTCATTCGGGTTATTCGAAAGTTTGGTTCGGGACCGGTTCGGGTTCTATCGGGTTCGGGTCGGGGTTAGTAAATCTTCAAAGAACCGGTACAACCCAATGTACTTTCGGGTTCGGATCCCAATCGGTTTTTCGATTTAAAAATATCTGATTTGTACCTACTTTGTAACCAAAACATAAGTAAAATTAGTTTGTTTTGGTTTCAAATACCCAATTTGTACATTTTGTAATTAAAATATAAATAAAATCGATTTAAAAATAAGAAACGAACATCAACCATGATCATTCAAAATCAAACGAAAGGAAAACATATTTATTGATAAAAAGAAAACCAAATGAATGAATCATAAAACGAAAACCACGACTTCATGAAATGAGAAACATTGTTTAATGAAAACAAAATCTAAATCTAAATATTTCAAAATTCAACAGCCACCTTTAACCATCAACCTTCATGTAATAGAACCACCAACCTTTATGTAATACATAAGTATTTTAGTTGTTCAATATATATTAATGTATTTTGAGTACATATTAGGAATTGAGATCATGTTTGGTATAAATCTTTCTAGGATTTTGAATGTTTCGGGTTCTATCGGATATTCATCTAGATTCGGGTTCGTTTCAGATAATACACATAACCCGAAATACCAAAAAACAAGATCCATTCGGTATTTACATCGGGTTCGGATCGGTTCGGATTCATTTTTATCGGATCGGATTCGGTTCGGATTTTTGGGTTCGATTTATTTGCCCAGCCCTATGTAAAAGATGTTGTGGAGACTAATATTTTTATTGCTTAATCGATTAATCTTTTTAAAATAATTATTTCTATAATATTATTTGATAAAATCAGTTTATAACGTGTCGTGCTTAAGTTAATATAAGCATATAAAAAATAAAATATTTATAAACATATAAACATATAATTTTTATACATAAACGAATTTTACTTATTTTCTATATTTTTCCAAAAATGTAAGTAATAAAGGAAAATATTTTTGGTCAAAGATTAAAAAAAAATAAACAACATGAGCTGAGTATTTTATATCATTTACTTCAAAAACAAAAATATTTTTGACTATTTAAAAACCAAATACATATTTTTACGATGGATATATTTTTGACTAAATGATTATAATTTTAATAACAAAAACTGATCATATAATTTCATTTTTTAAAACATTTCTATAAATGCTAAATTTAGACTAAATAAATAATTTAAACAATGTGAGAATGAAAATTAAACTTGTTAATATTGTTTGATCCGAACTAAACATAATTAAATTGATGCGGAGAAAATTTATGAGTTTTTACCAGTCATCTTATGAATTTCTCAACACTTAAATCTTTTAATTTTATAAAAATAACATACATCAAATTATACACAATCTTAAAAAATAGATTAATCAACTAAGAATAAACTAAGAAAAATCTAAGTAAAAACGTTATTCCTATTTTATTCTAATTGCAATAAAAATTGTGATTCATTTAAAAAAATTAATAGGACCTAATATACCAAAATATGAATAATCAAACTAATCAAAACATGGTGAATCAAATCAACCAATTATTATGATTTAATTATTATTACTATATATATATATTCATAAATGTGCATGAATCTTAAAAATATTACATGTTATGTTTATTAATGCAACTTCAATTTAATATATTTTTTTATTTTTTTGAAAACAACATATATCAGATATATAAAATACAAAATATAAGTGAAAATATAAGAGGATGAACTACTTGAAGTTAAGAAAACAACATTTCAACTTTAACCCAATTAAGAAAATACACAAAATGCAGAGCTTTCGGTTTTGTTTGCAGAGTCTACATGAATCTTTTTTTTTCTGTTTCCGACAAAAAATACACAAAATCGTTGTTCAATTTAAAAGAATAAAAGTGATACCAAAAATATATATTTGAATTAACATAAAATATTATATTTAAAAATCACATATCTAATTAAGATGATAACATAATGATAGTTAATACAATCTTTTTATTTATCATACATATAAATTACAAAATAACCTAAAACTTATAAACAAAAAAGAAAAGAAAATATTTAGTAGTTATTATAATTTTATTATTTTCATAAATATTTATATCCGTACATGAGTACGAGAAAATCACCTACTTTAAAAACAAAAATAGAAATAAAACATTAAAATAGTTTAATGTTATATATTTTTGGATAACAAAAAAATCATTATATATTTTATCTTTTGCTTTACAATGTTATGATTATATTTGTGTGAATTTTAATCTTTTCTTATAAGGTAAGTAGTACATTTGAAAGGTTTAATATCTTTATAATCTTTTTTATACTAAGTCACAAATCAAATTTGAACATATAGAATAAGTTTTCTAGAAAAAAAAACAATCTATTGCAAAAAAATATTATCTCTAATTTTGGCTAACTATATCCTAAGCATTTTCATAATATCTTATTTCACGTTCGCAATTAGTTGACCATGATTTCAAACTGTTTTCTTCTCCTATATAATTTTTGATCTACTAATTTATTTTATGTTTTTTCTCAATCTTCTCCAATATCAAATATTGATGCTTATCAACAACAAATTTATGGATCCTGAAATCCACATTAAGAAATTGAGAGTGTTTGTAAGTAAATTAGGGAAGAAAAACTTGTGGACAACAATATTATTAAAACGCAACGATGTAATCAGACTTAAGTTGACGAAAATGGATTTATATATTGATATTTAACGGAATTACATGTGTTTGTGATTAAAAATAAGACTAGTATTCTACTGAAGAACAAGATCTAAAAGGTCGAAATGTATAAGGAAACATAGCTCGATGTCGATCTGTGTTATCTGTATGCGGGTATGAATTTGTCTATCCTCTTTAATATTTACTCAAGTTTTATCAGCCTCCGACATCTTTTCCTCGTTTTGTTTTCTGATTCCAACAATATCAGAGGTTTGGCTGTTTCAGCGGATCTCGAGAGCATGGTTTTAACTTGAGATTGAGGGCAAACTTCTTTCGTCTTCAATCTTTTCATCGCGTGCCATCTACAATGGGTTTGGGATATTCGTCCAACAATTATTTCCCCAGTCCTTAGATGGGGTTACAACACATTTAAGGACGTGATCAATTCCTCCTACTTTAGAGCGAGGATAAATATGTTTTGAAATATCTCTCAAATATTATCTTTTCACTGATTCATGCATAATTCTTATTAACAATCTTTTCGAGATCTTTAGAATCTTGGATGTTATATCTTTTTTTTACCCTTTTAATACTTCACGAGATATATCTATTAGGAGAAAATCAAATTTCTGTGATTCTAAGAGGATCTATAGAAGAGACAGTGCATGAGGTTCAAACATGATCCATTTTGGCAATGTTAATGAAGCTCTAACTGAGGTTCTGAGAGAGGAAACTCCTCTTCCTTCTGATTCTCCTGCCGTAGGTGGGGGCGTGAATAATCAAATCGAAAATAAGTTCCCCGAACAAGGTCACTGGCATGAATTCTGCAAATCCAGTGGGTTCCGATGAGCGAAACCATCCTCCTGAAAACTATGACTAAAGGCTTCGACTAGTGTTCGAGTTCGTCGAGTGAGGTTTATGGGACTAAACCTTTTCATTGACGGTTTACTCATGATAAGAATTGTCCACTTACTGAGAATCTAAATAGTGCTTCTTATTTGGTAAGACACTTCAAACAAGCGGATGTCATTTTCTATCTTTTCGTAATATGTGGAAATGGCGGTCGGTCATGCTAAACTATGAAAAATATGATTGAAATACGAATTGGATGCACATATTTCACTTATAAAGCTGATTGAAATGAAAATGTTTTGACATGTTAAAAAATATGAGAGTTTGGCTCATTAAACAGAAATATGAATCATTATTTTTTTGTTGGCTTGATTTTAATTTCACCTCTATAGTTAATTAAAAAGAAATTAAGTTTATGAAAATGTAAGTAAGTTTATTTCAGAATAGTATTTTTAAGTTTATAAAACATTTAAATTTTAAATTAGAGGTAAACATATTTTTATTAATCTTAGTTATCCAATGTATACAAAAAAGTTGAGTGAGACAACAAATAATTTAATCCTTCTCTTATTTCTAAATTTTGCAATAAAAACTGGATAACATACAGAAATTGGAATTTACAAAAAAAAAAATACAAATAATGTAAAATAATTTATATTTTGGAAGTGTATTCAAATTAATCACTTGTATGTTAAGTTAGTACGTTACTATCGTAATTTCCATTTGAATGTCAATTGTCATGTATGATCTATGATTTTCATTGAGACACATGATTGGTTATTTTGGTCTAAATTGACATTTTTGACATAGAGATAGCAATTCGATATTTGTGTTTAATGGGTTGTTCAGAACAACTTTTTTTTGGTTGCAAATATCAAATATGTAGATGAGTATCGAATTCGTGATTTCTATCGATTATGTGAGAGAGAGAGAGAGTGGGCCATTCTGCGTTTGAGCTTTAAATGTGTTTTTATAAATGTTGTAATAGACCGCTGAGCTGACCACTGATATTCCCACTAAATTCAATTCCCTATAGAAAGAGAAAGAGGTAAAAGAATTGAATTATTGAGAGTTTTCACCGTCAAGACTAAGGTTTTTTTATTTTTGTCAAATAGTAATAATCTTTTGGTATGGGATTGCGGAATGAATGAAGTGAGTCCTTATCATGATTAAGAGTTATTTTTGTTGAATTTAAAATTTTAAACATCATATATTTTTGTGTTGAGTTTTAAAAAAAATGTAACGCTCCGACCGTCCATGACTAATGGACCACCCATACCCGTTCTCTGGCCCGTGGGTTCCATCCCATCCGATGGTCGGTCCGTTAATTTTCCAAGACTCGAAATCATTGTTTACTGACCCTGCAATCACCACCCGACTTTTCCATATGCTTTGGCCTCACTTACACGGTATCGCGAATCACTTTTCGATAGGTCACCCATCCTTTCACTACTCCGGCCCAAACACGCTTAACTCTAAAGTTTTAAATGAATGTGTGACGGAAAAGGTAAGTCAACTTTAGTGATATAGGTAATCAAATCAATTCTCTTAAGCCTTTTCATATATCACAATTCGGGATGTTACAAAAAAAGTTCGAGCTTTTAAGTTTTACGACTTAAACACGGATCCACCGTGGTTTGTGTCAAAGGAGGTACGAGTAATTCAGTCCACGAAAGAGAATCTTACATAACTTTGTCTTAAATTCTTTTAAATTACATTCTTGTATGTGTTCTTGAAAACTACTTGTTTTGATTCCCTCTTTTCACCACTATCAAAGCAAAATAAAAAGCATGATGTGACTGAGTTTTGTTTTCTATGTAAACGAAAAGGAGAGAGAGATAAATCAAGAATATGCTCGTAAAGTTCAAGACTGGCTTATTACCAAAAGTGAGTTTACATTAATATTTAACCTCGCTAAAACACGTAACAACCAATCTAACAAAAAAAGCAATATAAAACAAACCAACTAAGCATTACCAGTCTGAGCATTACAAGTTCGTAATTTCGAGCAGATAAGCCATGAATACAATAACCTAACGGTACTATATGCATATGCAAGTAGTAGCATAAAGGACTCATGAGCTCCATTGATTACTCTCTGCCATTACCAACCACTTCTCTTCTCAGTAATTATGCTCACAGAGCATATATGATACCACCTCTTACTTCACCTTTAATACTTGCTCCAAAGTAACAACGACTCTTCTATCTCTCCTCCCCCCTCCCCTCTCCCCCCCCCCCCCCCCCAAAAAAAAGAGAGAGAGAGTGAGATAGAATAATCCTTAAGCTTCTTCAAACAATGGCTGGCAAAAACCCACTTCAAAAATGCTTTCTTTTCATCATCTTATCCCTCAATCTCATGGTTCTACATGCAGAAACTGGTCAGAAGAAGACTTATGTTGTCCATATGGACAAATCTGCCATGCCTTCACCTTACACTAATCACCTACAGTGGTACACTTCAAAGATAGACTCTGTAAGAGATCCCAAATCACACGAAGAAGAAGAAGGTAACAGAATACTCTACACTTACCAGACTGCGTTTCACGGATTAGCAGCTCGGCTTAGCAAAGAGGAAGCAGAGAGGCTCGAGGAAGAGCCTGGTGTCGTAGCTGTGATTCCTGAGACAAGGTACGAGCTTCACACCACAAGAAGTCCCAGGTTTCTTGGGTTAGAGAGGCAAGAGAGTGAGAGAGTTTGGGCAGAGAGAGTCACCGACCATGATGTGATAGTTGGTGTTCTAGACACTGGGATATGGCCTGAGAGCGAGAGCTTCAACGACACAGGCATGTCCCCTGTTCCTTCTACTTGGAGAGGTGCCTGTGAGACCGGGAGAGGGTTCTTGAAACATAACTGCAATAAAAAGATTGTCGGTGCTAGAGTTTTCTATAGAGGATACGAAGCTGCAACGGGGAAGATCGACCAAGAGCTTGAGTACAGATCACCGAGAGACAAAGACGGTCACGGGACGCACACTGCAGCCACAGTAGCTGGAACACCTGTCAGAGGAGCAAATCTTTTCGGATTTGCTTATGGAACGGCTCGAGGGATGGCTCCAAGGGCAAGAGTGGCTGCTTACAAAGTCTGTTGGGTTGGTGGATGTTTCAGCTCGGACATCTTGTCAGCGGTTGATCAAGCCGTTGCTGATGGAGTTCACGTCCTCTCTATCTCCTTAGGTGGTGGGATCTCAACTTATTCACGTGACAGTTTGGCTATAGCAACGTTCGGAGCAATGGAGATGGGTGTGTTCGTCTCGTGTTCAGCTGGTAATGGAGGTCCTGATCCGATCAGCCTCACGAATGTTTCACCGTGGATCACAACGGTTGGTGCAAGTACCATGGACAGAGACTTTCCAGCCACAGTGAAGCTAGGAACTAGAAGAGTATTCAAAGGAGTTTCTCTTTACAAAGGCAGAACAGTTTTGTCTAAGACCAAACAGTATCCTCTTGTTTACTTTGGTAGGAACGCAAGCAGCCCTGATCCCACCTCGTTCTGTCTAGACGGTGCTCTCGACGGGCACGACGTGGCGGGCAAGATCGTGATATGCGACCGCGGTGTTACTCCGCGTGTGCAAAAGGGTCAGGTTGTGAAAAGAGCTGGAGGAGTTGGGATGATACTGACCAACACCGCGACAAACGGCGAAGAGCTGGTAGCAGATTGTCATCTGCTACCGGCTGTTGCGGTGGGGGAGAAAGAAGGTAAAGTGATCAAGGAGTATGCGATGACGAGTAAAAGAGCCACTGCGAGTTTAGAGATCCTTGGGACAAGAGTTGGAATCAAACCGTCTCCAGTTGTAGCAGCATTCTCTTCGAGAGGACCCAACTTTCTCTCCCTGGAGATCTTGAAACCGGACTTGCTAGCTCCAGGAGTGAACATTCTCGCAGCTTGGTCTGGAGACATGGCCCCATCGAGTCTGTCGTCTGACAAAAGGAGGGTTAAGTTCAATATACTGTCGGGGACTTCCATGTCGTGTCCTCACGTTAGCGGTGTGGCTGCTTTGATCAGATCAAGGCATCCGGATTGGAGTCCCGCAGCGGTCAAATCAGCTCTCATGACGACGGCTTACGTTCACGACAACATGCTTAAGCCTCTTACGGATGCAGCAGGAGCAGAACCTTCGTCGCCGTATGATCACGGTGCTGGACATATAGATCCTTTGAAAGCTATAGATCCTGGTCTTGTCTACGACATTGGACCTCAGGAGTATTTTGATTTCCTCTGCACTCAAGAGTTAAGTCCTTCGCAGCTTAAGGTGTTCACAAAGCATTCGAACAGATCTTGCAAACACAGTCTTGCCGGTAATAACCCTGGAAACTTGAACTACCCTGCGATTTCAGCTTTGTTCCCAGAGAACACACGTGTTAAAGCTATTACACTTAGACGAACAGTTACCAATGTTGGTCCTCACGTTTCAAGCTACAAGGTCTCCGTCTCTCCTTTCAAAGGCGTAACCGTCACAGTCCAGCCAAAGACACTCAATTTCACTACGAAACACCAGAAGCTTTCCTACACTGTTACTTTCAGGACGAAGCTGCGGATGAAGAGGCCTGAGTTTGGTGGTCTTTTGTGGAAGAGTGCGACTCATAAGGTTCGTAGCCCGGTTATTATCACATGGTTGCCTCCTCTGTAGAGAGGAACAAACCGTTATTGAAGAAACTCTAATGTTTTAGTTTCAACTTTCAACAAATAAGATTTCTTTATGTAAGGAGAGATGAGCTCTTCTCTAGAAGCAATGCTTTAAAAAACATTTTCAGTAGTTTTAGTTCATGTTCTTGCAGAAGCTACCTTTTTAAATAAAATACCGTGTTTTCATCAAATTCGCTCACATTCTACAGACCTGATTTGAATTTTCTAATATTTTCCAGCTTTCTCAATACAATTCCATTTTTCAAGACCTTATATATATATACAGATACAATGAAGACGACTTGTTTTGTATTTCCTGCCTCAGTCCTCTCGCCGACACAAATATATCTAACGACTGATCACTGATCAAAACTGAGTAGGTTTCTGACATGATACATAACATCACCAATTCAATACATCTTTGATGAAACCCATTGCTACCAACAGTTTTCTGAGATATTACAAGCCAAACCTATCATATGTTATTGACATATCTGACTTGATCACCATGAATTCTTTGGAGACTGACTAGTTTATTCGCATGTTATATACCCTTTCATGTGCAGTGAGAATCTTGTCTAAAATAAATATTTCCTCCACAAAAACTGACTGCTCGGGAAGAGGTAGGAAAACATTTTAAGAGGTCAATTTCAAAATTAACATATATATATAGGGATTGTTTATCTAAAATTTATAAGATTTATCCGGTTTTCTCGAAGAATTATACAAGTAAAAAGATCTTTTATAAAAAACCACGTATTGACCCACCTGGTAACTCTGTGGCTTCTCCACTAGTTTGGGAGACATTATGACCGACAAAATTGGTTTTAATGTACACAAACATATTCCCTTCATTTCTATATAAGCGTCATTTTGATATTTTTTAATAAAGATTAAGAAATTGATAAAAATATATATAAATTGTTATTAATTATATTTTTTCACTAATAATATTTAAGATAAATAAAATTATTTATAAAATCAATGCAGTTTGCAATTAATTTTCAGCTGAAAATAAGTATTATTTGCATTGGAATTGTAAAATGACATTTTTTGTGTAACAAGAAATAAAGTTAGAATGTCACTTATTATGAAACTGAAAAAGTATATATTTTTGGAAAAGATGAAAGTAAACTAATTATGAAAACTTGGGAAAATAGATTCTTATGAGGCCAATCCAAAATATGTATAACTAATTTGAAAAAAAATGATATAAAATAGAAGTACACATAAAAACATATCACTTAGATTTGCATAATATTTACAATTCAATGCCACTGCAAATTAAATAAATTATCGATTAATAATGTTTTTCTTTTCAAAGTAGTCTATATTTTCCTAAAATAACTACAATTAACGAAAACAACTGAAACAAATAATATAAAGAATAAGTTTACAATTCAATTATAATCGAGATTCTTATTTCAGCATCAAAAATTTTTAGTAAGAAGAATCTACTTTATTAAAATAAAAGTACACATAAAAAAATATCCCTTAGACTTGCATAATATTTACAATTCAATGCTACTGAAAATTAAATAAATATATCGATAATAATGTTTGTCTATTCCATGTAATCTATATTTTCCTAAAATAACTACAATTAACTAAAACGACTGAAACAAATGATATAAAGAATAAGTTTCCAATTGAATTCTAATCTAGATTCTTCTTTGGGTGAATTTGATCAATATTCATAAGAGACCCCAAAATGAAGGATATAGCTATAGCAAAGTGGAAGTCATGGGATGTGACATTTAGAACCAAATCTTGACCGTTTTCTCCTTACACTCGCGTGCGCGTGAAAATAAAGAGAGTAGCACATTTCTATTCACGTATGTAAGTGTATTACACGTGGGTCACTTCATAGGTGACACGCCTCCACACATCGGCAAGGTTCATGCCACTGTGAATCGATTATGGTCTTCAAAGGAGAAACCTACAAAGATCGATGCTCAATTTATTGCCCCCACAACGGTTCTGTTTCGAATCGAAGATCAGCAAATGAAGGCCAGGGTCCTTCGACGTCACTTCTGGCATATTGCAGACATCCCCCTCGTTGTTCAGGAATGGACGCCGGATACGGAAGCATCAAAACCTGACCTTACCGCAATTCCTTTGTGGGTTGATCTCCGAGGAGTTCCAGGGAATCTCTTCTCTCAAAAGGGCCTTACGTTTTTTGGAGACACAATAGGCAGAACTGCAAAGATTCATCCCAACACAGTTCGTTGCACTCGTCTGGATGTTGCACGACTTCTGGTAGTATTGAACTTGGAGAAACCGCTACCAGAGCGTATCTCAATAAGAGGTACTGAGTATAACATTCAAGTATCTTACCCATGGCTCCCTCCTCGATGTGTATCATGCCATCAGTGGGGTCACGCAGAGAAAGAATGTGACAAGAGGGACAAAACAAAAAAGACTGTGCAAACAGAGAAGAATGGTAAACAGAAGAAGGACAAGAATGCTACAGTGGATACTGCTCATTCAAATGCCAGTACATCGACTAAACAGGTGGACACACACGTAGCAGAACCAGATGCAACTAAAGTAGCTCCGTCTGATGAACAGGATACTACAATGAAGGCATCTGACCTGTCACACGAGCAGCAAGCTATCGACAGTGCACCAGTGGGAAACGAATGGCAAGAGGTTGGAAAGGCTCATAGAGCTTCACCTAGGTGTGACGCTCAGAAAAGTGTTGCAGGAAGAGATGCGCGTACGAACTCCCCCTCACGCTACCAAGTGCTTAAGGACATGGAAGAAGGTGAGCTGGAAAGTAGTAGCTCTGATGAGGAGGATGCTGAGTCATCTGATCCGCCACCGCAGGAAGTAAAAACCAGTTCCCAGGATGGGGGGAAAACAAAGACCACCTCCCGTAACAGAGCAGGAGCAAATAACCAGGGCCAGAATGACAAGAAGAAAAGTGCCAAACCAACCAAAACCAAAAACGCCTCCAACAGGAGGCACTAAATGATGATAAATCTCTTTGCGTGGAATACCCGGGGCTTCAACAAAAAGCGCAAACATCAATCATTTCGTTCTTGGATTCAATCTTCTACCCCATCTTTTGGTTGCTTAATTGAAACTCGCGTTCAGGAAAGCAATTGTGATGGAATTATAACTACAACTCTGCCTGGCTGGAAGCATCTTCATAACTACGAGCACCATCGGCTTGGGAAAATTTGGGTCGTTTGGTCAGATAACGTCACTGTCACTGCCCTTTATAAAAGTGCCCAGATCATCACCGTCTGGGTCACTTCGGCAACGGGAGAAGAATTCCTCTGCTCCTGTATTTACGCTTCAAACACCCAACGAGAAAGACGTCACCTCTGGGAAGATTTGATTCAAAATAATGCTCAATTTGCCTTTCATGGAGTTCCATGGATAATCATGGGCGACTTCAATGAGACCCTCTCTTCTTCTGAGCATTCCAGGGGTCTCAACCCTCGGCATCAAGGAGGAATGCAAGAGTTTCAACATACTGTTTCCACCTGCAATCTGACGGATCTAACGTCGCTGGGAAACACCTTCACTTGGACCAACAGCCAGCCTGCAAACCCTATTGCTAAGAAGCTGGATCGTGTTCTTGTAAATGACGTCTGGTTAACACAGTTCTCTCAATCCTACGCACAATTTGAGCCCTGTGGAGTGTCGGATCATACTCGCTGCAAGGTTTACTTGGAGACTCAAACTGTAGGGAAGAAACGGCCTTTCAAATTTTTTAACTTCCTGGTAGATCATCCTGACTTTGCCACAGTCGTTGCGGAGACATGGAATGAGACAGACCCCTTGTATCACTCGCGCTCTGCTCTCCACCTATTCCATCGCAAACTGAAGCTCCTGAAACCTTCTCTTCGTTTGCTAAATAAGACCCGCTTCGGAGACATTCCCCTTCGTGCTAAGGAAGCCCTCCAAATCCTCTGTGATAAGCAAGAACAAGCTTTAGCTCATCCAGACACAACTACATTTGAGGCTGTAGCGGAAGCAACTTCGACCTGGAATTACTGGGCTGGCATTGAGGAACAGTTTCTACTGCAGAAATCTCGCATTACTTGGCTCAAGCTTGGGGATCAAAACACAACTTTTTTCTACAAGATTGTCCAGAGTAGAACGTCGTACAATGCGATCAGGAAGCTTGTTCTAGCTGGTGGAGTGATACTCACGGATCCTGTTGAGATAAAGCAAGCAGCAGCATCCTATTTTGCTCAGTTTCTCGGCCCAACTCTGGATCTCCCTCCTGTTCATAACGATCTACCAGACCTCTCTGAGCTTCTTGATTTCCGGTGCCCTCCACATACTGCAGAGATTCTGGTCCATCATATCTCAGAGGCAGAGATAAGGAACGTGTTGTTTAACATGCCATCGAACAAAGCTCCAGGTCCAGACGGATACCCGGCTGAGTTCTATCGTTCTGCCTGGCACATCATTGGTACTGACTTCACCATTGCAGTCCAATCCTTCTTTCTTTACGGCTTTCTACCGAAAGGAGTCAATGCGACACTTCTTGCCCTCATCCCAAAGGTACCGGGTGCAGAAACTCTAAAAGACTTTCGCCCCATCTCCTGCTGCAATATTCTCTACAAGGTTATTTCTAAAATACTGGCCAACCGGCTCAAAGTCTTCCTGCCAGAGTTGATAGAACCGAACCAGTGTGCGTTTGTAAAGGGGCGACTCCTCTTAGAGAATGTCTTACTTGCTACAGAGCTGGTAAAAAACTACCATAAGGACTCTATTGAAGCTCGCAGCGTTTTGAAACTTGATATATCAAAGGCGTTCGACTCCGTCAATTGGTCTTTCATCCTTGATACACTTCGAGCCATGAATATTCCGGAACAGTTCGTGCATTGGATAAAGATCTGCCTCTCCACAGCTGCTTTCTCAGTTTCAGTCAACGGTGAACTTGAGGGGTTCTTCCCCAGTACTAGAGGGCTCCGACAAGGATGCGCACTGTCACCATATCTTTTTGTCATCGCCATTAATGTGCTCTCAAGACTTCTGAACAGAGCAGCCTCTTCTGGAAACATTGGCTACCATCCCACATGCTCGGAAGTTAACCTTACTCACCTCAGTTTTGCGGACGACATCATGATCTTCACCAATGGAGATACTGAATCTCTAAAGGGTATTTTTGAGGTTCTAGAGCAGTTCAAGCGCCTCTCTGGACTCACTATCAACCCAGCGAAGTCTTCAATCTATATGGCAGGCAGAATCAGCCAAGCTTTCCGCGCCGAGGTCACTAATATGGGAATACCAGTTGATACCCTTCCGGTCCGGTACCTGGGACTCCCTCTCACGACCAAATCCATGACTCGGACTGATTACGAGCCCCTCATTGATAAGATCAGAACGCGACTCCTCTCCTGGTCAAGCCGTTCCCTCTCCTATGCTGGCCGACTTCAACTCATCAACACTGTAATTGTGAGCATCACAAACTTCTGGTGTTCCGTGTTCCGTCTTCCTAAGCGATGTCTTGAAACTATTGAGAGCATGTGCAGCGCCTTCTTATGGTCCGGTTCACCAAACTCAAACACCAGAGCAAAAGTATCATGGCAAGATATCTGTAGACCCAAGAATGAGGGTGGCCTTGGCATCCGCTGTATGATAGACTCGTCTCGGGTGTTTGCTTTGAGTCTGATATGGAGATTACTTACGAACTCGGGTTCTCTTTGGGTAGCTTGGACTAGAAGATACCTTCTACGAAACCGGTGTTTTTGGGACGTCAGTGATAAATCTTCGGGATCGTGGATATGGCGCAAACTCCTAAAGCTAAGGCAACAGGCAGCAACTTTTCTTCGATCCGAAATTCATAATGGTAAAGACACACTTTTCTGGTTTGATAATTGGTTGGATTTTGGGAGATTGATTGACATTGCAGGAGATTCTGGCACTCTTGTCATGGGGATTCAGCGCTATGCAACGGTTGCGTCTGCAGCCTCGTCTGGACGGTGGAACTTGAGACGATGTCGTAGCAATCACCTACGGGCGATGATTGCTCGCATCAACTCAGCACCACCACCGGTAGAGGAGGCAGAGAGTGACCGTTTGCTTTGGCGCCAAAGAGAGAATGATTACAAACCATGGTTCTCTTCCAAGAACACTTGGAATCAGGTAAGAAGACAAGGAGCTAAAGTGGAATGGAGCAAGATACTCTGGTTCTCGCACTCTGTTCCCCGTTACTCCTTCATTGCATGGCTGGCCTTCCACAATAGACTCTCCACTGGTGCTCGGACTCAAGTATGGGGTGAGCATCAGTCTTGTCGATTGTGTGGTGAGCCAGACGAAACACGGGATCACCTATTCTTCGCTTGTCCATACTCATATACGGTCTGGACAGAGCTCACAGGTTCTATTCTTCCTCGTCCAAGCCCAGACTGGAGCATCACAGTCACCACACTGTTATCGCCCCGCAGGTCTGCTACTGATTCATGTCTCCTTCGTCTCTCTTTCCAAGCTGCAATCCACAGTATTTGGAGAGAGAGGAACAGCAGGAAACACGCGGGGGCTCATCGCGCAGCCCAACAACTCATACACTTCATCGACAAGACCATACGCAACCGCATCTCATCCCTACGCTCCAAAAACCCGGAGACCTGCAGCAAACTTATGACTCGTTGGCTTGGAAGGAACGGATAGCTATTTAGCTCCTTACCTCTTACCTGATCTCTGAGTTTGATTTGATTGCTATTTTTTTCAAAACATTACGTACTGTAAACATTTTTTTTTTCTTTTGTTGATAAATAAATTTCACATTTCAACAAAAAAAAAAAAAAAGTGTATTACACGATAACCAATACTATACTATAATATATATGATGTAGTATAGACACCACTCGCTAAAGAGACAATTACACTATAGCAAACAAACAAACACAAATCCATAAACTCTAAACTCAAATCTAAACCACAAACTCAAATCCTAAACCCTAAACCCAAATCCTAAACTCTAAACCCAAACCCTAAATCATAAACCCAAACCATATACTCTAAACCCAAACTTAAATCCAAATCTTAAATCCTAAATCCTAAACCCAAATCCTAAACTCTAAACCCAAATCCATATACTCTAAACCAAAATCCTAAATCCTAAACTCAAATCCTAAACCCTAAATTCAAACTCTAAACCCTAAACCCAAACCATATATCCTAAACCCAAACTATAAACCCAAATCCTATTCTATAATATTTACAAATATAATATAGTATAGTCAAAGACAAACAAAACAAACACAAATCCATATACCCTAAACTCAAATGCCAAACCCTAAACCTTAAACCCTAAAAACCAAACCATATATCTTAAACCCAAAGGGAGAGTAGGGGAGGGGGGGGGTCGCCGTGAAAGAAAGGAGAGGGGCGAGACAATTACACCATAGCAAACACTATACCATAATTTATTCTATACTATTTACAAATATTATATAGTATATGCAAAGAAAAATAAACAAACAAACACAAATCCATATACCGTAAATTCAAATCCTAAACCGTAAATTCAACTCCTAAACCATAAACACAAATCCTAAACCCTAAACCAAAACCCTCAATCATAAACCCAAACCATATACTCTAAGCCCAAACTTAAATCCAAATCTTAAATCCTAAATCCTAAATCCTAAATCTAAACCCATATCCTAAACTCTAAGCCCAAATCTATATACTCTAAACTCAAATCCTAAATCCTAAACCCAAATCCTAAACCCTAAACTCAAACTCTAAACCCTAAACCCAAACCATATATCCTAAACCCAAACTCTAAACTCAAATCATATTCTATACTATTTAGAAATATAATATAGTATAGACAAAGACAAACAAAACAAACACAAATCCATATACCCTAAACTCAAATCCCAAACCCTAAACCCTAAACCCTAAACCTTAAACCCAAACCATATATCCTAAACCCAAAGGAGGAGTAGGGGAGGGGAGGGTCGCCGTAAAAGAAAGGGGAGGGGCAGTGGTAGGGGAAGGAGGATGAAACACCAAGAAATCATTTCTATTATATGTTTATCAAATAGAATAGTACAACATAACGTTAACGGTTTATCTTCTCCAATAGTTATGCGCACTCTCTGTTTCTTAATCTACGTGTATCAAAAAGTAACAAAATTGTAAGTCAGTCAAATATATGAAAAAATAATCAGACAATCAGTTGTTGTATTTGATTCTTATACCGCGTGTGAAATTGGGATCCTATGCTCTTCAATCTTACCAGGTTTAACGGTTCCGTAAGTTTTGGTGATGAACAAGAAAAAAAAAAGAGAAAGAAGAAGCGCGTGTTTTAGTTGGTAAGAGGTGAGGGTAATTTTGTATATATTGTAGATAATACATGGTATATCATAGCACATGTCTTGTAATGGTTATGTACTTAATTTTTTTTTTATTATGGTTATGTCCCCTAATTTCCCTTCTTCTTTCTGTATCAAGGGATCTAAAATCGAATATCTTCATAGTTACCGTACCAGTATCAAGTGTTTCTCATAATTCCACCATATCAAATCTTAAAGTTTGTGGATAATAGACATCTAATAATATAGATCTAGGGAAAGAATAATAAAAAAGTAATTGGTGCAGAAACAAAATGAAGATACCAAGAAACATGATGTCAAAATTGAAAATTAATAGAGATAAAAAGATCGATTGTCTTGTTGGAGAAGATAGAAAAAGGGGAAAAACAGAGAGTTACTATTAGATCAAAAGTTATATATAGAAGTGAAAAACTGTTTAACGTGGTAAAGTGACTTAGGACGTGGATAAAATATGGAGATACTAATGTCGGCTCACTCTACCACCCTACGGACATGATATACTTTACTATGAAACAGAGAGAGTATAAATTTTTTGGAAAAGATGAAAAGTAAACTAATTATGAAAACATGGAAAAATAGATTCTTATGAGGCCAATCCAAAATATGTAAAACTAATTTGAAAAAAATATGAGATGCTCAAATTAATTCTATAGTTATATTTTGCGTTTTCAGTTCTAACACATATCCCCTTACTATTATTTGAGGAGACCACTAATCAAATTAACCTTTTCCTCATGTGTTTATTACATGTGTGCCATTTCCTATGTGGCATCTCCACATTTCATCTCACACCAATTTTTCAAAAGCCCATCCTTGCCTAGAATATTTATCTCTCATGCCATTGTAATGGACATATGTTATAATCAAAAGGGAATAAATGTTATTAATACCCAATGCTTTGCGTGATGTGCTATACGTGATGTGCATATAGTTAATGTCCAATGCTTTACGTTCATGCTAAACCATAAACTACCTCTTTTATATTTTATGTTTATAAAATATGTTTATAAAATAGAGTTATATTACTCGCAGGAAATGACACTTTTATATGCATGTTTTATAGTTTATGTTTATACAAACAATAATATTATGTATACTTCTTTTATACTTTGGTGATGTATTCTTTCTCAACTGAAGTTATAATGCTGATACTAACAAAAAATATATATATTTTTTTTTTCACCGTAGAATATATATATATTTTTGTTCCAAGAACATATATATATTTATATATATATTGTTAATATAATGCTCATACTTATAATAGTTGTATGTCATATTTTCATACACATCCATTGTTTCGTGATAACATATATTTTGAAGAATTGTTTTTATATTTTATGTGTATCGTAATTTTTATACTTTTGTATTTTTATAATACAATGAAGGCATAATTTAAAACGATTTAATGATACAATAAATGTCATTATTGAATATGAAATCTCGCAAATCATGAATATAAAATCTCCCAATTTGGTATGCCAGTCAAGGAATAATTATGATTGATTTATGATTCAGTCCCTAATCAGATCGTACATTATTATTTGCATTAATTTCTTGAATTTCCTGAATATGAAATCTCGCAAAGCATGATTGATTTAGGATTCAATCCCTAATCAGATCGCACTCTTTCCGTATTAACTCAATCACTACCTAATTGTTAGGCTTAATTGATATGATTAGCGATATTTCTTTTAATGTTTCATATTCGAGTCATAGTCTTAGTTTTGATGTTACCATAGTTATAAAAACTCTTTGTCACATTTGTTATAAAAGGAAAGTCATGTGAGTAAATGACTGTCTTTTGTTTTGTTATAAAAACTCTTTGTCACATTTCGTTGACACCCAACACAAATGGCTGTCTTTTATTTTGTGCCTTTCAAAAATATCCTCGATGGATCGCGTAATCCTCATATTCTGATTGGTAATTCAATTTTTTCTGTTCATGAAGTATCAAATATTGTTTAACTAGCAGTGTATTGTTATATAGTTGTTTTACTAATCCATTTTGGTTATCATAGATGTCATCGGACATGTTGTGCAAGTGGGTCGCATTCAGATGTTTTCAGTTAATGGAAAAGAGATCCCGAAGATTTCATTGCTGATACGTGATGCAGAGTAAGTTCCGTTTAAAAATCATATTCAAATTTTCGTCACATAGTTGATATCCCTTATATATTAAAATAGAAGCACTTTTAGAGACTAACCTTATATTCATGTGTTATTAACAAGAATGACATTTCCTATGTGGCAACACCATATTATTTCTCAATCTCTTTGTGTAAAAATCCTCTTCTTACTAGACTTATTACATTTTTTACCATTGTGAATTAATAGTAGCTTAACATAATGTTTTAGTCATATTAATTGATATTAATTGGTTATGTGCATTGATATGGATGATAATATCATATCCGATAGGGTTTTTATAATGTTATACGAAATTAATATGATAGTATATGATATCTATAGTCACAATTGATAGAGTTTTGACTATATATATGATTCATATTTTTATAATATTATATTTCTTTACGACTCTAAATTATAAATGATATTTTTAGGGACTGAAAAATATAAATGATTCATAATTTTGTTTTTCTATAAAACTTTAGTGCTTGACATTTATTTTGATGAATATTTTTTGTATTTTATGGGATACATGAAATTTATTTTTAGATAGACAATATAAATTGTTTTATATTATAATATCAAAATATCGTATATAAAAATTTATGAGCAATCTTGAAAATTATAAAATACATTCAAAAATGAATTCCATATTAAATTTATTGTAATCCCTAAATTTTTGCAAAAATACTTTTTGATTACAAAATTATCATAAATGATGACATATATATTGAAAATGGAAATTTATATAATTCTTTCCGATTAAATTTAAGGCAAATATCAATGTTTAATGTGGACTTCCTTAATTTATGCCATATGCATATAATACTTTCTATAATTATCTGAAAATCTCTGATTATAATCATATACGAAATTAATAGGATAGTCTAATATATATAGTCACAACTGATAGAGTTTTGACCATATATACAATTCATTTTATTATAATATTTAACTTCTTTACGATTAATAAATGATACATGACATTTTTTAAGAGATTAGAAAATATACAAGAATCATAATTATGTTCTTCTATAAATATTTAGTACATGACATTTATTTTGAATAATATTTTTTAGTTTATGAGATACATGATATTTATTTTGGGATTGGACAATACAAACTGCTTTATATTGTAAAATCAAAGTCGTATATAAAACATTATGAGCTTACATTCAAAAAGGAATTACATATTAATTTTTTTGCATTTCCTTAAATTTTGCAATAATACTGTTCATTACAAAATTATCATAAATGGTGATAGACATTTCATTTGGAAATTTATATAATTCTTTTCGACTAAATTTAAAGAACAAACCATTTTTAATGTGTAATTCCTTAATTTTCGCCATATGTTTATAATACTTTATATTATTATCTTGAAATCTAAAATTATAATCCTAAACAAAAATAATATGATAGTCTTATATATTAGTCACAAATGATAGAGTTTTGACTATATATATACGATTCATATTTTTATAATATTTAATTTCTTTATGATTCATACCATTCTTTAGGGATTGGAAACTATGATTATAAAACTTTGGTATGTGACTTTTATTTTTATTAATATTTTTTGTATTTTATGGGATACATGACATTTATTTTAAGATAATATAAACTTTTTTATATTGTAAAATCAAAATGTTGTATATAAAAATTTATGAGCAATCTTGAAATATTATAAAATACATTTCAAAAAGGAATTGCCTATTAAATTTCTTCCAATCTCTTAATTTTGTGCAATAAATTGTTTTACGAAATTATCATAAATGGTGACATACATTAAATTTGGAAATTCATATAATTATTTCCGATTAAATTTAAGAAAAACACCATTTTTAATGTGGACTTCCTTAATTTTTGCCCTATACATGTAATACTTTATATAATTGTCTAGAAATCGACGAACAATTAAGGATTTACAACATTACTTTGTGGCAATATCTAAATATATCAGGTGATGAGAAAAGAGATCGAATCCAACATCCGAACCGTAGCCCATGATCTCATGTCCCATCAATATTTTTTAGTAAAAACACTCTTTATAAATAAAAAAATAAATCAAAAGAAACTCATATGTATTTTGAGTCATAATGGATATTAAGGTTCGATAAAGGGTTTCTTTTACAATTTTGAGTCCTAATAAATCCACTAAATTTACTTCAATTTATTTATATTCTTCTTACAACTTTTATGTACTTCAAAATCAGTATGATTTTAATGAAATATAACGATTTAACTTCGATAATAAGATAATTACATTTGTCAACCATAATAAATTTATCATTATCCGAATACTTCAATAAATTTTTTTGTTGATTGAAAAATTCAATAAACTTCTAATCCCAAATTGGTTTTCCTTACATTAATCTGTATATCAACATTACTTATCCTAATTATACCAAATATAATATGTCATTTTTATGTTTTCAATATATATAATTAAAATTTTAATTTATTTTGGTCCGTTCGCCCCGCACAGGGTGCGGGTGATCACCTAGTACTTTATTAAAATAGAAGTACACATAAAAACATATCACTTAGTTTTGCATAATATTTACAATTCAATGCCACTGAAAATTAAATAAATTATCGATTAATAATGTTTTTCTTTTCAAAGTAATCTATATTTTCCTAAAATAACTACAATTAAAGAAAATGACTGAAACAAATAATATAAAGAATAAGTTTCCAATTCAATTCTAATCGAGATTCTTATTTCAGCATCAAACTTTTTGAGTAAGAAGAATCTACTTTATTAAAATAAAATTACACATAAAAATACCCCTTAGACTTGCATAATATTTATAATTCAATGCCACTGAAAATTAAATAAATATATCGATTAATAATGTTTGTCTATTCCAAGTAATCTATATTTTCCTAAAATAACTACAATTAACTAAAACGACTGAAACAAATGATATAAAGAATAAGTTTCCAATTCAATTCTAATCTAGATTCTTATTTCAGTATCAAGGGATCTAAAATCGAATATCTTCATAGTTACCGTACCAGTATCAGGTGTTTCCCATAATTCCCCCATATCAAATCTTAAAGTTTGTGGATAATAGACATCTAATAATATAGATCTAGGGAAATAATAATAAAAAGTTATTAGTGCAGAAACAAAAAGAAGATACCAAGATACACGATGTCAAAATTGAAAATTAACAGAGATAAAAAGATCGATTGTCTTGTTGGAGAAGATAGAAAAAGGGGAAAATAAAGAGTTAGTTATTATATCAGAAGTTATATATAGAAGTGGAAAACAGTTTAACGTGGTAAAGTGACTTAGGACGTGGATGAAATATGGAGATACTAGTGTCGGCCCGCTCTACCGCCCTATGGACATGATCCAGAAACAGCCCTACGGACATGCCCTATAAAAACAATAGTTTCATTATTTTCATATATATATTTGAAACTATTGTTTTTGATATCATATTGGTTCTAGTTGTTTTTATCCGAAATAGGAGGTGCGGTTGGACGGATTTTCTTTCAAATGTGTCAACACTGTAATTGTTTTTATTAGGTTAGGAGGTGTCATTTGTCGAGAAGGGTTAATATATATTATAGGAAGTGAGTGTTCTAAATAAGGATAAGTTAATGTTTGGACAAATACTACAACGCTCAATTTCATGTAAGAACATGTTTAGTATTCCACATTCGGTCATTCGTTCACCGTCCTCATTTTATTGTGATATATGCAGACGTAAACTTAGAAGTATAATAAGAAAAATGCATTCTACGTATATATCAAAACTCAGCCATTTTGGAGACACAAAAGCAGTCAAGTTAAATAGAATTCATAGTCCAGTAGTCGATACGAAAAAGATGTAATTGAAATATACTCACAAATCACAATCATGCATACTCATACAGGGTTCTATACCCATAAGTTTTTGCACTAACTGTTGTATCTTTGAGATCATGGCCAACAACCTTCTAGAGAGCCACAGTAATGAAAAATCAACACCAAGATATTGGAAATTATTATGAGCTAAAGATAAACAGATCTTTAAAAAAAAAAGTTCACTAAAAAAAAGTTATATCCCCTCTTCTATCGTCTTCCTCCTTTCTCTTCTTCTCTGTTTTAGTTTGTTTCTCATCTCATTTCTTCTGTTTCTTATCACTTTTTGTCACAATCCGTTAAGCACAACCATGGGTTTAACATGTCTCTTTTCATCACCTTTCTGTGTTGTTTATTAAGAGAAATGAACTGATGATTTTGTTGGAAGAAAACTTTCATATTTATAATGGAGGATTAACACAAAAAAATGAATGAAGAGATTCACTGAATGTGAGATCGTGTGAGAAGTAGAGAATATCTATTAATGTGAATGTTAATGAAGATGCATGAACCAAGTTAATTTCCATAACGGTGTCAGATTAAAGAAGGCTATTCGGCTTCCAACTGACATTGATCAGAATCGTTCGTCACCGGTGAAACCGTTGGATTTCTATTGACAGTTGACTGAACGAGAATTGTTGCACAACGGTCACTTCCCTAGGTTTTGTATATTTTTTTGGAGAAGATGTATTTAGACCGTAGTAAACACATAAAACCCATGAAACTCGAGAATTAATACAACATTGAGTTTTGATTGATCGTGACACGTGTCGCCACCCCAAGCTCCAACTTAGTAACACTTCAGATGAAAAAAATAAAATTTAAAATGCATTTTTTAAAACCAGAAATTACTTAAGAAAAGGCACTTAGAATTCCAATTTCCCAATATGCAGTGGTTCTTTCCAAATCAACCTCAAAAAGCTGATTTTCACCATTTCAGTTTAATTTATTAATAGAAAATTTTTAATCACAGAACTTAATTATTTATTATAATGAATATATTTAAACTATAATGAAAAGTTTTTTAAAATTAATATAAATTAAACTAACTAAATATTTTAGTTACACTTTATCATCTAACTAATTTTATCCAAATAAATGAATATTTTAATTACTAAGAGCATTTCTAAACTGAGTTTGAGTAGTATGTTTTAGCTCATATCAGAGCTTTTGAGAAAATTGGAGTTTCTGTTTTAAGTTATGGAGTTGAATATGATGCAACCTAATAGACAACACGAGCTAGCGAGGGTTGAAGCAGCTGGTTGTCGAGTTTTAGTAGTGGACGGAGCATCAAATCAAACATCTTACAACTAAACGGAGGATGTATATTTTTTTACTTTTAGCTAAAACATATTACTTTTAGCTAAAACATATTACTTTTTTTTTAAAAACATATTACTTTTTTTTTAATCTCAAGTCGTGATCATTATAAACCAAATTTAAGTTTTATTTCAAAATGGAAAATTCAGAATAAATAGTGGGCTTTATATTTAGCATAATGTTCCTAAATGTGTGTTACACTCCATATTGGCAGGGGATAGATACCTAAAACCAATTGTAGCATGAAATCAGAATTAGTTTCAGATTAAACTTTAATCAATGCCTTACGGTTAGATTAAACCTTACTTGTCTGTGGCTGTTTTTGGGGCATTCATAGACCTCTGCTTTGATTAGCTTATCCTAGATTCATAAAGTCTGATTCTTCAAAGCTAGTTGTATCACTTTGTCTCATTATCTTTGATAATGAAATTCACTTACTTCAAAATCATTAGAACTGAATCCTTCAAGGAGTGTGTTGGCTTTGGGTGGGCAAAGTAGTGAAAATGTAATTGTGATTGTGATTGATCAAAAGAAAAGAGCTCAATAGGGTTTTGCATTTGTCTCTTTGTTTTGCTATGCATTTAGGTTACGAAAACATTAAAAACGACGAATGTGAAAGAACGAGGTAGGTGGTCTGGTCCGTTTGGACTTTGGGGACATTAGAATTTGGGCATGGGCTATGTCAGGTTATATGGTAGTTTTCGCAATAAAATAAGGGCTTAATTTGAAATGTGTGCTCCTTAATTGTGTTTGCTTTGTTTTCTTTGCGGCCATTTTGAATTCATAGCAGAGCTGGTTTTGAGAGCATACCCATGAAATTTTTGTATGGGCCCATGATTTTTCTAAAAGCGTCTATTTCAACCCAAACAATTTCGGTTGGCCAAATACGACCTGAACAAACGATCAATGTAAATTACGATCTAAATTCAACTATAATTTTTTTAAAAAAACTACCTGAACTTTTTAAAACATGCATGTCAAAATCTACATTGACGATAACAAAAGTTAGTTAACTATTAAAAAATAAAACAACACTGTTTTGATTAAGTCCGTTTTTTAAATATGCTCATTCTAAGACTCGAACCCTTCAAAACAGACACTCTAACCGCTAGATTAAAGTAAATGTTTGATATATTGTTATAATTTTGAAATTATATATACTTCTTCATCTTCTCCAATTAAAACTTTGGTCATGATTATTTTTTTTCTGTCATTAACTTAAACAGACTATTACCGACTTTGTAAACGACACCAGTAACTCCGCATTCATGTGAACGACGAAAAACAGTTGTTTTCTGACACTTTGTACTAGATTATCCGCTTTCAAATTATGCGTTCGTTGTACATGAATGATCAATGAGCTGAGGAAACTTTCTTGCACGGTCTTGATATCTTCCAAATAACTTGCAAAAGCTGGCCATTCTTCTGGTTCTGAAACCATCTTCACCAAATGAGAACAATATGTTGCAAACGTGACCCGAAACTGACGCAAATTTCTCATACACTCCATTGTCCAAAGTAGCGCTTTCACCTCCGCGTGAAGAGGGATAGATTAACCATGACATTTCGTGCCCCCATCAAACTGTCAAAGCCTTTTAGAGTACTATACCAACCTAGTCCTGAACTTGACGGTAGATTCAAAACCTTTACATGTTGTGATGTCCTTTGTGTGTTCAACACTTGTGCTTCAGCCCAAAGTGTTTATTTTGTTTCCGCAAATTTGAGTGTTTCCCTGGGATCGATATTAAGATTACTGGAAACCTTGTCATTCATTCCTTTCCAGATGTACCATAGAATCCATGCAAATTGATGATCATCCATTTTCGGGTGAACTCTCCAGAATAGATGATCCATATTTGTGAAGAGAGAACTAGTGGGAAAAATAACTGCATGTAATGGTATCTGTGAAAGGGCCCAAACCTGATATGATAGAGGGAATTCGAAAAACACATGGTTTATCGATTCCTCTGAAGCTCCACATCTGGCACAACATATATCCCCTTGTAGCCCTTTCGCTTGCAGATTTTTCTTAACTGATGTACACCCTGACACCAATTGCCATAAGAAATGCTTAATCTTTGGTACTTTCCAGCAGAACGCTTTCAGTATATCAAATGTGGGTCCAAACACTACTGGTGGGTTTTCCCTGTCTGTGTAAACCCGCTCTACTTGGTAACCTGATATGACAATGTATTCCCCATTTTTTGTAAATGTCATCCATCTCTATCCACCATATGAGTTATCCTCAGTGGTATACTTTCTATTATTTTTACATCTTGGAGATCCACCAAATCCCAAATTGCATGTGAGTTCCAAGTTTGCGAAGCTGAATCAACGAGAGAGTCAACTATAAGATCTGAGTAACTGTTATGTTGGTTTTTATTTACTGGTCACAGACGAGATGTTGGAAGCCATGGATCATTTTATACAGATATAGATGATCCCGATCCCATCCTTTTAATCAATCATTTGATAACCAGAGATCTAACAGATATAATACTCCGCCAGCAATATGACGGAGAATATGATCAAATCGGTTTTAACAGATATAATACTCTGCTAGTCATAATTATTTCTGATTTGTATAAAATACATTAACACAATTTTTAATAATTATCATATTTTTAATAAACATATGTTATACTATAATATAAATAATAAAATATTATAATTATACAAAATTAAATATACTTAAAATTTTGAAAATATTTATAAATTTTCTTTAAAAATATTTTAATTTTTTTAAACTCAAATGGAAAATTTTTATTAAAAAAATTAATATAATATACTTGTAATATTTTGTTAAAAATGTTGGTTGTGTTAAAAGGCCTTATACCTTTCTTTCAATGAAATGTTTTGCTCAAAATATTAGACACATTAAACAATAACTAAAATATATAAAAACATAAAATGTATAGTATATTATGTTAATTTTGAAAAATAAAAATTACCATTCAAGTTTTAGAATATTAAAATTACTTATATAATTTTTTATAAATATTTCAAAAAAATTAAGTATATTTAATTTTGTATAATTTAATATATTTTATTATTTATATTTATAGCATAAGTTTATTATAGATATGATAATTAAAAACATGTTAAATTTATTTATACAAATCAGAAACAATTATCCCAAAGTTTTAATTGGAAAAGATGAAGAAGTATATTAGTATATATAATTTGAAATTTGTAATAATGTATCAAAATGTTACTTTAGTCTAGTTGTTAGAGTGTTACTTTTAAAGTGTATCTATGCACGAATTCGAATTCCGGAGTGAACATATTTTTTTCTTAAAAGATGAAATCAAGTCGACGTCGTTTATTTTCTTTAATGGTTGACTAACTTTTTTACGGTTAATCTAGATTTTTATACATTTTAAAAAGTTTCGGTAGGTTTTTGAATTATAGTCAAATTTAGATCATTTTTAGTATTGATCATTTATTCATGTTGTATTTGGTACAATTGCAATTTTTTGGATCGAAATAAAGCTTCCCATCGTTTTCCCATTATCTCCTATATATTAATCCTGGAACATTACAACATGTTTTGTAGCCACGTGTCATCACTAGAATGATTCTCAAAAATCCTTAGAAAAATATGTTGGTCTATATAAGTATATATTATACTTTTTATTAAACTAATTATCATATTAATTAGTAGTCTTAAATTTTTTCCTTAAATAAAAGCTATGTAACTTTATTTCCTTAAATAAAAGCTACGAAATTACCTAATATGATTAACGTATATATGATAATTAATGATTACAAATCAAAAAATTTGATAAAAAATTTTCTATCCTCTACATTTTATTTTAATTAATATTATCAAAAAAAAATCACTTAAAAATATTAAAAAAAAATAGATTTTTCATATATGTTATATTTTGAACTTTTTAAAACGTCTATAAATTACCAAAAATTGTAAGATGTTATTAAGATGATATTTTTTAGAACGGAACCTGATCTGAAACGAAATATTTGGATATCGAGTATATCGAAACCAGATTTATATACTTAAATATATTAATTATTTTTAGAATTTAATATCTAAAAGAATATACAAAATATATAAAATGTTATTAAGTTGTCCAAAATACTTGAAATTTTTTACAAATAGTTAAAAATACATGATTAAAATAGTTAAATGATATTCAAAATACCAATATTTCAAATATCTATTGATTTCTTATCCAAATATTGAAGCTAACCAAATTTTATGTTAAGTTTAAGTATTTTAGCTTGCATTATACACATTTATATGTTATAAATAATTTTTTATTTTTATATTTGAGAAATTTAAAGTATATACGAATTTTATTTTTTAAAAATAAAATGAGTTATCTAAGTCCAAACCCAAACCGAACCCGCAGATCCGAACCGGATCGAACTCACAAAAAATCGAAACATAACTGAACCGAACCAAACCAAACTGAACCAAATGGTATCCGAATGTCCACCCCAAATCAAATGTAAAAAAAAAATCTTGATAATAAGATGCATTCTAATTGTAATATTTCAATACAACATATTTTAAAAAATTAAGTTGTTAATGTATAAATGTTGCCTAAAAGTTAGAAAAGAGGCGGGAGCTCTTGTAAAATGCAAACACGATTACCTTCTAAACTAAGTTGTACTTTCTTCACAATTCAATTGTCTCTCACGTCTCTCTTATTGTGTTTCAAGAGCCAAAATATAAAAGAAAAATCAAAACTAGAAAGTTGAGGATTTCTTTTCAATATAAAATTGTATTTTCTCATTGGAAAATGGTCATAGGAAATATTTTTTGAAACCATTTTTTTCACTGCTCAGAATTATGAATATTCTCTTTTCTTTATGGATCATTTCCTGAACCAAGAAATGTCTCAGTGTTTGTGTTGGTGGGCCTCGTACTTGTAGACCACAGAAAGAAAAACTTTTAAACTATTTGCTTAAACTCTTGCTTGATCGAGCATCTCATCTTCCTCATTCCTCGACACGGTAAGACTGCTTGACTTCGTCATGTATAACACTCTGAGCCGACGGTTTGGGCTTGTAAGAAAATCTATTCGGACCCATTCGTTTTCAAAATATCAAATGATGTAAGATTTCAAATCGATATGAAAGATCAAATTGAATCCAATTCAACTTTTTAAAAAATAGTTTCAGAAATACACTCCCTTGCAGCCTCATCAGATCTACACAAATTAGATAATTTTCTTTATTGTAATATGTACTAGATGAAGATCCGCGCCTGCGCGGAATGAATTTTTTTCTAAAATATGTTTTATTTAAAATTATAAATAATGCACATTTAGTTATCAATAAACTTTTTTATATATTTGATTACGTACAATTTGGTTAGATTAGGTTTTGTTTGGTTTAGATCTTTGCGGATTTGTTTTGATCTTTTGCAGGTTTGGTTTGGATTTAGGTTCTAATAACCTTATTTTTTTTTTAAATTGAAGTTTATATATATTTTAAATTTCTCAAAATAAAAATAATATAAGATATAAATTTGAAAAATGTATGCCAAGATACTTAAACTTAACATAAAATTGATTTAACTTAAATATTTGGATAAAAGTCAATAGATGTTTTTGCTAAAAAAAATAAATAAATCATAGATATTTTAAATAGTTTGATATTTTGAGTATCGTTTAGCTATTTTAAACATGTATTTTTAACTATTTTATATACTTCTAAGTATTTTGGACAATCCAAAGCATCTTATGTATTTTGTATATTATTTTAGATATTAAATTTTAAAATAATTAATATTTAAGTATATAAATCTGGTTCGAATATACTCGAATTACCTAAATATTTTGGTATTGTGTTCGGTTCTGGTTCTCTAGATACCAAAATTTTGAACCCATTCGGATATCTAACTAATTTTAGTTAAAATTTTGTAATATTTTTTTCTGGATTGGATTTGATTTGGTTATTTGGATTGGTATTTTACATAACCCTATATTTTTGTTGTAACAAAATTTGATGGTTCATATCTATTTTGGGTATGCAATAATTTTTAAACCAAAACACATACTATGTAAGTGGCTCATTTAGTTAATCATCAAATAATTGTTACAGTCCCATTAAAAACGGCAGACTGAACTAAAAAACGTTACCACGGATCACAAGATTTTCAATGTGAGACTTTTTCATTTTAGTAATTTATAGTTGTTGTTTTTAAAATTCAAAATATAACATATAAGAAAAAATTTAAATGTTTTTATTATATGATTAATTTGATTGTTTAATTTCTTTTAATAATATAAAATTAAACAAAAATTATGGAGGATAAAAAACAGTTATCAAATCATTATTATTCATAATCATTAATTGTGATATTTATGTTAATCATATTATGTAATTTCGTAGTTTTTTATTTAAGGCAATCTTCCAATTTAGTCGAATGTATTTATTACTCACGAAAATATAAATAATACACTTAGCCTAAGTACAATTTTAATATATCCTTAACAAAATCACTACATATATTTTGGACCAACATTATTTTTCAATTGAATATGACACTGCTACATCAGATTAATTGATATGATAATTAAGTGACAACACATCATGACACTTTTTTAATTAGTACAAATTACAGATTATAACTTTTAAATGTTTCTCATTTAATATATAGGGGATTAATGAATGTGATTAGTTAAATCACTCATGAATGTGCAATAAAACTCTAATATCAGTCATGGCAACAATGAACTAAATATATCACATTACCTTTTGATTTCTCTCATATGATTTCTCTCATCTTGAAATCCTCTTTATTGAAATCAGCTAGGTACCAGTTTTTTTTTTGACGTCGTTAGATACCCGAATTTAGAAATCTGTAAGAGCACATTCAATTTAATAATAATTCAGTTTTCAATTTAATTTTAGAGTTTTTAGTGAAATCCGCTTGGAGTTTGGAGTTTTTAGTGGTAACAATATAATATTTTAATAATAATTCAGTTTTCAATTTAATTTTTATTTTTCTGTTTTGTTTTGATCAACTGTACATTTTCTCTTTAAAAAGTATCTAAAATGCGACGTACTGTTAAACTTTTCTTTCCTTTTCCATATTTTTTAGTTTTTTAATAGATCAGATACTATCAATATATGTTCATTGGAGCTACTCTAAGAGCACTTATAACGATGGAGGCATCCACTTTAATTTCTTAATAATAAAAATATTAATACTTTAACAATGGTTTAGTTTTTGTTTTCTTTTTTGAATTTTATAAAAGAAACTTTTTAATTAAATAAGAATATCTGTATTGAAGAGTCTAAAAGTGGTTCCAAAAATGTCCTCAAGAATAATATGCATATCCAAAACACTAAAATAGCTTTAAAACAGAGAAAACTTCAAAAAAAATATTTTATTCTTAATTAAGAAACAAAACATTAAGGTAAATCTATATTTTAACGACGATTTCTCGTCAATTACAGAATTGTAGTTAGTAGCTCGTCATAACGTGTTAATCGTCGTACGATGACAGGAATAAGTCTTTGTATCGTCGTAAATAATTTCGTCGTAAAATAGACATAAATTTATGTCTACTAAACAGTCGTCAAATGGTCGTAACATATCATCGTTAAAGGGTCGTAGAAGTGTCGTAAATAATTACAAGTAATTTTGCATCAATGTCGATGTTAATAGGTCATAATATTTACGAATCATTTACAATCATATTCGTTGTATACTAGACGTAACATTTACGACCAGTTTACGTCGGTAGTGATTTTTATTATTTTTTGAAAAGAATTATTTTTGTTTTAATTTAAAATTCATAAAATTTAAAAATTATTAAACTTTGAAAATTAAAAATAAAAATCTAACATATTAAAATATTATAATATTCATACAAACCGAGAAAAAAAACTACGGTGCTCACTCTAATTTCTCCTCCTTTCTGAAGTCCGGTTGGGCGGGTTTATGGTCGGACGTATCTCCTGCCACATATGCTCAAGCTTCGGGTTTAACTCCGCCATGAGATCAAACATTGTCGCCATGGCCATAATCTGGGTCCTGTTCTCTGCTATGACGGTGTTGGCTGTCGTCAAATCTGCCCGGAGCTGAGCATTTTCGTGCCTTGCAACAGTGTGACCTGCTCTCGCTCTAGGAACATCATTCACAGAACCGATCCCGACCATCCTTCCCCTTTTCTTCGGAAACAACCTGTATAATTAATAAATATATTTGATTATATGTTAGTATTAAGATTAATGTATATAAAATTAAAACATATTAGAATTAATTATATATAAAAATATATTACATGTTCAAAATTTTTGTCATGTTCTACGGTTGACAACTGAACTGGTGCGCCATCTGGATTTTGTAGCGACAACTGGATCTGGACCTCCTAGATCCGAGCATCCACATTGATGTGAATCCTTTCTGCCCGAGCATCCACGAATGTCCGCATTTTGGTGCGTCTTCTTGTAAAGTCGGGCAAGTGATGGTGGTTCTCCTTCCTCCTCCACCTATACAACCAAAGTTAAGATTAATTATGTGCGTTCTCATTAATAAGCAATTTAATTATTTAAAAATGAAAAAAAAATAACACTTACCATCTTTAGGGCGACTACGGCATGTAGAATCTGTCCGGAAGTAAGGGGTAATGGTAAGTTGTCATCTTCATCAGGCGTCAACCAGGCTGCCGAATAATTGTTGACGTGCGAATAGTGCGAGGCATAACCCAATAGGTCTTCAGGTCTGTCCAAACCGTCTCGCTGATGAATGTGGGTTTTTCAGCATCTCCATTATACTTCCACTTCTCTTTGCAGTCGGAAACGTTGTTCTTAAGGAGGAGCGTTTCCTTTTTGTTGAACCCATTCTTCACTTGCTCGATGACGCAATTTATGATAAAAAAGTTATTAATAATGGCAATAAAATAAATTAGAAAATAAAAGAGATAAAATAAAATTTAGAATTAAAACATACCGCAAAATACTTGAACCAAGTCCTCAGGATATATTCCAGTATAAGACTCCGATTCGGATTCGCCTCAGGAAAATATGATTTGATGGTCTGAAACGGATCGTGCAACGCAATTGTCCATCTTAAACCTGAAAATTTGACGAAAAAATAAATTAGATATATAATTGACTATATAAATGAATATATATAAATTAAATATTAAATAATTAAAAATATATTAAAAATTACCAATAAGTGTTTGGTGGCCGATCGGGGTCGATGATGGGTAAACCTTCGCGACCATGCATCTGGAGGAGATCCTCGACCGTAAATCTAGCATATGAAGCATCCGATGGCACCATCAAATCGGGATGTAGACATCCCGGAGCAGCAGCAGGTGCTGGAGCAGCACCAGCAAGAGGAGGTGGGACAGCATCTGGAAGAGGTGGCTGAGGCTGCGGAGGAAGCTGTGGATGTTATAGAGGAGTAACATACGGTGGAGAAGGAGGTATAAACGATGGGAGAGGAGGCATGGACTGCTCAAACGTCGTCCGCGGTAATCTTCCTTGAAATTGGTTCTCAGGGACAAAATCTTGGTCGGTTGCAGTTCTCGAGATGGAAGATGGCGGATCATACTGCCCACCGAAGAATATAGTCCCATAAGTGGGTCTGTTCTTAAGTCTCTTTCTACCAAGAGCAGACATATCGATGAATCTGTTTACAAAACAAACTGATTTATATTATTATTTGAACAAACAAAATTAATAAAAACTAATTCAATAAACTAAATATTTAATCTAACTCAAGTCTAATCTAATTCAGTTCTAAACTAACCACTTAAACTAACTCAAACTTAATCTAGTTCAATCCTATAAACAAATCACCTAAACTAAAAAAAAGATTCGTACCTAGAGAGAGAGAGAGAGAGAGAGAGAGAGAGAGAGAGAGAGAGAGAGAGAGAGAGAGAGAGAGAGAGAGAGAGAGAGAGAGAGAGAGAGAGAGAGAGAGATGAGCAATGGTGTCGGATCGCTGGTTTCAGATACATATAGTTTTTTGGTATCTTCGTAAAACAGAAGCAAATTACGACGATTTTAGGACGACCCGTGTTTTTAGAAATAAGGCTTCGTCATAAAACAGAAGTTAATTACGACGATTTTCGGACGACCAGTGTTTTTAGAAATTAAGATTCGTCGTAAACTAGATGTAAATTTACGACGTGATTGGGACGACGAAGGTTTTGGACATTACAGCGATTTTGGGACGACGCGCATTTTCGTCATTACGACAATTTTGGGACGACCCTTGTTTTTGAAATCGTTATAAATTTGATATAGGTTCTATTTAAAAAAGAAAACTGAAGGGAGTTCACTGTCACCAGAACCGTTCTTATCAACCCCGCATAGTATTTTCTCGACTTTGGTAACCAAATAAAAGCTATGCATAGTTGATAAGAACTACTCTGGTGACGGTGCACTGCCTTCAACTTTCTAAACTATTTTATAGTTTTTTTTGTTATTGTGCATCTTTGAATGAGAAAGTTGTGCATATTTTTAGAAGTAATTGTCGTTGTAATATAGAAGTAAAGTTACTACGAATTAGGGACGACCCGTGTCTAAACAAATCGTCGTAATGTAGAAGGTAAATTACGATTATTTTGGGATGACAGGTCTTTACGACGATTTAAAGACGACCCGCGTTTTTGAGTTACGACGATATAGATACGATACATTGTTTATACCCTAAACCTCAAATCCCAAACTTCTTAAGTTATATACATTTTACACTTCTAAACCCCAAAACCCAAAGTCTCAAACTTGTTTAACATTAAAACGAAACCGCAAATCCCAAACTTCTTAAGTTATATACATTTTACACTTCTAAACCCCAAACCCCAATGTCTCAAACGAGGTCAAGACCTGCTTGAAGCTTCAATTAAAGATTTAACAAATGAGTGAGGAGATCGAAGAATCTCATGTCTTCACCTACTTTCTCGACATAAGCTTCCAATGCAGTGATTCTCATGTCTAACGCCTCCATCTTGTTCTCCACATCTCCATCTTGTTCTTCCAATACAACGACTCTCATGTCTAACGCCTTCGTCCACTCTCCCATTTCTTGTTCCCTAGCATTAACTAGTTTTTCCAATTCAATTAATGTGATCTCTAAGCTATTGAGCGGAGGGTTGAAATCATGCCACAGTTATACAATGGGAAGAAGGATACACATCAGACTAGTTTTAGTCCAGTTACTCACTAAACATCAATCACTACCATTTATTTCAAATCAAAAAACGAAATAGTCATCCTAATTACACCAATTTATTTCACAAACTAACAAAGTGACATAGATTCACACTAACTTTTGTGAATTATGACGAGAGAACCGTTAAAAACAGTCGAGAGGACACGAGATCCGAAAAGCTTTCTTTTTTACGACTTCCTTTTCAAAACGCTAGAGCAGTTAAAATTAGGAATTTCATCGCGGATATACGCGATAGAGATTTGAGATGATTTTTTGTTTTCTTTTGATGCTTACATTTTTCATAAAAAAATCAGTTGATTTGGGCTCATTGGAGGGACTGAGTCCATTTCTCATAGTATTAGGATGGATACATGCCGTAGGAGAGATTTTTATTCGCTGTTTACTTTTGTCATCTAAACAATCATGTGACTAGTGACCAAACGGTTTGCAAATAACATAGAAAAAGTTTTAAAAAGCAACAAAGTGAAGAACTTCCTTGTTATTAAAACAAAAATTCAGGATCATTGCTATTAGCTTACCGTTTAATGACATCTGAAGCTATGCTGTTAATCTACTAATTTGTATTCATGTCATTAGTTTGCCAATTCTGAAAGGTATCGCTTGCATTTTGAAAAAAAAAAAAACTAGTGACACAAATTTACTTTCGTGGGGTATTGACTCCGGGATGTCTTTTAAAAATGAGTAATTTTCGGTAATTTTTTCAAAACTAAATTCATATGCCTATAAGCGAGGCAAAGCAATCTCTATCTAGCTATAATGGTTTTTTTCTAAGACAACTCTAGCTATTAATGTTATCATTTCATAAGCATGCATATTATATAGTCGTGACTAAATATTCTCCATAAAGCAGGCGTATAGATTGTCTCCACCACTTTTTCTTCTTTTCACTTTCCTAAGATGCTGTTTTTTTTTTTGGTAACACCCTAAGGTGCTGTTTATAATATGTGTATATGATTTAAAGGCGAGATTAATCTACACTCCGAATAATATAGAAAGAAATTGATAAGAAAATGTTGATATAGTGTCAACCCTCGAAGATAGAACTAAGAAAGTGATGCCTCCCTATAAATAGATGTGGAAACAAAGACAAATCATTTCTAGAAATGTTAAAACAAGAAAAGCTAATGTTACCTCCATTGATGAGGCATCAGCATGTGTATGTGCCCTTTTGGGGAAACAATCAATTAATTTTGTGTATAACACATTGAAATTTTCGTGACAAAAAAGTGATGATAGAAGGTGCTTGTGTATGGTCTGTTAATTAGGTGAGCAGCAGCCGACCTAGAGAGAGAAAAGCATATATAGGGAGAGAGAGGGAGAGAGAAGGAGAGACTAGGGTTTTAAATTTTAAATTTGGAGATATAGCATAGAGATATGAGTTTTTATGGTTCGGTGATCGTGCCCATCATTTTTCACTTGTTTTTCTGTGTGTTTTAACGGTTTGTTATTTAAGACATCGTACTCCTATGTTTTACCCCATTACATTAATTTCCCTCAAGGCCTTACCATATTCAAGTTATAAGATTATCGATAGATTTACTTGTAGTAAATTAGTAAAATTCCAACAGAACAAACTCAAGTTTGGAAAGTCAACATTGAGATGGGGCATAGTCACATACTCACATATAGGTCGAATCAAGGGGATAATGTTTCCAGCATTGATTTCATCTTCACACTCCAAACTTCCCCCTCGATTCTGAAAATATGCGCTTTTGGAAAAACCAGAATTGAGGCACGATCAACCATATATTTTTGTATTAAATTTATATGTTACACTGTGACAATCTAATCACCAATGTATGAAGATTGAGAATTGGGTAACTAATTCATGCTTTGATTTGGTTGAATTTAGTTTTTGGCGCGTTAAAGTTTTATGCTTTAATTCTTTTATTGAATTGATAAAATACTAAAACTAATTCAATGTATTATGAACTAAGATTATATTCGCACAAGTTACTACATTTGATTATTTTATGTTTGGAATACTTTCATTTTCGTTATATATTCGTATACGCTAGATGCTTATCTACAAAATAAAACAAGAATTTGAGATCCACATAAACAATATTGGATCTTGGACAACGCCGTACACAAAATTAATAATGATTTGATGTATAGTTAAATTTTTCCGTTTAATTGCTTTGTTTAGTGGGGTTGAGCTGGACAACACAATAATATAAGGTAAACTATACATGTTGTAACTATTTATAGTAACAAATATATTGAATACTAAAGTATTTTTAGTAATGCTACAATTTGATAAAAATTAATAAACAATTTAAGTTAAAAGAGCTCGGAAAAGGTAAAACTGGCATGAGAGTCAATGGAGCAGAAGCATGGAACCGATGTGTCCACATCTCTTCCTCTCTCCCTTTTATCGCACAAAACACACACTCTCAGTCCTTTTTCTCCCATATTTATTATTCTTTTCTCTTTTTAATTTTTTTTTCCTGTTGAATTCGCCAAACAAAAAAAATTTAAAGATTAAAAATTGGGGTAAAAGAGATAGGAGTATTAAAAACTTTGTAATAATAATATGCCAAAACAAAATAATAAAAGCTGGGAAATTAATTCTTAAGCCGCGTTTGCAGTCTTAAGGACAATGATGATGGACTTCTGACCCTTTTCTAGTTGTCAAAATCAAACATCAAACATCAATGTTAAGAAAAAACTGAGTAGTATATATTTGCGCCAGGTTCCACAGGCATCTCTTTTTATATTTAAACAAATTATTCTTTGGTTGATTAATGACTATAATGCTGACAAAAAAAAAGATTAATGACTGTAAATATCCATCACAAATAAATGCTACATACATTTATACAAATTAGATAAAACATAAATTACCTGAATGCGTGTTCACCAAAATAGTGTATATTTTTTTAAACTATTGTATGTACTGTCGGTCATATAAATTTGTAAGCCCCTGGTTTTTCTTTGTAAGCCCCTGTTTCTCAAACGTAACTTTGAGTTTAAGGTCATGTGAGATAAAATACAAAACTCCATTTGAAATAGAAAAATCTACAGTTTATGTTTTAGAAAGTGTGAATGTAATGATAGTTTGTTTCATCTTTCATTTGACAACATTTAAATATTTGAATACTGTTGTAAATAATTTGCGAACCAAAGTCAAAAGGTAAAAAAACTTACAAAACTCGATCAAGTATTTATATTTTTTGTATGAATTAATAAGCTATAACATTTTATATCTGTATTTATATTGTTTCAAAATACATATTTTTCGCAAACTATTTTATGTAACTAACGAATGTATCTTTTTTTGTACTTCATCATTCATCACACATCTAATTTTTTACATACTACAATAATTTTGTTTAATAAAATTCAACATTTTATTTTACTAATTAACAAACTTTTTTCTATATGCAAATCAAACAAACCTAATCTTTACTTATATAAAATTTAAAATGAGAAATTTTTGTATAAGAAATAAATATAAATTTTAATTTATAGTAAGATTATTGATTTAAATATGTAAAGAATATTAAATATAAAAAAATATTAGAAAGTGATATGAGTCGTTGGTGATATCCATGACATGTTGAATTTTTTTCAGCACCACATAATCCATCATCAAATTTCATTTTTCAACATTTCATCGTAGTGATTCAACTATTGAATCTTTTATTCAACACTCCTATTACAGATAATCTTATAAAAATAGTACTAGTTTTCAAATATATTTTGGTTTTAACAGAAATTTTATTTGAAATACTTTTGGGTAGAGTTGTAACATTTGAGAACCCACTCATTTTTTATAATGTTCGTTCTTTTATTTTTGGTACAAGATACTCACATTGCCAGAATTTCCAAAAGAGGTTGTTCTAACATCACCACCCGTTTCATTTCTCTGCAAAAAGCAAAACCCACCAAAAAGCTAAAAAGAAACCCTAATAGTCATCTGACTCATCACTCTTCATAAACCCCCAAAGCCAGCTAAACTAAACCAGCCTGAGTCTCAAAAAATCAAACAAAATAGATTCTCCGTTTCGTCTTGCTCCCTTCTCTCTCTTTTTAATAATAAAAACTCACATTGGGATATATTTAATCCACTCTTTAATTTGAGTGTTTCTTGAAATGGGTGAGACAACAAAAGGAGATGCTACAAAACCATCACCGAATCAAATCTCCTCGCCTAAAGATTCTTCCCATGATCACCAAGCACCAATCCCATCACCCATCCACCACCATCACCAATCTTTCCACCCTTCACCGATCTTCATCGCCACCGTCTCTTCTCCTGGAGCACCGGTCATCCCCAAACGACCACGTTTCAGCTCTTCTAGTGGTCGTTCTCCACCTCAATGGAAAGCCTTGCCGTCACCTTCCACCGTACCAACTGCTGCAACAATCTCTTCACTACCGTCCCCTTCCACCGCCGTTTTAGCCGCCTCTTCCACTGAGACCGCCGCATCTTCACCGCTGGAACAAGAAGCTATTAACACCGAGAAACAGCAACTGGAAACGGAGTCGTTCCAACATAAATTCAGAAAAGGGAAATACGTGAGCCCTGTATGGAAGCCACACGAGATGCTATGGCTAGCAAAAGCTTGGAGAATCCAGTACCGAAAACAAGAAACCGGGCCTGGTTCCGGATCCGGGTCTGGCGAGGGAAGAGGGAAAACACGAGCTGAGAAAGACAGGGAAGTAGCCGAGTTCCTAAACCGGAACGGTGTAAACCGGGATTCAAAAATCGCCGGCACGAAATGGGACAACATGCTTGGTGAGTTTAGGAAAGTGAACGAGTGGGAGAAAGGAGGAGATAGGGAGAAATATGGTAAGAGTTACTTCAGGCTCTCTCCTTACGAGAGGAAACAACATCGACTTCCCGCTTCTTTCGACGAAGAAGTATACCAAGAACTGGCACTTTTCATGGGTCCACGTGCCAGAGCTCCTACTATTAAACGTAGTAGTGGTGGAGCTCCGGCGGATGTTACCTTAACACCTCCGTCTGTTGAGACGCTTCCTCCTATTCTTCCTCCACCGTTCATGACTTCAAGAGACGATGATGTTGATAATAACCGTATCACTTCCATCGGTAAAATCTTATTTATTAATTCTTTACTATTTTAATTTATTTACTAGCTAGAGTGCATAGTTACTTGATAGTCACATTATAGCATACGGCTTGTGCATTTTTTATTTGTTTTAATTATCTTGCTATCATTTTCAAAAGTTCCTGAAATGAAGTTTCTCATAAATTATATCAATAACTAACTAGAAAGTCTCATTTCAAATTAATTATTAATATAATTTGTGTTTATATCTTAAAATATTAGTTTTGATAAATGCGGGAGCTTAAAAATGAAGGAAGTTGAATCTGTTTAGAATAATGACTTTTCGTTATTTTTATAATGCTTGAGAAAAATTAATTATGTACTTTTTAGGAAGAGGGAAGAGACTAGCATTATCGATAGCTGGGGATGATCATTCTCAATATCCGTATTCACACAACATTGGTAGAGGATCAGGTTTGTTCTCTAATAGGTCACTATACTTCAATCCTTCTTGCGAGACGATTCCTTCTTCTTCGTCTTCATCTTTAAAAGATCTTCGTCGTATTGGGAAAATACGGTTAACCTGGGAGGAATCGGTTAACTTGTGGGCTGAAGAAGGAGAGGTTGATTATGGGAGAATTAGGGTTAGTGGGTCGAATTTCTTGAATGCAGACGAGCTCACCTACTTGGATGATTCCATGGTGGCTTGTACAATGGAATCTTTTGAAGACGGACCTCTTAGAGGATTCTCTTTGGATAAATTCATCTCTGGTCAACACCTTAAAGTCTTTGGAAGACAAAAGTCAACTTCATCCTCTACTCCTTCACCTTCAGGTAACACACACATGCATTCATCTTGTGGTTGAACTATAAAACTAATCGAAGAGGAAAACCAGTCCAATGAATCTTTTCTATAATCTTATAGAGCGAGGAAATATTATGGATCGAGGATATGATCCACTGAACCTCTATGTAAACTTATCCAGTAGAGCGCGAAAATGTAAAGAATAATCTTATAGAGACAAATGTACATAATTCAAGAGAAATTTGCAGATAATGTGGCACGTTTGTTTGATTAATAAAACTTAAGTAAAAAGAAGTATAGAACGTTAAAGAGGAAATCCAATGCACATTCCAATTTTATTTTTGTGTGTGTGTGCAACTAACTCTCTAATCTTTGTATGTTATTATTTATTTCAGTCAATATGGCAAATTCGATTGATCGAGCTCAGCTTCCACTCGCAGTGCCAATTTACAAATGTAAGTCTTTTTCTAATCTTATAGTTTAAAAGTCGTTAAATTTGTATTATTATTTATTAACGAGTGAACAAATGCGTATGCAGCAATATCAACATTGGAGTTCCAAGACCCATCAGAGCATTACTTGAGTAGCTTGCGTGTGCCGGCGGCAAATCCTCCGAGCTTATTTGAGCTAGCACTATACCTTCAAGAACCTCCGCCAGAAAATCTGCGGTTTCCTATCCGTCGAGACGTCTACAAAGACTTGCCGCCGGGGAAAGAGCTCTTCTTCTCCACTTCCACAACGGAGCTTCTAGATTGTAGAGCAATCACATATGATATCATCAGCCCCATAATGTCCCGCTTATGCCCTAATTTCGTCATCTCCAACAGAGACTCACTGATCCCTCTTTGGGACGACTGCGTTAACCGGATGGTTTCAAAGTTTTGCGATATGGTGGTTTTGCGTAAACCGGATTCGTCTTCTTTTGTTGAAAACGTTCAAGATCAGTGGCCAAACGTTGTGGGATACGTAAAAGGATTCGGATTATGGAGAGGAGAAGAGTCCGATAAGGTACGCGAAGGTGCAGCTGTTCCTTCTTCTCTATTGGTCGAAAAGATTCTTTGGTCGTACGACGATCTTCCTTACATTCTTGGTTACCACGCAATAGGGTTCACCGTAACGTTCTGCGCTCTGAGCCGGTCTTCGAACGGTCGAGTGGTCGGCACTGATCTTTATTCATTCGACGTCTCTTCACCGTCGGATCGAATCAAGGCCTTGATTCCTTGTTACCGTCTCGCTTCTCTTTTACCTTTGCTTGCAGATCGGTGCACCATGAGGCATTTATGTTACAACGACTTCGAGAGAATTAGTCATGGAGATTTCGTGACCGAGATAACCCCTAACACGGTGACTAAGTATTACTCAAGCAAGAGAAAGTGGAGTGTAGTGAAAGGAATCTACGATTTTCTCGACCAAAGAGTTCCACACGCGGAGTGTTTGGATAGTGCAAGAGAGAAGGAACTATCGTTGAGTTTTAAGCCACGTGGAATAAGAGTCAAACCATGTAACGTTGACCAGCTTATCGAGTCTCTGATGTGTGTGACGAGAGCGCTTGTTGCGCTTCACGACCTATCGTTCATGCATCGTGACATGCGATGGGAAAATGTCATGAGAAGCGCGGAAACGGCAACACCAACATCGGATGCGGAATGGTTCGTTTGCGGGTTTAACGAAGCGGCCGAGTCCCCACAGCTTAACCCGCACTACGCTATGGACGAGGAAGAGGAGCATGGGAGGCTGGCTCCGGAGATGGAGAGAGGGTTGCATGGGGTGAAAGTGGATGTGTGGGGAGTAGGTTATATGATAAAGACTTGCGGATTGAGTAATGTGCCAAAGATGTTGAGGGAACTTCAAGGGAAGTGTTTGGAGCCGAACCAAGAGAATCGACCAACCGCAGCCGATTGTTTCCACCACCTGCTTCAGGTTCAGTCTGCCAGTACATCGTTTTAATTATATTTCTTATTTAACATATGAATGTTGGCAACTTAGATCAACTTGTAGGTTTTGACCATGAGCCTAGAAAACTTTGCCCTTTTTAATAATTTAGCAATTTTGAAACTGGAGAAGTTTCGTTGGCGTGAGCAACGTTTCGTTTCGAATATTTTGAGAGATGGTAGTCAGTTGTAGTTAGCAGCGGATATTATCTAATATTTTCGCTGGACTCATGATATGCAAAAACAGAAGCAATTGTAGCTTAATATATAGTTTTCTTGTTTTTTCTTTGAAAGTTGATTATATTAAGTTCAAAAAAAAGTTTGAACAAAAAGAAAAAAAGTTGATTATATTTATTTATCATAAACCGTTTCATGAGAATGGCTTCAAGATTACACCTGTTAGAAAATCAACAGTCCCAAACCCCTGAACCTATGAACCCCGCCATCACCAAAACACATTACAGGTTAATTCTTGCATTTACGAAAGATTATTCCAACCAAATTGGGGGCTTCGGTCGCATATCTGTCTTTATTTATGATTGCTTCGTCTCTGTTCCTGCAACCATAGATTTTTAATTCGAGTATATATTTTTAAAAGAAACAAAAGGAGGAATAACTGTTACAAAAAAAAAAAAACAAAAGGAGGAATAAGATATTTGATTGTTGACTGATGAGAAGTGAGGGTGTGTGTCGGGAGAAGCAACATACATCGTGTTAAGCAAAAATGGCGGCTGTTTTCTATCAGCTGTCTCAATCCACCAGCGCCACATCGCACATGTTAACGGATAGCATAGTACCCAAATATGAGAAAAAGAAAAATGTTTTCCTAGATTTTTTATCGTCAGAAATTTCCAACATTATACAAAACCACATTGTTAGGCTCCGTATGGTAATTGGGATTGAGCGGTACGTGATAATAAGTTCAACTGTTGAAAAAAAAAATTCAACTACTATACAGTTCTAATAGTTATAAAAATGTATAACTATATTATATATATAAAAATTTGTTACTTTTAGCTGCAGTACGGTGCATCGCGGATTGTAACATTTGAAGCTTTAGAATATTGGCTGTGAATGTAACGTGCGGAAAGAGGTGGGAGTAGAAAAAAAATTTAGTCACCGTTCACATGTTAAAAAATTGTTTTTTCCATTTATGAATTAAATATTATAAATATTAAAATCAAACCGCACTTATAATTCACCCCGCACCACACCGCAGTTAACAGTTAAAAAAATATCTATATATACTATATATCTATACATTTTTATAACTGTTAAAACCGTACCGTAGTTATTCCGCTTATCTCGCAATGCACAATCCGTTTTTACCATTCGGAGTACAAAGCAAATAACTAAAACATACTTAGTTATCTAAGGTGTCTGATGAGGTATGGTTTGAGTGTCAATAGTTACCATTTTTTAACATTTTCTTTCAAATTCTAAGTTACCATATCTAGTAATAATATTATCTAATACTATTAATGTATATTCCTACATATACAAATGTATTTAGTTCATGATTTCTTATAATTTATATTTTGAAAAAATGATCCCTTAAGATTACTAAAAAACTTTATTTATTTTGTTGTGTTTAATTAAACGGTGATGATTGTTTCACTAGTTTTTGGTTTTTATATTTTACTTTTTTGATTTTTGATTTTTAGTTTTGAGTTTTAGTATGGTTTTTGATTTGTGTATTTTAGTTTGAAATTATGTTTCTTCGAAATTACTGTTTTTCTTTTTACAAACTGAAATGATTTTTTTTTTTAATACAATACAACAAAATGCTGATAAAATATATTGAAGTTTATATTTTCCCAGTAAAATGTATTAAGATATTAAAAATTATTAAAAAAGAAATATATATTATTTTTTAATTTAGTAAATAATATTTTACCAAAACAGAAGCATAATATAAATAATAAAATAAAATTTACTTAAAAAGAAGTTGGAAAATCTAAATATTTAAGAGGCTTCTGTCACACGTTCGTAATCCAAAATATGGATTTCAGTTTTCCGTTGCATTTTCTTCTTGAAAACATCTAAAAACTAGTTTCTTTATTTTATAGGAAAGTTTTTGTTTTTTTTGTGAAAGTCTTAATTGGTTATAGATCTAGTTTTTGCAAAACTAGTTTTCTAATTTTTGGAGAATCAAAACTTGATTATAAAAAAATGATCTTTAAGTAAACAAAAACCATTTTAAAAACTGACATTTGTCTTCGGAGAGTTCTAAAGATGAAGCGTTTTATCTCATCTTGTATTGGTTGGAAGTTTGAACTAGATAAATGAATTCCTGAAGAAAAAAAGAGAGACGTGCCTCCACGTCCATTATAGTTGTGCCTCCAAGGCTCCAACACCAAAAAGAGAGTTCTTATTTAGTTTGCATCGTAGAGATTTTGTGCAGTCCGAAGTTATTACGTGGTGTTTGGTCGTTCGATTCATGACTCAGAAATTATCGAATTCTTCTGTGTCGTTGTGTTTAGTTCTTTTGTCGTTTCGTATGTATTATATCGTAAATAAAATCAAGAAACGGTTAAGGTGACTTAAAAAAAAAACGAGAGTAGTATAAATAGAGTAGTAACTCAGAAGAAAAATGATAAGTAACTAGGAGGAATACCTTTTCAAAAGCTATTAGGAAAAAATGAATATCTGATTTTGAAGAGGTGTTCAATCATATTCACTTAGCTCTTTTCTCGTTTTGTATTGTACAATACTTTTACAAAGCCGTTAAGAAAAAAGTGAACCATATAATTGGATCAATCTCCGTGTATCAAATGGTCTCTCCTGGCGTTTATGGACTGATAACTGGTCATCTCTAAGCAGTCTGAGACAGCATCTCTAATTTGGAAACTCCTTCCTTGGGATACCAGAAATGGCAACTCTGCCCTCTCTTCGGACTAATGGTTCCTGGAATTTACCACCCGGCTGGATCGGACTCTCAAGTAGAGGTACATGCAATTCTCACCACCATTCTGTTGAATGAAGAAGAATATTACTACTAATGGGTTATTGATGGGAAAACAACTCAGAAATACTCTACTGGAGAAGTGTATGCTCACCTTAGACCACAAGGCTTGTTGGTGCCGTGGTATCGCATCATTTGGAACCAGAAAGGCATTCCAAGACATAGCTTGTTAGCTTGATTGTTTGTGCTGGATCGTTGCCCGACAAGAGATAGAATCATTGGCTGGGGTCTTCAAACCTCTCTGTTATGTCTCCTCTGTAATTCTGCTTCGGAATCCCGTAATCGCGTGTATTTTGATTGTTCATACTCATTGCAGATCTGGAATGATTTAGCTTCTCGGTGTGGTCTCAATCCGGAGCGAAACTGGAAGAGAGTGATAAGTTTACTGCTAGGATTCACTTGTGGGCCAGCGATACGACACTTTGCAACTATTTGCTGGCAATTATGCATCTATTGGATCTTGTTTGAGCATAATGCACACCTCCACAGAAACTCCTTCCGCTCTTCTGACGCCTTGGTCCGCCTGATTGACCGCCAAGTAAGAGACAAGATCCTTTCAATCAGAGATGCAAACCCTTTAGCCTCCTCTTCTATGATGCAACAGTGGCTATCTTGACAACTCTTTCGTTTCCATCATCATTCCTATGCGACCTCTCCATCGTCTCTGGTAGCGACGATTGGCTTTAATTCTTTTGGGCTTCTTGTGGGTTTTGTAATGATTCTTGATTTAGGCTTTTGTACTGGGTTATGTTAGTTCTAAGAAACAAACTTAGGCCTTGGACTTGTATGATTTTATTTCTTTTTCGCTTTTAATATGAAAAATGTTTAAAAGAAAAATTGAACCATATACCATTACTCAAACAGTGCTGAGCGTAAAACAAATAAAATATAATTAAAATTATTTTCGCCTAACTAGTAAAATACAAGCTGAACTGAGTGGAAAAAAAAATTTCCCGCCATAAGTTTTTCGCTATTGATGCTATTCAATCATAGCCAATATGATTGCTGTCTAAAAGAGTAGTAAATTCAACCTTTTTAAGTAATCAGTCTTAAAACATGATTACTTAGATCTATAACCAATTAAGTTTTTGGTGTTGTTTATATAGGGTAACTAGCACCGGCCTGCCATACGGGCGGGTTTTTAATTTTGAAATAAGTTCAACAGTTTTCGGTATTCTGCTAAACATTATATGTTTTTATTCTTTTTATATATTTTTATATTTGCTCTTGTGAAGCATGTATAAGCTATATAATCGAAAAACATCTGAACCCTTAAAAAGTTAACACTTAAAAAGGTTGGTTAACTTTTATCAATGTTAACCGAAAACAACAAAACCATATGCCGTTAACACTAAATCTTTTTTTTAAAACATATGTGATCTACTAAAGTGATATTATGGATGTACTAAGCAGTTATATTGTTTGGGATAATTATCTTTATAATAAATTTGATATGTTATATAATTTTAAGCACGTAAAATATGTGTGTTTACAGTCTGTATATGTAATCCATTGTGCTGTTCACATAAAGAGAGGAAGACCAAAACCCGCCTACAGCCTTATTACTCTGATGAGCTTGTTCTTTTTGCGGTTCGTTCTGCACCCAAGGCCAGACCGAATGACCACACGTTCCTCCCAAACCTTCTTGTTCATTCCCTTTCCATGGCCACGACAATCTTTTCTTTGCCATCCATTCTTCAGCTTTTGAGGCAAGTTTCTTAGGAATATAATTTTCATAACTGGAATCTCTGAAGGGCTTTGAATAAGACTTATCCCTACGCAAGAACACACCGAAAAGAGACTGGATAAAATCCCCTCTAGCTGTGCTGGCACATGCATCCTCCTTCCGTTCAAATAAAGCAGCTTCGAAGAAGCCTTGATCCGAATGATGACTGTCCCACTTCCACCCTCATGGTGTGCAGCGCTGTTATCACCTGCTTGCATCTTCGACCTGACCTTGTTCCCCACATTGGATGCCTGTAGTTTTAACAACACTGTTCAAACGATGCAGCAGTATAAATAAATAAAAAAAGAGAATGTTTAATTGAAGTAACCAAATCTGATATCTTGGATTTAATAGCGACTTGTATAGGCTGCTGAGAGCACCTCCATCGCTTGGGATCTAAAAAATAGGTTCTTAATAAAAATATATTGTTATTTTAATTAATTTTGTTTAATTAACTAAATTTAAATGTGAAATAAATACGAGAACTACTTATATGTTGACAAGTGGTATAAAGGGTTAAGAGACAGTTCCCAAATGTCTCTAAATTAGAAATCTTTTTATTCTCTTTCCTATTTTCTTTTATTTTTTGATTTTCTTTTAATTATTAGAACCCCGTAAAAGCTTTGCAATGGAGGTGGTCTGAGAATCAAGCCCAAGTTTCGAGACAACAGCCTCTTTGGAGTCAAGACCGAGCTTAGATGCAACACTATTAGTCACCCGGCTAAAGCTCATTTCCCCTTCTTTCCCCCTTGTCTTAACCTGAGAGGCTCTCGGGTCTTGAAAAAGAGCAGCATCGTTATCACAAATGATCCCAATAAGAGAGCCATCATTATTGTAGAAAGGAGACATGGTAGTCACTACCGAAAACCTGTCTCCTGCTTTGTTCTTGACAGGAAACTCACCAGTCCAGCTCTCTCTCCAGCCGCAACGCCGAGTGATGTTCTGTGCAACCGCAGCGTCTTGGTCATCCACAAGAATATCAATCGGGTCATTCCCAAGTGCTTCTGAAGATGAGAAGCCGTAAAGCTATCCGCCATTGAGTTCCTGGAATAACCATGCCATAGAACTTTGAATCTAAACATCAGGTCGGACACATGAGATAGACATACACTTAGATTGTTTCTATTAGAGAAGCAAAGAGTTATGAATCTGAAAATAAATAGCGCTTCCTGCTTGATTTGTTGACGTAGTCTTTCCACCAACAACCTGAGGCAATGCGTGCCATGATATTTAAACAAAACCCAAGTAACATGATCAGTTCACCGGAACTCAATTACAAACAACATGATAATAAATCAGACAAACCAAAATACTAAAAAATATACCATATTGGAAATAGATTTTGTTCATATATATATATATATATATATATATATATATATATATATATATATATATATATATATATACATTTGTATTAATTTTTAATATTGGACACAATTACCCTATATAAATAAAAACAATTATCAAAAATTATATATAGCTAAAAAATATAAAAATATATATAACCTCACTTAAATATTGGGTCCGATTGGTAATAGCTGTAATTTCAAAATTATTGTTGTAGAAAAAAATCTGTAGACTTTTTGCTGTAATTTTAGATTTATTGCCGTAGAATTTTATGGAAAGCACTAAAAAGTTGTTTTGTATATTTGGCTCAGGAGAACACTTATACAGTTGGTGATTATTTCAAGAGCTGCGGTTTTAAAAAATAAAGAGTTATTCTTGGGTTCAGCCTCTAGGGTGAACCAACCAATAGGAATCAAGTAATTTCATGATTAATATCTTTTAAAAAAAGAAAACAAAATATTGTCAAGTAATATTATGTTTTTTAAAATAAATAAAATAAAAATAATAGTAGTTATTTATAATGAATTTAATGACAATATTTCTAACATTGTCAAAAAAAATAAACCTTAAATCCTAAACCCTAAACCCTTGAGTATACCCTAAACCCTTGGGTATACGCTAAATCCTTGGATAATCTTAAACTCTAAACTCTAAACTCTAGTATATACAAAAAAAATTAGATATTTTAACGCCATCATCGAAATACTAAACCTTAAACCCTTGGGTAAACCCTAAACTCTTTTTAGGATTAAAGATTTGGTATTTTTAAGATTTAGTGTTTAATGTTTTTAATTTAGATTTTAGGGTTTAGTGTTTTGATGACGGAGTTAAAATATTTTAAATTTTTTTTGTTGCATGTATTACTGTTTTTATTTATTTTTAACATTTTTTATTTTAAAAACATAATATAACTTGATAATATTTTGTTTCTTTTTTTAAAAGATATCAATTGTAAAATGAGTGATTCCTATTGGTTGGGTGAACCTCTAGGTTCACTCTAGGGGTGAACCCAAGAATAAATTAAAAATAAATTAAAACTTGATTACTCTGATTTTGGTGTTTTAGAAATAAATGGGGTTGGGGAAAACATCCACAACAACTACCAATCACACCCTATTATATGAAAATGGATAATTGTAAAATCTTCTGAAAAATCTATTTAAAAAATAATATGTAAAATATTTAGTGTATTATTTGAAGCTGAAAATTTCAAAATTTGTAACTTCTAAGCCTCAAACAGAAGAAAAACCATCAAAATATCGTGATAAATTTTCAGCTGACTAAAATCATTAGAAATTTTAAACGGCGTAAAAACATAAAAAAGTCAATGGAATAAAATCTTTAAAATTTTTGAACGGACTAAAGTTATCGGAAAGTTTCTTTAGTTTATCGACCATCTTTATTTATCCGGAAAAAGAAAAACTAAACGGTAAATACAAAATTTCTAAAAAATTACATATCAATTTTCCGCCCCAAAATAATAGATTGACTTACTCATTAAGACACATTTGTCTCTTTTTTACACAATAGAACACAATCCACTTGAGAGGCACAATATAGAGGAGAGAGATGAAATGTTGGACCAAAAAGTCCTTCCTTCTTTTAGAAAAAATAGATAGAAACCGGCTGGAATTAAGAGTGTGTCTTCATAATAGACATCGGATGAAATCTGTATCTCTTCTAAAACAATTTTATTATATTGTTTTATAGTTCTACGTTGTATTTTAATTTACTTTTATTTCAAATATAAAGATATATAGAATAATTATAATTATTACAGTAAGCTAATTATGAAATTTTCTATCTTTTGACATCCATCTTCATATATATATTTTATATATATAACTATGTATAGTTGTGTACTAAAAAGTGTGGACATGGATAAAAGAGATGTGGACACCAGAAATGTGGACAACGTAAAGACTAGAGATTATTTTGTAGACTTTGTACATTAAAATAGATGAGTTTTGTTGATTAAAGAAATATGTGTACACACTCAAATTAGAGATAAATCGGAGCTTTTGGTTTTAATAATATGTTTTTGTGGACATGAACTTAAAAACAAGATGTTGTAGACAACATCTAATTAATAAAAAATGTGAACATGAACAAATGAAATGTGGACAGAGATGTATATAAAACATGGACATGGACACAATTGACCAAACCAAGATTTTATAGATAAAAGCTCCATCGATTAGTCACCATCATAGAAAATCAAAAAGAAATTGTTACCTGTCACCTTACTGACATCGGAAACAAAGGTCTATTCACCGGAGCAGCCGGTTTACTCGGTTCAGATGGTGGAAACTGTTAATTTCTCTTATTGCCTCGTTGACATGACTCGGAAAAATCGCCGAGTCTTGATTTCAACTCGGTACCGGAGATCCGAAGACTCTGCTTCACTATAACAGAAAAATCAACATTTTCTATTAAGTCAGGCTAACATTTTCTCAGTTAGGCATGAACTCATGTTAACAACGAACTCATGTTAACACGAACTCATGCTAAGAAGATAACTCATGTTACCAAAAAAATACATAGAGCTTTGGACATAGAGTTGTGGACATGGATGGATATCAAGATGAGGACACATTTAGTTTTGATACCACAAATTGTGGACATGGATTGGTGTAACCAAAACCTCACCAAAAAAGAAAAAAAAAAAGAAGATTTTTGGCATGAACTCATGTTAACAAAAAGAATACATAGAGTTGTGGACATGTAGTAATGTGGATAAGAGAAAGGAAAACTGGACATAGATTCATGTTAACAAGAGAATAAAAATGTAGACATGGACTCATGTTGACAAAGGACAAATGTTGCCAAAACCTCAATAAAACACTCACCACGAGTTATGGCCTAGATCACCAGAAACTCGAAGGATTACTGAAAAAAGAAAAGTAATGAGGGGGTTGAGCCGGGATCACGGTTTGTAATTTAGGCACACAATTGGTAAAACAGAGATGACATATCTACAACCGAGAGAAGGAAACTAAAAAAAACAGTACCTCCAATGTAATCCATGGCAAGTGAGGACAGTGCAAGCCCTCTGTATTTTGTTGATCAAACCTATCAAACTTTTCATCGTTTCCATGCTTCATCGGATCAACGAACCTCTCACTGAGACTAAATCCGGAAACAGGTTATCTCACGGTGAATAAGAAATTTCCGGTGAGTTTTAAGGGTTCTCGAGGCGGTGAAACTACCGCTAAATTCCGAGATCATCCACTCTCTGAAACTCCACCGCAGATACCCTGAGTTCAGCCACACAGATCCCGAGTTCTTCACTATAAGCTCTGGTCTTATCATCACATATGGATCCTCTCTTGATTTTTTTTTGAACTCTCATCAGGGAAATTGCCGTCGACCATTCAGAAGAGATCCAATTGCTTGCCGACCATGTGGTGAGAAACAGAGCAAAATCTTCTTCTTGTCTTCATGTTTGATTCTTGGAGATCACAAAAAGAGGTCAACTTTGAGCAAAAGATGATTGCTATGCATTTTCTTGTTTTCAAATCTCATGTCTAAATAATCTACTGTAAAAATAAGAAAGAAAGTAAGATCATTTCTTAACTGAACACATGAAAATCAAGAAAACGTAAGAAACAAAACTTACCTTGTAGCGATTTCAAAGCAAGAACCATAAGAAGCATAAGCTAAATGGGTCTTGGGGCTTTGGGACAGAGAAAGGAATCAGTTTTTCATTGTTTTCAAAACTAAGAACGAAGAGAATTAAGTGGGATTAGGGTTCTTAGATTTGGAAAAATGAATTGAGATTGAGATAAGAGAAAGGTAATTTTTTTTGGTTTGTCGGCATTATTAGTTTTTAAGCAGAAATATATTAGTTTTTTTAGGATAGAATATAATAAATATATAGTTAGCGAGATTCAGTCCGTTTTATTTTAATCTGAAACTTAAGTGGCATAAGGGGTTGGTGAACAGCAACTGGTAGCAGGTTCGATTCCATTTCTTTCTTTTTAGTCTAAGGTCATTCCAGTCTTTTCGATGTGCAGAAGTGTGTCTCAAGTGTGATGTGCTTTAAAGTGTAATTCTAAAGTCAAAAGTGTCTTACAATGTAAGAAAATCAAAATAATATACATTGGAAAACACATGTCTCTTTTCCTATGCTTCACTTTACCACATACTCTTTCTCTCGTCTTCTTCTTTGACAAATATTTTTTGGAGAGATTTTGTTCAATACCCACAAATGGGATGACAATTAGAAGTTTACCCCCACTCGATTAAAAGGGCACGCTACAGTGAAATATATGAGTATGACGAGACGAAATTGCCCTCGTGAAAGCCACAGAGGCAATAGTGCATGTCAGATTTTTCTGGATGGCAACAATATGTGTCAGTGTCTGATTTTCTCGTTACATGAAAGCTAATATTTCTCCTCATAGATAAAGAAAATTAAACTGGTCAATTCTCATACACCAAGTCTGCAAAAAAAAGATTTATTATATACAATAAAATCAATAACATATTTTTGTATTGATTTATTTATTAGATATTAGGATTTTACAGAATTGAATTAAATAAAAAAGTATTAAAATATCTTATGTTCGAGGAAACTTAGAATATACATATTGAGATAACATAAACAGAATTTGTTAACAAATTCATATTCTATGTACATGTAAATCAATATGTTAGCAGTTAACCTAGGATTTAGAAGTTAAATAATACAATGTTTTTATATATACACATACTTATGATGTATTAAAGTATATGTTAATCAATATTGATAACAGATACATATGTCAATATCGTCTAAATCTATACATATCTTATAAAAATAAGATAGTTAAGTTAATAGATATCCGTTAAATAAAAAGTTAACACTTACACAAATATGTTAGCAGTTAACCTAAGATTTAGAAGGTAAATAATACAATGTTTTTACATATACACATACTTATGATGTATTAGCGTATATGTTAATCCATATTGATAACATATACATATGTCAATATCTCCTAAATAGATACATATCTTATAAAAATTTGATAGTTAAGTTAATAGATATCCGTTAAATAAAATGTTAACATTTACATAAAGAAATAACAACTAACAAATTGCCATGGGTGTTAAACATGTTGGTGGATTTTATATAAACAACTGAAACAATTAATTTTAGGTAATCTTCAACAATATTAATACAAAAGAAAATCCAGAAATATATTGATATGGAAAATAAAGAATTCTGGTGATCAATGGAGTATGAAGATTTACAATGAACTACATGGAAAAAAATAGAGACAAAGTAAAATATAAGTGTGCACAAAAAAAAATTGAACATAAGAATAGAAAGAGAGTGAGAGAGATAAAATACACATCACACAAGAAATAATTCTTTTTTTGGTTAACACACAAAATAGATACATAAGAAAAAAAGAAAAAGAATAGAGAAAAGAAAAAGACATAAATTGATTTCACGTGGAGAAAAAAAGAGAAGAGTAGAAGAGAGAGAGAGAGAGTGAGAGAAAATTAAAAAGAGACCACTTGTCACAGACACAGACTGACGCACCTGTCCATGGAAAATAGGTAAAATGGGAAAAAAAATTATGACGAAAAAGGTAAGGACAAAATGCAAATTAGATGTTCATTTGGGTGTATATACACCAATTACTCATGTTTTTTTTCCTTTTCCTCTTTTATTTTTCTTTCACAACCCACACTTGGATCTCTAAAATATGTAAGTTTATGTTGATTTATCATTTTCTATGCATGCTTTTTAATATTGGTTTAGTTTGTGTCTTTGTGGTTTGTTTTTTTGTATAGATCTATAGGTTTGAAGTTGATATAGGATACATTTAGTTACGTTATGTAAGTGTAACTAGATTAGTGATAAAAAATTGTTAATTAATTTAAGATTTTTACTATGTAAATTTAGGAAACAGTTTTGTAAACACAATTATAAAAAAATCCTTACAAAACGTTTTCTCTAAATTGTTTTTTCTGTTTTTTGTACACATGTTTTAGAAATGTAATATAATAAACTGTTGTTGTAAAATTATATTAATGTGTATTATTATATTTTTATAAACTATTAATAAATTTTATTTTTCTTTCTATTTTCTTTTGAAAATTTTGTTTAAGTTAAGTATATTAAGAAAAAGTTTTTAAGTGACTTAAGATTTTCTTCTCTTTGTTTTTTTTTGGAAAAAGGTTTTTAAAATAGTTATTGTTATAAAAGATTTATTTACATTTTAAACAAAAAATTTACATACAGAATTGTTTTTTTCATGATGTATGTTCTACATTTTTTTTACTTTCTTTTTATTAAAATCATTTTTCTAATATTTAGAAAAATATTTTTACTAAATGGTATATAATATGTATTCAACCAAACAAATTGTATGAAAAGTCTAGAAAACTATTGTAGAACTAATTCTATATAATTTGTATTATAAAATATACATATTAAAGTTTTTATTAAAAAAAATATTTTAAAATTTTTGATGGATTTTTTTGTCACAAATTCTGATGAAAATGGTCGTCAAAAACTTGTGACGATTTCGGTTGGAAATTTCTGAAATATTTTTCTCTTCGGTAAATGGTAAAAAAATCTAACTATTTTTAAAAGAATACAATTTTTGGCCTATTTAGAAATGACGGGAAAATCGGTTGAATATTCATCCTTTATTTTGAGTGATTGTATATATTTTGGTGCCAAACAAAATTTTTAAATCCAATATTGATTTCATTAATCAAACACAGTTTATAATCATAATTCAAAGACTTATAAATCTAATGTTATTGGGAGATGAATTTTATTCATATTACTTGTAAGACGTAACTTTAAAAATATCACTAGACTTTGATCCGTGCGTCCGCACGGGTGTTCTTTTCGGTTTGAAATTTTTTGAAATTTGTTATAGTTATGTAATTGAGATATTATATATATTATATTATATGGTGAGCTAAAATGTTTAAACGATGAATTAGATTAGTTATTTATATCTAAATTGTTGGAAAGATGTTTGTTAATCATATAGTTTATCTGTGGTTTTTTGTTAACTTTATATTCAATAAAACAAATATTTGATATGTTTCTTTACTCATTCACTTGTATGGATTATTTTGTTAACAAATTTAGAAATGCATAAGTTCATATTAAATTATTAACCATATTTAGTTATAGATGAAATATAGTTGTAAAGATTTTATGTATATTAGAAAATTGGAATTTATAGTTTTAAAAATATGCTCATTTTTAATAATATAGATTAAATACTTTCTATATTGAAAGCAATTTATATTATTTATAAATGGAATTTTTAAAGATAAATCTCTAACATAAAATGAAAATTTCTTAGCCCAAAATTCTCTTAAAAATTAACAAAGGCCCAAAAAGATATTAGAACCACTTTAGTTCTTAAAATATGGAGTAAAATGACAGGTGGTTAGGTGCAAAGAAATCTTAGCAAATCTTGATTTTAACCGAGAAAATTTAGTTCCTCTCAAAATATGGAGTAAAATGTAGCTTATTAAAATATAGACAGAAAAACATAGCCCAGTAAATGTAGACAAAAAAATATAGCCCATTAATATGGGAATTACGTCCAGCAATAGGTAAACTAACTTAAAACAAAACATAGCCCATTAATATGTATACAAAAAAAAACGAAATGGGCTTGGTTAATGAAGTTTCTGTGAAATGATAGATGGATAAATAAGCAAAAGCTCTTTAGTTAAAATCAATGACAGTCTGTTGTAAATAATGAGAAAAAGTGTTGGTAATTTCCCATTTGTACTTCACTTTTAATAGGATAGATATGTATCCTGCGATTTTCAAAATCCATGTGATAACAAAGCAAGGAAAAAAATAAAATTTCTTACCAGATATTTATTTGCACCTTAAATCTAAATTATATGTCCAAATTTATAATTCATTACATTTTCAATAGTTACATTTTTGAATATATAATTATATTTATATAATATTCATCTTATCAAATTAACTTAATTGTGTATGTATCAATATTATTTTCTTTTTTAACAAAAAACAAAATTTGAAAGAAAAAAAGCATGCTAGATGATTTAGAAAAATATAAATTATATATTAATCTTACAAGAGAATGATAGAAAAGAGGTAAATACAAATTCATAAAAATCTGTACTAATCTAAAAAAGTTACGATCAAATTTTATAAGTCAATGCATATATATTTTTGCATTTCACATGACTTTTAAAATCTACCGACTCTTAAAATTCACAAACTCTACAAAAATTTATCTCCCAGTATCCTCTCCTCAGAAGAGAAGTGAAGCAATTTATCTGACTTTAACATAAGCAAACAGCAATTACAATTAACTTATCTTATTATCAAATTAAGAAAGTGAATTTCATTTATATTCATATATAAATATATTAATTTAGTATTAGATAAAGTGATCATGATAGTATCATATAAAGTTTGTAAATTATTAATATATAATTTAATAAACAAATAAATTAATAACTTTTCTTATTTTGAGTTGGAGTATATTAAAATATAATATAATTCGATAAAAGACTTAAATGTCTATGAAAATCATAACTTGATTGGTTACCAATCTAAGATAGATCGCGTAGTTGGGGCATTAATATTGCTCAAGAGTGTATTCTCTACACCTCAAGAATGGAATCAAGACAACATCTGTTTTTTGATTGTCCGTTTAGCTCAGGAGTCTGGTCTTTCTTCTACCTGAAAGCCCATCTTGTTCCAGCATCAAGAGACAAGAATAGAATTCTAATTTTAAAGCTAGTGTATCAAGCTTCTTTGTATCTAATCTGGAAGGAATGTAACTCTAGGCTGCATTCTCAATCTTCTCGGCCTCCCTCGGCCATCATAAAAGTTACCTTTTGTACACTTGGTTCTCTTTTTTTAGTTAGTCTTCCTTTCTGTTTTTTTTTGGCTATGCAAACTTCTTCTTTTTTGAACGGCTGCTATGCAAATGTCTATAGTCTGAAAAAGTGTTGTGACTCCGAGGGGAAATTGGTTTCAAGTACTGAGCATTTATTTGCCTTGTTACTTTTTGGTGATACTAGCAAGAACCTGAAAGTATGAAGCACCAGACTTGCTTGGTATTGACCTGAAGTTATTAATGCACAAACTACAATTTGAAGCCCATCATTAACCAAAAAGCCAAAAAAATGCTCATTTTCTCTCCATAGATTGACTCTATAATTCAAAGCACTCATCAAAATCTAGTTAACATAATAGCAAAATAGTACTAATCCCAATAGAATCCCTGTTCACAAACATGAATTACTTATTCTGGAGGATATCACTAGATTTATATGCTAACCAGTTCCCATGAAGTAAATGGTACATTTGAAAAAGTCAAAATGATACAGTCTATTGAAATATATTGACAGAGACCCGAGGGAGATACTATCTATAACTTGCGAAATTAGAGACTACTATGTGGAATGATGCTCAAATGATGAACTCCGTTCTGGAACGAGTAGATAATCAGATAACATTTCCAATAACCCCACATGCAAGAAGGTAGTATACAATGACGGTTCTGGGAAGGATTCAGATTGTCTTATAGGTCAGTGACGGTTTAGTCAATAAAAAGGATTTGAAGTTTTAATGGATGTCAGGAATATCCCTCTGAGCTTAACACCATTACATGAGAAACTTGAAGCCTTAATATCAGGGGTAGGCACTTCGGTTATTTTATCGGTTCAGTTCAATTTTGGTTCGGTTTGGTTAATTCGGTTCAATGATTTATCCAACCAAAGTAAACCATAATTAGTTCGGTTTGGATCAGTTTCGGTTCGGTTTGACTTCGGTTTGGTTTTAAAACACAAAAGCATGTTCATAAAATCATCATATTCGCGACTATGAAAAACTAAATTATATTAATTAAATCCAATATAAAACCGAAACATAATACTTTAAAAACACAAAACATTTATAAGAGCACAATCAAATATAGTAAATAGAAAACTATAACAAACATTGTTAATAATGTCTCTTAAAAATAAATTATGTAAACAAAATCTAATATAAAACTGAAACAAAAACCTTAACAAACTACAAAAGGTTTATAAGAACACAATCAAACAAAAATTAACCAAAATAAATAGAAAGTAAAGAAAAATCATTAAAAAAATAATAAAGTTAACAATGATTTTAGTCTTACGATTTTAGTATATTGTATATTGTTACTATGTTTAATTCAATAATAATAAAAGCATATTGGTTATGAGTTCGGTTTAATTTGTTTCGGTTTAATCGGTTTCGGTTCGGATCGGTTTCGGTTCGGTTGGTTCGGGTTGGAAAAATCTTAAAACCTAACAATTTGATGATAGACTTTGGTTCGGTTCGAATCGGTTTCAGTTCGGTTGGTTCGATTCAATCGGTTCGGTTCGACTTTTTTGCCCACCCCTACTTAATATGTATAGCGGAATGCAAGATTAAATTTTGACAAGGAAAGTGGCATTTGAGACAGACATCCCAGATTTGGTGAGATGGTGTCTTTACAGAAGATTGCCCACTTTCTTAATCCATTTGGAAGGATTTCAAAGATGTGGAAGTTTCTTCAACGTTTTTGGCTTTTTGCAATCTCCGAAATTCTACAATTGAAAATTTCAGTAGCAACAAGCTTACACGAAGTGTAAAGATTCAGATTAAAAATGTTGTTAACACAGATACAAAGTTTCCGTTTTGGATTATTTGATTTATTAGTAAACTAATAATGTTAAGATTAAAATATTTAATTAATTAATTGTGTTATTAGTTAACAGAAAAGTGTTTCTTTTTAATTCATTTATTTAATATATGTTAAATTTTTTAAAAAAAGAATACTTGTTTTCATGATGTATAAAAGTATTGAATTTTATAAATTTACCTTTATATATTATTCTAAAATTGTTTGGTGTACAGAAATATATACAATAAAATATAAATGTGTTCTTATACCTAATATTTTTAAATAGTATCAAAATGGTTTGAATTTTAAAAAAACATATATAGATTATTTCATTGTAAGAAATTTAACCATATAATGATTTTTATATTTATATAACTTTGTAAGTATCATATATTAATTTATGATTTCAATAAGATCATACATTTATATATTACTTTAAAAAAACATTTATTATTTTATTGAGTTATGTTATATTTCAGACCGATGATCTGTCAATTTATCGGATATTAGTTTATAAACTTCACACTTTAAGTGTGCAAAGCAAACATACATTTTTAGTTTTTTCTCTTACAAAATAATATCAATCATTCTAAAATGTTAAGAAAAATAAAATAAAATAGACTTATTTTGAATCAAAACAAACAAAAATACATAGTTGTGTTTATATATATATATATATATATATAAATTATTAAGTTGTTGTTATTATTATTTTTAACGAGCTTCCATATATTAATAGTTTAATCCAATTTTTCCCTCGGGGTTACAACACTTTTCTAGACTATAGATGTCTGCATAGCCGAAAAAAGCAGAAAGAAAGACTAAATAAAAACCGATAGCCAAGTTGACAAAAGGTGATGGTTGTTGGTACATTCCTTTGAGCACCAGAAAGAAGAACAAGTTTAGCTCTGAAAGTGCGATGGATCTCTGCTATGATGGCCTAGGAAGCCGAGAAGATTGAGAATGTAGCCTAGAATTACATTCCTTCCAAATTAGATACAAAGAAGCTTCATACACTACCTTTAAAATAAGAGTTATATTATCGTCTCTCAACAGGTCCTTCATCCATTTCATCCCAGCATCAATAAGAACTGGTAGAACAAGATGGACTTTCATGTAGAAAAAGACAAGACTGCTGAGCTAAATGGACAATCAAAAAACATATGTTGTCTTGATCCCTTTCCCAGGTGCAGATAATACACCCTGGCGCAATATTAAAGACTCAAATATGTAATCTATTTTAGATTGGGAGACGACAAGTTATGATTTTCATAGACCTTTAATTTTTAATGGAATTCTATTATATTTTAGAATAATCCAACTAAAAATCATAAAAGTAATTAATTTATGTTTTCATAATTAATCTATAATAATTTACAATGCTAATATTGTACTATCATGATCACTTTATTTAATACTAAATTAATATATTTATATAAGTATACAAATAAAATTTCATTTTTAATATTATAATTAAGATATTTTAATTTTTAATTTATATTTTCATTAAGCTATATATAATGTATATTAAAATCCCCTAGACTATATTTGAGAAGTGATTTTGCCACATGTCCTCTCTACAATCAGTTTCACAAAAAAAAATATGACATGACTACTAAAATTGATGACATGGCTTCCGAAAAATATGACATGGATTTTTTCATTTAATGTTGATTTATATTTTTGGTAAACTTTTTAGAATATGATAATAACTCATACCTTACATTTAATATTGATATTTATTTTTGGTAAACTTCTTTAAATATGGTAATATTGCATACATCGTCTATAAAATAAATATATTTATATATAACATTAAAATTTCGAAATTATATTTTATTTTATTTTATATAATTATACAATTTGTATTACTAAATCTTTAAAAAATTGGTACAATTTTTTAAAAAAAATTGATTTCTAATCGTAAAATCACTAGATTCTTATATATTTACATATGCTATAAATATTGTTAGTTCAATTTTTTGATAATTATACAATATATTTTTAAATAAAAATCATTTATCTTAATTTAATATGTACATAAATAAAATCTATATTTAAATATCAGTAAAAAGTAATAAAATCTATAATATTTAATAAACCTTCTACAATCAGTTTTACAAAAAAGAAATATGATATAGCTACTAAAATTGATGACATGTCTTCCGAAAAATATGACATGAATTATTTCATTAAATGTTGATTTATATTTATGTTAACTTTTTAGAATACGGTAAAAACTCATACCTTACATTTAATAGTAATATTTATTTTTGTTAAACTTCTTTAAATATGGTAATATCACATACATAATCTATAAAATAAATATATTAATATATAACATTAAAATTTCGAAATTATATTTTATTTTATTTTCTATAATTATAAAATTTGAAAATTATATTTTATTTTATTTTCTATAATTATACAATTTGTATTACTAAATCTTTAAAAAATTGCTACAATTTTTTTAAAAAATTGATTTCTAATCTTAAAATCATTAGATTCTTATATATCTACAGATTCTATAATTATTGTTAGTTCAAATTTTTGATAATTATACAATATATTTCTAAATAAAAAATCAGTTTATCTTAATTTAATATTTAAATAAATAAAATCTATATTTAAGTATCGGTAAAAAATAATGAAGTCTATAATATTTAATAAACCTTATTTTAAATATAAATTAAATTTTGAAAACAATTTTACTGCACATGGTGCAGGAAAACACCTAGTTTATATAAAAATACGATGATGATTTATGATGAAATAATTAAAATAATAAAATTATCCATTACAAATCTTAAAAATATGAATTCTCCATAGATATTTTACCATCCAAAAAAATTGTTTGGTACGGCTCCTTATATTTTTTATGGACCACACTTTAGCAAGGGTAATATTTAGATTTGACTTTGTTTCTATATCAATACTCTATCTAATATAAGCATGTTTAGAGAATCTAATCACATGTTATGATTTTACAGATGTGACTCTTTTCTTGTTATCAATATCACTTTGTATATTAGATTACATCAGTATTATGCAGATATTTAAAATATAAAAATTCAAATTATATAACAATAACATGTTTACTTATATTTAAAATTAAAATTTTATTAAATCATCCAAAATAATGTTATAAATTTATATTTGTAAAAACAAATACTTAGCAACTTAGATAATTAAGAAATTTTGAGCCGGCTTAGATTGTAGAGAAATTTTAATAGATTAATCTCTCAAAATAAAAGAGTATAATTCAAAATATAAACATACTAAATAAACTATAATTGATAAAAATGTTATAGTGAATCTCACTAACTAAAATCATAATCTGACTTAAACCGGAAAATCAAATTTCATTAAAAATAGTTTCCTATATGTATATTTATCTAAAATATAATTATATAAAATTTTAATAATATATTTTTAGCATTTTTTAATCTAAGCCAGTTCATAGATGTGTAAGAGTATTAATACACTTGATTTATTCAGAAAATATTTAGATGTGTCTATTTTAATGTTTTTTAAAAACAGTTTTACATTAAAACATAAATATCCTAATACTATAATAACAAATTATTATGAAAAATTAGAAATGACGATAATAAATTTCACTAACTTATGACATTAACCATCACTAGAATAAAAATAAGAATATTATGTTATTGTATAATGAAAATAGAAAATATATTCACATAAATATTATTGATTTTATATTTTATACAGAGATGAATTTGGTAGTTCTAAGTTAAACAGAAAAAACAAATTTTATAATATTTTATGAAAAAATATTCTTTTTCAATTCTCTCAAAAATAATTATTTCTGTTTTCTAATTTTATATAAGAAACAAAAACATTTCGTTTTATTTATTGAGTTGAAGAAATTAACACTTGGCAAAATTTGACTAAGCTTATTCCTACGCTTTTGGTCTGTATATATCAATCCAAGCCACTCTAGCGCCAGAAGTTGATGAAGCAGAGTTCTTTCAGAGAAATACCGAGCATAAAGAATCCAATCTTTCAAAAAACTTTTTTGGTAAGACAAAGATTTTACTCCAGGAATTTATCATCCATATTTATCGATGATGTCAAAGTTACTTTACGGGGGGTGTATTCAACTGAGAGTTTTAGGTGATTTGTATTAAAATGACAAATTCACTGTTATTCAAACATGAATTTTAAAAACTCATTTAAAATCCACTGTTATTGAACTTGACATTTCGTAAAGTACTCTGAAATCCACTGTTATTGAAAATATTTTAAGTTGTGGGATTTTAAAGTTTCGAGGTGATTTTAGGGTGTTTGGGTGAAGTTTCTTAGTTAAAAAAAATAAAACTCAAATTTCATTATTTTAGGTGATATTCTAGAGTAGTTTAACAAAAATCACCTAAATCTCTGTAATTTATTAAAATCATCTAAAACTCTATTAAAAATCAAATCACATCAAATGCTAAATTGAATACATCCCCCTACGTCTTTACCAACAAATGAAAGAATTTTTAAAAAATAAAAAATAAACAAATGAAAGAATTTAGCAGTCCAAGAGTGCAACTTTCACGTTATCCACTCAAGAAAGGGTTAGAGAGCTGCCCAAAGTGCCAAGTTTAGCTTAGTGGTAGACAGGGGCAACCCAAGTTTCGGGTTGGAAAGCTTCATAATGAGATGCCAGTATGATTATCATGTTAATTATTATCATGTTATATTATCTTTCTAAATAACTGTATGATCTTCTGTAAGCAATATTTATCGATTTATAAGTATGTATATAGTATATCTTTTCTAGGTCTTTTCATATTGTTGACCAAAAAAGTAGATGTAGATTAAAAAAATCATTAATTAAACGTAATGAGTAATTCAAGATACATCTACTCACTCTCACTCTTAACAAGTAAAATAATGAGGGAAACCCCACGTGGTAAATGTTACAGAAGTATTTAAAAAAATATTTAATTTAACGGTAAAATAAAACTACTATAAATGTAGCGATAAGTACTAAACTTCTTTAGAAAAAAATACTTTCAACAATGGCTTACTCTTCTTCTTCAAACAAACTTATGTTCTTCTTCTCAGCTTCTCTTCTCCTGTTCTTATTCTCAACCAATTTTGTGGCTGGAGAATCCGAGAAAGTGAAACTCAATCTTTACTATGAATCACTTTGTCCATATTGTCATAAATTCATAACCAATGATCTAGTGAAATTCTTCAAGTCCGATCTCCACAGAATCGCCGATCTCAAGCTAGTTCCATTCGGTAACGCAAAAGTCTCTGACAATCTGACTGTCACTTGCCAGGTTCTTTTCAAATTTTCTTTTTCTTTGTTAAAAGGAGATTCTTTCATTTTAGTTTACCATATTTCCCAATAAAAATGTTAACATTATTATTAATGATCCTTACCATATTTTTCAGTATTATTGTTTAAAAACTATACGTTCTCGTTAAGGCTGGGACAGACCGGGTATCCGGAATATATTAGGATATCCGCCGGATCTTTAAAATTGCTATTCGGATCTGGATTATAACTTTTCGGGTATCCGGGGTTTGGATATCCAAACTAAAATTCGAATACCCGCGATTACCTGGATCCAAATTTTTTTTTAATTAAAAATTAAATTAAAAGTTAGCTAATTAACCATTTATTTAGTCTATTTAAAATTATTTTTAAATAATTTAAATTGAAAAATTATTGAAATTTAATAAAATGAAAATTTTAGTTATTTTATATATAAACTATATATGTATACATATATGAAAATTTTAGTTATTTTATATATAAACTATATATGTATACATATATAAATATAATTATATTTTAAATATTTTAAATATATAATAAGTTTGGGATCTGGATCTGGATAACTGGACATAAAATTTCACTACTACATATCCGCAGAAGCACTACCCGAATCCGAATTCCCTGGATATCCGTTTTTCGGTGCGAATATCGATCAGATCGTGGATCCGGATTTTAATTCTGAGGCCTAATTCTATTTATAAATCGGTTAAATCACTTAAATGTTTATTATATGATCTGTTTTAATTAATTATGAAATTTTGTAAAGCATGGTGAAGAGGAATGCAAACTAAACGCCATTGCAGCTTGCGCCATAAGAACTTGGCCCAATCCGGTATTTAACTTCTAATATCTACATTAAAAAAATTCTTCAAGCGAATGACTGTTTTTTTTCTCTAACCAAGTAAATGACTTGTCTAAATTTGAAAATGTGATAATTTTGGACAACAGAAAATGCACTACTGGTTCATAAGGTGCGTTGAAAAGAACACAAAAAACTGGGGGGAATCATGTTTTAAGACATATGGTGGTGAGAAAGCCATCAGGGATTGTTACGCCGGAGATCTCTCTAAAAAAGTTAGTATGGATAAAACAACCATTATATACGAATATATTGCATTATTGTCAAATAACCTTATACCGTTTATTGTTCTTTTTATTATTTCAGCTTATACTTGGTTATGCAAAGCAGACTTTGAATTTGAAGCCAAAGAAAAAATACGTACCATGGGTCACAGTGAACGGCACACCACTCTATGACGTAAACCTATTGTTTTATTAAAAAAATCTGACATCTTAATAAAGAATTTTAACAATCAACTAAAAATGTGGCTTGTTTTGGTATTGGGGATGCAGAATTATGATGATTTTGTGGCCCAAGTGTGCAAAGCCTACAATGGAAAGGCTCCTCTCCCAAAACTCTGCGATTCCTCTGCTTCGGCAAAGAAGAAAGCGTTGAAGCTTCAAGTCTCCTATGCCAACGAAGCCTTACATTACTAAGAAATGTACTTGTTGAACTACGATGGACTTAAGTTTATGTTATAAATGGAATAATAGAAACAACTTTTAAAACATCTTCTCTCTACGCGTTGGTATATGAACTCTCTAATTTTTTTTTGGAATTTTTCAAAAATATCATTTTTATGATACCATTATTTATAGTTACCACCGCTAAAGTTACATTTTCAAAAATATCTTAATTATTAAAAAGTTAAAGACTCTTATATCTTTATTTTTATATACTTTTCAAAATTCTAACCCCAAACTATAAATCCTAACCCCCGAATTCTAAACTCTAAACTCTAAACCCTAAACTTTATACCCTAAATCCAATACCCTAAACCCTAAACCCTAAACCCTAAACCCTAAAACATCAACTATAAATCCTAAATTCTCGACTCTAAACTCTAAATTATATACCCTAAACCCTAAAACATCAAATCTAAACTCTAAATCATAAACTTTCAAATCTAAACCATTCATTAAAAGTGGTGGTAAAAATGGTTAGTATAAACATGAAAAATGGTACTATGAAAATGATATTTTTGGCAATTTCTTATTTTTTTTTATATATTCTATTAAGAGAGAAACATTTAAAAAGTTGTAACCTTAAATTTGTATTAATTAAAAATAACATTCTTTAGATATCATTTAATTAGAATGTCAATTTGGCTTATGTGACATCATAAGAATCAACTGAAAAATTAACAAGTTTAAAATTAATATTCAGAGATTTCATTAAATATATTCGGTGATCTCATTAAATGAGATTTTCTTTAAATGGCTCAATGTTGATTTATATTATGATCCAACATAAAATTTTTTCTCAAATAAATGTATGATACACTCTTGGTCAATATTACTTGGACATCAATTTAAATCAAAGTTTGCTATATATTGTGGCCTAAGTATTGCATGCTTTTCCTATAAATCGAAAAGTAATAATTTTAAGTGTTGATCTTTTTTTATTAATAACAAAGAGACGCTTCGATTAAAAAAATAGTAAAGAGACGCAATTATTCAAAAAAATATTGTTAATATAAAAAAATAAGAATATTGTTTGGTTCTCAGGCATTCTTCGCCTACATAAATTTATATAAAGAATAATATAAAAATTAAGTTGTTTTGTTATTACCAAACGAACTTATATATAAAATATTTTTCCTTGCAACAAATTTTTTTAGAATTTAAATTATGAAATTTATATTGAAGATTAATAAAAAGCTTTGGCACCTGCCTAATTATTTTTTTGTAGTCTGGAAAACATTAATAATAACCTTTCGTAGTAGTTAAAGGAATACTAGATATTTTTCTGCACCATGTGTAAAGCCTGAAGCCTTTACTTTTAAAGTAAAATTGTGTATATTTCTACAAATAGTATATAATGGATGTTCTTTTCCACTTACATATACAGAGTGATAAAGATGAGCGTCGGTATATAAATAGTATAGAACTGATAGTAAATTAATAGATAAATAGTATAGGTATTTTACAAATAATATAATCATAAACCTTACTTTAAACCCTACCACCACCCATTAAAAACTAACCCTATATAAACCCCTTAATCACTAAACCCAAACATAAAATGTAATATATATTAAATCAAATTAAACTTCAGAATAGTACTAACTGATTGACAAAAAAAATAGTACTAAACTATACTATTTTAAAGGGTCAAGGAGTACTATAGTAGTATTTTTCTGAAGTTTAGTAAACTTACTATATGTGTCTGCGCTACGCGCAAATAATGTGGTTATATAATTTCTTTTTAAGTTTTTATAATATATGATATCATTCGATAAATTTGTTCTAAAAAATCTAAAAATTTTGAGATTTAAAAGTAGGTAGAGATCATGTTGTCTCTTTACTAATGTTTTGTTGATGACCTCCTTTAGCCCAAAACTATATTTACAATTCATCTTTCATGTAAATTCAATATCTGCACAATATTTTGGAGGTGAAGCTTTTTTGAATATATCAAAAGAGAATGATAAAAATATTCAATACATATTGATCTGAAGAGTTTGTGTTTTATTTAGAAAATAAAGCATGCCGACTGAGTAACTTTAGAAATAGTATTTACTATAAGAGTAACATGAAGAAATCAAAAAATCCTTTAGCTTCATTCTAAACCTAACGATCAAGCATTTTTTTAAAAAAGTTAAAAGTAATACACGTGAAGATATATCTTTTGTCGAGGTAGAAGATTGTACCATGAAATACCATATAGACATAAATGGATATATGGAAAACTGTGAGATAATGTTTCGAGTTGGGACTGAGATGACATCTTCTAGCTGGTTAATTTCACCACTGATGTGATGCGTCGGAGATGGCCCTGACTTTTAACAAAGATGGGTTTAATTAAGAATATTTGCACTCAAACTAAATTTTGTTAGAATTTTTAATACCCAAACTTTTATTTACCCAGTTTAATACTCCAACGAATTATTTTGCTAATTTTAATAAATTAATTATTAACTGTGTCTATTTTAATACTTAAACTTTATGTATTTTAATTAAAAATACTATTTATTTTCAAATAAAATTTTAAAAATTTCAAAAAAAAATCTCTGAAAATTCTAGTTTTAGTTTTGTGTTTGAGAAACAAAAGTAAATAAATTATGTATAATCTTACATACTGTAATAAAAATTTTAAATTTTAAATATTGAATTTAGTTTGTTCTGAAATAAAAGACAATTCTTTTTTTTCAAAATTTTCAAAATTTCTCCAAATTTTATGTACATTCTCTCCTTAATCTTACAATAAAATTAGAATTTTTTCTTTTATTTTATAGATTTTTTAAATTTCGTTTGAAACTATTATTATTTTTAATGAAAATAAATAAAGTTTGGGAATTGAAAGGGGCACAATTTTTAAAATTTGAATATTAAAGTGAGTAAAATAATTAGTTTCGGTATTAAAATTGGCAACGAAAAATTTTGGGTATTAAAAAGCTTAATGAAATTTAGTTCGGGTAATTAGTTTGGTTCTATGCTGATTAATAATGTTCACTGTTATTTTTAGTAGTGGATATGTGATTTCTTGTTTTATAAATTCATGATAACTTTTATCTACTTTGTTTTGTTTATGGGCTATATAGCTGTATTTTACCTTATGCGTGGAATCACTTCCTGTAAGACTCAATGCATGTGGAGGTGAGTTTTGGCTTCCTCACTCATGATGGATCCCCAATACATTCTCCATTCATGGCTTGTTTGTCCCAAAAATAATATACTTCGGTAAATGTTTTCCCATAAATGAAATTATTCTAAATATAGTCTAATCAGTTTGTAACAATTATAGTTAGTATATAACACCGGAGAGTCCTGAGATGCAAACCAGATAATATACTTGCTTGAAATTACTGTTTAAGAACTTTTTTAACACACTTTGTTTAAGAACTTTGATCCTAAATTTTATACTCTATAAAGAAAGATTGTTTAGCAAAAAAAAAGAAAGATTTGAAACGTTTAGTGTTAAACAAAATCTCTGAATGTTTTTCCTTTCCCCACCAGCAAAGAAAACAAAAACAGAGTTCGATCCCGGAATCACAACCCCTCCAACTTTGACAAATAATCTAGGAGGTAAAAATCATTTTAGAGTTCCTTCCCTAATGAGATCTCAAATATCTAATCACAGCCATCTTAGACTTTTGCGCTCTCCTCCTTTACCTAACCACCCGCTTTTCATTGATCTTCATCTTCTTCCTTAGCCTTCTAGCTTTCTTTTACTTCTTACCATCACTCTTGTATTTAACAACCAGGACCAACCCTGCTGTAACAGATGAATTTTTTAAACAATCATTCTGAAAGATGAATCAGTCGTAAAATTTCAAAAAATAAAAGATCAAAGATATAAATAAAATCTCAGCTCACGAGCAAAAAAGGTGGCATTCTTTACCTTTAAAATCCCAAAGAGCATTAGTTTAGATGACACTTGAGTTGAAGGTCTTGATTCCCTCAGCCGTGGTCAACGCTCCAGCTTCTTCGCTGATAACATCCAATATTTTCTCCATCCAAAAGCTCTAAATCAATATTTTTAAACAATAAGTTTGAAGAAACCATGCATTACAAAACATGAGATGTCGTGTAAACTTACCGTTCTCCCATCGTACATGAAAAGAGGAGACTCACAGAGACAGATGAATAGCTGCTTATAGGAACCTTGTCTTTCTCTCTGTTGGGCCATTAGTCCACAATACACACAGATTTCTACGAATAAATCAATCACAAGTTTTTGTTTTCAGGTTTCATGTTATAAAATCAACAAAATTCTCAATGGTTTTTAATGAAAGAGATATAAAAGAAACAAAAACTTAGTGGGTGTACCTGACATTGTAAGAAATACAGAAAGCTTTTGTTGCTTACAACTCTATTTGGCTGAGAGTGATTCTTGAGAAGATTCAGTTCCTCCTCCAGCTCCTCAGTTTTTTCCTTGGAAGCGATGCAATCAGAACCTGGACAGAACAATTAAAATCAAGTTACATCAACAAAAATCTAAACAAAAAGTACAATTATGTGAATAATCAACAAATTAAGATGATAGGTTTTACTGCATATATCTAGAACGAAACAGCTTGGTAAGTTTATTGATTACCAAAAACTCATAAGAGGAATCAAACGTGATGGGAAAAGGGACAGTTAAAGGGAGTTAACTATTTTACATGTTTATCCCCTAGAAGCTCTTGGTATCAAGATTAATAGCAATTGAACAGGAAAGGTAGATTAAAAACCTAATAATCCCAATGATGGATGAGTCGGCTGGACAACCTCTTGAGAAAACGGTAAAGATGCTAATTATCGAGTGTAAAGTAGGAAGACAAAATCGAGGTTAGCCATGACGGAAAATGGGAGTGGAAAAGTAAAAACTGCAGAGAACTTGGTTTGGTGTAGTGAGGATTCGTGGGTATGGCCCTAAATTTATAGAAAGTGGTTGATAAAATCATGAAACGTCTGGATTTGAAGGATGAAGAATTATCGGGAGGTAGAACGAAAAATTGCAGAAGAGTTTAAAGATCATTGATTGATCAGAAGTGGCTCAAGGTAATGCAAACTCAAACTCAAACTCAGCGATTGGAGAAGACGAAGTAGAAAGTTGTTGGGGAGAGAATCAGAAGGTTTGAGAAAAAATAGGTTTTGGGCCAAGGATGTACCAAATTATATTTTTTTTAAAGGCCACCCGATCTCTTTCTAACGCATCGTTGTTGACGTGAAAAAGTAAACCCCCTCATTGGTTGATTATTTCTGAGGATGTGTCATGATCTCTTTCAAATGTATCGTTGTTGACATGGAAAAATAAACCCTCCCTCATTGGTTGATTATTTCTGAGGATGTGTCATGCCTCTTATTTCTTTATATCCACCTTTTAATATTGTTAGATATCAAAGGACACATCAATTTTTACTCATTCAGATTTCTGATCACACACTTAATCTTAATTTTGTTTCTATCTTCTTTTTTCCACACTTTCCTAAGTTGTTTTCCATACTTCGTACGGTATCATTTTATTTTTTTCATCGATTAAGTTTATTAGACATGCTTCCATGAGACTCGAGTCTAAGAGCACTAGCACTGGTGAACCTCGCCTCTTGATTCCCTATGCTCCAATTATTATTATTATTTTTTTTTTTCGTTTGATTTTTTTCTAAAAAAAATAATTAATATAGGTCCAATCGCAGGCCGCCACGTGGCGTGAAGCCCGCAGAACAGTAACGATACAGGGTCATCACGGTGAACTTTCATGATACCGATTCATAACTTTATCTTTATTATATATTTTTTTTGGGTAAACGTGTGAACCTCTCCTCTAAACCTCTAATGCAGATGCCCTAGTAATACTAACCACCAAGATCCCTGTTCACTTTAAAGATCTTTATCATTTTTCTCTTTTCGAAAGGAAAAAAGAAAGCAATCATAATCACATGGCCTGGTCTTTTCAGACTAAAACGAAGATCCGATCCTATGTTACAATGGATGAAAAATGGTAACAAAAAAGCTTATCAATAAAAAATGGCCACTAAATGAGAAATGAAATGAAATCGTTAAAAGAAATTCAATAGTTTGTATTGTGCAAACAATATTCAAAGGTATCTGCAGAAGTATATAAAGGGTGCCAAACAGATAAAATACAGAGTATTATAGGTAGGGATATGGGTCTTATGTTTTTTCTTTAGAAAGTGGGTCTTATGTTTGTATAAGAAAGATAACATTATTGAGTAGGTTTTGGCCCGTGTGTTTTTTAACTCATGACTATTGCTACATTCTATGCTGAAGTATATGAAGCACAAACTTATGTTCTTAAGTACTCACTTGCGGGTTAATGATACTTGATGTGTCTTTTGTTCTTCAATTTTTCTTACTCTCTGTAGTTTTTCTCCAATCAAATCCCTTCCTAATAGACAAAAGTCCCGTCCCGTTTCTGTCTGTTTATGAATTCCAGTCTCATATGCCAAGCAATCAAGTAATGGCTAATCTCCTTTAAAAACGTGACAGATTTCATGGCATCTAACTTAAAATAAAATGGAAAACTAAAATTTAGTTATTGATGATAATATATTTACGAAAATATTGAAAGGATCCACATTAATAAAATGTCTATATATATAATACAGAGTAATTATTAAATTTTAATCAAATAAAAAATATAATCTCTCCATTTCAGAAGGATCCATATTATAGAAAGAAAAAAAATTATTCCAAAAAGATACATTTTTTATTTTTTCAATGCATTATTTAATGAAAATTTGTAAATTTAAAAAAAGTTAATAATGTTTATTGAATTTCTATTGGCTAAAATTTATAGAAAATTATTATTCACAAAAAACAATGCATTTACAATCAAGTTTTAACGTGTTTTCTTAATATATGTGAAAAATCTATAACATATATTTTCTAGAAACGGAGGAAGTATATCAGTTGACACATGCTCTATAAAACTTTTCATCAATTTCTTAGCTCTCTTACTTTTTTTGTTCCCTTCATTCTTTTTTGTCGGTAAGATATAATTTTTCTACCAATGAAAATGCCCTAATATATTCATTAGTTTAGTTATTTCCATCATGTTCCTATCTTGATTTGATCTTCACATTACATCTGGAATGGTTTTGGTTGCAAGTTCTCTCGTCCTCGGAACAAATTTCAAATAGAATTTTAACATATCAAAGATCTTTTTCGGATGAGATTTTTCGTCAGGTTTACTGATCGTTAGACCTAGTATGTTTAATTTTTTTTTTTAATTTAACAAACATTAATATTCTTTAGTCAGAAAAAACAAGCATTCATATTCTACCTGTAATTCTTGGAACAATTACACATGCGTTTTTGAAATTTTGAAACCATGGGAATGCATTACCCCCATGATAACAAAAGAGATAGTAACTAAGAAATATTATTAATTTCGACAGTAACTTGGTTTCTTAGACGGGAAATTTGTTGGTAATGATCCAATGTGAAAATGAGTCGAGAGTATTGACATCTGCTCGGTAATGCTTTTGGGTGAACTCAAGGAACATAGGCCAAGTAAAATCAGGGAATCTTCTTGGTGTCGTCTTCTCCAAAATATCACTTGGTGGCTTCACAACTTTGTCTCTTTTTGGACACAAGAAAAAAGCCATTGATGTCCTCGCGCTCTCTCTGTTCACAACCGCTCTGTGCAAACAACTCTTGAATATCCCGTTCGATAGAGCCTACACGACCAAAATTTATCAACTATCTGTATAGGAGTAACCAAAATGTATTTCCATTTTGATGATTAAGTATACCATGAAAGTGTCACCGATATTGACGACAAAAGCCTTGGGATTGGGGAGAATGGATTGCCATTGATTGTCAACAAAGACTTGAAGGCCATTGACTCGGTCTTGGTGAAGAATAGTCAAAGAGCTTGGATCGCAATGTGGTCCTGTACCTAATGTGAGATCTGGTGTTTGGCATGGAGGGTAATGATTTAGCCTCATTATCGAATCATTCTCTTCAAAAAATTTCCAGAAATAATCTTTGTTTATGCCTAAACCAAGCCCAAGAAGCTCCATGATCTTGAGTGAGAGAGAGCTCATTGCTTCACAGTAGTCTTGATACACCCTCCTGTAAATATTAACCGGAGGGAAACATTAACAAAACCGGTCAAATTAATCTCTGGTTTAATAATTCCTTTCTAAGTAACCGGTTTACTCAAGTAAGACTAGAAAACAGAGGAATATACACATATATATGTTGAATATGACATTTGTTTTTTTTTTTTGCTCTGTTTTATATTAGGGTTGAATATGACATTTCTTTATTCTGGTTTAGGACACGTACCCAAACTGTTCAAACTCTTGTCCTAATGTACCGGAGAAGTAATCTTGAACGGTTCTTGATCCACTTATTTCGTTGGAAAACGGGAAAGAGAGAGTCTCCTTCCATGGGAGCTTGGTGGAGAATCTGCCGGTGAAGCTACTGGCGTAGCCCCAGCTCTCACCAGATTTTCTTTGGGCTCTCTGTTTTCCAGCGAGAGGCATGTTGAAGAAACTTTCCATGTAACGGTGAGCATCGGATATGAGCGACTCGCTGACTCCATGATTGAGGACGAGGAAGAAACCGTGTTTGGTGCAAGCTTCTGCGATGAGTGTAGAAGCCTCGAGAGTTGTGTCTTGGCTCGAAAGATCGATGAAAGGGACCTTGAGCTCGGGAATTTCAGCGGAAGGTTTATCTTTGTCTGGCCAAATGAAATGGTTTGGGATTTGAGACTGGACATTAAGAAGAACAGGGTTGAAGATTAAGGGCGGAGTTTGCTCGTTTTTAAGATCATGTTTTGGTTCTTGTTCTTTCTCTGCATGAGATGTCGTTGGCGTTGTGCAAATTATCGCCATCTTTAGGGGAGAGTTTTTGGGTTTTTGTTTTCTTGCTCCAAGTCTAGAAAATGAAGAGGAGAAGTGGAGCGAGTGTTGTTGAGGAGATGGGGAAACAAATGGTCCTTAAGTCTTTATATAAGCAAGTTTTCAAGTCTTGTTAGTGTACATTTGTTTTTCTTTACAATAATTGGGTTCCACTTTTTTCCAGCATTTTGTACAGGAGTTTGGGATTATAGACTAATCTAATCTCTTTTATAAAGTAAATATAATAGTAGTGTCAAAATTGGATATATTGAACTCAACTTTTGGTCTCAATCAAAAAGACAAAAAAAAAAAAAAAACTTGACAAGGAATCCCTAAATTAAAAGCGTATTTGATCATATACCATGCATGCTGGATTCAGTCTTGATCCTATATAATAATACTTTCTTACCGCAATCTTGAAAAATTTCATATAACAACTAGATAATATTCCACGCACCCGGACTATGATATTTTAGAAAATATTTATTTAATAATACAAAAAATATATATAAGCTCTGTTCGTTTCATCACCGCTGCGTCCGCATTTTATCACGGCAACACACAAACGAAACGGACGCTGGTCAAGGATCATCGGCTTGTTTCCCAGTCGCTGCGGCAATTAACAACAACGAAACCGACGCGGAAAATTTCAGCAGCACTGGCGTCTCCTTTCTTTTGTCTCCAGCAATCAATCTGCGGCAGTTAATTTTCGATTCTGTTTTTTTTTCTGTCTTCGTTCCCCTACTTTTTTGAACGCTGCCGCTGGAAACAGCGATGATGAAACGAACAGGGCTATAATAATATATTTTTATGATTGATCAAATTAAAATTATAAAGAATTTATCTTTTTGTCAATTCAAATGTGATACATCTCTATTATTAAAATAGAAGTACACTTAAAAAATGTCCTTAAATTTTTATAGTTATTTACATTTTTGTACCACTGAAAATTAAATTAAATTTCCTATATTAATGTTTGTCTTTTTAGTTGAATTAATGTATTATCCTAATATAAAGTAAATTACCTATTTTAATGTTTGTCTTTTTAAGTTGAGTTAATGTGTTGTCCTAATATAAAATTTAACTTTTCTTCTCTATTAAATCAATTTCAAAATTATTTATAGTTTTATTAATATTGTCTTTTCAATTTAATAAATACATTTCCTAATTTTAATTTACCACATTTAATGATAACTAGGATAAGACATGCGCCTTGCGCATGGTAAATTTTATGATAAATATTTAAAATATATAATATTGACAAATTATGTCAAATCAGCAATATCTCGGTTTTATTAGGGATAAACATGTCGGTTTATGTCGGTTTAACTACATGTTTAGATTTTGTTAAAAAAATACGGGTCTAAGTTCGATTTGGTTTATTAAAGTTTAAGAGACCCTTAACCAAAATCAATTCAAATTAGTTTGGTTTGATTTGTGTTTGGTTTTGTTTCGAATTTGGATTGTGTTCGATTCAGTTTTAATTTAGTTTGGTTTTTGTTTGGTTCGTTTTATTTTGGTTTTGTTTGTGTTTATTTAATTCAATCGAATTGATTTTTTAGTATTGTTTTAGTTACGAAAATATAATTTATAAGAACATAAACAAATCATCATTTGACACTAAGACATTATTTTCTTCATTAATATTAGTATACATTTTTAGTGGAACCTTCGAATAATTCAGATATTGATAAATTAATTGCATGATTTTAAATTTTAATTATTTTATACCTTCTTCGCTTATTCACCAATCTTTCTAATTAATACAAACATTCATTTTACTGAAACTTATGAAAATTATATACTGCATATATCAATTGCACGCATCATATTTTGCAATATTTTATATTTACTACTTATTTTATTGTTTTCAGCAAATTATAAAATTATAAAATAATAATTATATATACTAAATAACTAAAAATAAATTACTATATGTAATAAATTGGCGTGCGCATATAAATCAAACGATCACTCTTTTTTTTGCAATCATTTTAGGGTAAATAAATCAAAACAACCACTCTTATTTGTCGTATTTGTCGTATATAATATGTAATTAAATTTAAATGATATTAACATAGATATTATTTTTAATATTGATTTTATTAAATGAGGTTTCTACTCATATGATTTTATGATTATTTGCATATTTGTGAAACAGAATTTTACACCAACGGTTTTGTTTAATGTGGATGTTTAGTAGTTTCAATGATTTATAATCATTTAAAACAACAATGAAGATTTCAAAATTAAAATATTAAATTTTCAATATATGTTCAATGCAAATATCAAAATATTAGTATGTATTTTCATACGATGTATAGTTTAATTTAAACGATATGATATATATATATATATAAACTTATTAAAATGAAATTATTTATTCATACGGTTTTATAATCATTGTATTCTAATATAAAAAAAATTAAACCTTGATCACAAAAGTTTATATAAGATTTTTAAGTTATAGTAATTTATACTCGTTTTGAAAAAATCAAAATACAACATATACAAAAAATCTAATTTTTTATTATATCACTAATGTAATTGTGTAAATTATTTTAATAATAAAGAATTAAACAAAAATGATAGTAAGTATAAAAATTGTTATCAAATCTTTAATATTTAAGATTAATAATTGCCGTATATATGTTTTAATCACATTAGGTAATTCCGTAGGTTTTATTTAAGGAAAGATATATGCGGCCAATATAATGCTAGAGAGTATAATTTTTAGACGATAGTTTATATAAGGTGCTTTAGAATTCTTTAAAATAGGATGGAGTCCTTTTTTAATTCTTAAAAAATTAAGGTTCATATTTTTAAATGATTCTCAAATAATATATAGGGGATACCGTAATACTAAAAGACTTTTTTTCAAAATAACACATGCAAGATATTATTCTATTAAAATAAATTAAGTAAAAATAAAATAAGCATAGACAATAATGAGTTTTGTAAATTATTTTTCTATGTAGAACTTTGTATAACCCGTAGAACCGTGCATGTGAGTTTTATATTGAAACAAAAGTAAAATAGTATATAGTGTGAACGCATTTATGTAGAGTTTGGCCGAGAGCCCTCTGCACGTGACACGTAAGCGTATTTGTTCTCAAATCGCTGTGAAGCTGCCACGTGGGAAACGTAATGTGAACGCATTAAATAATAATGCATCTCTTTTAATATATAAAGGATAAAAATCTCATATAGTATAGTAGAAAAATTATTATGCCATCACTTACGTGAGATTCTGCAACTATATGCTATCTTTTAATAATACATGTCCACAAATCAATGAAGTATTAATAGAGAAATTCACACATTGTAGGTCTTTCAAAAATATCTAATCAATCGGACTAATCAAACTTTCGTACAATAGATGATTTCTTTCTTTTTTTACATAAAATTCGAACCAGTTTTTGGAAACAATATATTAATTTGGTTTATATTTACCTAATTTTACCGAATATTAATTTATCTATATTTAAATGAAATTATATTTAAAGAGATTTTGTCTTTTCTTTATTTAAATAATAGATTTAATTATTTAATGTATTTTCTTAATTTAAATAATAGATTTTCTTAATCGAATCTTAACCACACACATTAACAATTATGTAATACATATTAATTTACACACACACACACACACACACACATATATATATATATATATATATATATATATATATATATATATATATATATATATCTCATTAGCACAAATAAAATAATTTATTCATAGGTTATTAGTATAACGCTCTCACAATATAAATTCAATTAGTTATAAATATAAGATTTTTATATGTTCCACTGTGATATAATAGACAATTAAAATCACAAAATATAATAGTTCAAAGTAATAAATAAAATTGTTGTTTTAAATTGTTATACTAACAATTATGTAATACACATTAATTTATAAACACATATATATATATATATATATATATATACATATATTATCATTAGTACAAAGAAAAAAACTAAAGTGAAACCAAATATATATACGGCCACCGGTCAAGTTATAGATTTAAACAACATCAGTGCAAGATTATTTTTCCTTAACAAATTTATTTTAGTTACAAATGTGTTTATATATTTTATGTATTTAAAATTTTATTTTATTTATTTTTAAGGGATGCTATGATTTTGGAACTGGAAAAAATTATGACTCACTTCTATATTATTTTAATTAGAAATTTAAAATTTATATCAAAATATTTTATTAAACTTTTAATTTTTATTATAATTACAAATATTAATTTTAAATCTAGATTTATCTTTAAATATTAAAATATATCATTTAGTATAAACAAAAAAACTAAAAACATAAAATAAATATCCGTCCGGTTGGGCGGGTCAAGATCTAGTATTTAGTAAACTTTAAAGCTATAATATTTATAAGTTTTTTAAATAGGTAGATAGAATATTTTTAGCATGAATATCTAATATCTATTAAATTTTTCTTTCAACTCTTATCAGTTTATGATCATTTGTATCTTTGTAAACAAAAAAAAATTAAAATTATTGAATACAAAATTTTTGATGTGAGATTTTTAAAATTTAATAATTACAATCAATTTAAATCTTTGTAAATATAACATATTCAAGAAATTAATAGAGGATATATAAATTTTTGTAATCATTTGTATCTTTCTAGTATTTTTTTAATATTAGTTCTGAGAAAAGTTGTGGTGTTAGCACATAAACATTGTAGTCAATATTATAACTAAAAATGTTTCTCAATTAATATAATAAATAATGAAAACTGATATTGTGAAATGTGTGCACAGAATACAACAAAATTTTAAGAATGTATAACCATTAATTAAGAAATATCTAAAATTTTACCTTCCAAAAATAATTAACTGCAGTTTTTTTCTCAAATGCAAAACCTATTAATTAAATAAAAGAAAAATGTTCTTTGCAAAATTTTCAAAATAAAGAAACCAAAACTGTATTAAAATATAAATGCTATGTTTAAAATTTTTATTATCTTTATGAAAAAAATATTTAAAGCCCATACGAGGAAACTAATATTTTGAAATGTGGAAGGATCAACTTTACTTTTCTGGAAATGGAAACATTTAAAACTGTTACATATATATGATCAATATGTGAATTTAATATTTTCTATTTTTCAAAAAATAAAAAGAATTTATTATTTTCTCTATTTAGTTTATCTAAGATAAAATAATAAGTAATGAAATAGTATTGTTTCTCTTTGCAGATTCTATACAAGAAATTACCAAATACTCGATCTGTTTCAAAATAGTTGATGTTTTGGCTAATGCACAAGAACTAAGACATACAATTTTACCTAGAATGTATAATTTAAAATATAAATAAAAACTAATTCAACCAATCATCAAAAGAACTATAAAAACATCATTGGCTACACAATCTTCAATAAACTAAAACTAATATAAAAATACCAAAACATCATGTATTTTGAAACATCAAAACTCTTCAAAACATCTTCTAATTTGAAATAAAGGGAGTAATAGAAAGTAAAGACTGTTTTCTTTCGATAAGATTAGCTAGAGAAAGATATATTAATTATTTATAAATTATCTTTAAATCTTATAAGAAGAATTTCTTTTTCATTTTCCCGAAAAGAATCCCATGTTTCTAAATAGCTTTTTACACCACACAACGTGATCAAATGCAAACCACACAACGTGATCAGATGCTATGACGGGTTTGGAAATGTGTTAAACACCCCCTGAATTCGAAACCCTACAAAATTCATTTATCCATTTATATGGTCAGGTAATATGGATATTTACTTATTGCAAGTAACCGGGAGTCTGACATTGGTAAACGGACTCCCAAAAGAAATAGTTGGTTAGACCTTGACCTGTTAGATAGTCTTGGATTATCTAAAAAAAAGATTTTTTTAAGAAATATGTTCAATGTATTTACGGTGGGGATCGATTCCAAAAAGATTTACAAAAATAAAATAAAAAACGAATTATCAAACGAGCTTCCATGCAATATAGACATGATAGAGCCACAACTCACTTTATTAAGGGAAATTTTATTTTAACCCCATATGTATATTTAAACTTGAATTAAATGTAAAAGTAATCCAAAAGACTAATGAAACTAAAACTAGTTTCTTATGACAAAAAAAAAGAATTCATTTTATGTATATAATCCCGTAAAATCTTCTGAATTTTTATAAGTCTTCTGAAGTTTTATAAGTCTTCTCAAGTTTTCTAAGTCTTCTAGAAGATTTCCTCGAAATCTTCTCATATAGTAGATCCTAAAAATAATTTATAAATTTTATAAAAAATGTTTTGATCGAAGAAAATTGAAATAATATAGTTATAAACAGTTGTAAATGACATAAATTAGGATCTAGTAAAATTGAATTGTTTTTAACATACATGAATTAATGTAGTGTGTCATGATATTCTTTGGTTAATGGTTGGTAACATATGTTGTAGTATTGTATGTATTCTTAGGGTTAGACTTTTAAACCTTAACCTTTTTTTTGAAAATTTAAAATTTGACTTATATGTGTTGAGTTTGCGTATATTAAACATTTTTAAGTTGATTTTAATTTTTATGAAGTGTTTGTTTCTAGTTGTTAATTATTTTGAGTTTAGTGTTTAGGTGACTTAAGTCTTCCAACAAATAATACAGTAGAAGATTTCCGCTGAAGTTTTCTAGGTGATCGTAAATTTAGGATCTAGAAGACATGCAATTAAGTTTTCTAGGAATTCTTCTATTAGAATACTTACTTGAAAGTCTTCTGAATCGAAAATATTTAACTTTATTTGAATTTTTGTTTCCTTATATGAAGAAAAACTTATACATTCTCTCTTTTCCTTTCAAATGACTGCAACAAAAATGTAATATTTCTCATTCTAAAACTCTTCAACCTCTCTCTAATCTCTTTGAACTTAAGAACATCAAATTTTATATCAATTTCTCATTTTTATCTCATGTTTTTTCTTACTGATTTATTTTATTTTTGCAGGTTTTTCATTGCATGGTTTTCATCTTCTACTCTTTTAAAGGTAGATCTATAAATCATATTTTCTTCATTTGGTAACCTCTTGTTGCTTAAATCTCTTACCTTTTGAAAAATCTTTTTGTTATTACCTTAGTTTTTGAAGTTTTTCAATGTTTTGAAATTATTTGAATGTTTTTGGATTTGAAGATTTTTTAGATCTGAGATTGATTTGGAAGATTTCCAGGGAAGTCTTTCAACATTTTATGCACTAGATCTTTTGGCAGAGTCTTCTCTATGTGTCCTTTTTCATAACAGATCTGAATGTTTTGGTAAGTATCCATGTCCGATTTTTCTTCATTTGGTAATCTTTTGTTGTTTAAAACTCTTGTCTTTTTAAAACACTTTTTGTTTCTTAAATTTTTTATCTTATTTTGAATCTTTTTATCAGTTTTAAAGCCATTTGACTGCTTTTGAAAATATAGGTTTTTAAGATCTGAGCCAAATTTTGGAAGACTTCCCGGCAAGTCTTTTAGGAAGTCTTCTAACATACAATGCACTAGAAGACTCTCTGAAAGTCTTCTAGATCTATCTTCCTATAAGTCTTTTGTTGGAGTCTTTTCCCATGTCTCTTTTTCATTAAAAATGAATGTTTTGGAAGACTTCCCGGAAAGTCTATTCGGAAGTCTTCTAACATATAATACACTAGAAGACTTCCTGGAAGTATTCGAAGTCTTCTAGATCTACCTTCCTCGAAGACTTATGGTGGAGTCTTCTCCCATGTCTCCTTTTTCATAATAGAAATGAATGTTTTGGTAAGTTCTTATGTCCGATTTTTCTTCACTTGGTAACCTCTGGTTGCTCAAAGCGCTCTTACATTTTTCTCAAACTAAAACTCTCCAACCTCTCTTAAATGTGTTAGGGGGTGTATTCAATCTAAAATTTGAGTTGGTTTTATTTTTAATGAGATTTTAGATGATTGCAATAAGTTTCAGAGATTTAAGTGATTTTTGTTAAACCACTCTAGAATATTACCTAAAACCATGGGATTTTGATTTTAATTTTTTAACTAAAAAATTCCACTCAAACACTCTAAAATCACTTGAAAACTTTTAAACTCCACAAATCTAAAAAAAATTAATAACAGTGGATTTCAGAGTACTTTATAAAATGCCAAGGTCAATAACTCTCGATTTTAAATGAGGTTTTAAAATTCATGTTTAAATAATAGTGGATTTATCATTTTGATACAAATCACCTAAAAATCTCAATTCAATACAACACCCTTAGAACTTGAGGATACCAAACTTTATATCAATTTATCTTTTTTGTCTCATGTCATTTTCACTTATTCATCTTGGCTTGTAGATTTTTATCACATAGTTCTCATCGTCTACTCTTTTAAAGGTAGATCTAAAATTTTTGGATATGTATATGTATGTGTTCTTAAAGGTAGATCATATTCCACTCATTTTCTCTGTTTTAAAGCCGTTTGAACATTTTTGGATTTGTAGGTTTTTTAGATCTGAGTCAGAATTTGGAAGAATTCTCGGAAGTATTCTGACGGAGTCTTCTCTCATGTCAAGGGAAGTCCAAGCTTGTCTTTAAAGAGCAATGATCTATAATAGTTTTGTTTATGATCTGTTTTTTTTATTTGTATGTGTACTCTTTAGTTGTGAATTATTTTGTAAATTTGAAGAGATGTATGTTTATATCTACAATATTATCTTGCCAAAAGTACTTGACACTATTGAAGTAAAGCGGAAAATTGTAAGCGAAAAACTCAAATTTTTAGTAAAAAATAAAATTTAAAATTTCATGAAAGTTATAAAGTATATCTTATAATCTAAGGAGACACATTAAACCATATTAATTGATATTCTTGAAGTTATTTAACACTTTTGAAAGTTAAAAACATATTATAAAGTTACTTAACAAGTTTACAAAAACTAACGTAGAAGACTTCCAAAAAAGTCTTCTAAAATTCTCTAATAACATTAATAAACATGAATGTTGGTAACCTCATATATAAAACCAATAAAGTTATGAATTTCATCTAGGAACCCCAATATCGACTAATATACATGAATTAGAAGAAATGTTAAAAAGTCTTTATAGTTTTAGATAAAGTAAAAGTTTATTAAACTTTGAAGTAAAAGACTTCCATGGAAGTCATCTAGAAGACTTTTAGGATGTCTTCCATTTATGTCACTTTTACAATTTGAAAATTTACAAAGAAAGAGTTCCATAAAAGTGTACTCTACATCATACTTCTTTGAAAGTTTTCATTTGTAAAGATTAGCTTACTTTTATTTTTGAAATTTTTTTTAAATATACCTGAGAAGGCTTCCCGGGAAGTCTTTAGGATAAATATGTTAATTTTTCAATTGATGAAATTGTGTGAGAAATTTGACTTTTTGGAAGACTGACATGGAAGTCTTCTACGAGAAAAATAAATTTAAAATATTTAATTTTAACTAGTTGACTTCCATGTAAGTCGTCTCAAGTTATTTTGCAATTGAAAAATAAAACTTTAATATTTAATATTAACTAGACGACTTCCATGTAAGTCTTCCAGCAGAAAACTTACATGGAAGTCTTTTGTGATAACCAAATGTTTGACCAGAATCTCGGAATAAAACTCTGGCAGACTTCTGTGTAAGTCTTTGTGGGAACCGAAATTCGCATCATCGATTTTAGTGAACGGAGGAAAGAAAAGAAAACTTTTCTTTCCTTTAAGTCTGGATTCTCTGCGAGAGCCGATGTCAAGTAATTAAATAAATGCAGAAAATATGAAAAGACAACCAAACAAATTTAGAGAAAAAAATATTTATTTCGAATTTGCGTATGAGCGTTCCATAGACAAAAACATACATGAAGCTTTTCTGGAAACGAGATTACAAAGTAAATCGAATAACATAGATAAACAAACTCTAGCGAAGTTAACTAGCATAGCCGCCTATTTCAAGAAAAACCTATGTGAGCTGCAACTAGCTTAGCAATAGACGAAAAAATATGTGAAAAGGTTTTATTGATTTCGGACTGAACCTTATGAAAGGCTTCTTACGTAGTTCAATTACAAAGTTTAAACAAGAGATCTAATGAAAGATATCTAATTATCACCCTAGCAATTCTATAATTTTGGCTAATCCATCAAGAACCGTAATTAAACCTAAACCTAGAAAATGGATCTATTTATACATGATAGTTGTCACAGAAAATCATAGAAAGAATAAATGAAATTGCAATAGATATAAAAACCAAAACCAATAGAGTTCCAAGAGAATTCTTAATGAGTTCCTCTCTTCTCTACAAACCTAAAACTAAGAACAATTAATAGAATAAAGCGTAGAAAGCACAGCCGTCAACAATTGGTTTGAAAACACATAAATTTTGTTTGAAGTCGGCCAAGGATATTTTCGTAATTTGTGGTGGCTCCTGGGCTTAAGTAGGCTTTGAAATATACTTGTCCTGCATTCTGTCATCACCGTCAATCGACACCAAGTCTGTGTTGTCGATCGACGTTCCTTCATCTCCTCGGCAGGTTTCTCTCGCGAGACAAACTGTCCATTTTCAGTAAAATGGGCATAACTTCTGCTATAGGATGCTAATTGACCTTAAACCGGCGAAATTGGAAATCTAACTTAAAGATCTATCTTATGTCAAAATAGAGGTTCAATCTAACGGTGGAAAGGTCTCCATCCATAGCTGAACATCTAATGCATATGTGAAGTTCTGCACCTCAAAAGGCTCCAAAATCACAAAAGTTCTCCAGAACGTACCTGAATCTGAAAACACACTAAACAATACTCAAAACCCATATAATTGACTTTAAAACAATCATATACCATGGTCGAAAAGAGGTAAAATCCATGGTATATCATAAATAATTTTTGGCGACCTAGATAGTGGGAAAGTGATGGAATGGCCTTTTCCCGTTTCATCGTTCTTTCGGAATTTGTTTTTCTAAGCAATTAAACAGTCCTTCCTAAGAAATCGTTGCTTAATTCTTTTTTTTTTAATTACATGAAGTTTTAGTTCCCGCGGTTTGCTTCTTTTTCGAGAAGAAAGATTTCTCGGAAACTTTCGGACATTGATTCTATGGTGACCGATTTTTACCCCAACAGTCTTCTTTCGGAAGATTTACATAGAAGTCGTTTAAATAAATTAAATATTTAAATTTTATTTCTTAATTGAAAAGTAACCTGAGACGACTTTTACCGATAGTGAGAAGACTTCCAGTGACAGTTGAGAATAAGTTAGATTTTTGAAACAATTCAGTCAATTACAAAACTAACATTTTTATCCTAGAAGACTTATCCGTAAAGAAAAGTTAGAAGCCTTCTCTAGTATTTTCAAGATTATGTGTTAGTAAAGAAAAATTGGAAGACTTACAGAAAAGTTGTCTCTAAAAAGCAGACATAAAGTCAATTGCAAAATTAACCTCTGCATTGACCAGAAGATTTCGGTTTAAGTTTTCTCGTTGTAGAAGATTTCCGTGTAAATATTCTAGCAAACAAATCTGAAAAAAGAAATCAAAAATCATTGGATTCTCCATGTACACATCACTTTCTTAATGAAAGTTATTCACTCGTTCTTGACCAAGAAATATGAACTTGAGTAACTATAGTAAGCTTATAAATTTTGAAATAAAAAAAATTGGGATTTTGGGATGAAATAAAAGAAGAAGTGAAAGGGAAATGGTTTGTGTGTTTAAGAAATAAAAATATAAAGATGTAGATGCTGATTTTAGGTGCATTTAGAGTTTGAAATTGTTTGTTCACGACGGTTGTTGATGTATTCATGGCAATGTTGTAAATACAAGAAGAAGATTAGGATGATTGAGTAAGAAAATCAATTTTCGGAATTGTTTTTTTTTAAATAATGGTATTTTCGTAAATAGTCCAAATTTTCAGGATGAATAGAACAAATGAAAATTCCGAAAAATCATGAATTAGTTTTGTATTTGATTTTGAATTTTGAGCCATTTTTGCAAAAAAAAACCTTTTATTTTAATCATTTTCAATAATTTAGATTTAAAGAATTATACATGAATATTCACCCGTTATTTGGATGAAAACCCTTAAACAGAAAAGGGTTTTGTCGCCGGATACTATGGTTAATTCGAAGAAAAAAACCCCTTAAACAAGACTTAAGAACCAAATTTTCATCCATTATCAACAATGTAGTCAGAATTTAGTTATTTACATAATCTTAAAATTCGTTTACGTTCAATATATCAACAACATTTGAGTTTTTCGTCAAATATATCAACAACTATCTCAGTTGTTTTCAGTGGATGCCTATGCGCATGATAAATCAATATTTGGTCACTAAAAATTCACAATATAGATACATCCTCTGGAATTAATTTTAGCTTCGGTCCAACAAACAAATTGATGCATGGTTATTTTAATCACGCGAAGAAACATTATTGTTTCGAGCAAAAACAAGTAAACTAAATCAATGGATTCTTTTCCGTGGTGTCTGTTTCTATATATATAGTTGGCAGGAGGCAGAGGTTCCCGAGGTGTGTGTTTTGCTGTGTTAAGAGAACTTTTAGTTCAACATACTTATGTAAGAGTTTAAACTTTTTCAATTTAAATTTATCAAGTTGTGTGTTTATTTTCTATTGGATCTCAAAGAAAACAGAAACTACATTAATTTACAAAAAAAAAAAACGAGACTTATTATTGAGTTTAGATCCAAATACAAGTGTAATAACTTCCAGTAGTCTTGTAACCACTTAAAACAGTAATATATGGGGTCGGTTTGCAAACCCCACAACATGCAGGATCTCCTCTAGTCACCCGTTCATTTTTGGTTCGACCATATTTGACTTTGATGTTCGTATAGTTTCGTTCCTTTAATTACACTATCATCACTAACATTTATGTTTGTACCTAATCCTGAACACCGTCATCAATTTTGAAACTTTAACGGAAAACTATATTTTAATTAAAAACATTATCTAATGAAAATTATAGTTCCAAGAGCACCTCCATGAAATTTTCATAATCTATACTATTAAAATAAAATCCTATTTTAAAATATTAAGATTTTGTCCCTACATTTCGATATATTTACAAGTCTTCTCATTGGTATTTAATTTAAACTAAAAATATAATATTCTCTATAACTATAGTAATTAATACTTTTTATATTTTGTAAATGATAATAATTTTAATGTTTATGCAGTATATAATTTCCATTTAATTTGAATATCATTTTTTCATCTATAATATTATTAAAAGATCATATATGAATATATACATGCAAATTAAAAAATATTATTATGCCATTTTTACATAATAATGATATGTCAATTTTGAGTGTTCAATTTTTTTTAAACGTATCTTAAAGTTAAGTTTTAGATCTAAACATAAATGAAAATACAAACTTATCATAGTAACCAAAAAAAATTTCATATCAATAATAAAGTTTTCTATTACCATTGTTTCATTTTCTTCAAATGACATAATACAAATCTCATTAAAGTCTAAATATTTACTTTTTAATTTTATATAATATTAAGAAGTATGAATTATTTAATAAACATTTCAAAAATATTATTTTATTTTTTTGGTTTTCAGAAGGTCATCTCATATCAGATCTTAGGTTAATAGTGGATTTTTAGATTTTTATCAGGTTTTCTAAGATTATAATTACAATTATTTTTATTAAATTGAACTGAATTATACACATATTATTGGATTTATCGGTTCAATCATAGGTCTGAGTTCGATATGAAAACACCTCTTGAAAATCAATTATTATAATAGAGCAATTTTTTTGAAACACAAATAGAAAACTTTAAAATTATTTATTCTCTAATCAAAATTATAAATTAAATTAAATTCTATTAAAATAAAAATATATCCGCACTTTTAAAATACGGGTCAAAATCTAGTTAATTTATTAAAACTAAAGAAAAAACAGAAGATGAAGGCAGCTTACAAAAAAAAAAGAAAGATAAAGAGTAATATGGTATGTTTGCAGAATCCTACCTCAACATACAAATGTCAAGCTTTCGTTTGTTTAGTCTTAAAAAGGAAAAGAAAATTTTAATTGTGTAACAAACTTGTACTAAAATATTAACAGAAAATGGTTGAGAATTTTTAGTGGAGTCTTAGCCAATAAGTCCTCTAAGAAATTATTTTTATCTATGTTTCTATTTTTCACTTAGGTTCTCCAAACGAAAATTATTTATCTGTCATCCGGTTATTCCGGCGGCTCTCCGCATCCGAAGACCAGATCCGATGTCCTCTTTCTTACTCGCCGGTTTATCTGCCTTTCTCAATATGTTTGTGGCTCTCATTGTTGATGATATTGAGCACATGAGGTTTAGATCTACCTTTTTAGTTGGTTCTCTTATGTTTTTCGGCGGATCTTGGGAGTTTCTAGACAGAGCTTTTGTGTCGTGATGAATTCAGGTCTTGTACGCTGTCGAGAAATTGAATTTTAAAGCCACAGAGAGAAGTGGTCAAGGTTTTCTCCTTCTAGATCTATTCCTTCTACATCGGTGTGAGCGCGTGACAATGCATGGGTATCCCCTTCCGGCGGCTTAGCGTCAGGCTTCGGGTTGGTGGGGAGTATTTCGGCGACTTGTGTGGTTTAGATTGTTCAGTGTCGAGTAGCGTGAGACCTTCTCTCTTCTCTGGTCAAGTTGGGATTCAGAGGTTGCTCCGGACACGCGGTCGCAATAATGAAGGTTGTTGTGTAGTAGTTGTCTGGTGTGGTGTTTGTGTGCCTTTGCTGGTATCAGGCTAAAGGTGGAGCCGTCTATGACTTGCCCTTTAGTTCTGATTCTTGATTTTAGCGCGAAGTGGTTTTACTCGAAATTCCTATGAGTCATTGGAGGGTTGGTTCACGAAGGGAGGCTCTTGTTTGGATTGACCATCTAAGAACCACTATTGGGTAAATTGGGTCATAGTAGTTGGCTAATCCTTAGTCTAACATTCAGGGTTAGGAGTATGACGTTAAGATGTGGCTCTCACCACACCAAGTTTTTTTTCTTTGGTTCGAATAAATACGAGACAATCAAATCCAAAGTGTGGAAGGTTAAAATATAAAGGAAGATTAAACATATCTTAAGGAAAAAAAATTATCATTGCATTCTAATCTCTAGTATTCACGTGGATCGCCATTATGGCTCTGATCGATCACTTTCTGTTTGAATGTCTCCTGGCTAGAGATATTTTGGCACTGTCTGATATTCCTTTCCTTCTGGGAATATTTATGTGTGAGTTGGTTTCTAGTAATCTAAACCATCTATTATGGTGCCTCCATAGCCTTGATGTTCCAGACACATTCTGCATTTTTGGATACTATAGTACATTTGGAAATCCCACAAATGAATTTTTTTTTCAATGGGAAGTACACTTCTCTTTTCTATGCTGTTCAGATTCCCTCAGGTGAAGCGGAGTCTTGTTAAATACTGAACTTAAAATCAGAATTTTTACATGTTACACTGGCTGCTCAACAGCCCCGACGTGGAGCTACAAGGCCCGTATCTCAACTAAATGCCTTCTGGAACCAACACGACAAAATCTATAGAAGAAGAATGGTTCTTGAAACAGAGGATGAGAAGAAGTTTTTTGGTCATTGGGTAGTAATTGAGTTTTCTTTCCCCTCCATGCATAATTCAGCACTCTGTTATGGGTGATAAAATCATATGTCTCTCTAAACCAGCTTTCGATGGATAGACTGCCTTCGTCTAGTCTACCTTATCGAAGATAAAGAAGAATGGCCATCCTTTTTGGCCGAATTGGAAGAATTATCGTTTATTTGTTTTTGTTAGTTTCTGTTTCGTATCTTTTTATCCTTCATTATTTGAATGTCCGAGCTGATTGTCTTGCATAAGATATTCATAGTTGAGGTTTCTTTTTCATTTTAGTGTAGAAACACAGATTCTAAATTGAATGATTATTGATATTACTCCCTTAGAATGTAATTAATAAAACTATGGAGTTTTTGATGTCAAAAAAAATCATTGTAAAGATACTCTTAGGGTCTGACTGGTTTAACCGTAGCGGTTGCGGTTGCGGTTGCGGGAATTTACGGGTGCGGGTGATTGCGGTTTCAAGCGTTTTCAAGAGATTTGTACGACTGGTACAGCGGTTAGAAATTGTTGCGTTTGCGGGACTCTTATGACTGGTAAACTACCAATTGCACCATCTGTTAAATAATAAATTAACAATATTTACGTTTTATATAATTATAAAAGTATTAAAAATTATAATAATATAATAAATATAAAATTTATATTTATAAAATCATATTATTAAATTTTAAAAATTTATAGAAAATATTTTGGTTTTAAAATTTTATGATATAAATTAAAATATAATATGTATATATTTTATAATTTCTATTATTTCAATTTAAAAATTTTATTGGATATTTTTAGTATTATTTTTATTTATTTTATTTTTAAAGAAAAATAATTTATCCTCCCGCAACCGTCCGCAACCGCAAACGCTAGCTGGAACCAGCTTTTGATTTTAAGAGGTTCGGAGCGGTTTGAAGCGATTTGTAGCGTTTTCTGTGATTGTTTCGAAACGCCAACAACCGCTACAACCCGCAAAAGCTGCGTTTGCGGGTGGTAGCGGGGAAACCAGTCATGCCCTTAGATTCTGTTGGTCTAATCTCAAAATAGAAAGTTCAGTTTAAACCATTACACATGGGCATGTCCAACCAATAAATGAATCAAAAATTTAAGTAGTCCATCCCTTTTATAAAAGTAAACTACAGTACCTGGCTCAGAACAAAAACCCATAACGAAAATGATTGGTATCTCATATGAAAAGATCTATTTAAATTCCATTTTTAGTTTGACAAAAAAAAAAGTTCCATTTTAATAGTATTTGGTTACTTGGGATCAAAATGTAAAATAACTGCTATTAAGAATACAATGAAATCGTGTAGCGGATAATGAAATTGTATACTCTATCTATACTATTTTAATAGGTTTTTACACAAACATTAAAAAAATACAATTTTTATGCAATTTATCTTGGTAATATAAAATACAACTAATTTAAGCAATAAAAATGTAATATTTTGTAACTGATCACAAATTTCAAATGACATTAAATCTTATATAAAATTATGAAAATATCATTTATTATGAAACAAATCTAAAATCTTGAAACACCACTTAAAGTGATAGCGGAAAGAGTATTATCTAAATCTAATTTGTCTAATTCAAATATTTTAACTATTTAGTAAAATAATTTTTTTTGACAAAATAGTTAAATATTTTTTACAAATGATTACGTAAAGTATCTAATTTTTCAGACGTTATATACTATATCTTTTTGAACAAAGAACGTTATGGAACGTTATATACTATATCTTTTTGAACAAAGAACGTTATGGATTATCACCAGTAATGAACGAGTTGGAACAAGTGTCCATTACGTGCGCAACACCAATAATTACCCATTTTCTTTTCTTTTCTTTTTTCTGGTCAAACTTTTTTTTTGTCAAATTTTTAGGACTTATTTGTGTAATAGCCATATTTAGAAGTGAAATTAAGTGAATAACAAAGATTTTGACATAATAAAGAAACTAACATTTGTACCCTGATTCATCCGGTAATGCCTTTCTTCTTTGCCATTAACCGGTAAAGATGTGCTTTATGTATCCACATAATTCATGTAATATATGGTCAAGTATATTTATAAACTATTTTACAGAAAATAAGAACGAGCTATCCACGTCACACTTTATTAACCACATACATTACCTAATTGTTCTATTCCACCTGACTGAAATAGTATATAATTATAAATTCATTCATAACTTCTAAATACTAAACACTACCATAACCCCTAATCACTAAACCCAACACAAAAGTATAAACCAAACTTTATCAACTAATCACTAAATTCTACACGAAAATATAAACCATAATCCAATGTCAATCCAAATCTTCCATAAACTAAATCTTAATTTTGAAATACCATGAAGATACATTATACCATTCTATATGAGGCATATAAAATAGAAAACGTGAAAATATAGTTGAAATCTAAAATAAACGTATCAATTAATCACTAAACTCAATGTCAACTACAATTGTACCAATTAAACCCTAAAACCTACACGAACCCAAAATAAATAACATAGTACATATTGGTGAAATTATGAAATGATTATGATTGCATGTGAGAAGTTAATGCTGACTCCTACCATACCCCTTCTTCTTCAAAATACTAAACTCTAATCTCTAATCACTAAACCCTAATCCAAGTATAAACCCTAAACCCAAATAGAATGGAATAAAATAAATAACATAGTACATATTGGTGAAATTATGAAATGTCTATGATTGCATTTAAGAAGTTAATTCTGACCCTAACCATACTCCTTCATCTTCAAAATACTAAACCCTAATCTCTAATCACTAAACCCTAACCCAAATATGAATCCTAAACCCAAATATCAAAATCTAAAAAATACATAATATTACGTAATACTAAACTATACAATATAAATTAAAATGCGATTTTTACAAATTAGAAAACATGTAACAATAGATTTAAGAAATTACGAACTATTAGCAAAAATAGAACACTTCTTATTAACCATCAAATGGAATGGAACAAGATAAATAGTATAGTAACAGAATAAAACATATAACAAAATATGAAAATACACATTGTCTATATTTCTATTCTATATACATCTAATAGAATAGAATATAATATAAAAAACTGTTCATCTTCTTCCACATACGACGGATATTTTCTGTAAATTCAAATACATACATGTTTGGTGTCTTCGTGACTGTCTCTTTTGAAATCTGAGAAATCTCTTCTTTCCGTTACAGACAAAACCTCCTAAACCGGTATGTTAGAAGAAATAATCTGTTAATAGCCGCTACCACTTTCTCACCGTCAATGTCGAAAGATGCCACAAGCGAAGATGATTGGAATAAGACTATGAAGAAGATGGGAAAGCTTTTCAAATGAGACACAGGAAAAAATGTGAAGTTGGATAAACTACGATTTAGTTTTGATAGATTAATAATTATTTTTTTATTTTTTTGGTAGCAGGTTGAACCGGTTGATGCAAAGGGTAATACAATATTAATATAGATAAGTAACGGTGTGTATAGGTCTGTTAGGGAAAATAGCTAGTTGGTGAATTATGCTTTTTTCTGTGGTTATAGAATCTAATTTCCCAAATTTTTACCCATCTTCTCGAATCAAATATAGATACTAAAAATCGATAACCATAATGAACGAGTTCAATAACTGATGATCATCTACATCCGTAACGTGCCCCAACACTAGTAAATATCATTTTGACCAACTGGTCACCTTAGTAACTTTTCAATGATAAAACTGTTCATAAGGTCACCAAATTCACTGACAATGAGAAAATGAGTTCCAATACTAGTGATAATAATTTTATTTTACATATCCTAAGAAAATTTGTGAGTGAGTAGTGACTGTATAATGTGGATATTGATGAGTGATAAAGACAACCGCAATAATATTGTCAACTTCATAGTGCGACAATAAGACAAGATACACGTTGATTACAAAGATTGTAGTGGTGCTTGTCTGAATTGCTTATATGTTGAACACCTCTTCAATCAGGTCACTTTCTGATTCTAGAGCCATTACCAAAACTCTCAAGTCCTTTTCTGTAGATTTAAATGTTTTGGCATTTTTCTTTTTTTTGTAATACAAACTTATATTAAGAAGCTCAAAAAACATAAGAATTTACAACTTAAGCAGAAGATCCCAGAGACAAGATCGACGACGGTAGAATAAAGCTAGAAAACAATACGAAACAATTAAAGATAGAACATCTAGGGCGAGTCAAGCTCAGCGAAATGAAGAAACCCAATGAGAAACTTCACTTTTGTTTCCACCGCGATGGTTCGAAAGAACAATTGATAGTCGAAAACGACATTGGAACATCTATAAGAAGTTAGAATGTTGTCTGGCAAGAACTTTAGGTGAGAAGCTCCAAAACCGTAGACAATGTTGAGAGTACGAAGTCCTTTTGACTTGATATGGTGCTGAAGCAAGCACAACATTGAGAGTACGAAATAAATTTTTTGATTTATTTAATTTTGAAATGAATAGTGAGAAAACAGATTATCTAATAGAATTACTTAAGTAAACTAGTCATTGGTTCAAATTATCAAACAATTTTTAAAAACTAACCATTTGGTTATTCGATAGTTAACCAGACGTGAGTTATTGTTGGCCTCAAAATCAATAATCTCAAAATTAATGTCCAAAATTGCTTTAGAGTTATACAAAGAACCTATTTTTTTAGAAACTCGTACGAGACTACTTTAAATAAAATTTGGAGAGCTTTCCGCGGAAAACACTCGAAAAACAAGTTTCAAAACTACAGAAGTGTGCGTAAAGGCTAACGAGATAGGAAAGATTAAGGGAGAAGAGACCATGAGGCTGCCATCACCCACATAGCCTCTCTCTCTCTCATCACACATGATCTCCAATAGCCCACATAGCCTCTTTCTCATCACTCATGAGCTCCCATCGCCCACATAGCCTCTCTCTCATCACACATGAGGTCAAGTTGCCCACATAGCCTCTCTCTCATCACTCATAAGTACCCATCGCCTAAATAGCCTCTCTCTCTCTCATCACTCATGAGCTACCATCGCCCACATAGCCACTCTCTCATCACTCATGAGCTCCCATCGCCCACATAGCCTCTCTCTCATCACTCATGAGCTCCCATCGCCCACATAGCCTCTCTCTCATCAATCATGATCTCCCATCGCCCACATAGCCTCTCTATCAAGAGAAACATAGATGTTTAAGAAAATAGAATTCAGAGTCGTGAATTGGAAGGGGTGTCGACCGATACCTTCAATTGGTTTCGCTCGACACCGGCGCAAGTAACCGGCTCGACTCTATTTCCAGAATCAAGTTTGGCTGAAAATTCTACACATATTACATAATTGACTATGACCAATTTTAGACCATATATATAGTTTTAAAACCATTTTTTAGGCTAACATACCCTCATAGAAGCTTCTATTTTTCTTAGAGATTTTAGAGAGATGATCAGAAGAATACTTAAAGAGTTTTTATTGAACTCCAGTATTTCTATCTCTATCTTTTAATGCAATTCATTCAATTTATCTTTATGTTTTGTATAACTACGTTTGAGTAGATTACTTGTTATATTAGTGATTTTTCATGGTTTTGATGAACTTATAAAATATAGAACTGTTAGGATGATTTATTTGGATTCTTCACATGATTGATATTTTTGCTTGTATTCTAGATTAGCTACCTAGAAACATGATAATAGGATAATCGACAACCGCGAGAATGGGTTATTCATGACACAAATCCTTCTGAGTAAGGTTGATTAATACATACGAAAGTTGGTTTATAAACTTATTGAACAAATCAATCTGAACATTAATGCTTGTCTAAAAGTAGTGTCAATTGACACTCAAGGGTGACCATCGACACTCTCCCTAATTCGCTTACGAGAGTTAGAATTATAGGTTTTAGACATCTTATAAGACTCACAGCGTGAGCTGGATATCTTACTTGTTGAATTTGATTTCTATTGGTTTTTACTACAATCTTAGCATCTATAGATTTAAGTTTTGATGTCTGCATGAAACCATAAGTCTGACACTTTTCCGATATTTCTCACAATCAATATTTATTGCTTTATATACTGTTTTTAATAATACTGTCTAACTTAATCTTAATATTTATAGTCTAATGTGTATCCATACTCCATGTGGATTTGATCCTAAGTGCTGCAATTGATCTCTTATTTAAGAGAGTTTCTTTAAGGTAATTTGGATCCTGATAGGCTTGGACATACCATCTGCAAAAAGAAGCGAGCAGCATCGATCGACAGCTCTTCTTTGTCGATTGACACCTCGTGTGAGCAAGCCATGATCAAAACTACTAAAGTGTTTGACCCAAATCCCAACGAGCCAAACCACCCAAGTAGAGCCCTGAAAACATAATGGGACTGGCCCGCTAGTTATCGTGCCCAGTTCATCCAAATCGTTCAGGATACCACCCTGAGCTTGCAGCAAAGCTGCAAGGCTGAAATTCTGCACAAAGACAAAATATATCGATGTTAGAGGAATATTCTTCCAACCAGCAGGCCGAAAATATGAAGCCGATAACAATAAAAAAGGGAGGAAATCACGGTAACTGAGGAAGGGAAGAGCAACTATAAAGAGAAGAGGAACGAGAAGAAGACCTGCATTCAAAACCCTAGACGCACCATACACTTGACCTTGATCTCATGCTCCCTACTTTTGACTTAGATCTTAGCCATTTTCATTTCATTGTAACCTTCATTGTATTTCAGTCAATCTTCATTAATAAAATCCATTTTGTCAACCGGAATCTGATTACATCTTTTTGTTTCGAGGATGTCGATGACCATGTTATTTTTTTCCCTAATCTTTACAAACAGTCACTATCAAATATTTAGTGTAGATTTTAGGATCTACATAAAACATCGATTGACACCAACCTGCAAGCGAAAAACATGTATGTGGCTCTTGTGTTAATACATGATGTGAATGGAGACCTGCAAGACTATGAGGGTCATCTGCGTAATGTAGCAAGTCATAGACTTGATGATTAGGGGGCTGTGATCCATGATCCAGAAGGAGCTGCTCTTGAAACTACTAATGCTGAGAATGTTACAACCATTGCTCAGACTGCATATGCTGAATATGCTCATGCGGCTCGACCCAGAACATTGGCTTATTACAACCTTCCAGTTCAGTACTACGCCAGTAGGTCTGCAACTCGCCCTCCTACTTTCCAGAGGCACGGTTTTGAGGTAAAGCCTACATACTTTACACTTCTGAGACAGCAGCCTTATCATGAGTTCCTACATGAGAATCTTATGGACCTTCTGGATAATTCAAGAATTTAGTATCTGCAATAAAATCCAATGGTGTTATTGATGACTACCTTCTTTACAAACTCTTCAAGTACTCACTTTTTGAAGATGCTTCGTACTGGATTATGCAGCTACCACAAGGATCTCTTACAACTTGGACAGCCATCAAAATGCCTTACTGCATACCTTCTTTTATGACACTAGATCAAAAGACTTGAGGAACATAATCTCCACGTTTACTCATAAGACTGTACACACCATGAGTTCAATGAGGTACAGTCGTTATGTACCTTTGATATGCTCTTAACCTTCAAGCTACTCTCTCAAATAAAAGGTTCGATGTAGTACTTGGGGATCAAATCCACAGGGAGCGTAGGCACGCAATAGACTTCAAATATTAATATTAAGCTAGATAATCAATATTAAAACAGTAAATAAAGTAAAGCACTTGATTGGTTGTTTGTGAGATATAAGAGGTAAAAGCTAGACTTAGAGATCTATCAGTTAAGATATTCAAAACTACAATTCAAGAATGCTAATGGTTTTATAGATTCAATTTTAGAACTCGATTTCAATAAGTATGTAATCCAGCTTTGGCATGTAATTACTAATCAGATATCTGAAACCTATGTTCAACGGTCGCATGTGTACAAGGAGCGAGCGTCGATCCATGCTATGGCCAGAACGTCGATCCATGCTATGGCCAGATCGTCGATCCATGCTTCTTCAGACAACCATTAACGAACTAATCGATTATGTTCAACTAGATTCCTATACCAACTATCGTATGCGCCTAGGTATCTAATCCAGCAGAGTTTAGGTCACATTAATTGATTGCACTTTCGTTCCACTCAATTGTCCTATGATTTTAGGTTCAAATAATCAGTCACGTTGTCGTACTTTTCTAACTACTCTAGATCCTAGTATTACAAACCACCCTGGTGCAAAAATCTATAGATAACTTAGCAATCCTAATTGATTATCAGTTTGACATTAAGCTCATGAAATATCTAAACTTAACAAGATGAATTACTCAATAAAACTAAATAAAATACACATTAAATAAACTCAAAAGAAAACTCAAAATCAGTAAAATCTCCCCCAAACTTAAACAACACTGTCCCCAGTGTTATACAGTCTACGGCTGGTGGAAAAAATAAATAATAAGGACAAAATTTAACAAGGAAAAATGATATACATGCTCGACGATGGTGAGCATCAATCGGCACAATTAAGTGGTGATCTATCGAAACTAGTGATGTTCTGTCGATCTGCATTGATCAAGTGCCAGTCGATGCTTAGTGCTGGTCGTCTTCCTTGGATCTTTTGTGAACAGTATCTATGGATCGATGGTGCTAGAGTGTTATCCCTCGGCGCTGCTATAGTGTCGTCATCAGTGTTCATTTTTTAAAAAACCTGAAATTAAAAAAAAAAACACAAAGTCAATATAAAAGAAAATAAAACCAAATTTAAAACTTACCTACCAATGGGTTGCCTCCCACTCAACGCTTACTTTTAGTCATTAGCTTGACTTTCTGGAGGTCTAATTTAATCCGGATGAGAATGTGAACTTTCTCCAAAACAAGTCTCGGTATCTCTCTTCCTCATTTTGTTGATGCAGTTGATAAAAGCTCTTGTAAAAACTTCCCCTTTGTCTCTCCTCTTGATCACATATCAGTCTAACCATGGTAATATGCATCCGCGACATTGCGAAGGAACTAGTTACTGGAAATCTGCATCTGCATTTTTTTTTCTTTTCCTTTTTCTTTTTCTTCTTCTTCCTGGTCTTTCCCCGAGACTTAGACTTTTCAATCTCTACATGTTCTGAAATTTGCAGGATGTTGACCGATGCTGAAGGCTCTGTGTTGATCGATTCTGAAGGCTGAGTGTCGACCGATTTTGAAGCTGAATATCAGCCATTGATTTTGAAGCTGAATATCGATCGACACTGATGCTGATTTTGCAAGCTCGCAATTTGAATCAGCTATAGGTGTTGGATATTCAGAGTTCTCTATGCATGAAATAATCTCCGCACTTTTATTCTTCTCCATGGGATCGTAGAAGACAGTTTCATCAACATTAGTCAGGGACATCTTATTCTTCTTTAGATCACAAACTGCCTTCATTGTAGGCATGAAGGCTCTTCCAAAAGAAGAGGATATGTCTTGCCTGATTTGATCTACACAAAATGAAAGTCCATAGGGATAGTGCATTCTCCTATCTCCACCTTAACATTCTTGATCATGCCTGCTGAGTTTTCCTTGGAGTTATCCACGAAAGTGAAACTATCTTGAGAAGTTTCCATCTTTAATCATAATAGTTCAGTAGTGTCTATGGCCATGATGCTAACTGAAGATCTAGTATCACAGAAGGTGTTTGGCATATCCTGGTTTTTTATACAGCATGGAATCATGAACTTCCCAGGATCTTGTTCCTTCTTCAGTATCCTCTTAGGTCTATGGCTGACCTTGTTGAACAACAGCTCAATATCCTTATCTGTCTCTCTGCTCTCACTGAAGAAATTACCAAGTCTGTACATATGAACCCTCTTGTGAAATCCATCAAGTCCCACTTTGTTAACTTCTCTCTTGGGATGTTTGGGAATATATATTTTCTTAGAATTCGGTCTCTTCCCAATTTGAATTCTTTCTTTTGATGCATGTTGATCCATGATAGATTCATATTTGTCCATAGGCTGTCGATCTTCAATGAAAGAAGTTTAAGCTGGGATCGATTGCTTTTGTTCTGGTGCATATGCAGGTTACGGCTGATTGGTCTTCTCTGTTATCTTTAAGCAAATTGATGTCTAAGATGAATTTTGAGATGCATTGAAGCGGTGTGTATCAAGTTTTTGGTAAGCACACTCGATATGTCATGGGTGGGTGTCGATTGTTGCTCGGTTTCTGTTGTCAATCGTTTCTCCCATGTTGTTTCCGATCGATGCCGTAGTGTTGGTGTCGCTCAGCGTCGTCTGTTTTAACACAATACGGGATGGGAGGATTCGGGTGTCTAGTAGCGAATTCTGAATGTCGTTGGATTCTCACCGTTCTTACGTACTCTTTAGGGGGTGTTGATCGGTGCTCAGCTAATAGTGGTTATCGGTGCTCAGCCGATGATGTCGATTGGTGTCGATTGATGCTCAGCTGTTGGTGTCGAGGTACATTGAACTTTTGACTAGAAAAGCATCTTCTTCCAAGTTCTCATGCTCGATTAGTTCCCTAAAATCATAATCTAAGATGGCATCAACCTGGTGCCTCTCACTTTCCACAGCTTTCCCTTTAAATAGATTTTATTCTTCATCTCTTCAGCATTTGCATAATTTAAAAAATTCAGTCAGAAACGCAGTCTTGAAAACATTCTATGTAGTGTGAGAGATCCTGGTGGTAGGAGTTTCAATCAATTAACCGCATTTCCAGAAAGAGAATATTTGAACAACTTGCAGAGGATGTAGTTTTCAGTTTCTTCTGCTCTTGGATGCAAGACACAAAATCCTCGAGTGTCTCAATTTTGTCCAAGGGATTTTCATGCGGAACACTATGAAAAGAGTGCTGAGCCACATGAGAGAAGTATGTAGATTTTATATCAACCCCATGGATTGCTGGAGTTTGAATCGCAGACATGTTGGTATAGAACTTACTAGGCCTGATCCATTATGCCGTTGTCTTTTGTCGAAGAACTTTAGCATCCTTAGTAGCAGCCCCCTGTCCATCTGTTTTCTGACATGCTGCATGACACAGATGACCTTCAAGGTCATGCAGGTCTCCATTCTCATCCCTTTGTAGCATAAGTGTCGCGATCATGTCTGCTCGTGGATTGATATCAATCGATGCTCGAGTTTAAGTGTCGATTGTTGTTCTGTCACGAGTGTCGATCGCCGAAGTCGAGCTGGTGTCGATCGATGCTCTTTGTTTCTCTTTACGGATCAATCGTTCCAAACGTGCTGGTTTTGAGAATAAAATATCTTTCTCCTTGTTGTTTCGTGTACTTCAAGGCATGGACCTGAAAATTAAAAAAAAAAACTTTTTTGTAAGTAACTTAAAACAGAAACTAAAACCTAGACTAAACCTATTATAATCAAGTCTATTGGTGAAATCCAATGTTCTCCGCCAACGGCGTCAAATTTGATATGCTCAAGTTAACCTTCAAGATACTCTCTCAATTAATTAGTTCGATGTATTACCTAATGATTAAATTCACAAGGAGCGTGGACAAACAATAAACTACATATATTAAAATTAAGTTAGACAATCAATATTAAAATAGTAAACAAAGTAAAGCAGTTAATCGACTGTTTGTAAGATATGAAAGATAAAAATTAGATTTAAGAATCTATAGATTTAAAACTACAATTCAAGAATGCTAATATTTTTATACATATAATTTTAGAAGTTTTGTAAGCCGCTAAAGCCATATGAGAATTTGATTCAGTTACTATTATGATAACATGAGTGTAATTATACTCCAGATGATCAATGATAGTCACCTTTTGAATCTATGAGCTAGGTAAATTTATGTTGTTTAAGTAAAGACCTAATGTTTATTAAGTGTTTTTAATGTTAGATTAACTTTGATCATGTAAATTTGGATCCTAAGTTATTTATTTCATAGAAGGTGTTTAATGAAATGTGAAATGTTTGAATTGATTCAAAATTATCATCTATATTATTAAAAGAGAAGTACACAGGTAGAATACCTCTTAGTTTTCAGTATTATTTACACTACCATGCCACTGACATTAAATAATGTTTCTTATTTTAATGTTTTGTTTTTTCCACTTAGATTAATGTGTTTTCCAAAATTAAATTTGAATTAAATACACAATTAAATAATACTTCATATTTTAATGCTTTGTCTTTTCCACTTAAATTAATGTGTTTTCCAAAATTAAATTTGAATTCATTAACTTCTCCATTAAATCAATGTCAAATTAAACAAAATATTTATTGGACAAACAATTCATGGAAATTATAATATCAACTCTTCATTTAACAAATTTGAACGGAAAAGTATTACCAAAATTGAACCGAAACTAGATAATATCCAAACAGATTTACCATTTTGGTATCTAAAGAACCATAACCAAACCTTATTCGAACGAAATATTTCGGATATTCGAATGTATTTAAATCATATTTATATACTTCAATATGTTAGCTATTTTTAGAGTTAACATCCAAGATATAAGCTATTTTAAAGTTGGTTAAAATATTTGAAATATAAACAATAGTCAAAAGTAAACATCTAAAGTAGATAAATAATAATCAAAACACGAAAAATACTTAAATATATATTTATTCTCCATCCAAATATTCAAATTAAACCTATTTTTAATTTAAATATTTTGGCTTACATTACTCAAATTTACACGTTATATTATTTTTATTTTTAGATTTAGGAAAATTTAAAGATATATAAATTTAAAAAAATTTAAAATAGTTTAAACGGGTTACCAAACCCGCAAAGATCTGAATTAAACCGAAACCAAAATTTATAAATAATCGAATAGTGCTAGAATCTTTAAACTCGAAAATCTCAAACCCGAATAGATTTTAACTGAATTCGAGTAGGTACCCAAATACCCACCCTTAGTTTAGTCAATATAAAACGATCAAATATTGTAAATATATTATTTAATACAAATAAATAAAAACTAAAACTGAAAATTAATATCCGTGCAGTCGCACGGGTCAAGATCTAGTAGACATTATTTGCCATTGAAAATTAGTGATATAAATATTTATTGGTTTATTAGACTTGTGATTAATGCAAGATTAATTGTGTTTGACCACTGGGAATAAATATCTGATACATGATCGATATATAATTATTAATTATGGAAATGAAATAATCTACTTAAGTGATCTGACCTAGATCTTGTTTATTAAATTATTTGTTATCTTAGTCATCTTAGATCACATATGTTCAGTGTTTAATATTTAAATAATTTACTTAAAGTTCATCTTTGTTTCTTATTTGATTTGAGTCTTGTTAGTTAAGTAGATTAGTTATGTACATGTTTAGTACACACGATTAAGGCTATGTTCGTTTATGCATTTAGACACTGTGTTTTGATGTTGATATTCAGATGGTTCGTTCGGACATTATTTAATCAGCATCTAGATACAACATCTAGATGCAACATCTATAATATCTAGATATTTGAAATAATTAAAAAATAGAATGGATGCTACGTTTGCATCTAAAAATCCAAAAAAAACTTAAATTCTTTATTAGAAATATAAAATTAATCAATTTTCTCGTCAAAACCGAAAAATGTGTGTAAAACCTCGATAAACGCATTTTTTGCCAAAACCTTAAAGATAGATTTTTCCACTAAAACATAAAAATGTGTTTCTCATCAAACTCCAAAACGATGTTTTCTGCCAAAACCAAAAAAAAATATGTATTCTCACCAAAATCCTATGAAACGTGTTTTTTCATCAAAATCAAAAACACGTTTTCTCGTTAAAACCTAAAATAGGTTTTCCGCCAAAACCTAAAAATGCGATTTCCCGCCAACACTTGAAATGTGTTTTCTCGTCAACACAAAAAAAAAACATATTTACCTTTCAAAACCTAAAAACATGTTTCCTCGTCAAAACCAGAAAAAAAAAAATTCGCCAAAACTTGAATTGCATATTTTCCTTTCAAAATTGAAAAAGTATTTTCCGTCAAATTTGGAAAAATATGTGTTTTCGTCAAAATTGGAAAATTTTGTGTTTCCCACAAAAATGCAAATTGTATGTTTTTGGAGAAAAAAAAATAAAATATTTATTTGAATATTATAATCATTTTAGTCATTTTAACTACTAACTAGTATTCAAATACTATTATGAAATCAAATAAATGAAAATTTAACATTTATATGTTGCATCTTGATGCAAATAGTAACTATAATAAAAAAAAACAACATTTGGATGCAATATCTGGATGTTCATTTAAATGAAACATCTAGATGTAGCATCAAATACATAAACTAACAAGGCCTGAATCATGTCTTGAATTATATTTGTTTCGTTGCATTCTAGGTTAACACCAAAAATACACAAATACGCCTAAAAGATTTAAAGTTATTGCACATCACGACTAATGGTGGAACTCAATGGATTCATACAATTATAGTACCACTAAACCATCCAATCTCTTATATTCTATACGGCAGTGTATTATAAATGATTTTTTATGAAATCTAGCCGTACCGTGATACATAATCTTGTTTTTTTCTTTTATACATTTACAATCAAATGATGTCCAAATAATAAAACTAAATTTTTGAGTTGAATTATTACGAACAACAAAACGAATAAACAAAAAGAATCACGAGTTCTCGACAAATTAGGCCATATTAAGTTGCATCCAGAAATGCGGCGTAAAAGTTTTGGGATTGATCGATTCTATCAATAATTTATACTACTAAAAAAATCTCTACTAGGATTATCCTTTGTTTTCTAAATCATTTACAAAAGAATGTCACTGTCTTTTTGGAATTTTTTAAAATCAATTCTCCAACTATATTTTATTCCTTTTTATATTTAATTGAAATAAATTCCGAGTGTATATGTATTTAATTGAGATAAAATTCGAACAATGTCTTATATTCCTTTCTAACTATGATATATTACATTTCCTATATCATAGTACCTTAGTACCAAATGTAGTTACGATGAAAAAACAAAATTAATTTATATGATTCTAAAACACTTGTGATATAGGAACCTCTCAAAACTTGACGATTTTATTCTTCAACTACATGATTATATTCCTAAGAATACACAGTCCGTTTTACTTTTTTTTTAATCATGAATGAATACTATAAATATGAACCTGAAGGTCTCGCTCACATAAAGGACCTCTCTAGCATTTCATTGTTAAAAAAGGACCTCTCTACCAGCATTTTATGGCGAATTTGTAAAAGTAGAAATGTTTTGGTTTTCCATAAAAAAAAACTGTATAGTGGTGGAAGAAGATGATCCTCTGTTTGGTGTCTTGAATGAAGAACAAGTTGGTATCAATCCCTTTTCGGGTCGTCCTCGAATTGATCCTACGGTGCTTCAAGAAATGCGCAACTATCTCCTTGCATCCAGTAAAGAAGACAGGCACATCCGAGAACAAAGAGTCATCCTCTCTGTTAAAGAAGCTGAAAATGATCCCATATCTCAAAAGACTGCGCTTCAACTTGTCTCTCCTCCGATCTTTACAAAAGATTTGAACAAAGGAAAAGGTCCCGTTTTCGGGTTCGAAAAGACTGATGGTTTCTCCCAAGCCTTGAACCTTCGTCCGCAAGTTCCTAAGCTCATGACGGCAGCCATCTCTTCGGGCAATACTATGGTTAACTCTACAACCAATGTCTTCTGTAGACTTGCTCTCCCTCAGTCTCAAGCTACATCAAAGACTCCTGAAATCTTCACTTTCACTAGCTCCTCCCTTCCTCCTCTGATTAAGACAAAGGCGAACAGAAAGCCAGGAAGGTTCAAGAAGATTTCTAAGACTCAGAAGAAAGAAGGCAAACCTTCAGTCTCCATTCAAGTATTTCCAGCTCAAGAAACTTCTTCATCAAGAAAGCGTAAAGCAGTTGACGATTTGGCGGGTGCATCCAAGATTGCTAAAAGCAATGCATCGTTGATGGTCCCAAATGAGGGACCGTCCAAAGCATAATGAGCTTCATCAGTTGGAACTGTCGGGGAGTGGGACGGCCTCAAGACCTGACGTATCAACGACTCACGGAACTACGACGTACGTATTTCCCTGAAATTTTTTTCCTAATGGAAACTATGAATCCTCGGAATACTTTAGTAGATATTCAAGCCTGGCTAGGTTATGATCGTTTGTACACTGTGGATCCTGTAAATACTTGTGGGGGTCTAGCTCTTTTTTGGAAGAACAGTGTTGATGTAACCATTCTGTATGCGGACAAGAATCTTTTGGATGTAAATGTTATGTATGAAGATAAGCAGTTTCATTTGTCTTGCGTGTATGGTAATCCTAACTCTAGTCTTAGACACTTAGTCTGGGAGCGCCTTTCTCGATTTGGTGTTAATCGTTCAAGTAGTTGGTGTATTTTCGGAGATTTTAACGAGATTTTAAACAATTCAGAAAAATCAGGAGGTCCTAGAAGAAGTGACAACTCTTTTCTTCCATTTTCAAATATGATGGAAGCTTGTGGAATGTATGAACTCCCTAGTACAGGCGACAGTTTTACTTGGGGTGGTCGTAGAGGTACTCTTTGGATTCAAAGTAAACTAGATAGAGCTTTTGGAAACAAAGAATGGTTCAACCAATTTCCAGTCGCAAATCAAGCCTTCTTAGCCAAAAGAGGTTCTGATCACCGTCCAGTTTTAATCAAACTAGTCTCTTCTCAAGAATCCTACAGAGGCTCTTTCAAGTTTGACAAAAGAATGCTACATAAACCAATGGTGAAAGAAGCTATTCAACAGGCTTGGTTTTCTTCAGATGATTCTCAAAATGCCTCGGTTTCATCTAGACTCAGACATTGTAGAAAAGCTCTAAGCCGTTGGAAAAAAGAAAACAAATCAAATGCCCAAGATAGAATCACTCATCTTCAAGATGAGTTGGAACAAGAACAATCCTCTTCAGATCCTTCATCTTTAAAGATAGGATTTTTAAAAAAATCTCTTCTCTCTGCCTATAGAGATGAAGAAAATTTTTGGAAACAAAAAAGCAAAGACGACTGGATTCTCTTTGGTGATGGTAATACCAAGATTTTTCATGCGGCAGTCAAAGCCTTAAGATCCAGGAATGAGATTGCTAAACTTCTTGACAAAAATGGTCTTCCACAAAGATCTGAAGCTTCTAAAGGTCAAGTCGCTATCCAATACTTCAAGGAGCTTTTCAATTCTACTAATACGGAAAACTATCACGATCTTCTTAGTGACTTTCCATCAAAAGTCACAGATAAGATGAATCATATGCTTATTTCTAAGGTCTCCCCTGAAGAAATAAAAGAAGCGGTTTTCTCTATAAAGCCAGATAGTGCTCCTGGTGCAGACGGTATGTCAAGATTCTTTTTCCAATCGTATTGGGACATAGTTGGAGAGCAACTTACAAAGGAGATCTTAGGATTTTTTGAATCAGGTAATCTGCCTCCTGAATGGAATTATACCCAAATTTATCTTATTCCTAAGATAAACAATGCCACTTTGATGTCTGATCTTCGACCGATTAGTCTTTGCTCGGTCATGTACAAAACTATCTCGAAGATCCTTTCATCCAGACTCAAAAGTATTTTGCCTGATATTGTCTCTCCGACTCAGTCTGCTTTTGTTTCAGACAGACTTATTTCAGACAACATTATCTTGGCTCACGAGTCCATTCACAGTCTCAGGACTCATGATTTTGTTTCAAAGAACTTCATGGCAGCTAAAACGGACATGTCAAAGGCTTTTGATCGAGTTGAATGGAACTATCTGGAGGCTATTCTTTTGGCTCTTGGTTTCCATCGTATTTGGGTTTCTTGGATTATGGCTTGTATCTCTACGGTTAAATACACCGTTCTTTTGAATGGTCAGCCGCATGGTTTCATCTCTCCTTCTCGAGGACTTAGGCAAGGTGACCCTATGTCTCCGTTCCTTTTTACCCTGTGTGCTGAAGGTCTATCTCATCTTCTTAATCAAGCTTCTGATCGAGGGTTGATAAATGGTATTCAATTCAGTCCCGAAGGTCCTGCCATTCATCATTTATTTTTTGCAGACGATAGTCTGTTTCTTTTCAAAGCCGATATTGATCAATGTAATGTCTTCCAAGAGATTCTCAGTAAGTATGAAGAAGCTACGGGACAAGCCATTAACTTAAACAAATCTTCATTGACGTTTGGAAGCAACATTGATCAAGACCTAAAGCTTCAGATACAAGCTAAACTGGGTATTTTTTCAGAAGGAGGTGCTGGCACTTATCTAGGTTTACCGGAATGTTTTAGTGGTTCTAAGGTTGAACTATTAAATTACATCCAAGATAAAATGAAAGGAAGAATGTCAGGTTGGTATGTCAAGTTTCTTTCTCAGGCAGGTAAGGAGGTAATTCTAAAATCTGTTGCTTTAGCCATGCCAATCTATGCCATGACTTGTTTTCGATTGCCTAAGACAACTATAAGGAACCTGACGTCTGCAATGGCCAGTTTTTGGTGGAATAACTCTGAAGATAAAAGTAAAATTCATTGGCTAAGTTGGGAAAAACTTTGTCTACCAAAAGATCGTGGAGGAATGGGTTTTAAAGACATTGAAACCTTTAATCAAGCCTTGCTAGCTAAACAAGCTTGGAGGATTGTTTCTTCTCCAAATTCTCTTCTTAGTTTATTTTTACAGAGCAGATATTTTCCTGGTGGCTCTTTTCTCTCATCTTCTTTAGGTTCTCGGCCTTCTTTTGCTTGGAGAAGTATCTTATTTGGAAGATCTCTTCTATCCAAAGGTTTGAGAACTATGGTTGGAGATGGTAGTTCTATTTCAGTTTGGACTACTCCTTGGTTAGTTGATGGTGAGAGAATGAGGATACCACTCATGAAGAATGTTCTCATCGATCTCAATCTCACAGTGGACAAGCTTTTGTTATCAGGCTCTCACCATTGGAACCAAGAACTACTTGAAGATCTTTTCTACCAAAACGACATTGACATCATTTTAAGGATCAAGCCTGTTATTTCTTCCCCGGACTTTTATGTCTGGAATCATACTAGGTCGGGAGAATACTCTGTTCGGTCCGGCTATTGGTTTGCTGAAAGAGAAGCCAAGAAAGATATTTTTATCAACAGTGGATCTCAACCTTCTCTAAATGGTATCAAAAATTGTATCTGGTCTATAGATACAATGCCAAAAATCAAGATCTTTCTTTGGAAAGCTGTTAGTGGTGCGATCTCAGTTGCAGACAACTTGATTGAAAGAGGAATGAAGATCGACTCACGGTGTCAGATATGTGGTCTTGAAGGAGAATCCATAAACCATGTCCTATTTGTTTGCACTGTTGCAAAGCATACTTGGGCATCAAGTAACTTTCCTCATCCTGAAAATGGATTCAGTCATTCCTCTGTCTACTCCAACATTTATTATGTTTTAAAGACAAGGAAAAATGCCCTCATTCCAGAAAAGATAAGAAGAAGTGGTCCATGGATCATTTGGTCTATTTGGAAAAACCGCAATGCATTCTTATTCCAAGGGAATCTTTCATTGGGACCTTCATTTATCAACAGCATCCTTGAAGAAGTTGATCACTGGTTCTACATTAAGTCCTTGGAACTTCAAGAAAAATCAATCGATATCTCTAGGAAAAAGAAAATTCTTTTTGGTTGGAAACCTCCTCCTATCTCTTGGCTAAAATGTGACGTTGCTTCCTCTTGGGATAATGTTAGGAATCAGAGTGGAGCGGCTTGGATCTTGCGCAATAGAAATGGAAAAGTTCTTATGCATGGTAGAAACTCTTTCATTAACATCAAGAACAAGAGTGAAGCTGCTTTTGAAAGCTGGTCTTGGGCACTGGATAGCTTGAAAACTCTTCGTTTCAATCAAATCATCTTTGCTGGAGAAGATCATGATCTAATTGGCGCCATTTTGAAACCTTCAGCTTGGCCTTCTCTCAAATTCTACTCTTGTCAAGCTCTATCTATGTTGAATGATTTTCAGGACTGGAAAGTTCAATTTCAGTCTAATCATCAATTCAGAGGTGCTAAGCTCATTGCTGATAGTGTCCTCTCCGGTGATCGCTATCAATCTTACATAGCAGTTGGCTTTCCTTCCTGGCTTGCTCACTTGTTTAGATAGTTTTCTTAGATCTTTCATCTATCTCAAGCTTGATCTTGATCATTGTAATCTCTATCTTATGAACTTATTGTACCTTCAAGTGTTAAAAAAAAAAAAGGAATATTCCAAAATATTATCAAATAGTTCAGACCATTTATGTCACATAGTGTTATCTTACATATCTTTTATACATTTTATATTACATACCATTATATTATGTGGTACCTTTTCTGTTTGTCTTTCCTTAATTGATTGAACTTAATTATTTTTCTTTTGATATAACACCTGTCATATCCTCTTTTCATATAATAAAATCATTTTCTCTTTATTCAGACATACCATATCACGTTTTGATTAACGTGAATAAACTATGAGATGTCAAAATTATTTAATGAAAAAATAAATATTAGTGAATAGTATATGTTCAATATTTATGTGTATTTCTTTTATATAGTTAATATAATTATGTTAACTTCTAAAAAATACGAAATATACATCACAAAATAATATACCAAATGATAATGTACTAATTTTAGGGTTTACATTTAAAATTTCAAAAATAATTTACAAATAATATTTTTAGTCATCATCATATATCAAAACAACTCTTTAAATTCAAATATAATGATTCAAATTTGAAACAATATACATAACCAACTTTAATTATTTTTCATATATACAAAATGAGATTTAATCTTGTGTTACCAAAATCACAAACGAAGTTTATTATATAGATGGGTCAAATTACTATTAGAAACATTAAGTAAATTTGAATTTTGTAAACTAATATACGATTAATGAATAGACATTTTATATAATTACCTTTTTGGGTTATTTTACCAAATATACAAAATATTATCAAATAGAAACAGGTTAAAAAAATAGATTTTTAATTTCTGTTATGAACTAACAAGCGGGTTAAAAATTTATCAACAAAAAATAAATTTGCGCTTGAAAGCGAGAATTAAAATTCAGTACTCATATTAAAAAGATATCAAAAGATTATCAATCAAAGATCAATAACTCATTCTAGACAATATATTAAATACTATAAAGAGAAATAAAATTGGAAATATAGACCAAAAAATTCAACATGTTTGTCCTTATAGGTAATACATTTTATCATATTTTTAACTTTAATGAAATAAATAATTTTACAAACTGTAAAAATATATGAAAATAGGAACAATGGAAGAATACGAATAAGTAATCTACATAATTCAACTATAATGGCATAGTGAAAATTCACGTTTTAGACAACTGCATTTATTAGAATAAGTAATCTACAGAATTCAATGTTTTCTAAAAAAAAAATTGAATGCATATTTTACTCTTATCATAACACACTAAAATTGTAGGATTATGCAATTTATAAATAACTCAATGTTCTAAGATTAGTAGAATTTTGCACCAAATTTTAGCAAAAAAAAAAAAAAAGATTAGTAGAATTTTATTTCGAACTCCTTGTCTTATCTATACACCGAATAGAATCTATAATATTTTTTTTTCAAAATGACTTTCTTTTTTTATAAAGAAAAAAAAAAGAAAAATTGAAGTGCTTAGCCTAAATAAAAAAAAAACAAAACCAGTTGAAATTTCTGTAGGAAAGCATGTGAATTGACATCAGGTCTTGTGTGAGATCGCCCTGTCCATTGAACATGAGACATGTGCTTAGTTTAGCTGGTCACGAAGATTCCACTCATTCTAGAAGCAAACAAGTTCTTGCTAATCGTTATGATTAGCCAGATGGTGTAAACCTAAGTAACATAAGGTTCCAGTAAGACAAGTTCTTAGTTTAGCTAGTGAACTAAGAAGGTGATCTTGTCGGAGACGACAGAGTCGAAGAGACAGGAAAATAGGAGTGGTGAGTTGAAAAACTTAGGGTTAATTTAAAAGAGATTTAAGAATTTTTATTTGTAAATTTGTTTTTTTTAAGATTCTTAATATATATTAATTAGTTTTAATATAGTTGAAAAAGAGTTATAACTTGATGTATTTCGCAGTAAAAATTATGTTGTAAAAACTGTATATTTATATTATAAGTTTGCTGTAAAAAAATAATTGGCTGATAACATTTTTGATGTATAAATTGCAGTATGTGTTATTTAAGAGACATAATATGAATATCAATAATAATATTTATTATAAATCTGATAAAATAGATTGAGAGAATTAATATATAATAAAAATAAAATATATTAAATCAAAATTATGAAATATATTTGAAGATATATTATTATAACAGGGTGTCGACATATTTATATGTAATTTATATAATAAGTTTGCACAAAACTATGAACTACTATTTTTAATAATAATTGATTAGCATTTTTGATGTATAATTTGTTCTACAAAAAATATATAAATGATAATAATATATATTACAAATTTAATAAAAGATTAGATAAAATAAATATCAATTAATTTAATTTTATGTAAGATATTTAAATTTATGTATTACGTATAATAGAAGACATCCATATAAATAAATTATGTTATAATGTTGGTATCAAATATAAATAATAATTAAAAATAAAGATTTTTTAAATAAATACGTGGATAAACATAGATAACTAAATGAATTTAGAAACAAATTGTTTAATAGAGCCAAAAGTGAACGTGGGTTTTTTTAGTTGAAAACCAAAAAACATACTAACTCAAATCTTAACACATGGTATTTGTCTTGATGTTGAACTACCACTTAATTTATCAATTTTACCAAAAGGATACCTCAAAATTGTAACTCAAATCTAATACATTATACATCAAATAGTAACTCAAAAATCTAAAACTAATTCATGATTGGTAACATTTTTTGAGTTATCTTTCTAACTCAAACTTAATCAATGATACATCAGTCACAAATCAAAGCCTAAGGGTTTAGTTGAATTTGCATAAAATGTTAGACTAATAGGACAACGTGAAGCCCTTTTATCTACTTGAGGAGCTTACTTTCTTTTGAGTCTTATACACCTGAATAAGAGTGGTTCCAGTGATGGGGTCCTTGGCAAGTCACTTTCTATCATCTTACTCTGTTTTGGAGCTTTGGCTCTTTTGTACACCTTTTGGTTGCATTTTGTTTTTCTTTTACGTCTCTCTAGTTTTGTTACGCTGCGTTTTTTAACGCAAAATATTGAAGTTATTTATCTATGACAAAAAAAGAAATAGGACAACATTAGATTGGTATTATCCCACTAACATAATGATAATTAACTTTTAGTCTATATTTTTAATTTTTCCATAAAATAATTGGTCACATTGACTCAAATTGTCGTGTCAATTCATTTACATCAGAGTCTATTTTTATTACAAAATTATCACTTATATCTATGTTATGTCAAGTTAGTTGATATAAATTTGATGCTCTCGTAGAATGATATTTGAAGACGTGGTCTTATGTCTAGTGGTGATGAGTTCACATGCATAGTCAAAAAGGGGGAGATTGAAGATGTATATTCTGTATCAGTTCGTGAAGTACTACAGGAGGTAGTACATGTGTGTGTCATGAAGATGGGCTGAGTTGGAGTTCGTATTTTGTGATGTCGGTTGGCTTGTTAAGCTTGGAGAAGAAGTAATATATTTATTAAAAAGTTTACATTAAAGGTAAATGATATTACTTGGAGAGAAAAAGGCAAGAGAGTTATTTCCTAAAGAGAAAATGGAAAGTTGCTTAAGTTGCTTTTGGAAGAACTTGTGGAGCAAGTTCTGGTTATCTACATAAGGAGGACGTGCCTCTATGGAGAAAGGTGTCTCTGCTAAAAGAAAGAAGAGTTGAGAGATCGTTTGGTGTGTGCTTGTGTGATCAAGCCTTTGGTGTCATTGTTTTGCGTTAGTTGCTGACGTAGTTGGTGAAGTACTTCTGTGAAGTGGAAGATTGAAGCCTAGACTCAGGGGGAGTTTAGCTCGGGGTTTGGAGGATCCTGATAAACAGAAGTCTAGACTCTAGGGTGAGTTTTAGCTTAGGATTGAGGCTAATCCTAAAGGATTCTTGTAATAGAAAAGATTGGTGTAAGACTCTCTTGTTCTAGTGAATTCGAAAAGATAAACTTGTGTGTTTTACTTTCTGCTATTATTTCTCTGCCCTCACTACATTAACAAGTGGTATCAGAGCGGGGCTCGATAGAGTTAACGACTTAGTTTCGAGTAGATCAAGGTGAGTGACAGAGACTGCGTCAGGAAGAAGAACAGAGTTTGTGATGGCGGCATATCAAGAGGGAACGTCTATGACAAAACCCCCACGTCTTGATTCATCCAATTATGGATATTGGAAGGTTCGTATGCAATCTTTTATCAGTGGGCTTGATGAGGATTGTTGGAGTTCTATTGAAGCTGGTTGGAGTCCTCCGGTGATGCTTAATGATGAGAAAGTTGAAGTTCTTAAGCCAAGAGATATGTGGACTGCTGCAGAGAAGAAAGCTTCAAGTTGCAACTCTAAGGCGAAGACTGCAATTTACAATGCTATTGATGCGAGCTACTTCAAGTTGATTTCTCAATGTGCTTCAGCTCAGAAGGCATGGAAGACTTTGGAGAATATGTTTGAAGGTACTACAAGTGTGAAGCGTACCAAGCTGGATATGTTAGCATCAAGTTTTGAGAATCTGAAGATGGATGAAGAGGAAACCGTGGCTCAGTTTAGTGCTAAGTTGTGTGATATTTCCAATGAATGTTTTGCACTTGGAAAGCAGTACAAGGACAAGAAGCTGGTGAAGAAGCTGAAGAGATCGTTGCCATCCAAGTTTGAGTCAAAGATCTCTGCTGTAGAAGAAGCTCACAATTTGGATGAGATGCCTTTTGATGAGTTTGTTGGGATTCTTCAAGCTTTTGAGCTGAGTAGATTACATGGAGGAAAGGTGAAAAGCAAAGAAGATCCACATGGTATTGCTTTGAAGAGTTCATCTTCTGAAGATCCTATGGTGTTGCTGTCAAGAGATTTTGCTGGCTATCTGAAGCGCAGAGAAGAGAGGATGAACAATGCAAGAAGAAGTGATTCAGGCAGATCATCAGCAAGGGTACAATGCTATGAATGCAATGGATTTGGCCATGTCCGCAAAGAATGTGGGAATTTACTGAAGCTAAAGAAGAAGGATGACGTCAAGTATGAATCTGGTAATGATTCAGATGATGGTGAGGAGTTGGAGAACTTGGTGGCGTTCACAACTTTTGTGCCTAGTTCTAAGACGAAATCTGCTACGGGATCTGCATCAGCGTCTGCGTCAGGGTTTTCATGTGGAGGTGATGATGATGTTGTAAGTGATGATGATGATGGAGACTTTGATCTTGCTGGGAAATATGAGAGGCTGTATGAGAATTGGCTCAAGCAGGTTGATGCTAATTCACAGTTTGCTAAGGAGAAAGCTAAGCTAGAAGCTGAAGTTGCTGAAGCACTTAAGTATGCCTCAGAGAAAGAAGAAGAAGCACGACAGGCTGGTGCTCAACTTGCAAAGACTCAAAAGGGTTTGAAGATGCTGAATGGTGGGACGAAGCAGCTAGATCATCTGCTCAGTATTGGAAAGAGTGATCGATGTGGCCTTGGATACCAAGGAGAATGTTCTACATCTGAAGGTGTTTTTGTATCAGCAGGAATAGCTGAGGTGTTAGCTACGTCTACTACAAGACCAGAGGTTAAGGTGTCTGCAGAGAAGACATCTAATGGAAAGACTGCAGTAAAGACTGCAACTGATGTGAAGAACGCGACTGCTACGCGTACTGCTACGGCAACTGCTACGGCGACTACTCCAGAGAGAGGTTATGGATTGAAGAGTACATCTCAACGAAAGTGGCGGCCTGTTTGTCATCATTGTGGTGTTGTTGGGCACATTAGGCCAAGGTGTTTCAAGTTGCTGAGGGAGAAGAAACAGATGGTGCAAGCTTATGGTGCTTATGGTATGAGGAGTCATGGTCCTATATGTTATTCTTGTGGAGTTCAAGGGCATATTCGACGTGAGTGTTTCAAGTCTGTTCAAGGAGCTAATCATGGAGGATTTGGGCTCAGGAATTCATGGTCTAGGAGATATGATCATTGTGGAGATGGTGGAATGGGATTTCCTCCTTACTTTGGAGGATATAGATCTTCATATTAGTTTTTGACAATGATGTGACTCATAGGGGGAGATTGAAGACGTGGTCTTATGTCTAGTGGTGACGAGTTCACATGCATAGTCAAAAAGGGGGAGATTGAAGATGTATATTCTGTATCAGTTCGTGAAGTACTACAGGAGGTAGTACATGTGTGTGTCATGAAGATGGGCTGAGTTGGAGTTCGTATTTTGTGATGTCGGTTGGCTTGTTAAGCTTGGAGAAGAAGTAATATATTTATTAGAAAGTTTACATTAAAGGTAAATGATATTACTTGGAGAGAAAAAGGCAAGAGAGTTATTTCCTAAAGAGAACATGGAAAGTTGCTTAAGTTGCTTTTGGAAGAACTTGTGGAACAAGTTCTGGTTATCTACATAAGGAGGACGTGCCTCTATGGAGAAAGGTGTCTCTGCTAAAAGAAAGAAGAGTTGAGAGATCGTTTGGTGTGTGCTTGTGTGATCAAGCCTTTGGTGTCATTGTTCTGCGTTAGTTGCTGACGTAGTTGGTGAAGTACTTCTGTGAAGTGGAAGATTGAAGCCTAGACTCAGGGGGAGTTTAGCTCGGGGTTTGGAGGATCCTGATAAACAGAAGTCGAGATTCTAGGGTGAGTTTTAGCTTAGGATTGAGGCTAATCCTAAAGGATTCTTGTAATAGAAAAGATTGGTGTAAGACTCTCTTGTTCTAGTGAATTCGAAAAGATAAACTTGTGTGTTTTACTTTCTGCTATTATTTCTCTGCCCTCACTACATTAACAATATTCTCAATTTTTTACTTACCATAGCAATGTATCTGACTTTGAGTGGATAGCAGGATTAGTTTACTAGACATATAGTATCATTTTTTTAGTTTCTTATGTTCGTATGTCACATTGTGTACAATTTTCAATAAAGAAAAACAATGTACTAATGGTTCGGTTGTTAAATTATATATTTTTCTTTAAAAGAGAGAATAAGATTCGTGGCTTGGACTCGGACTGGGGTTCTCGGGTTTGAATTTCGAATAATTTTATGACTATTCTTAGATTCGGTTTCGATCAAAACTCATTTTGAATTTGGTTAATAATATTTGCTATAAGGTAAGGTAATTTTACGATGGGACCAAAATACATAAAATTGAGCATTAAAAGTATTTATCTATATTTAAAATACTCATTTGAATATTAATTCAGTTTTATCAAAAAAAAATTGGGATTTTAAGATATCCATTTTGATTCGATTGAAGTTTGGATAGTATGTGAAACCAAAAATACATCCTTACATGAGCCGGTTGGATAATTTTACATTGGTTACTGATTATGTGCAAATTTTGAATTCAGTCACAACGTCATATCCAGTCATAGAAAGATGTATTTACAAGATACTTATACTGTGTTTCAAAAAAAAAAAAGATACTGGTACACTTTGTTTGTGACAATTTCTATTTTTGGAATTCAAATCGAAATGATTACAAAACAATTTTTGTTTTGTAGGATGCGAAGAATGATGTAGAATGCGAAGAAAAGCTAGGTCAAATAGAAGTAAAAGCGCCCCATTTTTGTTTTTTTTTCTATCTAACTTTCCATGCACGAATGAAAAGAAAAAGAGAGAAAAATATTTACGAGTGAAAACTATAAGAATCAAACAAAACCAATCCTTTCTTGTCACTTGGCGTTTCTACTTTATAAAACCACTAAGAGGGGTCCCTCCTCTTCACTAATCGACAAAAAACGGTGCTCGAGACATGACAATCTCACTGTCAAACCATAACTTTCTCATATTCTTGTCACACATAACAGGAAAATTGCAGGTAAGTTTAGGTATCTCCAAAAGTGAAAACAAACAAAAGAAACGGAGGGTGGGGGGCCTCTTCTATTCTTAAGAGTCCCGTACAAGTGATGTTCTGGTGATCTATGATCAGATCCTAACAGGTCAGCTGGGGGAAAAAACGCTATCTCAGAGGGAGAACAAACTGATCTGATTTCTTACAAAAAAAAAAACAAACTGATCTGATGTAGGTCAAAGTTACGCTTAAAAAATCTAAGAACATCCTAGTTGGATCTTTTCAAAAAAAAAACATCCTAATTTTTTTTTTGAAAAAGTAAAGGGTTAAATCCGGATCTATTAAAGACATAGACTTAATTCTCGGATGGAGATACAGCCTACGGATAAACTCTTTTCTGGGCATTCAAATGAACCGAAAGCAACAGTTCATATCCGTGTGACCGGTGGGGTTTGAGCTCGGATTCGCCGTATTGAGTTTTTTAATTAAAAAAAATCATCATAGTTTTTTTTTTTAATAAAAAAAATCATCATAGTTGGAAGTGTGAGAGAAGGTATCTCAACAAATATATAATAAGAACTAAAAATAAAATACAGAATCAGTGTCTGAAAACTTGAAATACTTTCGAGATATTCATTCTATATTTATTGTTTTTTTAATTTTAAATATGTTGAGAACTCGTCGCTCACACATTGAATACCAATGTAAAATACTAACAACAAAACGGTATACGACATAACAGATAAAAAGAAGCTGGGGAACAGAGGAAATATGTCATTCTAATTTTAAAAAGAGAAGAAATCACTACGATATTAAAATTTAGTCAAACAAAAAAAAAATCACTACGGTATTGATAGAGCCACAACAATGCTCGACCGGACTACGTTTCAGCATCTGGTTCGTCACTCGTTCACAAATAAGGACACACAACATAGTTCCGTTTCATTCTCTTGTTTTTCCACTTTGAAAAGGTTACCTTCTTTTTCTTTTCATCTGTGGCATTATTTGAGTGGACAGAGAGAGAGAGTGTGTATGTCTTCACTGATGACACTAGACATCAGGGAACAGAAATGATTTCTTTATAGATCTTTGTTTCTTGATTTCTCTAGAAAAAGACGACTTAATCGCCAAATAACGCCAAAAACATGTCTCGCTGTTTATGATATATGAACAGTGGCGGAGCTAGAAATATTTTTGACTGGGGTCATAATATATAAATTTAATATTTAAATTATATATATATAACAAAAATATTTTTTTTCACAAATTAATGGGGGCAAATAAAAATTTAAACATAAATTAGTGGGGTCAAAACCAAATTTTAACTAAATTTTATAATAATTTTAGAAAAATATACACTAAAAAAAAATTTCCCCCAATTTTACTGGGGTCACTTGACCCCACCACCACTGCTGTGCCTCCGCCCCTGTATATGAATACGACCAGAGCCTTGCCTACTTAACAAATAAGCAAGTTTTTTTTTTTCTAAATACCCTAGTCTATATCTGAGAAATTATTTTGCCACATATCTTCTCCACAATCACTTTCACAAAAATAATATCACATGGCTATTAAAATTGATGACATATTTCATAGATTAATATGATATGGACAATTATATTTAATGTTAATTTATATTTTTGGTAAACTTTTTAAAATATGATAATAACTCATATATTACATTTATTGTCGATTTATATTTTTGGACTTTTTAAAATATGGTAATAACTCATAAATCATCATTAAAATAAACATATTCAATTATCGAATTTCAAATTTCGAAATATCATTTAAATTAAAAAATATTTCAAGAATATATACATATTTTTAGAAAATTATAAAAATTAAATCATAAAATCAAATTAAATCGTAAAATCATTAGTTTCTTATATATATATCTACATATTCTATAAATATTGTGTAATTTTAATTTTGACAACTATGCAATTTTACATATTTATTTAATATATTTAATTAAAATAAATAGATAAAAAAATTTACCTAAGATTATAATTTAAATATATACATACACATTCTTAAATACAATTCAAAATAAACAAAATTGTTTTTATCTTAATTTTAGTGTTTAGTTAAATCAAATTTATATTAAAATATTGATAAGAAAAATAAAAATTATAATATTAATAAAAATTAAATATAATTTATATTTATCTGTTAAAAAATATTTTAATTTTTTTACTGCACATGGTGCAGGAAAACACCTAGTACTTAACAAATATGTAAGTTACGTTTGATATGTCGTCTATTGATAATATGTTTTTCTGTCAAAGATTTTGTCCAAAATTCTAAACCGCCAAATGTGTTAAACTCTTCTCTATTTATGCAAAATTCTTTCAACATACATATCTGTTTTACAAATATTTTACTATTATTTTTGAACCAATTTATTTATTTTTATTATTTAATCTTATGTTTTTACATTGTTAGTTTTTTCTTTGAGTGAAAATTATTTATTTTCTTCCAGCTTACTAATTACTTAGGTGCTGACAAAAAAAAATTACATTATTAGGTTTTATTGAATATTACTATTATTTTCTAGTTTTTAACATTCCTTTTATTTATAAAATAAATTTATTTTATTAATTTAATATAGTATTGAATAACTTTTTCTTGCTTATGGCATAAGAAGTTCTTCGCACGGCGACCAAGCGTTTGTGCTCAGAACAAAAATTTAGAATAAGACAAAATGAGAAAGAAAAACAAAGATGCTTGATTACCAAGAATCTGTATAAATATGTGGAAAAGACGCAGACATGATTTCATTTGTACCTATGTTCATCGTTCTGTAAGCAAAATGCTAGACTATAAGAGTATCCCCATTGGAGTATCTATGTAAGAGTATCTAAACATACAATTATATGTATGTTTATATTATATATGTGTATATAGTTGCGGAATTCTAAGTTTTACGGGAAGCGTAATCCAAAGTATCTCAAGTGAGATATCTTTAATGAAAGATGCTCTAGAACCCCTACATTAGTTTTAGTCAAAATAAAATATCCAAGAAGTTTGATAATTGTGTGTGTGTGTATATGTGAGTAGAAGTCTGACTTGTACAGCAAATCGACTGGTCTTTGAAGGGCGATAAAGAGATAGTGATAAGTGTCACGCGATTAAGATTATTTTCGTTTGTATATGGTGTGATATGCGATCTGCACGACCTAAGACCAGTCATGCGACTCAAAATTTTTAATTTCTAGTTGGTATTTTTTCCAGCAATTTTTAACAACCTGCGAATGGTCGCACAACGCCAAAACGAATAATAACCTGCGAGACGTGATTAATTACAGGTTGCAGATCGCATGATAACAAAAAAAAAACAACCACCAGTCGCAGATCTCACGACCCAAGTCTCTATCATGAAAATTTGTCAGCTAAAGGAGCCTCCAAGTACATAGACGAAATAAACAAGTGCAGCTTCTCTGCTTTCTTATCTACATTCACTTGGTCCTTGTAGTGTAACCCAATAATCACTTGGTCCTACGAGGAAAAGTACAAACCAATGAAGAGGATGATGTATGCGAGATATAAATATTTGAGTTGAAACGTCCAATTACAAGTAGCCTAAAAGACGACTGTTCTCATCGCAAAGGTACTCGGCCATGCTAATACTATCAAGTTAAATGGTCCGGATGGGTGCAAATGATTACATGATAGACCGAGAAAATAAATATTAAAAAAGAACTTTGATTCTCATGCTAAATACCTTCTAATAAGCAGTTTATTCCAAGACAGTGTCATGAATCATCTAACAAAGAAAATATATCGTTTTATTTATGTATACAGAGGAAGTTATATATATATATATGTTACATAGATAAGCATTTCATTGCTCTGGAATTTTTGAATAAACATGGCAGACAAAACTGAAGTCAGAAGCCCAACTTGCCTTTCATTAGGACCATGTAGTAACAGATAATTGTTTTTTTCCTGTCATTTCTCATGTAATGACAGTGGGCTTCTCCCTCCCTGTGAACTCCTTCAGCTTTGATACAGACAATGCAAGATCTGTAGCATGACAACGAGATAAATCATTACTAAAAGTCACGACTCAAACTTCTTTAAGTCTACCCGAAAAAAAACAAGAACGAACCAATCAAAGGTTTTAGAGCTATCTGTGCATCCACATCATGCTTTGAAACGTCTGGCTCAAATTGTTCAATGTATATTCGAACTGTAGCACCAGCTGAACCAGTTCCCTGGAAAAGATAATAAATTCTAAGTTAGGTTACTCTGATAGGGGACAATGAGTCTCTCTATTCATGAGATAAAAAAATCTAACACATACGGATAAACGAAATATGATTCTGGATCCATCCGTGAAGACAAACCGAACACCTTGCTTGGATGCAACACTTCCATCAACCTGTCCACAATTACATAAACTTGCTCATCAGAGGTATGTACAGGCATGGTTGAATCCTAACGTTGTTTATTTATCAAACTTACAGGGTCCGTGTATGAAAAGTCATCTGCAAACTGGAGGACATAGTTTCCTGAGAGATGAAAATTGTTATGAAGAATTAAAATAAGCGATTCAGTACTGAAAAAGAAATGAACAAGGATGAACCTAACCATAATTTTCCCCGCCCTTGCTCTTAGACACGATATCTCGAACATACTCCATCATTTTATTGGCTCCTTCAGATTCACATTCCTGATTACCGCATGAAAAAAAAAAACTTGAGGCCCAATAAAGTAAAAAATCAAGCACAATCTTACCTCATAGTCGTATCTAGAAAAAAAGTTCCTTCCATATGTCGCCCAGTACTCTTTCACAACATCTGCAACAGAAACCAACTTCTCCCCTGATTTCTTGTCCTTATTGCGATGAGCTAGGATCGAAAGCCACGCTAACACAGCCCTGTCATTTACGGTTAGAGTCATTTTATAATGTGAAAACAAAGTAGTATATCCCAAGGCTACGGAATGGGATTAAAAACCCAGATACACAGAAAGCTTCACAAACCCCACTTCAGTGGATACACACATAGTTTATAAAGAAATGAGCGTAGGGAACAGTTTCAAATGACACATTAATCTTAGTATCTAAATGATGAAGTAGTCATGGGAGACTCCTGCTATCCAAAACCAAAATTATTTGTTAATTAAGGTCGGAATTTTGGGATCTTAGTCACTAGAGTAGAGTACTTAGAGAGAAAGCCACGAAGACGACTATGATCCAAATAATATTTATACATTGCATCAAGATTGTCATGAATTCATGTCAAAAAAAATGGGTACGTCGCAAATTCACCAAGTTTAAAAAAGAGCGTACCATATGCCATCCTTCTCACGGATGTGATCAGAACCTGTTCCAAAGCTCTCCTCTCCACAGATTGACAATTTTCCAGCATCCATAAGATTTCCAAAAAATTTCCATCCGGTGGGAACCTAGAAAGTACAAGTTACAATGTCAAGAAGTGTATCCTGAAAAAAAAAATTACATCTTTGGCTAAAGCTGATTGACCTCGAAGAAAGGAAGCTTCAACTTCTCGGCAACACGATCCAGAGCACCACTAGTTGGCATAGAACGTGCTAGACCCTGAGAATAAGATTGACGTCCATTAACTTTAAATGGAAATATATCTTTTAAAAAAATGATGAAATGAAACTTATGCAAAGCAATCCCACCTTAGGACCAGCACGGAAATATGGAATTGCTTCTTGTGCATTGGCTGCAATGATAGCAACAGAATCGGAAGGCGTGACAAAGAATTTGTTTCCTAGAACCATATTTCTGTCACCATCACCTGTCTCATAAAAAGGAACTATTATAGAAACTAAGCTAAAAGAACAAGAACATTTGAAATATATCTGTCAACAATCATACCATCACTTGCTGCTCCAAAATCAGGTCCGTCGTCACGATACATGACATCAACCAAATCCTTTGCGTATCTATATGTAAGAAGGTTTATAGAGGTTATATACAAAGTGAGTATTGTCAAAAATCGCAGACGTTTGTTTCTTACGTCAAATTAGGATCTGGATGGCCATGCCCAAAATCTTCCAGGGGAACTCCGTTGGAAATTGAATCCTACAAAATATAATCAACATCAAACATCTGAAAAGCCTAAAATATCAAAAAACTAAACGTAACATTTATCTTAATGACCAAGGCATACCGGTTTGGCTCCAAGATTATCAACAAAAATTGGTTTCGCATAAGCACCAGTAACAGCATGCATGGCATCAAACATGAACCTAAAGGCAAAGCAAAGAAACAACAACAAAAACATCAAATCATAGCCTAGTTTCCAATCTTAGCACGTTGAAGTACACTGCAAGCAAAGGCACAAATAACAGAAACATCAACACACAAAAAGAATACGTTGAAAGCTTCTACCCTATTTGCTATAAATGTAAGAACATACCCAAAATCTGATCTTGAAAGAAGACCTCTGATGAGATCAAAGTCAAACACATCCTGCATAAAACATCATGGATTTATTTAATGTCAAAACATACCCAATATCATTCCAAACGAACAGAAGAAGTATGTGAGTATATTCTTACCTCCATGAGCTCCAAGTAGTCTGAAACAGGATTTATAACTTCCACACTGAAATTTCCATATTTGGTAACTCCAACATGAGACAGATCAATATCGGGAATCTCTGCCACCTTAATCTCAGAGATCTAAAATGTATACCAAAGACTAGATCATTATATATATAAAAATTGACAGGATGCAAAAAAATAAAATAAAATAAAATCAGTGATCATCAAGGGAAAACTTGGCTAGAGAGCTCAATCAAACTTGAGCAGATACTTACTGAAAGTGTATTTCCATAAATTTTGTCAGTAATGGATTCCGGAGCTGGCTGACCACTGCTGTAATTGAACTGAAAATTCAAAAAAAAAATCAGTTAAGGTGATTCATTATCATCTAACCTCTACACAAATTGCAAGTAAGGCTGATTATAACGTATAATTCATTGTTGCTCAAGACCCAAATCTCCACACATGTTGAACTATAACGAAAACAAAATACTTTTCACAAATAATAAGGTTAGAGATAAAGATATGCAAGGGCATGCCACAGATATTAGACCTTGATACCCCAGTCATATTCAGGTCCACCAGGATTATGACTTGCACTCATAATAAATCCTCCATTTGCCTATGAGAATAATTATCAATATGAGTTGTAGAAAAAAAGATGATGTTGAGCATTCAAAGAAGACATAAACAGAGACGAATACCTTCCGTTTCCTGATGACAGCGGAAACCGCTGGGGTTGACAAAATGCCTTCCCTACAAGTATTAAGTTTAAGGTTAATTTGATCCCAAATCTTTCAACATTGTTAATTGCAATTCATGCAAGAATCTTTAAAACGGCTAAGGAAACTTACTGTCCAACTAAAATATTCCCAACTCCATTCCCAGCCGCAATTTTGATTATTATCTGCAAGAAAAGCATGCGGCTTGAAGAACCAAATGATTTTGAGTAAAATAACTTTTGAAGTTACAAGGAGGCACTGAAAATAACCTGAGAAGCCTCTTTGTTGAAGTAACGACCATCACCTCCTAAAACCAAAGTGGCGTCCTTATAGTCCTCCAGCGGCAATGAATTAAACAATGCCTAGACCACAAAAAGATCAAATCTAATTAGTAAAAGTCAGCCTTTCAGAATTTCAATCAAAGTGGAGGTTAGGATGCAAGCACCTGGATCCAGTTGGCTAGATAATTATCTTGCATGAAAACTTTCACCTGAATTCATAATAAAAATGTCCAAAGGAGTGTTACTCAAACAGTCAGCATCTAATTCAACTATTCCTTTTGAGTGAAAATTCGAGATTTAGTAATCATATATAAAGATTTAACTTAACAGAAACACAACTAGGCTTTTCAGCTCTGTACGAGTAGCAGTAACATAGTATGATAACAATCAGTGAGTGAGTAAGTAGGACCTTCTTGCGGAGGCCGCTAGTACCAGTCTTCTGCCCCTCGATAGGCTTCGTCGGTAACGATTTGATCTGTTAAAAAAAACGAATCCATAAACGAATTAAGAAAAGTATCATTCGGATGGGATTCATATGGGAAGAAGAGATAAAACCTCGATGCTTTCAGTTCCGGAGACGATAGCACCAGACGATGAAGAGGATGCTGTAACCGATCGCAAAGGCGAATTCGGCTTGGCTCTAAGGTGAATGCCGGAAGATAAGAGAGACGAAGATGAAGAAGAGGGCCACAACGGCGAGTACTTAGCGCCGGCGAACCTAGAAAGGAGAAAAACGGTGTCGAATCTCGCATAGGTCGACGACATTGTTGAGATTGGCTTGGGGGGAGAGTGGATACACGGGGAAGTGTGCGTTAAAGAGTGAGAGAGAGGGAAGATCTAAGGAAGAGAGAGAGAGAGAGAGAGCGCAACTGTAGGATTGCCACATGTACTTGCTTCACTTATCTAGAGACTAGAGACACTATTTTCTTTTTCTTTTTCTTTTGTTTTCTTCTGTGTTTCAAGTTTCAAGGAAGGATCCACGTCATCCACTTATTCGATGGTATATTCTAGTTTTCTATTTATCTTTTGGACTGCCATGATCTTGTGTAACAAATCATTTTTATCTGTGAGATTATTTTGTGACTTGTGGAATGGCAATCAAAACAAGAGGTTAAACATACATCCGTCTTCTCTAATTCTCAGAGGTATACTGCCAATTATTGATCTCTACTCTTATTAAAACACGAATATTGTTTGAAACTAACATTTGTATTTTTGTATAATTTTGAAAGTACCATTGTTCTTTTAACTATAATGGTATGGTTGGGTATTCGATGGACCAATCGTGTTTCAGTTCGGATTCAATCGTGTTTAGTTTATGGATTTCAACATCATTCAGATATTATAAAAGTCTTGTTTGAGTTTGGTTTAGGTTTGAAATATTTCCAAAAGCCGATTGAACCCACTATGAATTAATTTCGGATCTTAATCGGATTTTTGATTTTAAAATATTGTTACGTACTTAACTAAACCTGAAAATCAAATAAATATTCAGTGAAATAAAGACCCAAATTATAAATGAGGAATGCTCTTGTCACAATTCTTTTTAGTTCTTTTGAAGTACAATTAGAAAATAAAAATAATGAAATTAGAGAACAAAACTCAAATCATGAGAAGTATGGTCTAGGGTTCTGTAGTTAATTGGGGAAAGCAGAAATCATGAGCACTATGGTCAAAATCAGAGATTGGCAGGAAAAGGAGATATAGAAGAAAATCAAAGACTGTCAAGGAAAATTGACAGGCATTGATGTGAATATGATAAAAGATATCAGAGTAAATATTCGATTCTCCTTGGTGACTTGATGGAAAATGGATCCTTTTTTCAAATCATCAAGGTTTGCGATCTTATTCTAGTGTTAAATGTGTAATTACGAGATCTGATTGGAGATTCAGATTATGACTTAAAAAAAAAGACTGAAGCTGGAATTAGGATCCGGAAAGGATAATATAGCTGGATGATGATTTTATAGTTAAATAAAATGGAGATATGAAATATCTATTTTGTTAAGGAAATCAATTGATTGTGTATGATACATCACATTAACGACAATAGGGAAGGAAGGATCGAGAGAAGAACTACACTTAAGTGTATTATTGAGTCTTTGGGAGTTTTGGAAGGAAATCACAACAATATCTAATCATTTGTAACGATGAATCTTTGGGAATGGGCACGAAGATGTGGTTGTTTAATAAGAAAGATCAGTTCATTAAAGTTAATGAAAAACCAATTAGGAAATACTTCAAGAAGGTTTAATCAGAGATCTCAATCACAATCACAGAGGGATGGTGTTTTCAAAGAGGAGGGATTCGAGTGGACCAATATAAGGAGTTGAGAACCTTACCAAATCAAACAATATCATTTTTATCTTCTGTTTTTTTCAATATTCGTTCTCGGGTTCTATTTGTTATATAACGATGACGCAAGGTAGAATTGTGGGAAAGAAAGGGGGAACAAGGTGAAGAAGGAGGATTTGAAAATCATGAGGATTTGTGTTCCTCAGTTTGGTGACTCAGAGCTGATCGAGGGTTATGCCAACACTTTTGATTGGCAGGTGCATGAACCCAATACATCATAATATGAAAGGTCTTCTGATTATGCTTGCCAGAGATTTGGAAAGCTGAAGACATAATGGTGTGCGTAGACTTGGGATTGGGGAGGTTCCAGTTCTATTTCCAGCAAAAGGAGGACATTGTTGAGGTTCTGAGAATGAAATTGTACCATCTTGACTATTGGATGCTCTCTCTTGTCCGTTGGGAACCTGTAGTTGACAGGAACTATCCTACAACTATAACATTTTGGGTACGAGTTCTTGGTGTCCCATTGCATTTTTGGGCTTCTCCCACTTTTGAGTGTATTGGGTAGGCCATAAAAGAGGTCATAGAGATCGATTTGGATGAGAGTGAGATCCAGGTTACGGTTGATGGTTTCCAGAACTTGTGCTTTGAGACCTTGGTGGTATTTTGTGGAGGCGAGGAGATCATGGTATCTCTTCGTTATGAAATGCTATTTGGATACTAAAATCTGCTCAGATCTTTGTCATGATTAATACCACCGTCCTCAAGAACTGACCGTCTGGAAGAGAAAAGAGATGATAAATATGCTTTCGCTGGAAGGAGAGATGACAGAAGTGCAAGCTATAAAGGACTGGTGATTCATGGAGAACAAGAGATCAAGGAAGTCGACTTACATGGAAGTCGTTTAAATATAACAAAATATTGATTTTCTTTTAATTTTCTATTGGACTACTTACGTGTAAGTCGTCCAGGAAAAGTCAAATTTTTGACACAATCCGGTCAAATGCAAAACTAACATGTTTTTCCTAGACGAGTTATGGGAAAGTCGTCTCAGGTATTTTCGAGATTTTTTGTTTACAAAAAAAGTTGGACGACTTCCAGATACGTCGTCTCTAGAAAACACATTTAAAAGTTAATTGTAAAAATGACATTATGGACGAGTTCCACAGAAGTCGTGGAAGTCATCTACCGTACGACTTCCTTGGAAGTCATCTACGTCAATGTTTAATAAACTTTCATTTTCTCTCAAACTAATTTTTTTAGCATTTTCTTGTTAATTCAAGTATATTAGTCAATGTTAGGACTACTGAATGCTCTTGTCACAATTCTTTTTAGTTCTTTTGAAGTACAATTAGAAAATAAAAATAATGAAATTAGAGAACAAAACTCAAACCATGAGAAGTATGGTCTAGGGTTCTGTAGTTAACTGGGGAAAGCAGAAATCATGAGCAGTATGGTCAAAATCAGAGATTTGGCAGGAAAAGGAGATATAGAAGAAAATCAAATACTGTCAAGGAAAATTGACAGGCATTGATGCGAATATGATAAAAGATATCAGAGTAAATATTCGATTCTCCTTGGTGACTTGATGGAAAATGGATCTTTTTTCAAATCATCAAGGTTTGCGATCTTATTCTAGTGTTAAAGGTGTAATTACGAGATCTGATTGGAGATTCAGATTATGACTTAAAAAAAAAGACTGAAGCTGGAATTAGGATCCAGAATGGATAATATAGCTAGATGATGATTTTATAGTTAAATAAAATGGAGATATGAAATATCTATTTTGTTAAGGAAATCAATTGATTGTGTATGATACATCACATTAACGACAATAGGGAAGGAAGGATCGAGAGAAGAACTACACTTAAGTGTATTATTGAGTCTTTGGGAGTTTTGGAAGGAAATCACAACAGTATCTAATCATTTGTAACGATGAATCTTTGGGAATGGGCACGAAGATGTGGTTGTTTAATAAGAAAGATCAGTTTATTAAAGTTAATGAAAAATCAATTAGGAAATACTTCAAGAAGGTTTAATCAGAGATCTCAATCACAATCACAGAGGGATGGTGTTTTCAAAGAGGAGGGATTCGAGTGGACCAATATAAGGAGTTGAGAACCTTACCAAATCAAACAATATCATTTTTATCTTCTGTTTTTTTCAATATTCGTTCTCGGGTTCTATTTGTTATATAACGATGACGCAAGGTAGAATTGTGGGAAAGAAAGGGGGAACAAGGTGAAGAAGGAGGATTTGAAAATCATGAGGATTTGTGTTCCTCAGTTTGGTGACTCAGAGCTGATCGAGGGTTATGCCAACACTTTTGATTGGCAGGTGCATGAACCCAATACATCATAATATGAAAGGTCTTCTGATTATGCTTGCCAGAGATTTGGAAAGCTGAAGACAGAATGGTGTGCGTAGACTTGGGATTGGGGAGGTTCCAGTTCTATTTCCAGCAAGAGGAGGACATTGTTGAGGTTCTGAGAATGAAATTGTACCATCTTGACTATTGGATGCTCTCTCTTGTCCGTTGGGAACCTGTAGTTGACAGGAACTATCCTACAACTATAACATTTTGGGTACGAGTTCTTGGTGTCCCATTGCATTTTTGGGCTTCTCCCACTTTTGAGTGTATTGGGTAGGCCATAAAAGAGGTCATAGAGATCGATTTGGATGAGAGTGAGATCCAGGTTACGGTTGATGGTTTCCAGAACTTGTGCTTTGAGACCTTGGTGGTATTTTGTGGAGGCGAGGAGATCATGGTATCTCTTCGTTATGAAAGGCTATTTGGATACTAAAATCTGCTCAGATCTTTGTCATGATTAATACCACCGTCCTCAAGAACTGACCGTCTGGAAGAGAAAAGAGATGATAAATATGCTTTCGCTGGAAGGAGAGATGACAGAAGTGCAAGCTATAAAGGACTGGTGATTCATGGAGAACAAGAGATCAAGGAAGTCGACTTACATGGAAGTCGTTTAAGTATAACAAAATATTGATTTTCTTTTAATTTTCTACTGGACTACTTACGTGTAAGTCGTCCAGGAAAAGTCAAATTTTTGACACAATCCGGTCAAATGCAAAACTAACATGTTTTTCCTAGACGAGTTATGGGAAAGTCGTCTCAGGTATTTTCGAGATTTTTTGTTTACAAAAAAAGTTGGACGACTTCCAGATACGTCGTCTCTAGAAAACACATTTAAAAGTTAATTGCAAAAATGACATTATGGACGAGTTCCACAGAAGTCGTGGAAGTCATCTACCGTACGACTTCCTTGGAAGTCATCTACGTCAATGTTTAATAAACTTTCATTTTCTCTCAAACTAATTTTTTTAGCATTTTCTTGTTAATTCAAGTATATTAGTCAATGTTAGGACTACTGAATGCTCTTGTCACAATTCTTTTTAGTTCTTTTGAAGTACAATTAGAAAATAAAAATAATGAAATTAGAGAACAAAACTCAAACCATGAGAAGTATGGTCTAGGGTTCTGTAGTTAACTGGGGAAAGCAGAAATCATGAGCAGTATGGTCAAAATCAGAGATTTGGCAGGAAAAGGATATATAGAAGAAAATCAAATACTGTCAAGGAAAATTGACAGGCATTGATGCGAATATGATAAAAGATATCAGAGTAAATATTCGATTCTCCTTGGTGACTTGATGGAAAATGGATCTTTTTTCAAATCATCAAGGTTTGCGATCTTATTCTAGTGTTAAAGGTGTAATTACGAGATCTGATTGGAGATTCAGATTATGACTTAAAAAAAAAGACTGAAGCTGGAATTAGGATCCAGAATGGATAATATAGCTGGATGATGATTTTATAGTTAAATAAAATGGAGATATGAAATATCTATTTTGTTAAGGAAATCAATTGATTGTGTATGATACATCACATTAACGACAATAGGGAAGGAAGGATCGAGAGAAGAACTACACTTAAGTGTATTATTGAGTCTTTGGGAGTTTTGGAAGGAAATCACAACAGTATCTAATCATTTGTAACGATGAATCTTTGGGAATGGGCACGAAGATGTGGTTGTTTAATAAGAAAGATCAGTTTATTAAAGTTAATGAAAAACCAATTAGGAAATACTTCAAGAAGGTTTAATCAGAGATCTCAATCACAATCACAGAGGGATGGTGTTTTCAAAGAGGAGGGATTCGAGTGGACCAATATAAGGAGTTGAGAACCTTACCAAATCAAACAATATCATTTTTATCTTCTGTTTTTTCAATATTCGTTCTCGGGTTCTATTTGTTATATAACGATGACGCAAGGTAGAATTGTGGGAAAGAAAGGGGGAACAAGGTGAAGAAGGAGGATTTGAAAATCATGAGGATTTGTGTTCCTCAGTTTGGTGACTCAGAGCTGATCGAGGGTTATGCCAACACTTTTGATTGGCAGGTGCATGAACCCAATACATCATAATATGAAAGGTCTTCTGATTATGCTTGCCAGAGATTTGGAAAGCTGAAGACAGAATGGTGTGCGTAGACTTGGGATTGGGGAGGTTCCAGTTCTATTTCCAGCAAGAGGAGGACATTGTTGAGGTTCTGAGAATGAAATTGTACCATCTTGACTATTGGATGCTCTCTCTTGTCCGTTGGGAACCTGTAGTTGACAGGAACTATCCTACAACTATAACATTTTGGGTACGAGTTCTTGGTGTCCCATTGCATTTTTGGGCTTCTCCCACTTTTGAGTGTATTGGGTAGGCCATAAAAGAGGTCATAGAGATCGATTTGGATGAGAGTGAGATCCAGGTTACGGTTGATGGTTTCCAGAACTTGTGCTTTGAGACCTTGGTGGTATTTTGTGGAGGCGAGGAGATCATGGTATCTCTTCGTTATGAAAGGCTATTTGGATACTAAAATCTGCTCAGATCTTTGTCATGATTAATACCACCGTCCTCAAGAACTGACCGTCTGGAAGAGAAAAGAGATGATAAATATGCTTTCGCTGGAAGGAGAGATGACAGAAGTGCAAGCTATAAAGGACTGGTGATTCATGGAGAACAAGAGATCAAGGAAGTCGACTTACATGGAAGTCGTTTAGGTATAACAAAATATTGATTTTCTTTTAATTTTCTACTGGACTACTTACGTGTAAGTCGTCCAGGAAAAGTCAAATTTTTGACACAATCCGGTCAAATGCAAAATTAACATGTTTTTCCTAGACGAGTTATGGGAAAGTCGTCTCAGGTATTTTCGAGATTTTTTGTTTACAAAAAAAGTTGGACGACTTCCAGATACGTCGTCTCTAGAAAACACATTTAAAAGTTAATTGCAAAAATGACATTATGGACGAGTTCCACAGAAGTCGTGGAAGTCATCTACCGTACGACTTCCTTGGAAGTCATCTACGTCAATGTTTAATAAACTTTCATTTTCTCTCAAACTAATTTTTTTAGCATTTTCTTGTTAATTCAAGTATATTAGTCAATGTTAGGACTACTGAATGCTCTTGTCACAATTCTTTTTAGTTCTTTTGAAGTACAATTAGAAAATAAAAATAATGAAATTAGAGAACAAAACTCAAACCATGAGAAGTATGGTCTAGGGTTCTGTAGTTAACTGGGGAAAGCAGAAATCATGAGCAGTATGGTCAAAATCAGAGATTTGGCAGGAAAAGGAGATATAGAAGAAAATCAAATACTGTCAAGGAAAATTGACAGGCATTGATGCGAATATGATAAAAGATATCAGAGTAAATATTCGATTCTCCTTGGTGACTTGATGGAAAATGGATCTTTTTTTCAAATCATCAAGGTTTGCGATCTTATTCTAGTGTTAAAGGTGTAATTACGAGATCTGATTGGAGATTCAGATTATGACTTAAAAAAAAAAGACTGAAGCTGGAATTAGGATCCAGAATGGATAATATAGCTGGATGATGATTTTATAGTTAAATAAAATGGAGATATGAAATATCTATTTTGTTAAGGAAATCAATTGATTGTGTATGATACATCACATTAACGACAATAGGGAAGGAAGGATCGAGAGAAGAACTACACTTAAGTGTATTATTGAGTCTTTGGGAGTTTTGGAAGGAAATCACAACAGTATCTAATCATTTGTAACGATGAATCTTTGGGAATGGGCACGAAGATGTGGTTGTTTAATAAGAATGATCAGTTTATTAAAGTTAATGAAAAACCAATTAGGAAATACTTCAAGAAGGTTTAATCAGAGATCTCAATCACAATCACAGAGGGATGGTGTTTTCAAAGAGGAGGGATTCGAGTGGACCAATATAAGGAGTTGAGAACCTTACCAAATCAAACAATATCATTTTTATCTTCTGTTTTTTTCAATATTCGTTCTCGGGTTCTATTTGTTATATAACGATGACGCAAGGTAGAATTGTGGGAAAGAAAGGGGGAACAAGGTGAAGAAGGAGGATTTGAAAATCATGAGGATTTGTGTTCCTCAGTTTGGTGACTCAGAGCTGATCGAGGGTTATGCCAACACTTTTGATTGGCAGGTGCATGAACCCAATACATCATAATATGAAAGGTCTTCTGATTATGCTTGCCAGAGATTTGGAAAGCTGAAGACAGAATGGTGTGCGTAGACTTGGGATTTGGGAGGTTCCAGTTCTATTTCCAGCAAGAGGAAGACATTGTTGAGGTTCTGAGAATGAAATTGTACCATCTTGACTATTGAATGCTCTCTCTTGTCCGTTGGGAACCTGTAGTTGACAGGAACTATCCTATAACTATAACATTTTGGGTACGAGTTCTTGGTGTCCCATTGCATTTTTGGGCTTCTCCCACTTTTGAGTGTATTGGGTAGGCCATAAAAGAGGTCATAGAGATCGATTTGGATGAGAGTGAGATCCAGGTTATGGTTGATGGTTTCCAGAACTTGTGCTTTGAGACCTTGGTGGTATTTCATGGAGGCGAGGAGATCATGGTATCTCTTCATTATGAAAGGCTATTTGGATACTAAAATCTGCTCAGATCTTTGTCATGATTAATACCACCGTCCTCAAGAACTGACCGTCTGGAAGAGAAAAGAGATGATAAATATGCTTTCGCTGGAAGGAGAGATGACAGAAGTGCAAGCTATAAAGGACTGGTGATTCATGGAGAACAAGAGATCAAGGAAGTCGACTTACATGGAAGTCGTTTAGGTATAACAAAATATTGATTTTCTTTTAATTTTCTACTGGACTACTTACGTGTAAGTCGTCCAGGAAAAGTCAAATTTTTGACACAATCCGGTCAAATGCAAAACTAACATGTTTTTCCTAGACGACTTATGGGAAAGTCGTCTCAGGTATTTTCGAGATTTTTTGTTTACAAAAAAAGTTGGACGACTTCCAGATACATCGTCTCTAGAAAACACATTTAAAAGTTAATTGCAAAAATGACATTATGGACGAGTTCCACAGAAGTCGTGGAAGTCGTCTACCGTACGACTTCCTTGGAAGTCATCTACGTCAATGTTTAATAAACTTTCATTTTCTCTCAAACTAATTTTTTTAGCATTTTCTTGTTAATTCAAGTATATTAGTCAATGTTAGGGCTACTGAATAAAATTCATAACTTTGGTTATAATTATGAGGTTTCCAGCATTCTTGTTTACTAAAGTTTCTAGCTAATGAGATAAGAAGTCTTCTACATTAGTTATTGTAAAATTTGTATTTCAAGAGTTGTAAGTATCAAATATGTATTTTTTAACTTTTTAAAAATGTTAAATAACTTCAAAAATATCAAGTTTTATGATTTAATGTCTTCTATATTAGTTTTTGAATTTGTGTTATATTTGATCTTTTGTGAATTTTACTAAGTTCTTTTGATTGGATAGAGTGATGAAAATATTTCTTGATATGAGTATAGATTTTTGCTTGTTACAATCAGGCAAAAGCCTTTGACCATAAACAAAGTTTAATTATCATTTGATTTCACTTCTTAGACCTCTCAACATCAAGTTGTATCTACATCCCATACACCAAGTTTAATAATCAGCTCAACAAAAGCTTTTTGCTCATGTTCAATTATGTCAAGTAATTTTGCTAAGATAATATTATGGAAAATGAACATATTTACCAAATTTTTTCATTAATATCTCTTCAAATTTACAAAAAGAAAAATCACAACTAAAAAAGTACACATGCAAATCACAAAACAGACCATCTGAAAAACTTGCATATCAAAAAACGTTCAAATGACTTAAAACAAAGAAAATGAATCGAAGATCATATATATATGTATATTTTTATAGAACGCACAACGTACATATCCAAGTGGAAGATGAGAAGCATATGATTAAAAACATGCAACAAAAAGATATATTAGTGAAAAAGACATGAGAAAAAAATGAAAAATTCATATAAAATTTGGTATTTTCAAGTCAAAGAAATTAGAGTGGGTTTAGAGAGTTTTAGTTTGGGAAAAATCTAAGAACTTTATGTAACAGAAGATCACCAAATGAAGAAAAATTAGACATAAGAACTTACCAAAACACCCAGATCTGTTTTGAAAGGGAGACATGGGAGACTCCGTCAGAAGACTTCCAAATTTGAAAAATCTACATATCCAGAAACATTCAAATGGCTTAAAAACAGAGAAAATGAGTGAAAAATTATATAGATCTACCTTTATAGAACACACAAAAATGCATATCTAAAATTAATAGATATACCTTTAAATGAGTGGAATATAAGAACCATGTGATGAAAAACCTGTAAAACAAGATAAATTAATGAAAAAGACATGAGACAAAACCAATAAATTGATATAAAATTTGGTGTTTATAAGTTCAAAGAGATTAGAGAGAGGTTGGAGAGTTTTAGAATGAGAAACATTACACTTTTGTTGCAGCCATTTGAGAGGATGAGAGAGAATGTGTAAAAAAAAATTATATAGAGAGACAAAAAATCCAACTAGGTTAAATATTTTCGATTCAGACGACTTTCAAAGTTTTCTAACAGAAGACTTCCTAGACGAAGACTTCAATATTTTTAGCGGGAAACTAAAATATTTTTAACGGGAGTTAGAAAGTCTTGTAGACGACTTCCATGTAAGTCGTCTAGACCCTAAACATAACCACTAAACTAATTTAACTAATTAAACACTTCATAAAATCAAATTAAACTTAAAAAGTGTTTATTATATATATATATATATATAAATAAACACATATAAAGTAAAAAAAATATTTTTCAAAAAAACAATTAAGCTTTACAAAATCTAATCCTAAGAATACATAGAATACTACAACATACATATGTTTGTGAGACCCTAAACCAAAGAATATCTTGATTCACTACTTTCATTCATTTATGTTGAAAACAATTCAGTTATTTTATATCTTAATTTATATCACTTAAAATTGTTTATAATTACATGATTTTAATTTTTCACTTATCAAAATATTTTTTACGAAATTTATAAATTATTTTTAAGATCAACCATACCAGACGACTTGACTTCCATGAAAGTCATCATGACGACTTAGAGTATCTTAGAAAACTCAGAAGGCTTTCCGGGTTGGTCACAAGCGACTGTAATTTCACAAGGCTTTTATGTTAGTTTTACATTTGATTCAAGTTTGGGTATAGTTTTACATTTAAACTCAAGTTTTGAGTTATATTTGGCAAATCCTCCAATAGTTAATATACATTAAAATTGTTGAATATCGACTAAAATTTTTTAGTCTATATATATTTTGAAATATCTGTTTGTAAATTTAAATGTAAAATTTATATAAAAAACATTTAACTTTTTGTGTACTCTTTATGTTACTTAAATTTTTATTAATATGTTTATTTATTTTATTAATGTATTTATTTATATAATTTTTATATCAAAAATTTTATACTAATTAAAAAATGTTGAATATATTATTTTTATTCATATATTCTAAAATGTCGAATTAAAATTATATTTTATATATACTTTTAATTAATTTTTAATTAATTTATAATATTTAAACACTTTTAAAATGTATTTATTTGGTTAATCAAATGTCAGTTTTGTATTATGGAAAAATTTACACTATAGATACAAAATAATGTTGATTTTATAATATAGGGACAAAGATGGTGAATTTAATTCTACTATGGAAAATTTCCTTTGATTCAATAGAACAACTATCATCAACGTAATTATATCCTGCAAAATTGATTTTTCTATCGCAACCGGTTAATTACAGGTAAGTAAACCGTATTAGACAGAGATAAACCGGAATCAAGCTTACACTCACCCAGTCACACCTACTTCGCCTCTTTGCAGCAAGTCAACTCTGGCAGGCGTTTTTCAAGTTTAAGAAATAAAGGTATTGTCCCCTTCAATTGCTTTCGTTGCTATTAGTTTAATAAAACAACTATCAACATGTAACTATATGTTGCAAAATTGTCCACTCATACGATTTCATGAAAGTTAATAAGAAACATACCCAATTAACACAAAAGACATGACAACAACTACAAAGAGAAATCAGGAACGTAAGTTTGTATTATATCATTCAAAGATCGAGGTTTACTCCTTTATGATCGGAGTTCGCGGGAAAATAGAAAAACATCCAAAACATGTTTCATGCCACATTAAACACGCACTTTTCACCCTTTCAGTGTATATAATTATTATGAGAAATTCCCTTAGATAATCTTTTTAGTTTATTTTCAAAAAAAATATTTTCTAAAGAGAAAAATGACTAAAAGAGATTTTATTGAAGAGTAAATATGAATTTATTATCTTTGAGTTAATTAATCTAAGATTTAGAGTTTAAAGTTAAAGGGGAGTGAGGTTTTAGGAATGTTTTCAAATTTTTAAAAATAAAAAATTAAAATTAAAATTTTCAAAACAAAAATGAGTCATTTTATTTTTGAGGACTATTTTGTGATAAATACTTAAAAATGGCTATTTAATAGAATTGCTCTATAATTATAGCCTATTAACATAACCATCTTATAAAATATTCAAATCAATAAAATATACTCCATCTATATTTTTTTAAATGATGGTTTGACTATTTCATACATATCAAATTATGATAATTATCTATTTACTAATTATTTTTAACTTTATTTTTATTTTATTTTTCAATAAATACATAAACACCATTATCTGTTTACACATATTAATACATAATTTAATTATTTATCATCTAAATATTTATTGTAGACTCACTTTATAAAATGCATATAGATTAATATTAATTGAAATTTTATAAGTTAATCATTTAAATATAAAAGGTTAAAACATATATCTTATCTTTTAAATATAGAAATAATACCGCATTAGGCAGGCTATTAAGAATTTTAAGTTTCACTTGGAGAACACGCAGCAAATAATTAACATTCATGTCCTTTCTATTTACGAAAAGGATTTAACTTTTTAAATCTATTTTTGTCGGTCCACATTAATTTTCTCACTCACTCACACACATACACACCGTCGTCACACGGACTGTAAAAGTGATTTTCTTTATAAAAAAAAATATTTTTGGTATTAGACAGGAATATTCACAAATGTGGTGACGTCATTATTATATACTAATACATAACCAACTTCGTCTCTTCATCTCTACTAACAATTACCGGAAACAAAAGCACACGAATTTTCAAATCTCCTCCTCTCTCTCTGTTTTCCTCGTAGATAGATCCCTCTGTTTCCCTTTCTGTCTTTCGAATCTGAAGATCATGTGTGAGAACGCCATGTCAGGTTCGTTTGAGATCTTTTTGTTCATGCACCATTCTTGATCTAAAGCCGTCGAATGATCTTTATCCAGCTGGATTCGAACTGGGTTTTCATTTTAAGTTTCTGGGTTTGATTGTGTCTCCATAAAGCTTTGATCTTTGATGAAATCTCTGTTTTCTTGGGTTATGCTTCTATAGATCTCTGTTTTCTTGGGTTATCTCTGTCCTTGTTCTATAGCATTAAAACAAAACTGTACAAGTCTTTCATCTATTTTTGTGTGTTTCGTTTGATCTTATAGAATTGGAACTATATGCATTGTTTCTGATAACAGGTCATCTCAAGAAACTAACGATCGACACAGGACGTTCAGAGACTCTCGTGGTCTGTTTCGGTGAAATGTTGATCGATTTTGTGCCAACGGTGGGAGGTGTTTCGCTCGCCGAAGCACCAGCTTTCAAGAAAGCTCCAGGAGGTGCACCTGCTAATGTAGCTGTTGGTGTCTCGAGACTCGGTGGCTCCTCTGCTTTCATTGGAAAGGTTTGACGATTAATCCATCAACCAAATGGCTTCTCTCTTGTTGTTTAAACTCTAAATCTTCGTTGTAGGTTGGTGATGATGAGTTTGGAAAAATGTTAGCTGAGATTCTAAGGCTGAACAATGTTGATAACTCTGGGATGAGATTCGACCACAAAGCACGTACTGCTCTCGCCTTTGTTACGCTAAGAGGTGATGGAGAGAGGGAGTTTCTGTTCTTCAGACACCCGAGTGCTGATATGCTTCTCACGGAGTCTGAGCTTGACAAGAACTTAATCCAAAAGGTAATTAAAGATTCATTTTATGTTTCTCTTTTTTGTAACGATGAGGGACACTAACTAACTCCAGTGGCTTCTCCTCACAGGCCAAGATCTTTCATTACGGATCAATCAGTTTGATCAAGGAACCTTGCCGATCGACTCATCTCGCAGCTATGAATATCGCTAAAGCCGCAGGGAGTCTCTTGTCTTATGACCCCAACTTGAGGTTACCATTGTGGCCATCAGAGGAAGCTGCAAGGAAAGAGATCATGAGTATCTGGGATCTAGCAGATGTTATTAAGGTATGTATGATGCCACTCCCTCCCAAGTTCAGATTCATCATTACTACTAGTACTGAGAATGACATTCTGGAATTTTCAGATCAGTGAGGACGAGATTACATTCCTGACTGGTGGAGATGATCCTTACAGTGATGAAGTTGTGTTGCAAAAGCTGTTTCATCCAAATCTTAAGCTTCTCGTTGTGTCAGAAGGACCTAATGGGTGTAGATACTACACTAAGGTTTGCTTGTCTAATCATTTTACATAACACACTCAGGCTGTAGATATTATTAGGTTTACTTATTATGGTGTAGCTTTGTTATCTTGTAGGCGTTTAAAGGTAGAGTTGGTGGAGTGAAAGTGAAAGCGGTTGACACAACAGGTGCAGGAGATGCATTCGTGAGCGGTCTATTGAACAGCTTAGCTTCTGATCTCACTCTTCTCACTGTACGTATCTCTTTCATTTTTTCCTTCTATGGCTTGTAAACTAAGGTGCACGTTTGTGAAATGTGCAGGATGAGAAGAAGCTAAGAGAGGCGCTTCTATTCGCAAACGCTTGTGGAGCCATTACTGTGACAGAGAGAGGAGCTATTCCGGCTATGCCCACCATGGATGCTGTTCAAGAACTTGTCAAGTCTTCTCGCTCCTGAAAATGCTCATAAAGTCTCTTTTGAGTGAAATCAGTTCCATTCCCTGTATCTTTCTTTCTTTGTTTTTTCTCTCTTTTTTCCCAATTTGTAGGAACTCGAGAATGTTGTGTGTGTGTGTTGATCTTCTGGAGTTTTGATTTGGTTTTAAACTGCTTGTCGTTTATTGTTGCGGAGTAAGGATATTTTAGTTTTAAACTGCTTGCCGTTTCGTTTTTCTGAAAATAACTCGTTGGCGTATATACCGAAGCGAACTACTAGTAATTAGTCAAACCGGTTTACCCCACCGATAATAAGGGTTGAACAGAACGTGAGTAGCACGTGACACCACTCCCGTAAAAATGTATTGAAGTCAAAATTTGATGTTTCGGGAAGTGGGAATGAAGCTGGGGTATCTCATTTATAACGGCGTTAAAAACAAAACGTTGAGTCTTGGCCCTTGGGTGAAAATTTAACGAACTTGTCTCGCCGCCAGAATCCGGAACGATAGTTCTCACCTTCTGGAGCATTTTACTGGATCCGGAGTGTGAATAATGTGAATGAAAATTGATTACAAGGAAGGAGGGAGGAGAAGGATGGCTTGGGATCAAAAACTGAAGGCAGAGATAGGACCCGATGGACTAGCTGTTAAGCTAGATGGGCTTCACACTTAAAATCAATTGGTGATTAGTGGATTTGTTCATCTATCTTATATATTACTAAAGTTCCCTTCCAATACCCAATGTGGGACAACTGTGTGTCTAATACGCCTCCTCGAGATGATGGCTCTCTGAGCGTCAATCTCGGAATGTTAGGGCAAGGATCGATGTGCCGATTTTGGACTTGATCGATGTGGATCGGGTTGGACTGTATGGATCGGGCTCTAATACCATGTTAAGCTAGATGGGCTTTACACTTAAAACCAATTGGTGATTAGTGGGGTGGCTCATATATCTTATATATTAAATTTCCAATACCTGATGTGGAACAACTATGTGTCTAATACTAGCAATAGAAACTCATGTTATTGCCTACACAGAGAAGGTGATCCTACCATTTACTCTGTCTCGATATCTATTTCTCTTCTCTGGTTTTTTGATGATTTTTATTTTCCTTGGAAACCAGATAATCGAGGAAGAGCAGCTTCAGCTGAGGAAGTAAGCAGTTGTTTGTTTGATTGATTTGGTTGTTTATGAAAGGAATGTAGTTGTGCATATTGCTAATCTGAGATCTCTATCAATGTTTTTAGGTTAGAGAGTGAGATGATCATAGCCTCTTAGAGAATACTGGAATCTCTTCTTTAGAACATGGATGCTGAATGTACTTGTTGTTTATTCAGCTCATTCAGAAGATGAAACTTACTGTTGATGCTTAGATACATTGAGGAGAATTACTCAAAGATAAGAGATGTGGAAAGGGAATTTGGAAACCTCACCATGGAAATGAAACTCACTGCTGGTCCTAAGAAAGCAGGTCTACCCCAAGTTTCACTTCTTATTCGTTTGCATCATGGATGGAACAGCGGGTTGATTCCTTCGTTTTTCTTTTCTTTTTTTTGTCGTTGGATCATCTTAAGCACTGGAACACTTGAGAAAGAAAATTGAACTCTCTACTGAGAGGATCCATGCTGCAAAGTTGAGAGAAGATGACGCCAGAAAGGTTTATGTTTCTGTTTTATTTATGTTTTTTTTCATTTATGTTTCTCAACTCTTTATATCTTGATATAATGGAGTTACTTTTAGGTTGCTGCGAGCTTTTCTGTTACCTCTTTGAGCTCTTTAGTAGAAATAAATATTTCACAGTCTTAGCTTTGATGATGCAAGTAGCAAACCCAAGTTATGTGAATTGATATTTCAGTTATCATAGGCCTCGTAAATCATACTTACTTTCGAAAAATAACCGGTTTTCTGTCCTTTTCCCCTTAGAAAGGTGTTGGTTTTTACTTTCCATTTCCTCTGGTCTTGTAAACTGTGGTATACATTGTTTAGCCCTACGATGGAAGTCTAGAGATTCTTGATAATTCTCAATTCATTTCTTCTTATATCTTAAGTTACTTGTCTTCCTAAAGGCATTTGAAGCAGCATCAAAAGTTGTCAAGGATGAAGAAGCTATAAATAAAGAAGAGTCTTTGTCAAGATTTGAACCTTCTGGTACATATATCTTTATCATGACGATTGTAGGAGTTCATTGAAAGGCACTCAGCTCAGTCTTCTGTAAATAAATTGTAATCACAGGTACAAGAAAGCAGCAATACGCAGTACGCCAGACTTGAGGAACTGAAAAGAAGACTAGAGGCACTGAATCCGAATATATCATCTAGTACTTCTATTCAGCAAGTAAGCAGCAATCTCTCCTTCTAGTTTACATCCCATTTGTTTCTCATAATGCAACTTATTCTTAGAATAGAAGAACTCGTCAATTCCTGCATGAATATGTTGCTAACCTTGGCTACTTCTTCTCAAACGGTGCATGAGAGTATCAGTTCTAATTGCTTGGCGATAAGTAGATGCATGAAAGATGTTAACTATTTCTGACTGTGTTCCATCATATTAGGCCCATGAACCAGAGACTAAATCTGTACTAGACAGCTCTCCAGCAGCAGCCAATGCTAATCAGACTCCCCCGGAAAAAAACTGGAGCGAAGGAAGAGGAGGGAGGTAAAGAACATGGACAGAGACCAGCAACAGTTGAAGGAGAATCAAAATCGAGAAAGAAACCACAGATTCAAGGAAGGGGAAGAGGATTTGGAATCATGAACAAAGGCAGAGGAGGTTGGACAGGTGCTGGATTCGATGTGGATGGTAGAACTTAAACATTGAAATATTACCACGTAATTTATCATTCTTCTTTTAGCATCCATGGACATGTAGCTTCCTGTAGCTACTGAGACCTTTCTCATTTGCTCGTGTGTTACTGAAAGGAAAAAATCATTCAATCATACTTGGCTTCTTTAATCATCATCTTGATTTTAGGTCTCTAATGTTCTGTTATTGATTTGAGAACAGTCTAAAATGTTTAGACTGGGGTTTGATTGATAGTGAACCTAATGGTATGTTTCATATGACTAGTAGTCATAATATTTGAATTTGAAAATAAATGAAGTTGTGTAGATATGAATAGAAACATGACAGAGATAACTGGAACTGATGTTAGATTGATGAATAGTATTGTAAATTAAAAGGGTCAAAAGAGTAACAGTGAATACTACTTGAATGCGTTCCTTCTCTTCCTCTGTATATCAATTATCAAATAATAGTGTTTTTCTCTAGGAATAAGTGAAACTGTGACCGATCTGTGTCAGGGGAGTCCATAAGTGAGACCCAGTCCACTCAAAAACTTTGTTTTCTAGTATTAACAAGTTTTTGTTTTGTTGTTAAAAAACATGAATGCGTCTTTGTCTCTATTAATTTCTTCTACTCATGTCTTCATCTCATATGCAATAATGGTTTCATTTATAATATGTCTGTTCTTCTATAACTACTACCTTTTTATTCCATTGCATGCTTTTTAAATGTCATTTCTCGTCTTTACTTTAGATTCGTCATTTTGAAATCTCATGAGAAAGTACGATGGACTTTTGTGGATTTGATGCAATGGTTATGAATCCAAATTAGATGGTAAGCTTCCCGAATGTTGATGGGGCTCACCTAACCGAACTCGTCCAAACTCTGAATGGTTCGTCTTAAAATTGATCCCAATCTTCTTAATCCCCAAAGTTCCAACGCACACAAAGGTTTCGCAATCAAACTCATCTAAATATATGCAAGTGTTCCTGTGAATTGTATCGGTTATTCGTAGTCTTTTCGGATTTAACTGGCTGTGCAAGTCGTAAGCGTTAGTAATGGATCCGTCCAGATCAGGTTATATCTCGAATATACAGGTCAAACTGTCCAGTCTAAAAGTATTAATTTGCTGTTTTTAAAAAAAAGTTTAAGATGTTTTCAGAAAAAAAAAAAAAGTTTAAGATACATAACCGGTCATGAGCTAAATAAAACCCATGAATCAAAAGTTTTTGAGGCCAAATTTAGCTCCTTTAGACCTCATCCCCTTCAAATATGTGGCATTATTTTATTAGTTAGCTTTAGAATATCATATGTTTTAGGGCAGGCACTACTTATTGTATGATTGGTTACCCTAATGTTTTATTTTTCTGACGAGAAATGAAGTATATGGTTCCAAATGTGGAATATGAAACAATTAATATTTAGAAGAAAACAAAATAAATAATAATGATGATGTCCTCCATTCTCTCAATTGTTTTTTGTTTTTGTAATATAAAACACGAGGAATGGAATCTGTTCAAAAGTTACTGAAACGCGAATATGGCGGGATGAAATATATAGGACCATGGCGAAACCTGCAGTACAGTGACGGAGTTTTTATCTTGATTTGCCCTCGACAATACTCTAAACACTGACTTTCCTACAAAACAACCCTTCTACTATTGGGACACGGTTTGAGCAACGAGATAAATCATGCTTTGCCCCCATGACCTCCTAAACTATAGTATATTATACAATTAATTAGTCACTGATTTGTTTAAGTTAGAGTGGTCCCATTAATTGTTTAATGACTCATGGGTCTTCACTTATGGGATCTGACCAGAAGGACTCTGATACATCTCCTTCTCCTCCAAGTGGGATATTTTCATATATATTTTTTTGAAATTTAGCAATCGGCAGCTTCTATCAGTATCGTTTTCAAACCTTTCTTGTCTGAGGTCGATAGATTTTGTTTAACCTCATATTATTAACATAGGGCTCTTGCTCTACATGTATTCGTTATATTTTATTTTGCCAAATTGTATTTTATATATTCGTAACTGCTTTTTTTTAAGTAACTGCCTTACGTGGGTTATGTTACAATATTGGCGGATTGTAACAAATAGTGGTAACTGTTCGGAACATGTTTAAGTATTATAAACATGAAGGATAAAAGCTTGTTTGGATTTAAACATTGATTTAGACCTTTGGTTGAAATGGGTTTGAACTAAGTATAGACCTCTCGGACACCAAATGTAGTCTAAATAGCAATATTATAAAATGCAAGCTTGGGGATGCCAAAATTACCGGCTCATAACTCATATTGTTTCAATGTCATCTCAATACTTTCTCTCCATTACGCATTTCGCACGCTCCTAGTAACTTTGTGATGTTCTTTTACTTTTTTAGCGGACTCTCAGCTTTAGGTTTAGTTGTTGTGTTTTACATTCAGTTTTTTCGTTGTTGTGATAGAGATTTTGTTTCCGCTACCTGTAAATCTCTGTCATTTATAGTAATCAAATTTAACATGTTTACAATTTAAGAAAAAGAAAGAAGAAGAAAAAAACACATGACAGAACGAGCCAGTTTTTATGTAGAGGTTCCCGCTCACGTCCCAAAACATGTTTTCTTGCCTTTTGTTTCTAATTATTTAGGCACTGACATATTTCGTATAAATAGGATCATTATCAACTCATTCTTGATCACTTTTAAAAGATAAAAACAATCATATTTCAGAACTCACATTTGACTGTTTAGAGCTTAAAAGTTGGACCTATCAATACACTAAATAGATTTCTAAAAGAATCTTTGTTTTTTTTAATTGAAAAAAGGGCAAGAGTTGACGAAGGCAAATCAGTCTGGCTAATTCTAAAACAATTTTTGTGTACCATCTTTTTATATGTATAAGTATCCATCATGTGAAACCCTCCCACATACATACCCATGCTACAAACTGAATCTGACATTTTATGCCGTATTGTCCTTTCCACATAACCCCCAAAAACATTTTTCCTGTACTTTTAAGTATTGCTATGGGGTAATACTTAGACCGTTTCAAACATTGTATACGTTCTTAATTAAAATTGTTAAAGTTCTATATATTATGTATTCATAATTTAAACGTTGGTTAAGAAATATTATCTTATGATATGTCTAATTTTTGTATATATATAAATATAAAATGTTAAACTTCCTCTGTTAAACTTTTTGTAACGCAGAATTCTCAAAATTCTCATTTTTAATCATAAAAAGATTAGCAATTACGAAAACGAAAGTTATATTCTTCTTTTACTACATTAATTAAAGCATTGGCTGGCTGGCTCTCTTCTATTAGAGCCATTGTAGGGCTACTCTACTTGTATTAATACAAACTGGATGATACAATATTTTTTTTATGATACAATATTAATTGTGGAAGAAACAAAAAGATCTCGTGTTGCACCATTGTTTCATCATAATCAAAATAAAAAAATAAAAATAAATGATCCAAAAAACAGGTAACTTTGTGCTAAATGACTTTTTAAAATCAGACAAAAAAATAGTTCAACTTCCAAAAATAAGAACATCAAATAAGAGACAGTAAATTTATGACTTGAACAAAAAAAACTAGAAAAATAATAAAATTTTCTAAAAGCGTGGAAACAAGATTCAAAGGTTAGATACGATTTAGACAAAGCTTTAACTATTGTCAACGCTCTCAATTCCATCATTAATAGTTCAATGGTACAGTGGGACGAACTGATATCATTTTGATTTTTATATACACCTAGCAAAGGAGCCTTAAACACATCTTTAATTAAATCTAACTATCTTTAAGATAACCTTTTTGGTATGAATGTTAGTAGAACTTGTGTCCCAAAGAAAACAAAAGGATCAACCTAAAACACTCAGAATATGGATAAAATCATCGAAGCTCTACAGTAGTTGAAACTTAGTGATGATGTATTGTACATTAACCTAACTAACCATATCTTGGTACCATGAAACAAACTGCTTACATATAGTGAGAGTATTCTGTTACGTAAGCAAAAAACTTTTTTTGTCCAATATGCAATGTTTAAGAAAGAAAAAGGGTTCACGAGTTTGAAAATCCCACAGAATAATTAAAAATATTTATTATTTTTTGTCAAAAAGATTTGAAGTTCAAAAATTAGAAGAGAGAGACATGAAATGTGGGAGGATAATGATAATGTAAATACTCGAGCTGTCTGTTCATAGAGAGATGCGTGGCCATCGTTATCTAATAAATACACTACACTCTTAAACTATCTACAACTTCATTATCAGTAACTATTTGAAAGACTAACATTTCTGTCACATTAAATATTCTTCACCACCTTCTTCTGTTCGATTCCCAATGCAAGAGAGAGAGAGAGAGAGAAGGAAGAGGTAGGCTTGCACAAATACAAAAACTATTCTTTGCTCAGGAAGAGTTCTTGATTCTTTTGTAAACTTTTTTTTCTGACAAGCCAGTTTTCACTGTGTTGAAGAGGTGAAATAAGGTTAAAGCTTTGAAGGTTGTAGTAAGCTTTATCTTTACTGCAAATGGGACGAGACTGCGGCCACGGCGGTGGAGCAATCTTTTCAACTAAGTCAAAGAGAAAATCAAATGGATGCATGGCTGCTTTTTATCACTTGTTTGATTTCCAACATCTCTACTTCCCTTCTCATCGTGATCTCACCATTGATTCTCCTTCAAGGTCAAAAGGTATTTGTTCCTTCTCCCTCTCAAACATAAGTTCACTAGAGAAATGGTTAGAGCATAAGATAATAAAGAAAGGAGTTGTTATTATTCTGAAATTTGCAGGCTTGAAGTTAACAGAAGAGTCTCCCCCACCAACAACCTACAAGGACAAACAAATTTTGAACATTCCCGTAAGTAAAAAAAAAACATTTTTAAAAATGGATTTAATTTTACTAATATATCTGATAAATGACCTTGGAAATTACAGGTAAGCATGCGAGTGAGAACAGAGACAGGGACAAGGAGTTCAAGACTCAAAGCTATTGCGACCGACAATTCCACTTCTTTATCTGAAATGTGCAGCTCACCAGGCAGCAAAACACCAAGCTTGGTGGCTAGGCTAATGGGTCTTGATCTTCTTCCTGAGAAAACAGACCTTAACAAGTCACTCTCAAGTCTTCATACAATGACCCATTATGGAACAAGTCGTCTCACAAACCATAGACTTTCCAAGAAAGGCACACGCTTGGGTGGTACTAGATCTTTACCGGAGAGCCCTAGAGTCTCATCTGCTCGGAGATCTGATTTCGACATCCATCGGCTCTCTCTCCAGCTGAACAAGCGTGAAGAGTATAGCTGTTCAAGGCTGAAACAGCAAGATCAAGAGGAGATTCAGAGTCCAAGGCAGATTCTGAAACAAATCAAAGAGAGAGTCGTCTCCAGAAGAGCCGTGGGTATGGATATAGCAAACTCAGTGAAGAACAGAGAAGCAAAACCATTGCAAGAGAGTAATGAGCTTAGAAGAGACACAACGATTTCTTGCTCTCCAAGAACCAGGTTTTCAAATAAAGAAAACAAACCAAGCACACCTAAGCCGAAGCCGAGGCCAAAGACAACGAAGGTGGTGCTTGTTTCCGTGTCAAAAGCCTCTGGGGAGGAACAGAGCAAGAACAGAGTAAAACAGAAGGAGGTAAGACCCGTCAACCAATGCAAGAAGACAAAGAGTGAAACAAGGTTCACTCAACGTCCCTTAAAACCTTCTCAGACACCATATACTCGAGACAAGGGTTTCTTCTCTGAATCTACAACAGACGCTAAAGCTACCAATCCCTTACACAAGAAGAAGTTCAAGAAAATACAAAAGTCAAGTGATGTTGACAACAACATCTTTGTCACAAAACTTCCTCAGAAACAGGTAAACGAAAGAGAAGGACTAAAAGCGAATGAAACTGAAGAGACTGATACTGAAGCAGCAGCGAGGAACTATCATGGATCGGAGCTCTGTTCCATTGTTGCTAGTTATAGCAGTAAGCGTTTTTGTTCGAATCTCGGAGAGATTGATCGTCTTTTGGAGACGAAGAAGCTCGAAGAAGAAGAAGGAGAAGAGATCGTCGCAGAGATTGAGCGGGATATCGTCGAAGCGCTCGTGCAAGAAACGGTGTCTGAATTGAATATTCAGCGGAGACGAAGCGAAACGACGTCGGAGAAAAGACTTTAGACTTAGTCGTTAGGTGGGGATGTTGATGTTTCTTATACTTGTTCATTTGTATTAACTACCTCCGCGGGGATGTTGATGGAATGTGAGTATTTGACAAAGATGTTGTTGTCAAGGAGTTATGGTAAATTTTTAAGTGGTCTTTGGAATGTGAGTATTTGGAATGTGAGTATTTGAAATTTACTGTTGATTTATGGTGGAATAAGGAGTTATGGTAAATTTTTATGTTGGCTTTTTTTTTTACTTTTACTATCATTTGATTTAGTAAAATAGACTGTAGAGAAAAAAACACAAACGTAGTTTTGAGATCATTTTACACGTCTGTGATCGAACTTGTCTAAAATGAACTCTCTATACTTCGAAATTCTTTGTGGGAAGTTGTGCATGGGCACATCGTTGGAGATTATTTATTTAAAAAAGAATGTTATATTTTTTCATGTCATTTCCTTTTTTTTTGTTATTGCATGTCATTTCTTTCTAATAATTGTAGTTCATTGGTGGCATGTTTTAAATAGGTATATTTTTAAGTTTTAAAATGGATTTAATATGTACTCTCGTTCGTTTTGTTTGTTTTGTTGTTTTGGCCGCGCTATTATTGTTTACTAGGTAGACTCCCGCAAATTTGCAGATATAAATATATTTAGAAATTTTTAAATATGATGTTATATTTTGTATCTAAATTGAAAATATTAAATATATTTTTCAATTTTCAGATTTTTTAATTTGTTTTTTATTAATTACATACGTCAACTCTACATGTTCATTGTAAGTATAAATATTATGAATTTGAGTAACGTTAAATTTTACAAAAAATAATTTTGGATTTAAATTTTATTTAATCCAAAGATCAAATAATTTGAAAACATTTTTATTACAAGTTTATTTTCAAAATCAACAGATTTTATCGGAAAATACCTATATATTTGCCATGAAATCATACCACATAGTTCTAATATTTTTAGTAATATTTACAATCTAAAACTGTATAACTGATATTATATTTTTGATATGAATTTTTATAAGTGTAAATTCTTCAGATACATTAATATTTTTATTTTCATTTCTATTATATCAAATTTGTACATTGTTTCGAGAAAATAATAAGATGATTATTTTTTAAATGTTGAAAGATGTAAAATGTTTGATGGAGATAATTTACTTTTCTTTAAATTTAGTTTGTTTTTAAATCAATTTTTTCACTATTATTTTTTCTATTACCAAGTTTTTAATCATATTATTTGATATGTTTGATAATAAATTTCAGAATATAATTTTTATTCTTTACATTATTTGGTTTGATAATCAATTAATCAAATTATAACGATGTTTAAGACAATTAATTGATTATCATGATTTTTTATCAACATATAAATTAGTAAGTATAGTATCATTGGGTTATTTGGCCACTAACATTAATTAGTTTTATACTTTCCTATTTAAAACATAATTAAAACAAATAAAAATGAAAAGTCATCAACCAATCAAATTATAACAATTTTCTTAAATTCTCTACATGAATGACACATAATCAAAAATCACTTAAGTGAGATTTTATTGTTGCATGATTGATAACTGATAATGTGACCAGTTAGAAGTTACTATTTCAAATTGGTGACAACAAAACGGACAATACTTTATCGATGATCTCAGATCACAAGTTGAAAGAACTTGCGACAATCAGAGAACAAAATTTGCCACATATTGCAGTTGTAAGTAGCTTCGTCATGAAAACGAGCATGGCCAATATCTCAAATCAAAACGAATACTATTTTCTGAGGCGATATTTGGAATAGTGTAGTACGTTTGGTTCTTTAAGGGGATTATTTAAAATGATGAGAAATCACTGAATTCAAACCCTAGTTCCTTACTCTACGTGATGATACCACTAATCTTTTTTAACAATTATGGTTCAACAAAAATCTCTTTGACTCTTTAAAATAAGATTAATTGATAAGCACATTTCAACCAAAAGTGTATAGTTTCATCGTTATATTATGAAAGATGTAGCAAAAGAACAATCTTTTATATGATAACTATGTTTCTGTATATGTAGCATATAGAGGGGAAAGAACTCAAAACACACACATTAATGAACTAAAGTACCATACAAATTTACCAATTTGTATAAAACGTTAACGATTATTTTCATTTATACACAAACCATTGTGTATTACTAATGTACATACAAAACATAAATAAATTGAATCCCTAAATTGAATGCCTGAAATAAATAAAAAGAGTTATATGGTACACAATTTCAGGCATTCTTCGTAAAAAACGATTTCAGCCATTCGATTTATTTATAAAACGTGTAAATGTTTTGTATGTATCTTAGTAATACACAAAACATTTACACAAAAAAAGTAAAAAACTTAGAATGACACTTATTATTAACTAAGAGAATATAGTATTACTAAGATACATACAAAACATTTACACGTTTTATAAATAAATCGAATGCCTGAAATCGTTTTTTTTTTATGAAGAATGCCTGAAATCGTTATTAATAAAAAGAGTTATTTGGTGCCGAGCTATACAATAACTAAGATCTAATTTAGGTGATTTTTTGTTCTGTAGCAAGGAGTAGCTATGGAACGTCCATCAATTAGAACACTGAGCTGTTATATTTATTCTTCACACAAAGAACAATTTTAAATTAGTGTGTTCCATAATATGTCAACTGATTTTTTTTTACAACCATATGTCAACTGCTTAACTACCATAAAATCAAAACCTTCAACAAAAATCCGGATATAGTATATTCATAAAGAAATAAGTAATTAAACCTTACATCCACAAAGAAAAAAGTATAGTTAGTACACTCTGACACATTATTTTGAGTATATAACATTAATAAGTGTCATCGATACATTATTAATTTACAGACATTAATTGAGATAATAAGTAGCTTTTTTTTTTTTTTTTGTAACGTGAGATAATAAGTAGCTAAAATCATGTTAAACGAACAAGAAAGATCTTATGGTCGGCTCTTCGGATATCCGATAACTAGGTCAGTTTCCACATCCTCTTTCTCTTTGCTACTTGATGGCGTCCCCATTGGTATTTCTCCAACCTGACATAAGAATAAATTATTACATTGACTTGGGTTAATAAGGAAGGAAAAAAAGAGAGAAAAATAATTACTTACAATTATCTAATATTCTCATGTACATATTTAAGTAACTAACCATAAAACAAAACATTCTTTGATGAAAAGATATAGCAAATGCATAATATGTCATATTCCACTGAGTCTTCTTAAGTTATATTGATTTTGTAGTGGGTTCAAGTTGCAATGCGTAAATCAATAAGTACGTACTGACGACTCTATGTCTATATATGCACATATAGGTAATTTAGTGATATGGACCATAGGGTACATACCCTTCCAGAAAGCCTGACTCTCTCGTCCTTGAGCTCCCTCTCCTAATTTTCAAAGAAGGGAGTTCAATAAATATCACCCGGCAAAGGACAAAAAAAAATCTAACAAAATCAAATTGTTATTATTCTAACCTTGGCTTTTAGTTTCTCTATTTCATCTTCATATAACTTAGCCTACAAATAGTACAACATAGGATCCAAAAGTAATTGATCATACAAAGAAAAAATATTTCATTCATTTTATATTTGAATTTTTTTTTCCTTTAGTGTATGTTTTTGTCTCTTACCTTTCTTGATCTAACAATATGAAGGCTTTTCTCTATCTGTGTGGCTATCTCCTGGAGTTCTTTCACCGAACAAGAAGCCAGGTTTTGCCCCATCAACTTCCTATGAAAGCCACATTTTCAAAATCAACACAATTCCTTAGGAACCACTTGAAAATCCATGCCGTTAATAAACAATGTAGAAAACATATACGGCAACTGAGATACAAACCGGTGATGCACTTCAAGCATTTCAATCTTTTCCACCATTGTCACCATGTCATTCTTTAGTCCCTGTAAACCCGAAGTGGTTGTGCCAAGTCCAATATCAGAAAAATCAAATGAAATATGACCGCCGTATTTTCAAGTTGAGTGACATAATACAAAAGGTTTGTATGTAATGGGACGAAAAATTAGTGAGTATATAGTAGGTACACGGAAAGAAACCTGCACATATTGCTCAATGGGGTGACTTTCTGCAACGAAATACTCTCTCTTATACTCGGCATATCGGTTGATCGTCTTCTGGATACTAAGAGAATTCTCAAGAGTCAAGACATGAACAGTTCATCTGTTAATTTGTGAACTTTAGTTGGAAAATATGCGAAATACTCTTTCCCATGGCTAATCATATTCCATTACGGCTCTTTATAAGTACATACACATGTCTTATATCTTTCTTTAGAAAAACAAGGCTTTTGTTGGACAATATATATATATATATATATATATATGTGTCATAGACTTATATGTATATGTCAGCTAGCTACAAATAAATCAGCTATCCACAATCGATGAATTGATATATGTATATGTCATAGACTTATAGTATTCTCAACCGACCCTATGCATACATAGTGAGTCGTCCTACCTTAACAAATTAGACCACTGAAAGCATTAAATATCGAACTTGGACTCAGAAACAACAATACACTTCAAAAAAGAAATCATATAGACAAATTTATAATTTAGGGGAAAAACATTTGGTCTCTTTGTTGTTTTACAACAACAGGATTTGTAATGTATGATTAATTTGGTTTGGTTTGGCTTATGTTCTTGATTTTTAAAAGTCATTTTGGATAAATAAAATTGTTTTCACTTTGAGTTTCAACGTAAATAAAAGGCTCAATATTCAAAAAACCGTATTTAGAAAAACCCTAATTAATTCATAAGATGGACCTCACGTTGAAGTTGAACTATATATGGACTTTAAAGAGGCATATTTTTGGGAAAACATATCTATCAACTGCAACAAGCTATTGACAAAAAAAAATCGAGCAAAATCTTTTACCTGTATATTGAGAAATCTCTAGTACTATTTGGTCAGAGAGATATTCAAGTACATACGTATACTCTTTTTGACAACAAACTTAACATGAGAGAAGTATATTGAATAGTACATAGACTGGCGTAATTAATCAATCTGAAGTCAAGAATCTTACTCGGAGCTGGCGAAATCATATAATCTTCCCTTCTGAGAGAAGATTATTGCTGCGACTTGAGAATCACAAAGAACAGAAAGCTCATGAGCCTTCTTAAAGAGGCCCTTCCTTCTTTTAGAGAAGGTGACTTGTCTGCTTGTGGTGTTCTCAATCTTCTTGATCTGGATCTTTCCTCTCACCATTTTAATGTGTTCTTACAAAATCGAACCCCAAGAATGAGATCTTTTAAGGGATTAAAACCCTAACTAAAGTTGAAAGTTTGCTTTGTCTACCAAGAAAAACAGATCACTGAAACAAAACCAAAAGTCAAAATCAAGAAATGGTTTCTTGATTTGGAAAACTAACACCGAAATTAGTCATATTAATAACTTTTGGAAAATCTGGTAAACTAATTAGATAACTCGCAAAGCCCGTTGCTGCTTTTGTCGAGATTCGCTTAAACTAAAGAAGAAAAACAAGGATGGATAAGGAATATTTTACACCAAGGAGGTAAAGAAAAAGCAATCAGACAAAAGAAGAATATATGGAAAGTGAAATCTTGAAACAATGAACAAGAAAGCTTCGTGTTTACCTCTCCTGGGCTTTTAATTAGCGGAGTCGCAACCCTAATCTTTATTTTAAAGAGTAGAAAGAATCATCCTTCTTTTCTGTCTATTCTAATTAAAAATCAACTTTTGTTTAAACCGGGACTGATGAACTGGCCTTAAAGTGGGTCAATTTATTTATGACTTTTCTTCTTCTTTGAAGATGTAGAAAATGCTTTTTCTCAAACTAAGAAGGAATTCAAATATGTTTTTTTTCGTTTATTGAATATGTAAATACTAAGTAAATTTTCAAAAAGTTTACAAAATAATCAAATTATAATTAATAAATGTGTCGTGTACTTGTTGATAAGTTTTAAATCATTTTATGATATATATATATATATATATATATATATATATAAAGTAAATATAATACATATTGTGTTTAAAGATCATTATATTGCTATACAAATTAAATATGTGATTTCATATATAACAGTTTCGACCCGTTCAATTTTTCGGTATATTAGATTATATCTATTTTTAACTGAATTATAATTTATTTTGGTTTTAGATATATTAAAATCAGATTATAATTAGTTCAGTTCATCTTATTAGTTTGTAATAATCTTAATAATTTATATGTTTTGTTTCTGGAAGTAGTATAAAAAATAAAAAATTAAGTGTTAATTTAAATAGAGTTGCATTAACTCATATGATCATTGCTATTATAAAATGTCATACACTTATTTAAATATTTATAAGTAACTAAATCATTAAAACTGATTAACGTTTTGATTCACTGGCTTAAAAAAATTAAGATGGTTTATAATTTATATATTTGAAAATAAAATAGAAATTTTAGTTTTATTGTTAAATTAGTTTGACATATAATTTTTTGTATACAACTCTGACCAATTAAATTATTTATTTCCAAAATATTTAATTGTAACAATCCAACTAAATTAAATTAACTGTTTTCCTATTTCTAATTAGGCTAAGTTGTGAATAGTTTTTGTTCTTTCAATTTATTTTTTATTCATTTTACATTTTAAGTATATTTATAAAATTATATAACTTGATATATGTTATCTAGAAAATAGTAAATGTTTTTGATCTGTAAATATTTTACAAATAAAAATATCATAATTATTGAAATAATAATTAATATATTTTTGTATGTATAATTTATTTATATACATATGTACATATTTACATATTAAAATCGAAAATATTATAAAATAACATATTGTTAAACTAATTCTTATTAATCTAGTATACATATATTATTGACTTTTGAAAAAAATAAGGTATGAAAAGATAATACCAAATAAATTAAAATTTGATATTTTCCTTTTTTGTTATTTTAGAAAAAATCGAAATTTTGATAAAGGCAAGTACATAATAATTTTAGTTTACTAAAATTATCAAAGTAATTGACCATTGTGAGAATTAACGTGAGCACGCCATGTAGAAAAATAATTTCTCAAATAATATTATAGAGATCTAAATTCTAAGTTATTACTCACAAGACAATTATGCTTTTTTCTTTCAAATGGATTTTTTTTTCTTCTTCTTTTGTTAGTTTTTTCTATGTATGGTAACTCTATATCATACTTTAAGATAAATCTTTTATATATTAATTGATGAGCATTACAACTTTTGAGTGTACCCACGTGTCATCAACATAATGATTTTCAGAATTCTTAAAAAAATATGATGGTCTATCTAAATTTTATTTTTTGATCAATGATGGTCCATCTAAATATATACTATACTTTTCATTAAACTAATCATAAAATTAATTAAAAGTGTACAATTACTATTTTCCTTTCTTTCCTTATATAAAAGCTATGGAATTAGCAAATATGACAAATATATATATATAAAAGCTATGGAATTAGCAAGTATGACAAATATATATATATATATATATATATGACAATTAATGATTTTAATAATAAAGATTTGATAACAATTTGTGTCTCCTCCATCATTTTTTTAATTTTTATATTATTAAAATAAATTAAACAATCAAACTAACTATAAAATTAAAATTTATATTTTTGTATATATTCTATTTTGAATTTAAAAAACTATAAATTACTAAAATTGTTAAAATTCTTATGTTAAAAATTTATGATCAATGGTTTAACATCTTTATTTAACAAGATACATTAAAATCATATGAGTAAAAAGTCTCATTTAATAGATATTTAAAAACTCTCTCTATTTCATATTAAGTGTCGTTTTAGACTTCTGCACACGTATTAAGAAATTATTTAATTTTTCATATTTTCAATACAAAAACATCATTACCCATATACCTACTCATATTTCAACCAATAGAAAAATAAATAGAAGAATACAGTTAATAAATTATTCATTGAAATCCTAAAATGACACTTATTTTGCAACAAAAAAATTTCTCTATAACGACACTTAATATAAAATGGAGGGTTTAATATATATATATATATATATTTTAATTTCAAAATTTGCAATGAATTTTCAACAACATTTATAAATTATAAACTTATTAAAATTCCCACATTGAAAATGTTGTATAAATGATTTAAAATTTTATCAAAAAGATACAAATGATCACAAAGTCGTGATTATGAAGTCTCAGTTTTAATAGATAGCCATATTAAAATATACTATATATCTATGTTATTATCATTTAAATTTAATTATATACAAAATAGATAAACATGATTATTTAGATTTACTTACCATAAACGATAGTAAATAAACAAAAGTGATTTGTCTAATTTTTGTGTTTGCACCAATTTAATTATATACTTAATGATTAATGTTTTTCAATTATTAAATATAGTTGTTATTATATAATGTAAAAGAATGTAAAAGAATGTAAAATAAGTAATAATATATAAAATAATTTGGATATACAACGTTTATCTTGTATAATATTCGGAATGTATATATTTGTTAATTATTATTAAAATGCAAAAATATAGAGTATAATTTATAATCACCAAATATAATTATTTTTATAAATTCATTCCGCACATGGTGCGGGTAATCACCTAGTTGAATATTATAACATGTGTATCAATCTCTTTGAAAAGAAAATTCATGAATCATGAAATATATGCATTTATTTGACCTATAAGAATGGTCATTGAATCATAGTAAATTAGTAAAAATAATAATCATCTTAAGGAAAAAATTTTGTAAGACATATAGATATAGGATATTTCTTTTACACAAAACTTATATAAGATAACAAAAAATAGCTAAGGTAACCAGTCTTTATTATTCTTAAATAACTTAGTTTTGGACTTATTTCAATTAATACATAATTATCATTTTACAGAACCAACCTCAAATCCAGTTTAGCAATTAGTGTTATCTTAAAATTATGAATCAAAATAAATTGAGAAGTACTTATTTTTAAATTAAGAAACAAAATAAAACTATAAATATTATCTTATTTTCCATAAAATATTTGTAAATATTTTAAATATATTGATTAAATGTATTATTTGAGGATAATTTAGTTTTCTATTTAATGAATGTTACTAGACAATAACCCTCCCTTTCACAGCGCATAATTTTTCCAATTTGAAAATCTAATTTAAATGTTTCTATAAATAACCTATTGTTGTAAATATCATAAGTTCATATTTTATATTTTCTTACATATAAGCGTTAACTATTATTTGTCTTTTTAATTGTAAAATAAATTATCTTAATTATATTTTCATTTTTGAATTAATTTTAAATTATTGCAATCCAATTATGATCAGTTAATTGATTAGGCTGACCTGTGTTTGTTACCATTTTTCAAATGATGGTAACAATCGCTTTTGTTTTGTGAATATTTCATATATAAATATGCGACTGTTACCTTCTAGTTAGAATTATCATTATTTAGTTTATATCTAATAATGCTTGTTACTATTTTTTTCGATGTCTATAACAATAGAATTTTTGAGAAGGTCTTATAACAATATAGAGTATGTTTTTCTTCCTTTTTGAACAAATGATATATAATGATATATTGTTACTATAAAATATTATTAAACCTGAAATTTAAGTTTTATAAAATTAGAATCTCATTTGGGGTTCCTTCCATTTAAAACCTTAAATAGTTTGGTCCAGTTTAAATTAAAAATTCAACAAGTTTCTCATTAAACCCGTAAAATTATGGTACACTGTTTAGATTTGTGTATAAGTATTTAAAGCATTTAAAACGTCTAGATATGTGTATACAAATTCAACAAAGTTTTTCATGTTGATTTAAATGAAAAGCAACATGAATATAAGCAGTGGATCCCATGAATATTTTGTCATGTAATTATGCCATTAATGAATTATGTCAAGTAAAAGAGGAGTGACATGACTTTGTAAATAATTTCAAAAAACAAATGTATAATTTTAGAAGAGATTTTGTTTTAATTGTATAGATTTTGTGTTTTCTTACGTTATATGATATTTTGTGATAAAAACAATTGTGTGCTATTAAAGAGAATCGCCCAAATCTTACGTTTTATTGTACATTTTTTAGAAATTTAATTTTTATATTTATATTTTTGTAATCATGTTTTTGTTTTTTTTTGTAATCATATTTGTGTAAATTTTTGTTTTAAATGATTAATAAGAAATTTTAATTTATTCTATTAAAATAGTTGGATCACACATATATTAATAAGTCATAATGCTATGTTAATAGAATAGACTTGTTATGCCACACAGTAAAAATCATTACTAGCTCCAATGATGCTATTTTTTTCTTCATATCCACTAGTATTACTTGTATCAAATATGTCATTTGTTTCCTCAGTTTTGACTACTTTTAATAATAAGAAATAATATAAGAAATGAAACATACATAAAGTTTCCCAACTATCTGAAGTATCTTCTTGCATATATGTAGTCTGCCAAGTACCTGCAAAGTCTGTCAAAATATTGGCAGATTAGCAAACTCAAATAAAATCAATAGTTTTGGTAGATTTTTTAAAAAGTTTTGCGACATACTTGAAGAGTTTGCTTAATATCTACATAAGCTGTCAGATATTGGTAGGTCTTCCTAGTATTTCCAAAGTATGTTGAGTGTCTGCAAAATCTGCATAAAATTAAATGTCAGGAAAGCAAACAAAATTCTAAATATACCGGTAAGTTTGAAAGATTTAATATAGTCTACCAAATAGGTGCCGAAATGTATTAACCTGCATTTGGATAAATTATAATAAGGATGCATATATACTTAACTGCACTAAATTCAAAAGAGTCGATATTCTGTTTTTGCCAAAAATGAAAAGGGAAAATGGCCAGAGTCTTCTATTGGCGCGACAATATCTAAGACTGACATCTATTTAGCTGTCCTCTTGTTTGGTTGTCTATTTTAGACTCTTGATAACTAAAAAGTTCATATACTCACTCATGTTTTTGAGCTAAAACGACGCAAAATTAACACAATTTCAGCGGAATAAAACCAAAAATGTCAATATTTTAATATTTTAAGCAATAAGTGTGTGGGCCGAACAATTTTTCCAGCCAATACACATGGTCTTACCATCTCAGTGGCTCTTGATTGATCTGCACAGACACAAAATGTCACATTAATTCTAAAAGAAAAACTAAAGTGACAATTTATACTGTTATACAGGTCAAATTATTTCCAGTTTTATACACAAGGGATGGTGATATATCGCTCATTAATTATAGGGTAATATACAAATATGAAGACGAAGTTATAAAACTACAAGCAAACTTGAGCAACATTTGAAATATTATGGTCGAGCCACAGGCAATCCAATAAATAGATCGGTTTCGACCTCTGATGAATGTTTGGTTCTGTAACCACCTTCGGGTTCACCTTTCTCAGTATGTAATGTTAGTGGCAGAAGCGGTCGTAGCAACCTCTCTCTGATTTCCTGAAAACATAGTATTTTTCCATATCATGTAGGGCTAAAGCACTGCTGTATGTTATTAATTCAACCAAAATCAAACAAGGTTTGTGAAACAACCAAATTTGAAGAGAGTTAACTAGTAATGTTATGATATAGAGGAAGCATACATATTCTAACATGCAACTTCCAACCGATGCGAGTACTAAGAAGATCCATGATTAAATAGGATAATCAAGAGTGGGAAATTAGTAAACAAACTAGCTCTTAATGAAATCAAGCCCTCCTCTCTCTATACATAGGGAGTGATATATTGGATTAAACTAGGTTTCAATTGTTTAAACCTCAATATTTTATAGTTCTTTTGAAAACCTAAATATTCTTCAATATGCGAACTCAAATGTGAAACCAATGGAAGGTTTTTCCTTTCGTTTGCATATAGCGTTAAGTTCTCAATAAGTTAATTAACGATGAAATCAAACGCAAACCCAAAAAACAAACAATTAAAAGCAAACCCAAACAAACATAAATTACTGCCTGAATAGTTCTCAAACTGAAACCAACCAATCCTTAATTAATCATGAATCTTCTCACAAGAAAAATGTTAAAAAAAAGAGATGGGATTTTCTACGTATTTAAACTTCTTGCTAAACGTTGAGATAGAAACTATATAAGTTATATGTTGTTTATATGTATCTTGTGATGAGTGATGGGTATTTACCTTTTCATGTAGCCTTCTTCTCTCGTTCATGAGTTCTCTCTCCTAGAATCAAATAAAGAAAGATCAATAAAAAGTGGATGGATCATGGAATATACAACGATACCATAAATTTATATTTCTAAATTTTACCTGTTCTTTTAGCTTTCCTAGTTGATCTGCATATAACTCAGCCTACGTACCAAAATCAACCAATGAAGGCATTATAATTCCAATAGGTGTGTGTCCGCGCGCGTGTGTTTTGTAACTGTACCTTTCTTGATCTGACAATACGAAGGCTTTTCTCAATCTGAATGTCTATCTCTTGAAGTTCTGCCACTGAACACGAACCCAAACCTTGCCCCATTAGCTTCCTTCATAGATAGTGGCATTCAAAATAGGTTTTAGGATTCAAACAAAATATTTTTTAGCTTAGAAAAACCGTAGTAATAGTGAGATAAAAACCGTTGCTGAACTTCAAGGAGATCAATCTTCTTAACCATTATATCCATTTCCTTCTTCAGCTCCTGCACAATCAAAAAAAATGCGGAGTACTTTAGTCTATATCAAATTTTGTTTGATTAAACCTTAAATCAAGAATTGGTTTACACAAACTACCTCCAGGTATAGTTGTAGTTGGGGCCTCCGTGGCACAAAATACTCATTACTAAACTTACCATATCTTTCTATTGTTTTCTCCATCCTGAAAAGTTAACTCACTGGTGATGCTTCCATTATCGAGTGATGATGATAAAATTCATAAGCTGAAGTATTATGGGCATTACTGAATGCTACATGAATAAATAAAAGTTAAATATAAGCTGAACTGAAGTACAGCAAAATCAATAAAACTCGAAAATTCTTAGTAAACTAAAAATAGAATTGTAATAGAAATATATAGCGATAACGCAAAAATATATCTAATAGATGACTGAAGTTTTATCTAAATTAGTTATGGGTTTGACTGTCATCTGATTTACAAATATAGTTTTAGGAATAATCTGATGAACAAGGTACAGTTTTTCACGTAATAATCATAAAAAATTGAAAGCTAATTTTAGTATTAGTGATGTTTGCTAATTTTTGCCGAACCCCTGTAAAATATAGTGGAAAAGTGAAAATTGATGGATATTTTAACTGGTAATTAATGCATTATTTTCAAACCCTGAAAATGTAAAAAAACAAACATTTAAAAGTAAAATGTTTTATATATATCAAGTGGAAAATCTCAAACATTGAAAATATAAATGTAAAAAAACAAACATTTAAAACAAACATTATTTTCTCTAAATATTGTAACTAAGAAGTCAAGTGGAATCTGTTTAAGTTCCAAGGTGTACGAATGTTCACTGATCAAGAAACCTCTTTTTTAAAAACCCTAATCCACTTGCTCGTGCTTGAAGAACAAACATTTAGTCAAGCTTTTGGTAGTTAATTGGTATCCTTATGTTTTAGCTCATCAAATAAAATCGAGAAGTACTAAAAGAGGAACCATCTAGAACTAAAACTTGAGAAAAAAAAGAATTTCTAAGAAAGTCAGAAACTAGGTAGCAAAAAGGGCAAATCTTTAACGTGTGTATATTGCAAAATCTCTGGGTACGATTTGGACAGAAAGAGATAGAACTATTCACTACAGAAGTTCTTGTCAATCAATTTTATATGTAGAGAAAAATTTGGAATTAGTACATATGTAAATTCTGAAAATAAGTAGACAAAGGAATCTTACTCGGAGCTAGAGAATTCATATAATCTTCCGTTCTGAGAGAAGACAATGGCCGCAACTTGAGCATCGCATAGAACTGAAAGCTCATGAGCCTTCTTAAATAGACCACTTCTTCGCTTTGAGAACGTGACTTGTCTGCTTGTCACGTTTTCGATCTTCTTGATCTCGATCTTTCCTCTCACCATTTTCCTGCAATACGAATTCCAAGATTCAGATTGAGACTCTTACTAAAGCCAAGTAATGATATTTGCTTCAGATCAAAACCAAGAAATGGGTTCTTAAGAAAACAAGGAGATTCAAAATCAGAAGTCAATGTGAGGAATATGTAGGAAACTGAGGAGATTCAAGACCAGATTTATCTAGATTTGTATTAGAAACACCAGAGAACACAATTTTTTCCAGAGGAAAATCAGCCGACAAATTACCTTTACAGATGAGGAATAATTAGCACAACTAAAATAAAGAACAGAAGCATAGAACTGGTGTGGAAAGTAAAACCCTGTAACGAAAATTTCAGAAAAATGCATGAGCTATAGATCTCGTGTTGCTCTCTGTCTCTTACCTCTGTGTCTTTGTACAGGAGCCACAAACCCTAAAGACTAAGTTTGCTTTTTTCTTGACAGAAAATAAAAAAGGAAATAGGAAGAGAAGAGATTTTATTTTCTTCCTTCGGTGATACTAGTTGGATTAATGATTAATACAACAGAGAACATAATGATTTAAAAAAGAAGAAGGTGAGTCCTAGGTTTTGATTAAAGAAATCTCCATGACTTTATCTGTTTTTGGTAAAATTAAGAATCGATAGCAAAAGGAAACATTTTAATTTACTAGAAAATAAATAATTTTAAATAACACTTTTAATTGGGTTCTCACAAAAATTCTCAGAAATACAATAAACTATAGATGGTGGTTCGGCTGGTCGAGGGAAGCGTTGATAAATCTAGATCATTGTGTTTTGCTACGTTGGAAGGCTTTTCGCATTAATTATCTTTTAAGCTTTTACTAGATTTTGATCTGCGCTTTGGAAACGCGGAATATTTTAAGATGAAAAAATTCACTAATAACTTAACAAATATTTTGGTAATTTTTAAAGAGTGTGTATTTAAAATATTTTTGCATTTAAATCAGTGTTTTTAAATTCAACCCGATTGTGATTAAACCGGTTAATTCGGAGATCTGTCAATTCAATTTAAGTTTTTAAAAAATTCATATTAAAAATCACTAAAACCCGAGACTAACCGATTGAACTGATGGATGACCGATATGTAATCTAATTTGATTTAAATTGTAATATTTTCATAATTTGTAATCTTATAATCCAAATTTTAAAGTTCATTATTTTGCAATTTATGAAATTATGACGTTTCTACAAAATTTTAAAGAGAAAATGATAGATATAAAATAACTAAAATTAATTATTCTATTGTTTGGAAACATTGATAGTAGTATAGAAATATATTGTTTGGAAACATTGATATTAGTATAAAGAAATAAGTATATTGTTTGGAAACATGGATAGTAGTATAAAGAAAGGAACATTAGTAATTTAATATAGGTTTAACTATAAAGTATAAATGTGTATTTAATTTAAAACCTTACAAAATAAATGTTAGGTCCAACAGAATGTTTCTGTTTTAATAAGATAGATAGATGTAAATGGTTCTCATTTGTTGTGTTTTAGTTACAGGCTATATTTTTTTACTGTCGAGTTGACCAAAAAAAAATACTGTTGTTGTGTTGTTCCGATATTGCTTTTAGTTATTTTCTTTCGAGCTCTTACTCCTGGATTTTATGGTATCCACCAATTTATGTATCAAATATTGAATGGATATTATTAGATGAAAAAGCTATATATATATATTAATATAAAATATTGTTTTTTGGAGTGAACGTTAAATTTTGTTTACCAAAAAAACCTATTTACATCTGCATCCTTGTTTGATCAAATTATACTTCTTACTTCTTTTTATACTACTTACTATCTATAAGAGAATATTCACAATCTTATTCCAAACCAAAATTGTAATGTACCATCCATACCCATTACTGCCTTCAATCTCCAGAGGCTAAGCTTATTACGGATCCCTTTATTGAGTATCTTCTTCAACGTTGTCATTGGCAACAATTTATTACCATACTTGATCTTGCTCCATTGCTGCTTGAAGCGCATATCTGATACAAAATAACCTCTTCTTTCCTATGGTCTCATTTGTAATTAGTTGTTCAATGGCAGACCAGACATTGGTATAGAGTTTCTCAGGATCCCTTTGGCGAGATGTTCTCATACGTGTGAGGAGTAAAAACACTCAAAGAAAAGGTGATCCCCAGACATGTTGAAAACTCTTAGGCTTCAATTGGTGACCATGAATACAAAAAAACTGAACAAATTACAACTTAAGAAATTGAATTGGGGAAAAAAAATTATAGAGGAACAAACGTTCCCTCTCAAATTTAGAAGAGGAAAATACTTCTTCACTATTCATCAATATATGAGGAACAATGAGGAATGGGGTGGCATATGTTGTTCATTTATGATACCTCAGAAATTTAAGTTTTCAAAAAAAAAACTTTATAATTTAAGATATTCACCATAAAATATAAATATATTTGAAAGACATGTTAAATTTTTTTTTCAAATCGCTCTAAACAATTAGAAAATGAATTGAGGCATTCAGCTCTAATGATAAATAACTCACAACTTTGAATACTGTCTTATTCATCCGAGTGTGACTAGTAAGAGCATGTCCATCAGTAATATTCTCTATCTCGATTTCCTATGTAACTGTTTTGATTATTTTAATTTTTTTTCCTTTTGACTTTTTCAGAAAAATAATAATAATAATAGCCTAATCTATCGCGGACTGTCATGTGTCATGGAGCCCGTAGAACAGTGACGAATCGGTATCACTCCAGCAAACCTCGGTTTCCAGAGTTCACCTCCTCTTCTTTATTATATAATATATTTTTTTGAAAAACGTGTGAACTCCTTTTTAAAACCTCTAATGAGCATGCTCTAAGACTCGTAAAAATTTGGATTCTGCGGGTGGTAATTAGTGTTTTTGGTTAAGAAAGCTTATCATAATTAGATAATGAAAATAATTTGCTTTTGTGGGTAAAGAGTGGGTGGAATAATAATTATTATACATAGACAAAGAATAGTGTTCTTCGATCGGCGTGTCAACATCATCGTACAATGACGTTCACTGCCAACCATTTGTTTTACGACACGTATGCCTTTTTCACTTTCCCCAAATCATGGTCAGCTTCTGTGTAATGTGACCTCGTCTTTTAAGATTACGCAGATTCCTTTTTTTCTATTCACTCGGTTATTTGCAATCTTTAGTACTATTCCTCTTTTCTGTTAAAAGAAAAACTATAGAGTATGTGTCGAAACATAAGAAAAAGCGGAATAGAGTATCGTCTCCAAAATCTACATTCGTGATAAGGGAATATGATGTCATATTTCTTCTTTTGTTTTCGTTTTGTTTTCTCTCTTTCTTTTTTGTCGTGGGACTCTTTTTTTCTTCACTTTAGAATACTTAAATTAAAACATTTGAGATACAACATCAACGGGATGAAAAGATAACTCCAAAACAAAAGCTGACAGAAACAGATTTCCTCGGAGACTAAGCCTTAAGGAAGCAAAACAACATAACATCACAAGCCAATAAGTAAAGTACAGCAATAGTGTAAATGATTTCCACCCGTAAACCATGCTTGACAAACTCCTTACGTCCTCTTGTTACCAAAACGTGATAGGTAACTTTAACCTCCCATTACAAATAAGCATAACAAGTGAGACCATAAGCCTATGCTTCAGAATCCAGCAAGAACAAGCCACCCAAGAGCTGGAACAGACGATCCTACAACGATGTCAACGAACATGGACCACAAAGCGCTAAGAAGAAGCCATGCATGAAACAAGAGCTCGGACTATATTAGTGATGGACGTAACTCACATTCAAAAGCTACCTCAAAAGTGGAGGATTGCCTATACACATATATATTGCCAAAGATCACATCATTTAACGATGTGGGACATTCTAATAGCCCCTCTCGAGATGTGGGTGGGCGGATATACCATAGTAAGATGGACCATTTTTATAGGCTACATAGGTAGACAATTATTTATATGGGAAATCATCTGCTGGGCTTAAACATGAGCTCTGATACCATATTAGTGATGTGCCTAACTCACATCCAAAAGTTAGCTCAAGAGTGGAGAATTTTCCCATACACATATATATTGCCCAAAGATTACATCATTTAACGATGTGGAACATTCTAATAGACTAGTCTCTAGAAAAAGCCAGGGAGCGAAACTAACCACACCGGACAAACCCACCTCAAGGGATAAAGATGGGAATGAACGAAACCAGCATGAGACGAGGACATAGATGAACAAGGAGCCCAACTTCACATGAGATATTAGTTTCGCTCCCTGGCCTGAATGGATATCCAAAAATAACTGAACATATATATTAAATCTTATATTTCTACTTCACTTCTCTTATTTTATTAAAAATATTTATATTGATGTTGTACATGACTCAAGATCAGATAATATATATATACTTAAAAAATAGAATTACATTAATTTGGTTATTGTTTTGAAACAACTTTTATTAATGCACGAAACAAGAATTTGACATGCATTTTAAGTTAGTAACAAATCACTTTATCCGTATAAAATAAGAAAATCAGTTAAGTTATTAAATACAAGAAACTTGATAATGAAAATTTTGACTTTTTCAAGATTTATAAATTCGAACCTAACTTGAAATAATCAAATCCGGACTAAAAATGTCTGAATCCGATCCATAGTGTAAAAATTCTCAAACGGGGTCTATACCCATATACTCAAATATCCAAAAATCTGATATAACCGATCTGGATCCGACTGGTTCCGAACACCCACCCATAGATTTTGTTAGGGGTGGGCACTTTATCCGATACCCGAAGTGGTACCCGAATCCGACCCGAAAAACCCGAACCGAAATCCAAACCGAAATAGTAAAATATCCGAACGGATATTAAATTAGGAGAGATTGGATATCCGAACCCGAACGGATAATAGCCGAATGTGAATGGATATCCGAAGATAACCGAACATATGTATATTTACCCTTATTTTTCTAGCTTACATTTCTCATTTTATTTAAAATATTTATATTGATGTTACACATACTTTAACATCATATACTATATATATAATTATGAAAAAAATAATTCGATATTCATTTAAAATGCATGTCAACTTTTTGTTTCATGTATTAACAAAAGTTACATCCAAAGTTTAAAAACAATAGCCAAATTAATAATTTTATTTTTGAAATGTTATCTCTAAATCTATTAATCATTCAATCTATAAAAAAATAGAAAAATCAGCTAAGTGAAATCTATATTTTTAAATACAAGAAACTTAAAAATTGAAAATTTTATTTTTATTTCTTCTAAAATCTAAATATCCGAACCCGATCTGAAATAACCGAACCCGAACTAAAAATACCCGATCCGAAGTACAGAAATACCCGAACGGATTCTATATCCCTATACCAAAATACAGGAAAATCCAAAATACCCTACCCGAATCCGAACGGGTACTCGAACATCCACCCCTAGATTTTGTAGTAGTTATAGTTATAGTCTTATAGGGGGTATCAGTGTCTATTGGCAAAATTATACGGTGTGTGTAATTGTTAGTTTGTGTAGTTAGCCAATTATTAGTAAAACTTTGGTAGAGAGTCCAAATACTCGAGATATAAACCGATTAACAAACCAGATGTATTGCAAAATCATCTTTAATTAGACTTATATTATATAGGCTTGGGCTTCAAACATTTTGAATGGGCCTGCTCATTAAGGTCTGGAAAATATCAGTAACATAATTTTGCTTAAAATTGAATTAAAGTGAAAAAAGTTAAAAAAAAAAAAAATGAATTGGATACATCATATACATATAAATCCTCTGATGTTACATCCTCCCCAAATCGCGAAGATGGGAGACAAAGGAGAATTGTCTGCAACAATAAAGTGGCCGAAGATCAAAGCCAAACCCAATCTCAGTGTCTCTTATCTCAAGAATCTTGATCTCTTCACGGTAAATTATCTCATATGTACAATCAATTAGCTGTTGTTAACTTTGTTCGATTCAATCTAGGTTAAACCCATGAGGTATCAATTGCAGTTTATGTTGATGAACGATGACCAACCAACAATAGATCTTTAGTTCATGTAAAAATTTATAGATTCGTCCGAATCTTTGATGTTTGATGTTTAAGTGGTTCTGTAATATACTTTTAACATTTAGGTTGGTTGATGATGATTTCAGGTGGAGAACTGTCTCACTAGTGATGAGTCAAAGGGCTTTGTTAAAATCGCAGAGTCTCTAGGTTTCACTCACCAAGGAAGCCGAGGCCCTGCTTATGGTGAAGCTTTTAGAGATAACCATCGAATCTCTGTGAACGATCCTGTTCTTGCTGACTCACTATGGCAATCCGGGCTTTCTAATTTGTTTACTGATATCAAGATTAGGAGGAGAGTTGCTGTTGGTTTGAATCCAAACATTCGATTTTACAGGTTTTGCACATTTATTATCACATTAACGTTTCTCGAAATTTTATAGTTTCATTATTTGGTTTCTTGGTGATGGTTAAGAATACGCATCCTTTGTTGATTTTCAGGTATAGTGCTGGTCAGCATTTTGGTCGTCACATTGATGAAAGTGTTGATCTTGAAGATGGGAAGCGGACCTATTACACACTGTTGATATATCTAAGCGGCAACAATAACGCAAAATCCAAATCCAAGAGCAGTTCTACGAGCAAGACAAATGATTCTTCTTCAGCTGAGCCTTTAGTAGGTGGAGAAACTGTCTTTTATGGTTCAAGGAACAGTATCGTAGCTGAGGTAACTTTCAAATATTTTTTTTTCTTTCTTTTTTTTGTTTTCTTTTTCTTAGTTCGGTATAACGTTTATATGAACTTGTTTTACCGGCCGCAGGTAGCTCCAGTGGAAGGTATGGCTCTGTTTCATATTCATGGAGACAAGTGTATGTTGCACGAAGGAAGAAATGTTTCCAAGGGAGTCAAGTATGTGTTCCGTTCTGATGTTGTTTTTGCATAACGAAACATTATTCAAATTCTCTGTGTTTTGTGTTTCGCAAATTTATTACTTTCATTCAACATTTCGAACCATCAATTAACTTTATGTTCACTGAAGCAGAACAACGTTACATATAAAGCAAACGATGCAACTCATAGCGAACTATAATACTGTTAATACATAAATGAATTATAAATGCAATCAAACTTAAAGAAATGAAAGCTCTCAATTGAATATATTTTCCGTAGACTTACTTTTTTAATTGACGAAACGAGTGTTGGCTCTCACTTCTCCTGTCTCCTTGACACCAAAGTTCCCAAGTTTCACCATGGAAGTTGCAAACTCTCTGAAGAAGGCCTTTTGGTCTCGAGCATATGTCTCAACGATCCACTTAGTCCGGTAGTCTCCTAGAAGCGCCTGATCAGATCCAAACACACCTTTTCCTGATAGTATCTGCCTGTAGTAATCGTTATCGAAAACCGAGGTCGTAGAGTCCAAGAAAGTCCCTGCGTTCTTGCCTCGGTTGTTAGATCTCGGGCATTTATTTTTCAGGCTTTGCGCAAATGCAAAGTTCATCGAAGGATCGATATCGTGGAACTTGCTGAAGTTATGAAGACGGGCCTCGAAAGAAGAGCAATGAGAGAATCCTATCGTGTGGCCGCCGGAGAGTGTAACCATGTCTTTCACTGACAAGCCTCTTGCTGCAAAGCTTTGGATCAGTTGAGACACGTTGAATGTTGGTCCTGGGAGATTGATCGTCTCGGTTGCTCGTGACATTCTCCCATCTTTTCGCCCTTTCAGTACGCTCCAGTAAGGACCACCGGACTATGAAATGAAAAAAATATTGCATATAGGTTTTAAGAGGTGATGACAAATACCATAAAATGATCACTATATCACGAAGACTCACCAAGGTGACCACATCTCTAGCTGCAATGGCGATCACGTCCGCACAAGAAACAGTACGAGGACAAACCTCTTCAAGCTTTGTCTTGGCATTATCTATCACGTAAAATGATCGTACCGAAATGTTTGGTGGGCCGTCCTTCTCAGCTTGGTTTGACTTGGTCGAATCTAGTAGAATAGACGCATCACACCCCTAACAACCCATCCAAATAATTTACAAACGATCTTCAACTTCATGTCTAGTTGAATTAAATTTATCAACCATCAAAGAAAGAAGATGCATACCCTGATGAAGCAGTCGTGGAAGAACATTCTGAGGAGACGAGCAGGCACTTTGGGATCATGCAAGATAGCCTTCTTAACAGTTTCAAGTATGATTTTCTCGGCAGCAGGGCACGATCGGTCATAGTAATGAGCATCAAGAGCAGCTTCTGAGGGCTTAACTATCACAAATACGGTAAAAATCATCGCCAAAACGAGTCTCTTGGAGAATGCCATTTTAAGTTTTGTGTGTTTAAGCCTCAAGAAGTTCCTTTTGTTCTTAGAGTCGTTTGAGGGTTTGATGATAAAGAAGATGCTAGGCTATAATTGGCTTATATAATGTTTAACTCTCTAGAAAATGTGTGTGTAAAAATATGCTTTAAAGTTACTCTAATTATTTGGAACAAACATGCATATATTCCGGTGTTTAATTTTTCTCTCTTATAAAATTGTACTTTGAGTCTAAGCATGCACTTTGTTTATAATATGTGAAGCTGAGCTGGACAGAATATATACTGTTTTTTTTCTTTTTTTTTTGATAAACAATAAAAATGTGTATTTATTTGATATCACTATTGTAAAGAACAGTTTATATTTTCAATTATATTATTCGATGGTCTTGACATTTTAACTATGTGTTAAGAGAAGTATTAATTAAGTTTATTTGTCATTAATATTAAACTACATTTATGTTAAACGAATTTATGGCAAGTGCATAACTAACCGATATAACAAGTTAACTTTCAATTAAAATGTACAAAATATAACTAAAAATTCAGTTAGAATCCAATTTTAATTTATTACTAGATTTTTATCTGTGTTTTCAAGTGAAATGATTTTAAATTTTTTTTACTTTAATGGAAATGATTGTTTTAGTTTTTTCTTTTAATATATTGTGGATTTTGTTTTTGTAAGAACACGTTTAGTTTGTTATGACAAAAACAATTGTGTATTTAATAGAATAAATAAGTTCAATTTATTAATTTATGACTTTTTATATTATTTGATTGGTAAATCAAATAAAACTATTTTTGAAAGATAAAATCTCTATCTCACATTGGTTTTAGGTTTTTTTTACATGTTTTAATATCTGAAAGATATCTGTTCGTTTAACTCACATCATTTTTTGACAAATTAACTCACATCATAATGGTTTTCTTTAGAGAAAAATACCAACTAAACCAAATTTTTGTTACAAAAATGAAAAATAGCATCACAAGGAGTAAAATGACCAAAAAAAGTTTTATTGAATGGTAAATATGCATTTATAACCCTTAGGTTAATAATATAATATTTAGGGTTTAGACTCTAGAGTTAAGGGGTGGGTTTTAAGAATGTTTTTAAATATTTAAAATTTTCAAAACAAAAAGTGTTATTTTGGTCATTTTATTTTGTGACCTCTATTTTATGACAAAAATTAAAAAAGTGCTATTTGAGGTGAATTGTCTTTTTATTTAACTCATTTGGCATTACTCTAAATATTTTATACGTTTGAGAAAACATCTACACTCGAATGAAGCCACAATTGTATCCTAACCGACCACACAATCAAATAGTATAACTCTTTTGTATTTGTTTCTGTCAAGTTAAATAAATGTAGATCTAATTCTAATATTTAATTTTAAAACGTCATTTTACTATTAAAATTTGATTAATCGTAATTTAAATATTTTATTTTATAATACATTTTTTAGAAAATTAAGTTTATTTGTAAAAACGTAAATGTGTAACCTTTTGTTGTTTGTTTGCATATTACTTAAATTTAGCTTTAAAATAAAAAATAATTAGTATTGATTTATTTTATTTTATCTCTATTTTTTTAGTATTATAATTACACTTATAGAATATATAAATATATTAGCATGTTTTTAATTTTTATTTTTATATAATTAAAATTTAATAAATATTAACTTATAATAGTATTTTGAAATTGTTAAAAATATTTTATAAGATTCTGTGACAAAATAAAAAATTATAGTCAAAATTTAAAAGATATGAAATATATTATGAGTTGGTTAATTATATAAACGAACTTTAAAAAAAATTCAATGGCATTTTTTGTACTATATCACATGTTGCAATGTTGAATCCATAGAGTACTTATGTTTAATAGAGTAGATTTCTATTTTGATATAAGATTGCATTATAATTGACGTAACACAAAATTAAAAAAAAAAATACATTTTAAGAGAAAAAGGAGAGGGAATTGAAAAACTAGGAAAAAAATTAGTAAATGTTTTGTTCTTATCATTTTAAATAAACATTTACTAATTTTTTTCCCAAGTAACATATTTCTTTGCTCAATTTATTTAAACACATATAATTAAAATATTGATAATGTTATTATCTATATATAGTTTATTATTCCCTCTTTCATTTTACATTGACGTTGGTGACATTCCCATATATTGATTAACATCGACAATGTTGTTTTTAACAATATCGTTGAGAAGAAAAAACAAGTCTGTCACCTTTATGTAAATTGAGATAAGCCGAACCTTTTGTAAATTAATTAATGGAAGCATAGGTTAATACAAATTCTAGTTACAAATAATATATTTTCGTAAAACTTGGATAAATCATTTTTTAGCAAAAAAAAAAAAAAAAAAAAAAACTTGGATAAATCATATAATATTAATTTTCTTTTGTAACTTGAACCTAAAATGACATAGGAAACTCTTACGATGGAAAGACTTTAGGATTAGAATCCGGATCGTGCCAACCACAGGATGAGGTGGTATCTTTTAGAATATGCATAATGGTGTGCGTGGGGACAGAGTAAGATTAAAAATGAATAAAGAAGTGAATTAAAAGAGAAGATGGTCAAAAAGAGTTGCTACTGTTGAGCTATGCCTATCAATATTTGGTTTCAATGCCTTCGCTTAGCGGTACGGTTGGTGAAGGATTTATCGTACTATTTTTTTCTTTGTGCATCCTTTCTTTTGCTTGTTACCTGTACTGCACTAAGGAAATTATCATAGTATGGGTTCGGCATTTTTAAGTTTGTAACTGTACGAATGAGGTAGTTTTAGTTTGTAATTCTAAGAATGGGTAACCTAAGATAAGATAAGAAAGTATCCTCGATTTTTTAGCAAAAAAACAAAAAGATAAGATAAGAGAGAAATGTGTCCATTTTAACTTTTTTTATCTATAAAACTTGGGTAAAGTATACACACATGCGCATGGATAAACTGTACACATACGCATGTGCTTGGATAAACTGTATACTATACATATGCAGATGCATAAAAATGTAGAAAAAGATGTGGGTAATCTGTACACTCATAAATGGGCTTCTTACATGTGTATTGAGGTGTAGAAAAAGGTAGATATTATTGTCTGCTTATCAAGGTGAAGAATTTGCTGGATGAGCTTGACTACAAGTTGTCCGCTTCATTGCTGTTTGGTTTCGAAACTGGGAAAACCATAATTGGAACTTTCGCTTTGCAATGTCGGGTTTTTAGATAATCTTCGATGTAATTTGGGAGGATGAGGGACGAGTAGAATCAATTTAGGGCAACAATTTAGAGTAGAAGAAACACAATGGAAAACAGAGGTTTTGTGGAACAAAATCAAAGATTCAATATATTTAGACATGGTCTTAAGTATTGTGGTTATCTATAATATTTGGTCATTTGTTGGCAAGTTTATGTGGGTAAGTTACCAACAGCTCACGGTCTCTAGCTTGTTACATGCAAGCCGATAGGCGAAACCATTGGAGGTCCAGATCTAGAAAATCAGCCATCAGCGTTAAGCCACCGCCCAAAAGATACTCAAACTCCATGCTTCTTTGCCAGAGAATACTTCACCACCATGAATTTTCGGAAAGGAGAACCGAGGAGATCGAGCTTGGAATCTAAGCACCATATCTGATCTCTCAGAAGCTAGAGCCCTGGTCAAACCTCCAAACTACTGCATAAAACCACCGCCTTGAGAAACTCCAACCTACAAACCACTAATTTTGATTTGGACCTCATAAGAGAGACAAAGTGAGGCAAAAAGATAAACATAGAAAATAGTCCTTTTATAGCAACCAAAACCGATCACCTGAGAGACAACTCGAGCTCGCCGAAAATCTCCACAACTACTCTACCAATTCTTTACCAATGAACTATATGACTTTATTTTCCAAAAGAACTCACAAAAATGCACTAAGAAATGAGTATATAGAAAATCGGCAATGAATTCCATAACATGCATATTACAAAGTACAAACCTATGCTAAGTGAGATAAATTTTCATAATCTGAAAGTGAATATAAGAGCTTTCGAATTAGGGGTAGGGGAATAAAAACTGATCTAGTGACTAGGTCTAGACTGGGCATGTAACCTGTCGAACCGAACCAATTTTTTTTTGGTTCGATTAAGGTTTGGAATTTGGTTTCGTTCGGCAGAGTTTTGAAAATGATTTAGTTTTTGGTACAGTTTTCAGATTGTAAAAAAAAAAAAAACTTTATCTAAATTAGCCGAAACAACCAAACCAAATTAATCAGAACCAAAAACAACTGTATTTAATTGAAGTAAACTAATTTAACTGAAAATATCTGAAACGAAAAAAAAAATAGATTTGTTCACCGAAACTTGGAAACCAAAACTAACCGAGCCAGCTTTTTTGGTTCTCTTCGGTGATAAATAAATCGAAACCAAAAATACTGGAACCGAAATTACCGAATAAACCAAAACCGCAGGCCAAGTCCAGAACAGTCGAACACAGAAAGAACTCTTCGCGGTCCAATTGATTAAATCCGGACGAACCAAGTTGATGAATCGGTTAAGACCCGGTTAAAGATTTAGGTTAATCTCTCATCATTTTCTCATCTTGAACCAGTGTCGTGCAAACACAGGAGAGAGTTTGTTGATCTCGACCTCGCTCCACACTTGACAGAGATCAGCGCCACTCTCCTCCTTCTCGCTTTGCTCTCGGAACCTTTTGGTACGCTTTCTCCGATCTGATGATTGTGGTGATTGTTCTCCAATGATATGGTTAATGTTTCTAGTTTCCAATCTAATTGATCATCACTAAGGGGGTTCCAAGTTAGCATTTTGTGTATTAGGTTGCTCATGATTTTTGATTATTGAAATGGCTTATATTGACTTTAATCAGAGCTTCATTGAACTGAACTTGTAGCTTTTTCATCTCTTTTGAGACTGGCTTTATCGAACAAGTTTGAATTTGTGTTTAGTTTTAGAATGGATATGGTTTTAAAGCTCAATTTGGAATGTGTGTTTTAAGGATAAAAGATAAGATGAGCAGTGAAGTTGGTAGAGTATACCGTGACCTTCTTAAAGCAGTGGTGAAACATGTTGGCAAAGAAGACCACAAGTCTCATTTCTTAGACTTTGTCAAGCACGAGTTTCGCAATAACGCAAACTCACTAGACAAAATCAACCTTGCCCGCAACTACGCTTATCTTCTTAATAGCATTCACTCTCACAAGGTATCATTCTTCATGACTATGTTATGTTTTGTTCTCCATGATGGGAACAAATAGGTTGGTTGGTTGTTTCTTGTGTCTAGTCTCTCACGTGGATATGTGAATTGGTTATGGCAGGATCTGTTGTTCTCATACAACATTGCAGTTGACAGAACTGAAGAAATGAAACGAGTTCTTGGGAAGTCTGCAGCTAGTGTAGGCCTTCGTCTTCCCGAGGTTTACCAGCCTTGATCATGCAAATGCATAATAAGCCACTCTGGTGTCTTCATTTCCTTATTAGACATATCTTGGTTAACTGGAATAAGTGGTATCCTGTTTGTAGCCAGGGCAGCTCTTTTGCATTAACAGATCTGTGATGCATGGATTTACAAATTTTCCTTGTGTTGTTTACACATACGTTTGGAGACAAAAGTATGGTACCAAGAACATATTCAGGTTCTTGATATATATACAATGTGTTGTATCAAACCACCAAAGTGAAAGAAGCGATGACAAACTGTGATATAATAAAGATCTTCATTTCTAAGCAAATAATAGTTATGATGTTCGTCAGGAACTTGTCTGGCATGACTTCAAAAAAACCACCTTTTGTTCTTATAATAGCCATTGATTTTATCAACATCCTAATCTGATGTTGAAATGTTATCCAAGACATAAAGATACGTGTTCTCGGTCTATCTATGTTTGGATAACGAGTAAAATGAGTTTATCTAAATCACATAAAATAAAAGCCAACCACCGCTTCGATTTTTCTCGTTCATATATTTTTAATGTAATTTCTTTATTTATTTGATTGTGATTTCGATGCTGACCCCTTTATTTTCTTTAATCATTCTTTAAGGCTTTAGTGGGTTTGGTTTCTGTTTCCCTTCATCTAAGAGTTGAGATCACTAGAGTAGCTTAGAGCAGAGAAGAGTTATGGGAAAAGGAGGAATGTCTCAGGGAGAAGGCTCAAAGGTTGAAGAAGAGAACATGGCTGCCTGGTTGGTTGGTGTCAACACTCTCAAGATCCAACCTTTTCCTCTTCCTTCCCTTGGTAAGCGCAAAACTCTTCTTCTCATGGGATTAGATTGGATTTTCATGTGAGACCCTTTTGTTCAAACTCCTTGAAGGTCCTCATGATGTGAGAGTTAGGATGAAGGCTGTTGGAATTTGTGGAAGTGATGTTCATTACCTCAAGGTAACTTGTAATAATCAGAAATAAATCTTTTTTTTCTTGATTTGTTATTGTCTTAACATTAGTTTATGATGTTACAAAAACAAGACCATGAGATGTGCGGATTTCATTGTGAAAGAACCGATGGTGATTGGACATGAATGTGCCGGGATCATTGAAGAGGTAGGTGAAGGAGTGAAACATCTAGTGGTCGGTGACCGAGTGGCTCTTGAGCCTGGGATTAGTTGCTGGAGATGCAACCTCTGCAAGGAAGGAAGATACAATCTTTGTCCTGAGATGAAGTTCTTTGCAACCCCACCGGTTCATGGCTCTCTAGCTAACCAAGTGGTTCACCCTGCGGATCTGTGCTTTAAATTGCCTGACAATGTGAGTTTGGAGGAAGGAGCAATGTGTGAGCCACTAAGTGTTGGTGTGCATGCTTGTCGCCGAGCTGAGGTTGGTCCTGAGACAAACGTGTTGGTAATGGGAGCCGGACCTATTGGACTTGTCACCATGTTGGCTGCTCGTGCCTTTGGTGTGCCAAGGATTGTGATTGTGGATGTTGATGATAACCGTTTATCCGTAGCCAAACAGCTAGGCGCAGATGGGATTGTTAAAGTGACAACAAGCTTAGAGGTTCATTCTCTTTTTTTACTTTTTGAAACATAATGATCTGATTGTATAAGATAAGAATCTGTTCCTTTTAACTTTTTCAGGATGTTGGTTTTGAGGTTGAACAAATTAAGAAAGCTATAGGGTCAAACATCGATGTGACATTCGATTGTGCGGGTTTCAACAAAACCATGTCGACGGCATTAGCAGCCACTCGATGCGGCGGTAAAGTCTGCCTTGTCGGAATGGGTCATGGTATAATGACTGTCCCTCTCACTCCCGCAGCTGCAAGGTAATAAATAACCTCTTTTGAACATCACATCAAGAAACTTTGGAAACAACCATGGTCCTGAAACAGTTTGGTTTTGAGACAGGGAGGTAGATGTGGTGGGTGTGTTCAGGTACAAGAACACATGGCCTTTATGTCTCGAGTTCCTTACAAGTGGTAAGATTGATGTGAAGCCACTCATAACCCACAGATTTGGTTTCTCTCAGAAGGAAGTGGAAGATGCCTTTGAAACCAGTGCTCGTGGAAGCAATGCTATTAAAGTTATGTTCAATCTCTGAAACAACGGCAAAAAAAAAGTACTTGCTCTTCTAAGAACATTTCAATGTTTCTGTAATAAGAACGCGTCTGCACCTTTGTTCATGTAATCATTATAACTCTCGTCAATCCTTCTTGAATAGATTAATCCTTTATTATGACAAATCTGACCATACAATTTAAACTGTTACAAGACGGACAGACAATGCTGAAGCTGGACAAAACTCTCCCAGTTCTGTCTCAAACCTCCTAACATGGCATAGTCTCTCATCCGACCATGGGCCCTTCCTTGCTAGGATAGACGATCCTTCCTTGCTAGGATAGACACAGAGAGGGAAACTCATATATAATGGTACAAGAAGATCGTAGGAAAGAACTTTTGACAAGATTTCGAACTTCCTCAGGACATAGCCGTGGTTGGAGCGGTGGACCACTTCCATACTTTAACTTGACCGGTTCCATCACCCGTGAAAAATATGCCCCCTGGACCTATCTGGATGGACCGTATCTCTTGCTTTGCAAAGATTTTGCCCCTCTCCGTAAATCTAATAAATGGAACACCTAAGCTTTCAGATAACAGAGGGAAGAATCAGAGAGTAAGTGCTGCGAGACTTACGATGGCAAGTCGTAGAGACGTAAAGTACTGTCATTGCAAGAGCACAACAAAACCGGCTTTGCTTCTGCATCATGTACACCGCATAAAGCTAGCACTCCCTGACATTTATACAAGCTGTTTAGTTATACAATACATAATAGATTAGGACCAAAAGAAGAGGAGAAAGAAATTATACATGTTCTTCTTTGTGAGTGTATGTAACTTCCAAGTTGCCTCCTTCAACTGCAGCCCATATCTATAAAGCCCAGAAAGAAAGAAAGAGAGAAAAATAAACGTCAATACGGGGAAAGTTGAAAAATTTCATCTGATGGATAGTTAGCGATGAACCTGACCTTTACAGTGTTGTCCAATGAGCAAGACAAAAGAAACTGGTCCCAGCAAATGAGAGACATGACAACTGATGTATGATCCGTGAGCGTTTGTATGCATTGAAGATTATCCAGGCTCCAAACCTACAAACACATAAACCCCAAAAATATTAGCTCAAACAAAAACAACGGAGGTCTTTTTTTAACTCACACATGGTAGATAATACTAGTACTGACTTTAATAGATTTGTCCATGGATCCGGAATAGAGTCTATTGGCCCCAACATATAGGGTAACAACAGCAAGTGTGTGGCCCTTCAATGACGCAGCCGGTTCAAAGCAGTTAGTGGCAGCATTATATCTCCATGCCAATATAGAACCATCCTGCACGGAAAATATACAACTTACTTAACAAAAAAAAAAATTATAATCAAAGAGATCTTTGCAAGAGAAAATTATAATTTTACCTGTGTGCCAGCAAAGAGTAGGTCAGTACCCACGACAAGAGAATACACTTGGCCAACAGGTCCACTGAGACTTTGGTCTACACTGGTTTCCATATTCCAAGCCTGTATCAACAACAACAACACTAATAGAAGCGGATCCTTGATATTGTGACAGTCAATGCGTAAGTATAAGTCACCTTCACAAGATTTGGCATGCCAACCAATAGCCACGGACCTTCATTAATCACACAGCCAACTTCCGCACCAAGATTGAGCACGCTTGTACACTAATCCAAAGAGAAAACAATAGTAGCCACTATAAGTAAGCTTAAAACAGGATCAGAAATCAATTTCCAATAATATAGCCAGGTTCTCATTACCCTACTTGTACAAATTAAAAGAAAATAAAAGAAAGGAAGCAAGACCTGTCCAGAAGCACAATCCCAGACACGAATAGTCCCATCTTTACTCCCAGTGTAAAGCTTATCAGAACCAGAAGGCAAAGCAATCCCACTCACAAGCTTCTCATGACCATCAAGCTGAGTCAGCAGCGAGAAACCATCTCCTTTGCTCCAACAATGCAAGTATCTACACTTATCACCGTGACTACAGCTCCCATCCACCCAATATCTGCAGACTTTCTCCGTCTTCGTCACCACCGTCCTGCTGTTCCCACCGAACCTACCCCAAGTATTACTACTAGCGCTCCCGTTAAACCCGGGTCCTCTCCGGTGACTCGGACCCGTAAACCCAGATTCGTCGGCGACCCTTTTGTTCGAAACCGGACCCGGTAACTCTCGGTGTAGAAACTGGCATGGGTTCCGATTGCACCGTCCCGCTCGCCAGTAGGAACAAACCTCCTGACGTGAGCCCTTTGCCGCCCCCGCCGCCGGACGATTCGACCCGCCGAGACGGTTGAAGACTCGCTTGGTGCCTCCGTTCAAATCGAAATCCATGGCCTTTTGTATTTTCTTCAGAATCCGATAAACCACAAAATTGGAGGAAGCCCTAGAAAAATTACGAAACAAAATTAGGTTTTTGTATTAAAAAAGCTTCGGATCTTCTTGAAGAGGACACAGGTAGTAGAGAGAGAGATACTAAAGAGTTGCGTCAGCTTGACGACAGTAGTAGTTATTGTTTTACCCTTAACGAGATTTTATTTTGCAAAATTACTTTTACTCGTCTGTTTGTCGGAATGTCGGTTTAAACCGGTTATTGTTCTTTGCCTTAAATTTGAAATTGAATACACTGGACTTGCAAGATTGTTTTATTTTCCGAACATACCGGTTGTGCTTAGTGGAAAAGATGATAAGAATGGCGTACTGCACTTACATTCTAGATTAAAGAGCACGGTGCAAACAGAATTTGGTTAACATCCTCAATATATCTTCACCATTGCTACATTGTAATTTGTAAATACAAACGTAAGCAAAGGCAATTAATTCTGCTAACAACATGTAACAGGAATTATGCTTGGTTTAAACATGTCTTCGTTGACGTCTTTTAGGTTTTGATTCTCCTCTCTTTGAATTCTCGGTGAGCTTCTAGATTAGGGTAATATATCCTTCCCGTTACAAAACAATATATGAATCTAACAGTAACACAATCCGCCCTAAAATATTATAGGATACAGATATACGCTTCGTCTAGTCCAAACCAAATATTAATTTTAACAAAAGAAACAAAATTGTGGTCCGAAGAAACTATAAGCAGGCATAAAGAGTGCAAGTGTGTTATAAACTTATAGCCAATGAGATTTTATAGCTTTTGAGTTTGAACCAAAACTACGAGTCTACGAGCATGTATAAAGAAAAAGAATGTAAGTATGTTGTTTGATCAACAACCTCACACAAGCGACCATCTGACCATATCCTCCTCTGTTTACCCTATTAGCAGTGTCGGATCATCATTCATTTGGGCCTGGGAATTTTCTTTTAAGTTTTTAATATTTATGTCTATTTAAAATTTAAATAAATTTTTATGTTTTTATCATTAACATCTTTATAAAATGTATAAAGAGATAAATTATGCACATGTGAAATAGTTTAGGACCATTTCGATCAAATTTATTGAACATTATGTATATTTACAAAATATTAAGCTCCTTAGCTATTAAGATACGTGATGGATTCAAGCAGGGGCGGAGGCACAGAGGGAATGGTGGGATCAAGTGACCCCAGTAAAGTAAGAGAAAAAAATAGTGTATTTTTCTAAATTATTTCAAATTTAGTTAAAATTTGGTATTTGACTCCACTAATATGTGTTTAAATTTTTATTTTCCTCCATTAATTTGTAAAAAAAAAACTTTTATCTAAATATATAATTTTAAACTTTTATCTTAATAAAAAAATATTTCTAGATCCACCACTAAATTCGAGGGCGGTGTTTGTCCTTCATTTAGCTTGCTCTACCTATCGGTAATCGAATTTGGATCCCTCAGTCTCCGCTCATGTTCTTCCATGAGCATAGAGAGACAACAATCATGACATCTTCGAACAAACGTAGTTCTGAGCTTTTAAGACTTTTTTTTTTTTTTTTGAGAATAACTTTTAAGACTTCATGAATACAGAATACAGTTGGTAACATTACTTCTGAATATATATATATTTTTTGTAATTCAAGTTTAATAGTAAATACAATATGCTTTAAAAATCATCATTTCAACATCAATAGTATTGTAGTTAACAACATTACTTTCAAAATCCAATATTTTATACCAAATGTAATATATGACACAATTTTTGCAAGCAAACATTATTAAAAAATTCATATTTATTAGACATATCTCTATTCTCTTTCCGTATCGTACTACCAATAAAAAATAGGTAGTTGAACTTTTGACCAATACTAGAAATTCAAAAGCTCTTACAAAATTTAAATAATAAAGAAAATTCAAACTCTAAAAACTCCAGAGTGACACGTCAGCATATCCGGTCAAGTCGTCATGATTCCATCCAAGTTCCGGCGGCGGCAAGGGCATCTCCTCCGCCATATCCTCAAGAAACCTTAGATCGTCCATATAAAACACACCGTTCTCCTCCGCGGTCTCCCCACGCGTCTGCCCCACCGTCTCCTCCGCCGGTTTCACTCCCTCAACCACAGTCATCATCTCAGTTGTAGCCGTCTCGTTCTGAAACGCCATTGCAGCTTCAGCCGCAGCTTTCTGAATTTCTTTAGGACAAGTAGACTCAGGAATCCGGAGACGCCACGCCGAGTCGGCGAAATTAAGACAAGCTGAGCGGCCACGAAGGGCTAAAGCGGCGACGTCGTGAGCACGAGCGGCCATTTCGACGGTCGGAAAAGTCCCTAACCAGATCCTAGATTTCTTATTAGGCTCCCTTACTTCACAAACCCATTTCCCTGAGTTTCTCTGACGAACTCCTCTGTAAATCGGATGACGTGTCTCACGAAACTTCTTCCTCCCTGCTCGTTTCTTCGGACAGCTCGAGGCTAGCTTAGGGGAACACTCACTACTGTCCGAAACAGGAGATCTGTGGTCTGGGATCGAGAGGAAGGAGTCTGAGAAAGAAGTGTAAAATGGATCCATCGAGTAAAAACGAAAACAGAGTCTTGATTTTGGATAAGGTGTTTAATTTCTCTTTCTTTCTTTTTGGATTTTAAAGTGTTTTATGGAGAAAGAGGGGAAGATTTTGTTGTTTTTATAAGGTGTTAAAAAGGGGAACACGGAGAGTATCTGGTAACGACAGCTGTCCCATGTCTATCGGCTAACACGTGTCCTTTATTTACTTAGTCTTGTGTATATGTATAGCTATTGTATACTGTGTGATGCAGCTATTTGATGATTCAGTTTTATTTAATAGTTATGTTCGTGGAAAGGGGACGCTTTGGAGAAAAAGACAAAAGAGGCTTTAGTTAAAACGAAAAGAAAGAAAATGACGTCATGGAACACGGTTTTGACAGTTGGATTGTAACTGCTTCTCTTTGGTTCGGGAGGTGCGCCACGTTAAGATGGACGGTGCGTTCGCTGTCAAACCACGGTTTGGGGTTTTGTTTTTTGAGCCTGACCCCACGCGCTTTTTCTTGTGGGACCGGTATTGTTTATCTTTGAGATATTATTATAGTTTTATGGATCTTTTTGGTATCTAATAGTCAACTAGAATACTATACATACATTAAGTGTGGGCTTTCGGTTTTCTATTCAGTTTCGGTTCAGATCTATTTAGGTGTTGAATTTTTGAGGTAAAAAATTTTAGCTTCATTTGAAATTTTTCGGACTTGGTTCGGATTCGGATAATCCATTTACAACTATTATAAATCTTTTATAATAACATACTACATATAAATTTGAATAACATATGTCAAAATACATAAACTTAACATATAATTGGTTTAGTTTGAATATTTAGATAGAAAATCAATAGATATTTCAAGTATTTTTGGTGTTTTGAGTATATTTTAGCTATTTTAGATATTTACTTTGACTATTTGTATATATTTTAAAATATTTTGGACAAAGTATCTTATATATTTAGATTTTCAATATACAGCATTTAAAAATAATTAATATTTTTAGACATAGAAATCTATTTTGCATACATTCAGGTACGCAAAATACTTCAGTTTGGGTCGGGTTCGGTTTTGGTTCTCTAGATACCAAAATTTTGAACCCATTCAGATATTTAATCAATTTCGATTCGGATTCGGTACTATTTTTTGGATCGGATTCGATTTGGTTTTTCAGATTCGAATTTTCCCAACCTATCACGTGTAGGGTACGGGTCTGGTTGAGTTTCTTTTGTTAAGACTGGAATAAATTTGACATTGAGCTTTTCAGTTTATACTGTATAGTTCACTTTTTGAACATACATTATGAGTAAATATTAATATTCTCATTAATTGTTAATTATTTACAGGTATGGTTTATATACAACTCAATAACTCACTAATGAACCGAGTCTAAACCGTAAACGTTAACCAACTATACAATGTGTATGCACATACTAATATACATCCAGAAGTAAAATCGTGTAAATCGGTTCGGTTTTATTTGGTTAGGGTAAGAAAGCCATTTTATTGTTTTCTTGCACTATGAGGATGATTATATTAGGTTTGGACTCGCATGAAAAACTATGTTCTTTTTGTTTAAATTTGGCGCTTAATGTTTTTTTTCCGACAAAACAATAATTTATTTAACTTGAAAATTGTCTATCACAATACAAAGATGGGTAAGAGGATAGATACTAGAGATGATTGGTTCAGTTGTAACTGTAGAAAATTTATTGTAGAATTTAGGTTGCATGATTTTTCATTTAGTTTTAAGGGATATAGTTTTAAAACTTATTGATACATCAATATATTTCCTACAGCTAAAAAGATGGGATTTTAGAAAATAAGGATGTTACATCCATTTTTTAATTCTTTTGGGCTGTAGATTTTAAAACCAATATAAAGCATGAATGTTAATTTTAAAGACCGCAAGTAAAAATTAAAGTTAAAATCACCTCCTACAACCCAAATAATTACTCCTACTATCATTGTAATTTTTTTTGTTTGGGGGACTTTTCTTAGCTAGAATATGGAGCTTTAATATTTTAAATCGGAAAAGCATACAAATAGAATCAATCTACTCTTATAGTTAGAATCTAGTTCAGAATTTGACTGTGGTTAATATAGAGTAAATATTTATTTTAAATTTTTAAGTTACTTTAATTTATTTTAAAAAAATTCATATTCATTTTTGGCTTATTTTGTTATATAAAGGCATGAGCATTGGAGGTCCACTTCTTAAGTTCACGCGATTTCCAAGAGAAAACAATAATATAATAATACAAATTTTATGAACTTGGGTCTTGGGGAGTCGCTAGTAAGAGGCGAATTCATGACTGTTTTGCGGACCCCACGCCACGTGGCGGCCCGCGATTGGTACCTTTATTAATTTTTTTTATAGAAAAATCAAACGAAAAAAAGAAATAAAATCATTAAAATTGGACATAGGGAATCGAACCCCAACGGTTCACTGATGCTCTTGCTCTAAAGGACATAAGAAACCTGCAGTTCAAACATCACCAAAACCTCCCCAGCGTAACGATTCACCACCTCTCCCTCACTACCGATATGACTCCCGGAAGCTCAAGAGGTCACTAGGATGGGAAAGAGACAGCACAACCAAGAGGAGCATATAAACATACCTATTCTCTAAAGACAACTACAAAATAACAATTTTTTAACATCAGCTTAGTAATTTTTTTTTGTATAAATATCTATAGTTCTTCGTTAAAATTGCAAGTTTACTTTTTATCCTTATAAGTAAAAAGCGAAGACGTTTGACAAAATTTCTAACAACTGGAACCAATTGTTCTCACTTCAAGTACACATGCAACACATGATGTATTTACACCAAATATGTCAATGAATCTTCTGTCAGTTTATCAACTAGAATTGATAATGTAACAGCCTGCTCCCCAGACGTCCAATCGTGGTTTCGAGCGGACGTTATGGACACACGTCTACTTATTTTAGACAGCCCAACATGTCCCGTTACTGGTCTATGAGTCACAGACGCACTGCGTTCCGTGAAATACCAACACACCCATATCCATCTACTTTTACTTACAGTCTTGTATGGAAATGAAAATGAGGGCATGAGAAAATGGGTTACTCCATGAGCCGGTTCTATACCAGTCTTCCCATATGACATTCAACACTACTCCATGCAGAAAAGAGGGCTGGCTAGCCACTATAATAATTCATATGTACCATTCGATAACATAACATAAACATTTCCATACATTTTCTATCCACCTAGAATCAATAATTGCAAGCACTTAGTTATTGTTACACATGGACTCGACTGACACGACATACTAGACTCCAAGCAACCGAGACGTAAGGACCTATGGAATGCTCATGGACGTCCCTCCTTGTGTCGGCCTATCCCACGAGATCTTACATGAACCAGTGTATCGAGGCTTCCTAAATGGCTATTTTTGTTGCAGCTCGTTGGCCCCTTCCGACACTTTCTGCCACCACGGTCATAATAGCCACATCTGCCACTATTTGGCATGACTCGATCTTACAACGTCCTTCACATTTTATATCCCACCTCTTGCGGTAGGCCTTTCACATTAACTCATCACATTTCTTTTTCTAGATAACACCCGTTCTCGGTGTTTTAATATCACATTCTCATTAACTCATCATTCTCGTTCTCATTAACTCATTCATTAGACGTTATCCATTAACTCATTCATTAGACATCATCCATTCTCATCTGATACTGATGGCAATATCCACTATTAACCTAGTCGTGCGATTCTTTCTAGGAACTTAGATTTCTTGAACAATCATCTCAAGCATCAAGGCAACCAAACACACAAACAATCGTCCACATCAACACAAGGCTATCCATTTAGTCATTTAAAAGTGTGAAGGTTCTTATGCATCATAATCAATTCATCTAACATTCTTACTCCCATAATGATCTATCAACCTAAATTTCAAAAAAGACTAACCAAACTCTAGTTCCAACAAAAGGGGTCTAGAGATCATGAGAGAGGAAGGTAAGGATTTTGTACTCCATTTAATGTAAGAGAACAAGCAATTTGTCCTCAGCAAAGTGTATTATTCCATTCATTTACTGGGTGTTTGCGCGTTGCTTAGGTTCTAGTAACCGTTTAACGACTATTACTCAGCTCTGCACATTGCTCTGAAACAACCAATCAAAATTAACTCACTAGCTCGGTAAGACTTGATCAGTCCACTTGACTTGGTTGACTCGGCTCAAGTTAGACGTGAATTATTCCCTTATCTTGGTCCATTCAGCCAAGTAAGAGTTAATCAGCCAGAAAACTCGTTCAGTGGTCTTGATATACACTAATACACACCCTATACAATAATACAAACATAGCAGAGCATAACAACTATTCCGTGTACACGACAATTTAATGTTGCTTCTAGAATTTGATACTTTTGTTTCCTAAAAGAGACATTTCTCTATCCAGAGGCATCATAAACAATTGACCAGCAAAAAAAAATAATTCTGTGACTATATTTGCCTCATATAAATCATAAGTCTTCAAGGAAAATGTAGAAAAAAATATAACAATCAGAGCAATTCAGCACGCAGCATATTAGATAGATCTTAATAACAAGGACCCAAAAAAGCAAAAAAAAAAAACAAAAACAAAAACAAAAATCTTATCGGACATGAAAAAGGTAGAGGGAAGAAAGAAAAGACAGCTTAGATAAAATCATTTGTAACTCCAGAGACTATCTCCTACATGATTCTCCGGCGAATCATCATCCATCGTCGGATTTGTCATTCTCGGTGGACTCATCAGCATCCCTTCCGCCATCTCCGTCAACAAATTCGGCATATCCAACATGTCTTCCTCGTCCATAAACTCCAACGAAGAAAGCATTGCTTTTTCCTCCTTCTCCTCCTCCTTTCCGTGTTGACCCGGATCCATTACCTTCTCAACCTCACCCGGGTCCGGTTGCTTCATCTCGGCGGCTCTCGCGGCGGCAGCTCTTATCTCCGCAGCAGAGTTCGAAGCCGGAGCCACATAAGTCAAAGCCAACCCAGGAAAATTCAAAACGGCGTCGGGGCCTTTCAGAGCCAGCGCCGCAACGTCGTAAGCGGCGGCAGCCATCTCTGGTACGGGATAAGTGCCGAGCCAAATTCTTGTCGTTTTACGCGGCTCTCGAATCTCCGATACCCATTTTCCGTTCCGTAACCGAATCCCCTTGAAAACTGAGTGCCGGCCGGATAATCCGGTCGTCGTTCTCTTCGTGGAAGATCCACCGGCGGAGTGAGAAGGTCTCGGTGTCGGAGATGGGGAAGAAGATGAGCTTGGAGAGGAATGAGGAGACTGATGATCAGAAGATTTAGAAGGCAATGCGATTGAATCTAGACGGAACGTCGTCGTTTGTTTATTCCCTGTTGTCGGAGAATCACTACCGCTCGACATAATAAACACAAAGAAGCTTAAGTTTTGTCTGATAATTAAAACTTATGTAAAATGTGTAGTGTTCTGTGTTTTTTTTTTTGTATCCGTTTGTATATTTATATAAATGTGTTCATGGAGGAGAGAGAGAAAACCCGTGGGAAATTCGTGAGATCATCCGTTTTATGTTCGTGTTTGAATGATTATGTTAGACTAACTATATAGAGTAGTATTAATTTAGAACATTTTTGTAAATACGAAATTAGATTATTTCTTTATGATCGTAACTATATAGAGTAGTATTAATTTAAAACATTTTTATACTCGTGGCTTAAAATGTCAACCACGATTTGCCAATTAAAAGTAGTAGGCCTGCGGTTTTTGTCCGAACCGAATGGACCGAACCGGACCGAACCGGTTTTTTTCGGTTTTCGGTTCGGGTCGGTTTTCAATTCGGTTCAATTCGGTATAGGTTTGAAAATTAAATCGGTTAGCGGTTCGGTTCGGTTCGGTTTTCAATTTTTTTAAAAAATTAAAAATTGTAAAAACCGAAAATAAACCGAAAATAAACCGAAAATAACCGAGAATAACCGAAAAACCGAACCGAAAATAACCAAATTAGCCAAAAATAACCGAATTAACCGAATTTAACCACAAATACCCGAATATTTTGGAAAAATCATACCAAAATTAACCGAAAATTTAAAAATTCGGTTATTTTCGGAATTAAAATTGAAAACCGAAAAAACCGATAACCGAACCGAACCGAACCGAAATTTATTCGGTTTATTTCGGAATTTTTTTTTAAAACTTCGGTTAACCGAAAACCGACGGTTCGGTTCGGTTCGGTTTCGGAAAACCGAAGTCGCAGGCCTAAAAAGTAGTATATGTGAACCCCATGTGTAGAGACAGCCACTTAAAATGACCAAATCGCTAATTTAACACTTTTTGATTGAAAGCATAGTAGCTTAACGGTTAAGGTCTAAAGGCTTCTACACAGAGGTCTAAGGTTCGACTCTCAGATTATACAATTTATTGCAGATTATTTTAAATTTAGGTTTCAAATCCCGAAAAACGCGATTTATTCAACATGGTGTAAGTAAATCTGGTAAGAAGACAGGTAGTATTGTTGGTTGTCGAATCGTCTATGTAATCTTCATAATAATTGTAATATCATAATAAATCAACGTTAAAAAACACTTCTTGATTAGATATTTACTACTTCTTCCGTCTCACAACAAAATCACTTAAACATTTCAAATTAATATTCACTAATGTTTTCACTAATACCATGTATTTAACCAATATCATTTTAGATAAATAAGTTTATTTAGAAGATCAAATGCATTTTAATTAATATTAAGCTGAAAACAAGTATAAATAGCATTAAAATTATAAAATAACATTTTTTATATAACAGAAAAATATTAAAATGATAATTAATATGAAGCAGAAGAAATAATACTTTAGAGATAATTTATTTTTTTACCAAATAAAAAATGGGGAATTGCATAAAAATATTAAACTTACATTTACTTATAAATTAAATTTTATTTAACTAGAATATTAAACTATTAAGTTGATTTTGTATAATAAAAAAAATTCAACCTGATTTACTTGTTTTTTTTTTTGGCATCAAAAGACTATTCTATTACTCAAACTTGAGGTGGTCTGGGAATCCAAACCGGAATAGAAAAACCAAAGTAGCAAAGCGATCTATGAAAGGTACGAGCGGTCCTAGCTAATGAATCAGCTATAACATTATCATTTCCTGGCACATAGCAGATTTTGAAGTCAGAATAGCACATCTTGATTGTTTGAATCATCTCCAATTCAGTAGAGAAACTTGGCCATGCTTGCGGCTCTGTCAACATTGCAATCAGATCCTTGCAGTCTATGCCAAATCTCTGACAATCCGAATGTTGCAACATTGTTCCCATCGTCCATCTCAAAGCTTCCAGTTCCGAGTGTAGAGCTGACTCCCTTCTCCTCAAGTTCCTAATCCCCATTAGCTGAATCATCCCCATGCTGTCTTTCCATACCCATCCAAGTCCACTAAACTGGTCCGTAGAGGTCCATGAACCATCTATCATGCATATGTCGCCCAAGCTTAAGACTTGAGGCTCTTGAATAACTTGAGGCACGTTCATATTCTCTCTAGCATTATGCCAAGCTTGGCATTCACTCTCTGCGTGCCTAACTAACTCTCCTGGATCCCTGTCTATCCCTCTGAATAACTTATCATTACGTGCTTTCCATATGAACCAGATAATCAATGGATATGGATCCCTATCATTTTCTGGCTCCAATATGCTATTTTTCTCCAAAACAAATAATCCATATTACTGTATATACTCGTAGAAGGAAAAATTTGGGGACTGGATGGTGTTGATGATAACGCCCATGTTTGAAGAGCTGGCGGACATTCAAAAATTGCATGAGTAGCAGTCTCTTCTGGCTCTTCCTTATTACCGCTACCTGTCCTGTGATTAGTTGCCATAAGAGATGGCATATCTTTTGTAGAGCACTCACCTTCCAAGCAAAGACTTGAAGTTTAGTAATGCTAGGTTCCAAAACTTGGTTTTCAGCATCATTCTTCAAAATATTTGCAGCTAACCAGTATCCACATTTTACTGTATATTGCCCATTCTTGGTATAGTTCTAGCAAAACGTATATGGTCGATGAGTTGGGCTTATGGCCATACTCTGTATACTCGGTATATCCTCATGATGGACATACTGTTCAAGCATTTGTAGATCCCACTCTTTGGTCTGATGATTTATTAGGCTACTGACTGTCATTCCCGGGTGTACCACTGGAACACTAGCTCGAGCCAGTCTCGCTGGCACTGTTGGAATCCATGGATCCTGCCATACTTTAATCTCATACCCTGAATGTAATTTGTTCCTGATTCCCAACAGCAGTAATTTCCTTGCTGCGGTGATACTTGTTCACATATAGGATGGGGAGTCTACTGAGTATATTCGCAAAAACAAACTCAATCGATAATATCTGCCTCTCAATACCCTTGCCACTAATGAATCTGGGAACTGTGTAAGACGCCATAGCTGTTTAGCCAGAAGAGCTAAATTAAACTCATGGATCATTCGAAATCCAATGCCACCTTCCTCTTTAGGTTTACACATCTTATCCCATGTAGCCCAGTGTATCCTTCTTTTTGGTGGATTTGAGCTCCACCAAAACTGTGCAATGGCACTAGCGAGGTTTTCACAAATTTCTAGAGGGAGTAAGAAGCTAGACATCACATACGTCGGGAGAGCAAGTAGGATAGACTTAATTAGCACTTCCTTTCCTCCCTTCGATAACCATCTGCCTGTCCATCCATTTACTCTATGTAACAGCTTCTCCTTTAGGAATGCAAATAACTTACATTTAGACCTACTGATATCTTCTGGTATTCCTAAGTATGAACTCATTCCTCCTTCATTTTGTATTCCCAGTATATCTTTAATCTGTTGACGGTCACTTGCTGGTATCCTCTTACCAAAGAGTAGAGAAGATTTATCAAAGTTTATGCATTGTCCAGATGCCTGTCCATATTTCCTGACTACTTTCATAACTTCTTCACATTCACGGGGCTCCGCCTTACAGAAGAAAAGGCTATCGTCAGCAAAAAGAAGGTGCGATACCGGGGGGCTAGCGCGAGCGGCTCTCATCCCCGTTATCTTCCCTTGATTCTCTACTTGACTAAGAAGGCTAACGAGCGCTTCCGTGCATAGAATAAATATGAAAGGAGACAAAGGATCTCCTTGACGTATACCTCTCTCTGGAACTATGTGTCCCCTAGGTTCTCCATTCATCAAAACTTGGTACTTAACCGAGGTAACGCATCTCATAATCCATTCAAATCATACCTCATAGAAGCCCATTTTTCTCATGACTGCCTCTATAAAAGACCGCTCCATCCTATCATAGGCTTTGCTCATATCTGTCTTGATGGCTATTCTCTTGACCCGTCCTCCTGATTTGGTTCGAAAAGTGTGGAACATTTCCTGTGCTATCATCACATTATCTGTTATTTGCCTCCCTGCCAAGAAAGCCGACTGAGTTTCAGAAATCAAGTTTGGGGGAACCTTCTTTAATCTTTGGCATAAGACCTTAGATATTATCTTATAGCTGACATTGCATAAGCTGATAGGCCTAAACTGTGTCATCTCATTCGGCTTCGTCGTCTTAGGTATGAGACATATATTTGTATCATTTAGACCATGCGCCATTGTACCATGAAAAAGAAACTAATTAACCATATGAGTTAAATCATCTTTCACAATGTCCCAAAACTTCTGGTAGAAAAGAGCTGTCATTCCATCTGGACCAGGGATCTTTTCTGGATGCATAGCAAAAAGCGCTAGTTTCACTTCCCATTCTGTTACAGGAGCCGTAATATCTTCATTTATTTGGCCAGTAATAGTCGTCTTAACCTCCGTGAGTGCCTCTTCTATATTCTCTGGGTTAGAAGATTCAAAAATTTGTCTGAAATAACTAGTAGCAATGGCTACTAATCCCTCTTCATCTTCGACCATATATCTATTTGCATCTAGGAGTTGTGTTATCCTATTCTTTGCTCTCCTCTGTTTAACTAATGCATGGAAAAACTTTGTGTTTCGGTTTCCTTCCCTTAGCCATAGCACTCTGCTCTTTTGTCTCCAAAACATTTCTTCCGCCTTAAGAGCATTAGAAAGATCCTTTAATGCGGCAGCTATCTGTTCAGATGTTGCATTATCATCTGAGTACAAGTCTTTCACCTTTTCCTTGAGTTCCTCCACCAGCTTTTGGGAGTTCACATTATTTTTTCTCTTCCATTGACTCAAGGCTTTCCTACAGTTAGCGATATGATCCATTATACTTGCATCAGGTGGCAGATCGTCCGACTTCCATCCCACAAGAATTACTTGCCTCAACTCCTCATCATCAAGCCATCTTTTATCAAATTTAAACCTGATTTACTTGTTCATTAAGCAAAAATGTGATTAGTTTATGAGTAATTAAGGTAACATGCCAATTAAAAATAAATAAGATAAAATAAATAATTAATAAATAAAAAATAAATAAAAAATTCTTAAAAATGAAAATATTTTCTAACTTTTAAAAATTAAATTTTCTTTTAAAAATAAGACTTTTCATTTTGTTCAGAAAAATCAAATAAAAACTCTATTTTTTGAAAAAAAATAATTCATATTGTGCCATTAAAAGTTATACTTCTGTCATATCACCACTGACAGTAAAAGTTTTCATCATATCGCTGACGGTGGCAGTTTATTACATATCGATAATAATAGTTTTTGATACCTCTATCATTTGGCCCCGGTTTATGACATACATGCCACTTAAAATTTTTTATTCGATTTTCTTGATAAAAAATATATTCTAAGTCGTGTATATTAAATTGAGTTGAGCTTCTTACAGCGGTATGACCTATGGATTACCTTTTTTTTTCCATTAAATCTTAGAACACAAATTTTTTGATAAAGAAGTTGGGGATATCACAGAAACCCCAAGAAACAAAATCCCAAGAAAAAGCAGCTAAACCCCACACCGGAGTAACTTTCGAATATAACTAAACATAACCAACAAGAACAAGCTACACGGAGGTAAAAGCCAATTCAACACAACCAATGTTCCCGAATGCAATAGATAGCAGTGATATGGATCTATCGCTGCCGCCTATGGCCTGCCAAACGATACTACCCCCAACTAGGAACCTAAAACCAGGACTTCACAACCCGACAAGTTTGAGCACTTCACGCTCCACATAACTCTCGGATACGGCTATAATATAACACACTCTCTGACGTCCCCTTTATAACCTAGATAGAAGCCACCAATCCACCATAACCCAACATACACACAAGCCTCGCCAGTCTCACGGCTCCTATTAAAACTACAATCAGCACCGACCCGAACCGACAAGAGAACACTGCTACTACCACAAAGGAGAAGAAGACTGCACCTAAAGTCTAAGCTCCGTCTCGCCATCGTACCAGGGTCATGACAGAGAAAACCCACCCACATCTTAAAACAACAAGGCTCAAACAACCTACCGAGCCGACATGAAACACAAAGACACGCTGTCAATGTCGATCTCCAACAAAACAACCTATGGATTATCTATTCAGGCAAACGAAAAAGGTTACAAAATAACAGTTATATTTTAAGGTTATAAAGTTATTAGTGAACCAATAGACAATTGATGTGACAGAAGAGCATTTCACGTTATGAAAGAGAAAATGTTTGCAGTATGTATATTTGTACCGGCGATGGTTGAAGTAGTACAAATGGTATACATTAGAGGAAGAAGTACGAAATAACGTGAAGAAAAGAAACAAGCAAAAAAAATCATTTGTTTTTTTTTAATATTAAAAAGACTCATTTGTTTTCAGTAACTAAATGATAATGACACATAAATTAACTACGAAATTAGAATTGTTTATTATTAAACATAAACTTTTGTGAAACAATTGTCGATAAAACTATTCAGTACACTTAAGTAGTTGATTTTCTTTTACTCATTTGAATTTTTTTCCCTCTGAACTGATGATATTCATTAAGCCTTAGAACACAAGTTTTGATACAGAAGTTGGGATATCACAAAAACCCCAAGAAACAAAAGCCCAAAGAAAGGCAGCTAAAACCAACACCGGGGTAACTTTCGAATACAACTAAAACATAACCAACAAGAACGAGCTACACAGAGGTAAACGACAATTCAGCACTACCAATGTTTCCACATGCAATAGATAACAGTGATCTGGATATATCGCAACTGCCCTCAGCCCGCCGTATGATACCTTCCACTTCTAGAACCAAAGACACCCAGTCTTCTCACCCCGGATCTATCGCTGCCGTCTATGGCCTGCCAAACAATACCATCCTCAACTAGGAACCTAAAACCAGGACTTCACAACCCTACAAGTCTGAGCGCTTCACGCTCCACATAACTCTCAGATACGGCTATCCTAGAACTCACTCTCTGACGTCCCCTTTACTTAGATAGAAGCCACCCTAACCCAACACACACACAGACAAGCCTCGTCAGTCACACGGCTCCTATTAAAACTGCAATCAGCACCGACCCGAACCAACAAGAAAACACTGCTACTACCACAAAGGAGAAGGAGACTGCACCTAAAGTCTAAGCTCCATCTTGCCATCGTACCAGGGTCATGACAGAGACAACCCACCCACATCTTAAAACAACAAGTCTCAAACGAACTACCGAGCCGACAAGAAACACAAAGACACGCTGTCATTGTCGATCTCCAACGAAATAGAAACAAAAGATGAAGAGCACGAAGAGAGGTTCAAGAGCTCGAAATCAGCGGTTAAATATTACTACAGTACCAAAACGACCAAACCCTAGGTTAAAAACCCAGATCTGAAATCGAAGGGGACCAGAGCTCCAAATCACAACCTTGCCATACTGACTCCAAATCGACTCCAAAGACACCAAGAGATATCACCGGCGCTCAAATCTTCCACCCCTCTTCACCTTGAATCACGATTGAAAAGCAGTTACCCATAAGAAAGTACACACATCAAACAAAGGAACCTAGAGCTATACACTCCTCTCATAGCACCGTGGCCGCCGGAGAAGATGAAACCCACAACTTTTTCTCTCTTTTTTATCGCCTCTCTATTTTTTTCTTTTAATTCTTGTCGACTCATTTGAATTTTTAAACACATAATTTTATAATTAGTATTTACGGAAAGTACAAGAAAGAATATCTCAAAATTATAGAATATAAAAAATAACAAAATATTAAGTGACTATTTAAACCTTTAGAAATCCTAAATAAAATAATGTTTAGAAAATAGAAAATAGTATAACAGTTGAATAAAATATTGTCAATGATGATAATTGTGGTTGTGGTGACTTCTAAAAAAAAAGCAAAATGCCATTATTCAAAGCCTAAACAAAAGCATTGTGCAGAAAAGAAAATCAAAAACGGCCATTGACCTATGACATTTGCATATGCTTTTCTAAATTGTATTTAAATCTAGTATTAAGGAATACATAAATAAATTGAACAAATCAGAACTTTTTGTTGTTGGAAGATAGTGGTTGGTATAGCCTTCCGTATAAACTCCACTTCAATGAGTTGTACTTGTACTAGAATGTATTTATTTTCACGTCTGCCCGAGTTTTAAAAATCAATCCAGAAGCGAGGCTGCGAATGGAACACGTACTCTGTGCGATTTCATTTATTTTAAAATAAAATTAAACTAATACAACAAACAAAACAATGATCATTCTTTTTTTTTTTCCCGTCTAAGAGTTTATTTATTTTATTAAAAAGAAAAGGCCAAGCCCACGGCTAAAGCCCAGATACACCAAAGCATAAAGCCCACGAACGAGCCGGGCTACTACAACACAGGCCGAAGCCCACTTAACCTAACGGCCCAGCGGCCCAAACACACGAAACCAGACGGGATGCCCTAGTTGCGAATCAAGGAGGGAGGCAGAAACACGTGTAAAAATCTGAGCCGTCTGCACTCCATCGGTCGCCCACCTCAACTTGATCAACACCAGCACCGCCGCCAAACCTCACCACCGACAACCTCGTTTCGCCGGAGCTCCGATACTGCAGAACCTCCGCGACTCCATAGCTGTTCTACGCTCTGTCTTCACGCCAGAGAGATCATCGTCCAAACGAGATCTCCTCCGACTTTTACCCACCGGAAACCCTGGACATGCACGCCGAGAACCACCGCTATCCTCCACTTGTACGTCGTCGCCGTCACCAGAGATCTTCATCTTCAGCCAAGATCTCCTCCTCGACAGCCCACGAGCTCATCACAAGAACCAAACCGCACTTAAACTCCCTCGATCTAATCACCACCACCCAAATAACTTCGGGTTCCAAAACGGATTCGAGGAGTTTTGTAAACCTCCTCTCTCCGTCATCCAAAAGCCGGCGAAAAAAGGAGCTAGAAGAGTCTTCCCTTCCCGGAAACTAGAGCGGCGACGGTGGATCTATGGAAGCATCCACCCCCCGCAAACAGATCGGCGTCGATGAATCTATGGAAGCCTCCATCGCTCGGAGAAAACATGCAAACATCTCCGACTCTCTCGAGGACCTTCCATCAAATGCGTCTTCACTCCAAAAGCTTACCCACCGACAAAGATGGTTACGCTCTCAGAGCTTCGACAAGGCGAAAGATGTTGGTACCGCGTAGACGAGGTGGAAAGGAACAATATTACTGACAAAACAACTCCTCCGGTGACGGCACGGACGCACACGCGCCGGCCGTACGCCGTAGAAGATCTCTCTTCTCTCTCTTCTCTCTCTTCTCTACAAAACAATGATCATTCTTTCTTACGAAATAATTAAGGTGAACCAAAAAGGCAAAGAAAAGTATAAACAGTCAAAATATAGTATTTATTGATGGGGTAATGTTGAGCACTTAAGAAAGCCCCAAGCTTTGGTCAGAGGACGATGAGTGTGGAAGTCCCCCACACGATGATATAGATTCACGGTAGGACTCTCTCATAGGCTAGTTTTCATATCTTTCTGATTTTATAATTACAGCCCACAAAATCACTCAAACGAAAGAGGCAGTCATTGGCTGTAGATCGTAGGCTAAATGCAAAGTCGATAGTTGACAAAAAAAATGCAAACTCGATATCGTCATATTTATGTCTAGATGCAACGTACACATCGACATCGACATATTTCTCTAGTTTATTAATCGTGGACCTGATCCATATTTCTGGAATTTGCCAAACGTATTACTAGTTAACTAGGGTAAGATCTGCGATTTGCGCCTATATAAAAATTATTTAAGAATTTTTGTATGAAAAATTAAAATATAAATTGTTGATCGAATTAATATTTTTGACCATTAAACAATTTTTCAAACTTTTTTTTGTTAATTACATAATTTGTTTACTGATGAGCTGATTTCATTTTTAAAAATATTATAGGTTAAAAAATCACTTATCGCATAAGAACCTAACATTTAAGCCAAAAACTATTACGCCTACTATTTAGTTGCAATGAAACTATGTCAAATTAGGTTTATATATGATTTAACAATTTTAAAGTTAATTATGATTATAAAAAATTTATGTTCACGTATCAATCCCATGTTTCTTCAATATTTTTCTTTTTTTTGTGTTATTTTTTATTTTGGTTATTGCTCTATATAAATATTAATTTTAGAGTTTATTCTCAGTTTTTTTTTGTTTTGGTCTGAGATTTAGAATTTTTTAAGATTTAAAATTAGTAAAGATATACATACCTAGGTTAAGATCTGAACCTTCTACAGAATAAATATTTTATATTTATTACTTATTTTATATTTTTCTGCATATTATAAAATAATAAAATAACAATTATATATAAAACAACTAAGAAACCAGTTATTATTATGTAATAAATTGGTCTGCGCATATAATCGAATGACCACTCTTGTTTGTTCATAATCATTTTAAGTTAAATATATCAAAACAATCAATCTTATCTATGTATACGATGAATAAATAAATTTAGATAGTATTAACATAGATATATAGTATACTTTTAATATGGATATTTACTAAATGAGGTTTCTACTCATATGATTTTATGATTATTTGCATATTTGTGTAACAAAGTTTTACACCAACAAATTGTTTTTAACGTGGGATGTTTAGTGGTTTCCATAATTTATAATCATTTAAAAAATGAAGATTTCAAAATTAAAATATTAACTTTTCAATATATGTTTAATGCAAATATCAAAATATAAGTAAGTATTTTCTTATGATGTATAGCTTAATTTAAATGATATGAAATATATATATATATATATATATTAACATAAACACCTATTAAAATAACTATTTATTCATATGGTCTTATAATTATTGTATCTTATTACAGAATAATTATTGTATCTTATTACAGAAAAAAAAATTAAACCTTGATCAAAAAAGTTTATATGAAACTATTAACAGTTTTAGTAATTTATATTCGTTTAAAATTTTCAAAATGCAACATATACAAAAGAATCTAAATTTTTATTATATAATTAAAGTAATTTTGTAATTTATTTTAATAATAAAGAATTAAAGAAAAATGATAGACAGTATACATAATGTTAGCAAATCTTTATTATTTAAAATCATTAATTGCCATATATACATTAGATAATTCCGCAAGTTTTATTTAAGAAAAATAGATAATAAATTTTAATTTGATAAATAAATGGTTTATAATGTATATATTATATAATATAATTTCTCTAGCAATTTTATTTTGGACTAACAAAATTTTTAATTGATTTTCAAGGCGCCACGTAAGTAAAATTAACATTTTAATTATGTGACTACACAGCATGACACTTATTAATTTGTACAAACTATATATTATAACTTTTAAATGTTTTCTGTTTATATACTAGGGATATATGGGATTCTATGCTAATTGTATAGTAAAATCAAACCGTTTTGATTTTGTAAAAAAAAAAAATCAAACCGTTTTGTTTACGTCAAACGTTTAGATAGTCAACATAATCAATGTCAACATATCTTTTATTAGTTGGTAGTATAGTAAATATCTTAATGTGTTATTATCTTGTACACATCTAAATAAATATCTTAATGTGTTAATTATCTTGTACACATCAATTTTAATATTTTTAACTCAAAAAGATCCTATAAAATAAAAATTAGTTTCAAAGTTATCACTTGTCTAATCAATTTTTTCGTATTCATCAATAAATCACCAGTAAAACATATATATACATGTTCTCATTTGTTTGTTCAAGTCATATTACATTTTATTCAACCCGGCTATCCAGCATCTACAGTAATTACAAGTATATCATAATATAATGCAGATGTAAAGATCTTATAACTAGAGAGTAATAACTAGAGTTTGCAAGGAAGGCCCCTACCACAATAGTACCAACGTTAACTAAAAGTCAAGTCATATTTCGCCAGATGACAGCTGCCGGTCCTTTAGCTTCATATGTTTTCTTTACTCTTTGATCTGACTAATTTTGCTTTACATGTTTTTTTTTGCTTTGTTCCTAACCTTTTCATTTTTATGTGTGTTGTTTGTTACCCATCACGTGCTACCTGCCTACGCTATGAAAACTGTCTTGACGAGCAACAAGACGCTTGATCAACAAAATTTGTTGTCAAATGTACAATTCTACCTATTTTCATTTTCGGTTTTTGTGCATAGATGAACTAAAAATTGATTGTAAATAGATATTTCCTCAACCGTTTATGCTGAAATCGACTGAACAAAAACAATATAACTTATAAACTCTTACGATTACTTCAAACATGTGTCAATTAGGAGTTTCAATGATATCAGATTAAGCAACTGTCGACTCCAGATGTATTTTCCGATTTTTATATAGAGTGCCAGCATAGTTAAGTCTATATGTAATGAACTACGTGATGATTACTGATTTCAAAAATGTTTCCAAGGAAGTGACTTGGTTGTGGAAGCATTGTAGCATAGTAATCAATTTTTAAAGATTTGTGGACTAGGTATGAGGTTCGATTTCTAAAATAGTGCGACTAACAACTTAGCTTACCATTATTCGATTCACGTGTTGATAACACTATTGTGTCTAACAACTATTCTAAGATCAAGTTTTTAACTCATTACTCAAGAAACAAGCAACAAAATCAATCCTGATAAAAGGAAACAATAAAATTATCCTAGCAGCTTTATATCACAAGTTCGTCATAATACTAGAAAATCTTTAAATCTAACAATGAAACTACGCATAATAATTAATGAAACTACGCATAATAATTATGGAAAATAAAGGTCTGAATAGATTGCATAAAATAAAAGAAAAAGAAATCTTGAAGTTCCAATCCCTTTCTGAAGGAGTCTCAAACTTTTCTCCAAAAACTCTCTAATGTAAAACAAGCTTAGCCTAAACAGTGGATGAAAAATAAACTAAATAGGTTAAAACACGCGTAGAGGTCTTTTTCAAATAGGAAAATTTCTGGGAGAAAGTTTAATTCTTTAAACTTCAGTTGGGTCTCGCCAAATCGAGTGAGTGTCGATCGATACACAAGGAGTCTCGATCGACAGTACTTGCAAATATCAGTCCGACTTCAGCATCTAAGGTTATTTGTACTTTAAGCTCTAAATGACTATATATTTTCGTAATACTCAAAACTTACCTAGACCTGAAAGACCTTAAAAATACTCGGAAATAGCATAAAAACTCTGTACATGGACTTATAACATGGTAAACTGGTAAAAAACAAGGTATGTCATCTACAGAAAAATGGAAAGATGACCTATTTGAGGATGAGTATATAAAAAATGTTAGAAACAGGATTTGCTACAAAACTATCTGCATTTAGAACTTATGCTTTATTTTCTCTTTCGTAAAAGTTGCGATTCACATAGAAGTTTAAGCTTAGGTGGTTAGTCTAGTGAACTCATGAAATCTAGTTTCTTTGCTTTTATTCCGCTGTAATCTCTCTTTCAAATGAGAGCCTCCTGTATAATAATTTCATTCATGTTCCGCAAAAATTTACGTTTTTGTTATATATTTTAATTGTATGAATATGTCTCTGATAATGATCAAATTGAGTTGACTATTAAGTCTTATACAAGAATAGTTTTTTTGATTACCAGAGAACTTGTCAGATCCCTCATTCTTCTTACCGGTGTTTGAAAAAATTGGCCAACAAGCTCCATTGACTCGCTTTTAGCTAGGGAAGTTCTTCTGTGGAATAACTTGGGCACTTGTTGCTGCAGCATCTGCCACAGTTGCATGTGAGCACCTGGACATGTTCAAGATGATGTACCTGAATCCATGTTCCATAATAACTTCGGTCATCTAAAAATAATTAAAAAGTAGCTCAAACCATTAGTTCATGTAACATTTCATCAAAGCAACAATATGAAACTCAGTTACATACAAACCATATTAGAATCAAACAAATTCCATTTGCTAACACATCAGCAAAAGACCTCAGATCCAGATGTAAATGTCAAATTAAGTTTCATAGATTATTTCATGATTAAATACCTAACAGCAACATCTTATATAATTGACTCTGATGATCCACACAAATTTACTCTATATAAGATATAAATAATATGCTATAAAAGAATGGGTAAAACTGAAGCAAAAGCCAATAAATTTACCCTCAGCGTTCTTAAAGCCAATAAATTTACCCTCAGCGTCCTTTGCCTTTTCCTGTAATACGTGAAGCTCAAAGTTAGTTGTTGTCAAGGAAAAAGATGTTGTTGTCAAGGCAGCACATAAGAGTTGAACCTAGAAATGCCAACCTTGTTCTATATATTAGTGGTGTTAGAAATAACATTTAAACAAATAATAGATGAGCAGACATCTTCTTCCAACTTGCTTATCCTTTTTTGACCAAAGGTAAGCGGCTTTGTGATCAAATAAGTGCCACAATGCTAGTAATATGATAAAATTATTTGCACAGTGTCTATATCAGCTAACAAAATGATTCGAAACAGAAAAAAATATCAACTTAACAAAACCTTGAATATGCTTCTAAGGGTTCATAAACTGATGACTATACACTTGACTAAGTCCTCTGGCGATCTAATGAGTGTCTATCATATTTCACTTACCAGTAGAAGAACTCACTAGTGCCTTTTTTATCTAAACATATCAAACTTGAGAACCAAACCAACCTAGAAGCTGTCTGAAGGAGATGGAAAATCATAGATTGAAACTTTTCACGATCTTGGAAATAAAAAGGGGGGGGGGGGGGTAGCTTCCATTCACTGTGTGGTCGTTTCAACAACAGATTGTACGTGATCAGACCCAGTCGATACACATTCTCTTTCCCTCCCTTGTCCTCTGTGTTTTCGAGATTGTGTTTTCCGTGTCGTGAACATTCAATTGTCAGAGGATACCAACACACTGCATTTTGTAAACATTCAGAACATCAATATCTTTGATTTCAGTGATGTGAAACACATATTCACTGAAGTTGCACACTTGTCTTATATGGCTATATCAATTGTTGGAGGATATCAACACACTGCATTTTTCACCATCGTCAAATCACCGCCTCAAACACATATACAAAGTCATAATGAACAAACACCTTCTACCTGAATCATAATAGGCATATGAATCTAACAGCTTACAAATGTTGAAATCATAATCAACTAACGCTTTATACATGAATCATAATAAACATATAATTCTAACAGCTTGACAATGTCGAGATCACACGCTGGAATAATTTACGTTATTATGAACAAGATTTTAAGACCAGAATCACATTCGCATCAAGTAAGAACATATCCACCACCATTAGCTCGCCACCTCTTTTGACATTCCTGGGTTCCCAGATCTTAGCAACCTAACCTCAACAGTGGAAGAACAATTACCTGACTTCAAATTGGAAAGAAGGACCGAGGAGTTCCATTGACATAGAATAAGTTTTGTTAGGATCAAAATCGGTTACGACGGAGTCAACTTCTAAAAATTCCCGAGAAATATTTCTTCTTAAAAATATCTATACTTGAAACTAAACATCATATGTTAAAATAAAATAAAATAATATTTGACAAGCTCTCGGGAAAGATTGATTGATCTCTTAGCAAACGACTCATGAGCAACAAACGACCGAACTAGCTTCGTCCAACTCATCAAACTCGCCTGATGGTGATTTGGGTCAACCACGTCCAACTTGGCATCAGGTGACCTGGATGAGTCCCGACCAACCTTGACTTTAGGCAACCATCTTCTCCTTCGGACTGTGACTGAACTATCCTTTGTTTCGTCACGATTGGTGTTATCGTTGAAACTTTACGACAAAATAGATGAAGACTTGTTTTCTTATATAAATTTGAATCGATCGTATAAAAAATAAATTTTAACTTAACACCATGTTTATCTCGCCATCCTCAACGGGGCTGCAAGTTGCTCCACCTCGCCATCGTCATATGGGATCCCCACTCCAATTTCCTCTGAATCAGGAGACATGGGGATCAGAGCCCATTGATCCAAAATTCTCCCTTTGATTTGAGGGATCACAGAATCCATATTCTCGTTATTGTGCATATGCCTAGAATTCTTCTCCATCTCCACATCGTAAGAGTAGCTGGGGGTTTGCGTGTGATACAACACACCAGCAGGGCCGCGTAACTTGCATTAGTCACCAACAGAGTTGTAGGTATTCTTCAAATCCTCAAGTTCATTCGCAAACTGGACAAAATGATTCTTCACCACCTCGGAAATCTCTCACTTCCGTCTCCTGTACGCACGACAAACTTGCTTGGCAACCAGCTCACTCTCCCGAAGAGAATTTGTTGCAATCTTGTTTGTCAAATGAGCAATCTCTTTCTCGGCCATCTCGGCCTTGAAGCGAGCCGTATGCATTTTCGAACGGCTCACGGTGAGAGCTTCGTCAGTATGTGGAGACACTATAAATTTTTTGGAGTTAGTGGAAAACTTGACAAGCAAAAATGATCGAGTATAGAAACTAACCCCATTGCATGTCCGTGACGCTTTTACATACTGCATGGAATCATCAAGCTCGTTATCGGTCAGAGGCAGGTCGAAGTCAAAGAACTTATCGAACTCAGGCCCCAAGGCGTCAAACCCGGGTGGGTTGACCTGATCAGTACTGCTTCCACTGGCTTGGCTGTTGAAGCAGTTGTGATACCACTCATCTGTGGGCAATAACATCGTAGTTCTAACGATTTGGGGGTCGAACTGTTGGGTTCAAAATTGATTATGAAGGAATCTACGTCTAAAAGTTCCTGAGAAATGTTTCTTCTTAAAAAAGTATATATACTTGAAACTAAGCTTCGTATGTTAAAAAAATAAAAGAATTATTTGACAAGCTCTCGGGAAAGATTGATTGATCTCTTTGCAAACAACTCCCGAGCGACGAAACGACCGAACCAGCCTCGTCCAACTCGCCATCAGGCGAGTTGGATCAGCTTTGTCCAACTTGCCTGATGGCGGGTTGGATCGACCTCGTCCAACTCGTCATCAGGCGAGTCGGATTACCTCAACCAACTCTCCTGATGGCGAGTTGGGTCGACCACGTTCAATTCACAATCAGGCGACCTGGATTAGTCCCGACCAACCTTGTTTTTAGGAAACCAGCTTCTCCTTCGGACTGCGACCACACTATCCCTTGTTTTGCTCAATTGGAGTTACTGTTGAAATTTTATGACAAGACGTAGACTTGTTTTATCTTATAAATTTTAATCGATCGTAAAAAACGATAACAGTTATCTTAAAACCATGTTTATCTCTACTATACGATTGGTTTGCATTATTTATAAAACCGACGTCGTACCCAAGGTGATTTCTTGAAGAAGTCGCAAAAACACTTAAGTCAAAAAGGCCCAACAAACCTAAAATGCGACAAAAGCCCATTTGCGATTTTGGACGAGAGTGAGCCCAAAACTACTATGACAGTTTATCTGATACTCGCAGGAGAAGATAAATCTCAAGTTTCAAAGGATAAACATAAAAATTGAAGAAAAATGGAATACCAAGAAGCTATAAAATCGACCCAGGGGCAGTAAAGGAAATGGCAAACCAACCTAGGAGGAGTATATAAGGGATGCAAAGGCGAGAGGCGCATAGGAGAACTATTACAGAGCAACTTAGCACTTAGAGAAATTTAGGAGTTTCCCGTTTTTGTTATCGAGTTACAACTCAATTAGGTTTTCAGTCTTAGGCAGTTAGATCTAGGAAATCGCCAGCAGCTCTTGCGGCCGAGGCTTATACATGTTGTAACGCTCATTACGCATATCCAGAATAAGATCTTCTTTGCTCTCTTTTCGTTTTATCGATTTATTATTTTGTCTGTTTACATTGTCTGATTGCTTAGTGTTTGGTTTAGGAGAAATCCTAGACCCTAGGAAAGTTGGGATTTCTTGACTTTTCTTTCTTTACTGAAATCGCTGGTGAGAATTTCGGTTCCCAAAAATTTTGTTTGTAGTTTTTACGGAATAAGAGGATGATTTTCAAAAGAAGGAGCTAACCTTTTTCTACGAAGAAAAATCTAAATCCACCGCTTTGCAGAAGAGAAATTTGCATTGAATGACATATAGTGAATGATTTTGGATCGAGTGATGTAAGAAGACAATAAGGACGATGAATTTGTAACTCAGAAGTTTTGATTGATAATGTTGGAACACTAAACACGCGATTAAATACCCACAAATAGATCTTTATAATCAATTTTAGGCACTCAATATCTCAAAATTTTATTGTTGATGTCAGCCATAAAAAAGGAGGATGAACCATGTTTAGGCAGATTTTAAGAAGTTGTAAACATGACCAGTCTACTGTCTTTCTTGAATGGTTACATAACAGTATAGTTTTTCCAAGATATGCTAAAATATACCATTTCTTAAACGAAGGTAAAGCCTAAAACGGAACAAATCATTCATGTATTGTCTTTGTACTGAAATTTACCTTTTCTATTAATATTAACTTCTTAGAGAATATATGCCTGATTTGAACGCTTAATCCTAATACAACACAAGGCAATGTATCTGATGAGAAATTTCTTCATATAATGTTTATATTCGTTACACAAACTCTGAACACATGGTATCAGAGAATGTATTACACCCTAAAACCCAAGCCCAAAGTTTTCTGTGATTTAAAAGGGAAAGCCCTATTCTCTTTTAACCCTTTCCCTATAAATAGAAGCCTCCACCTTTTTAATCACTCATCAAAAATTCTATACTGAAACACTGCAGAGATTCTTAGAGACAAGAAAACCATAGCCGCGAGTGGTGTTGTTGTTGCTGTCCGATCTCTTGTTCCAGTTTCCAGATCTCTTCTCTTGTTCTTTTATACTGTTGAATGAGGAATTAAAATTAGTTAGGTCTGATTGATCTTAGGTTGCTAGATCATAAAGGAAACTAGGATGTTAGATGCATAGTTCATGTGTCATAAGAATGCTTTTACCGTGAAAAGACTTTAATGGACTACCTTGTGTTTATGTGGTTGATTGATTGATTGATGTGATTCTCTGATGTGATTGTTTAACATGAGTGTTTGGTGACAGCTAGGTTGATAGCAAGTAAGTTAATAGTTGCTATCAATCTAGCTTTTACCAAGAAGAATATTAGTTGATACCGTTTGATACAGGTTGGTGATAGGACCTTTGATAAGGTGTGCTTCCAAGACCGCGTGAAGATGGGTGGATCGAGATGACCAAGATGCTACTAGCTCCCTTTAGTGGTCAATATACTTTACCTAAGAACAATGGGCAGTTCAGGTGTTGTTTGGATCGAGATGACCAAGAGGCTACTAGCTCCTTTTAGTGGTCAATAGACACTACCTAAGAACAACGGACAGTTCAGGTGTTGTTTGGATTCAGTGACTTACGAGTGTAACCTTGTGTGTAGTCATAAATATCACGTGATAGGGAGATTCCTCTTATGGTAACTAGGAAATGCCCATGTGCTGAACAAAGAAGACAAAGATACTTTCACCATAAATATCCCAAGTTGTGATATATATAAGTAATTAAAATAATTGATTTGACTACATATGTTATCAAAGTGGCCCTGAAGTCGGTGTGGAGGCGGTGTGGTGGCCCTGAAGTCGCGCATCTGGGGTGGAGGCGGTGTGGTGGCCCTGAAGTCGCGCATCTGGGGTGGAGGCGTGTGGGCTGTGGTGGAAGCTCGTCGGATGTCGCCTTTAGGTTGTCGATCTGCTTGGGGACGGTGGATTGCTTCTCATTGGAGTTTTCCCGGCGTTTTCTCTTCCTTCGTTGGTCCTCTCTCCCTCGTCCTTCTCTTTCGCATGCGTGGAGTAAGTTTGAACCATCTTCCTTCTGTTGTAGTGGATCTCTTCGGTTTCTAGTTTTCAGATCTGGTGTTGGTGGTTGTTGGCGGCTCTCTGTGCCGGCGCGGTGGCTTCTTTGCGTGTCGGTCCTAACTCGTTTCTTAGGCTCGAGGAGATGGTCTATATCTTCTCGGCTCTGGTCGGTGTTCGTGCTCCCGGAGTTTTCTTGCGGCGGAACTCTTTTCTCTGATGATGGGGGTGGCGCGTCTGTTTTTAGAGCTAGGTGTTTCAGTCCCTATTGGGCTTTTCTTGCCTTTGGGCTTTGTTATCGAAGTTGGGTCTGGTTTGGATCATTTAAGATTTTGTTGGGGTTGGTGGGCTGTAGATCCGAGCCCAATCCTGGGATTATGTAAGGGTGTTAATATAAAACCCAAAAAAATACAAAAAAATTTAATAAAAAAAAAATAACCAACACTTGCCTACTATGGAAATGCTCGAGTCTACCTTTTGAACGGAGTTTTATCTGTTAGAAAGCAAAACACTGCGACGTACTTTTCCATCAGTGATCATTTCTATAGTGCAACCTAAAGGGATTTTTAAGTAATCCTGGCTTGGAAGACCCATTTTCCTTCATCAATCTAGCCAAAGTTCTCATGGATAATCTCTCTTTCTACAATAAAAAAACATGCAACAACTGAGTCATTCCCTTTTTACAAAATAAGTGCTTACTTGATTCCAATCCAATATTAGGAGTTCTGTGTTACCAAACTTGATCAATGCTGGTTTCGGCCACAGCTAGTTTCTCCTCTTTGCATTTGAGTTTTAACTTTTTTTTAAAGACATCCTTTTTTTTTGCCAAAAGTTTTTCAATTAAATGCATGAGAATGAAAAAGATACAATGCCTTAGCATAGTTAGCCCAATGGCTTTTACAAAGAGATAGTTAAAGAGCCCAAAATGGAGTTTATAGCAGAGAGAGGATGAAAAAGATACAATGCCTTAGCATAGTTAGCCCAATGGCTTTTACAAAGAGATAGTTAAAGAGCCCAAGATGGAGTTTATAGCAGAGAGAGGCCAAAACAAAGGAGTAGAGGCCCAATTTGATTGTTGATAACCAGGCTTAGTACCTTGTGATCATCGATCAAATAAACCAGTCATGCAGAGGAGAACCAGAGTTGAAGTAGAGAAGACGATTCGGCGGGGTTTGTGTTACGGAAGGAACCAATCCGCAGTCTGATCATCTTGTCGATTTCAAGCGAAATTGATTCTGCAGAGCGAAAGTGATTTCGATGCAGCCTATGATTACGTTCAGCCCAGAGATGATATATTGCAGCCTGCCTGCATAAGAGTAGTAGCTTCCTCCATTGGCGTGTCCCCGAGTATGCTTTTAGACCAAGTAAAGTACCATCCCAATCAGTAGAAGGTGTGATCGAGCATCTAGCAGCAAGAGGCGACCAGACGTCCCAGGTGTGATATCAGTTTGTTGGTCATCCAAGAGTGTTTCTTGGTGTGTAATATCCAAGTAAATAGTCTCCTTTTTGCTGGACTTGTGCGTCATATCAAATAACAATCGGAGTTCGGGAATATCAAAAGCCTTCCACAACTGTTGTGCGACCCTTCAATCCATTATTTCTCATTCGATCCGTCTGAGATCATATCCCTTTACAATTGAGCTGAGTTATCCTAATTTAGGGCATATCAAGTGGTATCAGAGCCACTCAACCGGTACTTGTTTGTTCATCTGGTATTCTACACCAATTGTTTGAAAAGTTGTGTTCAAGTTTTCTTTCTTCGGAAAGCAAGATTTTGGGACATATCTTCTTTTTTTAAGAAGGAGAGTATGATGCGATCATGGGAAAGCATCAAATTCTAGTCAACAATAAACATGTCATGGTCACATAAATGTATCAATCTGACGATAATTCATAGACTGTCGACCAAGCGGAAGCACGAGAACCGTCGAAGAGTCATTCGTTCCAAACCCTCCAACTTCGGTCAAGTCATCATTTTTTTGTCAATTTAAAGTCTTTGGTCAAAGTCTTCCTTGTTTTTATAAGTTACTAATTTCTATGTTTGACTAGTCTTTTGTATTTCAACATTTTTGCATGTCTTGCGTATTAATAAAGTTCATTTGGTCAGTGAAATAAAATAAGTTTTGAATATTATTTTTGGAACCTTGAGAGTGATTCTCAATTTTTTCCCAGGGAACTTTTCGATCCGTCTTGGTGTGTTATATCCAGGGGATCAAACCGATATGTTCTGGTGCGTCATTTTCAGGGGGCCAGCCTCATTATCGTCTAGGTTTGTCATATCCTAGGGCATTGAGTTGGAATATCAGAGGCCTTCCGCATCCTCTGTGCAACCTAACGATCCACGATAAATCAGGAGCTTTCCGCATCTCTTGTGTAACCATTCAATCCGCCACCTTGTTTCTTTGGAGTTTTACATTCCATTGGAGTCAAGGAGTATCCACCTTAGTCCGGCTGAGTGATCCATCAATTTAAGCAAATTAAGTGGTATTAGAGCCACTCTACCAGTATTATCTTATCATCTTCTCATCAATCTACCAGTATTAAGTGGTAATTTCTTTACTACTCTATTATATGCACAAATAAATAATATGACTACTAATGTCTTTAATTGTTTTTGGAATATACAAGGCATTATATCATTTTTCAAAAATCTGAACACACTCACTCTTAAAGAAGATGTCGTCGAACAACTTTAGGAGAACATTCTCATCTTATTGTGCAACTTGGAGATCATATTTCCTCTGGTATTTTTTGATGTCATGGAGCATCTAGCTGTCCACCTCTCGTATGAGATTTTGCATCGTGGACATGTACATTACAGATGGATGTATCAGTATGGGCGGGCTATGCAACATTTGAAGTGAAATGCAAAAAACCTCGCAAAAGTTGAAGGTTTTATAATTGTTGGAAGTGAGGAAGTTTGACGGAAGAAACATCTCACTTCACATCGTACTACTTTTCACTAAAAGTACATACCCGAAAAAAGCTCTTAGAAGATATGATGATGGTGGTGTTGTGCCAACATATGCAGTTGATGGTGTTCCAGACATCTTTAGCCAGATTGGACGACTCAGTGGGAAATCGAAAGTCATTTTGTAGTCTAGTGATGAAGACATCCATAGTGCACACACTTATATACTACTCAATTGCGAGGGTCCGTTGATGCGTTATTTTGAAAGGTAACATACATGGTAACTTCTAAACACATATGTATAAATTATATAATTTTCAAATGATTAATTAATAGTAAATGTGATTTTACAGCGTATTTGTTACTCAATTCGAAGAAAAATTCCCAAGTATATGCACAAGTGAGGTAGACAGAAGGAAAGATCAACACTTTATTAAGTGGTTGAAGAGTCAGGTATTAACTCATTTTTTTTAGCATACATGATCTGCATTAGTATGATTAATGTTCACTTTTTCAAAAAAATCAGGTTGATTACGATGATGAAGATTATCCCATATGGTTTCACGAATTAGTTCAATATCTGCTTGCAAAGGTCACCACATCACCGATGTATTTCACACGAAGCTTTATTTTTCATACATATGAGTATGGTAGACAAAGGGCGACGAGTAATTACGGAAAATGTGTGAAAGGTGAAACAAATTTCTACGGGATCTTGTAGAAGATTATTGAAGTGGAATTCTAGAGTTATTGAAGCTGAAATGCGTCCTCTTCAAATGTGAATTGTTCGACCCAGTCGTCAATAGAGGTGTTTGGTTTAACAAATTCGATGTAGTTGATGTCAATGATGGACGAAGGTACAACAAATTCGAGCTTTTCATATTAGTTTTGAAAGCATACCAAGTTAGCTTCCTTCCATACCCTCGGATGAGAGAACCATGAATAAATTGGTTAGCCGTTATCAAAGTTACACCTCGTAGACGAATTATCAGTTGCAGAAGAACCACCTTTGCAAGAAGAACACATCAATTGAGTTGAGGAACCTGAACAACAAACTGATGACATACTTCTCATTGATCTGCATAATCGTGAGTACAAAGATCTTCCCTACGTTAGCACTTACGACGCTGTTGAAGACGAGATTAATGAAAATGATGATGTTAGTGATGACGAGAATGTCAATGATGTATCCAAATGATGATGTAATTTTTTAGTTTGTTTAATTATGAAAATTTAATTATATAATTTGATTTTGTGTAAGGCAATTGAGGGTTTTGGGGTTTGTGATAAAAAAAAGAGATTGAGATTGTAAGTTGAGGAAGTTAGAGGTTTGGGATTTGGGATATCGGTTTTTAGGGATTTACTTACTTTCCTCATAAATTCCTCGTAAAAAAAACACGGGCCTTATTATTTCGTCGTTAGGTGACGAAGACTTTACGAGGAAATTTGCTTACATGGAATTAACAAAGCCCGTGTTAAGGTGACTCGTTAATTCGTCGTTATTTTCGAGGACTTTAGGAGGAAATGTGCTTATGTGGAATTAACAAGGCACTTGTTATTATTTACGATGAATTACGAGGATTAATGTAAATCCCTAAAACCCCAAATCTTAAACCTCAACTTCTTTAAGTTATAATTTAAATATCTTCTTTCCAGTCGAAACCCCAAACTCCCCCCCCCCCCAATTGCCTTACACAAAATCAAATTATATAATTAGATTTTCATGATTAAATAAGCTATATAAATACATGAATTAAGGTTGAAATGGAATAAAATGGAAAGAAAAAATAGTATAATTAAATTTTCATGATTAAACAACCAAATATAGCTCATGGGTCATATTATGAGATGAAGAATCTGACGAAGTCGCTTGGTCTCCCTGTTGTCAAGATCGATATTTATGAGAATAATTGCATGTTATTCTGGAAAGAAGATCGTGAACTGTTGGTGTGTCAGTTTTGTGGGAAAGATAGATATCACCAGAACTATCATCCAAAACAGAGAATGTTGTATTTGCCTATTACAGATTGGTGGACATGTACAAAAGTTATGCCTAGAGGGATTCGACAAACGTTTGAAGATGATTTTGTTGCGTTACAAGATGATACACACAACCAAGTTGTTGCACAGAGCGTGAGGTTGCACAATGAGGTGTATGTTGTCGAAGATGATTCAGATTATGAATCCATGCCAATTGTTCCTCCTAATGACAAATACGTTTTAGAAGATGAATTAGACGAATCTTGTACTGATTCGGATTCGGAATCTGATTGAAGTTATTAGTAAGTTTGTCGTTTATGAAGTTTAAGAAATTGTAGTATGAATAAGTAAACACTTAATAATTTCTAGTTTATGAAGTTTTTAAAATTTGTAATATAAATAAATAAACACTTAGTAATTTGTAGTTTATGAAGCTTCTAAATTTGTAATATATAATAAGTGAAGATCTTAATAAATTTGTAATTTATGAAATTTTAAAAATTTAAAATATAAAATAACTAGATTTCTTAGTTTTAAAATGTCAATATATTTTGTCCAAACATATACAAATGAACTTAGTTCCTAATCATAATTAACATATATATTTAAGTTTTTTAGTTTATTATATTCTCAAATTCTATTTATTAGTTTTGAGATTTCATAAAAAAAAATACGTTTTTTCTAAAACCTAACTAAACCCTAAACGCTGTCTATACCCTAAATCCATAAAACCGACTTGATATAACAAATCTAAAATCATATGTTTAATTAAATTAATATAATATTATTATTTGAAATTATGCATAAAATTATAAATTAATAAAATTAAAAGTAAATAGCAATCATAATATATATATATATATAAACTCACGCATGCATAAGTATTTATTTAAATTAACAATATAAATTTAAACATAGGGGAGGTGATTGCACGACAAATAAATTTTAAATCTAAACAATGTTGATTGATCAACATTGTAGTCCAACAAAAACTAACATAGGGATTAAATTTTTACTAAAAACAACATTATGGATTAAACCTCGGCTTTGCAAACGCAACATACCTGCATAAATAAAATTAGTACTATTAATTAACAGATAATAACTTCCGCATGCAACAACTACAATCTATAACAAAATATGCATGCATGATGCATTCATCTTTAATAAAAGATCAAAGCGAGTTTTGTTCGTACGTTGCTTTGTGTCAACCATTGTGAAATGCAATCCTTATGGTAGATATGTTTGCATGGCAATGTTGCTATTTTATCACCCATCACATAGTCAACTAGACATATCGTACACCTACAATTAATAATAACCAAATCAAAGTTAGAATCATGTTATAAACGTAAATTTGCATCTAATAGTAAACACCATCGGTTATATTTTAATGTGGTTTGTGGCCAAGTCCAATGGTGGTTTCTAAGCAAATATGTTAGGATTAAAAAAATAAAAAATTTTGAAAAGATGAAATGAAAAGACAGGCAGTATCGGCGCAGAAAAACTTTTCTCTTAGCATTAAAACCCCTTTCCATTTTGTGTTCTTTTCTTACTGGATAGTTTTATTTTCTAAATAAAATTCTTATTTTCTTTACTTTAAAATACTCAATACAGTTTGTAAAGCAAAGATCCAAATGAGGAGTGAGGATTGAAGCTTATAAACAAACTAAAAGATATACAGATATGATCTTACTGAGTATCAGTTGCGATGAACTTCTTTTTCTTAATTTGCCAGCAGCAAGTTTTAGTTTCCGCACCATATTTATAAGTGGGTAATTTTGAAATCCTCCTTTGCGATAAACCTCTATCGACATTCCCCATGGAGTCTTCTAACTCATTCAATTCCTTTTCATCCAAATATGAAGAAATAGAATATTGATATATGAGTTTTCTTTTCAAGATCATAAACCATATAAATATTTGGATGAAAACATTGAGCTGACACGGTACATACCTCATACGTCATATTTGCGGGTTCAATGTTCTCATTAGTAGAAAGATTAAGGTCACTAATTGACGGGCTGTTTGACGGGGTACGAGTATGTGTATGATGACCCAAGAATTGATCATCATCATCATCATCATCATCATCATACTGAATAATTGTTCTGCTAGTCTAAAACATAATCCAAAACAGAAAATAATTGCAATACATGCAAGTAATTTTACGTCAATAATATGTTTGTTAGTTTGCAGGATTAAGAAAATTAAATAAAACTATGTGTAGTTTTATTGGTAACCATTAATTTGATGAAAATAATGACACGCTAGTTGATTTATCTCGATTTATGAAACATATACTCCTATAACCTTATGATTAATAAAATTCAAAAATTAACAAAAATCATTGTTACCGAGGGAGCATCACGTTCAGGTATGTATGAATTGTTCCCTATAGATTGAAAAAAATATAAAATCATAAGTTAGAACAAATTCTGAGAAAGTACTTTTAAAAATAATGCTTCTATTTCACAGTTATGCTTTTGAATAAATAAATTAATAATTGGAAGTAACTTAATTAAATACTATTATATCTTGACCCACCCGACCACACTGGTATTTATTTTATGTTTTTAGTTATCTTTTGTTTATATTAAAAGAAATATTTGTAATATTTAAATATCAATTTAGATTGAAAATTAATCTTTGCAGTTATAATAAAAATTAAAATTAAAAATTTAATAAAATATTATGATATAAATTTTAAATTTTCTAATTAAAATAATATAAAGATGGGTCATTACTTTTTTCAAATTCTAAAATCTTAGCATCCCATAAAAACAAAGAAAATAAAGTTCTAAATACATAAAAATATATAAACATATTTGAAAATATAATTTCTATTAAAATAAATTTGTTAAATAAAAATAATCTTGTGGTGTTTTATTTATTTCTAGAGCTTAACCCGTGACCGTATAAATATTTTTTTTCACTTTAATTTTTTTCGTTGTACTAATGGTACACTATATATATATATATATATATATATATATATTTGTAAATTAAAATGTATTACATAATTGTTGATATAAAATTTTAACATAACAATTTTATTTCTTACTTTAAAATAATTATATTTTATGATTTTAATCGTCTATTATATCACAATGTATCATATAAACAAATCCTTTATAACTAATTCGACTTATATTATGAAAGCATTAAACTAATAATATATGATTAAATTATTTTATATTATATGTTATATAAATTGATTATGATGTGTGGTTTTTATTTTATTATTTATTACTAATAAATATTAAAAATATTTAATATGTTAATACGAATATATTAGGAAATATTTTTTGGTTAATATTTTATTAAGGAAGTCTATTATTTAAATTAGAAAAAGACATTAAATGTTTAAATCTATTATTTTAATTAGATTAAGACAAGCATACTTAAATATAGGTTCAATAAATATTTCAATGGTATTCTAATATAAATAAGTAGTAAAATTAAGGGGTATTTCTAGTTTATATTTCTTTTTAAAAATATAGATTTTAAATAGGAAAATAATTTAAAACTTAAAATTCCAAATTAATTGGAGTTTTTATCATATACATACATAAGCATAGATGTAAGAGTCCAGTCTACAAAATCATGATATAAGTACCTTGTATTTCTTCATCCGTGCTATTTTCCGCTAGAGTCCGGGGATCAAAAACAACATAATGTAGTAAATTAATTTCAATTGGTAAATAAAAAAAAAGATTCGTCAAGTATAAAAATTATAAAATTAAAACATCAGGTGGAAGTTATATACTTACATTCATCTTGTTGCTGCAAATATCTAGCAAGTTTTTCATCATCGCTTAGAGAGGTAGGTAGATTGCCTGAATAACTTACAAATATGAATTTTGTATCGATACTATACTTTTACATATAAAAAAAATATGACTAATATACGCATTTACAGTATTTTGAATCATGTTTCCATACCTATGTTAATTAAATGTATATTACATGTTCTTTTATCATCTAGAGAACATATGAACTAAAAAAATCTAGACGTATCACTAAAACAGTTTAGCGTTTAAATTATTTCAAATCCTAGATGTGGGTGGCTTATTAACCGTATGCGGTCAGGGCATTATAAATGGTATTAGAGTTAGTTTGTTATTTCGTTTTTGACCGAAGAATGTCATATGGTAATTGTATGGTTAGTAAATAAGACTTTCGAATCTTTTTAAAGGTTGCATCGCCGGTCGGATAAAATTGAACACACTGACCGAAATAGCGGACATGAATGTTCTATTAACCGTAGGTGATCGGAACGTTACAATTTCTTTCTATGTTGTTGACTATATTACTTTAAGAAATGGACCACAAGACTTATTACGTTAAAAACTATATCACTAGGTGTATAGTATGTAGAAGCATGACAAGATTATCCACTATCACAGTTCAAAAAAAAAAAAATTACCCTCTAAAGTTTGTAATGTTCTTGCTAATCCTTCTTCATCATGTAAATAAGATTTTTTAAAAAAATTTCAATACAACATTAATTTTTAGTTATATGACAAAAATTTACATTTAATTAAAAACACTTAATTTGTTTTGTTAAAAATCAGTGAACACAAGATAATTTTTACAGTACAGACACTCTTTTATAAGAAACAAATGATAACTGAACTATGGGCATAAAACACACAAAAAATTTATTCAAACCAACAATTATATCAATATATAATTTATGTACCTTCTTGTTGCTGAATCTCCAAAGCAATAGCAGCATCGTTAAGTGTCGAGTTGTTTTGGTCTTGTTGTTGAATTTCCCGAGCAATAACATCATCATTAACCGTCAGGTCTGAATCTTCTGATAAACCAAATTGTAAGAACATTGCAATATCCTCATCGACAGATGAATGGTTTACAAGTCGAGGCATAGTTATTCTGTCGAGTTTTCAAAGAAAAATATGGTGCTTTTGACAATGAATGAGATCTGTAATTTCTCTCAGTCAACAGAAAAGTAGTGTTACCATTACCTATCTCTCAATTATTTAACCACTTGAAAGAAGGCTTTTGCTTTAAAAAAAAAAGAAGGTTTTTGCTGTGAGATTTTATGGTAAATTAAGGTAGCACCAGAACATTGTACCAATTTGAAAACCTTCTTTGCGTGCCTGTTGCATTTATCTGATTAAGTGTATTTAAATATTTTTGCTCCAATACATCTACTTTTTCTTTGAAAATTCAAAATTGTAAAATTATAATCCAACTTTCACATTTCTTTCCCACAGTATGATATGTTTCTTTCTAAGTTGTTGACACATATCTTTATTATTAAATTGAACTACCTTTTGAAATTAGACTTGATTTTATCTTTTTAATTACAATTTCTATCATTGCATTTAAAACAAATGATTAATTTAAATTACAACTATTATCTTGAACATCGATCTCAAGAACACACAAGATAATAATTCAAAATAAGAAACTCATCTTATTAATCACTTGAGGAAACTACTCAAAACCTCAAACACACAACTCACAAAATTCTTAAGGAAAACTCTCTTAAAAAACCTTAAGCTCTCACAATCTCTCACAACTCATAAGTTATGCAACATCATATGCATCTCCTTATATATAACTCAATATTTCCTAAACTCATTAGGAATCACAAATGTATATTTTCATATTCTATAACTCAATAGAATTAGATAACTTGCATCCCAAGTTATTTCTCAAATTTCCTTTTTTGTTCAAGTTTAATCCAACATTCTCCCCCTTAAGCTTGAACTCCATTTTCAATAAATCTTCAATATCAAAAAAACTTCTCATCTCTCTGAACTTCAATTTCTCAAGTTCTTTCATCAAGGTGTCAACACTCTCTTCATTCTCAGGTATACGCTGTACCTCTATCAAATCATACTCAACATACTCTCGTATGAGGTGATATGAGCTCTGCTTCACGGCTTCAGTCTCTACCACCTTGTCAGCTTCACAAGAACACAACACCACTGTTTCTTTCTTTTGTAAAAAACACATTCTTCTCTTTCTCTTAAGCTTACCATGTTCTTCATCATCCACATGCACATTCCTCACCACAACTCTGAACTTCCCACGAATCCTTGGAGTCTTCAAAACTTCTTCAGTATCAAACTTTACCGATCCATTCATCAAAACAGAGTTCTTGATTTTGGAAGGACTCGTCTTCGTCCCTCTCTGATCTATAACCGAACATATACTGACCAATGAAGCACAAGATTTCTTCAACACAATATTTTCAATCTCACCTTCTTCACAGCATGGAGCTAAACACAGATTCTTCTGTCTCAGAGATTCCTTAAACTCACCCCAAGTTTCAACCTTTTGAATGCTTTCTTCCATCAAATCTATCATTTTTTTAACCAAGTCCATTGTAACAATATCCATCTTTACTCCAGTGTCACGCCTTACTAGTCTCACCTCATTTATTTTCAATTCGCTTGGACCAATCTTGATTTTCGAAAGAACACCTTTCATCTCCCAGTCTGCATACTTCCAGCCACAAGCGTAATTGTCTCGTTCTACTATAGCACGAACTCCAGCACCTTGCAAGATGGTGATAAAGGCTTTACATTCACCCAAGATCCTTTTGGTATCAGTACCTTTGAAAGGAACATGTATCACAACCGCTTGATAACGTGCCACATCTCGAAGTATCACCAAGCCTTTATCATTTCCATAAGTCACAGCCATTGCACCTATCGACCTGATACCTAAACCCCACGAGTTTTGCCACACCATTTTGTTTATAATTTTTTCTAAACAATGTGAGCTCGCAGCTTCTACTCCACGACCATTTGTTGGTATAAAAGCCTCAACACTTGTGGTGTAATCTGTACCACAAATAATTTTAACCCACGGGTTAACCTTCATCGGGAGATCAATCTTGTTTCTGAAGTAAGAGTAGATGATGGTCCCACTAGTTGGACGTATGGTGAATGGAGTTAGAAGATCGTGTTCACCAGGTTCAGGCTTATACCCTTCAATGTGGTCCTTCACCTTCTCCTTCTCAAGAGAATCATGTAATAACAACAGAAATAATTTCTTCATCTCCACGTCACCCAACTCCTTGATGGCTGCATCCATGTAAGTTCTTAGAATGTTCCAGACATTTGTTGTTGATGGCTCTAGAATGTAAAGTTCTTTTGATTCAGAGATTCTGCAAGCCTGAGAATACCAATTTGTGAAGTCTTTATCTTTCTTTTCATAGATCCCAAGACTGGTCTCTTTCTTCATCTCTTTAAGCAAGTAGTCTCTCAAGAGCTTGTCGCTTTCACCAAGCTCAGACTCTTTACCGAAATACTCATCAGCAATCTCCTTACGCTCATCATCTCCTTTTACTTTCAGGAGATCTTCATCATCACTACTTTTGGGGCTCAAAATCTCTTCCAACTGATCATACCATTTAGTGTAGCAGACGACATGGTCCCTTGTTCCAAGCTGGTAACTTCTCGCCATCCAAAGGATGTTATCTAGGAGCATTCCATGTTTTGAGTTCTTCTCTTTGAACCCTTTCATTCTCAGGTATTTGTTAACCAGATCAAATAGGATTTGGTACTCCATCGTCCAAAGACCATTCTTCTTAGCCGTGAGTCGCATCCTCCTCCAAGCGTCTTTCACATGGTTCATGTGTTTACCCATTGCATCCGCAAAAGTTCTCCATTCATTGCCTTGTTTCTTTTGATACTCAGTAGGAAGAACTTCAAGTTGACTAGAAAAGATAACCCTTTTAGTGCTTTTACATGATGGGATGGTCACAACTTCATCACTCTTACTACCCTTTTGCTTCTTCTTCTTGCTCCTTTTCTCACTTTTCTTCTTTGCAATCTCCAGAGAGTTCAAGTCGTTTCCTTTAGCCTCTAAATTCTCAGTTACTTTCTTCTCTGCATCCTCACTAGAGCTCTTGTCGTCTTCTTCAACCTCTGGATCTTCAGTTTGCTTATATCTTATAAAAGGTTTAGCCTTCATGATTATTTTGACCAGTTCTCCTTTAATCCAATGCAAATGCATGGTCTCTACCGTGCCATCAAAGACTCCTCGCTTACCTAGACGTAATAAAGCGTTCATGTTACTACCAAGCTTGCGGAATATAAACATCTCATCATCAGTTCTGCTCTCTAAGTCTTCTCTCTGCTCTGCTGGCTGTATACACTTTTCCACCTTAGCCAAACCACGTTCAACTTTCAATAGATTTCTCTCAGAAAAGACAAGTTTCTTTTCCAGCTTCCAGACAAGATTCTCATGCCTCAGATTCTCCACCTCGTGTTTCACCTTTTCTGCATGATGACCATCGCCTAGATTCTTTCCCAACGTACCGGTTGTGTCACGTATTTCACCAAGGATACCAGCAGAAACGAGTTCATAAAGTTCTGTACTTGGGACAATCAGGGCTGATGATCCTTCTCTTAAACTTCTTACAAATTTTTCTGGCTCCATTAATTCCTCAGCTACTTCTCGTGACAAAAATTGATTACCTTGGAAGGGAACCAAGTAGTCTCTGTTCCTATAGAGCAGTATCCCTCCTGCCAGTTTCTTGAAATCTTCAGCCATTCTCTCAAGCGCAGTTAACTGTACATCATGTTTAATCGCAACCTTTGCAAGCATACTTCTTTTCTTCTTAGGTTTGTGTGTTGTATTTCCCTCATCACAAACATGCGTTCTCTTATCTCTCTCAGCACCATCACCATCATTATTATCACTGTTGACGAGTGCTTTCTCATGACTACGATTAACTTTGGAGGTTTCAGTGTTTACTATCTCATCACCACCAGATACCCTCTTGGGCTTCTTCTTTTTCTTCGATTTCTTTCCACCATTATTTTCAGCTTCAGAATCATGTCCTTTAACACTTGGTTTCTTCTTCCTCTTCTTTATAGACTTACGGTGTGGGAGGATTCTTTGAAACGCATCGTGATTCCTTGTCGTCATCTCTTTATCCCTGTAAAACTCCAGTGAGTCTAACTTGAATACATTCGCCGTCATAACCATTACAAGTCTCCGTGATGTTTTCTCAAATTTGAATTTAGGTTTTGAACAAGGAAACTTTATTAGAGGTCCAATATCGAACCTAGCTCTGATACCAATTCTTGAACATCGATCTCAAGAACACACAAGATAATAATTCAAAATAAGAAACTCATCTTATTAATCACTTGAGGAAACTACTCAAAACCTCAAACACACAACTCACAAAATTCTTAAGGAAAACTCTCTTAAAAAACCTTAAGCTCTCACAATCTCTCACAACTCATAAGTTATGCAACATCATATGCATCTCCTTATATATAACTCAATATTTCCTAAACTCATTAGGAATCACAAATGTATATTTTCATATTCTATAACTCAATAGAATTAGATAACTTGCATCCCAAGTTATTTCTCAAATTTCCTTTTTTGTTCAAGTTTAATCCAACATATTATCTAACCAAAACCTTAATATTATATATTAGATGATAATCCGTACCCTGCGTGGCGTGAATATTTTTAAAATATATTGTACTTAAATATTATAAACAATATACATTTTGTTATCAATAATTTTTTTTACATTTTATTAGAGGTGGGTATTCGAATACCATTTGGTTCGATTCGGATCCTTGCGGATTAGGTTCGGTTCGGATATATGTGAAATTGGTTCGGGTTTCGGTTCAGATAATCTATTTAATTTAGTTAATATATAATTTAAATTTTTCAAAATCTAAAAATAAAAATATTATAGAAAATATAAATTTGAATCATTTATGCCAAAATACTTAAACTTAATATAAAATTAGTTTAACTTAAATATTTGAATAATACAGCAATAGATATTTTAAGTATCTACTATATTAATTTAGAGTCCTAAATTATATCTACTATTCAAAGGTTGTTTTTAAATTTTGGACTCTTTCATTTTTATTAGCACGTTACATATATTTAGAGATTCACAAGTTTGTTACAATAAAATTTTACACGCTTCTTACATAATGTCTTCGGATAAGTTAAAGTAACCAAAACCTAATTTACTTTTTCTGAAAAAAAAAGAAAAACCTAATTTGCATAACCATCGGAAATAAATCTAATAAAAACGGTACGTTATTAAATATTACAATAACAATATAATAACTCAAATTGACTCCGGGTCACCACACATGATCGATCTTCTTTATATTCCAAATTCCATATACAAAAATATTGCAATAAATCTAATAATTTGACATCATGTTAGTGTAGAAGAATAATACAATAACACTGATTGACGATCATGTATATTTTCAGATCACCACCTGCCCGCAAAAAGAAATCAAAGTGTTTAATATTTTGTTCATCTTCAACCATATAAGCATTACCACAAATTTAAATTTTTTATTATGAACACAAAATTGACCTTTTACTACGTTCAATCATATAGATTTTTAATCCTGTATATAATTGACATTACATATGTGTTGTGTGTTTTATAAATTTATGTAAGCCAAATATTATAAAGAGAGACTTCAGTTCATATCGATTTTGTAACCTTCAAATATTTTTATTTCTATTAATTATCGAAATATAATCGAATGTAATAGAATATTCTAACTTTTTTAACAATAGATAAATCTAATCTTAACTAATTTTCCGTGCAACAAAATAAAATAAAATAACATCTTACAACTTAATTTCTTTTTATCATCGAGATATCTAATCTATTAATTTAGAATCCTATTTTCATCTACTATTGAAAATTGTTTTTAAATTTTGGATCATTTCAAATTTGTTACTACCTACGTAGATAATAGAATCAGATTACTTAAACTAAATCAATATTTAATCTATTAAAATCATCCAAAATTAAACCGAAACTAAACAACAGGTTATTTACTATTAAAAATAATATAATAATTCTAATTGAACATCATGTTAGACTGTTAGTAAACATGATCGTATTTGCTTCTCTTATTTAGATCACTATCTGCAATACAAAAGATAAAATTATGGACACTACGAAACATTCTAACAGATAAAAAAGTCTAATTATGGACACATATCTATTAATAGATTAGATATTTTTAATTTCAATTAGTTTAATATCTATTAGTTATCTACATAAAATAGTTATCCATAATATTCTAACCACATTAAGAATATCATTAATTAGTTTCACAACCACCAATATATAAGCGAACTATCTAATTATCAAAAACTGTTATTTGAACCCAATCAAAAACCAATATAAGTAAACTTAAACCAATTATCAAAATTCATAAATAACTAACATTTCCTATATTTTTAAATCGAAAATCAAAAAACACAACCGAATCAAAATCAAACCGGAAACCAAAAATTTAAAATTTGAAACCGAATCAAAAATTAATGACAACGCTGTGAACAAACAGACATATTAATAAATTTGTTAACAAAAATAATTCCGCACTTTTAAGTGCGGGTTCTATCCTAGTTTTAGTTATTTTATGTATCGCTTAGCTACTTTAAACATGTACTTATAACTATTAATTGTATATATTTCTAAGTATGTTGGACGATTTTAAAACATATTATATATTGTATATTGTTTTATATATTAAATTTAAAAATAATTAATATATTTAAGTATATAAATATTGTTCAGATATATTCGGATACCCAAAATATTTTTGTTTAGATCTTCGGTTCCGCTTCTCTAGATACCAAAATTTTGAATTCACTTGGATATCTAACCAATTATGGTTTAAGTTCAGTACTATTTTTCGGATCGGCTTTGTTCTGTTTTTTTGGATTCAAATTTTTTGCCCAACCTTACATTTTTAATTCTGACAAAATTTTAAACGAAATTGATGATGATTTGTATTCATTTTGAGTATGCAGCAAATTTTTAACAAAAGCACATTTTACTATGTATGTGGCCTATTTAGTTAATCATTAAAAAAGTTCTAAGAAAAATAATGAGCTGAACTTAGAATATTTTTGGTCGGTGTTGTGACGAATAGAAAGATGGTTAGAAAGGAAATCAAATTTGTTGTGCAATCCATGTTCTCGCTAGGTGATTTCAACAACTTCTAAATAAATTTTAGTTTATCAATCTTTTCTAAGATTTTCGAACAGTACTAACTAATAAAATCTTACACTTAATAGAGTAATCAATTGTTTCTCAATTAATATATAAGAGATTAGAGTAATTACATAAATCAAATTAATACCTCTTGTTTATTTACAATATATTTATGGTAAATAAATCAAAATAATTATTTTATTTATTTTATATGGTATATAATTATATTTCAAAGCTATTTACATAAATATATAGTATATTTTAATAACATTTCTATATTTGATGTAACAAAAAATTAAACCATTAATCTCAAAAAATTTCGATGTGGTATTTTTTCGATGAAAATTTAAAATTAAAATATTAAGGTCTCAATACTTTTTCAATGAAATTTTAAAAATTGACATATTTATGTATTTTTAAATGGTAAATAGTTTTGTGCTCAAAACAAAATGGTACATAGTTTAATTTAAACGATATTAATATATATAATTTTAATATGAATATATATTAAATAAAAATTCATATTACAATTTTATGATCTTTTGTATCTTGTTATAGTCAAAACATTAAGCCATTGGTCACAATATTATAACACTTGTTGTAATTTAAAGTCGTTTTAAAAATTTCAAAATATAACATATAATAAAAAATCTAAAGTTTATTAGTTATATGGTTAATGTTATTGTTTAATTTATTTAAATAGTATAAAATTTAACAAAAATGAAGAAGGATGCAAAAAATTGTTATCAAATCTTTATTATTTATAATCATTAAATGCCTTATATGTTAATCATATTAGGTAACTTTGTAGATTTTATTTAAGGAAATAATACAAATTTCTTATATTTTTGGTTAATATAATGTTCTCTAACAAGTGGGTTTTAGACCAATATTTTTTCAATTGATTATTAAGCTGCCATGTAAGATTAATTGACATCTTAATGTAGTGAAAATTCAGAAAAAGATCTTTTGTAATTATTATAAATACATGTTACAACTTTTTAAATATTTATCTATTAATATATAAGGGATGTGACCTTTAAATTTATGAAGACACCAAATCTGTCCTAGTGAGTCTGGCTGGTTTAATATAATAAACTAATTATTGTTGCAATGTTCTCAGAATCGGTCAGATTATTGTAAGTCTGACCGGAAATGTTAGTGAGTCAACCCAAAAATATAATATTACACTGAAAAAACTTAGGATAACTACTAACCAACAATTTGACTAAGGGTTTATTAATGATTTTACACCAGAGGGAGTAGAGTTCAAACCTCAGAAAATACAAATTATACAGATTATGGAGTAAATAATTACAAGAGATCTTCATCATGGTGCATGACGTATCATCGGACATGGATCTCATAGGACGGCTCGGAAAGATACAGTCAGACGTCCATTCTTGTATGGTGGTAGAATTTTCGGCTTGTATAATCATCTATGTAATATTTCTCATCGGTGTAATGCATAATTAATCAGACATTAGAAAAAATACGAACCAACGATTTTTCTGTAGATCTTAACAATTGAAGAATATAACTACTACACTTATTTGAGTATCAACCGGTTAGTTCGGTTTACACCTAGATAATATGTTCTGGTCTTTCTAAATATAAATTAGATACGATCTAAATAATCAGTTAGAAATCCCAAACATATATTTAAAACGAGCACTTTTAATAAGTAAGCTTTAAAGTGTAACTAGATACAAACACGTGCACGAATATTATCATTGTTAAATCTTTATCCAAATTATTCAGATTAGTCCTTAGTTATTGGTTTTGATTTCGGTTTGATTCTAGAAGCTTAAGATCCGTTTGTGAATTTAGAAAATTTGATTTGGTTCCGATTCAGTTTTTTTTAAAAAACTTAGATCTAGAAAAAATCAGAGACGAGAAAAGAGGAGGAATAAGAAAATAAATTAAAAATAAAAATAAAAAGTGTGTGTAGTTGTGGCCGTTCGATGGATCTTTGTGAATGGTTGTGATCTAACAGGGGGTAATTAGATTTATCATTATAGTGCACAACCTAAAGAAAAATTGATAAGATTTGCAATTTCAATATTTTGAATTTAAGATATATTGCTTCATGGTTTAATGATAATGTACAATATATAGTTTATAGTTTTAGAAATAGGATCTGAGTATACTTGTTAAGGATTAAATGTAAATGCTAAGATTAAATAATTTATAAGTATAAATGTTTTGGATTTTGAAATATATAACATTTAGGTTTAATTAGATTTAAAGATTTATTATTTAATGTGTGATATAAGGTTTGTGGTTTGAAAACATTAGATTTATGGTTTTTGTATGTAAGGTTTAATTTAAAGGTTTATGATATTAGATTTAGGGTTTAGATTTAAGATTTATAATGGATTTTAAAGAAATTTATATTTAGAGTTTAAATTTAAAACTAGATTTAAAGTTTGAAAATATTATGTTTGTATTTTGATTTCAGTATTTAGGGTAAATAATCTAAATTTGAGGTTTAGAGTTTAAGATATAGAAAAACTAAATAGCCACATAAATAAAGTGGCTGATTCGTGGCTAATGATTAGCCACTGTTTTTCGTTGCTAAATCGTGGCTATTAAAGTAACCATGATTATTTAGTGACTAAATCGTGGCTAGGAAAAAATAACCAAATTAGCCACGGTTTTACAGTGGTACTACCGTGGCTATTCGGAAGATTTTTACTAGTGTATCTTATTCAGTGAGCTTAACAGTGACAAAAGACACACATGTGGACCTGGAACATCATGAAATTATCTCACTTGATTCTCCAGAAGTTTTCGGCTTGTCAAGGTTACACTGGGTAGACTTAACTCTATTTAATTTGAACCTAATCTTGACTACAGTTCTTCTTGTTATGGGAACTAGATCAGGGAAACGAGAACTACACTTATGACTTCTTATTCCTTTTATCCATCTTGCTGATCTTGAGTGGTTAGCTCATTTTTAGCTAGTTCCCACCTTGCACCTTAATCTTTATTCCATCTTTATGCACTTGTTTTTCAGTGTCATATGTGCAAAAAAGTTGGAGAGGAAAGGATGAATGCAGCCTCTTACTCTTTAATGCTATAGAAATTCAATATGTAAGGAGAGCAAGCGGATTAAAGGAGCAACCGCTCCAGAACCAACAAACTGCGCAAGAGCATAGATGGAGAACCAGAATGGGTGCGAATCAGAACCACCAGTGGCATACATAGACATCACAGCAATCAGTGGGGTTCTGGTAAGGGTGTGTTGTCCTAGTTAATGGTTGTATGGTTTAGAGATTCGTGGTTAAGTATGGTTGTTGAGAATAGGAGTTCCCACACTTTCAAACATTTCTCCATGTACTTGACACTTGACATTGTTTGAGGACAAACAAGGATTTAAGTTTGGGGGAACTGATATGTTGTGTTTTTGACTCATTGTAATTTTCTAAAAAGTTTTAGAGTCTTTATTGAGTCATTTTAGTCTTTTTGGAGCCATTTTAGATCTGGAGTATGAGGCCCCTGGAGAGACGAGTGAGGAAAAGATGTCAAATTGGTGTTTCCAGTGCACAAACTATCGGAGAAACTCGATGGGTGTTCCCGAAGCAGAGCAGCCCTCGAGTGTTCCCCGATATTTAAGAAAATCAAGATACTATTTTGGGATTTTCCCTACCTCCTCTATCTCTCAACCCTAGTCGACGTCACCTCCCTATATATACTCTACCTATTTCTCTTTATTTTTCTAGGCTAGATTTTTGCAAGAAACAAGACTTTTAATTTGAGATTTGCATTTTGTAAGGGAGACGACTCCATATCTCTTGCCATAGACAAGATTACCCTCAACCCTATTTTTATTCTATTCAACAGCATGATGTGTTATTCAAAATTGATTTTTGTGTGTTTCTCGTGTTATCGCTGAGTAGTATGCTTGCTTAGTCTAGGGTTCTAGGGTGTTGGAACATTGAGTATCTACTCTTCATCCATCCCAGCTCTTACTGCTTGCATTAAACTGATCAGTTGGTGTATGAACTTAAGTTTAATCTATTCATTAACCATGAAATAGGTTGCTAGATCTGTTATGAATGAGCATTGCATCCCTAATCAGCGAAAGTAGATATTAGGATGTTATGTGAATCTATTGGACCCGAGTTTAAAGTGTGTTATCATATCTTGATCCAATCGAGAGTTTAGGTATCAAGATGGATCTGGACAAGGAAAGGTTCCACGAAAATGGGTTGATCTAACCTGAATGATCCGAGTTCTAGACTTATTTTAAATTCAACTTGAATAATTATTTGGCTCACAAGTGTTCGACACCCAATGTAGTGACCCTAAGTTAACTTGTTAATCTATAATTCGAAAGTAGCAAGAATGATCTACGTTGATTAATGCATGCTAGGTGAAATTAGGTTATGACTTGTGCTTACAATGTTTCTGGTTTGAGATGAGCTAGCGAGTTTGTAGAATCCGTCCTCTCTTAGTAATCCAATTACTTCCTTCTCATTTTTTCAGGTTTAGTTCAAGAAGTTGTAGAAGTAATATTTGGTGTCAAATCTTTGGAAAGACCCGGGGAACGGATGTCACAATATTAGCATGTATATATTTCTTCAATATACGTGTATCAATTTATATATCATACATTGAGGAATCACAAGCATGCATATTCTCTAGGCTCCCCGTGCCCCCCGCGCACACACACACGCAAGAAAAAGTGCAGCTTAACGTGATCCCTCTAGTTAGGTAGTTCACGAATAAATGATCCTAAACCCTCTTCGGCATATACCGTTCGAACCGTCTTCGACTCTATATAAACATAACCAAACCCTTAGCATCCTAAATATATCTAACAAACAACAGTCTCACTTCTAAAATCATATATTTTTAGAATACATAACAGATAAAGAAGAAGAAGATGGTATCAATTTCCAGCTCTTCCAAATCTTCCACAATCATGAAGCTGGTGGTGATGGTGGCTGTGGTCTTGGTGGTGACGGTGGTGGATGGACAGAGCTGCAATACCCACTTGAGTGGACTGAACGTGTGTGGTGAGTTCGTAGTTCCAGGAGCAGACACGACGAACCCGAGTGCCGAGTGTTGCAATGCTCTTGAGGCAGTGCCGAGCGACTGCATTTGCAACACATTTCGCATTGCCTCTAGGCTTCCCACTCGCTGCAACATACCTACACTTTCATGCAACTGATGATATGGACGTTGTTATATCTATGTAAGAGAGCATTAAATAACGTTAACTGGTTTGTACATGAGTAGTAATGTATCTAATTAACCACCTTGTACTAAGCTCTCAATTGTATTTTTCTGATAACAGGAGAAGCAGGGAGGGAGATCAACAACAATATAGTATTTAATGAATAAAAACTCGAAGTTTTCTTGTTTCGTTCTGCCAGTTGCTGTAAAACCAATGGGTTTCGAATAAAAAATAGAAATTGAATAATCTTGAAGTGAAATTACAAATCTTCAGTCATTTCGGCCCTTTAGTCTATGAGTTCCCTAATCAATAAAATAACAACGACAGCAAACTGGGTGGTCATATCTTCTATATATTAATCATGGAGCATTACAACATGTTTTTGTGTAGACACATGTATATCACTAGGATGATTTTTAGAATTCTTAGAAAAATAAGTTGGTCTATATAAATATATATTAGTTTTAATTAAACTAACTATTAAATTAAAAGCTACGGAATTGCCTTAAATAGATTATTTCCTTAAATAAAAAACTACATAATTACTTAATATGATTAATATATATATGATAATTAATGATTATGAATCATATATATATTTTATAACGATTTTTGTATCCTCTTTTTTGGTTTAGTTTTATATTATTAAATTAAATTAAACAATCACTTTAACCATATAAAAATTAGATTTTTTCTTATATGTTGTATTTTGAATTTTTTTAAACGATTATAAATTACTAAAAATGTAAAAATCTCATTGCAACGTCGGGAGATCCATGCATCTTTAGAGACAGTTTCAACCGATCTCGAAACCCCTTGGTTGGATTTTTCATCGTCGATGAATTCGACGTGTGTTCTATCGACCGCTGGCTCTAGAATTACAAGTGAAAATTTAATTCTTAGATATGTATTTTGAGTGTAACTAATTTTTACAGATGTCTATCATTTTAAATTAACACTTATGTAATTCACCGTAAGTCATAGAATAAGTTGAAAAAAAAAACTCATATCAGTGAAACCGAAACGAGAATGAAAGCACAATTTTATAGAGGTAGAAAATGAAATGACTTATGGAGAGTCAAAAGTAAACAAATCGAGAGAAGAAAATCTAACCCACTTTCGTCATTTTACAACCGATATCGACTGTCTGATTTCAGTGATTTGCATCAGCCGCAAACCTTAATTTCTTTTGTGCATATAAAGTCATTAAAAATAATTAAAATGAGCTATAATATGTTAACTCTTCGACAAGGAGAAACCAACATTTGTATTCGTTATTTTACAATCGATATTATAGGTGTTGCAAAATGTTGAAACCATTTAATAAACAAACATAAGTATAAAAATTCACCCCACACATGCGCACGGATAATCATCTAGTCAATTCTATTAAAATGGAAGTGATTATTACTTTCTTTCTTTTTGTCGACCATAAGATTTCATTTAAAGGTCCATTAAAGGCAATTACAGAGATTACAAAGTTTACCATGGATCCAATACTATAGCATCAAGAAGATAAGAGATTATAAAAACATGTGCTATAAAATTGTAGTAGAAGCCACGTGGCAGAGAGGAAAAGATCTGGCTTGTTCTAGTTTCTTCCGCCTCCTTCTTAGGTCTGTTTGCTTGGCCGCCGGCGACAGTACATCACTGCCAAAATTCTTTGGCTAAATCTCTGCTATTTCCTTTCGCTAACAACCCAAGAGATGATTAGATCTTTGGTCTTCAGCTTCAGTTTTATAATCCCACGGATGATTAAAGTCGAAGATCTCTTTGGAACGCCGTCAAAACACGACCAGAGCCCAAAATAAGCAAACTCTCCTTCAACCAGCCGACACACCTTAAATCTTCAAATAGAGAAAGCCTAAACTCTATGCAAACATCTATAATGAGTAAGGACTTACAAACTCATGAGAGAAAACACAATCATATACTGAAGAAAAGAAAAGATCTAAGAATATCTTCGGGATTAAGAGTCTAATGAAACGAGCAAAAGAAAATAAAACACTAAACCAAGCATACAAAAAAGGAAAGTCCGATAAACTGGAATTTACAACCGGACACCGCCAAAGATAGATCCAAACTTAGTGGGAGTTAACAAAAAACAAAAGGGGTGGTGACCAGCAGCGAAAGTGCTCACCGGCCACCAAAACACGATTTATGTTTTGAAAAAGTTTAGTGAGAAGATGGAACGTTTAGAAATGAATATTACTTTTTTTAGTATTAAACTATTTTTAAATATATCTGTTATATCTTTTTATTTTTTTATTTAATAGGCGTTATTTGAAGAGAACTATGTTCTATATCTCTCTCTATTTTCTTAAGAAAGAATGTCATTCATCTCTCCCACAATAACATATGCAAATCAAAGTTTTGCTCTCTTCCTCAGCTTGAGATCTCTGTGGCAGAATCGTGAATCGTGAAACACCCTCTCTGGTTTCGACTTCATCTTCTTCATTATACATACAATTGCATTTACTTGTTTCTGTAAATTCTAATATACATTAATGACCACAAGTTTAATTTTCTTTAATATCGGCTATGATTTTTGGAAAAGTTATTTTTTGGACCAAAAAACACATACATTTTTCCTTTAGGCTAAAACCTAATTTTTATCTATAATGTCCTTCATATTGTCCTAAATAAATAAAAATAAATATTTTTGAACGAATGTGATAGAAGAGCAGGGTAGAGACTGGACACACAAAAAATTATGAAAAACACGAACAACTGAAAATATACTTATACCAATGTAGTGGTATTTTTTTGGATTCTAAGATTTGTTAAATAAAACTTTCAGATTTTTTTCTATGGACTGCAAATTTTTGGTTCTACGAAAGCTGTATTAGGGTGTAAATCCAGGTTTTGTTTACGAATCTACTTTTCCTAGAATATATAATGTACTTATATAAAAGTTTTCTAAATATATTTGGAATACATTCTACGATTAACTTGTAGCTCTAAAATTTGCAGAATAATCCATGTACAATCGTCTCAGGATTCTAAACATGTAGAAATAGAATTCAAACATTTTAACTTTATTCTACATATAGTAGAATGCAGATTCTACAGATAAATATAAATAATTCCCTAGATTTTTCACAAAAAAAATCAAAAAAAATTCACAAACTTTTTTCCATGATGGATATCTATGCCTCACGTGGTGTATGGGAATTGGTTCGTTTTAGAGGACTTTGGTTCAGAAAAAATGGATGCCGATTTGGAATTGAGCTATCTACTTACTGGGTTGAATAATTCATCAGGATATCCACATGTTATCATTGAAAAGTCACGCGAAATTCAAATTTTGTAGGGCTTTTAAGAAGAATCATACAACTCGATTTTGTGTTATCTATAAAGATGAATCATACGTATTAAAATATATTATTTTTTTTCAATCTCATTTCCCGTAAAATATCACTTTTGGCATATTCCACACTGATTAAAAACTGATAAGATATAGTAAGATACCCTAATTAAATGTATAATTATTTAAAAATTCATATATTGGTTAGTTAAAATAATAAGAAAGAGATTATGTATAAAAAAGTTATACTATAAATGTTGAATGACATTTTTTAAAAACAAGAAAAAACTAAAATGACATGCATTTTTGAAAAGAGGGACTAATTGCTAATACATTATTTACGGTAGTTAACTATTTTTTCTAACTAATATAAATTTTATACATAATTTTTCTTTTGAAATTTATAATTTGACATTATATATTGCATTGAAAAGGAAAAACTATTTTGTTTTGAAATACCTTTTTAAAATATAGATTTTTTTATATATTTTATAAAAAATATAAAATAATATGTAGATTATTTTTACTTACAACTTTAACTATTTAATTAAATAGTAATTTAATATACTATTAAATTTTAAATCATATATAATATGATAATTTCAAATTTTTTAACATAAAAATATAAATTAGTACAATATGTTAATTTTTACAATGTAGACTTATTAATAAAACTAATTTAATTATATCGCATTATTAAATGAAAAATAAAATAGATAGTGAGTCTGCCGGAAATATTAGAGCATTGAGGTTGAACAGCTTGGAAACATTTCGGGCTATGCACTCCTCTCACACTATAATTTAATTACTAGATTTTGACCCGCCCTTGAAAAGGGCGGGTATAGCTTCTTTTTATTTTTATTATTTCATGAAAATTTTATTATTTTAGTTTCAAAAATAATTTTTTAAAAATAGTTGATCATTTTGATAAAATTTGTGTAAGTTTAAAAAATTTTATTAGAAAAATTCGAAAAATTGTTCTTATTTACAAACTGTAATTTAATACTCAATCCATGTAAATTAATAGATTAGATTGTTAAGCTGATAAAAAACGGCGTTCGAAATCTATGGACGAAATCTTGGGAAAAGAATATTAAGTCTTTAGAAACAATTATAAATAATTCAAATAAGTTGTTAGAGTTTAGTTTGTTTGGAAGACAAGTTAGTTTAAATTTGAGTAAATTTATTATTAATGTGGTTAGAATTTTATGTTGCATTTGATTTTATCTGTTTTGATAATAAATAGATATTTAACTAATAAAAGTTGCAAAATTAAAATGAACGTAAAGTCCTGAATTATATCTTTGGCTTCAATAGATAAAAAAAAAACAAAACATATGTAATGTAATTGGTTAACATTGATCAAATATTGTAATTTCTATGATTGAAACTTATATGCAGTTAATATAGTGTTCATAATAGAATTATGTATAACTGGGAATGTTTGGTATAATGATCAAAGTATAAAACATTTTGATTTCTACCTATGACAAGTAGTGGTCGGAAGAGACGCAAATACTATACCCAGTTAGAGTTATCAGGTCAGTTTCGTATACTAACATGGTCCAATTAGAGTTATTAGATTATTCTAATAGTAAAGAACATATCGATTCAGTTGTTATAAGTTCGGATGCAATTAGTAGATTAGATTTTGGTTTAGTTTAAGTACTCTGGTTATATCATTTATTAAGCGTGAAAAATATTTGCAACAAACATATGTAACGTACGACCAAAATTGAAAGTGTCCAAAATTTAAAATGAATTTTTTAAGTAGATTTTTCAGATGCTTCTGTTTTAATAGTATAGATTAAATAATACACAAATTCTAATTTTTGGCTATAAATTCACAGTCAATTCAAACAAGACTTTCTACCAATATCACAGTTTTCACAGTTTTTTTTGTATAATTGATTGTCTTTTTTTTTGGACAAACCTCAAAGAATACTTATTTTGATCTCTAAACTTTTAAAAATAAAATATATAAAATTCTAAAGCCTATAAATTATAAAATAATTATGAAAATTTACAGTAAAGCAAAAAATGTTTATAGCTTAAATTGATCGTACATTCAAATTTATTTTATACTATATTTTGCTACAGTTACTGATAGGTTAATAAAATAGTATACAAAATGGTGCTGAGTCAAAATAGATCTTTTTAGGTTTCTAGCTCTGGACCATTTGCAAAAGTTGCCCTTTTTTCTTATAAACCTTTTTTTAATTAACTTTGTAAACTGTCGACCCTTTCTATTTTGTCTAAATCTCGAGGGAAAATGACAAAGAGAAACCAAATTGGTCAAATCTGAAGATATTCTTCGAAGAAAGTAGATCAAAAGGTCAAAGTTATAACCTGATTTCTTGGGACCTTCTGAATGAGACAAAAAAGGGACAAGTCATATGATATATAACTAGGAAAGGAGACACCTTTCTCTTTCATTTTGCTGATCTCACTCTTACGACAAGAAGACAACTTTTTCTTTGTCTAGTCATCAGAAAATCTTGAAAGGTATGAGACTTGATGAATAAACACTGACAAGAGCTTTCGTGTAGTGTGCGAATGTGATGATGAGTTTCCATGGTTTGAATAGTACAAACAGTGATAATACAAAATGTTGTCGATTCTTGCACTATGGCCTGCCATTGGTGACTTCTTTTTCACTCTATAACTTAGATTATTGTCTTGGTCCTTTTTTTTTGCTGCAGAGAGCGAAAATGAATGGTGATCTTGATATTTCTAAAGGAGACGATGAGTTTGAGAGTGATAGCTTCGAAGAAATGTCTGGTGATGATGATGATAATAAACATGAACAACGCCCTAAAAAGAAGAAGAAGAAGAAGATGTCAAAGTACCGTAGACACACTTCTTACCAGATTCAAGAACTCGAATCGTAAGAAGTCTCTGCTTTTTTAAATATTTATTTTTGAATAAAAATTCTTTAAATATTTATGTGTGTTTGTTTGCTAATGTTGTGTTGCAGTTTCTTCAAAGTGTGTCCTCATCCTAATGAAAAGCAAAGGCTTGAACTTGGAAGCAAACTTTCTTTGGAGAGTAAGCAAATCAAGTTTTGGTTTCAAAACAGAAGAACACAAATGAAGGTACTAGAAAGTTAGGATTATTATGTAACAAAAAGCTTTTATTTTTTTACCGAGAAAAGTTTTTGATTTTTTGTCTTTTACCAGACGCAACTAGAGAGGCATGAGAATGCGATTCTCAGACAAGAGAATGAAAAACTGCGTGTAGAAAACGGTATCCTTAAAGAAGCAATGAGAAGTCCTACATGCACCAACTGTGGTGGAGCAGCTACACCTGGCGAGGTCTCACATGAGCAGCAACAGCTTAGGATGGAGAATGCTAAGCTTAAGTACGAGCTCGATAAGCTTTGCGCTTTAGCAAACAGATTCATTGGCAGTTCTATCTCACTCGAACAGCCTTCAAATGGTGGGGTTGGATCACAGGATTTGTCTTTAGGAGGTACTTCGACGTTTCTGGATCTTGCTGTGGTGGCAATGGATGAGTTGATAAGGCTAGCTGAAGTGGATAATCCTTTATGGATAAAATGTTCAAAGAGTGAGAAGGATTCAATGAAGCATGACGAGTATACAAGCCTTTTTGCGGGTAGTAAACATCCAGGTTTTGCAGCTGAAGGTTCAAGAGAAACTGGTTTAGTTCTAATCAATAGCTTGACTCTTGTGGAGACTCTAATGAACACGGTATGAGAAACTCGTATGCATGTCAATACACAAACACACGCTCACTAATAAACATATTTTAATTTTGGGTTTTTTTACAGAACCGATGGGCAGAGATGTTTGAGTGTATTGTAGCTGCTGCATCAACCGTAGAAGTGATATCTAACGGTAGCGGTGGATCTAGAAACGGCTCTCTTCAATTGGTATGTTCATCGTAAACGTTAAAAAAATAAAAAAATAAACGTTAATATTTATGATTCATTGGTGACTGCTGATGTTTCTTTTTGTTTGGGACAGATGCAAGCAGAGTTTCAAGTGATGTCTCCGTTAGTTCCAATTAGACAGGTGAAGTTTCTAAGATATTGCAAGCAACATGGAGATGGTTTATGGGCGGTCGTGGATGTTTCTTATGATGTAAACAGAGAAAGTCAGGACTTGAAGTCTTATGATGGCTTAAAGAGGCTCCCCTCAGGATGCATCATAGAAGACATAGGCAATGGTTGCTCCAAGGTAACTTCTTGACTTTTTGACTTTTTTCTGGTAACTTCTTGAATTTCTTTCAACGTTTAGGACATTTTTCTAATTGTGAGAACTAGTTGGCTCTTGGATTTGTGTGAGTTTTTTCTTTATTGAATTGTTTATATCAAATGAGTCGACAATGAGCCTGAGAACCTGAAGGCTTTCTGTATATCTTATATAAAACTCTACAAGAATCTTCTTTTTATTAAAATAAAATATCAACTCTGATCAAGGCTTCATTTTTCAAGGCAAAGCCTGGTTCTTGTCTGGGCTAGTTTTAGGCTATGTATAATTAATACAAAATATCTTGTTTTGTTTACTTAAAAATCTTGGGTATGTTGTTCATCTTGGGATTAATGAATCTGCAATGTAACTTTTCTTAGTAAAATGGGATACTTTGTTATTAGTTACTACATTTGGTTTAACACTTGTTGACTTAAACAGGTGACGTGGATTGAACATTCAGAGTATGAAGGGAGTCATATCCATCCTCTTTACCAACAGTTGCTCGGTTCTTCGGTTGGGTTAGGTGCAACCAAGTGGCTTGCAACTCTGCAGAGACGATGTGAAAGCTACACAACCCTTTTGTCTTCTCAAGACCAAACAGGTCTTTCTTTCTCTCTCTCGCTGCTTTTTGAATCTTGAAATGTTCTGATACTTTTTATAGAAAGAGTCATAGTAAGAAACGATTGTTTTCTTTGATGTTTTCTGATAGGTTTGTCACTTGCTGGCACCAAAAGCACACAAACACTCGCGCAGCGTATGAAGCTCAGCTTCTATTCAGGCATAACTGCATCACCCATTCACAAATGGGAGAAGCTTGTCGCTGAGAACGTGGGACAGGACACAAGGATACTGACCAGGAAGAGCCTTCAGCCTTCTGGTGTTGTCTTAAGCGCTGCAACGTCTATGTGGCTACCGGTTACTCAGCAGAGACTGTTTGATTTTCTGTGTGATAGTAAATGCAGAAACCAGTGGGATATTTTGTGTAATGGTGCTTCAATGGAAAACATGCTTCTCATCCCAAAAAGGCAACGTGAAGGAAGTTGCGTCTCTCTCCTTCAACCTGCTGTGAGTCTATTATCTATTGTCAATTCCACAGTACATTAGGTACTTGATTACTAATTAAGACCAATTCCAATTCGCAGGGAAAGCATCAAAGTGGGAACAGTATGCTAATCCTGCAAGAGACATGGAGTGATGCTTCTGGTGCGCTTGTGGTTTACGCACCTGTAGATGTCCCATCTATGAATATGGTAATGAGCGGTGGAGATTCAGCTAACGTTGCACTTCTTCCATCAGGTTTCTCTATATCGCCTGATGGATCATCATCATCATCATGGTCTGATCAGATCGATACCCATGGAGGTTTGGTGAACAATGAAAGCAAAGGATGTCTCCTGACAGTAGGGTTCCAGATCTTAGTGAACAGCGTACCGACGACAAAGCTCAACATGGAATCTGTTCAAACTGTGAACAACCTCATCGCTTGCACCATTCACAAGATCAAAGCCGCTCTTAGTATACTTGCTTAACTTAATTTCTAGAGACCTAATCTTGTTTCTCTTTCTGGAATATTTTGTGGAAGACAATAGAAGTTCAGTAACATTTGAGACAAGTAGTAAGTAGAACAAAACAAACAAACAAACAAATGGGCCAAAAGTCTAGCAAAACTGATTCTTCGTTTTGTTCCAATCTCAAGAAACATATAAGACACCACGCCGATAGAAAACAAGACTTGCAGAAGCAAAAGCCGACCAAACAAAAAGAACCCACCAAGACATCAACAAACCAACTCGTCCCACGAACTCGCTGCAAGGCAAAGAACCACACACCAGTCGAGAAACAGCAAAAGACCCAAGATCAATCTGAGACAAGCCGAGGAAGACGATCACAAGAACCGAAGGCGCCACAAACTGCAAAGCAACTAAACACAAGTAGTGGTTATGAAGAAACATCTTCGCCCTGCTGAACTCCAAATCAGGAGCCTTGCTCCCATGTAACCTCTGATACCAAGATAACACCGCTTCGTTCAAAAACATCTGAAGGTTAGGACGAACCGCCATAGCTTGTAACAAACCCGACAGCAACAAACACAAAACACGAAACTTCCCGAAATCACTACTCGAGAAGCCTACATTACCAACCAACCCACTAACATTGCTACTACTCTTGACTAGAATCTCAGCCAAAGGATGGATCCAAAGCAACGAAGTGAAAAGGGATACAATATAATTAACATAAAGAATCATTCTACCGAACCATCCACAAGATATGATGGAGAGATTACTCCTAATCTGATCAGTCCCAACCCAAAACGACCTCGCGCTTCTCCCCGCAGGCATGTAGAGGAACCCAGCGATGCAAGCCATGGAGAAGGACACGAGTATACAGCAGAAGGCGTCAACGGAGCCTAATCGAAAGTCAAACCCTCTAGGGAACACACCGGCACTGATTATAATCCCGAAAACAAACCCTAACCCCGCGAAGATCAAACTAAGTCTCTTCTCGGATCGCTTCGACGCGGATCTCTCGATCGAGATCTTAGCTAACGCGACGAAGACTTTGCACAGGGAGATGAATCCGAGAACGAGAGGGAACAGAAGGCCCTTGTTGTCGTCGTCTAGGGAGAAGTAGTTTTGGAGGAGGAAGGAGGAGAGAGATAGGGAGGAGACGACGAAGAGGGAGTTGTAGTCGGTGAAGTAGATGCGGGATCTGAGGTGGTCTTCGTCGAGTTTGATTCGGAAGATCTGTGCGTTGGTTTCGTCGAATTCGGATTTGTTGTCTTTGGATCTGTTTCTTCGTCTGAGTTGTTCGTTGTTGGGTTTGGGATCGTCGGAGGGACGTCGGATCGCGGCTCTGACTCCGGAGTTGTTTTGGTTGAGATTCTCGGGTTGGATGTAGGTGCAGAGGCCGTGGAGGAAGATGATTGGGATTCTGAGGAAGTAGAGGATGAGGGTTAAGGAGAGGGATAGTAGGGTTTGGAGGATGAGGTTCCTGTGGGTTTCGAAGAGGTCGAGCATTGTTCTTTCCTGCTCGATCGATCTCTCTTCTTTTTTTTGCTTTTTTTCTTTCTTTTGTTATTCGAGATGATGTAACTAAAAACAGTCTTTGAGAGTGTGATTTGGAGGATGAGTCGTTAATTGGTGAAACATCTAATGGGCTATTAAATTGTTAAACTGCGAACCCATTCTCTTTTGCCTGACCCAATATTCAAACCAATCAAACCCAATATCCTACCCATTTTCCAAAGTTTGTCATTTAAATTTAAAATAAACTTTATCCGTGCATCCTGCAGATTTTTTTTTTTTTTTTTTGACATCAAAAGGGCTGCAGATATTTATTCGAATGTAGTGTGTAGTACTTTTGATTTATGATTTTTGACTTATATATAGGGTTTCGTGTTTAGTATTTTGGTGATGGCTAAAAATAAATTCTTTATTTTTTGGCAAATACTATTATTTTTTTACTTTTTTATTTTAAAAACATGATATTTTTGATATTTTTTTGTTTCCTTTATAAAAATGTTGAATATAAAATAGTAAAATTCTATTAGTTATTGGGTGAACCCAAAACACTTTTTTTTAATTGGACCATTTTGTTACGGGTCAAAATTTGGCACATCATATTGTCTCCAAAAATAATTATCTTAAACATTAATCGATTATTCCAAAATTCATTCGTTTATTAAAAATTATGGTAATAACAGGACTACATGTGTTTGCAAGATTTCAATTTAAAAAGAAAGAATCGTGTGGTAATTGATTGATATCGTAACTGTTATAATGATTGCTTAGATTAGATATAGGAAAATATATTGCAAGCTAATTTCGTTTAGAAAACTAATAAATGATTATTTTTGATTTTGAATTTGTTAAGTTCTAGTGCTTAATGCCTATTTTTATATTGCACTGATTTCAGATTACATAATTTCTAGTAGTAATGATATATAATAAAATAAAAATATTGTTTTCTTCAGGCTTTCTAAAAATATTTAAAATATATGGGACAACAATATATGGTATCTTGTATTAAAATGTAATCAAATGAATTTTGTTAAGTTCAAATATACTGGTTTTGATTATGAAGAGAAAGATTAACCGAGGCATCATTACAATGGAATTTTGATGGTTTAGTAAAATTATGAAAAATATGTAGGAATGTATCTATTGACTCATTTGATTCTGTAGATCTAGAGGAACCCAAGTTTATACAATGATATGTAAGAAAGTAATTGTTTTATTTTGATGGTCTCGTAATGTTTGAGTTTGTTAATGGTTTAGCAATTTTACGGTTCATGACTAAGAACAAATGGGTGTGTCTTGCAATGGTATGGTTTACAATGCTTTAATAATTTTACTAATAAACGACTGTGTTTCGTATGAAATGGCATGAGATGGTAAATTTTGAGAAAATCTGAAGACTATTTCCTATTTGTATTTTTGTTTTAATAGTTTAGTTAGTCTTAAATAATATGTAACCGTATTTAACGCATTATAAAATTTTATCTACTAACTAAAGGTGAATTTAATATCAATACTAAATATTTAAGGGATAATAATTTATTTTTAGCAACTAAATTATCTAAAAGAAATGTTTGACGACTGATATTGTATATAGTATATGTATATTTAGGAGAATTACCCTTTGAGATATTTCCAAGTTAATTAAAAATAGAATTATAAATTTAAAAATTATATTGCTAAATGAAAAGGTATGACAGTCGATGCATCACTGTTTAGAAAATATTATATACTAGGTGATAAACCGCGCCCTGCGCGGAGTGAATAGATTTTAAGAGATAATCAAAATGAATTAATAGACATTATACAGGTAAAATCATAAAAACAAATTACACTGTATATGAATTTTATTTTTAAACTTGTGTATTCGCTTTGAAAGTTTACTTGGAACATATATCGTGGAAGTGAATCAATAAGAGTAAGTGGATATTAATAAAAGATAAAATTATGATTTAAAATAAAATAAAAAATAGATATATAATATATAATTGTTATCATTAAAAATCATAAATAAAAGATAAAACGAAACATATGAGATAGACAAATAAATATAACAAAACATAATTTGATTAAAAATTGCTAAAAACTGCTGTCAATAGAAGCCGACAGAAAAGATACTATCTCTGTTTCATAATAAGTGTCATTCTATATTTTTTTTCAAAATAAGTGTTATTATACAATCTTAATGTAATTTGTGTATTAAATCTACTTTTTACGCTTTTGAATAACTAATTATTTTTTATTTAAATCATTCTTATCTAATTAATCATACATTAAATAGAAATATATTAGTCAATTGTATAAATTTCTTAATCTTCGCGAAAAGTGTCAAAAATACTTATTTAGAAATGGAATGAGTAATAAGGTCATCTTTATCTCTGTCTCTAATATGGGGTTCTAAGCAAAAAGGTGTTGGTGGGTCCCGCAAATTAAGAAGAAACGCATGCTTTTGTCTCGGAAGAAGAAACGTATTTGGAGAGTTGTTTGAGCTGTTCGTGGCCCCAACTAACACTTGGTGGTCCATGATTGGTCATTTTTAATTTTTTTTTTAAATCGGAAAAGAAAAGTAAAAAAAAATAATAATAATAAGAAACTCCAGAGGGGATTTAGCGTTAAAGATGTTACCACGTGGTACCTAGCTTTTCCGATTGAGCAATCACAATTTCTAGAGACACAAACAAAAGCTTCAACTGTTCCAACAAAGACTAAGTGACGCCCATCGATCTATGTCAAACTTCAGACACAATAATCTATAGACAAAACAATACGAAGACCACAAATGTAAGGAAGTGTTCATTCCCGGAGTGGCTCCTTACCACCGGTAAAGGAGATGATCAGTCTTCAGTCCCCAAAGCAGAAACACAGGCCTGACACAGTAGCAGCATTGAATCCAAATTAAGTTCTTTAAACCTGCAAAAGTGTAACAGAATTGCCGATGGGATCAAGGGACCAGCATCGACAATGGGATATGATGAAACTGCAACAGGGGCCACCGAGGGACACTGAAGCTTGAGGACAGCATAAAGACTCCAAACACATTGCCTTTTTTTCATTTCCGAGAACCCGAAAGTCGAGAGAACATTCCGGTGGCAACAAAACACCCTAGAAAAAATAAACATCACGAGGGAAACCCAATGAAGCTTTTTGACAGAACTTCGGATGGGAAAGAGTCAAGGCCAGGTAGAGGAGAACAGAAAGAGGGAGACCAACAAAACTGATTCGAGTGGAGCCATAGACAATAACACCCTACAGCAGAAATCCAATCACCACTCATTACGCCAAAGCACCAACACACATTAGTAAGCCGCCAGCTAAAAACGCGCATTTGTGGAAAATGAGGCCTCCAAAGAACTCCTTGACACTAAAGAAGCGGAAGAGATACCCCAAGGAGCATGCCAAATAAAAAACCGAAAACACACCACTAAAACAAACTTAGCAAGCAGGTTTGGGAGATCAAAGGCTGGATCTGATAGAGGAACTGTTCTGCGCTGCCACCCGCAACCGAATCGAAGGGAGAGCCAAACAAAGGAGAAAAACGCAGCCCTCCTGAAAACCCTGAAATCCAACCCTTTATCTTGCCACCGCCTCTCCAGCCACGTGATAACACCAGAGATCTAAGCGAGGCACCGGCTCTGGCTGTAGTTCCTTCACCGACGGAGCTCATACTCCAGGGTCACCGACACATCAGAGGGAAAGATGAAAGGACGAGAAAGAACAAAGAAAAGCAAAGAGAGTATAGGAAGAGAACCCTCCAGTGACGTCAAGGGAACAAGCACGCGCCGAAGGTCAACGACAGAGCAAAGAGGGTTTTGAGTTTTAGTGAGATAAAAGTTTTATATATATATGGATCTACGTTTATAGTGTAACTAATCAAACTCATAACATGAATAAAGATATTGTTTGTTCAGAAAGATTTTTAGCATAAAATTGTACAGAAAGAGTTTTTTGGATTGTTTAGAAATGTAATTAAAACAACAGATCATATTCAAATGCAATTTTGAAATTGCATGCCAGAGGAGCGCATGAGTCAACCATTTTACCTCTGCTTAGCAAAAACATTTTTGTATTATGTGCTTGCAGGCAAATGGAAAAAATCATCACTACTACTCAAAAACAGCCTTTCTCTTCTTCTCCATCTTCTTTTCTATAAGACTTTTCTTCCTACATATTAAACACATGATTCAAAAGAAAAATTGAGATGTAACTAAGAAACTATATGCAAAACAGAAAATGGAAACCCATGAACACGTTCACAATGCATGAAGGTCAAGAAAATCACAATACAATTTCATGCTCAGAAAGTGCTTGACTGCAACAAAGACATTCAAAATTTTGTAATTTCAAGTGAAGCATCAGTTTAATCTATTCTATATGATTTAGTTGCAAGAATTTGTGGATATTATATATAACATTTTGGTTTAAGACTGATAAAAGCAATTTTAAACCTTTACAAGCATTCAAAAATTCTTTGACCTAAAAGCAGTTTAAAACTTACACATGCCTTAATAATTAATTCCCTGACCTAAAAACTTTAAGAGAGAGATGAAATGATTTACCTTTTGAAAGTGATGTACTTCTCAACCTGTGGTTTCTGCTCGGAGCTAAAAGAATACCATTTTTCATGAGGGCATATGTTACTACAGCTTCCCAAATCTGCACCCAGAAATAGAAGAGATTAAAGTCAGCACATACTCTTTGCCACAACAAACGGAGAATTCCTATGTTTCTTTCACACCTTGAAGCAAAATGGTTGGTTCTTCATTGTACGACTTCAAATTCCAGAGAATAAGACCATTGTCATCGAGTTCAACCGGGTTGGTTCTAAGAGCATCGTTATATTCTTGACCTATGCAAAACAATAAGATTAGGTACATAATACATTGTTATAAAAATCAATCACCTGAGTTCCAATTTATACCTTTAGGTTGCATTTCTAATGCCTTTTTCATTTCAAAATGAACTTCTTCAGTTTCATCAGACATTTGCGATATAATTGCAACCCGTTGTTCGATTGTTAATGCAACCCCATTATTATCTGCTTCAGTTTTGGCAAAGTCATCTTTTATCTTCTGATACAGTTGTTTCTCCTACAACACAAATGTTTTAGAATGAATCTAAGCGTTATTAATTAAGCTAAAACTGTATAAACCTAAGTAGATTTTTTATTGCCACCTTAGCTTCTGCTGCATTCAATGTTTCTTCTGCTTTCTTTTTCTTTTCAACATATTTAGGGTTTTCATAGTTTTCAATGAAATTCCTCATCACCCTGAAAAAATTATCAGCATGAAAAACCCTTATATATGTATGTATGTGTGTATGTATCTCTATAACTTACGATGTGCCAAGTGCTTCATCGCATACAAAATTCAAAAGCTTAAGCTTTTGAAATGAATCCATCTCCGCATACTCAGAAATGCCTTTCTGAAACATCTGAGGAGGGAAGTCATCAAGCTTAACTTCTGATTCCGCAAGACATTCTCCAAGAATAGTGAACCACCTATCATCTGTTGCACCAATGCCAACCGATCTACAATTTATTTTAAAAAATAAAAACTGATCAGATATGATATGATATGATATGCATAATTTGTTAGAGAAAGTTTGATACTTTTCAAGAAAAAGAATGCTTACATATCTCCTCTGTCTACTAGTATAAGAGTCAGTAACTGGATTATCGTCTGGGTAAGCGTCGAATACTCTTGGCTCCCAGATAGAACCTCATGTACAACCAATTGAGCCTGGCCGTCCCTCAAACCCAGAGCCTATTCATAAAATCATACAAAGTGAGAGAAACTATTAGTGAGCCTTTCTTATATTCAAAGGGTTAATTATATAGATGATACCTCTCTAAAAGTCAAACAGAACTCTAAAAACTGAAGCACACTTCCAGCATTATCAGGATGCAATTCAACATTTGAAACAGTGATTGATTGGATGCCCTGTGGTAGCTTAACCTCCTCAAGCTGAAACTCCTCTTTCTCCTTGAGAACGCGTTTGGTTCTTGCCGCAGCATTCTCCTCGCTGCAGCCAGCACCTGAATTATTTGTCTCTTCAGCACAATTCCCCTGTCCAATAACATTTTCAGACACTAATATCATCAAACAAGACACAAAATCGATGATCGACACAATACAAAGGATCACAGCTGCGTACCGGTTTCATCTGTCCCCTGTAAAAGTATTTGTCAGAACCCTCTTTCTTAAGGAACTCATAGACATTGGAGCAACCATTTTTCTTAGCTGTGGCTGTCAACATCCCAGTAGGCTTCTCACCTTTATTTATCCTGGAAAAAGAAAAAGAAAACAAAAAACAGTAAAAAGTGCCGTAATATATATATAATGGATGATTTTGACTTACATGCAGCTACTACAATTGCAAATTTTCCTACATCTGGGACAAACCCAGTTATCATTCAACGCAACCTCCTCTCCAATCTCTCCGTACCTATTAATTCGAGTCAATACATATCACCAGAGCTTACACGTTTCTTCTCATAACAAAAGACATAAATCTCAAAACATCAAAACAAAACCTGCTCAACAGGCACGTAGGACAAAACTTCAACACACATGTCTTGGTTCCCACCTTGGTCACGCAAGTTCCAACAGCATCCGATCTCTTTTGACGGCACTGCAAAATAAAGGCCACTTCTCCTTTATCAAAATAAAACTTCAAATGACAAGAAAAAAAAATTTAATCTAAACGTATAATTGGACGAGTGATATTTTAAGTTTCATCGTAATATAAAAACAAAGATGAAGGTCTATCACTTGGTGACAATATATCTCTTTGGTCTTTGCGTTTGCGTTCTCGTTTTCCGTAGCCATACTCTCAACAAAATTTACTCAGAAACTGGAAAAACGAAATTGTCTTTTTTTTCTAGCAAATCTGATGTCTAAGGCTTGGACCAGTTAAATTCAGAGTTTATACAGATTTTAGATTTTAGAATAATATTTGTAGATTTCTTTCCTTTTTGGCTACCGAAAACATTTCGAAGGCCACTAATGGCCTTGGACTTATTATCCCAGATTCGGATTCAATCCGAGATCTGATTCGATCCGCTCCGAATATCCAAATAAAAGGCCGGATCCGAATCCGGATAGTAAAATATTAGATCCGGTCAAACCGAATCCGAATCCAGATATCTTGATATTTTAGTCCGGGTATCAGGATCCAATAATTTTTATTAATATTTTTTTCAAAAATAGGAATATATATATATATATATATATATATATATATATATATATATATATATATTTAAAAACTAATTTTATTTATTATATTTTTATTTCTATGCAAATATATATATATATATATATATATACATATATATATATATATATATATAATTATATAAATTCTGTAATAGTAAATATAGATATAACTAAAAATATTATATATACTTTTATTTTAAAATTATTGTTAATATTTTATATATTTTAATTTTATTTTTTTATTTTAAAGATCTGAATCCGAATCCGGATATCCGTCAGATATTAGAATTTTTAGAAGGATATCGGACACCCGGATATCCGAGAACCCCTGATCCGGATAAAGATAATAAAAATATGGATCCGCAAGAGAATGATTCAGATCCAGATACCTTAAAATATCCCAGATATCCGATCCGTCCCAGCACTAAATAGCAAGCAATGGTCAAATGGTCAAATTTAAGTTTACATTTTTTGGAAGTTTTTTTTTTGGAAGTTGTATCCTTATATTTCATACACATTAGTAGACGACCGGTCAGTCACAATTCCTTAGTCCAGTTGCTGACTATTAATTACTAAACTAGATTTTGACCCTCGTGAAAATTTTTGATAAAGTATTTAATGATCTTTTAAACACATCATTTATTTACATATTTTTATCTCCTAGAAACCTACCCGGACCGAAAATGATCCGACTAAACCCCTCGCAAAATTTACAATATCTGAATTATATTTACTTAATTTTAAAAATCTATAAACACGATATCCAGACGAAGATTTGTATTTCAACGGGTGTTTTGATGTCCTGATCAATCTGATTCAGTGAAAAAATAAAATAAAATTATTAAATTATTTCAAAAGGTAATTTTGTACATAATATTCTATCTAAATTTTTATAACTTGTGAAGTTTGTTTCGATAATCTTATAACTTGTGTAGACTTTTTTTTAAAAAAAGAAGGAAATTGCACAAATCATATATTAACCAGCACATATATCTAGTTTGACTTGTGTTCAACGTAAACTCATAACCCACTGGTTTTATAAAAAAGTTTCATGTATATTTTTAATGTTTTATAATTGACATATATAGTAGAATATATTATTTTATAATATAGATCTTTAATAATATTTTTTTATTTATACATAATATTATATTAAAAAATTTTATCACTTGATGTAATTTGATGTAATTTACTATTCATATATTAACCTGTTATTTTTTGTTAATTTAGTTAAAAATGAAACAACAAACTAAAAATTAAAATTTTAATTTTTTTGCATTAATTTTCTATGAATTATTATTAATTTTATGATATTTTGTTTTCTTGAAAATTGAACTCTTGAAATTTTATATTTGACTAAACTAAATAAGGTAATATTATATTTAAAAATTGTTTTATATAATATACATTATATATTTCAGTTTGTGTTTTATTTTCACCCCAAAGAAAATAATTTTCGATTTGGTCAATATATGAATATTGATTTGTTTAGATAAGCTTTGAAATTATAATTAATTAATTCAAAATGATTTGAAATGAAGAGGTAGAATATGTAAATAAAAAGAAATACAAAAAGGAAATAATTAATTTATCGTAAAAATATTGGTTAAATGTGCAAATAAAAGAAAATATTTAATCTTCTATCCAAGTTTCCAAACAGTTTTCATTTAATTTGTTATCTAAATTTACAAACAGTTTTCATTTAATCTGCTATCCAAGTTTCCAAACAATACTAAATCTGCTATTCTCCTATTCAAGTCTCCAAACACTCCGGTTTTGTACTTGACTAAACTAAATAAGATAATATTATATTTAAAAATTGTTTTATATAATATACATTACATATTTCAGTTTTTGTTTTATTTTCACCCCAAAGAACATAATTTTTGATTTGGTCAATATATGAATATTGATTTGTTTAGATAAGCTTTGAAATTATAATTAATTAATTCAAAATGATTTTAAATGAAGAGGTAGAATATGTAAATAAAAAGAAATCTAAAAAGGAAATAATTAATTTATTGTAAAAATATTGGTTAAATGTGCAAATAAAATAAAATATTTAATCTGCTATCCAAGTTTCTAAACAGTTTTCATTTAATTTGTTATCTAAATTTCCGAACAGTTTTCATTTAATCTGCTATCCAAGTTTCCAAACAGTACTAAATCTTCTATTCTCCTATTCAAGTTTCCAAACATTCCGATTTTGTACTTGAGTTTTAATAAGATATACTATATTTTGATCCGTGCTTCGAAAGCGCGGGTATTATCTTTCATTTTTATGAAATACATTATTTGTTTGTAGTTATTGAATGTATTTATCTTAGTAAAACTTTCTTTATAATAAATTCGACACATAAAGTGTCTCTGGTAAACTATGTATTTCTTTGGCTTTATTTTATTCCATCTCCAATCAATATATTTATTTGACTTGTTGTTAAAACAAAATGATTTTAGAACGCAATTGTACAATACTGCAACATTAATATTTTGTTTAAACAATGTGACATATTTCTATATTAATTAAATATTTACAGTGTAATTTAAACTAAATTTTGATCCGCACGCCCGTGCGGATGTATATTTCAAAAATATATTGCTATTTATTTTTCATGTCAATATCAAAGCTGGATAAAAATTCAAATCTGAAGAACCGAACTGATCACGATCCGAAAGAGTAATACCAAACCCGAATCAAAATTGATTAAATATCCAAATTATTCAAAATTTTGATATTTAGACAACCGAAACCATAACCAATTTTGGATATCAAAATGTATTCGAAAAAGATTTATATACTTATATATATTAATTATTTTTAATTTCAATGTATATGAAAACACCCAGAATATATATGTTTTTAGGTTGGTTTAAATATTTGAAAATATATAAAATAGTCAAATACAAATATCTAACATAGTGGAAGTACACTCAAAGCAGCAAAAATATTTAAAATAATTATTGATTTTTGATCCAAAATTTAAACCAAACCAATTTATATGTTAAGTTTAGGTATTTTGACATATGTTATTCAGATTTACATACAATATATTATTTTATTATGGATTTTAATAAATTCAAAATATATAATGAATTTAAAAAAATAATTTAAATGGATTATCCGAACCCGAAATGAACTCGCAAAGATCTGAGTATATATCGAACTGAAATTTAGAAATATCTGAATGGGGCTGAAATCTTTGACCTCGGAAACCCAAAACCCAAGCAGATCTGAAACGAATCCGAATGGATACCTAAACGCCAGCCCTAGTCATAATTCGAATTGAAATTTAGAAATATATGAATGGGGCCGAAATCTTTGACCCTGGAAACCGGAAACTCAAACAGATCTGAAACGAACTAGAATGAATACCCAAACACCCAACCCTAGTCACTATTATGTATCGTATTTATGCCATCATATAATTAATTGTATTGGTCCATCATATAAATAATAGAATAGCCTTTTCGACGTCAAAAAAAAAAATTGATCCATCATATAAATAATCATATAAGTAATAGTATTTTATATTTACCATCTTATAAATAATCATATATATTATATTCTTAAAGTTTAATGTGAAATATAAAAAGCATAATTTAAGTTGGTATATAAAAAGCTTAATTTAAGTTGGTATATAAAATTAATGTGAAATAAAATTAAAAAGCATAATTTAAGTTGGTATATAAAAAGCATAATTTAAGTTGGTATATAAAAAGCATAATTTAAGTTGGTATATAAAATTAATCCTTTTGTTGTATTTTTCTTATATATAGTGAAAACATTTTTTAGAAAATGGTTATTGAAAATATTTTAGTAAAAATAAATTTTTGAATATATGCATATTTTAAATCAATTTTTGATATAAATCAATTTTGAATTATTTGAAATATGTATATAAAATTTAAATTTTATTTTATGATTATTTTAGACCAAACAATGTTTTTAGGTAATTAGATTAGTCCATTTTGTATATTTTAAAACTGATGTAATGGATTTCCAATTTTTATTAATAACATAAGCCATTACTTTTTTCTTCTTGACATACTTTTATCCATGTTTCAAAGTTTTAACTTTTTGCATTAGTTTTTTATGAATTATTATTAATTTTATGATATTTTTTTTTTGAAAATTGAACTCTTGAAATTTTTATATTTGAGTAAACTAAATAAGGGAATAATACTGTTTTAATAAATTGTTTTATATAATATACTATTTATATTTCAGTTTGTGTTTTTATTTTCAGCATAAAAAATTGTAAATAAAAAGAATTGTAAATATAGTGACAGAATTGTAAATAAAAAAATTATAAAAAAGGTTGTTTAATTTATTGGACGTTTGAGATCGTATATATCTTGCCTAAGAAAATGAGTTATGTTTTGTATGAATATCTCTGTCTAAGAGATAGTTTTAGTATCATTGTAAGGATTAGCTTATGCTGATTTTTGATTTTAGGGAGCGTAAAGCTGTTCGGTTCATTGATGATGGCCAAAGTTCGTTCCTTTAGCTTAGAACAATTTTAAAGCTCATGTCTGAACCAATTTGAAAGCTCATGTCTCTCTTAATTATCATTATGAATGTTTGTTTTTTCTTTCTTCAAGATTGCTTTCTCATACACAAAACTTGTTGCTGTTTGCTGAGTTACTTGCATCAGAGGAGCTTGTCTTGTGTCTGAATCGCCATTTTCTGTGACTGGACTGTATTGAAACTGCAGTTTGATAGCTTGTGTTGAGATCTTATTTGTCTTTCTATGATCTGATCGTAGCTCTTATTACTGAGTTAAAGTTTCATATCTGTTGCAGATGAGTGAACCCATCTTAAAGGCTGCTAGGTATTGATTCAATAGGTATGGTGAAGAGCCTGATGAGTGACGAAGCTCCAAGGGTCTGGTATCAGAAAACGGAATCCTTGCTCCGGAGCATCTTCACTGCCGGGTCTCGGCGTCGGGTTTAGATTGTGAAGGCTGCGACTGTGGATTCGGATTCTCATCATCATCCTCTCGGTTTGTACTGACTTCAAGTGTACTTGAAAAGAAGAACATGTTGGGGATTGTATGATCACTTTCTTCTTTGTGCTTGCTTCTGTTGTTGTATTGGCAGTGCGTTAGTCTCAAAGCAACTTCCCATTAGATGAAGACCACAAAGACTTGCATTCACTTCAAAGGATGATTTAGGTTTTTGATTTTGATATGTTAAAGTTTGTTGAGGCATTGGTTTGCAGATTTAGCAATCTTAGGAATTGTTTTGGTTTATGTGTATTTTGGATGATATATGAAATAGTGTATATTTTGAAAATTTAATGAAATATAAATTTTTATATATAGATCAAATTTCAGCGTTTTGATTTACCTTTAGCACTACAATCTATGTGACAATTAACATTTCGGCAATAATAGATTAAAAATAAAACAATAAAAACAACTTTTATTTCAAGTTCTAGACCCTAAACATGTCATAAACTCCAATATCCAACACTTACGATAATTTCAAAATGAACATTTGTAGAAATTAATAACTAAAACAAAAGTATATAGATGACAAAATGTTTATGATGGTTAATCTCGCTTAGTGTTCTGATTCTGATTCTTGTTTATTTTGTGATTTAAAAAAAAAAACTCTAAACTCTTTTTTTTTGTAACACTTGCACAAAACCCTAAACTCTAAACATGTTTTTTAACCCTAAACATAAGCTTTAAACTTCAATATTTTCATAATATAACTTCAATCTTAAAATTAAACTAAAAATTTAATTATTTTTGAAAATCTTATATCAAATTTAAAATCAAAATCTTAAAAACTAAATCTTATATATACACCTTAATCCTAAAACATTTGTAGAAATTATTAACCAAACAAAAGTATATAGATGACAAAAAGTTTTGTTTATGATGGTTAATCTCTCTTAGTCTTCTGATTCTGATTCTGATTCTTGTTTATTTTGTGATCTAAAAAAACCCCTAAACCCTAAACATAAGCTTTAAACTTCAATCTTTTCATAATATAACTTCAGTCTTAAACTTAAACTAAAAATTTAATTATTTTTGAAAATCTTATATCAAATTGAAAATCAAAATCTTAAACGTTAAATCTACCTTAATCTTAATACCCTAAATCCTAAACTTAAACCTACATATAAAGTCATGAATCTAATATTTCAAACTTATAATATAAATTTTAAAACTTAAATCCAAATATATTCTAAAACTTAATCATATATTTCATTCTAAATCTTAATCCTAAACCATAAACCAAATACCTCATACTAATATATACATAATGCATTAAATCTTAATTTTTAAATACATTATATTCTTATAAGAAAAATATACTACTCCAAACTAATAACATTTCAAATTCTACATTAAAAAAATAAAATTAGACCACCAAATAATAAAACCAAAAAATACAATCTAATCTTTATAATCAAACCCTAAACCCTATATATATCATACCCCAACCAAATACCTCAACAATTATAATATTAATTAATAGATTTTTAAAATTGAACTGTAAAGTATTGATTATAAAATGTTAATTTTATTCAAACATCAACTTAAAAAAATTATAAACCAAAGTCATCAAAATGTTGAAAATAGAACACCAAAAGATAAAAACAAAAAGGAAAAAAGTCTATTGGTAACTAATAAAATAAGAAGGAAAACTATAAGCCAATACGTTTTCATCACGCAGATCATCCTCTGAGCCATAGAATACAAATTATACTATACTATATCTATAAAATAAATAGTATAGATAACTTGATACATAAAAACATCACAATGTAAATCATTTATTGGTTAAGAAAGTGTGATAGTGATGCCTTGCCGCGACAAAGGAGGAAGACGAGAGGAGAGGAGGAAGAGGAGGAGGAGTAGTAGGGGAGGGGGATGGGGAGGAGGAGGAAGATGATCACACTATTCTTAGATAATAAAATAGAATAGTATAGTATTCACAAGCAATGTTGCTATATTTTTCATTGAAATGTAGTGTTCATGAAAAAAAGTGTTTACATTAGTATAAAGTTTTGACACATAAAACTTTATACTGAATCACCATCAATTAAACAAACACACCATCAAATTCATATTTTTTTGAAATATTAAGAAATCATGTCTATTCTATATCTATAAAATAAAATAGTACCAAGCAACATATATTGTTTATCCTCTTCGACAGTCCGACGCGTTCTCTGAATCTTAATCCACATATACAGAAAATTAGCAAAATTGTAAAACCAAACAAATATATGAAAAAAATGATAAGCCAATCAGTTATTGGATCTGATGATGATTATACAGTGTCTTGAAAAGTTTATTTTCCAAAAACTTCATAAAACTTGCAAATGATTATGGAATAAAATAGAGATTTTGGAAAATAAAAGTCCTAGGAAAAGAAAAATCAATGATGGAAATGAAAGTAAAAATAAACAGAAAGTGAAAAGTAATTTTTGTCATTATATATATTATACAAAAAATATTATAGCCAAAATGTTGTTACGGTTATGCACTTAATTTTTGGTGTTGATATGCATATGTAAGTCAAATTTTCCTTTCAATTAAAAGACAATAACACATTCATACATAATTTTAAACGAAAACACAACCTTCAGAAAGTGACAAAAACAAAAAAGTATTAAAATGATATTGCCGAACCAAAGTGTCGTAGCAATTACACTAAAATGCTATGTAAAGAAGTCTGAATGTTTTTTGCTCATTTTCTTTGTTGTTCTCTTTTTAAAAGGCTGAACATTAGTGTAAACCCCAGATTAATCGAGAGGTAACTCTGTAAAACATGGAGGAGAGAGTACAGAATTGATTGAGCAGAGGTTGATATCAACTCGAGGATGAAACAGTAGTGGCTGCATCTACCTCTTTGTTAACGCCTTTAGTAGTGTGACGTGAAGTTGTTGCCTCTGTTTTACTGCCTTTTGAGCCATCATCTTCTTCCTCTTCTTCTTCATAGAACGACCCTGAGGACCTTAGTTCCTTCACCTTCCGAAACTCATCGTAATGTACTCTTCTAAGTTCGTTGAAACGTGCGTTTTTCTCATCATCCACATCTGTGTCTTTTGCACAATAACAGAAACATATGGGAGATGAGATCAAAGAAAAGAATAAAAAACATGGAAGTTAATAGTTTGTTTAGTCTCGAGGAGGATAACACCTTCATCATCTTGATCCATTGGATCTGCTTCATCCTCCTCAGACGAGCTCCAGCCACCAGAACCAGAACCAGACCCCTGGCTAGTATTTCTGCTTGACGAAGCTGCTGCCTCGTTCAGAACGTTCCTCAGTTCTTCCGCACGTTGCATATCATCGACGCATTCGTCAAACGATCTTCCTCTAGGAGACAGAGAACCTGGTATATAATCAATCAATCAGGAAACACCATCAAAGAGAAGGTATACTTTAAATTTATGTTTGGCAGATTAAAAATTAGAAAGACAGATTTTCAAATCAACCAACCAAATAGTAAGCACAAGTTTCCCCTCGAAAAGAGTTTCTTCCTAGATGAGTAGGACTTTTTAGAATCATATAATTTTCACTTACACTTGCTTTAAGTTTGATTAGGTTAAGATGATGACAAGCATATACATATAATGAAATCTGGAATTAACTAGGAACGATGTGGATGTAAAGCAAAAGAAAGAGAAATAGACAAACCATCATCATCATCATCGATCATAGGGTGGTAGGGAGTCTTAGGTTCAGTGATCTTCTGCCTAATAGGCTTGTTAGATTCAATTTCCACTATATTAGCTTCATCCCATTGTACACGCCCCCTGCCACACAGCAAAAAGAAAAAAAAAACATCTTTAATGATGAGACTAATAATAAAATTCAGCAGGCCTTATAGAAACAACCACCCCCATGAGAAACTAAACCACATTATTCATAAGGTAATTTCTGCTTACAGAACAAGCCAATATCTGAACCTATAAAACTAATGTAGAAAAGTTGACAGAGTAGTAGTAGAGAAAGTTGAAAATCCATAAACACTAACAATAATACATCCCTCTCATCCATTTCATTTTCAAAGGAGGCATAGAACTTCATGTCTATAGATCACACAAAACTAACACAAGTCCGAAACTAAGCTCATATACGCTTATGCAAGGTAACGTTCAAAAACAGCAAGTAAGTATGGTCAACGACATCAGAGAAAGAGAAAGATATTTCAAAGTAAGCAGGTTGTTCACTATTAACAGGCGAATAAACAAAATCCAATCTGCTAACTTTGATACAAGCGAGCGAGAGCTCAAATCATAAACCTTTTTAAAGAGAATCGAGCAGCAGTTCCGACAGGAAACCACAAGGAGAAGAGAAGGATATCCCGAGGAAGATTTGTAAGAAACAAACAAAACCCCCTAGCTACCAGATTGAATTTAAAGAACAGCAAAGAGAGAATGAACTGCGAATCGATCCTCCGAGCATAATAAACTCCGGAAAAGACGCTTACTTTTTCGAATCAGCCATCTTCTTCTTCTTCTTCTTCTTCTTCTTCTTCTTCTTCTTCTTCTTCTTCTTCTTCTTCTTCTTCTTCTTCTTCTTCAACTTCCACAAACTTTTTTTGTCGATCGCAAACAAAAGTTTTAAGACTTCAGCGGGCGTGTTGAAGAAGACGCACGATTACCTAATCAAAGTAAGAGATGCCGTCCGTTTTTTTTTTTGATGACTTTACAGCACTTTAAGATCTCGCCACGTGTTACCTTTACAATTCAAGATGGAAACGCGTTGGATGGAGACCCGAGTAAGGGTAGTTTTGGAATTGGGGATTACAAGTTTTTCAAAGGGGACGATCGATCCAACAACACAGAGTTTGAGTGCGAAACCAGATCTTTCTCTCCTTGTCCTTCTCCCGATCTTCTTCACAACTGTAAGGATCTTCGATTTTTTCTTTTCTACTTTTTCAAATTCGGGAGATTCTTGCCTTGATCTAGCTCTTCGCTCACTAAGGCTACTGTTCTGAGAATGCGAATGGGTCATTGCGTGATTCACCCCTTTTTTTTTCCTTCTTCTAATCCTTAGAGATCTATCTTTTATTGCTGATATCGCGAATGGATTTTTGGTTGTTTGATGTCTCTTGCTACTTGTTTTTTTTTTGAATAATTGTGTAATGTATTTAGGACTAGTGTGTGAAGATTTGATGTTGCATTGTGTACTGTATGAGTTAGATCCACATTTACTTGTTCATTCTTCTATTTTATTCTCATTTTAGAGAAGCCAAGTTATGTTCTTGATCTCTCTCTCTCGCAATCCACAATGATGCTTGATTCTTAGCTCCATTTTTTTATTTTGTAAAAGCAAAGAGAAGATCCAAGTAAATTAAAAGAATCTCAAGGAAGAGGAAGTGATGTTTTCTCTAATGCATGGACTCTGGACTTACATGTTCAGCAAAACTGAGTTCCATGTCCTCATTCTTGGTATCGACAAAGCTGGCAAAACGGTAAAAAACCATTTCTACATTTCCTTCTCCCAACAACAAATATATTAAAGATTCATCTCTAATGTGCATTGCTCGTTTCTTTGGATTGTGTAGACGTTTTTGGAGAAACTGAAGACGATTTACTCAATCTCTGAAGGTCTTCCACATGATCGTATTGTTCCTACTGTTGGCCTTAACATCGGTCGTATTGAAGTCGCCAATGCTAAAATCGTCTTCTGGGACCTTGGTGGTCAGGTAACTCGGAAATGTTCAATCCCTTCACTTACACATATATATGATTGATTGTGTTTGAGCCTTTCATAAGAGCTCTCTCTTGGTCCACTTAGGCCATATACTGTTGCTACCGCCAATGGACTTAGAATGTACGAGATATCTTGAATAAGAGCTAGGGAAAAAAACATTGTTTAGAGTGCTTGTTGATTGTGAAAGTAGTCTTTGTAATCTAATAATAGCCATGCCTTATGGCAGCCTGGTTTGCGTTCGATTTGGGAGAAGTATTATGAAGAAGCACACGCATTGATATATTTGATCGACGCAGCTTGCCCATCTCGCTTTGAAGACTCAAAATCTGCTCTAGGTTAGTTTTGCACATGCATGTTGACTCCAAACATCATTATAAAAGCTAACGCTAAAATATATAATTTGCATATCCACCAGAGAAAGCCCTGCGGCATGAGGATTTGCAAGGAGCGCCTCTTTTGATATTGGCAAACAAGCAAGTAAGAAACTGCGTTGCCTCCTTATTGTTGACAAAGATATGTTAGTTGCTGATAAGTCTTGAATCTGGTAACCGATGAGCAGGATCTCCCAAATGCTGTCTCGGCTGAGGAGCTAGACCGATACCTGGATCTCAAGAAACTAGACGAAAGGGTGTACATGTTCGAAGCAGCTTCTGGATATGATGGGTAAGTAAAAAGTGACTTTAGAATCTTCTAGCTCTAAATAGAGATGCCTAAATGAATGTTTTGTTTGAGCAGGAGAGGAATCAAAGAGAGCATAGAATGGCTGGTGGGAGTGATGGAGAGAAGCAAAAGAACCGAAACATTAAGAGCCCGTGCAGGATATGTTCCTGTCCCAACTTCCTAGACTCGAAAGGAGTGTTCACAAACTCAATTCTCAAACCAACTGTTTTCTGTCAGAAACATTTGTAGATAAAAAAAAAAGTGGACCGTGCATTGTTTTGTGTTAGCACATGATAAGTAGGGCTAGTAATATCCTTATTATATTGCCTTTACATCCTTCCTAATGCTATGATTCAGACTAAGACTTGAGGTTACTGAAAACAATAAACATAATCAAGTTTCTTGAAAAGAAAGAACAGAGAGTAGTACATCAGTTTATATCTCTCTTCTGTAGCTTACAAGACAGGAAACAATCAGGAGTAAGAAGCAATCCAGAGGTATCACATTGGGACTTGCAGCTTAACTTGTTGTTCCTGAAACAAAGAAGTGATTCAGAATCATCAGAGGAAGATTTGCGGCTAAAAGTTTCAGAAAGCAAACAAGGTTATACCTGAAAAGAGAGGCTTAGGTCTGGTCTTAAACAAGATCTTTGACCTTATAATCCCGACAACTTCCAGCTCCGTTTCTTTCTGTGAAGAACCATCTTCTGTACACTTTTGAAGCTTCTTCAAAACCAGCAATGGCTTCTTCAGAGTCGCCTTGGAGCCTGTGAGTTCATGGTAACCCACCGTGAACGTGTAGTTATCCTGCAACCATCGAGGGAATCCCTCAATCTCCTGATTATTCACAGTCCCGATTGAGAAAAGTGAATTGAAAGAATAATTAAAAAAAAAACCTGGGAGGAGGAATCGGAGTGACAGAGACGACCGATGTCTAGATTCTGAACAGAACCTTGAAACGAAGACTGAGTTTCCACCACGCCTTGGAGTTCTAAGATCGTCCACTCGCTACACTCCTCTTCTCCACACCCACACTTCACTCGAATCTCCATCTTCTCCTTCCTAATTTTCTACTCTGTATATTACTTTATATATATAACATTTTGGCGGCAAAAGACAAAATCTTTCGCGGGCTTCTTTGTCCGTGTCAGATGACGTCACAATTATCTCTAGTAACAAGTCAAAGAATCTTACGTAGGAAGAGAAACAAAAAACAAGAGCTTTTATGAGTTTCTAGGTTCTGTAGATACATCAAACTAATACATATTGTATATACAGAACAAGACCACAGGTATTACACATGGATGATGGATCTTACATTATATCCATGGCGTTACTACTACTACAAAGAGAAAACAACCTAGTCCTTAGAGAAAGATTGTGGAAACCTTAGATCCCCAGGTTTCCCCATGGTGTTGTTCTTCATGTTGTTACTACTACACTGTTGAACTAAATAATCACAGCTGCTGCTTTGCCTACCTTCCTCCTGTTCCTGTCTTGCTGATGCTGTCATAGTCATCATCTCTTTAGGTTTTGGTTTCACATCTGGTTCATTTGACCCTACAGGGATTGCGCCCGTCAGTGTTTTTATAGCAAAGTCGATACACGGGTCTTTCCACATATCCATACCCGGTGACTCGGTAGAAACTGTTTTAACATTTTCAGGGAGAAAGGTGGCTCCTTTCTGCTTGGCATGATTGGTGTTTGGATCAGAAGAGATTGCTGCAGTGTTGTTGGGAAGATGAAGGGTGTCTCCGGTCAGTGTTTTGATAGCAAAAGCAATGCAAGGATCTTTCCAAATATCTGCTAGAGTTGAGTCAAATGCTGCCGACGAGGAGGAGAAGCTGTTGTTGTTGTTATTCATCTTCATCACTTCTGAGCTTGTGCCTCTAACAACAGACGATTCAAACAAGTTGTTGCTTAAGTTTTTTCTCCTCTGTGTGACGTTTCCGTTATCATAAGTTGCTTTTGGACTGGTAACTTTATTACCCTTTGATCCAAATCTTTTGCCTGCTGCTGTCTTCTCACGCTTTGTTGTATAAGTTTTGCGAGATAATGGTGATACTGGCGACCTCTCTTCCTTTTGCTTGTAACCATCAAGACAAAAAACTGGATTCAGTTCCGCCTCAGATGTCATCAGTGGCATCTTCATCTTCTTCTTGTCTCCAGAGTCATTCCTGCCTACTGGTTTACCCATCTTTTCTATCTGCATTTCCAATTCTGCACTCATATGATTCCTGCTTGTAGAAACAGCAGCAGTATTTGTTTTTTTTGAAGATGAATCCTCAGTATTACAGCTAATGGTTACATCCTTAGTGAGAGGTATATCCATCTTTTTCAATCCGCTGGTAGTAGCAATAGGATTCACAGGTTGCTCACACTTTCCTGATGTGCCATTATCATCATCAGGAGGTGCTACTCTTTGAGGTTTGGTTCTTGTAACCAGTTCAGGGGTAGGTTCAAGCTCAATACCAGCTAATCGTTTTGATGCTCTTCTTGGTGATACACCATCGGCTAACTCATTCTTCTTCACTATAGCCTTATTCCTCATGATCTGTTTTTCAGAAGAATCTCTTACATCTTCTTCCTCCTTCATCACAGATCTCTTCTCTGGACTTTGTGAACTTGCACTTCTCAGTCTGGATTTTACATGTACGTCTTCCTCGGTCTCATTTGCTTTAGTTTGGCTCCTAGTAACACGTTTTGCAATTGGCTGCTTCTCGATAAGATCTTTCTTCCTCCCCAAATCCTCAAGAACTTGTGAGATGACACTACTCAAGTCGGAATTCACTTTACCTGCAAGTATAGTAGAATGTTGACATTTAACATTACAAGCTCACTGCATAAGAGAAAGAAAGCATTTTTGCTTACAATTCTCAGAATGTTCACCGGAAGAAGATGAGTTTCTTCTCCGTTTACTATTTATATCAATGTTCTTCTCCTTGTCCAGTAAAGTATCAGCAGACTCCAGAAGAAGCTAAAACAGAATAAAGAAAAAAAGGATCTCAGAAAATAAACAGTTCAGCTATTATACATCTACAATGTTTAACCAACAAGAAGGGAGAAAGTAACTGACAACGTTCTTGCCATTTGCGGAATCATCATCATCTTCGTTATCGCTCTCCTTGAATTTGCGGGCATAATGTCCAATATCGCCAGTCACAACATAACGTGATGCAGCTTTGAAGGATGGGAAGATATACTCACTTTGAGGGTCAATGAAGAACTGCAAAAGGAAATGACGTAAGAGAGTTTCCATGTATGAGAAAATGCTAAAAAAGACACAAGGGTACAAACTGGATCTCTTCTTTTACGGCCTGATCTGTTTGATATCACAAGCTTCTTGATCCATCCTTCAGGTAAGCCTTCAGCTGCAGATTTCTCAACTATAACCTGTATCACTTACCCATAAAGACTTTTTTCTTTTAAAGACACGTATAAAAATGTCAAAATCTGAGGGATCTCAACAGAAAAGTTATGAATGTGATTCTTCTCATACTTGTGATTGCATAACTAGAGAGGTAATAAAGTTTTTAACAGCTTATATGTTGTACAGTTTTCTCTTGACCTGTCACAGAAATATCATTTTTTTCACAAAATCTATCTATCATTCCAATTACCTCAGCAGGGAAAGCAGATACTTCCTCCACACATAGAAATTAGTATATTCATTCAATTCACAAGCCAACGGATTAAAATGTTGCTTCATAACAAAGGCTTTAATCAAAACTACCATCAAAGGTGTGTGAACTCTAACCATGTAATGATCATTTTGAGGATATGAAAACACCACTTAGTCTCTATCTTTCCATAAAGCTAAAAGAACTGCATGCAATAGAAAATCCACAAAACATTTCATCTTTTTCCTTGATTACATAATCATAACCTGAAACTGAGAGTGAGAGTGAGAGATAGAGAATAAAAGAATCTGACACTTGAGTTAGATACTACAATCTCCACAAAAGAAACAAGAAGCAAACATGCAGAAGGCAACTCAGAGAAGGGTTTATCACTGAAAAGCACCTTTCTCCCGTTCTTTTTTACTCTGATTTCCACTTTCCTTTCTGCCGATAACTCATCAGAGATCCCGTCTCCGTCCATTTCTTCTCGCCTGAAAACTCAGCTCCAGTTACTCTCTCCGTCTCTCTCACACACTCCCTCTCTCTCTCTCTCTCTCTCTCTCTCTCTCTCTCTCTTGATTACTGGATTTACAAGAAAAGAAATTAACATAACCCCAGAATGGTTTATCAACCGAAAACGCCAAAACCCATCACGAATTCACCGTAAATCAATGCCCTCGTCAAACAAACAAGATCGGATGTGAGAAGGAATAAAGAAGGAACCTTTTATTCTGTCTCCCTCCCTCCACTAACTAAGCTGAATAATAAAGAAAATAGGTTTAATGGGAGGAGTAAGAAGCGAACCGAAGAGGGTTTACACGTGTACTAGTGAAGAGATTCCATGGTGTGATTCCCGATTTGAGAGGCAAACGAAACTCAGTCCACCACCAGCATTGCGAGTCTTCTGGACAGAACGGCCACTTGTTTTCTCTCTCCTCCTAAATTGCTCAAATCCATTGTCCGAAATGAACAAATCTAACTCAAGATTTATATTTATTCATTCAAAACTTTTTCTATATAAAGAAATAGTACATTTTGATCACTTTTGGATTTTTTTTTCTTTTTCTTTTGAACTAAAAACTTTCAAATTTAAACAAAAATATAATGCTTACAAGATAAGATTAAACAATTTTATAGTGAGAAAAACTTAGACAAGTACTAGTAGAACCAACAAAAAATGAAAGTAAATAGATAATGAGACAGGATCATGACCATGATAAATTTCCCTTGCATAGTTTTCAATTCCAAATATAAGTATGTAATGGGGGAGGGGTTTGTCTCTCTCCCTCCCATTATCAAGCTGAAGAAGTCTATTGACTCGTTTTCAACTTCATTCCTAATTTTAGCACGGTGAAATAATAAGTACTCTCGAAAATACTTGTGTGATGAGTTGTGTTTAAGAGATCAACAAGTTAAGTTTTTTGGACTGCATTGTTGATAATGTTTGATGGAGAAACTTTCATAATATTTGTTGTAGTGGGAGCAGATTGAGAATTTACTAATGGGATAAAGTGTAAGAAAATTTCCAAGAACTAGTAGAACCAACAAAGAAATGTAAGAAAATAGCTAATGAGACGAACCAACAAATAAATGTAAGAAAATAGTTATTGAGACAAACCATGACCACAATAGCCATGTTTACATCTCCTTTGCATAGTCTTCAATTCCAAATCTTAGTATTTAATTGGGGGGAGGGGTGTCTCTCTCCCTCCTCTTGTCAACCTGAATGAGCCAATTGACTCATTTTCAACTTCATCCCCAACTCTTAGTACAGTGAAGCAAGAAAGACTCTCGAAAATACTTGTGTGATGAGTTGTGGTTAATGGATCAATAAGTTAAGTTTTTTGGACTGCATTGTTGATAATGTTTGATGGAGAAGCTTCCATAATATTTGTTGTTGCGGGAGCAAATTGAAAATCTACTAATAAAGATAAAGTATTGGACAAGTTTGGCAAATGCAGTTTGGTTCTCCTAGGAATCGAGGTAGGAGAGTGAGTAATGTACCTTGTCAATGGTGTACCTTGGGAATCCATGGAGATAACAGAAGAAGAAGCAAGTAGTGGAGAACCAGTCTTTGAACCTGATTAATGTTGGAGATAAACTTAAAGATAATTTGGAGTCTAATTTATAAGAATCCTAATCGAGATAGGTTTAGGAAGTGTGTTACCTAATTAGATTAGGAACTATAATCTCTATATAAGAAGATGCAAATTTGTTGCAAAGCTTAAGAGTTTTAGAGATTGTTATTGAGTGCTTAAGGTTTTGAGTGAGTTTCCTTAAGATTAATAAAGAGAGAGTCTTTGCTACATTACAATCTTTAAAACAATAATTGCAAGGTTGGAGTAATTTCAGAACCGGACACAACATCAGGGACTTGAAGTGGCGCCTCATAAGCTATAGTAGAAGTCAGAAAAATGCCATTGGCCATTGGATTCTTTTGAGGGAAAGCTAATGCCGGGAGATCATTTTCCTTTTGCATTATGGCATCAATGTCCACAACATGAATCTCATCACTAACGCCATCTTTGGTTGAGAACATTTTTGGATCATGTAAAAGCTTAGTAGATAGAAGACACCTCTTTGCTTTATGCCTAAATTACCACATCTCTTACACGTAGATGGAATTCATGTATAGTTAACATTAACCAAAAATATGTTGCCTTGCTTATCATCAAGGACAATAAGCTTTGAAAAATCTTTATCTAGCTCCATTTCATCTAGCACCTAAACTTCTTCCATATAGTAGGATCCAAACAAGGTTTATGCTTTAGAATAGGTTCTCCAAATTCTGAGGCAACATGACTTATTCCTAATCTAGAGTAACAACAATCAGATATGTTCTTCAGGTTGACCCAAACTGGAAGTGCGGAGATTTCTGGAATTTTAAATGAATTTTCAGGAGTCCACGGAAGTACAAATAGGAGACAATCATCAATATGCCAAAATCATCTATGAATAGCCCTTGGACGAGTAAGTTGGTGAGGGATATGAAACATAAAATACGAATCACCAAGCTTCTTACAAATAATCTTACAACTCCTACCCCAGATCCTATTAAGAACTTTAGAAGGAATAGATGTGTCCGGAGTACCATCGAGTCTGTAGGTTGGAGTAGTTGATCGATAGAGGTTACGTGACTGCGGACTTAATTTTGCAGCCCATGGAAACCTTAAAGTTCCATCAGCTTTGAGTTCCGGAGGAGGCAGTTTGTCTATCGGAGGTTGTAATGAGCGTGCTAGATGCTTGCTGTTCCGTGGCATGTTCAATATATCATCATTAAGGGACGGCCAATGAGCAGCTAACTGATTTCTAATAAGCGCATGGTCATAGTCTGGAGGTGTGCTAGGTTCCGGAAGGGTAGCAGGGAGGTTTGAAGAAAAGTGGTTTAGCCCATGAACCTAGAGACTGAACAAATTCGACTAGGTCAGGAGTATCAATGTTTGATGAGGCCAGGAGTTCTTGTTGACTTCAGGGGCCTAACCAATTGCAATGGAGACGACGGAGCGGTAGTGTCAGACTGAAAAGGGAGGGGTGATAGCGAGATAATCATTCTCCATTGTTGCTCTCACGTCAGTTTCAGAAGGAGGCGTAGCTTGAGAGCTCCCCGCGTCTGTGTCGCATCAGTTTCATGGACGGCGTAAGATATCGACTGTCGTGAAGTTCCGTAGCAGTTGGAGGAAGGTGGTAATAAATTTGCAGATTAATTATTGTGATATTTTTGAAAACAAATTGATCACTATTTGACAAAATAGTTTTCATTAGTATTGAAAACTATGATTAGAAATAGATTTTCTTAAGAGGACAAAATTATGATTTATCCAATGATAGATATGAAGATGATTATAGTTTTGTTATTATATAATTAATTTTTTTTTCATAAGAATGTTCATGTGTTAAAAATGTTATCATTATAAAAATTATAAGATTTTAAAGTTTTAATACAAAAGAGTAGGGGTTATTGTTCTTTCTAAGCCATCTAATAAAAATAGTGTAGATTCTCCCATTCATCATTAGTAAAAAAAACTTTTACAATAAATTTTAAAATTAAAACAATAGTTAGCCACTCAAAATTTAATAAATGTGAAAAAAGTTTCACAAATTTACTGGTCTATTAAACAAAAAATTATTGTGAATCTCTTTTAATTTATTATTTTAAAATTATTGAAAACTACCTCTATTGATTTTTTTATTTCTTTCAATTTTTTTTGTTAAATACCTAAATTTGAGTTATTGTGTGATGATATCTTTCTAAATATGAGCATAGATATATTAAGGAAAACATGTTGAATATATATAATATTTTCTTAAATTTAAGAAAAAATATTGATAAATATGTATAATATCTTCATAAAATTTAGAAAATTCTTTATAAATAAAATATATATTTAAAATAAAGTTATATAAGGTGGTATTTTAAGCATACTCTTTGTATAGCATACAACGTCTGATATGACAATGAAGCATAGCTCTTTGTATAGGTTACTGCTACTATTTAAAAATGATATACTGGTGATTAAAAAAAAATCAAAATTCATTGATATGACAATAATAGTTTTTTGTTATTAATAACTTACAATAAGTTTGTATTTCTAATTATTTTATGTCTGAAATTTGATTTTATGATAGTTTTAAAATATTTTTGAATTTCAAAATTAGCATATTAATATTATGTACAAAATGACAGAGTAAATAATTTTTATTTTTATGTATATATTCATATTCGATCGTTAAATAATGCTATAGACGAAAAATAATATTCAAATGAAATGAAAAATATAATTTGTACAAAATTAGAATTTATATTATTTACAAAATATAGTTAGTTACCATAAATATATGAAATATTTTGTTGTTTAATTTAAATAATATATATTTAAATTAAATGTTAGTGATACAGAAATGTAATTTAAAAAAAAAAGATCATGGTCACAAATTATATGAAAGATTCTGTTTTTATAATATAAATAAATGCTAACGGAAAAGAAAATCAATTTGAGAAAAATGGTAAAGGACTAAAAGGTGAAAGGAGTTGGGTTCCAAAAAGAAAAAAAAGGCTAAAAGTGAGAAAATAAATCTGACTTTACAAAGAAAGACTAAAGTGAGAAAACCTTTTCAAGACTGATCTTTCTTCCTTCTTCTCTCCAAGCGAAACCATGGCGCTGCTCCTATGGCAAACTCTGAAAGAAGCAATACATGCTTACACAGGTCTCTCCCCGGTGGTCTTCTTCACCGCCCTCGCTCTCGCCTTCGCCATTTACCAAGTCGTCTCAGGCTGGTTTGCTTCGCCTTTCGATGATGTTCGCCGACATCAGAGGGCTAGATCGTCAGCTGCAGAGGAAGAACCACCGATTCCTCAGCCTGTTCAGGTCGGCGAGATCACAGAGGATGAGCTTAAGCAGTACGATGGCTCCGATCCTCAAAAGCCCCTTCTTATGGCCATCAAACATCAGATCTATGATGTTACTCAAAGCAGGTTGGTTGTCTTTTCTTTAAATTTGACAAACATACACAAACATTAGGTTACAAGTTTGGTTCCTCCTTTCTCTAGTTTCGTCTTGGTCCTGTAAGAACTTGGACTTGCATATTTTAATTTAGGGTTTCTAGGGTGATTTTCTCTGGGTGATTGAAGTTATGTTTGGCATAGTGTAAAAGGTTTATCCTTTTTGAAGTTTATACAAGAAGGTTTTTCTTATTACATATTAGGATTTTGATTATCCTCTTAATTTAATTTAAAGGTTGTGTTTGTAATGAAATGGTACCCAATCATCCATTTCTTATTGGTTTTGTAGGATGTTCTATGGACCAGGAGGACCGTATGCTTTGTTTGCAGGGAAAGACGCAAGCCGAGCTCTTGCAAAGATGTCTTTTGAGGAGAAAGATTTGACTTGGGATATCTCTGGTCTTGGTCCCTTTGAGCTAGAAGCTCTTCAGGACTGGGAGTACAAGTTCAAGAGCAAGTATGCTACCGTTGGCACCGTCAAGGTGACCGGTTCAGAAGCCCAAACCTCATCTGTGTCTGAACCCGCAGAGACTGGTGAGAAAGACGCTCATGTAACCAAGCAAGAATCGGCCGTTGTGGCTAAGAATGATGAGCCTCCTACTGAGCGTGATGTGAAGAACGAGTAGATTCCTTTTCAGTGATTTTTTCATAGAGACCAGGGGAAGTCTCAATGTAGAATCTCTGATGTTGTGGAAGTTTCAGTGATATGATTTTGTTTCATTATCTCAAAAAACCAAGTTTGCTGGCTAATAAAGCGTTTATAAACCGAGAAAATTGAGAATGTGGGTCGTGGGCAGGTTTTATTTTGGACTTTGGGTCGGGCAAAGTTTTTATTTGCAAAATGGATTGGGGTACTCTTTGATCCTATGCAAGTCTTCTCGAAAATACAATTTCCACCTTTTTCCATTGAAGAAATCATGTAAATGCCACTTTGGCATTGCACGTGAGAGACTGTCTCGATTCCTAGGAGAAACGATCCAATAACTTCGGCAGCATGACATGTGTTTTTACATAAACCACCATGAACATTCCACACTTTCCTTGCCTCTCTCTCTCCACTCCCATAGCTCTTTTAACTTAAAAGTCGAAGAATCCCATAACTCGTGTTTCTTTCTCTCGATAAATTCAGCTGCTGTTAGCTACGAATCGTCAGAGGTTTTGCATCGATGGTTTCAAAATCGAAAAAAAAAACAGATATATCGGTCTGCCGGCAAACGCGATCAGCATAGTAAGCCACCAAACAGTCTCGACCTCGGGAAACTCCGCGGTACCTAGGTTCGAAACTCTGTTTTCATGTTTGTTTCTATCATTTTCCGACGATTCTTGAAAGCTCTGAATATTTGTCCAAATATTTGTTCGAATCTTAGTTGATGTCTTCATCGATCCTGCCTAGACTTGAAAGAGTTCTTTTGATTAGTTTTGGGGAGTTTTGCTTTCTCTGTTTTGCTTTATTTTTTTTTTGTATTGTAAAATAGTCTAATCAGTATTGTAAAATATTGAAATAATCAGATTACAATGATTTCACTTAAGCATATTTTCAAATAATTGTATGATATAAGTTGTTTATCTATTATATCAATAAAAGCATATATATATATATATATATATATATATATATTAACATATGTCAGTTTATAAACAAAAAGTTCGAAATAAATTTTATTATTTAAAAATTATTTATTTAACAAACCTACATTACTTTTAAAATAGTGCGATTGCAATCGCCATTGTAGACATAGTTTATGCTCCATATTAGAAGAATCAATATAGTTAAAATTTGAAGAATATCCTACAAACTTTGCACTATCCATCTATTGAATTTTTTCCAATGAAATTAAAACTGGCAATTAATTTTGAAAGAGTCATGTTATTATTATTTTTTAAAGAAGACACTCATATTGAAAGAGCAATTATCTACTGCTCTTAAAGACTCACTCCTCTCTAATTATCAACCTTCCAACCTCCACATCTTCCACATGACTGCAGTTCCTGACGTCATCCGGTGCAGTTAGCTCCCTAGACCTTGCTGCCTCCAATGCCCAATTAGTTTTACACGTTGCCACCATCATACCAATCATACATGATATCTGCGCTGCGAGCATCCCGAGCCAAAGTCCCATAAATCCAAACCCAAACCAAAATGCTAGAATCATTCCTATAGGCAAACCAATCACATAAAACGCCGTTATATTGATCTTAGCTCCCATCCTCGGCCTCGCCGACCCTCTGAGAACGCCGCATCCGACCGTCTGAGGGCAGTTTCCTAGCTCGCAAAGGCCAACAATTGGCAGAACCATCATAGTAAAATTAGCGACGTCTTCATCATCCGTGAAAAATGTAGCCCATACCTTTCTGACTGAGAAAGTGAAGATGAAAGCCATGAACCCGAGGGCGATGCTGAGACCAAGTCCAACAAAGGTGGCTCTTCTCGCTCTCTGCGGCTGGTTCGAACCCAGCTCGTTTCCGACACGAGTCGAGACTGCGGAGCCCAATGAATGAGGGAAAATGTAAACAAGTGAAGTAATTTGGATGAGAATACCCATTGAAGCAACAGCTACTTTAGGGTTTATAAGTAACCCACAAAGCACAATCATGATTTCGTAGCACCACCACTCGAGACAAACTGCAACACAACTGGGTACCGCGAGACCAAGAAGCTTCTTCCATTCTCTCACACTATCTTCATACGACTCCTCTGACACCTTTTCATCTTTACTTAGATTGTCTTCGAAGAAAGCTATGTAGATGAAGAGAAAAGCGACAAGGTTGAAATTTGACAGAACACCACTCAAAGCAATACCTTTGATCCCACAACCGAGGTATGACACAAGGAGGAACGTAATCGGAAAGTGGAGAACACTTGCAATCCCTGTGCATATTGATAAAGGTAGAGTCTTTGACTGTGTCCTGAAATAAGCTCTTAATGGGTGTAAGAAAGATTGAGCAATGAGATCTGGGACAGAGTAAAGCAGAAAGGTGTGTGCAGTGGATGCGAGCTCCTCGTCCTGTTTTAACATCGTGAGAATCCTCTCTATGTTTATCCATAGAAGAAAAACAGGGAGAGTTGTGACGAGGAGTAAGATTATTCCTCGACGGATTGTTGCCCGAAAGAGTTTATAGCGTGTTGCACCAATGGCTTGTGAGCAAATTGAGTCGACGCCCATGGTTAAACCGGAGAATAACGAGTAAGCGGTGATGTTGGCAAATGCGAGTGCGAGGGATCCACCTGCAAGAGTGGGGCCACCAAGACCGGCTAGGAAGAACATAGATATGAAGGAGCGGAACTGGAGGAGACCGTTTGTGATGATCAATGGGTAAGCGATTCTTACAATGGAGATTGCTTCTATTGCGAAGAGGGAGAGAAGAGCAAAGAAACTTTTAAGGTAATGCAGTCTTTCATGATGAGAGAGTTTTGGAAGAAATGGTATTTTAACTTCATCGCTGACACAATTTGATAGAGACATTCTTTCTCTTTATGTTAGATAGAAGCAAGAGGGGATGATTTTTGGATGTGAAGATGTTTGGTTAAGCATTACCTTTATATAGTTAAAGTAGACTTTGGATGTTCTTATATTATTTTATTCCAAATTTGACCATATTTTTTCCTAATTTTAGTCACAATAATCACAATATTAATTTGTACAAATGTGTAAATATATATATACGTGTTGAGTAGATATAAAGTTGTACACGCGTTTTCGATTCTCTTCAATCCATAATGACATGTGGTAAACATTCATACGAATAGTAGATTCTCACCTTTAAATTGTAATTTTTTTAAGGATATACTTTCTTTCTTTGCTTCTCTACTTTTTCCTCACGATTTGACCTTATACAATGAATGTTGTTTGATTTTGTATAACGTATAATTAACAAAATTCAAATCCAATACACACGATTTTTATGTGGCTTGAATCTACCAATACTAAAAGGAGAATATCCTCTTCATCTAGCTATGCCACGCATATTTTTATTCCAGCCACTAACAAATTGACATGTCACAAGGCATAAAACTATTAAATCTACATGCAAACTTTTCTTTTCAGTGACCAAATTTTTTTTGTTTTGTTGTCTTTGTTTTAATTGGCCTCTTTCATTAGCCCATCAATGTTCCATCCTATAAATTTTATCTCCTCGCTGGCGATTTTGAGAGTTCTCAACGGGGTATTTTAGAGAGGTACGTAAGCAATTTAATAAAAATTGAAAAAGAAGAGAGAGAGGATAGAATAAGTTTTTCTGCAAATCAAATGCGATAACTAATATCACTCAAATTATTCTAATCAGTTATTTGTACTCCTTCAAATAAGATGTTCAATTGTAGTACTTAGGGGATTGAATTCACAGAGAGCTAGGACACACAATAGATCCTAATCAGCATTGATTAAGCTAGGTAAATTATGAGAATAATAAACAACAAGGTAGTTATTCAGTTGGTTGGATTGAGGTTTGTAAACAATAATGATAAAGTGCTAGATCTAGGATTTCTATTCAGGTAATCATGATTATAATAGTATAGAGGCTAAAGTTGTATGCAGGACATTATAGAATTCAAACTAAGTAATAATCTATCAACTTCTGTTTGTTTAGACTATTTATTGTCTATATATATCTATGATCTCAACTGTCGTTTGTTGATCTTGAGAAAGTGTCGATCTATACACCTTTTAAAACGTGGATCGATACATCTATAGGATTGTCGATCGATGTTTCTTCTAGCTAGCTTTAGCGAATGAGTTTGATGTGTTCACTAAGTTTCCTAAATCAGTTGTCCCTTGTTTCTAGCAATCCTAGTTCGATGAAAATCAATTCAGGTAAAAGACCAAGTTGCCGCATGTGCCTAATTATCCTAATATGAGGGTTCTAGTTAGCTACTTTAGAACACAAACAATAATAGCAATTGATTGATATCTCTGACAACTTAGCAATTCTATGTTTTGGACTAATCCTTCATAACATTTTTGATCCCTAAACCTAACAGGTGAATTACTCAGACATAGTTAAGTAATTCATAACAATAAACATAAATAAAAATAGAATATAATAGAGTAAGAAAACTTGGAGTTTCAATATAAATCTCTGAAGGAGTTTTGGATCTTCTCTCCAAATCTACTGAAAACCCTAAATATGTTTGCTGTGGGAAGTAGAAAGTATGAATCGTGTGTTGCATAGAACAATGACAGAGCACTTAAATATTAGATTAAAATCGGCCAAAGGCATTCTTGTAAAATGTAGAAGACTTGAGCTTTAAGTCGGCTGAGAACCAATTTGGGTTTTGCACGCTAAGTCATCGATCGACGACACAAGATGTGTGTCGATCGATTATTGACTCTGAATGTCGACCTCTAGACTGGTTCGATGGTCAGCTACGAGTTTCTTCTATCCTTATCTCCAAAATTTTCCAAAATCATTACATTACTCCAAATCATCAATGGACCTGTAAATATGCTAAAAAGACTCCAACACATAAATATATATCTAAAAACACTTGTATACTATGGCTAATAATGATTAAAATCCATGGTATATCAATAACTTTCCCATATACCTAAAGCCCAATTGTCACCTTATTTTTTGTTAGATTCTGTAAAATATCTAAATTGTTTTATTTAACTTAATTCTGAATAAACTATTAATTTTATGTTGCTTAAGACTCCAATAAAATTCTTAGTGGCTGGAGGTGCTATAAACTCTTTCTTCTCATGTCCAACTCTAGCCATTACTACTGATTCTGATTCTCCGCTGCGACGTCTACTTCCCATTTCAATAAGTCATAAAGCTTATCAATTTACTTGAGAAATCCAATCGTCCTGAATTTATTTCAATCTCATCATTTCCACCCCTTATATATCGTTCATCTAGTATTTTTTTGTAAAAAACTAAATTTCCTCCTTAAGTTTCTGATCACCTGACTTGAACCATTCAACTATAGGGTTGTCTCATCCATGGTATCAATTGTCTTGTACGAGGGTCAGTACAGATGTTAAGGGTTTAATGGGGATTTAATAATATATAAATGGCCATTTAAACCTATTTAGTTTAATGGATTTTAAATAGGTACTTTTGTTAACATTTATTAATTAAATGGGGGTTACTTAAAATTAACGGGGGCCATGTTGACCCACTTAACTTAACATAATTACTAGAGCTTGACTTTTGCATCCACACGGGTATTTGTTTAAATAGAATAGACATATAAAAAGTTTTACAACATAAAATTTTAATGGTTTCATAAATATGTATTTATATGGGTGTTGGTTTGATTTGTAATATATAAAATTTATGATAAATCGACAGCTTTTCATTTTCAGCAATTTGTTAGTTGCAAATATTGCACATATTGTGGCGGATTATTAAAACAAAAAAAATTATATGTTATATAACACATTCGTCAAATAATATTTTTTAACTATGTTCATATTTGCTGGTGTATTTATTTATAAATTATACACCGATTAGTAAATTTATGTATATTAATAAAAAGTATAACTAAATCTTGTTATACACATCTTAAATATAATTTTCAATATTTAAAGAATTTGAATAATTAAATGAATAAAACGTTTGATTCATGATATATGAATTAGTATATGATCTTATATGTAATAGCAGAAAAACATATAACATAAAGTAGAATAATTTTTGGTTTAAATATTATTTTTGTGGCTGATATCTTTTAAATTAAGTAGTAGTAAATCAATATTAAACGTAAGAATTATATTTATTAATTATCTGATTTTAAATAGTTTAAAATATAATGTAGCTAGAATTAATGTGTAGTATTGATATAGGATTCACATAATTATGATGCATCAAGTATAAAATGAAATATTACAAATGAATAAATTTAGATTTAATGTTGTGCTTTTTTACATAAGTGGGATTATCATAATATTAGAAATATTATGTAAAGTTAATGAAGATTATGATATTTCAGAATTGAAAATAGCAAATATTCTATTAGAAATTTTTATAATTATGATTTAGAAAATTAGATATTTGTTATGATAAAAGGTTTGTTTGATAAAAACGTTGGGTTGAGATCAAAATTTTGCTATTTTATTAAAGAAAACAAATGAAATAATGATTATTATGACCTTGTATAAAGAGCAGACATGCAAAAAAAAAAAACAAAAAAAAAATCATCTAATTGCATTTGTTAGTCATATTGAACTAATCCATATATAAATCAATCGTATGAATTTGACTTCCAATTAGACTAATTCGGTTTAATTTATAATTTGGTTATGATGATAAAGCATGGTTTGTGTAACTAATAAAATTTTTATTTATTAACCAATATCTAGTATAATATATAGCATACATTTAATAAATCATAATATTTGACGCATATATTTAATAACTCGTAATTTTTGACGAAAGTATTAGGATAGTGTAAGAAATAGAAAAGAGTAATTGATAAAGTATTTATGATGACTGAAAATAAAATAAAAAGGAAATATTTAATAAATCTTGTTAAAAATATGATTAGTTAATTTTAAAGTAATGCAGTCTCTCGTGAAGAGAAAATTTTGGGAGAAATGATATTGTAACTTCATCGCTGACACGATTTGATAGAGACATTCTTTCTCTTTTATGTTAGAGAGAAGCAAGAGGGGATGATTTTTGGATGTGAAAAAGTTTGGTTAATCATAGACTTTATATAGTTAAAGTATTTTTTTGGATGTTCTTACATTATTTTGTTCCAAATTTGGCCATATTTTTTCCTAATTTTTAATCAATAATTATCATTAAATTAATATGTACAAATGTGTGTGTATATATATACATACGTGTTGAGTAGATATAAAATTGTACACGCGCTTTTGATTCTCTTCAATCCATAATGACATGTGGAAAACATTCATATTAATAACAGATTCTCACCTATAAATTGTAATTTTTAAGAATATAATTTCTTTCTTTGTTTCTCTACTTTCTCCTCCCGGTTTGACCTCATACAATGAATGATATTTGATTTTTTATATACGTATAATTAACAAGATTCGAAACCAATACACACGATTTTTATATAGCTTGAATCTACCAATACTAAAGGGGAATATCCTCTTCATCTAGCTATGCCACACATATTTTTTTATTACAGCCACTAACAAATTGACATATCACGAGGAATATCAACAATTAAATCTATGTGCAAAATTTTCCTTTCAATGACCACATTCTTTTTGCTTTGTTTTTGTTTCAGTTGGCCTCTTTCATTAGCCCATCAATGGCCCATCCTATAAAATTTATCTTCTCGCTGACGACTTAGAGCTTTTTCAACAGGGTATATTAGAGAAGTACCTAAGCTATTTAAAAATAAAATTAAATTTTGAAAAAGAAGAGAGAGAGGATAAAATAAGTTTCTCTGCGAAACAACTGCGAAAACTTTCTATATACCTAAAGCCCACCTGTCCACTTATTATTTGTCACATTTTTTAAAATATCCAACAAAAATTATTTAGCTTAATTCAGAATAAACTATTAATTCTATATTACTTAAAACTCTAATAAAGTTCTTAATGGTTGGAGGTGCTATAACCTCTTTCATCTCATGGTCTACTTCCAACTCCTTGCCGTTACTACCGATGTTGATTCTACACTGCGACGTCTACTTCCCATTTCAATAAATCATAAAACTTAACTATTTACTGGAAAAATCAAATTGTCCTGAATTTATTTCAATCTCATCATTTCCACCCATTATATATCCTTCATCTGTTTCTTCCTTCTCTCCATCACTAAATTCACAATAAGAAAATTACGTGGCAACCAAATCGTCGAATAAATTGGAAAGGCCCTCACAACTATGTTCTCTAATGATATTTCTTCTGATTTCGGACAGTCTGAGATACGTGTTCGATTGATACATTTCTGGGAAGGAGGAATACAACAAAAGGTGGATTCTTGATTGGACTGGAGCTGCTTCTTATAGATAAATATGTATCTAGTCTTTTTTGTAAAGAAATATATTTGCTCCTTAAGTTTCTGATTAGCTGATTTGAACCATTCAACTATAGCGTTCTCTTATCCATGGTATCATTTTCCAGTTAAGAGGGTCAGTACAGATTTTAAGGGTTTAATGGGGATTTAATCATATATAAATGGCCATTTAAACCTATTTAGTTTAACGGATTTTAAATAGGTTTATTTGTTAAGATCTATTTACTAAATGGGGGTTACTTAAAACTAGAGGGGACCCTGTTAACCCATTTAACTTAACATAATTACTAGAACTTGACCCCTGCATCCACACAATTATTTGTTTAAAAATTAAACAATTTACAGCATAAAATGTAATGGTTGCATAAATATGTATTTTTATGGGTGTTTAATCGATTTGTAATATATACATTTATGATAAATAGACAGCTTTTAATTTTCAGTAATTTGTTAGTTGCACATATTGTGGCTGAATATTAAACCAAGAAAATGATATGTTGTATAACATATTAGTCAAATAATATTTTAACTATGTTTATCTTTTCTTATGTATTTATTTATAAATTATACACCAATTAGTAAGTTTATGTATACTAATAAAATGTTTAACTAAATCTTGTTATACACATCTTAAATATAATTTTCAATATTTAAAGAATTTGAATAAGTATATGTATAAAACTTTTGGTTCATGATATATGAATTAGTATATGATCTTATATATAATAGCAGAAAAAAACATATAACATAAACTAGACTAATTTTTGTTTTAAATATTATTTTTATGGCCTATTACTTGTAAATTAAGTAGTAGTAAAACAATAATAAACATAAGCAATGTATTTATTAATTAAGTGATTTTGAATAGTTTAAAATAAATGTAGCTAGAATTAATGTGTAGTATTGATATAGGATTCACATAATTATAATGCATCAATTAGAAAATGAAATATTAGAAATGAATAAATTTTATATTTAAAGTTGTGCCTTTTTACATAAGTGGGATTATCATATATATTAAAAATATTATGTAAATTTAATTGAAAATAGCAAATATTATGTTAGTAGCTTTTTATAATTATGATTTCATAAAATTTAGATATTTGTTAAGATAAAAGGTTTGTTTGATAAAAATGTTGGGTTGAGATCAAAGTTTTGCTATTTTATTAAAGAAAATAAATGAAAGAATGATTATTTTGACCTTGTATAAAGAGCATACATGCAAAAAAACAAAAACACATATAATCTAATTGAATTTATTAGTCGATCAAACTAATTCATATATAAATCAATTGTATGTATTTGACCTTCAATTAGACTAATTTGGTTTAATTTATAATTTGTTTATTATGATAAAGTATGATTCTGTACTAATAAATTGTTTATTTATTAACTAATGTCTAGTATAATAAATAGCATATATTTAATAACTCATAATATTCGACGCATATATTTAATAACTGGTAAATTTTGATGAAAGTATTATGGTAGTGTAAGAAATAGAAAAAGTAATTAATAAAGTAGTTATGATGACTGAAAATAAATTAATAAAAGATTTAATAAATCTTGGCAAAAAATGACATTTTTTATTTCGGCGGAAAAAATATTTTTGAAACTTTTTATTACAAACCTCAGTTACGTGGTTTTGATGAAAAACTCAGTTTTAAGATTTTGGCGGAAAAATCAATTTGCGATTTATTGGCAGAAAAACTCTATTTTGCAATTTTTCAGAGTTTGGCAGGAAAACATGATTTTGTGGATTTGGCGAAAAAACTAATTTTGGGTCATGACAGAAAACAAATTTTCTAGTTTTGGCGGAAAATCTCAATTTTTGATTTTGCAGGAAGACGTGATTGTACGATTTTGGAGGAAAAACGCAATTTTGCGGTTTTGGCAGCAAACAAGATTTTGCTTTTGGGGGGGGGGGGGATCCAATTTTATGTTTTTGGTGAAAATTTGACTTTTGGGTTGTAGCAGGAAAATCTGATTTTTTCGGTTTGGCCAGATACTTGATCTTGCGGTTTTAGCGAGAAAATGATTTTGCGATTTTAGAAGGAAAATATGATATTTTAAAAGAGAAAATTACTCAATTGTTATGAAAAAGTTGGGTTTTTACTAGAATAACATATATCTTTTAAAATTACTAGAATGTTTGTATACCTCTAGTAAATTACCATAAAAATCCTTGGTTAGTTTTTTTTAATTGAGATTATTTTTAAACAATAAATGCACGTCACTAATTATTGAATCCACTTCAGAAGACAATCAACCATCGTCTCCTTAATTAGATTACAGTTAAAAAAAACACAACAACACAACTTTTTTCTTTGTCTCGAACGAACTAACCATAAGTCGACTTGTGTTTACTGCCTCGAAGCAACTGTCTTGTTTCTTAACTTTTTTCGATATCTTTTCCCCGAAATCGTTGTCTCCACTCGTTTCCATGAAATCCTCTTGCCGCAATCGTATCTACGAAATTGTCATCTTTGGTATGTTCTAGCTGAATTATATATTATGTTTTGGCTGCGTTTGATTTGATGAGTTTGATTTACGTTGTGGCTGAGTTATATATTATGTTGCGGCTGAGTTATATATTATGTTTCGACTGAGTTATATATTTTGTTGTGACTGAGTTATATATTATGTTGCGGCTGAGTTATATATTATGTTGAAGCTGAGTTATATAGTTTGTCTCGACTGAGTTATATATTTGGATGCGGCTGAGTTATATATTAAGTTCCAGCTGAGTTATATATTATGTTACGGCTGAGTTACATATTTTGTTGCGGCTGAGTTATATATTATGTTTTGTCTGTGTTATGTTCATGTTGCGGCTGAGTTATATATTATTTTGTGGCTGAGTTATTTTTCGGTTATATGATTAGATGGATGTTTCTGAAGCTCAATCACGGGATTACCCTTCAAGACTTTACCATGAAGGGTCTACTAATTTAGAAGGCAAAGATATTAATCACAATTTTTATATAGGAAAATTCCATCACGTTAGAGAAGCATTAGGACGTGATGCATGGGAAGAACTTGGAAATTCTCCTATTGGAGTAATTGCTAAGGTAGCTGGAAACAAAAGCGTGTGGTCTGGTAGGACCTTGCACTATGCACTATGTACTATGTACACAGCTGTGTGTGCATAAGAAGGAGATTTGGAGTCTCGTTGTTGATCAACCTATTAGGTTTGGCTTACACGAGTTTGGAGAGATCACTGGGTTAAACACAGATCCAGTGCCAACAGAGAGTTTTGAACCTGACCAGTACAAAGCATTTTGGGAGGAGTTGAATGTGCCGCTTGGGATGGGACCCAACTTAGATGAACTGAAGGCAGCATTAGAGGCCTGTCCATCTTGGAGTTTTTAAAAGCGTAAATGGTTAGGGCTGTAGGAGTTTTTAGGATAGATTAATTATGTTTTGGAGTCTAGATAGTATAATTACAGGTTCATGAGTGATTGGAGAGAAGATGGTGATTTGGAGCATTTTGGAGCACTTTAGATATTTTACCCGAGATGACCATATCGACCAGCATTTGAGGTCGACACGGAGAGACACATATCGATCGATGCACACCCTGTGACATCGATCGATGCTCACCCTGTGACATTGATTGATGGCAAGAGCGCAGAAGCCCAATTTGGTCACAGCCGACTTGAAGTCCAAAACTCCATCTAATTACCGAAATATCCCTGGCGAGTTTTAATCTAATATTTATACCTTGCCTAAGTGTTTGAGGCAGGAGAGCCGCTTTTGGGAGTTTTAGAGAGTTTTACAAAGTTGAGAGAGAGAGAGAGAGAGAGAGAGAGAGAGAGAGAGAGAGAGAGAGAGAGAGAGAGAGAGAGAGAGAGAGAGAGAGAGAGAGAGAGAGAGAGAGAGAGAGAGAGAGAGAGAGAGAGAGAGAGAGAGAGAGAGAGAGAGAGAGAGAGAGAGAGAGAGAGAGAGAGAGAGAGAGAGAGAGAGAGAGAGAGAGAGAGCTTTCTTGTACTCCATTACTTTCTATTCATTTATCTATTCTATGCAGTTTTATTTAATGATTATGATATTTTTTGGTTAGATATGTCTGATTAAATATCTTTTTAGGTTTATGGTTCAAATAGGTTTTGAGGGATAGCCCCAAATATGAATTCTTGAGTTGTGATATTCATCTTTGAAGATTGTTCTTAATGCTTGTTTAGGATTAGCTAACCTAAACTTGAATAGTGGATCCGTCCTCTGATCTATCTTCTATGAGTTAGGACTTGTTATAAACAAGTGAAAGCTGATTTATCAACCCTAGTGAACTGCTATCAACCCACACATAAAGCTTACTAAAAGCGTATCGATCGATTCTCCTATAGAGACATCGATCGACACGACGAAAAGCATATCAGTCGATTCTTCTGTAGAGACATCAACTGATGCTTTCCTACCTATGATAACGTGAGTTGGAGGAACATGGATCTAGTAATAGATAACCCAAGAAACGAGAGTTGATTGGTTTTTGTTATTGTTGAGTTCTTTAATATCATGCAAGCATCTCATATAAGCATTCATATCATTATAATCCTGATTACCTGAATAGAAACCTAAGTCTAGCACCTTCATCATAACTGTTAAACCCCAAATCAATCAATCGAGCAATTGTCTTGTTCACTGTTTTAGTTTACTTGCAATTTACTGTCTTTAAATCTTCAACCTAGCTTAGCTTAAAAAGATTTAGTGTGTGTCTCAGCTCCCTGTGGATTTGATCCCTAAGTACTACAACTTGACCTCTTTTGACGAGAGTAAAGTTTCTCTAGGGTAATTTGTGTGAAACTAAAAAGAGCCGCATCACCTCTCATGTCTGAATCTCATGTGTCTCCAATTTCTTCACATGAGCGCTCAAGGTGTCAAACTTTGCATTCAGACTGTTGTAGGCAGAATCTATATTTCCATTGAAATCCATAGTAAGCCTCTGCTGACCTTCTAGAACCTGGTCAAGCATTGCTTCAATTTTGCTCTCCTGAGTAGATTGTGGTGGATCCTGAAAGAAAGAGTTTCCAAAGCTCTTGTTGTTGCTGTAGTTTCTGTTGTTGTAGGTCTTCTCCTACTGTGAACTATGACTGTAGTTGCTCCTCTGACTATTGCCATAGAAGTTCATGTTTCCACTCTGGTTTCCAGACCTCTGAAAAACAGTGCCACTGCTGAAATTACAATCCTCCTCTAGACATCTCTCCTTATCGATCTCTACAACGTCTACATATTCTGCAAAGCTAACTTGCTTCTTAAAAAGCCTGTGAACACTATCCAGTTTGGCTCTTACATCGTCCATCTGCTTCTTTCCAAGGGCATGGACCGATTTCCTCTTCTCATAATCAGTGTTCTTGGTGCTGTTGCTAGATGTCAAGTTTAATATAAGTCTCACAGCCTCTTCTGGATTCCTAGTGTTTAAGTTCCCTTCACTAGCTGTGTCTAGAGCTGTCTGATATGACAGATCTAGACCTCTAAAGAAAGTGTTGAGTAGCTGCACTTGGTTGAATCCATGGTGTGGACAATCTCTTTGATAAGACTTGAAGCAAACCCAACAGTTCCTGAAAGACTATGTAGGCTCCTGCGCGAATGTAGTAATCTTGCTCTTCAAATCCTTTGCATGCGCCTCATCAAAGAAATTACGCAAGAATGCGTTTTTGATGTATGCCCAGGATGTAAGAGATCCTGGTGGTAACTGCTTAAGCCATTGCAAAGCTTCTCCAGCAAGAGATTAGTGGAAGAGCTTGCAAAGTAGGCAGTCAGTAGGGGCTCCATTGGCTTTAATAGCATAAATAAGATCCTCAAACCTCTCCAGATAGTCCATAGAATGCTCATGGGGTGTCCCATTTTAGGATGTCTGTCCCACGAGTGTGTAGTACTGAGGCTTTACCTCGAAATCAGCCCTCTGTATGTCTGGAGGACGGATAGCAGATTTGTTGGCGTAGTTATCTGCACGGTTGTAGTCAGCCAATGATCTGTTTCGAATAGCCTCTTCTGCAGCTTTAGCAGAAGCTACAGTAGCTTCATCTTCTGGATCAGGGATTGCAGCCCCCTAATTTTCTACTCTCCGACCTACTGCATTACGTAGGTTACCTTCCTGGTCACGCAGGTTCCATTCTCGTCTTGCACAAGAATCAAAGTCGCAACCGTATCTCGCAGCTCAATATCAATTGATGTTCGATGTGCGGTATCGGTCGATGTCGGGTGGACAATGTCGGTGGACGGGTACTGAGAAGTATCGGTCGATGTGGATGAGCGAGTGTCGTTCAACGGTTGCTGAAATTTGGTAGACGGTTATTGATCAGAATCGGTCGATGCACTAGTAACAGCATCGATCAATGTAGAACGTTTCTCTCTGCGAATTGAACGTTCCAAAGATGTGGGATCAGTAGACAGTAGTGTTTTTTCCTTGTTGCCTCTGTTTATGCTGCGCATGTACCTCAAAAGCTAAGAAATTTTTTTATAAGTTTCAAGCAGTAAGTAAAAACCTAGACTTAAACACAATATAATGGCGATCAAAGCTCCCCGACAACGGCGCCAAATTTGATAGCTTCCTCAAACGAGGTCAAGTTGTATTACTTAGGGATCGAATCCACAAGGAGCTGGGCACACACTAGATCTTATTATACGAAGCTAGGTTAAAGGTTTGAAGACTGTAAATTGCAAGTAAACTAAAGCAGTGAACAAGACAATTGTTCAGATTGGTTGATTGGGGTGTTTAACAGTTATGATGAAGGCGCTAGACTTAAGGTTTATATTCAGGTAATCAGGATTATAGTGATATAGATGCTATATAAGTTGCTTGCACGATATTAAGGAATTCAACAGTAAGAATAACCAATCAACATTCGTCTTCTAGGTAATCTATTACTAGATCCAAGATCTCCAACTCTCGTTGTCGATTCTAAGAAAGCATTGATCTCTATAGGAGAATCGACCGATATGCCGTTCGTCGCGTCGATCGATATCCCGATAAGAGAATCAATCAATACGCTTCTAGTAAGCTTTTAGCACGGGTTGATAATGTGTTCACTAGGGTTTCAAAAACAGTTCTCGCTGTATCTATCAATCCTCTCTTAGAGAAGATAGATCAGTGGACGAATCTACTTATTCAAGTTCAGGTTAGCTAATCCTAAACAAGCATTAAGAGCAATCTTCTAAGATGAATATCACAACTCAAGAATCTATATTTGGGGCTAATCTCTCATAACCTATTTGAACCCTAAACCTAACAAGGTGACTACTCATGCATAGCTAAGCAAAACATCATAAGCATTAAATAAAACTGCATAAAATAGATAGATAGAAATCAGGAGTTCCAAGACAATCTCTGAAGGAGTCTTCTCTTCTCTCCAAAAATTATAAAAAAACTCTAAGCTGTTTGCTGAAAATATGAAAGCATTGTTTTGTGGTGGTGTGTTGCCTAATACAATGGCAAACCACATAAATACTTAGGTCTAAACTCGTCAGAGGCAATTTGGTAATTATATGGAATCTTGGACTTCAAGTCGGTTGTGGCCAAACCGGACCTCTGCGTGCTTGCCATCGATCGATGTCAGAGAGTGTGCATCGATCGATATATATATCTCTCTGTGCCGACCTCAAATGCTGGTCAATTTGGTCATCTACGGGGAAATCTCTAAAATGCTTCAAAATACTCCAAAATCACCTTCTTCTCTCCAATCATTCCTGAATTTATAAATATGCTATCTAGACTCCAAAACATAATTAATTTATTTGAAAACTCCTATATACCATAGCTGAAATCAGGTAAAATCCATGGTATATTATTTGGCACGGATCACCATCTGCACCATTAGATCATACTGAATGAACCTTTGAGATTTGTTTCATTTTTTCCAATTATTTTCTGAGAACAGATCGTGTGTGTGTGTGTGTGTGAGAGAGAGAGAGAGAGAGAGAGAGAGAGAGAGAGAGAGAGAGAGAGAGAGAGAGAGAGAGAGAGAGAGAGAGAGAGAGAGAGAGAGAGAGGCGATTTGTCAAAAGAAAAAAAGAGAGAGAGAGAGAGAGAGAGGTTATTGGGTAAGCTGTGCTCAACGCCCTAGCAGACCCCCGGCCTCCTTCTCTTTCTCTTCCTCTTCCTTGATCTGAAACCTCTCCGCCGCACCAGCCAAAAAGTGATTTCCATCGCAGCCGTCAGAATGCTCCTCCCTTACGCGATGGGCGTCGGAGTGGGCCTTCCAGAGGCTTCTCAAGGAGATGTCTGGTTCGAATCAAACCAACAACACAATCGATTGGTGGTGAAAGGGTTTTTGGCTAAATTGCGAGTTTTTGTCCTTCAATTCTGTTTTTGAATGAACCCGCACAAAAGAAGGCCATTGCTTCTACCAACGCGAGTGTTGCAAAGAAATCAAAAGATGAACCATCTTCCGAGGAGGAATCTTCTGATGAGGTTAATTTCTGGTTACTACGCAAGCTTTTGCCTGCTCTTCTTGGCTTGTTTCTTAACACTTTAAACTGTTGTTAACTTCTCTTTCAGGAAGAAGTTGCTGTTACAAAGAAACCTGCAGCAGCTAAGCCAGCTGTGAAAGATTCTTCATCCCCTGTGAATCTGAGGATGACAAAACTTGTTGCCAAGAAGGCCGCTCCTGTTGCTGCCAAGGCTGCAAGCAGTTCAGATTCGGCTGAGGAAGATTCTGATGAGGTTATATTTTGTTCTTTAACGAGATCATTAAACAGCTTTTGATGACAAGGAAACATTTGATTATTCAATTACCACGTGGTTGATTGGTTGATTTGCAGGAAAGTGAAGATGAAAAACCTGAACCGAAGGCTAAAGAAGATACCAATAGTGCTAAAAAAGATAGTAGTAGCGATGAATCCCGCACCGATGAATCAGAGCGTGAAGATGAGGAAGAAACCCCAAAGATAAAAGGTTTGCAATGCATCCTCCCTATTATTTTATTGCATGTTGCTTTTACTTGTTGTTTGCTGATGGAAGGTTACTCCCCTTTATGAAAACAGAGCTCTGATGTCGAAATGGTGGATGTCGAGATGAAAGGGGTAAAGAATATTCCCTTCTCTTAACATTGTAGTTGCTGTAATCTCTTTCTGTATCTTGCTTAGAATTTTAATTTTTGTTTCATGCTTCGTCGTTCAGCCAACGAAGGTACAAGAACGTTTTAGTAACTCTTGGCTCAAGTTCATAGTGTGAGTTATTTTATTAATAAGTGCAGCTAATTGATATACCTAATTTTTCTTGTTTCTCTCAATGCAGCCGGAAAACTTGCTTCTTGATGCTCAAGGAAATCTGAAAGTCTGGTTTTGGATTCAGTGCCTTGTCCCAACAAGTCATGGTAGGTAAACCACTGAATTTGTCTCTTACCATCATTTTTATTTGCCTGAGTTCCTACTGAGTTGTTGTTGATTACTGTCTTGCTTATAGAATGGATATTAATCTCTGATTTCTAAAAAGATGTTGCTTTGTTTTTGAAAAAAAATACAGGCCAGAACAAAAGCTTGTGAAGGATGATTTCATCATCAGGAAACCAACCAAGTATTATGATATGGAATTGTATGTTTATTGATAGTGCCATAGAAGTACATATATAGTTACAGAGATATACATATATGGGAAGGAGATATACATGACGTGATGATAGGACAATGATTGTAAAGAGAGCAATCTCAGTGATACTAGCATATTGTGTTTCTATATCTAATATGCCCCCTCAAGATGGACTAACTTCAGCTAGGCCAATCTTGACATTCAGAGTTTCAAAACGGTGGTGAGGAAGAGGCTTTGTAAGTGCATCTACTAACTGATCAGCTGATGAAACATGTGATACACGAACCTGTCCTGTCTGAACTTGATGTCGAACAAAATGATAATCCAAGGCAAGGTGCTTCATACTTGAATGGAAAACAGGGTTGGCAGCCAAATATGTCGCGCCGGTGTTGTCGCAGTAAATTGCTGGAGTTTGTGTAGTCTTGAGAGCAAGTTCAGACATGAGAGAAATAATCCAACAAAGCTCAGCGGTTGTAGAGGCCAGTGACCTATACTCAGCTTCCGTAGAGGATCGTGCCACGCTCGTTTGTTTCTTAGATGACCAAGCAATGGGATGGCGTCCAGAATATACAATGTAGGCGCCTGTTGATGTGTAGTCATCCTTGTTCCCTGCCCAATCAGCATCAGTATAAGCATGAATAGAAGGCATGTTGGTGGCGTAGTAGTAGATGCCTTTAGCTTGTGTCCCACTCAGATATCGGAGAAGTCTTTTAACCGCTTGCCAATGATCTTCAGTGGGTTGATGCATGAACTGAGATAGTTTGTTGACTGCAAAGGAGATGTCAGGACGAGTGAGAGAGAGATAATGTAAGCTCCCTACAACTGTGCGGTACTGTGTTGGTTCGGCCATCGGTGAGCCACTCTTGAGTGTTAAGCTGCTGCTTGGACACATCGGAGTAGTTACAGGCTTCGCACCAGTCATCTTTGTTTTCTCCAATAAATCTGCAATGTAACGAGACTGTGTTAGTAATAAACCGTTAGAAGTACGGAGAGCTTCCATTCCAAGAAAATATGAAAGGTCGCCCAAATCTTTTAAAGAAAAACGAGTAGAGAGTTTATGAATGAAGAGTTTAAGGTGATCATTGTTATTCCCAGTGAGAATAATATCATCAACGTAAACAAGCATGTAGAGGAGGACGCCATTGTTGTTGTAGATGAACAAGCTTGCATCGGCTAGAGAGTTTTTGAATCCACACTGAAGGAGAAATGACTTCAACTCATTGTACCACGCTCTAGGAGCTTGTTTCAAACCATAGACAGCTTTGCGCAGCTTACACACGCCATGAGGATTATTTTTATCTGTAAAACCAGGGGGTTGCATCATGTAGACTTCATCATCTAGTGTGCCTTGAAGAAAAGCATGATTAACATCGAACTGTCTTATAGGCCAGTGCTTGGAGACAGAGGTACTGAGGACCAATCTGAATGTTGCTGGTTTCACTACAGGACTGAATGTTTCAGTGTAGTCAACTCCGGGTTGCTGGTTGAATCCCTTAGCAACTAGGCGAGCTTTGAACCTATCGACAGATCCATCAGCTTTCCTCTTTATCGTAAAGACCCACTTACAGCCTACAACATTGAAGTTTCCTGAGAAGTGAACAACATCCCATGTGTGATTCTTGAGCTGAGCATCGAGATCTCTTCATACATTGCCTGACGCCACCGAGGATATTTTAAAGCTTCCTTAACTGAAGTTGGAATCGTGTCGGTTAGCGGAGTGATGGTTGTATGAAGATTCAATTTCTAGACCGGTTTTCGAGCTCTTGTAGAAGTCCTTGTTGGCGCTGTAGTGGTTGCCATGGTCTCTGTCTGAGTAGTTGTAGTTGTTGGAGCTGATGTCTCAGGTTGTGCAGAGGTTGCTATAGAAACAGGGGGTTGAGGAGTTGGTTCAGCTGCGGCCTGAGTAGGTGCATTCGGTATTGGAGTTGTGCCAGAAACGGATGGAACAGAAGTAGGAGAACTCGTTGAAAGTACTGGTAGTTTGGAGACTAAAGGATTATCTGCAAGAGAAGACTCTGTTACATCATCAGAAACAGGGGTGAGATCGTTAGGCAAAGCAAAAGGAAACACATATTCATGAAAAGTGACATGGTGAGATGTATAGATGTGAAAAGTAGTTTTATCAAAACAAAAATAAGCACTCTGAGTTGTAGAATATCCTAGGAAAATGCATGGAGTTGATCTATTATCCAACTTGTTAGATGCATAAGGGCGCAACCAAGGAAAACATAAACAACCAAACACCTTAAACTTTGAATAATTAGGTACTGCAGCAAAGAGACATTCAAATGGCGACTTCATAGACAAGTTAGAAGTGGGCATGCGATTTATTAAATACACAGCAGTAGCCATAGCGTAAGTCCAATATGACTTAGGCATAGAAGCTTGCGACAAGAGGGTTAGGCCGGTCTCAACTATGTGTCGATGACGACGCTCGGCTATACCATTGTGCTCAGGTGTATGTGGAGGAGTAGTAAAATGAGAAATACCATGAGTTGATAAAAATCTAGCCATAGCAATATATTCTCCACCATTATCAGTATAGAGAGTTTTAAGTTTTGATTGAAATCTATTTTCAACCAACGCTTTAAACTTTGTAAAAGTTTCAAGAACTTGAGATTTTTGTTTTAATGGATAAAAGCATGTATATCAAGTGAAATGGTCTACAAAAATCACATAGTATTTGAAACCATCTACAGAAATTAAAGGTGAAGTCCACACATCAGAGAAGACTATATCAAGAACATGAGAAGAAGTAAGAGTAGTTGAACCAAATGACAGTTTATGCATTTTATTAATCAAGCAAGCACTACAAGGTTTAGCAAGCAGAACATTTGAAGACAAAGGTAAATTAATCTTGGAAACCATAGTTTTAAGAATAGGTAAAGCTGGATGTCCCAAACGGGAATGCCAGTCAGAAAAAGAAGTCTTAATAGCCGAAGCAAAAGCAAGAGATGGTGGTTTAGAAGAGCTAAGTCGTGGCCACTGATAAGTGCCATCTTTAGGCTTGCCTTCCAGACGAAGTGGCCCCGTGATCAAATCCCTTACCTGGAAAAATGTGGGTGTAAATGTAACAGAGGCATTATTAGTTGAACACAATTGGAAAACCGAAATAAGATTCTTGTCAAGCGATGGTACATAGAGAACATTGTTAAGAAAAAAAGGTTGTTTGTATGAGGGTAAAGAGAAAGAACCAGGATATCTGTAGACCTGAACCATCACCAAGTATAACATTATCACCTCCATTGTATGGCGCATGAAGGGACAGATTTGCTAGATCAGAGGTCATGTGGTGTGAGGCTCCTGAGTCCAGAAGCCATGTGGCTGAATCGCCTGTCACCATAGCTGTATTTGCGGTTGGATGCCATGGTTGTTGTGAAGTAGGACGCCAATTCTGGTTATGTGTCTGGTTCTGTATCTGGTTATGTGAAGTAGGACGCCAGTTCTGGTTATGTGTCTGGTTCTGCATCTGGTTCTGTTGAGGATTCGTCCACAGTTGACCAGAAGAGCCGGGAAGAATACGGTATTGAGGGCAGTATTTGGCGCTGTGACCTTGTACCCCACACGCCTGACAACGTCCCATGTATTGCTTGGAAGGACGGTTGTTGTTCTGGTAGTAGCCAGAGTTGTTGCGGTTTTGTTGAGGCCTCCAATTGTTTTGTCCATTCTGCTTTGGACGAAAGCCGGCGACGTTAGCTGTGATTCGAGCAGGAGAAGACAGAGTGGTGTCGTTACAGAGAACCATAGCCTCGCGACTGAGACATTTCTCATGTAGCTCCGAGAAAGAGATTGTTGTATCTCTTCCGTTGATTGCATCAACAATGGGCTTGTACTCTTCAGGCAATCCAGCTAGGATTTGTTCAGTAAGATCTTCTGGATCCATAGGTTTACCAAGTAGAGCTAAATCGTCCGCCTTTGACTTGATGAGCCTGAGATACTCACTGATTGTTTTGGTGCCTTTGACACAGGTTTTGAGTTGAAATCGCAGCTGCTGGATATGTCCTCGAGATGGAGTAACAAAAGTCATGGTGAGTAGATCCCAGACTTCACAAGTAGTGGTAGCACTGGTCACCACCGATTGGAGAGGAAGAGAGATTGCACCAATCAAAGCGCTATAGAGAAGACGATCCTGACGCCGCCACGGTGGATACGCTGGATTCAGCATTGGCTGACCATCAACAATTATTGTGGCTTCAGGGACTGTGGTGGAATTGTCAATAAAGCCGTGAAGTTCATGTCCTTCAAGGAGGGCTTTGATCTATCTACTCCACATGATGTAGTTGTTGTTGGTGAGTTTCGTAATATTCGCCATGTTGACGGACAAGAGAACCGTGGTAATCTCAGCCGATGAAGAGGGATGGGTGGTTTCATTCGACATGATGAATGAAATCAAGAGGAAAAAAAAAATAAGACGTATCGAGACAGAGAAGGAGGCGGCGTAGAGAAAGAAGAAGAAGAAGAAGAATAGAAAAAGGATAGAATTTTAGGTCATTTAGATCATTGCTCTGATACCATATTATGATATGGAATTGTATGTTTATTGATAATGCCATAGAAGTACATATATAGTTACAGAGATATACAGATATGGGAAGGAGATATACATTGTGAGGGGTAAAACTCACACCTAGATTTTAGATCAGGTTTTATGTTTAGAAAAGGTTAGGGAAAGATTTATCGCGGGCTGAATCCCGTAAGAACTTGATGAATGAACTTCGATTTGTATTGATATAATAGAAATGAGATGATTACAAAGGATGATCTTTGGTGAATACAAAGGTCACGAAAGAGTTACAAGTAATAATGTTTCAATGAATGTTTAGTAAAAATATGAGTAGGCTCGGATCCCTTTCTTGGTCTTCGACCTTCTTCTTTTATAGCCTAGGACTCCTTTAGATTATCTCCAACTGATCTCCGAGATCCTCTCCACTTGAGGTGGAATCTGCAACAGCTTCCCCTTGACCGGGTCCTGCGCCTCTTTTGGTTGTGACGTGAGCTTCCTCTTCGTCGTGACCTCCTTAGTTAGGATCCTTAGTTTTTAGCCTCCGGCTTTTGCTTAGCTCTTCTTAGGTACCGAATTCGTGATGGGCCAGCTGCGGCCTGTTTCCATCCTTAACCGTTCAGTAATCAGCTATCGGGCCATATTTGGGCCCAACAGTTGCCCCCAGCTCTCGAGATGAAGCTTCGTTATCCTCGGGAGCTAAACCTAGCCGCCCAAGCTAGATTCTCTTGTTGAGATCATGATTACTAGCTATCTCAACCACATTTATTTTCATCCGATCGAACGGCTGCGAATTTTCTTTAATTATATCGACGGTTTGGATTAATAAGAGTTTGAAATATAGTTTCCGAGTTTCGAGACGTGACAAGATATAAAGCAGCTAGCATTAACTGCCACTGTCCATATTCTCCACGCCTCCACTCGGTTTCCAAGGTAACTTCTCCTCCACTTCTTTATTTTACTACGCTTTCTTTTTTTTTTTACTTTCATCCTTCGATTCATCATTGATCCTCTGCGAATTTCTTAGAACCCTTAGTTCCTAGGAGATTAGCTTATTCCATCCTTTCCCTTTCCAATCCATTCGATTCTCCTTACCTCTTTCTTTAATGGATCCTCCGAAAGAAGGTTCCGGTGAGACCGGAATCTCTGCCTCTGGGAAGCGCTTAATGAAGGTTAAGCAGGAGATCGGTGAGAAAATGAAAAGAGACAAGAAGGAAGCCAAGGACTCAATCGCGGGGAGGGTCTCCAAGCGAGTGAAGAAGAAGGAAGTTTCTGGCGGGAGCACCACTCTGAGCCCTCACTCGCCTTCCTTACTAAAGATTCAAGAGGTTGTTAACCTCATGGTTCAGGCTCACGGCCAAAAGGAGTTGGCCAAGGTTTGTTCCCCCGACGAAACTCCTGAAACCGCCCCGGAAGGTTGGTTTTGCATTCATGAGAAGTATATCTCTAAATCCCACCTCCGGTTTCCGCTTCCAGATCTTCTGTTAGATCTTCTTGATCATTATCAACTAGCCCTCTCTCAACTCTGTCCCTCGGTTATCCGAGTGATAAACGGTTTCATTACCAGAGCTAAAGAGGAAGGAGTCGTCGTTGGTCTGACCGAACTAATGATCCTTTACACGATCAAGGAGAGCTCTAGTAAGGATGGTGGCAGTGGCACCTACTATCTTCCTTGCCGTCCTAGGCTCGGTCTTTTTAAATCCTCTGGTAGTGACGATGATTGGAGGAAAAAATACTTTTATGTCAAGATTGATCCCTCTACAGTCCCATTGGGTCGTGCTCTCTCGGTTGTTTGGTCCGATATATCTGGTTAGAATTTTTTAGGAATGTATCTTGCTTGTTTATGATTATCATTGTTTGCTGAACCCTTGATTTCATATGCAGATATCGAGGATCCTCCTAAGCTTACCGATAAGCTGTCTAGAGCTCTTTTCCGGAAATTGTATCAGAGTCCCAATACTTGGGCATCTTTCACTGTTTCCCGTATTGGATCAGCTAGGTTCCCGGATCGATACAACGCCAGGTTCCTTGACCCGATCCCTGCTGAAGATTTAGAAGGTGATTTTTCGGATTTTTATTTCTAGATTTGCTTTCAGAGATAGCTAACAAGCTTTTCATTGTTTAGTTTCTGAAGGTCCTTTCGTGGTAGATCTTTCGACTGGAGCTAGTACTTCCGAAACCGAAAAGACTCAAGCTCCCAAGATGAGGCCTTATTTCCGTTCCAGGAACAAACCTGCTGCAGCTGTCAGTGCTTCGCGAGGTAGCGATAAGACCCAAGGAGGAGCCTTTCTCAGCTCACTGAAGGAGGTCCTTGATGACGGGACCTCTGTCCCTGCCAAGGACGTTAACCTAGTTGAGCCCAGAGCTCAAGATGTCGTTCCCCGTCCTGAGGTTCCGACGGTTGAAGCTAACCCTCAGGCTGCTAGAGATCCTCTCGAGGTCGAACCTCCGAGAAACAAGAGGTCTCGGACTGATTTGGGAGATAGGCCCACCAGGTCTTCCTCCTCGTCTTCTCGGGGAGGGGCCGTGGGTTGGAACTTCTCCCATTCTAAGCCGGGATCGATATTGGATGATCCTTGGGGTTTGGCAACCATCATGAGGCATATGAAGACGGTGGGATGCTACATGCCTTCAATCAATGGTCTATCCAACAAGGAAGAATATATTGAGATAGCTCACCACATGGGTCAAGTACGTAATCTCATTTTTATTTTGGTTCGCTATTAATCTAATGTTTCATCTGAACATATATATTTTCTTTTGTTTTTAGCTGGCCGGAGCCATCAACAGGGCTCAGCTGAGGTTTGAAGAGACCGTGCATGATGCTCCTAGCGCTAGAGACTTAGCTCAGGCCACTGAGTTGTTCAAGACTACCAAGATGGAGCTCGACCTGGCTCGTGCTCGAGTTTCTGAGCTTGAAGCTGAGGTCGGGAGGCTCGGTTTGAAGGCTGATACTCAACAGGGGAAGATCGAGAGTCAGGCCATCGATATTCGGGTGAAGAGTAGGAAGATCAATGAGTTAGATGCTGCTCGTAGGATAGCTGAGCACCAGGTCCAAGAGTTGATCGCTTCGTCTCGGGTTAGTCAGCAGAACAAAGAGGCTGAAGTTAAGCTAGCTGTCAGGAAAGGTAAGAAAGAGGTGGCCGAAGCCTACAACAAGATCCTGACCTCTGTGAAGGAGAAGTTTGTCAAGAAAAAGGAAGAGACTGATGCTCTAATTTACGCTCAGGAGCTTCAGGCAAATACCGAGCTTCTGAAAGAGTTATTATCTAAGAAGATTGAGAGTGCTGAGGATGAGTATCATCGCTTGATGGTTTTGATCCCGGATGCTGGTGCTGCGTACGAGAAGGCTCAAGTTTCTGATTTCTCAGTCAGCAAGCTCCCCATTCCCCAATTCTCCAAGAGCTCAGGTACTTTCGAGATTAATATGTTTAATCCGACGTTTTCTGGAGAATATGGTTCTAACTTGGGTTCGGTCTCTCCTGACTTAGTCCCCGTTGAGGTGACCCCGAGAGGTGATGACCAAGATGTTGAAGATGAGGTTCCTGCCCAGGAGGATGATCCTATCGAGGAGGATAAGGATGGTGAAGCTGATCCTGGATCCAAGGAAGGTTAAGAGCCGATGCTCTCTATGTTTTTAAAACTTCTGCCCAATGGGCTTCTTTTGCTTTCAAGACTTATAGCCTGAGGAGGCTTTTAAACCTTTGTTCGCACTTCGAATCTTTGTTAGCCTGGGGAGGCTTTTAAATCCTTGTTTTAATTTCAAACTTGGTTTTCCTTTCATTTTGAGTTTTTAGCATTAGTCGTAAAATATGATTATTAGATCATAATCGAATCTTACGATAAGTCTGGAAGACTTTAGTTGTTTTTGGTTCCTTAAGAGGATTTCTTGAAGTATCGGGATTAGCTTAAGGTTTTTGGGAACCTAAATTTAATCTGGACATCTTAGGTGGGGGTTCTTGGGAACCTGAATCTGTTTGTGGGATTTTTAAGACCCGTTGAGACTTGCTTAGGATTTTAAGACCTTTGTGATTTGGTGAGGATTTTAAGACCTTGGAGAATTGATAAGGATTTTAAGACCTTGGGTCCAAGTTCATCGAGACCTGATATTCTTTGAAGGATTTTAAGACCTTAGGTTCAGGTTCGTCGAGACCTGATATTACTTTGAAGGATTTTAAGACCTTTAGAATTGTTAAGGATTTTAAGACCTTAGGTCCGGGTTGGTAGAGACCTGAGCTAATCTGAAGGGTTTTCAGGACCCCAGGTCCATGTTTACAGGGACCTGTTTGTTAAAGAATTGAGATATCGAGAATAATTTCTTTATTGATAATTGGATACATGGTATCATAGTAATCGTACGATTGCTGTATTATAACGATCATACATTTGCTGTGTGGGCTATGTGATTTTAATCAGACATATGCCCCCTTTGATTGTAGTGAACGAAGTGGTGAAATGAGGTTGGGGCTGCACTCATGACGGAGTTGCCTACGTACCCAGTCAAGGGATCAAGCCTAACGTAGTTCAGGAATTTTAGGTACCTAATGATAATATCTCTTAAGATTCGTGGCGTTCCACGATCTGATTTCAGGTACCCCGGTTCGCACCTTTCGGAGCTTGTAAACGCCAGGTCGTACTACATGGATGATCTGATAGGGACCTTCCCAGTTAGTTCCTAACTTCCCAGCATTTGGTTCTTTGGTTCCTTCGAAAACTTTCCTAAGTACTAGGTCACCTACAGCGAACTGCCGGAGCCTGACTTTGGAATTATACTGTCGTGCCATTGCTTGCTGATAGTTCTGAATGCGAATCAAAGCTCGGTCCCGTCTTTCCTCGATTAGATCGAGGTTGTCGGTTAGGAGCTGATCATTAGCTGCGGGATTGGACGTACAGAGTTCCCGGCGAAGGCTACCAGCAATGGTTTCAGCTGGAACGACAGCTTCCATCCCATATGCTAAGGAGAAAGGAGTTTCTTCTGTAGCTTTTCGTGGGGTGGTCCGACATGCCCAAAGTACTTCAAGTAACTTCTATGACCAGAATTCCTTCTGGGTTCCGAGGCGTTTCTTGAGGTTTGCTAATACTGATTTATTAGCAGCCTCCGCCTGTCCGTTACCTTGAGGTCGGCGAGGTGATGAGAAGGTCAGGCGGATATTCCACTTGTCACAAAATATTTTGAAATCGTGGGATATGAATTGTCCTCCATTGTCAGTTACGATTTCGTATGGGACGCCGTGTCTACACACGATATCTTTCCATACGAATTGCTCGACCTCGACCCTGGTTACCTGCTGGAAAGCTTCAGCCTCTATCCATTTTGTGAAGTAGTCTGTTAGGACTAGGAGGTAGCGTAGCTTCTTCTTTCCACTTCCTGATGGTACTAGTGGTCCCACGATATCCATGGACCATCTCATAAACGGATAAGGGGCAGATATGTTAGACAACTTTTCCGCAGGTTGGTGTATAATCGGTGCATGCCTCTGGCATTTGTCGCATGAAGAGGAATAGGCCTCGCAATCTGCAATAATGGTAGGCCAGAAATATCCTTGCCTTTTGATTCTGATGGCTAGAGCTCTTCCTCCAGAGTGGTTTCCGCAGGAACCGTCGTGCATTTCCTTCATGAGTCTCATAGCAACGAGGCCATGGACACATTTTAGGTAAGGTCCGGAAATGCTTCGTTTGAGGAGAACAGATTCGGTAACGCAATATCTTGCGCTTAATGCTTTGAGCTTTCGAGCCTCCCATTTGTTGGGTGGAGTCTTTCCCTCCAGGATGTATTGCGTGATTGGAATTCTCCAATCCTCCCTTCCTACAACTTTGTTATGGAGAGACGAGGGAGGTTCCTGTTCGGGACCTGGTGTCGTGGTGCCCCCGGAGGTATTGGTAGGATTGGGCTCCAGAGGGTCCGAATTCCGAAGAATACCTCCAGATGAATTTTTGAGAGCTGTACGGCTTCTGGTCTGAATTCTACAGATGATTGGGTCTGAGTTGGTGCCCCCGGGGGTATTCTCGAGATCAGGCTCTAAGGAGTCTGAATTTCGAGGAATATCTTCCGTGATTTGGATCGTGTTCCCGGAGGTATGCTTTTTTGCACTGCATATTCTGGTTTTTGGAAACCAAAATGTTGTAAGAACCTGGGTAGCTACCGTTTCAGGACAGGTACCTTCGAGTTGCGCTGTTAGCTTGCTCTCTTTCTCAGCTTTAGTAGCTATGTCGATGCTTGGTTTCTCAATTCCTTCTACGGGTATAATTCGTTTTACGAGAGGGTCTGACGTGGAAGCTAAAGCAGCCAACGCATCTGCTGAGGAGTTCTCTCCTCGTGGGATTCTCGTTAGCTCGAATTTGTCGAACTGCCTAGTGAGGTTCTGGACGACTTCGAGATATGCCCCCATTCTTTCGTCCCTCGTTTCATATTCTCCGTGAAACTGGCTAGCTACTAGCTGTGAATCACTATAAGCGTTTAGCTCTCGGATTCCGAGGCTTAGGGCGAGCTTCAACCCTGCGATTAGTGCTTCATATTCAGCTTCGTTGTTCGAGGCGCTGAATCCGAGCCTATATGACTGTTCGATGGTTTCTCCTGCTGAAGAAGTTAGCCTTAGACCGATACCGGAGCCCTGTTTTGACGAGGCTCCGTCGACGTATAGGCTCCACTTCGGAGATTCCATTTCGGAGTCTAACTGCTCGGATGTTAGCTCAATGATAAAGTCGGCAAGGACCTGAGCTTTCGCTGCTGCTCGAGGTCTATACTCAATATCATATTCGCTGAGCTCTATGGCCCACTTAGCCAATCGCCCTGACTGGCTGGGGCTGTGCAAGATCATTCGTAATGGTTGTGAGGTCATTACGACGATCGAATGTGATTGGAAGTAAGGTCGCAATTTTCTGGCAGCTGTTACTACTGCTAGAGCTAGTTTTTCCATCGCAGGGTACCTGGTTTCGGCATCTATCAAACTTTTACTGGTGTAATAGACAGGTCTTTGTTCGTTTTGTTCTTCTCGTACTAGAACGCCGCTGACTGCAGCAGTTGATACAGCGAGATATAAGTATAATGGCTCTCCTACTACTGGTTTAGATAGGATCGGAGGTTCGGAGAGGTAAGCTTTCAATTGCTTGAAGGCTTCCTCACATTTCTCATCCCATAAGAACTTCTTATTATTTCTTAGAAGCTTGTAAAATGGGAGACATTTATCGGTGGACTTGGATATGAATCGATTCAACGCCGCGATTCGTCCAGTCAATCTCTGTACCTCCCTGGTCGTCTTAGGTGACGGCATTTCTAGGAAGGTCGCTATCTGCTGCGGGTTGGCTTCAATGCCTCTTTCTGTTACGAGATAGCCTAGGAACTCGCCTGAGGGTACCCCGAAAGTGCATTTAGTGGGATTGAGCTTCATATCGTACTTGTTCAGGATATCGAAGCATTCCCTTAAGTGGGAGATATGATCTTCTCCAGCTGAGGATTTGACTAGCATGTCGTCGATATAGACCTCCATGGTTTTTCCAAGTTGTCCAGCAAACATCTTATTTACTAGCCTCTGATAGGTAGCTCCTGCGTTCTTTAACCCGAAAGGCATAACCTTATAACAATAGGTTCCTCGTTCGGTTATGAATGCGGTTTTCTCCTGGTCCTCAGGATCCATCATGATTTGGTTATATCCTGAGAAGGCATCCATGAAGGATAGGAGTCGATGGCCAGCTGTTGCTTCAACCAAGCGGTCGATGTGAGGTAACGGGAAGCTGTCTTTTGGACAAGCTTTGTTTAGGTCGGTGAAATCTACGCAGATTCTCCATTTCCCGTTCTTCTTTTTTACAACTACTGGATTTGCTAGCCAGTCTGGGTAATGTACCTCTCGAATGGACCCAGCTTTCGTAAGTCGGTCAACTTCGTCGTTAACAGCTTGAGCCTTTTCGAGACCTAGCTTACGACGCTTCTGTTTCATCGGTTTGAAAGTAGGGTCAACTTTTAGTTTATGGGTGGTGACGTTCGGATCTATTCCTTTCATGTCATTGGTGGACCATGCAAAGGTTTTGACATTGCTTTTCAAAAAATCGATGAGCTCCTTTTTTGTCTCAAGAGGTAGCTCGGATCCGATGCTCACCTGTTTTTCAGGATCTGAGTCGTCGATGCAAACTTTTTCGGTTAGGTTCCTGGGGGGACCTCGAATATTTTGTTGCATTTCGCGACCTTCCTGGATCTGTAATTGCTATTGGGGGGACTTTTTAAGGATTTCGAATCCTCCCAAATAGCAGATCCTGGATATCTTCTGGCTACCATGTACGGTAGCTATCCCTTCGGGTGTTGGGAATTTTACGCACTGATGGTACGTTGAGGCTACTGCCTTCATTTTGTGGATCCAAGGTCTTCCCAAAATCGCGTGGAACGGGGAAGGTCTATCGATGACTACTAAGTTGGTCATTTTCATTATTCCGCCAGCTATGACTGGGAGCTTGATAGTTCCCAATGAGGTAGCTGTTTCTCCGGAGAAGCCTACGAGGTTAGCTTTTTGGCCAATAATTTCGTAGTCGTCTATTTCCATCCCTTTTAGGGTATTATAGAAAATGAGGTCGACAGAGCTTCCTGTGTCTATCATGAGCTTAGGAACCTCGTATCCTGCGATGTTCAAGGTGACGATCAACGCATCATCGTGAGGTCTGTCAAGACTTGAGGTCTCGCTCTCCCAGAAAGAAATCTTAGTGTTGGATTCAGGGTTAGGAGGCTTAGGTCCAGTATTGGATACAGCCTTCCGCACGTGATTCTTAATGGAATTGACGGAGTCTTGACATATGTCTGATCCTCCAAGGATACAGTCCACCCGCGAGTCGGGGCTCGATTGAGGGGACGGTTTGCTCAAGAGAGCTTCGACTTGTAAACTTTTTCCTTGGGGGAATTTCCCGAGAATCATTTCGACTCTTTTCTTGGGAGCTGGAGGTGGCGAATCGGTCTCCTTTTCAGGTGACCTCTCACGTTTAGGGGAGGTGTCCCTGGAACCTCTTTTCTGATAAGGTGGTGGCTTTTTAAGGTCCACGCCCTTTATTTCTCCAGCTGCGAATTTAGCTGCCAGCTGGCGTTGGAGGTCCCAACATTCTTCGGTTGAGTGTCCTTCACGATCGTGATAAGAGCAACGTTTGCCTTTATCGAAGCCTTTTGACCAGGGAGTTTTGTTTGCTGCTGCAACAGGTTTCTCTTCCTTATCCTCCTCGATCGCGTAGGAATGTTCTCCCTGAGTCTGACTATTTCGAGGGTTACCCCTCTTATGAGGTCCCCTAGTCTCAGAGGAGTCGCCTTTCGGATGATTCTGAGGTTTCTTGTGAAGCTTATCCAGTGCAGCTGTCTCCTCCTCCAAGGTAATATACTTGGTGGCTTTATGAAGAGCGTCATCAATAGTTGGAGGAGCATTGAGTGTTAGTTCCGACCAGAATTTCGATTTATAGGTCAGACCTCTCCTAAGGGCCTCGATGGCGATTAGGTCGTTAGGATTCGAGAGCTTGGTTCTTATTGCTCTGAATTTCTCAATGTAGACTCGTAGTGAGTCTCCCATTCCTTGACTGACCTTCCAAAGATCGGCCTCAGAGGCTTGCTTCCGGATATGGGTTGAGTATTGTTTCATAAAGGCGTTGGTTAATTGATCAAAATTGTCTATTGAGGCTGGCTCAAGACCGGAGAACCACTCGAGAGCTGTCCCAACCAAATTTTCGGCGAATGTCCTACAGTAACCTGCTTCACATTCTTCCTGTGTGAAATGGGCTTTAACAATTGCCAATCGGAAAGCTCTCAGATAGGCTTTCGGGTCGGAGGTCCCGTCATACTCAGGAATTCGTATTTTTCGGGTATCTCTTATGTGATAGCTGGCAATTCTGTCTGTGAATGGAGTTCCACGGGTTTCCTCGAGTAAGCTATCGATTTCGGGAGCTGAACTCGTAGCTTTATGGACTTGAGCTCCCAATTTCTGGAGGGCTGCGTGAGTTCGCTCCATATATCTACGGATAGCTTCAGGTCCTTCAAACGGAAGGACGTTTGGATCGTTCGCAGGCACCCGACGGGTAGGTTCCTGACGTGGTCGAATTGGCTCATTCTCCCATGCGGTTGATGGGCTAAATCGCTCGGCATTTCTTGGGTTATCAGAATCTATCCTTTGATAACCATCCCCATTCGGGATCGAGTTTCTAGTTTGGTAAACCGAAGCTGACGTTCTGCCCCCAGATGGGAGGGATATTCCTGCTCCGGACCTAGGATCAGGCGGCGGAGGAGGTAAGCGAGTACTCCTGTCAGCGACCTGACTGGGTGTGGAACTAGTTGTCGCCATGTTACTTCCCATAACACTGGCGTTAGGTGGATTGAACACGGGAGCTGTCCCAGTATGAGGTGTCTGGAAAGCAGATTCGTGTCCTTCCGGGGTAGTGCTATCCGGGGAAAAGTTTAAACGTGCTCGGGGGAATGAGGGATCGGTTAATCGATCATGAAAGATGACCCCCGGAGCTTGACGTTGCGGTGGTTGGGTTGTTGCGTTTAGAGATCTAGTTATCTCTTCAAATCGTTGTTGACGTATAGTCAACTGATGTATCGTGCGCTCACTTTCCTGAGCTTTGTCCACTAATTGTATCATCATTTGGCGGATCTCAGAGAGCTGAGCCTCCGTTTGATTCGGAATGGCTTGCTGCTGAGGATTCTCTGATGATCTCGGGTTAATAACTCCGGTTGTAGCTTGGCTCGTTCGAGCATCAACCGGAAGCTGTTGCTCAGATCGGTGGTCGCCAAGTTGAGGCTCTGTGATTACGAGGCTAGAGCCTCCGTCGTTCGGTGAGCCATCGCTCTGGATCGAGAGGTTAAGGTCAGACGGGGTTGTTGTCTGATCGGTAGGATTCATCCTCAAGTTAGAGTAAGGGATTCGATTGTTTCTTCCCCACAGTCGGCGCCAATTGTGAGGGGTAAAACTCACACCTAGATTTTAGATCAGGTTTTATGTTTAGAAAAGGTTAGGGAAAGATTTATCGCGGGCTGAATCCCGTAAGAACTTGATGAATGAACTTCGATTTGTATTGATATAATAGAAATGAGATGATTACAAAGGATGATCTTTGGTGAATACAAAGGTCACGAAAGAGTTACAAGTAATAATGTTTCAATGAATGTTTAGTAAAAATATGAGTAGGCTCGGATCCCTTTCTTGGTCTTCGACCTTCTTCTTTTATAGCCTAGGACTCCTTTAGATTATCTCCAACTGATCTCCGAGATCCTCTCCACTTGAGGTGGAATCTGCAACAGCTTCCCCTTGACCGGGTCCTGCGCCTCTTTTGGTTGTGACGTGAGCTTCCTCTTCGTCGTGACCTCCTTAGTTAGGATCCTTAGTTTTTAGCCTCCGGCTTTAGCTTAGCTCTTCTTAGGTACCGAATTCGTGATGGGCCAGCTGCGGCCTGTTTCCATCCTTAACCGTTCAGTAATCAGCTATCGGGCCATATTTGGGCCCAACATACATGACGTGATGATAGGACAATGATTGTAAAGAGAGCAATCTCAGTGATACTAGCATATTGTGTTTCTATATCTAATACCAAGATCCACTCTCCTGAAGAAATACTGAGAGTCAAAGAAGATTGACAAGTACATATACCATGTATCGAGCATACAAGGCGACGGAGAAACTCTGATGTATGTAGCAGACGACTCGATAGAAGTCAACTCCTGTGACTAGGTAATGCGACGACAGCACTCTCAAGGCGGATGCTATGGAGGCTGGAGGCCTAGTCTTTTTTTTTTTTTTGGTCAAAAGGCTTAGTTTAAGTTTTGGTTAATTATGTTTTGGCTAATTATGTTTTGGTTTAATGTTTTAATTTTTTTTGGTTTAATGTGTAATACTGAATTTAATTAATAAATAAAATTTTATTTTTAAATTAAATTAATTTTCGATTTTATTTTGAATTATGTTTTAATCAAATTTCAGATAATTAAAAAACAAATTAATAACATGAAATATTTGCTATCTTTGCTATTGAAAAAATCAAAGCAATGAGTTTTAATAACATTTGTATTATGTTATTATAAATATTAAAAATTGCATACAAACTAATGCTATTGTTGAATATTTAACTATAGCATACCGATAAACCACTATTAAAAGTGTCGGACCTATTATAACGGGCTATGTCAGAGCGGCTAAGGAAACGCTATTATACATAACTTATAGCGTTTTACGAACGCTATTAATATCCATATTTCCTGTAGTGAATCAACCAACTGAACAACTACCTTGTTCTCTCGGCTTTCATATATTTGCTTTTAATCTATTTACCTAGCCTAATCTAGAGTTTTGAGTTTATTGTGTGTGGATTCGATCTCTAAGTTCTACAACTGAACCTCTTATTTGAAACAGTAAAGTCATTCTTTAGTATAATTTAAGTGATATCACCTCATTCAGATATATCTACTTCTTTAAAATTGTGATAAAGAGAAATAATATATTTTATTTTACAACAAAAAGTATGCAACTATTACACAAAAGCCTACATGGTTTTGAGCTTCTCCAAAGCCAATGTATTAAACACATGTCATGTAAAATGTAAAAAGAAAAGAAAGGAAATATTTAAGATGAACAAGAATGAATGAAACCATGCAAGAAAGTTACAAAATTTCATGGAGATCAGCTTTTTAATTTAAATGATGATGATGTATCATTTATGAATGGATATATTATAAGAATCAGACATAAATGAATCTAGAGAGCTCGGCTTTTGATGATGTCGAAACTCATCTCGCTCGGGTCCGTGGCTTGTAACTCCACTTGAATTCCATCCAATTCTCTTTTAAACCTGTCCTTCGAGCTGGCATACACCATCTTCATCCTCACCCTCGATGAATCTGGTGACCTACAATATACGGACATGCAACATCCAATGCAATCATTTTTATGTTTGATAACATCTAACCATGACATTCAATCCAAGTGTTTTGTGCTACACATGTTCAAATCCACATTATGCATGATATATGTTTCATAACATAAAAATGTGTGTTTCATGAGGGTTTTGTAATACCATGCTATGAAGAAGATCTTGCTCTTCTGGCAATTCTCAGCAGTGGTGAAGTCAAAGTCAAAGACAGCATAGCGACACTCGTTGGCAGGTAGGGAATTGGAGAAATCGTCGTAGTTTTCCTCAGGACTTCCCAGCTTTTCCACCACCACTTGTTGTCCGTCTATCCTGAATATTATGAACCTATAGTTTCTTTTCGATTTTAGCTCCAAAAACTTGAGCTTACATTCGTCTTCCACCGCCATTCCCGACGCCGCGTTCGCCTTTTGAGTTCATATAAAACATAAGTTTAAGGTACAAATATAGACGGATAAGGCGTAGTTCCAAGATATATGGTTGTGTTAGTGTATGAGAAAAAAACCATTATAGTATGTAAAATATTGAATTGAGGCATAACAAGAAAGAATGTTTTTTTTTTCTTTTTTGCTAAAATTTGGAACAAGAAACAATGTTCAAACGTCTATAACACAGTTTTCGCCATAAAGAGAATGAGAGAACATACCATTGCGTTTGGTTGATGGAGGCAAGAGAGATGGGACTTTTTGTTTTGTTTTCTTTTGTTTTTGTTTTTTGTCCTCGTTTGTGGGAGCACAGATTCTATAGTTTGATTTGAATAGGCCAATGGAGAAGAACCCGGACAACCTCTCCTCCTTTTAACCATTAAACCCACACCTTTTCTTCCTCTCTATCCTTCAAATTCGCTTAAGCATCCTTTATTTCCACTCTAATTTTAGAATATTTTTACTTTTCTTCTTATCCATCTGTGTTAAGGACTATATATGTCTAGCATTTGGTTGACATAACCATTTGCGGTTTAAATCAATTAGCTCGGCTGGATCGGTTTAGCAATTATCTGAAACAGAATTGGTTATGTGGTTCCATTACATAACATTATTGTAACATTCCAGTTTATAATATATAGTGAAAATCTTAATGGAATTGATTTAGTTACATATATCATCAAAATATCACATATTCAGGAAAATACTGCGTGTTCAGGATGGGTGATATATCGAAAAACAATTCGTAATATCATACGAGTGAGCCGAAATGGAGAGAAAATTGTGTGGTAATGCAGTCGGTAAACAAGTCTTATGGGCCTCTAAAAATTAATGCACATGGGGTACACAAATCGAATGAGCAAATGTGGTAGGTTCACTAGCCGCGAGCAGCTGAGGCGTTATATTCAAGTTGAACCCATTCGTGTTGAATCATGTGTAGGTTCACACTATCATGAGTGAAGATATTGGGGCAGTGACACTGGGTTCTTTGAGAGGGGTTAAATTTTTACATTTTGATTTATGATATAGAATAAAAAGACTAATATAATTGATTTCGCTAACTATGTCATCAAAATGCACTTACCTGTTGAGTCATACATCAAAAAAATCTTCAGAGTTAAGCGTATTTGAGCTGGAGTAATGAAATGATAAATGACCTAATGAGAAGTGGTTCACGATATCATGCGAGTGAGGCCAAAGCATTAAAAAGTCATTGTGATTGCAAGGTCAGTAAATAAGTGTTTTAAACCTCTAACAAAAAATTGGTAAATTTGTTTATGTCTACAATATTATCTTGCCAAAAGTACTTTAAATTATTGAAGTTATTGATACAACTCAATAGCGTAACACAATAACAAAAAAAATTAGTCAATTTATTACAACTAAGAGAGAAGATTTCTCAAGAAAACTTGTCAAATTCAAAAAATATCAAACATTACATAATTAAGTTCAAAGATATAACACTTTCACTAGAAGTCTAAGACTTTTCGGAAGACTTAAATTTCAAACGGAAATTTCAAGTAGAAAATTAAAATATAAGATGGAACCGTAAGTAGAAAATTAAATTTTAAGCTGGAAACTCAAATTTTAAATGAAATTTAAAAATTTGATCTTATGATCTAAGAAGACACATTAAATCATAAGATTTGATATTCTTGAAGTTACTTAATACTTTTGAAAGTTAAAAAATATATATTGAAGATACAAGTTTTACAAAAACTAACGTAGAAGACTTCCCCATAAGTCTTTTCTCATTAGCTAGAAACATTAATAAACATGAATGTTTGTAACCTCATAATTATCAACATTTAAGTTATGAATTTCATTTATGAGTTACAATATCAACTAATATACATGAATTAACAAGAAAATATTAAAAATTATTTTTAATTTTATAGAAAATAAAATTTTATTACACATTGACTTAGAAAACTTCCACGGAAATCTTCCGCCAGAAGACTTCTAAGAAATCTTCCATATAGGTCACTTTGCAATTGAAAATTTACAAATGAAGACTTCCAAAGAAGTCTACTCTACAACAAACTTCTTTGGAAGTCATCATTTGTAAATATTGGCTTACTTTTGTTTTTGAAAAAAAGATCTCGAAAATACCAAAGGAGATTTCCGGTAAGTCTTCGAACATGTTATTTTTACAATTGACCTAATTGTATCAGAAATTTGAATTTTTTAGAAGATTTACATGGATTGATCTTTATTAGACATCCAATATTGAACATGTTGCTCTGATACCACATATAAAGTTCAATCCCCAAAATTTGGATTTGAGCAAACATTATGGGGAATTGTAACGGTTATGGTGTTGAGGAAAACATGAACGCCATCTTCTCATGTTGAGGAAAACATTTAGTTGAGGAAGAATGCTTTTTCAAGAAAACTTAGTCAAATTCACAAAAGATCAAACACTATATAAGTTTAAATATACAACATTTTCACTAGAAGCTTTATAGGAAGTCTTGAAGTTACATAACATTTTTGAAAGTTAAAAACATATCTTAAAGTTACTTAACAAGTTTACAAAAACTAGTGTAGAAACATCAATAAACATAAATATTGGTAACTTCATAATTAAAACCAGTTAACTTATGAATTTCATACAGGAGCCTAAATATCGATTAATATACATGAATTAACAAGAAAATATTATAAGATCTTTATAGTTTTAGAAAAATGAAAGTTTATTAAACATTTACGCATAAGATTTTCACGGAATTCATCTGGTAAACTTCTAGAAAGTCACCTATTTAGATCATTTTTGCAATTGAAAAATTACAAAGGAAGACTTCCAAATAAGTCTACTCTAAAACAGACTTCTTTGGAAGTCTTCCTTTGTAAATATTGGTTTACTTTTGTTAACAAAAAAAAATCTCTAAAATATCAGAAAAGACTTCCCGGTAAGTTGTTTAGGATAAACATGTTAGTTTTGCATTTGACCGGATTGTGTCCGGAATTTGACTTTTCCTAGACGACTTCCAAGGAAGTCTTCCAGCCAAAAAATAACCATAAACAATTTAGAATCAAAATCTTGGGTTTTTGGATGAATATGGAGATAAAGTGAAAGAGATCTTGTTTTTAGTTCATAAGAATTGAGAAAGAAGGAGTGTAAAAAAAAAAAAAAGGAGTGTAGATCGATTTTAGGTGTATTAAGAGGTTCAAATTGGTTGTTCATGGTGGTTGGTGTATTGATGGAAGTGGTAATCTTGTAAATTCTTAAAGATGATGAGATTGGGAGAGTAAAAAGACCATTTTCGAAAAAGAAAGAAAAAATTAATGGTATTTTCGTGAATAATTTGAACTTGTGGGGTGAATAGAACAAATGAAATTTCCAAAAAAAAATCATAGGTTAGTTTTGTGTTTAATTTTGAGTTTTGAGTCATTTTTTAAATAGCCCATTAATTATTTTAAATTTCATGATTAATATAAATATAAATTAATTAAGATAAATTATTAACAGTAATATTATTAAAATTAATTATTCATTCTAAAATCATAAAAATGATATATAAATAAAACCATTTCTCTAATAATAATAATATAGATAGTGAATTTTTGGCTTTATAAAAGTCACCTTATTATTGATTATAAAAAAAAACATAAGCTTTGTTTTTAAACTAACATGTTTTTGGCTATAGAGGTGATCTCAATGTATTTGATCCCTGTTCGAAAATGCAGCTTCTGCAGACGATTTTCGAGTGATTAAATGGTCGGGGGTCTACAGGCGATTTTGCTCTATGCAGAGGATTAGGCGGTGTGGTAGAAAAATTGAGTTTTTTTGTTAATCTAAAATCGAGAATCAGTTATATGTGATAGATCTACAAGAATAAAGTGCAAAACTACAGTTAAAATCCAAAAGATTTAAAGATTATGCAGAAAAATTTATGACGGTTGCAAAAATTTGTGGCAAAAATCGCGAAATCCTAGAAAAGTTCTGAAGAAGATGATGAATCATTTACATAATTGCCACTCATTTAAAAAAAGTCGAAAATAAGAAAAATAAAGCTTATAATTAATCGAACCCGAGTTGGAAGGAAACAAGATAATATCATAACCACCAGACAACGCATCCTTTTGTTGTTGGTTTTTTTTTTGCTAAAAATCTTTTTGTTGTTTTACATACATAAAATAATATATAAACGAAAAAAATCGCCGATCAATTTTCATATAGGCCTTGATTTTTTTATTAGGCGCTAGGTCCAATCCGAATGCCGACTATAATTTTTTCAAACATCGTAGAACTTTTTTTGGATGTAGTTTCGAACATCGTAGAACTTTGTTTGGATATTCTCACTCTACATAATTGAAGACTTGAAGCTACACCTATTGGTTACTACATCAATTTCCCCGTTGCAGTATACATGGCCCTGAAAATAACTTAGTTTGATCATATCCTAAATACGAGAAAAAGTGCATATTCCGATCAGAACAATTTCGATCATGCCAAATACGACCCAGATAAATGGTCAGTGCCATATATAATCTGAACTTAATTAAAATTCAAAAAATCTACCCGAACTTCTTAACTCTAACAGAAGTTAGTCAACCGTTAACAATATATATATCAAAACGACGTCGTTTTATTTTATTAACAATTGACTAATTTCTGTTAGAGTCAGTGTAGATTTAGGCACATTTTAAAAAGTTCAGGTAATTTTTTTAAATTATAATGGAGTTAAGGTCGTGTTTGACACTTATCATGTGTTCGGGTCGTATTTGGCACCACTAAAATTATTTGGGTCGAAATAAACACTTTTTCATGTGTATCAAAACGACGTTATTTTATCTTGTTAACGGTTGATTAATTTCTGTTAGAATCAATATAGTATTTCAAATTTTAATTGAGTTTATATCGTATTTAACATTGATCATTTGTTCGGATTGTATTTGGCACGATCGAAATTGTTCGGGTCGGAATAGACACTTTCCTCCCTAAATATGAGTATTTTTCTTCCTATTAAGAAATAATTTCCTCTTTGATGTTAATCTCTCGTCAGTTAACATTTTAAAGTAGACAACAGACAACAAACCCCACCGGTTCTGCGCAATCATCCACGTATCTTAACCTCTTCCATTCATCCTGCACGTGTCCATTTCTTTACTCTCTTTTAACTTCAGCCGAAACTGTTCAGTTACCACATTTCCCTAAGAAAGAAAACCAAAACGCAGTCCTCGTTCTCTTCTCAGAAACAAAGCTTACACAACCCCCGAAACCATGTCTGGAGGTGTCGGTCCGACTTATAACGACATAGCCTTGCCAAAAGACGAACACCATCACGCTGTCGGGAAAACGACCGGATTCTTTTCGTTCCGGCAACTAAACGTCCTCGCGGTAATCCTCGTCCTCTCCGCAAGCGGTCTCGTCACAATAATAGATTTTCTATTCGCACTCCTCACGTTCATCTACTTCTTCTTCATCTCCAAAGTAGTCTTCCCTCCACACGAGAATCCGAACCGAGACGCTCCTCTCACAAGCTCCACCAACAAGTTCTTCCGTTTCTATGTAGCTTGCGCAGGGATTGTCGGCCTCTTACTTCCCATCTGCTACATCTTCGAAGGACTCCTCGAGGACGATAAACGCGGTGTGAGCGCAGCTGCGCCGCACGTGTTCCTTCTTGCGAGTCAGGTTTTCATGGAGGGATTAGCGGCCACGTTTGGCTTCTCTTCTCCAGCTCGAATCCTCGTGCCTATCGTTTACAACGCTAGGAGGGTCCTTACTCTCGTAGAGTGGATTATGGACGAGTTCTCAAGGGAATCTACCAAGTATGGGACGGGGGTAGGGACCATTTCGGCGCGGCGGATGTATGCCGGGAAAGTTTTGGCGGCGGTGAACTTGGTGGTTTGGTCGTTTAATCTCTTTGGTGTTCTGATCCCGGTTTATCTACCGAGAGCTTTTGAGAGGTATTACGGTTCTAGCAAGGAGAACTGAGTCTGGTTAAGATCAATTCCAGCTTTTGTCGTCTTTTTTGTTGTTTAATTAGTCCGGTTCGGTTGTAGGATTAACCGTGACCTAAAGTGAATTTAAGGTCTTTGTTGTTCAATCTCTTTGGTTATGTGATACCGGTTGATCTCCTGAGAGCTTTAGAATAAGGTATTAGCCTAGCCGGTTTAATTTCCGCAACTTTTGTTGTCATCAATCCGGTTTGGTTTAGTGTTAGCCTTGATCTGGATGTTGTTTCTTTCCTCTTTTACCATCTTTGATGTATTTAGTTTCTGTATTACATGTTTTTATTAGAGTTCTTTTTAGACCAATAATATAAAATATCAAACAAAAGAAATGTAATTTTATTTCACAACGAATTATCGATGTATCAATACGACGAGAGATGAAATAGTATTCCAAGGGTTCCTAATTACATCAGTACAGAAGTTGGTTCTTACAACAACTGCAAAACCAAAGCTAACTAGCTTATTTATTCAGTGTATAATATATAAGTTGTCAGAACCCAATATCTTACCTTTGTCTTCACCATCTCACTGAGCCATGTTCAATGGTTTGTTACACAGAGTTCTTATATATATATAGTCTTTGGTAATGTAGAAGAAGCTACTTTTGTTAGCTAACTCAAGATCGTAACCCCGGGAAGAAACTCCAGCTGTTTCCCGCGACTTTCTCACTATTCTCCTCTTTCGTGTTATCAAATTTGAATTCTTTGCTAGATCCAACCGAGGAGGAACTGAGCTGATGGATCCTCTGCTGTTGTTCGGTCTCTCTATCTACCGACAATCTCTCTATGCTTCTTCTCTCATCTTTCTCAATCCGGTCATTGTTGTTCATTCTGTCATGCGATCTGTTCAGCTTGGTCGCAAGACAGCGTGCAACGTCTTCGCCTGTTAACTCAAACGAGACTCTGTGATCCGCTACAATGACTTCAGAACCATGATCCGAATTAGACTCGACCTCAGAGATGTGTGGCCACGCAGTGTTGTTTCCAGAGACCATGCATGGACCGTTTGGTGTCAATGCGCCTGAACCCATCCCTGAACCGTGGCCAACAGGCGTGATTGATCCGGAACCAAACCTGGATCCCCATTTACGAGCAGTGAAATGCTCGAAACCAAGGAACTTCGGAGGCTCGCCGATACGAAACTCAACCATGGGTGATTTACCACCGGGGTAAGGAGAAGATGTACCGGAGTTCGAAACCACGGAGCCAGGGGAGATTAAGTTACCACCACCAGGGCTACCCGGGCACACTTGGTTAGACCGAAACTCGTAATGCGAAGACGAGAACTTCTGATTCGTGCCGCCGCTGTTATCCCTCCGAGTAAGCTCCAAGGAAGATGTAAGCAACTGAGCAAAGGGGACTTCAGGGGAAGAAGGTGTGGTTATGTGGAGGACTGAAGATTCCGGAGGTGGAGTGAAGGAGGCGGTGGATGGTTCGGTTATCAATGCGGAGAAGACGGGAGGAGTGACGGGTTGAGTTTCGTTGGCATATGGTCCAGCGGAGAAGACGGATTGAGGTTCCTTAGGGGAGAATGTGTTGCTTGTAACAGGGGTGTGAGAGACGGATGAAGGATCAGACTGAAGAAAGGAAGCTGGAGATGAAGGAGGTGCTATCGCAGTGGTTGAGTTTTGGATTAAAATCGCCGGAGCTCCTCCGGATGCAGTGGGTTCGGGTACAAGAGCGGCGTTACCGATTCGTGTGTTGTTCTTTTGAGATCCGAAACAGGAGTTTAAGCTCCAACAGTTTCCCCACCTTCTCTTCTGTAAAGTCAAACACTAATAAATTAGATTCCTTGTACTTGTAAACAAACACTCTTGATCCCCTACCGTTTTACCAAAGTAGTTTGAAATAAAGAGAGACCATAAATAACTTTACAAACTACTTCTCTTTATTGACCGACCTTTGTAATCATGAACTGAATGCTATTATGACATTGTAAAGCCAATTAGACTGAAAAAGCAAATAATTTACCTTTATCAATCAAGCAAATAAGTGTCTTTCTTTTTTTACCTTTTACGAGAATATAAAGTAAAAAGATAATCATAAAAGTCGTTGAAACCAAGAAAAAAAGTAAATCACCCAAACTGAATCTTAGCTGCTCTGATCTACAATTGTTACTGTAATAGCAATCAAACAAAAAAAAAGCTACAGATCTCAGAATCACGATCTGAGAGTTTGACACAACACTACTGATCTATAAACACATTTCCAGCTCTGAAAATTATTAAGAAGAAGCTGAAGGTGTACCTGCACAGACGAAGGCTGAACACGAGACTCGGCGGTGACGATGGCAGTAGCGGCGGCGTTCACAGTCTCAACGCTGTTTCTCATCTTCGACTCAGATCCACCCACAATAACATTAAGATTTAGTACTACTACTTGGATCTCGAAAGACAAATTAAAAAAAAAGTAAATCAAAAGCAAAGTGTAGTGTATAATGAATGAAATGAGATTTGAGAGTCGCTCTCTCATCTCTCCCGAAAGGGTCCCACTCTTTCTCTCCCGTCATTATCTTGTCCAGCTTTCATTCAATTTTCCACATGCTCTCTTGCCACATCAGCAGTATACACTGTTCGATCCCACGCGCTTTCCTTTCTTTTTTTTGAAACATTTACAATAGGATCGCTTTTCTGGTTTATTATTAGAAAGATTTAACTCAATATAATCAAAACAAAAGCTGCCCAAATTAGGAAAATAGATTCTGAATGATAGTTGAGACCCAGAAGTTGTCATTGGTGGAGTGGTGAGAGTCAGACGAAATTGCTCTTGGGTCTGACACAATCTTTGGCGAAATGAAAAGAATTGTACGATGAAAGGATTCTGTGGCAAATACCGTAAGAAAGTGTTCGACGCGACCGCGTACCTCTAGTACTATTTCTCTTTTCCTCCACACGTTTCTTCCTAAGGGTGTGTATTTTATCCTACAAACCCGAATCGAAATCTAAATCGAAATAGTTAAATATCCGAACGAGTAATGATTTAGGAGAGACTAGATATTCAAATCCGAATCAGTAATATCTGAATCTGAATAGATATTCGAACATATGTATATTTACCCTTATATTTCTAGTTTACATTTCTCATTTTATTTAAAATATATATATATATATATATATATATATATATATAATTACAGAAAAAATGTTTTGATACTCACTTAAAATGAATATTATGCTTTTTGTTTCATGTATTAAGAAAAATTACATCTAAAATTTAAAAATAATAGCCAAACTTATGTTTCTTTATTTTTGAAATGTTACCTTCAAAACCATTAATCATTCAATCTATTAATAATTACAAAAATCAGTTAATCGAAAGCTAAATATTTAAACGCAAGAAACTAAAAATGAAAATTTAAATTTTTTTCTTTCAAAATTTAAATATTCGAACCCGACCCGAAATAATTTCACCTAAATTAAAAACATCTGAACCCAACTCGAAGTACCCAAACGGTTCTATATTTCTATACCAAAATACTCGAAAATCTTAAATATCCAACCCGAACTCGAACGGGTATCCGAACGTCCATCCCTGTTTTTTACGGTTAATGTCAGGACAGCTTGGACACACTATCACCAAAAATGCATCGGTAAAAAAACTGAGATATTTATTAATTTAAATTAGTGGAATTGTGTAATCAGAGCCTCTGAAATCATTAAGGGTTTGGTTGGGTTGTGTACTGGAATCAGTGGGAGCATAGTGGCCGAGTTTGAAGTTCTTCTTCTACAGTTTCTCCATGCACTGGAGCGCTAGAAGATGCATTCCCAAAGTAATTAATAATTATCTTTATAGCAGCCCCCTGCATTTTTTTAATATTGTCCAGAACTGATATGTGGCTAATGTTTTCAATCCCCTGAAGGGCAGCTATGGCTGATTTCAAGTGGCTGATTTTGTTTTCAAACCCAAATCAGAAACACATTTCGAGATTTGGTTCCCAATATCATAGGTCATTCTTCTTGCAAGACCACCAAACTTTTCTTTCAGCTGAACACCAACATTATTGGCAAATGACATACGTGAAATGTAGTTAGAAGATTTACCCTCGGTTGACTCAGCAGAAATCTCTTTGTCGTGCTTCTCTTTCACCTCCTTCTCCCTCTGCTTCTTGGCTTTCATGCGTACCAAGTCAGCCCCCATAAGACCACCCCTGAACATTTCCTTTCTAAAGGCATCTCCAACCCCACTTCATAATTTATTCCAAATTAAGAAATGGAGTTGAAAATAGAGTGAAAAATGGAGTGATGACTAAAAAATAAAATCATTACTCCATAAATAGAGTAATGCTTTTATTTTTTGGTCATCACTCCATTTTTCACTCCATTTTCAACTCCATTTCTCAATTTGGAGTAAATTATGGAGTGAGGTTGGAGATACTCTAAATACAAGACCATCTCGTATAAGCTGAACCATTGCATCAACAGTAGGGTCGTCTGTCTCATCAAGCCATGAAAAATATGTACCTCTTAGCACTGCTATGAAGGATCATCTAGAATGGATTTAACAGCAACTTTAAACAAAGTATAAATGATATGATGTAAGAATTAATGATTGCATAGCTGGGTAGTGACATGATCTTATGTATTTTTTTCTTAATTTCTAAATCTACTTAGTGTAACTCATACAGCCTCATTTCACATCACCCAATCAACTTAGCGGGTAAAAATAATTGAGTTCACTAAAATAAATATGGGAGTAGAGAGGATTCTACTTAGTGTAACTGATACAAACTCTGTTACCAGCTACCAATCAACTTAGCGGGTAAAATACTAGTTAACTTTATGCGGTCACGGAATTGAAAAGATAATAGATAACACAAGGCTACAAAAGAGACAATATAATAAACTAACTTTGCATTCAACGCCAAGGCTTTTGGCGTGACTTGGTATGACCATAAATTTGGCTGTAGAATTGGACTTCTCTTGAGGCGGACTCGCCATTCCTTTCTTCTTCCTTCAGAGTTGTATCATATTTGCTTTCGGAATCAACCACGGTAACGGGCTCATTTTGTATGACCTCCTCTTTGAGATTAGGAAGGGCAGAAATCATAACAAGTTGGATAGCGTTCACGTAACCTTTAAGTGCAACAAAATTCTGGGAGAAAGCAAGTCCATCTTTCTTAGTAAGGGTTGAAACAAGAACTTGAAATGAAACTCTGCCCCACGGGTAAGCCATGAATTCACCCATGTTCTTGTATAATCTTAATAAAGTGATAAGAGGGCGTGGTATAACAGACGATGTGATCGCCAGTCAAGCGAATTGATCCTTGTTTCCCTATATTTAACTTTTCGCTTTTTCAGCATACCAACAATTATTTCAGTTGTGCATAATTTTAAAAATCTGAAAGTTCGTTCCAATAAAACTTTTTATTGATGGGATTCTTCTTTTTCAGCGAGTGGATCAATTAGGTAATCTTCCACAGTTGAGACCAGTGACAATGGTGAACTCTCTCAGAGAGAACCCGATGGGGCTACCATCGAAAAGAAACCAGATTTCATATTTTTTGTGCGTTATCAAGCGCCTGACAATGATGAAGTGCCCGAACGCCCAGAAAAAGGAGGGTTATTATCAATGCCTAGAATCTTCCCAAAAGATAAATTCCGTAGGAAGGAAATTTCTTCTGACTCTATCGCATTGATAATTGATGTCTTTCTGATCTTGTGGTATAAGTTCATTCTCTCGCCGTTTAGTTTTTCATTAGGTGTAAACGCTTCTGAAGGTTATGATCCTCCATTTTTTCAGATGTCGTAAAGGAAAGAGATTGGATTCGAAAGACAAAACAACTCTTTATTTCTATAATATTTACCTCATTGATATACCATGGATTTTATCCATTTTTAGCCATGATATATAACTGTTTTAAGATATAATTATTATATTTTAGAGTCTATTTAGCATATTTACAGGTTCATGAGTGATTTGGAGTAAAGTAGCGATTTTGGTATTTTTTAGAGCCTTTTGAGGTGCATAACTGCACAGATGTGTCATATGTTTAGCTATGTAGGAAGACCTTTCCACTGTTAGATTGAGCCCATATTTTTACATAAGATAGAGCGTTGAGTTAGCTTTCCAATGCCACAAATTTTAGGTCAATCGGCATCCAACAGCAGAAGTTATCCCCGTTTTACTGAAGAGTGGTCAGTCTGCTTCGCGAGAGAAAGCTATCAAGGAGATGAAGGAACGTCGATCGACGACACAGACTTGGTGTCGATTGATGGTGATGTCAGAACACGGGCCGAATATATTTCATGACTGACTAAGCCCCATAAGAAACCACAAATTACCAAGATGCCCCTGGACGACCTAAAACCCTATTTATGTGTTTCTTAGCCATAGTTGACGGGTGCACGCTCTTCATGATTTTCTAAGCTTTATTCTATTGTTCTTCATTAGGAGAGAATAGTGTAACTCCTTTTGAGTCCTCTTGGAACTCTTGTTGTTTTATCTATTGCTTTCTATTTTATATCTATTCATCTATAGTTTTCTGTGACAACTATAATGTCTGAATACATTCATTTGTTAAGTGTAGGGTTCAGATAAGTTATGAGGGATTAGCCCCAAATATATAATTTCTAAGTTGTTAGATGATATCAATCAATATAATTGCTCTTACTGCTTGTGTTGTAGAATCGTGAACTAGGACCTTGATCATAGGGTAGTTAGGTGAAAACGACATCATGGTTTACTTCCTGAAATAATTCTCTTGAGATAGAATTGCTAGAGAAAAATGGCAGTTGATCTAGACAAACTAGTGAACATATATCAAACCTGCTCGCTAAATATTGCTAGAATAAACATCGATCGAGAATCCTATAGATTAATCGATCGATGTTTAAAAAGGTGTATCGATCGATTTTCCAATAGAATCATCGATCGACACTTTCTCAAAATCAACAAACGACAGTTGAGGTCTGAGATCTAGACAATAGATAATCTTGAAAAACGGAAGTTGGTGGATTATTACTTAGTTTGAGTTCTAGAATATCATGCATGCGACTTTAGGCTTTATACTATTATAATTCTGATTACTTGAATAGAAACCCTAGATCTAGCGAACCATCATTCCATCAAACAACTCTCAATCTACCGAACAACTACCTTGTTCACCCTGCTTTACTTTCTTTACTGCATTATCAAATTATTTGCCTAGCTTAATCATAAACTGTTTAGATCTATTGTGTACCCTAGCTCTCTATGAATTTGATCCTAAGTGCTACAACTCGACCTCTTATTTGAGAGAGTAAATCACTTCTTAGGGTAATTTGTATGATATCACTCATAATATCAATATAATAAATATATTTTAGAATTAAAGTTTCTTAAATATAAATATTTTTGAAAATGAAAATAAAATTATATTAAAAATTAAAAAAAAAACAAAATAGTTAACATAACATAATAAGTACATGTTATTTAAAAAAGTACATGTTATTTAAATAATATTAATCCTAATAAATTTATAAAAACTCTAACTAAAAATACACATAAATCTTACATAAGTACATATTTTAAAAATAATATTAATAATGTATATTAATATGTGATTGGTGAAAATGTTATGCAATACTAATTATTAATAATATAATATTAATAAAATTATAAATTTAAATTATTTACCTACTATTAAATATATTTCGAAAATATTGTTTATTACAGATATATATATATATATATATATATATATTAAAAAGAATCATTTTCAAAATTTAATATTATTTTTTATTTATTTATAAAATTTTAAACTTCAATCTCAAATCTCCACCTTTTAACTCTAAACCCTAAGTTCTAAATTAGTTAACCCAATGGATATAATCATATATTTATCTATTTAATAAAATATTTTGGTCATTTTGATCTTAGAGTATATATTTGTGACAACAAACGTTTTAGTGCTATCCTAGAATATTTCTCTATACTATTTTATTAGAATTGTTATTAATTATAATTATAGTGAGAAATTTTACAATTAAAAAGAAAACATTGCATACAAGGAAGACAACAGCATGCAAATTATGTCAAAAAACAACAACATGCAATTCAAGTGATCCTTATCATCATATTAAGTATTTAAGAAAATCTGTTACAAGATTTGAATTCATTGTAAAGCGTAAAGTTCTAAGGAATACAACATGATGTTGTTATGTTTCGTTAACTAATTATGAAATTTTACACAGCATTATTATTTATCAATAAATAAAATCATTATAATAGTTCAAACGAAAAGACAAAAACCATAAACGCACATATGAACCGCTAGGTAATTGATGAGGTTGTTGTTAAGTGCGGTTTTTAACAAATTAAGAACAAACAAAAAAAAATTGAAAAAATTTCGTAAGTGCGATTTTTTACACAATACATTTTTGTTAACTTTCATTTTGTGATTGGTGACATATGTCAATTCCGTTCTGCACCAGTGTAATTCCAACCCTCATTTTTATCTCTATTTGTAACCTAACTAAGTAAACAAAGTGGATCTATGTATCTCTTTTCATTATTGTCCTACTCCTAAATTCTCAAAGTGTCATATTCTTTTTTATCATCTTCACTCCCAAATCTCTCTCATCTTACTTTTTCAACGTTTGTGGAATTTCAAACTCGACAAAATTTATGGTGTTGACTTTTATTCATATATTTCATTTTTATTCATCAATCTGATGTTTTTAGTTAATAATTGATTTTTTTTTTATAAATTGTCTTTGGGGTTAAGTGAATACATTTTCCTATGGTGAAGGAAGAAGGAGAACGAGTCGTGTCTGCGTTGAATAACATGGATAAAATTAAGCTGCCACTATAGATCTGAATCTCACCTTGTCGTCACCGATTGTCTCAGACTAACAGCTCAAGAACATATCTTCTTTGCTTAAGTTTCCTTCTTCTGAGACACAAATCCACCGTGGTGGGCGTTCAGATTTGTTGCCGCCTCAGTCCACTATTTTGACTCCTACACTTTCAAATGTTCAGATTTCTCTTCAAATTCCCTCTTAAAATTCAAAATTTTCATTTTTATCCCATGTGATGCTCATAATGAACAAGAAAATGCAATGTATACAACTACATAAAATGATGTAAATCAACCTAAATGAAACCTAAAATATTCCTGATGAACTTCCAAAGTTTTATTTTTATCCCATGAGATATGCATAATGAACAAACAAAATGCAATACATACCCAACGATTCACGTGTATACACGTTGTCGATATTTAAGTATTCAAATATATGTATACACATTAATGATATTTTATCGTGCAAATGTATATAACAGATTTATCATATTTATTGTACAAGTTAATTGTATACACGTGAATCGTTGTGCATGTGGACACTGAAAATTTTGTCTACATAGTATCAATATACACGTAAAAATGGATTGGTGATTGTTTAACCAAAATTTCAAAATAAATAAAAATAGATCAAGTGTAAATCAAGATGGCATATATGATAAGTGTACTCATAGTTTTGCATGTTATTCGTATCAATTGATTTTGATGTTTTTAGTATCTAATACTATAAAGAAGAGTTCTATCTCTCCTTGGGGCTTTTTTTGCCACGTGGCAATCTTAATTAAATGTTGTGTTTCTGCTTCTGTCATTCCGTTATGTTTTTTGTTTCATGTTGGGTGATTATGTTGGGCTTTGCATTTCGTTTGGTTCTCTGTTTTATGATTTTCGTTTGGGCTTCTGTTTACATTGTAGGCTCAGACATTACATTTTTTTCTTCGTCACTTCTCATGTTCTTGAGCGTCTGTCGAAGAGTGCTCTAGATTTTTAGATCGTCGATCACTTTTCCGATTTCCTCTCCGTAATGGCGCATCGATTCCCTTTGCTCCCACCTTCTACTTAATTTTCAGAAACCTCAAGCATGTAGGCTTTCATTTCTATATTTGTTACATGAAACTGCTTAGAAGAGCATTTCAGATTGCTGTACGGAAAACCATGGCACTGAAGGTGATAAAAGCAATCACCCGCAAGAGAGAAACTACTTTGATCGCCATATTTAACATGCCTGCGCGCTGTAAAAAATTTTGGTCACAGACTCAAGCATTCAACTTCCTATTTTATTAATATTAAAAGAATTTTGTTTTATTTTCTCTGACAATAAATGATTATGATCTTCTAAACTCTGTGGTATCTACATTTGGCCTCTGTTCAATATAATGAAGCATAAAGACATATTAGTGGTTTTTTGAATTTTAAAGTATGGAGTTAATGTGTTCGTAGCTTCAAGATATTCAAAATCAAATATTCAGAAAACGCACTCCAAAACAAACCACACCCTGATTAACAAGTATAGATTGCCTTAAACCACCAGAATGACATCTGAGCTCTGTTATAAGAACATTATCACTGGACATGTCTGTCTCAAATACACTATACAAAAATAGAAAATAGTTACTTTTGTGGGCTGTGTTTTAGGACAAACTTGGTTCAATTAAAGGGCTTCGTTTAAAACTATTATATCACAAGCAAACTTGTGTAGTTCACAGCAGTACAAAAACATATTGGCTCAATTAGTAGCATAGACTGAATTGCTTCTTTGTGTTTCAAATTCTTTTATCCAGTTTAAAATATAACTCAACAAAGAAACTAATAATTTATATGTTATATTCGTCAAACAGTACCGAATGATATTATATGCACTAAAAACATAAACACATAAAATAACGCACAATATTATTGCACCTTAACTAATAAAAAAATGTTAGCAGCTAAGCGGACTAAACAAAAAATCATACCTAAATCAAATCCCATAAAATACGAAATAATATCAAATGATCTTTAAACACATCATATACATTTAACTCAAGAAATATTTTTTATTACCATCCCAGAAATTACACACGAGCATACTAGGATCATTCCATAATTAAGATTTAAAAATATACATTTTCTTATAGAATAAGTCTTATTAAATCAAATACTAAAACTATGCAATGATTCAGACACTTTAATCTTAAAAGCTAAATGTCATACTGAATTCACAATCAGACGTTCAGAAGAAATTCAAAATATTTGTTCCACTATAAAACTAGCAACACAAAAATAAAAAGTACAAACTTCGTAAGACTTAAAAAAAATATTGCAAATCCCAGCAACCTCTCTCTCCTAGAATCACTGCCACAAGATCTGCTTTGAGAAATTCTTTCACGAGTTGCCTCTTCCTCCCGTGAAGATATCCGCCAATGCCTAATAGTATCAAGAACAATCTCATCCGCTACACAGGATTATCATTTCAAACAAATAAAAAAATATAAATACAAACACAAAATAATCAGCATTATAATTATTGCTTTATCATATACAACCAAATTACAACAATTTCAAAATAAAAATAATCCAAAAATAATAAAAACACGCATATCGAGGATTCAATTTTAATTTACTAAAAATACATTAGACCCTGAATATGATATACAATAGAAATCCAACAACAAATACATCAATTTTATAAACTAAGAATAAACAAATAGATAGACAATCTGCGTGTAGCGCAGACACTTTCCTAGTTTAATTCTATGTTATTCAAATTATTTAGGATAGATTTAGATGTCTTTTTTTTTTTTTTTTTTTTTTTTTTTTGATAACTCTGGTATCTGGGCAGCCACATTCCCAACTATCCCCCGAAGGGGGTCCAGCGCCCCAACGGAAGGGATGTTAAATCCGTTGTGGCCAAGGTTCGAACCCGGGTGGCGGGCAGTACAGCTGTACCTCCTTTACCACCAAGCTACGAGCACTTGGTTAGATTTAGATGTCTTTAATGTGCATATGTGTTCAATTGCATTAGTAAGGATTGAGGTGCATAATTTTTAAATTTGAGGCTAACTCAAAGTGAAAATTTTTTATTTTGAAAGTTTTAGAGAAAGAATAAAAGCAATCAAAAGGTAAAAGACTATTCGTGCAATTATGAGGAAGGACTTGAAAGAAAATTATTAAGAAGTTATGGGTTAATTTCAGAAAATATCTGCAAAATTAAAAAGTTTAGGTCAAAAATGAAATTATATAAAACATAAAGGACCATAATACAAAAAAGACAAATATAGCCATTGTCCTTGAGCTTTTTGTGACGCAAGCAAAAAGCGAGATCACGACATCTAGAAAGATGTGTTGGATTCTTTTTTTTGTCAGTGATGTTTTGGAGCAAATGAGAAAATATTTTTGTTAGTCCAAAAATACGAGTTTTTGTAAAGTTTATCTTTTGACCACAGTATTAAAACTTTAATATTTTCTTAAGTTTGAATATCAAACCTTAAGCTATAGAAATATAAAGTTATAAAAATTATATACTCAGTCATAACATATGCATAACTCAGCCGTAATTTGATTATAACTCAGGCGTAACGTATGCATAACTCAGTCGTATAATATGCATAACTCAGCCGTAACGTATCTGAATGGTACAAGTCAGTCGTAACGTTCCTATAACTGAACCGCCGAGTGTAATTTATTTTGCGACATTTCTTATTTTGGCCAGGAATAAAATCATTCCCGCAACTCTAAACACAATATTAAAACTTTAATATTTTCTTAAATTTAAATCTCAAACCCTAAACTATAGAAATATAAAGTTATAAAAATTATAAAGTTTATCTTTTGAACACAATATTAAAACTTTAATCTTTTCTTAAATTTGAACCTCAAAACCTAAACTATAGAACTACAAAGTTATAAAATTATAAACTCAGTTGTAACTAATGCATAACTCAGCCGTAATTTGATTATAACTCAGCGGTAACGTATTCATAAATCAGCCGTAAAGTATGCATAACTCAGCAGTAACGTTCCTATAACTCAGCCGTCGAGTGTAATTTGTTTCGCGACATTTCGTATTTTGGGCGGGAATAAAATCATTCATTCAACTCTGAACACAATAATAAAACTTTAATCTTTTCTTAAATTTGAACCTCGAACCCTAAACTATAGAACTATAGAGTTATAAAATTATAAAGTTTATTTTTTAACACAATATTAAAATTTTATTCTTTTCTTAAATTTGAACCTCAAACCTTGAACTATAGAACTATAAAGTTATAAAAATTAAAAACTCATTTGTAACATATGCATAACTCAATCGTAACATATGTGTTGGAGACTCATTGTACGAAATAAAGTTAATATATTCAGATGATGCACCATCTGAGTCATCAAAAATATAAAATCAACTTTCAAATTCATCATTTTCTTCGTATTCTCTCATTTTCTTACTTTTTGTTAAACTCTCTCATTTTCTTACAATTTACGGGACTTAGCTTCTTCATCTTTCTCTTTGAGTCTTTCTTCTTCTGTAAGAAGACGAATCCAATGAGAGAGGAAGCAACAGGATGTCGGACCGCCATACATGACATTGGAGGAGAAGAAGCTTCTTCTTTAACCGATCATCATCGATAACGATGACGACTGCAGTAGACTTGTCTCATATTTTCAATATTTTTAAATCTATATTTTTTAGACCCAATTACGAAAATAATAATTACCAGATCCATAAGATCTCGGAGAAAGATGAAGAATAAGATAAAGAAGATAGATAAAGAAGATGAAGAATGAATAATAATATAGACTCTTAATTTTACTGTTGTAACATTAGTGCTGATATGGCAAATCTGAGTTGATGACATGGAAAATCAGTTAGTCAGCCGCCAAACGAATATATAACTCAGCCTCATGTACAATGTAAGTCAGTCGAAACATTGATATTATTTCAGTAATTAATCTTTTGCTAATAAATCAGCTGTAATTAGGATGAAAAATCATAAATCAGCTGTATCGTCAAATAAATCAGCCGTCAAACAAATGTTATTCTAGTAATTAATCATTCGCTAATAAGTCAGCCGTAAATATGCTGAGTTTACTGTTAATCCATCCAATTACGGCTTATTAAATATAACTCAGTCGTAACAACATCCCATAAATCAACCGTAACTTCAATAACTCAGCCAGTCAATGTTCATTAACTCAGCCGTTGATACATAAACATGTGTCTTAAGTACAACTCAGCCAAATTTTTCAGAAATCAAACCGCTGATGTATAAATCAATCATAACTTGTGTACGTAAGTCAGCCGTTATCCCATAAATCAGACAGATTTTTGTAAATCAGCCATAACTAACGGCTGACTTATGTTCTTAAGTCAACAAGTCAGCCATTTTCTCTTAAGGCAGCCATGTTGTTTAATTCAGCCACAACGTAGCAATAGTTGTAACGATGTATGTAGCGCTTTACGGCTGACTTAATGAAAACACGGAACTGAATTCCTACGTGGCGCCGGATTTTTGCTTACGTGGTATTAAAAGTAATGACATTCTTGTAAATACGTTTTTTCTCATAACGTAAAAAAAAAGCACGTTTGGTATAAAAAATGGCAGTAATAAAAAAAATTGTATGATTCCCGTCAATTATTCTAAAATATGTAATGTTTGAGTAAACTTCCCTTTTTTTAGTGTAATCTGTTAAAAATATCATTCTTTTTTGGCAGCTTTAGAAATGAGAAATTAGGATCGATAACCAAAATAAAAACATAAATTAAGAAATGACTATAACAAAAAGCTGTTTATTTATACAATATTTTCTATTTTAATTTTTATCACTTTTCCATCTTGTTTTTAATAGTTTAGAAATAATTATTCAAAACTTTTAATTTCTTATCAAAAACACAGAGTCTTTTTATATATTATGTTTGAATATTAAAGCAAACATATATTTAAATCTATGATTTCCCATGGACAATTGCTTTTGCCACGACAATTAACAAAACCAGAGTCAAACCTTAGCAAATGCAGGGCAGTATCCATCTAAATCTATGTTTCCTATGGACAATTATATATTTCTGTGAATAGGGTAAAGTCGAGGAAGGGGTTAAATATTCTCATTACCGACAAGAATAGAAACCATAGGAGTTAACCATGAAGGTAGTATTCAATGAATTTTTTCGTAATTTCTTATTTAAAAGTAAGCTATGAAGTTAAAATTGTGTTGCAGGTGATTAATTCATCACTATGTATGAGGTTAGTTTTGTTGGTGTTATTACATATGCTTAAATTCTTTTTTTTGTCTTGCTAATATGTTTTCGTTTCTCAACTTTTTTGCACAAGACCAGGAACTGCCGCTAAAACCAGAGTGTTTACTAAGAGGTATGTAATATGAGACTAATATAAAAGTAACTACGGACGTAGAATCGTCTCACTGCTCTTAAATTTACTTATTTAAATACGTAGATTTTTTTCAAAATAAATATCATATTATTTACAGTAAGTTATGCAGCATGAACTCATGAACAAATAGAAACAATGCACAAATTTGGAACTCTGCGGAGTTACCCAGCAAACAAAGCAGTAACGTTTCAATTCGCGTCCGGAAATTGAAGTTTTGCAAAGACTACAAGAACACTTTGAAGAGTCTCATTCATATTCCTTGAAGCCGAAATTTTCTGAGTGGACTCAGTAACGAAAGAGGCAAGAACCAGCGATCATATTTTTCTATATAGATCAGACACGGAGTACTTCGAAGAATCGACTCGTTTAACCGTAACTTGATCTAGTTAAATGGGTAGTTGACAAAAAAACATTTTTATGAGAAAATCTTGCAAGCCTAGGAAGTGAACTAAGCGAAGAAAGTCAATGCTAGAAATCAAGTATACTAGAATAAACTATTCAAACAGTTCATTTAAAAAAAAATTATTGGTATCTGACCTTTTGGGAATTTTTGCACACCTATTACTAGGACTGGGTATTTTATCCGTTAAATGTGATTCGATTCATTATTTGTTGCGATTTGATCCAAAAATTCTGGATATCCGTAAGTTTTGGAAGTAAAACAAATACTAAAAATCAATATCAGTTAAAATCGAAATAAATAACAAATATTAAAATTTTGGGAAGCGGATATCCGATCCGTCAATATATAAATACATGTATATTTTGATTATATTTAAAGATTTAAATGTATAAAATTACACAATTATTATTCTAACACATGATTTGACAGATTTTATTCACATTATTAATTATATAAAAGTATAACATAAAAGTAAGATAAAACATTTATGACAATTATAATTTTTTCTTAATTTTTGTGTTATTATAATTGTTAACTAAGTTTAAAAAAAATCAAAATATGTAGATTCACTACTTCTTTTAATTTTTATTTTATATATCATGCAAAAATATTTTACAAAACAAATTTTCATCTAATTTTTAAGATTATTTGTATTAATCAAAACAAATGAGATATCCGTAAGTATTCGTAAATATCCGCAAATATCTATTTATTTTTCGGATATCTGTTTTTTCGAATATCCGTATTTTTTCGAATCGAAGCAAATCACAAGTACCTTCAAAAACTCGGATATCTGATCCGTGCCCAGACCCACTTATTACTTTGACACTCCATTATATGTAGCAGTCTTATTTCGCTGAAAGGTTTTGGAACTATCTTTGTATTTAATTCCTTGTAACAAAACAAAGTGTCATTAAAAACTATTAAATTTAGGGGAAATATATTTCGTATAAAATCAGTAATCTATACTATACTAAAAGGGGGATATGAGCTCCATTGAGCCTATCCACGTCACTCCAAAAAATCAGCCAATGAGAAGTGTTGTTTCGCCACGTCAGACAGGCTGTTTCTCGGTTGGGCTTCGTTTGTTTATTGCCCAAAGCGAATGGGCTTAAAATATTGGGCTTTGTTTGCTGTAAGCCCTAATCTAATAACACACACAAGTAACGATCCCGTAAAAGTCATCGTCATCTCCGCTACCACTTCGTCTTCTTCCCTTCGATCCCGTAGAAACCGATCCCCCTCTACACATCAATGCCATCATTTACTTCGATCAATCAATTTCGTCTTGATGATTTCGTTTCAGCTCCCTCTGTTCCTCCTTTTTTATATACTGATCATCTTTTCTTTGTACAAACCCAAACCCTGTATATGATGATTTTTCACTGATTTAAATCTCAGCTTCTCGCCGGCAAATGTTCCGTTGCCTTCCATTTCAACGACGTCTCACCAGAACCTGCCGAGTCAGAGCTTCGATTTCGGCTAATCCAGTTGTGGGAGACAAGAAACATTGCTTAAGGTGAGACCTTTATTGGATAAGAGCTCCTATTTATCGATGAACAGGTATGAGTGCTAAAACTAATATTTAATGTTTTACGTTAAATTTAGTTTGTTCTTCATGCGGCATCTGTATCAATACTTGATAGTTTCGGCATCTGTTAAGTTACATTTTTTTTTGCTCATATCTCATAAAGTTCAGGCTGATGTCTTACGTAGATTTATGTTTCGATAGTGTTCATCTTGACTTCCGATACCCTTGATATACATATAGGACTTGGGGAACAAAGGTATCAGCAGCAAATACCGAAGAAAGTTGAGAGCTTGACTTATTAATGTCATCGACTGTGATTCTCTGCAGCAGTCCATTGGTAATTTCTTTATTCTTTAATGTGAGAACATTTTTACTTGCTGTTTGGTGAATAAGCCTGTTTTGGTTTTGCTAAGGATGATTTCAGACGCAACTTTCTGTTGATTCTAAGTTTCAGATTGCATCAACGTGAACCACATGAGAGCTATTACGGCTGCGCTCAAAGCTTAGAAGCGCTTGGTGTAGATGGTATTAAGTTTACCAGTCTTCTAGGGAGTTGTTGAGAAAAGAGCTGCAGGGAAATATGATGGTCCTGGTACTACGCTGTGGCAGAGATTGCTGAGAAGGTTGGACTCAAGCTTCGCGCCTCACTCTCTGTCAATGGAGCCAAACACCCGAGGATTGGCCTCCCTTACTGGGTGGTAAAGATTGGCGAAGCTTAACCATTACGGAAAGACTTTCTGTGGAGCTTCAATTCTGCTTTCTCAGATTATATGAGCAACACTCATTGTACTATATTAGTCTTTGTTTTGAATTTGCATTCTCAGTTTGTCTACTCCAGTTTTAGTTCCTGATTTTTTGTTGCAGGGAATCATATTAGGTCTGGGACCAGACATGGAGCTAAGATATCCTTCTCAACAAGCTCTCTGGCGCGGGTGAATTCCAGTGTTACGACACAAGTTTACTGCTCTCAGACAGTACACTGAATACGATCAACAGCCATTCCACTTCTTTCTTCTCAAACGGAGGGTCCTGAGAATCTCAGTATGGCGATTTCTTCTTGAGTGGTATTCGTCTCTTCTCTTCCCATGAAGACTGTTTCCTGTCTGTGGCTTCATCCGTATTTAGTGGAAGTGGAGTGTCTCTATGTTGGAAGTTCCCTCTCTTACACCAATGGCACAAACTAGGTTGGAAGTTACACCAATGTCTCTATGTTGGAAGTTCCCTCTCTTACACCAATGGCACAAATTAGGATCTCAGTCTTTTGAGTTAACAGCTGGGTTCTAAACTTCTACAGCTCTAATGGTCATGAAGGTACGAGGCAAACATAGATCTTTGCAAATCAATCACAAAGACTTGGTGAAAGCTCCAGCTAATGAAGTCTTACAAATTAACTTTCCCATTTTGGTGTATACCACCATTCTAGGTCGTGTTGATCCTATATTTCTATAGGAGCAACTTTCTACTTTTTGATCATTAAAGCAAATCTTTATTTTCTTAGTTTTTTCCATTTTATTTTGATATATTAAGAGAAGCTTTATTGGCAATGATCTTCCAACGTTAGTTGATTGCAACCGGAGTCCAAATGATTGTATATAAAATTTAGATTGCCTATTTATTGTTGTTATCTTTTGCCAACAGACTGGTCATTGGTTATCCTCTTTTACTTGCTCAAGTATTATTAGGCCTGGGCATAAAATCCGGAATCCGAAATCCGAACCGAACCCGAACCGAAAAACCCGACCCGTTATCCGACCCGAAATGTAAAAATACCCGAACGGGTCTTGTAGGGTGGTATAAAAAATATCCGAACCCGAAGTGTTATTAACCGAACCCGAACGGGTAACCCGAAAAACCCGAAACTAATAGTTAATACAAATATTTTGAAATATTTTGAAAAATATATATATATATATAAGTATTTTAGTTATTAAATTTAATATCCGTGGTAATATGATATATAATAATAAATATTAACAATATTAAAAATGTTTTAAGTACACAATTAGTTATAAATAAGTAATTTATAATATGTTCATTGGAATAACAAGTCTACTCTCTATAATATAATGTATATTGTTTACAAATAATGTTTGTTTTCATGCTTGATTTAACATTTTATTGTTATTTTAGCAATTTTATGTGTGATAGATTAATTTTATTAAATTTAGTTGTTTTTCTTTATGTTTTTCTTTAAATTTCTGTTATTTTACTTTGGTTATATCCGAACCGAACCGATATAACCCGAACCCGAATGATATATGGTTACTTTATGGGTTTTAGGATGCAATATAATTTTTAACCGAACCCGAAGTGTTATTATCCGAACCCGACCCGTACTAATGAAATTTTACTATGGGACCTAGAAGTATAAACCCGAAAACCCGAAAATCCGAAAAACCCGACCCGAACGCCAACGGGTACCCGAACGCCCAGGCCTAAGTATTATCTAAAACGAGAGGTACTAAACCAAATGCATTGCTAGCTTAACTTTTAAATGGGATACTATCTTCATAAAATACATACATGTTCAAAACTTTTGCTGTCTAAAGTTATTTTTGGTTTGTACAGTGCATCAATCTGCTTAACGTTACAAAAAAAAACCGATATGCATTTTGGAAAGAAAAAAACGTCAGTTTTAGTGTTTATATATATGATGTGTTACCAAAAACCGAAAACCAATGAATCTAATCATTATGTTAATTGCTTTGCCCTGCTGTTAAAGCTTCAGAAATTGAGAGATGCGAAAAAGAATAGTCCAGTACGGCAGTACCACCCCAATGTGGAATAAAGGTTTCAGAGACATAAGCCAAACATTTCTATAATTTCTATAATAATTATGAGCTTCCTTGCTATTTTAATTTGCCAACGTATTTTGGGTTTTCTCAATATTTACTTTAACAAATCTTTGTAAACATGAAGAAACCTTAAAAGGGTCTAGACAAAGTTTTCATGCATGTTGTTTAGAAGATAGTGGCAAGAAGCCAAGAACAACAACATTATGTAATTTCTTAATGTAATTATTTTCTATTTTTCAACTGTATATCTGTAATTTAGTTTCTGAAGAGACTGATTTTAAAATATTGAAAAGTTACTGGTGCTTACCTTTCAAAAAAAAACTGATAAAACCCACCTCGGGAACTTTCTTCATGGCTATAATAATTAATATATATTTTGAAAACAAATAATTAATTTGCTACCTATCGAGCAGATTATCTACTTAACACATGTTGCAATATATTTTTATGCATTTCAATTATCTAGGTAAATTTTTCTTAACATTTAAAATATTCAATTTAGAATGAACAAATGTACATTATACAGAATAAACAAATTTCATTTATAATTTATTTTAAATTATAGTTTTGTATAAATAATCGGTTATTGTTCACTACAAGTTTCACAATTTTGAACTTAGGTGATTGTTTATTTAAATTTTGAAACCCTAATAATATTATTTAAAATATCAACATCGAAACAAAAATTAATTAAACATATCAAATAAATTTTTAATATTATTTAAAATTTTCAAGCCTAAACATAATATATTTACGCTCATTTTCCGCGCGTAGCGCGGACAAAGACTCTAGTAAATATAATATTGAGAAACTAAGTTTACAAACTCATCTTATTGCCTTCTTCTCTACCAGATTCAGCATCTATATTTCCTGAATCAGTTTTGGTGAATATCTTACTACTGTCCAGTTATCGAAGTTTATAATAACATTACATATCAAACGATTGAATTTAAAGAAAATTAGATAAATAGGACATAGTTAACTTAAGCTTGTCCCATTAAGATTTAACCCTGTTCCGAAATTTGGTAGGCGCTATACATGCGTTTGGGTTGGGCCTAGCGCCTAATGTAAAAATCAGGGATTAAGCGGAGATTACGTGGAGCCTATTTTTCAGTTTATTTTGTATATTTTTTAATTAAACATATCTATAATATGTAGTTTATGTATGCACAACTAAGAAAGTTTATGTGGTGTGGTGGTTAGTGCCCTTCTTTAAGTCACAACAATCTGGGTTCAAGCCTCTAGGAAAAAATTATAATTAAATAAAAAAACTATCTACAATATCAAATAAATTAGAAAATTATAATTAAAATTTTCTATAAATATTTAATTAAATTTTGGGTGTTATTAAAATTATTGAAATATTTTAAATAACATAATTATTATTTACATATCACATGTTAAATAACATTAAACTTTGATAATTTATAAAATATTGATAAAATTAATTATTTTATATATATGTTACATATTTCATTTATTTTATTTTAAAATATCTATAGCCTATAACTTACAGCTAAAACAAACTTAACTACAGCAAAAATCTCCGTAAAAAATTTACAATAACAACTTTACACCTACAACCAATTTACCTATATCTAAACTTTTACAGCTAAATTTTTAAAACTACAGTCGTACTAATCATCACCAATATCTAAACATTGAGGATGATTGATTGGACTTGGACCGTAGCTGTAGAAATTTTACTGTAGAATTTAGTCTGTAGAATTTTTTGATGTAATTATAACTAATTTAGTGGTAGAAATTAAATGAGAAAAATATAAAAAGAAAAGAGATTCATACAGTAATATTTCTTTCGCTTTAGAAAATAAAGTTCTTACACCTATTTCTTTAATTATTTGGTTTTAGCTTTAAAAACTACATAAAGAATGACTGATAATTTTTATGGTTGTAGATAAAAACTAAAGTTAAAGACTCTTGCTACATCCAATCAATCACCACCATTAAAGATATATAGTTGTGAATTATAAAATTTTAATGAAATGAAAAAAAAATTGTAATAGTATTATTTCAAAATATGTATTATAATAGTTTAAAAGATATTAAGAAGAAACCCTAATTAATAAATTTGGTTTATAGTCTAGTTATAAAAACATTGATGATGACAACCAAACGTGGACTAATTTTGTTCGGAGAACAGTTTTTTTTTTCCTTTTATTTAAACTAGAGCTATTTTCCGCGCTACGCGCGGATTACATATTTTAAATTTGTTTTATAGCATAGATTATATATTTTTAGTTTGTTTTATTAATATATAATATTTTGTATTATATATTTTGATAACTAAATTTGGAACAGTTTTCCTGTTACCAATTTAAATGGAATATTTTGTAATATTTCATGTTGTTAGTATGGGTTTACTTTCAATTGTATCATAGTATTTATGTTACTCTAAAGCAGATTAATAACAGCACAATCAACATAAAAAATACAATGAAAATAAATTAAGTTCTTTTTATAATTTTTAATGTAATCATTTATATTCTTTATTTTTCAAATTTATATTTGAAGCTTATGTTTTACGAATTTATCAGTGGTAATTATATATACAGTTTGGGTCATTGTGGTTAAAATGTTGAAATTTCATCACAAATAATACATGGAAACAAATTATATAATAATTTAGGGAAAATTCCATAAAATACCCAAACTAAATTTTGTTAAATTTTTTAATACTCAAACTTTTTAGCTACCCAGTTTAATATCCCAACTAATTATTTTGCTCATTTTAATACACAAACTTTTAAAACTTTTTAAATTTTGTAATAAAAGTTTTAAGTTTAATATATTGAAATTAGTTTGTTTCTGAAATAAAAAACAAATTTATTTTTTTCTTTCAAAATTAAATTTTTTAAATTTTTTTTTCTTCATAATTTATTTACCTTCTTTCTTAAATCCTAAAATAATTTTATCATATTTTTCTTATATTTTGGAGATTTTCAATTTTTTTTTTAAATCTTATTAGTACATTTAATTTAAAAAAATAAACTTTGGGTATTAAAAGGACCACATTTGAGTATTAAGAGTGATAAGAAGTTGGTCTATTGATGACGATCAAGAGAGACTTACTATCATAGGATAGAATGACACTGGCTTGATCATCAAAGAAGCATAACTTAGGCTGTTCTTGTAATATTGTGGGTTTACGATATGGGAAAATAGCTTCCATAACTGGGGTTTTATACATTTAGATAAAGCTCAATAGAGTTCCTGCTCTTAATGACAAAGCAAAGCAAAATGAAAACTTCCTAAAAAGTAAAAACATAGAAAAGGATTTTTAGAGGAACAGAGTTCTAAACAGTTTAATGAAACTAAGTAAATTCAAAACAAAAGGAAGAGCAGTAATGGCCATTGAGCTTGGACACCCCATGTATGCGAAGCTAACCATTGCAGGGTTTCTTGACGGTGCGTAAATCACTTAACCTGTTGTATGTAAGCACAAGAAAGTCCACTTACCATATAAATCACCTCAAAGTAACAATTAGCTTCAAACTCTTGGAATGAATGGAACCTGGACCTGTCTCTCTGAATCACAACTGGGTTGTCTTGAAGCTCCTCAAAGACAGAACTGTAAGTGAAACGGATGGTAAGGTTGTGATCAGCAACCCTGTAGATGTATTTGCTTTTGTTGTGAAGAAATTCATGAGCCGATAGATTGTTCCACAGTTGAGATTCCTTTGGTATCGTGCAACCCGATTTGATGAGATGAATCTCTGAATAGCTGTAGCAGCTTGTGTTCAATTTTATTAGTGAGAGGGATTGAACATGAGAAAGAAAATTAATTGTTGTATATAATCGTTCATACCTGTTCATCAATCATAAGCAGCTCCAGCCTAATTAAACTTCCCCTTTTTGATGTGTTAGTTGCTTCTCATCAGAAATATATTAAACGAAAACAGACCTCCAATTCAGCTAAGTCTGCGGAGACATCGTTAAAAATTGAGCAACAGGATCAACACCGGTAGATTTCACCGACCATCAATGTAGGAGCTTGTATGTCGTTTTAGATTTCTAGTGAGAATGAGAGTTTATATAAGTTAAAAAATGAGGGAGTTGGAAGAGTGCCATTAATTCAGATTAAAGGTGTAAAAAGGGATTTAGTGAAAGTTTAGTGGATGGATCTGACAATATTAAGAGAACGGAGAGGCTGAAATCGGAACCGTCTTTCAGATAACAACAAAGAAGAAGAACTTCATAAGTCGCCGAATTGTTTTAAGATTCAATATGACGTGGCAGTAAAATGAATTGTGATAGGCTGATTTTCCAATCCTACGTGGATAGGCTGAGAGCTCTAGCTCATCCCCTTTTAGTATAGTCTTGATAATAAAAATGTATTATGTTCTCCAAGGTCCAACGTTATATTAAAGTTTCATAACAGTTCTCAGCATACAACAGTTGACCCGTTCTCGATTGCAGCATCCCTCACACCTGAAGAAGACTCGACTCTTTTTGTTGCTTTCTTGGCCTATCCATTCAAATTTCCAGAATTATCAAATACTGTATTACTTATAGGTATGAAGGAAAACAGTAAATGAACAACTTTTCCTGACCTCTTCATCCCAATTCGTAAAGATGGTGACAAGTGAAAGACATGTAACTTGAACAACCAATGCGCATATGATTCCAAGCCAAAGCCCCTTCATATCAAAATGATTATCACATTTTATTTTAGATTACTACAATTAAAATTAATGGTTATTTCGGAGAAAAGATAATGAAATTTGAGTTGATTTTATTTTAATTTACCCGACCCCCAACGTGAAAGTGAAAACCAAGTAACAAGCCTGAAGGTACTCCAACAAAATAATATGATCCAAGATTAATGAATGCTCCTATCTTCTGCCATCCACATCCTCTAGCAACCCCTATTAAACAAAAAAAAAAAAACTTAATTAGCAATAACCATACTTAACCAAGTGTCTTTACTTGTACGCAATGAAAAAAGGAACCTGAGAGAACACACTGAAGACTGTCAAGAAAATTGCCTAAGGCGAGAATCGGCATCAATGAGGCTACGTAGGTGACTACTTCCGGTTCACTACTGTAAGCCATTCCCCATATATTCCTTATCAGTATCAAAACCAATCCTATCACTATACTTTCTGCGATTGCGATGCAAATGACCACACGCACTGCAAGCTTAGCCACTCTAGGATTCCCCGCTCCTAGCTCGTTTGACACCCTCGTACTGCAAGTATTTTAAAGGAAATTCAATATGATTTTATAATAAGTTTGATATTAAGGTTACATGATTTGGGTTATATATGTTTAATTACCTTGCAGCACCACTAAGCCCAAATGGGATCATCCAGACTGTTCCTGCTGTATTAAGGCTGCACGTATATTATTACAAAATTTTGTTACGCCCAAAATTTAATTAAATACTCTTGGACTAGGATGATAAACATATTCAGTTATATGTTTTGTTTTTACCAGATTGAGAGAACAGAAGTTTCGAGAACGGGGTTTGGAAGAAGACCTGATAAGAGAACCAGAAGCTCAAAGGACCACATCTCCAAGCTTCACTCAAACAAATCAAAACTTGTGAACAAAAGGCGGTCTTGACCGCAAACAGACTAGTTATTACGGATAAATCTCCAAAACAATAAATGTTAAAGTATTTTAAAAAATCAGCCAATGAAGTGTTGTCGCTTTGGGCAATAAACAAACGAAGCCCAACCGAGAAACAGCCTGTCTGACGTGGCGAAACAACACTTCTCATTGGCTGATTTTTTGGAGTGACGTGGATAGGCTCAATGGAGCTCATATCCCCCTTTTAGTATAGTATAGATTACTGATTTTATACGAAATATATTTCCGCCTGTCACGCGGGTGACCCGGGTTCGATCCCCGGCAACGGCGCCAATTTGATGCTAGGACTTTTCAAGGGTCCCAATCAAATGATGTAGTATAAAAGATTGTCGAACCAATCCTAAGTGATTCTAATGCAAAGGGAATGCAAGTCTATGCTTAATCTAAGTGCAACCGATTGAGCGAAATGAAGTGAACTAAAACTAGACTAGAAATGCAATAAAAGAGTGAACTTTCTTTCTCAATATGAAGTAAGTGGACTCATGGGGCTAGGCATTTGATCTTGGGTGATGTAGATCCAATCTAAAGGTGACAAGCTATCAATCAAGCACTTTCCTTATGCCTAGACACAATACTAAACAAGCTCTATCCCTAGATGAACGTTCATTTGCTAAAGCAACTCAAGCATCAAATCCCTTTGGTTGAATGTTACTAAAGCAATCATGGAGAACAAGTCTACTAGCAATCTTAACACCTTTAACAACAAATCTCTTTGGCAAAGTGCATTAAAAGCATTGAAGAGTTGGTTCAGGCATTTCATCATACACCTTTCGGGCAGGAAATGCCTAAGGATCTATTTTGGTATGATCAAGACCAAAATAGCATTGAGAACCCTCAACAAGCAAGGAAAGAAATAGATTTAACACTAAACACCCTAGATCTTCACTAATCACCCTTAATCACCCTAGCCCATGAATCCTAGATAGATCTACTCACTAATAGACATGATTAACCCAAAAACCAAAGATGATTCAAGGTTAAACATGTTTAGTGAATAAGATAATCCAACAAACACAAAGAAAATAAGATGAAAAAGGATCAAAGATCCAAGCTTTCTTCAAGGTTTACAAATGTGTTTTTTTTTTAGAGAAAAAGAGTTAATCCCAACTTGGGGTTACAAGAGTATTTATATGATCTTTGGAAAACCTAATGACTTCTTTTAAAAAGCCTAAAATGCCCTTTAAAATTGTTGAAAAACGACCAAGTAAAGATGCTGGAGTGGGGTGGTGTAGTCGCTCCATGAAGTCGCTCCATTGCTCGATGGGTGTAGAGTGACTGCTCGACCTCGCTGCCTGAAGTCGCTGTGGTACTTGCTTAATGTTTTGAGAATACACGGCCTTGTCCTGCATCCAGTGGGTGCTACAACTCGCTGTGATCATGCCGCTCCCGAACTCGCTGCGTGTAGAGTGGCCTCCACAACTCGCTGTGATCATCCCGCTCCAGCACTTGTGAATTCTTGGAACTTTGATGATGATGGGATAAAGAGATGATGTGCAGAGTGGCTTCAATATCCAGCTGCGCATACTAGCTCCACGGCTCGCATGACGTACAGCTGGTGATGTAACTCGCTGCCATGACTCGCTCTCAGCTTTGTCATGACCACAGTGGGTGTGTGAAGTCGCTGCAAGGACCCGCTGTGTGCCTTGATCCATCTGAGCTCGACCATAACTCAATATACACTTCTTCTTGACTTGGAATGGCTTCAAACACCTCCAAGAACTCTATGGCACACTCCAATACCTAATAAGGACAATGCATGCAATATGGACTCTAAAGATGCTTAATTCTTAATCTACATGATCATTATGTACAAGAAATGATGGCTAAAACAATGTAAATATGCAAGATATCAACTCCCCCACACTAGTCCTTTACTTGTCCTCAAGTAAACTTTTCAAAAACTCAAGGAGGATAGATATAAAGATGGGAGCTTATAACCAAAAGAAACACTCATAGCACTCAACTTGACATCCTAAAGAAACATAGCAAATAGCATGAGCACACTCTCTTATTATACTCTAGCTTCTCTAGGCCTATCAATACTCTTATGCCTCTACACAAGATGCAATACTCATCAACCAACAAGTCCTCTTAACCAGCCCTCACATTGATTCACACACACACACACAAGGTGAATTCTCACAAATGGGCACATGATCTCAATCATTTGGCTAGGTGATCAAATGGTCTAATATGGATGAAAAAGAGGGTTCAATGCATCATTTTAAGGTGGCAATCACTCAAGAATCAAGGAGCTTGATCATTATGCAAAATTTATCTAAGACTAGGAGCAATTCATGCATACATGGATCCATCCTCATCATTCTACCCATTCCTAAGTGATTACAAATTCTACACCCCTTTCATTCATCTCATACCCCAAAATAACAAACACTCACATCACTCACCCAATGAACAACTCTCTTTTCTTATGACTTAACCACTAAGGACCTCTTATTCATTTTTTAAGCTCTAACACTTTTTATTTTCTCTTCCCCCACTATCTTTTTGAATCTTTTTTTTTTCTTCTTTTTTTTTTTCTTTTCTTTTCTTTTTTTTTTCTCTTTTTTTTTTATATATATAGGGGGAAAGTCTCAAACAATACAAACTAGAGCTTTTTTTTTTTTTCTTTCTATTCTAGGTCCTTAAGGCTTTTCTTTCTCATAACACTCTATTGCTCATCTTTCTCACACCCCAAACCCAAGACATTAAACCTTTAAGAAACATACACCCACTCACCATCCTAGAAGCTAGCTCAAATGATGACCCTATGCTAGCAAGAGATGAGAACAAATCCATGTCGCTCCCAGTACTCTCAAGATTTTGCACATGACAAACTATCAAAAGAGGCCTCACTCATACAAATCAATGTAGGCCTCAAAGAATGGTAAGGGTTTTAGGGTAAGGGAGTGCCATTTGGGTTAACAAAGAGTGGTACAACGGAGAAGATAACCCAAATGTGTATGAGATCCATGATCAAGTATGCAAATGCCCATATGCAAGAGAGATTAAGTTCATTTAAATCAAGATTCAGGTTGGAGCTGGTTTCAAGAACAATGCCAATATCAAGCAAGCACATGTTTCAAGAAGAGTGTTCAAAGCTCGAAGCGTGCAAGGTTTTAAAGAGATGCACAAGCTACTTGATATGCTTAACTAGGGTGTCAAATTCAGTGCAAACAAGTGTTCTTTACAAGGCATTATCAACAGCTGCTCCAAATGCAAGTGCATGCAATCTATATGATCTAGACTCAATCCTAAGAATGCAAGTGATGCAACTACATGATTCTTTATGCAATTTTCAAATTTTTTTTTTTTTTAATGGTTTTTCTATGCATATATGAATGTACAATGCAATGCATGAGACGCACAATCAACAAAGCAAACATGATTAAATACTTGGTACCTCCCCCACACTTAAATCACACAGTCTCTGTGTGAATAAGAGAGAAGGAGATACCGAAAATATGATAAAAGCAATGGTATGTACAAAGAAGGGTTGGAGTGATACCTCAAGTGGAGAGTGAAGTGTGGTAATGGGTGTCTAGAGCTTGAGCTTTGAGCTGGCCTGAAACTTCTGCCACACTTATTGAAAACATAAAGAAATGAAATAGCAAATTTATATACAAGGATAATCATGGGAATTCCTCCCAAGTGAGCTTGTTTTGAGTCACTAGCTTGACTACCTTTTCTCTTGTACTAGTGAGAAGGAGGATCCTTTCCACCTTCAAGAGTGATGATAAGGACCTGAGAGAGGAGCTCTTGGAGCTTGATGGGGTCGTTTTGAAGCTGAGGAGTGATGATGGCCCTTGCACTTGAGAATGGCTTGGACCTGCCTTTGCACTTGATCTTGTACTCAATGGCTCCATTCTTGAGCTTCATTGGGTGGAGAGTGAGAGTGTGAGGAGTCTTATCAAGAGGTGGAGAATGAGTTTCTTTCACTATCTTCTTCATGTCATGAGCAGCCTTTGTGGCTCTACTCACCTCCTCCTTTTTAGCACTTTCCAAGTGCTCAACACATAACTCTCGAGAAGACTCTCCAATAAGACCTTCTTCCTTACAAACAACAACTTCAGCTTGGGTATTCTCAATGGATGGTTCTTCACAAGTGATTGTTCCACAATACCCAACATCCATTGAAGACTGAATTGGGTAGGAGACAGCTTTGTTCACATTGAGGAGTGTGACCTTCTTGTTTGGGAAGTCAATGCAAGCTCCAACTGTTGTGAGAAATGGAGTGCCAAGGATCAAAGGAACTCTCTTCTCAATTGCCATCTTCAGAACAGTGAGGTCTATAGGAATTGTGCATGCTCCAATCTTCAAAGGAAAGTCTTTGATGAGGCCAATGGGGGTTGTAGAAGATGAATCCCCAAACATGAGAGAAGATGTGTTTGGCTCCATGCTCTCAATACCAAGACTTTTCACCATTTCCAAGGAGATCACATTCACACTTGCACCAGAATCAACCAAAGCATCATTCATAGTGATCTTACCAAGAGAGCAAGACAATGTGAATTTCCCTTGAGACTCTAGCTTAGGGAGGGACTGTGGAGGGACTGGTGGATCAATCTTCAAAATGGAGATGTCCAAAAGCTCTGCCACTTCTGCTTGGTGGTCTAGAATGTCCTTGATGAGCATCATTTGGACATGAGCTTCACGCATACCAGAAATTTCTGGGAGCCTGACCCCAACATCACTAAGATCTTTCCTGAACTTGGAGATAACCTTTTTCTGAGCTTTGGTGAGGGACCCTTTGTGGAAATGGGAGTGGCACCTCATACGGTGGTAGCTCAACCTCAGGAGCTTCTTCCAGCTTGACCTCTTTCAGCTTGTGCTCAGCTCTCCTCTCAACCGGTTTCTCAGCTCTAGGCTCAGCTCTCTGCAGATTCTTTGCTTCAACCTTCCTTTCAGCTTGTACATGAACCCTTTCCATAACTTTATACACCATCTGTGCTTCAGCTGTTGCTACAACCAATTTTTCAACTTTCCCAAACACTAGCTTCTCAATCTCATCTACCTCTTTCTCATAATCACTCAGCTCAATCTTCTGAAGAAGTAGTAGAGATGATAACATTGCAAGACTCCTTGGGATTCTTTTCTGGTTTTCCTGGTAGAGATCCCATTGAGCTCTTGGAAGATGATGGCATAGAGGCGACCTGACTCTCCAATGTGTTGAAGCGAGATGCAAGTTGTAAGAACTTGTTGTTGAGGTCAGAGTAGTTCCCATCAATCTTTGTGTGGATGTTCTTGAACTCATAAACCATTGTCTTCTCATTTCTGGCTTGAAGTTCCAAGAGTTTCTTGAACATAGAATCCACACTTGAATCTGAAGCTGGAGCTTGAGAAGAACTGCCTTGAGCTTGAGTAGACTGATTACTTTGGTTGTTGAAACCAGGAGGGTAGCTTTGCGTGGCCTGGTATCCTCCTTGCTGATTGTTGTAGTGAGGTCTTTGCTGGTAGTTGTTTTGTATTGAAAGTTGGGCTCCTTTCCTAGTACCATGTACCATTAGCATTGATGAAGCAAAGCTCTTCTTGCCCTTCCAAACCATCAACTTCATTCACCTTAGGAGGAACCTCTTGAATAGGATCACCAACAAAGCTAACCTGCTCCTTCTTGGATTGGTTTGAAAGAACCAAGTCCAACTTGTCTTGCAAAGACTTGATATCTTTCCTTGTCTGCTGGTCATCCCCTCTGTTGGCTCTATCATACTCCTCATTGTAGACTGAGTCACTCTTTGTCATGTTCTCCACCAGCTCCTCTGCATCCTGCTCAGTTCTGCCCAAGAAGAAACCATTACTAGCAGTGTCAAGCCTGTTTCTGCAAGATGGGAGAACTCCTCTGTAGAAAGTGCTGAGCAAGCTCTCCTTGCTGAAACCATGATGAGGACACTGAGCTTGGTAGTCCTTGAATCTCTCCCATGCCTCATTGAAGCTCTCTATATTCTTCTGCTGGAAACCAGAGATCTCATTCCTTATCTTAGCTGTCCTTGAGGTAGAGAAGAATTTCTCCAAAAAGGCTTCCTTTGGGAGAGAATGGAGAAATAACACTTCTCATTGGCTGATTTTTTGGAGTGACGTGGATAGGCTCAATGGAGCTCATATTTTTAGGATACTAAATGTCAAAGTATCCTAAAAAGGCTTCCTTACATCCCTCCCAAGTGGTGATAGTGTCACTTGGGACAGACCTCTCCCACTGATGTGCCTTGTCTCCCAAAGAGAAGGGAAACAGCTTCAGCTTGAATGCATCTTCAGAGACACCATTTGTCTTAGACAAACTACAATACTGATCAAACTTGTACAAGTGATCAATAGGATTTTCAGCTGCCAGGCCATGAAACTTGTTGTGCTCAATGGTGTTGAGTAGCCCTGACTTGATCTCGAAGTTGTTGTTCTCCACAGGTGGTGCTTTGATTCCCAACCTATGACCATGAATGTGAGGGCGATCATAGGTTCCAATGGCGCGAGCTTGGCGCTGTGGGTGTTGTGGTCGAAGGTTGGCAGCTCCTTGACCATTTCCCTCTTGGGCAGCTCCCAAAGGGATCTCTCCATCTTGATTCTGGTTCTGATGGTGAGCCATATCAAAACCCAATCTGTCTAAATGAGCCTGTTGCTCCTCCTCTCTCCTCCTCCTTCTATTCTCTCGTTCCAAAACTCTGATGTCTATAACTAGTGGAGTGAGGTTTGTAGTCCCTCTACTTCTCAAGTTCATACACCTGAAATGCAAAAAGAGGAAGAAGCAGAGCCAATATCACAATAAAAATAAAAATGACTTAGTCTCAAGCAAGTGACTAAATCCCAATGTCAAAATCACAATAGAACTTGAGTAATCGAACCCGGGTCACCCGCGTGACAGGCGGGAATATATTTCGTATAAAATCAGTAATCTATACTATACTAAAAGGGGGATATGAGCTCCATTGAGCCTATCCACGTCACTCCAAAAAATCAGCCAATGAGAAGTGTTGTTTCGCCACGTCAGACAGGCTGTTTCTCGGTTGGGCTTCGTTTGTTTATTGCCCAAAGCGAATGGGCTTAAAATATTGGGCTTTGTTTGCTGTAAGCCCTAATCTAATAACACACACAAGTAACGATCCCGTAAAAGTCATCGTCATCTCCGCTACCACTTCGTCTTCTTCCCTTCGATCCCGTAGAAACCGATCCCCCTCTACACATCAATGCCATCATTTACTTCGATCAATCAATTTCGTCTTGATGATTTCGTTTCAGCTCCCTCTGTTCCTCCTTTTTTATATACTGATCATCTTTTCTTTGTACAAACCCAAACCCTGTATATGATGATTTTTCACTGATTTAAATCTCAGCTTCTCGCCGGCAAATGTTCCGTTGCCTTCCATTTCAACGACGTCTCACCAGAACCTGCCGAGTCAGAGCTTCGATTTCGGCTAATCCAGTTGTGGGAGACAAGAAACATTGCTTAAGGTGAGACCTTTATTGGATAAGAGCTCCTATTTATCGATGAACAGGTATGAGTGCTAAAACTAATATTTAATGTTTTACGTTAAATTTAGTTTGTTCTTCATGCGGCATCTGTATCAATACTTGATAGTTTCGGCATCTGTTAAGTTACATTTTTTTTTGCTCATATCTCATAAAGTTCAGGCTGATGTCTTACGTAGATTTATGTTTCGATAGTGTTCATCTTGACTTCCGATACCCTTGATATACATATAGGACTTGGGGAACAAAGGTATCAGCAGCAAATACCGAAGAAAGTTGAGAGCTTGACTTATTAATGTCATCGACTGTGATTCTCTGCAGCAGTCCATTGGTAATTTCTTTATTCTTTAATGTGAGAACATTTTTACTTGCTGTTTGGTGAATAAGCCTGTTTTGGTTTTGCTAAGGATGATTTCAGACGCAACTTTCTGTTGATTCTAAGTTTCAGATTGCATCAACGTGAACCACATGAGAGCTATTACGGCTGCGCTCAAAGCTTAGAAGCGCTTGGTGTAGATGGTATTAAGTTTACCAGTCTTCTAGGGAGTTGTTGAGAAAAGAGCTGCAGGGAAATATGATGGTCCTGGTACTACGCTGTGGCAGAGATTGCTGAGAAGGTTGGACTCAAGCTTCGCGCCTCACTCTCTGTCAATGGAGCCAAACACCCGAGGATTGGCCTCCCTTACTGGGTGGTAAAGATTGGCGAAGCTTAACCATTACGGAAAGACTTTCTGTGGAGCTTCAATTCTGCTTTCTCAGATTATATGAGCAACACTCATTGTACTATATTAGTCTTTGTTTTGAATTTGCATTCTCAGTTTGTCTACTCCAGTTTTAGTTCCTGATTTTTTGTTGCAGGGAATCATATTAGGTCTGGGACCAGACATGGAGCTAAGATATCCTTCTCAACAAGCTCTCTGGCGCGGGTGAATTCCAGTGTTACGACACAAGTTTACTGCTCTCAGACAGTACACTGAATACGATCAACAGCCATTCCACTTCTTTCTTCTCAAACGGAGGGTCCTGAGAATCTCAGTATGGCGATTTCTTCTTGAGTGGTATTCGTCTCTTCTCTTCCCATGAAGACTGTTTCCTGTCTGTGGCTTCATCCGTATTTAGTGGAAGTGGAGTGTCTCTATGTTGGAAGTTCCCTCTCTTACACCAATGGCACAAACTAGGTTGGAAGTTACACCAATGTCTCTATGTTGGAAGTTCCCTCTCTTACACCAATGGCACAAATTAGGATCTCAGTCTTTTGAGTTAACAGCTGGGTTCTAAACTTCTACAGCTCTAATGGTCATGAAGGTACGAGGCAAACATAGATCTTTGCAAATCAATCACAAAGACTTGGTGAAAGCTCCAGCTAATGAAGTCTTACAAATTAACTTTCCCATTTTGGTGTATACCACCATTCTAGGTCGTGTTGATCCTATATTTCTATAGGAGCAACTTTTCTACTTTTTGATCATTAAAGCAAATCTTTATTTTCTTAGTTTTTTCCATTTTATTTTGATATATTAAGAGAAGCTTTATTGGCAATGATCTTCCAACGTTAGTTGATTGCAACCGGAGTCCAAATGATTGTATATAAAATTTAGATTGCCTATTTATTGTTGTTATCTTTTGCCAACAGACTGGTCATTGGTTATCCTCTTTTACTTGCTCAAGTATTATCTAAAACGAGAGGTACTAAACCAAATGCATTGCTAGCTTAACTTTTAAATGGGATACTATCTTCATAAAATACATACATGTTCAAAACTTTTGCTGTCTAAAGTTATTTTTGGTTTGTACAGTGCATCAATCTGCTTAACGTTACAAAAAAAAACCGATATGCATTTTGGAAAGAAAAAAACGTCAGTTTTAGTGTTTATATATATGATGTGTTACCAAAAACCGAAAACCAATGAATCTAATCATTATGTTAATTGCTTTGCCCTGCTGTTAAAGCTTCAGAAATTGAGAGATGCGAAAAAGAATAGTCCAGTACGGCAGTACCACCCCAATGTGGAATAAAGGTTTCAGAGACATAAGCCAAACATTTCTATAATTTCTATAATAATTATGAGGTTCCTTGCTATTTTAATTTGCCAACGTATTTTGGGTTTTCTCAATATTTACTTTAACAAATCTTTGTAAACATGAAGAAACCTTAAAAGGGTCTAGACAAAGTTTTCATGCATGTTGTTTAGAAGATAGTGGCAAGAAGCCAAGAACAACAACATTATGTAATTTCTTAATGTAATTATTTTCTATTTTTCAACTGTATATCTGTAATTTAGTTTCTGAAGAGACTGATTTTAAAATATTGAAAAGTTACTGGTGCTTACCTTTCAAAAAAAAACTGATAAAACCCACCTCGGGAACTTTCTTCATGGCTATAATAATTAATATATATTTTGAAAACAAATAATTAATTTGCTACCTATCGAGCAGATTATTTACTTAACACATGTTGCAATATATTTTTATGCATTTCAATTATCTAGGTAAATTTTTCTTAACATTTAAAATATTCAATTTAGAATGAACAAATGTACATTATACAGAATAAACAAATTTCATTTATAATTTATTTTAAATTATAGTTTTGTATAAATAATCGGTTATTGTTCACTACAAGTTTCACAATTTTGAACTTAGGTGATTGTTTATTTAAATTTTGAAACCCTAATAATATTATTTAAAATATCAACATCGAAACAAAAATTAATTAAACATATCAAATAAATTTTTAATATTATTTAAAATTTTCAAGCCTAAACATAATATATTTACGCTCATTTTCCGCGCGTAGCGCGGACAAAGACTCTAGTAAATATAATATTGAGAAACTAAGTTTACAAACTCATCTTATTGCCTTCTTCTCTACCAGATTCAGCATCTATATTTCCTGAATCAGTTTTGGTGAATATCTTACTACTGTCCAGTTATCGAAGTTTATAATAACATTACATATCAAACGATTGAATTTAAAGAAAATTAGATAAATAGGACATAGTTAACTTAAGCTTGTCCCATTAAGATTTAACCCTGTTCCGAAATTTGGTAGGCGCTATACATGCGTTTGGGTTGGGCCTAGCGCCTAATGTAAAAATCAGGGATTAAGCGGAGATTACGTGGAGCCTATTTTTCAGTTTATTTTGTATATTTTTTAATTAAACATATCTATAATATGTAGTTTATGTATGCACAACTAAGAAAGTTTATGTGGTGTGGTGGTTAGTGCCCTTCTTTAAGTCACAACAATCTGGGTTCAAGCCTCTAGGAAAAAATTATAATTAAATAAAAAAACTATCTACAATATCAAATAAATTAGAAAATTATAATTAAAATTTTCTATAAATATTTAATTAAATTTTGGGTGTTATTAAAATTATTGAAATATTTTAAATAACATAATTATTATTTACATATCACATGTTAAATAACATTAAACTTTGATAATTTATAAAATATTGATAAAATTAATTATTTTATATATATGTTACATATTTCATTTATTTTATTTTAAAATATCTATAGCCTATAACTTACAGCTACAACAAACTTAACTACAGCAAAAATCTCCGTAAAAAATTTACAATAACAACTTTACACCTACAACCAATTTACCTATATCTAAACTTTTACAGCTAAATTTTTAAAACTACAGTCGTACTAATCATCACCAATATCTAAACATTGAGGATGATTGATTGGACTTGGACCGTAGCTGTAGAAATTTTACTGTAGAATTTAGTCTGTAGAATTTTTTGATGTAATTATAACTAATTTAGTGGTAGAAATTAAATGAGAAAAATATAAAAAGAAAAGAGATTCATACAGTAATATTTCTTTCGCTTTAGAAAATAAAGTTCTTACACCTATTTCTTTAATTATTTGGTTTTAGCTTTAAAAACTACATAAAGAATGACTGATAATTTTTATGGTTGTAGATAAAAACTAAAGTTAAAGACTCTTGCTACATCCAATCAATCACCACCATTAAAGATATATAGTTGTGAATTATAAAATTTTAATGAAATGAAAAAAAAAATTGTAATAGTATTATTTCAAAATATGTATTATAATAGTTTAAAAGATATTAAGAAGAAACCCTAATTAATAAATTTGGTTTATAGTCTAGTTATAAAAACATTGATGATGACAACCAAACGTGGACTAATTTTGTTCGGAGAACAGTTTTTTTTTTTCCTTTTATTTAAACTAGAGCTATTTTCCGCGCTACCCGCGGATTACATATTTTAAATTTGTTTTATAGCATAGATTATATATTTTTAGTTTGTTTTATTAATATATAATATTTTGTATTATATATTTTGATAACTAAATTTGGAACAGTTTTCCTGTTACCAATTTAAATGGAATATTTTGTAATATTTCATGTTGTTAGTATGGGTTTACTTTCAATTGTATCATAGTATTTATGTTACTCTAAAGCAGATTAATAACAGCACAATCAACATAAAAAATACAATGAAAATAAATTAAGTTCTTTTTATAATTTTTAATGTAATCATTTATATTCTTTATTTTTCAAATTTATATTTGAAGCTTATGTTTTACGAATTTATCAGTGGTAATTATATATACAGTTTGGGTCATTGTGGTTAAAATGTTGAAATTTCATCACAAATAATACATGGAAACAAATTATATAATAATTTAGGGAAAATTCCATAAAATACCCAAACTAAATTTTGTTAAATTTTTTAATACTCAAACTTTTTAGCTACCCAGTTTAATATCCCAACTAATTATTTTGCTCATTTTAATACACAAACTTTTAAAACTTTTTAAATTTTGTAATAAAAGTTTTAAGTTTAATATATTGAAATTAGTTTGTTTCTGAAATAAAAAACAAATTTATTTTTTTCTTTCAAAATTAAATTTTTTAAATTTTTTTTTCTTCATAATTTATTTACCTTCTTTCTTAAATCCTAAAATAATTTTATCATATTTTTCTTATATTTTGGAGATTTTCAATTTTTTTTTTAAATCTTATTAGTACATTTAATTTTAAAAAATAAACTTTGGGTATTAAAAGGACCACATTTGAGTATTAAGAGTGATAAGAAGTTGGTCTATTGATGACGATCAAGAGAGACTTACTATCATAGGATAGAATGACACTGGCTTGATCATCAAAGAAGCATAACTTAGGCTGTTCTTGTAATATTGTGGGTTTACGATATGGGAAAATAGCTTCCATAACTGGGGTTTTATACATTTAGATAAAGCTCAATAGAGTTCCTGCTCTTAATGACAAAGCAAAGCAAAATGAAAACTTCCTAAAAAGTAAAAACATAGAAAAGGATTTTTAGAGGAACAGAGTTCTAAACAGTTTAATGAAACTAAGTAAATTCAAAACAAAAGGAAGAGCAGTAATGGCCATTGAGCTTGGACACCCCATGTATGCGAAGCTAACCATTGCAGGGTTTCTTGACGGTGCGTAAATCACTTAACCTGTTGTATGTAAGCACAAGAAAGTCCACTTACCATATAAATCACCTCAAAGTAACAATTAGCTTCAAACTCTTGGAATGAATGGAACCTGAACCTGTCTCTCTGAATCACAACTGGGTTGTCTTGAAGCTCCTCAAAGACAGAACTGTAAGTGAAACGGATGGTAAGGTTGTGATCAGCAACCCTGTAGATGTATTTGCTTTTGTTGTGAAGAAATTCATGAGCCGATAGATTGTTCCACAGTTGAGATTCCTTTGGTATCGTGCAACCCGATTTGATGAGATGAATCTCTGAATAGCTGTAGCAGCTTGTGTTCAATTTTATTAGTGAGAGGGATTGAACATGAGAAAGAAAATTAATTGTTGTATATAATCGTTCATACCTGTTCATCAATCATAAGCAGCTCCAGCCTAATTAAACTTCCCCTTTTTGATGTGTTAGTTGCTTCTCATCAGAAATATATTAAACGAAAACAGACCTCCAATTCAGCTAAGTCTGCGGAGACATCGTTAAAAATTGAGCAACAGGATCAACACCGGTAGATTTCACCGACCATCAATGTAGGAGCTTGTATGTCGTTTTAGATTTCTAGTGAGAATGAGAGTTTATATAAGTTAAAAAATGAGGGAGTTGGAAGAGTGCCATTAATTCAGATTAAAGGTGTAAAAAGGGATTTAGTGAAAGTTTAGTGGATGGATCTGACAATATTAAGAGAACGGAGAGGCTGAAATCGGAACCGTCTTTCAGATAACAACAAAGAAGAAGAACTTCATAAGTCGCCGAATTGTTTTAAGATTCAATATGACGTGGCAGTAAAATGAATTGTGATAGGCTGATTTTCCAATCCTACGTGGATAGGCTGAGAGCTCTAGCTCATCCCCTTTTAGTATACTCTTGATAATAAAAATGTATTATGTTCTCCAAGGTCCAACGTTATATTAAAGTTTCATAACAGTTCTCAGCATACAACAGTTGACCCGTTCTCGATTGCAGCATCCCTCACACCTGAAGAAGACTCGACTCTTTTTGTTGCTTTCTTGGCCTATCCATTCAAATTTCCAGAATTATCAAATACTGTATTACTTATAGGTATGAAGGAAAACAGTAAATGAACAACTTTTCCTGACCTCTTCATCCCAATTCGTAAAGATGGTGACAAGTGAAAGACATGTAACTTGAACAACCAATGCGCATATGATTCCAAGCCAAAGCCCCTTCATATCAAAATGATTATCACATTTTATTTTAGATTACTACAATTAAAATTAATGGTTATTTCGGAGAAAAGATAATGAAATTTGAGTTGATTTTATTTTAATTTACCCGACCCCCAACGTGAAAGTGAAAACCAAGTAACAAGCCTGAAGGTACTCCAACAAAATAATATGATCCAAGATTAATGAATGCTCCTATCTTCTGCCATCCACATCCTCTAGCAACCCCTATTAAACAAAAAAAAAAAAACTTAATTAGCAATAACCATACTTAACCAAGTGTCTTTACTTGTACGCAATGAAAAAAGGAACCTGAGAGAACACACTGAAGACTGTCAAGAAAATTGCCTAAGGCGAGAATCGGCATCAATGAGGCTACGTAGGTGACTACTTCCGGTTCACTACTGTAAGCCATTCCCCATATATTCCTTATCAGTATCAAAACCAATCCTATCACTATACTTTCTGCGATTGCGATGCAAATGACCACACGCACTGCAAGCTTAGCCACTCTAGGATTCCCCGCTCCTAGCTCGTTTGACACCCTCGTACTGCAAGTATTTTAAAGGAAATTCAATATGATTTTATAATAAGTTTGATATTAAGGTTACATGATTTGGGTTATATATGTTTAATTACCTTGCAGCACCACTAAGCCCAAATGGGATCATCCAGACTGTTCCTGCTGTATTAAGGCTGCACGTATATTATTACAAAATTTTGTTACGCCCAAAATTTAATTAAATACTCTTGGACTAGGATGATAAACATATTCAGTTATATGTTTTGTTTTTACCAGATTGAGAGAACAGAAGTTTCGAGAACGGGGTTTGGAAGAAGACCTGATAAGAGAACCAGAAGCTCAAAGGACCACATCTCCAAGCTTCACTCAAACAAATCAAAACTTGTGAACAAAAGGCGGTCTTGACCGCAAACAGACTAGTTATTACGGATAAATCTCCAAAACAATAAATGTTAAAGTATCCTAAAAATAGTATCTAGGAGAGAAAATCTCAAAAGTAACACTCATTGGAGAGGAGAAAACTAAATTACTCTAACTCTAAACTCTAATTCGGGAATAATCCCATCATCCCTTAAACAATAAACCATAGACCCTAATTACTAAACCATAAACTCCAAATATGTATGAAAATCTTTTTAAGTTTTAGTAAATGTTATTTTGGAAATTATTTCTTTAATGTGTTACTTTGGATAAAATGTTATTTTAGTAAACATTTGAGAGTATTTCTAACAGTTTATTTTCTCTTATTATTTTTTTACTTACCAGACCATAAGTGCAGAAGGAATAGCTAGTCTCATAAAAGGGAGGATGTCACGTAGAGCCTCCTTAGAGAAACCGGTCCAAGTCAGTGAGCAAGATGGCGATAACTTTACGTAACAGAACAAGAGTACAACGTTCAGCCAATACGAGATAGTGTTTGCGACAGCAGCTCCTTTAAACCCTAAACCAGATTTCAAAACCAAGACCCAACATAGGAGGACGTGAAGACAGGTGGTGATTCCAGAGCAGAAGACCACAGGAAACACATTGTTTTGTGCCTGCAAAAACCTGTTAAAGCATTGAAGTAGACCATATGCAAATATGCTTGGGATCATGAATCTTGCGTAGGAGCCAGCGAGTGTAGCAATGGATTTGTCTTGTCCGACAAAGAGGAGAAGGTGTTCTGTGTTAAACCAAATGATGGAGAGAGGAACAGAGAGTAATGTAAGAACAAACATTGCTCTTTGCATCTGTATCCCCAACATTCCATACATCTTTGCTCCGTATGATTGGCCACAAAGGGTATCTAACGCACTTGCTGTTCCCATCTGTTCATGAGGAAATGAAAAAAATGGTGGATTTCAGTGTTGTTTTCTTGCTTCACAAGTTTCTGTCAACGCAATTGGTAAACAAATACTCGCAATATAAAAAATTTCACATAGTGACATTATTTTCTGTTTTAAAGTTTGTCAGGTTCGCTTAAAGTTAAAGTAGGAAAAAGGAAGTATTAGAGATATTACATCCCACATCGGAAATTCTAAAGGACATTAAGTAAATATAAAGGGTTAGGGTCAATCCACTAATTACCAATTGGTTTTAAGTTTGAAATCCATAATTAATCCGAATCTAATATGGTATCAGAGCCCAGATCCTAAAATACATGAAACCCCTAATTAATATTAACCCTACCCGACCGGGTTTATAGGTCGTAGTTAACTCTTCCCGACCGGGTTTATATGTCGTAATTAACTCGCTCGACCGAGTATAACTGTCTTAAAGTTCCGAGATTTCTGGTCGATAAGAGCCATCATCTCGAGGAGGGATATTAGAGATATTACATTCCACATCGGAAATTCTAAGGGACATTAAGTAAATATAAAGGGTTAGGGTCAATCCACTAATTACCAATTGGTTTTAAGTTTGAAGCCCATAATTAATCTGAATCTAATAGGAAGAAAAATATATATACCTAATATGCACAATGTTTATAGAAGACTTTGATAGCTTCGAGTTTTAACTTTTGTCCGGTAAAATGACAAAGTTTTTTGTTGTTATTAAAAAACTCAGGAGTGGTAGAAAAGATGCCTACGCAAGTTGAATATTGAAACAAGGTGGCCTGATAAGTCCATACTATACAACTTTCTATTTGTATTATGAATGATGTATAAATCATTAATATTTCTATTTTTAGATGTGAAAACGGTAGATTAAAATCGAAAGGTGTATAAGAAAGGAATTAAAGTTACCCTATAGCCAATCAGTTTAGTATTCACTAATTTTTGTATAATAAAATTTCAAGAAATCAAGATACATGCTTAAGTAGAAATCAATATAAGATATATGTAAAGTGGAAGTGAGGAAAACTAACGAGGAAACTGAAGCCAGTGACGGAGGCAAAAGAGGTAGCGATGGAGGCAGCAGAGAGAGGAAGAGAGCCAATATGGCCGACGAACATGACAGAGATGACTTGAAGACAAAACTGAAGAAGACTGACGCTGATTAATGGACCCGATAGCCATAGCTGCTTCTTCACTTCTTCTTTTACACTACTTTTTTTCTCTTTCTCTCCGATAAGAGGCCATGATAATACATTCTCTCCTGTTTCTCTCTCTTCGCTCATTGTTTTTTATCTATGCAAAGAAATAGCAAGAGATATTGACGAGTAAAAAGGATCTTTCATGTCTTTAAGGGGTTATTGTGTTTGGTTTGGTCTCTCTCTCTCTCTACTGATGTGTGGTGTGTGGGGACTAGTACTTTTTATTTGTTTTTAAATTGGTCAATTGTAATATCTGGTTATTTGACACAGGGACATGCAGCGTAGTGATTTAAATTAGTGTATGTCACCCACTCATTTGGTGGGCTATGTTTCTATTTGTTTCAAAATTCAACTTTAAATATTTACTAGATTTTGGTATATTTTTTTATATCTTTTAAAAATTTAAGTTTTATATTTGTGTTTTTAATCATGTTTTATTTTTATCTATAATCATATTTGTGTAAAATATATATTTTTAAAATTATTAGTAAAATATTTTAATAATTGTATTATAATAATTGGACCAAATAACCAATCTGAATTCTATCTAAAATAAAAGATATCAAACCAAGCCATAACCAACACAAACATATAAGGGAATCTAAATTTTTATAATTGAAGATCCTAACCAAACTTTGAACGAACCGAACCAGAAATTCCAAATATCTAAAAGATAAGTATATATATATATATATATATAAATATTAGTCATGCATTCTGTTCGTCCATAGCTAATGGACCATTTATGCCAGCTCACTCGGTCAGTGGATCACATCTCATCTAACAAGTAACAAGTGGTGCGTTAATTTTCCAAAACCCGAAAGACTTGTTTCCTGACTCTGTAATCACCATATGTATTTTTCACGTTTTCTGGTCTCAGTCGCACGGTATCGTAAATCACTTTCCGACATGTCATCCATCCTTCCACTACTCTAACTCAAATACACTTAACTTTGGAGTTCTAAACGGATGTGTGATGCAAAAGGTAAGTAAACTTTGATAACATAGATAGTCAAATCAATCTTTTAAGCCTTTCCATATATTACAACTCGAGATGTTATAATTCACTCTCTCTCAAGGAATGCAACGTCCACGTCGAGTCCCACGACAGGTCTCAAGACGACTCTCGGATCAGAACCGATATTGCTAACCAGCTCTGCTACTACTTGTAACGCCCCAACTTTCCACGGCTAATGGGCCACCCACGCCTGCTCACTCGGCCCGTGGTCCCATCCCATCTGACGGATGGTGCTTTAATTTTCCAAGACCCAAAAGACTTGTTTACTAACCATGTAATCGTAACATAACATTTTCTTGTGTTTTTGTCTCACTCGCACGGTATCGTGAATCACTTCCCTGTAGATCACCCATTCTTCCACTTCTCCAGTTCAAACACGCTTAACTTCGGAGTTCTAAACGGATATGTGACAGAAAAGATAAATCAACTTTGATAATATAGGTAGTCAAATCAATACTTTTAATTATTTTCATATATCATAACTTGGGATATTACATTTTGTAACTATTATTACTCAATTAATGAAATTTTTTATTCCCAAGCGATATCATCTCTTCTCAGGATTTTGGATTGGAGTCATGGAGAGGGGGGGTGGGCATACTTATTTTTTATGGACCAACGATCAATTCATACAACCAAAGATAATTAATCACCAAGATGTTCAAATAAACTTTGGGTCTTATGGTTTGGAAATATATCCACAATTCAGACTTTATATAGGCACAAAGAAAAAACCGATAAAACTAATGTCTGAAGTAAAGATCAAGTTCGACCCGGTTTCAAAGAGAAATGTCTTTGCCCATATCATAAGCATATACTACACTCTTCAAAGTCAAATTCATGGCAGATGGTCAATGGTAAATATCAGACAAAGAATCATTCAAAATGAACTTAAATTGAGTTAAAAAGTGTAGTTAAATTTATATTTTCTAAGTCAAAGGAAGTAAAGTGATTGTGGAGCCTCACATATGTTTATTTCCAAGTGTAAAGAGGATGCTCTTGTTACTAAGAACTTGGTTCCTGGTGAAACCATTTACGATGAAAAGAGGGTCTCAGTTCAGATATTCACTCTTAAGGACTGGTGTTTTTTCATGGTTTTCTCTCTCATGGATACTTGAAAGTTCGAGTATTTATTTATTTTTTGCTTAGAGAAAGTTTTGTTGGTTTTGGTTCTTAATAGTTTTAGCTGCTTGAATTTGCAAAACGGAGATGGAACCAAGGTTGAATTTACAGACCATTTCCGCTCTAAGTTAGCTGCTGCGATTCTCGGTAGTGTTGATCACATTTGGATTGTACGTACTATTTATTTCACATCAACACAAAGAGTCTGTTGTTTTATAGTTAAAAGAAAGTCATGTTCTTGAATAAAATTATGGAAAGTTTTGTAGAAACATGGTGCCAAAGTTCTTTACCTTGGTGGTGCCTCTTGAAAAACTATCTCCCATGTCTCTGATATTGTTGGCCCTGTAAGTGAATCCTATTATTAGGATATAGAAAGGAGATTCTCATTCATTATAATATATTCCTTAGATCAATCATCATAACTCTGTATATATGTATTCTGTAATTACCTCCTCTTTTATATATTGTGAGCATTGCTCTAGTAATGAAATCATCAAATACCATTAACCTAATATGGTATTAGAACACTAGTGACTCTTTTATTTTTCTTTTTTCTTATGCGGCTTTTTCTTTCTTCTCTCTCAGATTCATTCTTGAGTTTTTCTTGGGTTCATCCTCATGTCTGATATTGTTGGCTCTATAAGTGAAGCCTATAACTAGGATATAGAAAGGAGATACTCATTCATTATAATATATTCCTTAGATCAATCATCATAATTCTGTATATGTGTATTATGTATTTACGTCATGTTTTATATATTGTGAGCATTGCTTGATAAATTCTTATTATTTTGTTTCCTTTTAAAAAAAAATTGAATATGAAATAACAAAATACTATTGGTTGGTGAACCTACAAGTTCATCCTAAGGGGTAAACCCAAAAAAAAACTTCTTATTTATTACCTTAATCTTCCTCTACAATGGCAATCAACAGCCCTAATCATACCTCCTCTGCGGAGACAACCACCTTGTTTAACACCAAGAGATCCATTAAGTACTCTTTTAACGGTGAACATGTCTAACATCACGAAATTGACTAACCTCAATTACTTGATATGGAGAAAGCAATATATATCTTGTTGAAGGTCTGGTGCTCCATGGCTTTCTTGCTGACACACCTATGATTTCACCAAACACGGTCAACACTGAGATCCAGATGGCTTCTATCGCCAATCACTACTCATCTACAAACAGGGTTTCAAGCCCAGCGACTATGGAGCAGCTCTAGAATTTACTGGCTCAAACTTTTGAGAATCCAACAAGGGATCACATATGTCAACTCAAGAATCAAGTCAACAAGTGTACTAAGGGGACGAAATCCATCTCTGAATACCTCAGGACCACCGAATTGAAAACTGAAGAGTTTGCGGAGCTTGGAAAGCCAATGGATATGGAGGACATGACAGATAACTTTCTTGCTGGTTACCCGAATATTACAAACCAGAGATCGATGCCATCCACGGAAGAGAGACGTCGATATCCTTTGCTGAACACCATGAACGTCTTCTGAACACAGAAGCCATGATACTCTGTAAGGAACCAGTTGCTGTCCTGGATGTTCATATTACAGCGAATGTTTCAGACACACGATCTTGTAATTCGACACAACAAACACAATAGAGACCTAACAATCATAACAATCATAATAACAGGCAAAGCAACAATCAGGTCTCTTACGACCGCTTCTCACAGCCATATTTAGGAAGGTGCTTAGCCTGTGGAAAAAAATGGACATAGTGCAAAATATTTTCCCGAGTTTCAAATTGTTCGTAGAAACTCCACCCACCATGGTAGTCTTCTCAACCATGGCAATAACAGCCACAGCCACAAACATGGCAACCCATGGCTAATGTAGCAGTGAAGAACCGTAACTCCTCCACCTGGTTACTCGATTTTGGAGCGTCACACCACATGACATCTGATATCGCCAATCTCTCTCTTCACACACCATACAATGGTGGCGATGATGCTATCCTTTGTGATGGTTCTGGTCTCAGTATCTCACACACTGGTTCATTATTACTTCCTTCTTTAACTCAAACTTTTTTTATTAATAACATACTAGGATCGGCCCGCCCTACGGGCGGAATGTAAACTAACAAATAATATAAGTAGTTAGATTAAATACTTTATATATATTTTATATAAATTGTTATTATTTTAAAATATACATATTAGCTAAATCCCTGAAAAATCTCTGAGACTCTTCTCTTTTTCATCTTTGTTAGTAGAAAATCTTTTTTTTTTCATTATTGTTAGTAGAAAAGAAACAAACTTTTAACTAAATTTACATAATTTTTTGTTTAATATGTATTGAAATTGAAACTGAAATGAAGTATTGTATTGCATCCTGAATCTATAGACTCAAACATGGCGCTACGTCCTTAGTTATAGTCTCTCAGGTCATAACCCATCGATCCATTAAACCAATAATAACAGTATATGCGATTGTGTCTCGATCATGTATTTTACTGTCTGTGAGGGTTTTTTGTGGCCTAAGCTGGGCATAGATACATATCCAAATCTATCATCCAAAGCAACTTTTTTTCTACTTCTCAATCACCTTATTCCATCAATGCTACCTTTCCTGCAAGTTATTATGTTCTAATGATCAATCTAGATATCTCAAAAGAAGCGAATAAGGTGCTACAAATAAACTCTCTCTTCACTTCGAAAATATAATTTGAAGCTCTATGAAATCAAATACATATTAGCGCTCAAATTCTGTCGACAAAAAGCAGAGGAAAATGAAAAACATAAAGATTAATATGTCTGCACTAAATTAACATATAGCTTAGCGTGGAAAAAAGATCATAAGCACCAACTATGTAGCTTATGCATGCATGGAGACCTAGCCCCTGTTACTATAAGCATGTAATTTTGACCAACCGCAGATACATAATGTGAAGCAACTCTCTATTACTCAATAAGATAATTATAGATAAATACATTAAAAGTATTTGATATGATTGGTAAAATGGTCATAGAAGGGGTTGAAAGAACTATCTCAGGAGGTATGAACCCAATAGTCAATCATAAACATGAACAATGGATACTTTTAAGCACAAAGGAAAATATAGTCTTTCATATTTGTGATCAACTTATTAAACTAATTAAAATTAGATCCAATGGTGATGGATTATAATATAATATATGACATCAAAGAAAATGATCAATAGATATGCAAGTATATCTCAGTAAACTCTGTAAAAAACTTAAAATCTTGGTATAAAACTTTAACATTTTTACCAAAAAAAAAAAAGTTTATAGCTGTGTCCATGGTGTGTTTTTGGAAGGATGTAATATCTGTATCGTATGTTGATGTGTTTATGTTCTCAGAAAGTTGATATTTTTGGTTTAATAATACTCACCTGATTGAAACGTTTATATGTTATGGTTATGGAGAGTTGTTATTTTTTGTGTTGTTATTGAAATGCCTTTGTATATTTGATGGATTAACAATATTGATATATTTATGAGAGTAATTATTTTTATTGACTATGATGAAACTATTATAGTCTATTACATTTGATATGTCAGTGACAAACAACCAAATGCTTTGCTCGGTTAAAACTATATATTTTTATATATGATTATTATTTGCTTAGAATTTACTATTAATTGAGTATGCATGCTGTTGGTGTAGAAGTTAATATCATATACTCCTATTAACTTATGTGGTGCATTTAATATTTTTTTATTTGATTGGTTATATATTAAGTGAGTAGGTATTAATTTTTTGAAAGTTGTGACTGACATGTAAGAGTAAATTGTAGGAAAAAAATCTTAGTGGGTTTAAATCATTTTTAGATTTTACGTATATGTCGTCTGCTGAATTTTTAAAAAGATTATAAATTAATAGACTATTCAAATTCCCAATGAAATTTTGTGATCGAAGTTTAAATATTTATAACAAAATATAAATTATTACAAAACCATACGGAAAAATCTCACTATATATATATATGTGTGTGTGTGTGTGTGTGTGTTTAAAGTAAACTATATACCATATAAAACTAAATAAATATTTAAACTTTGATTTTTTAATATTTTCACTGAATTTTTAAAAAAAATTATGAATTACTAAAACGATTTACTATTTAAATTTTTATTAATATATATTGCTTTTCATCATAATATTGCGAGTGAATATTTTCTTACTTAAGAATATTATGGATGTACAATCTAGTTATTTTGTTGTTAAAAACTATTACTATTATATTTATGCGTTTCTAATCATGTTAGAATAATTATATTTGCTGTATGAATAAGGTTCTGTTGATTTATTTGAAATATATTTATTATATTTGCTGTATGAATAAGGTATGCCGATATATTCCATGGATGTATAAAATCATTTGAGCAATGAAATATGTATTAGGGAATCTGTATTTGAAACCAATAATTTGACTTATGTGTAAATGTTAATATGATGATTTTCATCAAAATGGGAAATGTAAAACTATAAGATGAGACAGAGTTGTTTGTTGACGAAATTAAAAATAAAAGTCAAGAACGTATCCAGTTCGATGCTAACTTCTGTGTCTGTGGCCATTTATATACGCTGGTTTAATAGGCTATTGGAAGCATCATGCATTCCACGCAGGTTCTCTAGCTTAACTTTATCCATTTTTTATCTCATCCACCTCTCTCTCTCTCTCTGCTTCTCCATCTCCATCTCCACCGCCTCCTACTCGTGCCCAATTTTCCTCTCTTTCAGCTCCAATGCCTTCCTTCTCGTCAACTCCTCCTTTTCACACACGATCTTCACCGGATCATCCTACACACATGATGCTTCTTCTCTCATTTTCTTCACCTTCGCAGATACTCCCTTCACTCTCCTCTGCTCCGTGCTTTATCTCCTCTATCACCGACCATTTCCGACTCTTCCTGTTCCTCACTATCTGCGATCTATCCATTTTCCTAACTCTGCCGCGTAAAACAGTTCTACTGCTCCAGACCATGCTGACTTGTAACCTGACCCAGTTGATCGAGATGGCTGCAGCGGTTGTGATAAGCATACATCTTCTTAAAGAAAAGATGTTGAGCTGAGCAGCTTCTTGACCTCATCTTTCAACTTGGGGGTGAGATGATCCATTATCTCGAGCAATCCTTCATCTTTCATGACATGAAATGCTTACGACATGGACACAACAACTTTGGGATCCATACAGAAGCTTTCTAGACAAAGCTTACTCAAAGTTATTGTTTTTGAGAAAGTAAGTTGAATGTGAATCACTGACACATTCACTAAAGCCTTAAAAATTGTGAAATCAACCCATACAAGCTCACCAGTCACTGCATTATGAGAGATATAAGAAGAAACATGAATTAATGCAGGCTTTGCGTATCCTAACATATAAATTCGAAATAGAATAACAAAGTATATCTTTCAATTTATCAAACTAAACTCACCAAAATCCTCCCGTAGATACTCACCTGTCGTTTGTTGCAGGTGTTTTTCCTAGATCGCGGTGTCAGGCTTCCAGATCGCGGTCAGTACAGATCTCGATGTAAAACCTATAATTTGAACCAAGTGGTTTAAATGCAAATTCGAAACAGGATGTTAGCGAACAGAGATACTGATCCACTCACAATGAGTTTGTTCTCCAGCGAGTAGTCGGACGCGGAGATTTTCTCGAGATTCATCATCAACGAATCAATTCTCGATTGCTTCTATGCAAGTCTCCCGTCGAGCTTTTTTCGCAAGTCGTATTCAAGCTCTTTTGCTTCCTAACCTCAGCGAGCATATTCTCCACTTGCAGAGACCGACTCAGCTCCTTCCTCAGAGAATTCCGCTTCAGCTCCATTAACTCCCTAAGCTCCTCCAACTTTGCCGTATCTACTCTTGTCGTAAGGACGCCGACTAAACCCTAATTCTTCATCCTAATTGTTGATTAGCAAGAATATTAGTTTATACAGGAATTTTGAAAGCCGGTTAGCATCATGGTTGCCTAATCAACAATTAGGATGAAGAATTAATAAAAATAGGAAATTAGTAGCACACAAACAGATAAGAAGATCTAGTTAACAAATCAATTCTAATCGGAATATATTATCAGAAAACAGAATTTATATTAGAATAACAACTATCCAAAAGAGGATCTAGTTAAAAAAAGAACAAAAAAATATAGAAGAAACAATATAGAAGAAACAGCAGTAAGACTCACCGGAATATATATAAACGAACAAAGATCTATCCCCTTTGATTAGTATGCCAATAGAAGAGAGAACGAAGTGGAGATGTGAAAGAGAGAACGAAGTGTCACATATTTATACGGAAACCACCACCGCCTATCGGGATGAAATTAAGCATTGAAGTCGACATGCGGAAGTGAATCAAGGAATTTAAGACGAAGTTGTAACTCCAGCAGGTTGAATATCCATGGAGGAAGCAGGAAGGACAGGAGTCGCCCATTACGCAGTTAAATGAAACAGTGTGTTTCGATCAATACAGACACGTGTTGTGTTGTGGTGAGTTGAATTAGTGACCTGGAATCCTAGGTGGCTTTACCAGGAGAGATTAAACTCTTCTTTATATAAATAGAACTAGGGTTGGCCCGCCCTACGGGCGGGAAGTTAAAATAAGAAACTATTTTATATGACTATATACTAATTTTGAAACATTAAAAAAACCAATGTAGATTGAAATCGATATTATGATTTCATAAATGAACAAATAATGAATAGAATTCTGAGACTATATATTGGTATTTTAATTGAGATGTTTGGTTATATTCATTAGTTATTCCGGTGATTTTTGTTTGGTTATATGTGTGAATTATAAATTTTCATGGGATTGCTTTCTGTAGAATGTAAGGAGATTGGATTTTAAAGCCGTTGCATTTGCCTAAATTTATAATACTGTATTCAAAATGGTTCAAAAGAGAGAAGTGTTCAGTTTTGATTCATGCTGGTAAGGTAATTTTTATTTGTTTATTTCACTTGGTTATTGTGTTTTACAGGCTATGCAATTATTATTATTTTTTATTTCCACTTTTTATAGAAGAATTATGGTAGAGTTTATTCCCAGTTACAGTATAATGTCAACGTCGCACAAAAAATATTGATGCTTGGCCAAGATATTGTAATCATATGTCCAGTGTTGTTTTAATGTTTAGTTACTTTTATTTTCTATTTATAGACTGTTGGGCTCTTTTTTACTTAATAGGTTGTAATCACTGAATGTAGCTATTACTTCAACTACTATATTTATTTTACATTTCATTCACTATGCTTGTGAACTTAACATTTGAACTCATGTTCATTGTTTAGATTTGATCTGTGGTTTTGTTAAATAGATTTGGATAGGGTCGGCCCAGGCTACACCCGATATTTTGTTATATTATTTATTTTAATTATATTTTCTATTTATTTCAGTATTATATATTTATATATATTTTAATATTATTAAAACATAAATAATTAGACAATTTTTCAAAAATGTAGGTTTTTGTCTAAAAGATTTGAATTTTTACGATCCAAAATTTGTTATTTCTTATTATTGAAAATTATATATTGCATGATGAAAAACATATAAATGAATTAAAGTGTAGTTCAATCTGAATATTTTTATCTTATTTATTGAAGTTTGCGTAAAACAAATGTTACATAAATGTTACAGGTACAGTTCATTTTTTAAAGATTTAAAACCATTAAATTTATAACTTTCAATTATTAGGAAATTTATTTTTTGCATTTTATTGTTTTTATTAAAAAAGTTACAACAAATCTGTATTTTGGTTAAAAAATTGTCTTTGAATGTCATATGGTAATACATGATATGTAAGTGAAGTTTTTTCTCTCACATAATCTACGAAATAGGCTTGCATGATTATATCATCAATCTATTACAAATGCTTCATGTTTTTATGTATGTAACATTAACTATTTACTAACTAATTCATGCTAAAATGGTTTTGATACAAAGGTCATTTAGTTTGTCTTGTTTCAGTATAATTGCTCTTTCATTCTACTGCCACTATCAAAGCCAGGTCAGAGACGAACTCGTAAAGATTATGTAACAACCAAAATATAAAAATCCATGTATCAGACTAAAAGCAGAAAAAACAACAATAATCTAACCTCTAATACCATATTAAAAGATTTTATAGAAGGCTCATTTGGCTAAAATCTCAGTCATTCACGCTCTTCGACCTGAGTTCAAAGCCCTCTTCCACCATGTTTTAAGAATTTTTTTCATTTTCAAAATAAAATACCATACTAAAAACTTGATCTGATAACAAAGCTCAATGTGCCGCGGTATATTTGCCTTAGACCAATAGAAAAACTAAAACAGATGCAATCATCAAACATAATTTAAATAAAAATTCATTGATTAATAGTCATAGATATAGCTGAAAATTATGGAGTCGTCTTATTCTTCAACCACCATCTCGGTAACACGGACTCAATCTCTAGAAAAATTTAGATATTTTAGTTGATAAACGATTGAACAGTAGTTTTGCAGAAGTGGTTTATTTTAAGACAAAGAATCAGAGGTCCATGGGTTGCATAGTGGTGCTCTACTTCAGCAAGAGCTTGTCTAAGACCATCTAAGAAGCCTTGATACATTTCAACTTGGCAAAGGAACACACTGGTTTACCTCGTCAGAGCACTTATGATAGTGCTGATGGCAGTAATCTACTTCGATATCTGATGAAGGGAGAGCCTGCATAGTGAAGGAGACCTTAAACATGTCTCCGGCGACTCCTCTTATCTTCCTCTGCGTCATCTTCCCACCACAGGCTCAGTCTCCCTTCTCACCTCACCTCGCCACGAACCACTGTGTGATGACCTCGCCACGAACCATCCGTAGTTGTTATTTCTGAAGCTGCGACCAAAGCTCCTCATGCTTATCGCCAACACCATTTACAGATGCGAACTCTCAGAGCACACTGTGACACGTCGAAACCGGCGGCGAGCTTAGACTGGAACCTGGAGAGCCGGTTAGCACTGATGCTCGCTTGCATCATGGTATTCTGAAGCATATTTTTATTCAGAGGGAAAAAATAAAGATTCAAGAGGAGAACAAAATGAAAACCCAGGAATGAAGAATAGATATGCGACCATACATTAATAATTACGCAGGAATATTTTAGAACCAGGAATCATATATATAATTTTATTCGGTTTTTTTAAAATATGAGATTCAAGAGAAGAACATAATTAAAAACCAAGAAATATAATTATAGAAATCTCGCCGGAATATTTTAGAACCACGAATCATATAAATTTGAAAACTCGCCGGAATATGTAAGAACCACGAATCATATAAATAATTTTATTCGTTTTAAGAAAAATATGAGATTCAAGCAGAGAACCCTAGAGCTACATCAGCCAGACTTCAGCTCGGAGAAGAAAACCCTGGATGTAGCATATCAAAATTTAAGACAACAAATGTAAGAGAATAGAGGAGAAGATGAGTAGAAAGGAAGAGATCTCATACCTTTTTATACTGAAACATCGCCGACTCTCACATCGAAGAAGACAATTGAAGGCGACGTGGTGGGGATTGAAGCCAAACCATTTACTCGGGCCGTTATGGCCTTATGGGAGAAGAACATATGGAGGGTCACGGAATCGTCGTCGGAGAGGGGAGGTGGTGGACGTTGGTTTCTTATCAACACATTAGGGCAACAGTCGTATCGGGCCAACTTCTTTTAATCATGATTCGTAAGCCCAGAAAATAGCAGCCTATTAAGCAGGCAACTTAATAAAACTCTGCGTATCCTACGTGTCATCGCGAGAGCATCCCAATTTCCAGCCTGGATCTGACGTGGAGGCCTTTAGGAGAGAGTAGGGGTCTTCTTTATATATAAAGATTGTGTATCCCTGCTTTGGATAAAAACTTAATATGAGTCTTTCAACTATGCTCGACTAATGGTGTTGATGTGACATTTTACTCTCAGGTCAGTGTTATAAATGATATTATCTCTGAATCATATGATATGATATCGTTTATTATAGTTTGCTATTATTGGATGACATTATAATTAAAATAAAATAATTAAAATTAGATTTATAATTAAAAATACAATTATTTTATTAATAAATTAAAATAGGCTTACTAATAAATTCTGGTATAGAAAGTAAATCAATTTTTTAAAAAAGAAGTAAAACCAGAAAAAGCCTAAGCCTAAGAGCATCCATAATAGTAAAAACTCCATTAAGGATCTGAAAAGAAAAACAAATCATTGATATTTTATTTCAATTAATTTAAGTAATTAATTTTTATACCTTTTTAAATTTGAACTAGTATAAAAATGACACATGCATGTGTGGATTTTTATAAGAGCACCTCCAATAAGAGAATTCTACCCATTGAAGTTCTTTTTTTTTACCCATTGAAGTTCTAAATATGCATGTGTATATGTATGCGTATGTACCTATTATATATATGTATGTAATTGTTGGGTCCGTCACTTTACGGGAAACCCGACCCAAAGTTTCTTAAATTTTTTTAAGAAACTTTGGGTCGGGTTTTTCGTAAAGTGATGGACTCCACAATTACATGCATATACATAATATATACATACACATATACATATTTAAAATTCCAATGGATAAAACTAGGCTTGGGCAAAAAAACTGGAACCGAACCAAAATATCCAAAATGAGGACCTTTAAATACCCGAATGGTTCCTATATTTCTATATCCGAAATAACCGAATCAAACCGGAACTGAACCGAGAACCGAACGGGTACCCGAATATATAAAAATATTATTTATATATATATAACATAACTAAATATATATTTTTAACTAAAAATTTCTTAAAATATTTGAAGATAACTACATTATTATAAAATATCAGAACTACCCAAAATATCCAAAAGTATTCGGATAACTTTATCCAAAATATCCAAAGTAATCCAATATATTAAAATTTATTATCTAAATCATCATAATTATTTGATATTTTATTTTAAATAACCAATATTTTATCCAAACTACCCGAACTATCCGAATCTGAACTGAAACCGAATGAGAACCAAATTATTTCAGATATTTTCCGGTTTCTAGTTTTACTATCCGAACCGAACCGAACCCAAAACTATACGAACCAAAAAGAATCGAAAATAGGTTAAGTACTCAGTGAATCCTCTAACCCCTATCCGAACTATCTGAAACCCTAAATACCCAAACCGAATCGAACCGATACCCGAAATGCCCATGCCTAAGTAAAACCTCCCACTGGAGGTAAGACTCTTAGGGCATCTCCAAACCACCACTATATTTGCCTCTATATGATATAATATAGTAAAATCTATTACATCTCACATATATTTCTTCCTCTAAAATAGAGATTACTATTTTCTCCTCTATATTTAGGGGAAAAAATAACATTCCTCTATAATAGAGACACAATTTTTTATTTACACAATAGTCCTTTTAAATTTTTGTGTTTATTACTAAAAATACATGTTTATGTAGAAATACATTATTTTACATATAAAACCCAATTATTATTTTTTGTTTATGTAATATTCTTAATTTTTACAGATATAAGTAAAATAAATAAATATTATTATTATTATTATTTTATTTGAAATTATTATTATTTTATTTGAAATTCAAACTATTTTTAAAAATTGTACTTAAATTTTATATTTGAAAATAAATTATTAATTATAGTTTAATTATTAAAAATTTCACATAGATTTTACATATTGGTAACATATTTAAGTTAAAGAAACTTAATATTCAGATAAATTTCTTCCGGATCTACAAAGATCGTTAGAATATTGTCCGAACGAAATGGTTGGACATGGAACTTTTTGATTTTATTACTGGTTGCTTCAAATATCATGATGAAGAAAATCGATTCCAAGAGTTTTTAAATCGATTCAAAAAAATCAAAGATAAAAAGGTCATTTATGATTTCATAATGCATTAATTGATTATTTATGAGAAAAATATAGTAATAATGATGGTTAAATAATGTCTACTTTGTTTCATTATTTTTGTTTAATGTTTTGTAATAAAATGTTTAAATTAAATAATATTGCGCCTTTATGAAAATTTTCTAAAAGATATAATGAATGCATTAATTTTCAATATTAATAAGTTAAAGGATGCTAATTGTAAAATTTAAAAAAAAATCATATATATTATAGAGTTTCTCTGTTATATAGGAATAAATAGAGAACTTTTTCAGATACTTCTCTTAGCTTTTTGCATTTTTTATTATTTTTAATTTTGGAAACTTGTATTAAAACGTACTCTAAGACCATCTCCAATTGTTTACTCTATTTTTCACCGTAAAATAGAATGACTCTATAATAAAGTTAGAGTTTGCTACAATGATACTCTATTTTAGAATAGAAAAAAGAATAATGAAAAAAAAAACAATTTACTGTATATTTGGAGTAAACTTGTTTTTCACTGAAAAATAGAATACCATTTGAGCACTTTTACTCTAATCTTCTATTTTAGAGTGAAAATAGATTGAGGTTGCCCTAATGTCATGTTCTTAGCTTTGGACCACCATCCTCCTCCGTCCAGTCTATGGTGCTTCCTCAGGCGACGCCGTTCCCAATGCTTACCTATTCTTGGTATCAAAACCCGGAGCAACACGTAAACCAAAAATATAGTTGAGACTTTTGAATCCAACCCAATATCTTGTCTTTGTAGACCCAAGCCCTGGTTTATCTTTCTTTCGACGAGTGAGCAACTTTCTTGACCGTAGATGGCATCAAGACGTCACAGAGGAGAGAGGCATATAGGGGCGTCAGGGAGCAGAGGAGCCGCGTTACGGAGCAGAGGAGGAGATGAGGCGTGTCACATAGCAAGGGGGAGAGGAGGCGACAGAGGAAGAGTCAAGATTTCGTCGGCGTCAGCTTCAACTCTGCATCATGGTCGCTGTCGTTGGCAGCTTTACAAGCTTCTCCAAGAGCCTTCTTCACTCTCAGGGTCACGAATCTTATTCTCTCAATTGATTGTGACCAGGGGCAGACGGAGACTTTACGGTACGGGTCATGTTCCCCCAACCGTTTTCTGTTAGTTATATATATTTTTAAGTAAATTTGATCAAATATCTTTAGTTTTGATGAATCAATTGAAAAGTACTCCTGATTCTATATTGTTTTGCGAATTTTTTGGTATTGTGCCTCCATTTAAAAGAGTCTCTAGAACCGCCCCTGTTTGAGACAGAGACGAAGAATAGATTAAGAGAGATCAGAGTTTGCAGATCTCGTAGGTAGAAGAGAAAGAGACGAGAAAGAGTAAAACAAAAGAAAAACTAAATTAGAAAAGCTAAATATTTTTGTCTGTTAGATTTTGTTGATCTAATGGTGATAATTACTTAAATGGTGATCTACGCCAATTGCAAATCACTGGCCTTTCAATTTTAAAGTGGATGCTTTACAAGATTTTTCATTTTATAATTACTAGGAGTATTTACCCCGCGCAAGCGCAGAGTTGTGTATTGCATGTTGAGGATAATATTTGATGTATTGTATATTTTTTCCGCTAAATCGATGTAATGCATATTTGTATGTCGAAAATAATATAACATGATTTTCTAGACTTTATTGTTTTCTTTAGCCTAACACTAATATTTTATCTTTGCTAAGAGTTTGAGTTCTTGTGATTGCTCACCTTTCTCGCCAGCTGTTATATTTCTTCCACAGTTGGTTCCCTTCGTTATTCTTAAGTGTTCTTATTATTGATTGTACATGTATATTACATAGCTATTATCTAGGTAAAACATATCACATGTCCTGACCGCTTAGAGGTAATTTCATTCTCTTTATGTTGAACACCATCCCTCGTGTCTCTTGACTCTACTACAGCCTCCGTTTGTAAAAGAACTTGTCAGAAAGTCATAACATATAGAGATGTCTACTTTGAATATCTTGATATGTCAACCTTATTTGTTTCCATTGCAATTTTAGAGTTTCAGGTGAGGGTAGATGGCTTTTGTGTCGTGGTATGGCAGTGTTCCCTAGATTTCTTTTTTCTTTTTATCTTTTTTTTTTCTGGTAGTCTCCTGACTATTATTACACTGTCTGCACAAAAAATAATTAAATAAAAATCAGTGATACAATATCTTGCTTACCTATTTTCATTGAAAACCCTTTTAAGTCATGTTCCACATTGTTTTATCATCTATGCAACCTCACCTTATCGCTGATTAGGTGTTCTGGGGCTTGGAAGTAGTCAAGCTGGTGATTGTTGTGGAAAGATGAATCAGATGATGATTGGTGATTTTGTAGAGTTTGGTCATCGAAATTTTTTGAAAACTCTATGATCCAATGTTGAAGTTGAAACCTTCTTCTAAGAGATGCCGGTAGTGGTTGGCTCAGGCTGCTTGTATGAATATGTGGACCGCAGAGCTCTATTCAGAACAGTGGAGTGAGAAATAAGTTGAGAGTTAGTAGTAGGGATTTAAGTAGCTTCAAATCGTTACTTAAAAAAAAAGTAGCTACAAATCATTGTTATGAGTAAACAGGTTACAAAGCATGTTGAAAGACCGGGAGTATTGAAAAGACCAATAGAAGTTCTGGCCTACCTTCCCTAGAATCGTGGTGCTGATATCAGGGAAAGTCGGAGACTCACCACGCCATCTATAGATTCCGAAAATCTATCTTCTAACAGCCAGTAAAAACAATATCATTCATTCCTCAGTTCTCCATTAGTTCTGCATTTACAGCAGAGTTTCTATTGATAGATCTTCACTGCCCTATACAAAGGAAATCACATGTGGATATGTAAACAATATTAGTTTCTCATGAAAGTCCTACCACTTTCTCTTTTCGAATTGAGTAAGATTTTGCTCAAATTAAATTTAAATTCATTACCAAGACAAACATATTTGACATAATACCTCAAAATAAATTAGATTAGAAGAGCATAAACTAATATTGCGATCGCTAACCTACATCTACAAAAAGAGAAGAACGATATAAAAATCAGAAATACCAGAAACGAATGCGTGGCTTGAAAATCTGTTGGGAATCCGTCATGCAGTTTGTCTAAAGTGATGTAAGATGCGGAATCAGCAACGGTGACGAAATTGAGAGCAGTGTATTCAGAGTTTCTGGTCCCTAAATTTATAGAGGAAGTTGATATAAACATGAAACCGTTGGAAAAAAAACAGTAAACGGTCGGAGTGGGGATCACGGGTGATGATAAATATTGAGGTAACTGATTTGGATTTGAATGAGAAGATTGCTGAAGATGAAACGCTGATCTTTTGACTTTTTGGTGTCCTGAGCTTTTTTTTTTTTTTTTTTTTTGCTTTCAGTGGCTTCAATAGCGAACCCAGAACTAATTAAAACATGGGTCAAAGATAAATGGGCTTTAACTCTTAAATAAAATTTTGAGTAAAAATGAGGTGATACAGGTATTCGAACCCGGGTTAAGAGGTGAAAGCCGTAGTAAAATCACCAGCAGCGCTGGTCGAATTCGCTTGTTATAACTTCGAAAATCACGTATTTATATTTTAAGTTGTGGACCCAGATACTTGATGATGTGGCCCGCTGGGAGAGCCCCAACTCCCCCATTATATTATAGAGTAAAAATGAGGTGATACAGGTATTCAAACCCAGGTTAAGAGGTGAGAGCCGTAGTAAAATCACCACCAGCGCTGGCCGAATTCGCTTGTTATAGCTTCGAAAATCACGTATTTATATTTTAAGTTGTGGGCCCAGATACTTGATGATGTGGAGCGCTGGGAGAGCCCCAACTCCCCCATTATATTATAGATTTTTGTAGGTTTACGAGGTTAATATTGTAATTTTAGTTAATGTTTAGGATAGTTAATTTACGATTTAGAATCAATGTTTGAGAGGTGAGAATGAAGTTTGAAAAACATAAATTTAGAATTTTAAAGTTTGTATTTATAGTTTAGGATTTAGAGTTTTTTTAACACTGATTTATTATGATATTACAATTATAGAAAGATTACATAGATGATTTGACAACCTACAATACTACATGCCTTACGAGGATCTACGTCTAACTACATTATCTGAGCCGTACTATGAAAATTCGCTCATGAATATATCTACTTGCACCATGTTGAAGATCTCTTATAAGTATTTCTTCTATTCTGCATAATTGTTTAATAAATCACTCTCTCCGGGACTTGAAACCTGAATTTCATGTAATCTGTAAGAAATTGCATAGTATGACGATATTCGAACCTAGACCTGGATGTAGAAGTCTTTAAACCTTAATTTAGAATATTAATTTTATGTTTTGGAGTTTATGATTAAATTAAAGTTTAGTGTGTATGATATAACATTTTGAGCATGGAGTTTGGGATTTAAAGTGAATTTGAGAATAAAATTAAAAATGATTTGTAGTTTATGTGTTAAGATTTGGTGTTCAAGTTTGGAAGTATTATTTTAATGTTAAGTTTAAAATTTGTGGTATAATGTAGGATTTTGAAGTCTAAGTATTTGGGGTTTGGAGGAATAGGGTTTGGAATTTAGATATAGGGTTTGAAATTTTAGTTTTAGATCTAGGGTTTACAGGTATTAAATTAATTGAGATATACAAATGTTAAGAATTAGTTATAAAGTTAAAGTTATAATTTTTTTAAAGGTTTTGTACATTGAAACTTCAAATAGAAGGTTTTACGGTACAAAACTTTATATTTAAGGTTTTTTACATGTACCACGAACACATAATCTAAGGCAAATAGTGTAGCACGCAGTGCTACAAAACAATCGTCCTTTTGCGTGCTACAAAACAATCGTCCTTCATCATTTACATGGATACGGAGTTACTAATTTGGTTCATAGAGTCAATTTGAGTCTGTATAAGTTGATGATAAAAAAAAGATTTCTTACTTTTCTAGTCCTTTTACTTGTGGAACTTTCAAATAATATTAATAACTTTCTTGTTTAATCATTTTAGTCCTTTTTAATACAAAATATTTAGTAATACAATAAATACTATACAAAAATTAAATAATGTTATTACATGATCTACGAACAGTGTGCATTTTTATGAGATTTTGTCAAACTTTAAAATAAATGGGCTTTTGAAGATGTTCTTAGTGATTTTGGCATTTAAGTCTAATTTTCAACTAAATATTCACGGTAATAGTAATTTTCTCTTCTTGCTCACTAATTATAAAAATAGCATTAGTCAAGTGTTATTGATAAAAAAACCAAAATTAGAAATTGATATTTCATAACAGTTCCAAAAACAATGCTATCGTGTGTTGTTAATACTCTTTTTTGTAGTATTTTTTATTAAGTAATAATGATAAACTGTAAACTTCAAATAAATTAACTATGTTTATTGACTTTTGATTAGTTAAAAGTCGTAAAAATATAATTAATCACAAATAACATAATGTATTTATAATTAAAAAAATAAGATATTTTTTAATATACGTGAAAATTCTAAAATATACAACATTTTTTTGAATCGGATGGAATATCTAAATTATAAATTGTGATATTATTGTAAGTTGGGGTTGGTTAGGGTTTTTTATGAGGTAAAAGGGAACTCTTTGGTCTGGATTTGATGGGCATTTTCCAACTAAATTGGGTTATGGTCACTACAGCGTCTATAAAAGTCAATGACAAAAGTTGCAAGTGTTATTGAGGAGATCTTGATTGAGTTAAGCTGGCGCATCTCAAGTGTTATTCAAAGTTGTAATCTTCTTCTTGTTCGTTCAGTACATAGTTGTGGGTGTGTGGATTGAGTTTGTGAGTAATTTGGTGAGCAATTGATACGCAAACTCTATCAGAATGATTAAGGAAGGCAAGGCAACAATAAGAACATGAAACACGATATGCATAGTGACAATGTTAACTTGTACAACATTATTGCCAATCGTATAAAGACAAGTGAAGCTAAAATCATGCATCCCTTCTTACGTATAATATAAATAACATCTTCAGTCTTTTAGCTCTCTCTAACTTGTTTATATCTTTTGCAGTTCTCACCTCATCCTCTTGCAGTCTTGCTTGTGAGTAGTGGTAACAAATGGTTTGTTTATCAGTTCTATGATTACGCTCACTGCATTGTTGTTGATTCTGTGGAAATATGATTATTCGGTTTGTCCCTTTCGAGGTCTTTTGACCTTCTGCAGCATTTTATATACTCCTGATGTGCAACAAGTAACAACAGCTAGGATTGACTTCTTGAGTGTGTTTTCCAGTAATTAAAAGAGGTTCATGTTTTAGTTTTACTATTAAATTGTTTTTTTATTTACTGGTTGTGGAATGTTTTCATTATTTGAGGAGGGAACCTCCCACAACCAATACATAAACAATTTTTAAAATCCACTTATGGGATTCAGAAATAAATGCCAAAATTTTGAGAATCTTCTAAAATGAGAAACTGAAAGAAAAGTGGTGCTTTACTGCTTCACATAGCATATAACTACTCTGACATTGGTTAATTTCTGTAGCACTGGAAAAAAAAAGAGAGAGCAGAAGGCGTGGGGCTTTCGTGTGGCGACAGTAAGCTTTTATCAACTCCATCATCGAGAAGCCCGTGGCTTTCGTTGCACTAATTTTCCTTCAAATTCTCGTTTTAATTTTATCATTTTTCATTCATTACTTTTTTCTTTTTTTTCTTTTTTAGGTTAGCACATGTAACATGTTCAACAATTATTTGTCCTACAAAAAAACTAACAATTTGGTAAATTTAGAAAGAGAACGAGAACTAACCGTAATAAATTCCGAAGCTATACCGTTCAAACTGTTTAGTCTCTTCTCCTTATTTCTCGTTTTGCAGAAAGAAGAAAATTTTAACATTCAAGAAAATGTCTTAACTATAAGTCTATAAGTTTATAACATCCAATAATAAATAGCTCTTGTCTTTTTGGGAAATTAGAAGTATCTTCGTGTTCAATCTATTTTCACGCCAACAATTAAGCAAAACATCAAATTCAATAAACATAATGTAGCGTAGTTTGAGCGTATTAAATAAATGTCGGTATAAACTTAAGAGAAAACATTTTAAGTTAAAACATTTGTGTGTTTTTATTAGTTGCTTTTACGGCCAGAAAAACAAAGAATTCTAACCAGTAATTTCCGGTTAGCATCCACCACCAAATCAGGACCTACCAACTTTGAGTTTCGTTCGCCTTTCTCTACTCTATAATTTATCTATATATATGAAGTCAAAATATTTTTTTTCTTTTCCAAAATAATTTATTTATTATATTTCATAAAACTACTAGGAGCTTCTATTTCATCAAACAATCATATACCAGTAACCACTATTAAAAAAAAAATCGTGTGTATATAACAACTGTAAAGTTCAAACAATCAAAGTTCGAAATAGAGTAATGGAACAAAAATGTATTGCCGTGTGCTGTTTGCTCTTTTGAATGATAAGTCTACCGTCTTCATGGTTTCTTAGAACCAAAAGTTTACATGTTTCCTTGTTGTTCTCATATTTTAAATTTTAATTAAAATTTTCTCTCTATTTCTTGACCACCCAAAACTAAGTTAACATGCACGAAGAAGATTACGTTACACAGATTCAACCAATAAAGCTGAAACTCCTTTTAAACAGAACAAAAATGGGTGGAACTCCAAATTTGTGTTAATAACTTTAATTAATATATATGGTGGAGAAGAGTCGAGTTAGGCAAGGCACCAGTAGTAGTACACGTTGTGATTATCATACATAATTTAAATTAACAGACGATTTAAGACATAAACTAAAGTAGTACGTCAGGATTAAAAATATAATACTAAGGTGGAAAGTATTTTGGAAGATATAGTTGCTAATTTTAGCAAAAAAAAAAGAAAAGATATAGTTGCTAAGCGAATTTTTACTCATTAGGCTTTTGCCTTCACGCAACCCACCAAGAAATATCAAAAACTTTATGTTATGGTTATATATATAGTTTAGTGCGAGAACTTCAGAATTACAGGAAAAGCTTTAGCTATACAATTGTTTGATGTAAATAAATGCAATCGAATCTTCATAATTAGTAGAGTAAAATATGTCGAGTTCTCTTGGGTCAACACCTGTTCTTAGTAAAAAAAACACTTGTTCTCATTATAATTCCTTTTTTCATTACGCGTATTTTTATGTTTTACCATTTCAACTCTACAGAACTTAATAGCTGTTACAAAAGTTGTTGAAATGATTATTTAGTGAAAGCTAAAAGCTTAATTAAGTATTCAGTTAATTTTGGATTGTAACATGTAGAGACATTTTTTTCGACGACATGTAGAGACATATATAACCCACGATTGTGGTTCAAACCTCGAAAAGGGCATGAACAAGATTTAAATCAAATTAGCAACAATTTGTTTTACCAAAAAAAAAAAAGTGCATGAACAAACCTCCAACTTTTAGTCACCAGTGAATCATATTGGCATCATTGTTTCTTAAAAATTTCATTTAACTTTAACATAAGCAGCTTTTGGATTTTCCATAGGGGCAACCAACTCGTTATAGTGGCAATTTGGTTCTACAAGTTTGGAGGGGCCCCTTGTTCTCATAGGCAATTTGAAACCTATTTTATGTTTTTTTTTATTTTAAGAAAAATAACCTTTGTAATGTTTTTTTTTTGCTAAAAACCTGCTAAAAACCTTTTTAGTGTTTTCCATCTATTTTCTTTTATGTTCTGTCTAAATATATTGTTAAGTCTTTGACAAAGTTATGGAAGGTAGGGCTATTATAATTTATAATTATAAAACCCATTATTGTTTGAAAAAAGCTTTTATGAATTTTGTGATACACATATTATAAGAGTAAAGTGTTGGATAAATAATACTGCCGGCGATCGTCCATTTTTAAAGGTCAACCTTGTTATGACTATAGGAACATAAAAGTATTTTTAATGGAGGATTCTAGCTAAGGTTTTTAATATACTTTCGGTTGAGTTCTCGTAGTTTTTTAAAATATACAATTAAATACTAATATAAATATATATTACAATTTTTTTATTAGAACCTCCATGGGAGGTACTCTAAGTTTCGTGCTACTAGCTAGCTTTTCAAATTAATTTAGTTTATTTGGTATTATATAAATTCACTGCAAATTGAAATAATAGTGACGAATATAACATCATAATTTAACACTTGAGGATGTGTCGATTTTCGTTATAATCTCACTGCATATGTATAACTTCATTTTGTCCAATACCCTCAATACTTTTTTTTTGGAGCAAATACCCTCAATACTATCTATGATATTATAAAAGAAAATACAAGGAAAATAGTTTACTTTGTAGAGTTATAAAGTTGCATGATGAGAGTGTTCATGTTTTATTGGAACAGGTAAAAGAAGGGTACGAAACGGAAACAACGCACTTGCATGTGAAAACCTGGTGCTACTTTGAATTGAAACCCAAGTGGCATGTTTTTGTTATTTTCTCCTATTTTTTTAGTTTTATTTAAAGTTAACATGATCACGCCAAATTTTGAGTTTTGTGACTTTGTCACAGAGATACTAAATATATCTACAAAAAGAGCCGTATTAGGTAGGTATATTACATGTAAATATGTATAATAACTTGCTTTACTTGATAAATACTCCCTTTCAATACATGATATTTTAGGTACTTTTGTTGTTTTATAAAAGATGATATTCTCACATACTTAGATAACTTTATCTTTTATCAAAAATTATGAAACTAATTAAATTTTTAATATTTATATTTAAAAAATAAAAATTTAAATATTATTTTTGGAAAAGTTAAAATTTTAATATTTATATAATACTGTAAAACATCATCTAATATGAAACAGAGAATATATGCTACAGAAAAAAAAGTTTTTGGTTAACAAAAAAATTAACTCACAATCGAAAAAAATCTGTTATAAAACGCATGCTTAGTTACCTAGCTTTGAATAAAATGGATCTTTTGGAGCTTTTATTAATGAAATAAAAATGTACTTAACTGTAAAATATTCTAAAATATGTTACAAATGTAAGAATCATTACTGAAACGTAATATTATTGTTATGTTAAAAATTTTGAATAACTCGAATACAATTACGGTAACAAAAATGTTGTAGAACCTGTCCGACTTAAAAACAAATAATATAGCAATAATAACAAATAAAAGACAGAAACGTGGCGAATTAGGCGGTAATCTTGTTAAACTAAACTACGGAAAGAAGTAGTAAAGAAGGAAACGGAGGATATCCACAAGACCAGACCCCAAGTATTGGAAATTTTTTGAATGAACCACGCAGTTTAACACACACAGAGTTTATAACGTAACAGACTGTGGTAACATTCTAATGTTACAGATCCAAGATCAAATGACACGTGTCGTAATCGTAGTATCAGGTTAGTCTCGTGTGTTTGAGAGTTTCAACATCGCAATCCTGACCGCAGGATTATTTCTCAAAGGGCAAAATAATCAGTTTAATATCTGATCGGACGGTTTAAAATCGTTTTACTCTTTCCCTTTATATTTCGTCACTATCACCCCCTAGAGAAAGCAACTTCGTCTTTTCTCTCTCTAGTTTTCTTTCAGACCATCTAATCTCTCTCTCTCTTTCCAATATTAACATATGCGTTTTTAAAATTCCGATCTCTTTCTTTATTTTTTTCTGAGCTTTTTGGAGAGATAATAAATGGCATCTGGATATCCCGGCGGCGGAGGCGGACCGGAGTTCTACGGCGTTGGTGGTAGATCTATGCCTGGAGGTCCCATGAACTCCGGTAACAACATCAATCCTCAGATTCCCGGAATTTTCTTGGATCAGATCGGAAACAGAATCTCAAGTGGAAATGGAAAACGTACCTTAGCTGACTTTCAAGCGGCTCAGCAGCATCAGCAGCAGCAGTCGTTTCATAACCAAGCCGCTATCAACGCGTTTCTTCTAAGGTCCGTGAAGCCTAGAACGTTTCAGTCGCCCGCGATCGATATGAGTTCGTTCGGTGGCTCTTCTCAGCGTTACGTCTCCTCGCCCTTCCTTCCGAATCTCAGGCAGCAATCGGATTACATGGCGTTAACCGGGGTGGTTCCGTGTATTGAACCGGTTCAGAGCCTTAACCGGGTGGAGGAATCGTCGGAGAACATGTTGAATAGTTTGAGAGAGCTTGAGAAACAGCTTTTAGATGATGAAGGCGGTGATGATGACGTGTCTGTTATCACCCACTCCAACAGCGACTGGCTACATGGCCTCATGACACCCAACCCGGTTCTCTCTTCTTCTTCACCAAGCTCCTCTTCCTCCTCCTCTTCGCCTTCGACAGCTTCAACGACCACGTCGGTGGCATGCTCGAGGCAAACCGTGTTGGAAATCGCGACGGCGATCGCTGAGGGGAAGACGGAGATCGCGTCGGAGATTCTCGCGCGTGTTTCTCAGACGCCGAGCCAGAGGAGGAACTCTGAGGAGAAGCTGGTGGATTTCATGGTGACGGCGCTTCGGTCTCGGATCAATCCGTCAGCTGCGGAGAGCTCTGCTCAATTGTACGGGAAGGAGCATATACTCTCCACTCAGTTGCTCTACGAGTTGTCTCCTTGTTTCAAACTCGGTTTCATGGCGGCTAATCTCGCCATCCTCGACGCTAACGACGACGCGACGTCGTTTCACGTCGTCGATTTCGAAATCGGTGAAGGTGGTCAGTACTTTAACCTACTCCACGCGCTCTCCACGCGCCGTAACGGTAAGAACCCTCCGGTGGTCAAGATCACCGCCGTGACGAACGTAAGCGACGCCGGCGGCGACCGTGGAGAGGGGAGGTTGAAAACCGTCGGAGATCGTTTGAGCGAACTCGGTGATCGACTCGGTATCTCTTTGAAGTTTAATGTGGTGGCGGGTTTAAGACTCGGCGGCCTGAGCCGTGAGTCACTCGGATGCGATCCCGACGAGGCTTTAGCCGTCAACTTGGCTTTCAAACTTTACCGTGTTCCGGACGAAAGTGTGTGCATGGAGAATCCGAGAGACGAGCTTCTCCGTCGCGTGAAAGGACTCAATCCTAGCGTGGTTACTTTAGTTGAGGAAGAGATGAACTCGAACACGGCGCCGTTTTTGGGCAGAGTTAGCGAGTCGTGCGCTTGTTACGGCGCTTTGCTTGACTCTGTTGAGTCCACCGTTCCGAGTTCTAACTCGGACCGTGCCAGAGTGGAGGAAGGGATCGGTCGGAAGCTGATAAACGCGGTTGCGTGCGAAGGGATCGATCGGGTCGAGCGGTGCGAGGTTTTTGGGAAATGGCGGATGAGGATGAGCATGGCTGGGTTTGAGTTGATGCCAGTTAGTGAGAAGATAGCCGAGTCGATGAAGAGTCGACTCAGTAACGGAAACAGAGTCCACCCGGGTTTTACCGTTAAGGAAGAGAACGGAGGTGTGTGCTTTGGTTGGATGGGACGGACACTCGCTGTCGCATCCGCTTGGCGTTAACTTCACACTATTTTTACCTTCTTTTAATATTACTATTATTATTGTTGCTATTAATTTCGGGATATTCTGATATTATTACCATTGTGATTTTCGTTTTCGAAGTGTATTAAATCTTAAAAGATTGAGGATGGGGGAGAAAAAGGAAAGGTAGGAATCTTATGTAAAATGGATTTTAAATATTTTTACTCATAATAAAAGAAAGAATGATTGGGTTTCAGGGAATTTCTTAAGATTATTTGATATTCTATTGTTGTGTATCTTGTCAATATCTTACAATCACTAAGATATTACAGAATTTATGCCCTGAAAGCTAATATCTGATACACTTTGCGGTAGAATCTCGCAGTGTAGCAAATAACAACTTGACAGATAATGGTTCTTTGGCATGATACCTACTAATGATTTATCAGACCAATTAAATACTTTTTCGATTATAAAGCAATAATTTATTAAAAACTGCATGATCAAAGGCATTTCTCGTATTCTAATGACATTGTAATTTTGTATCGAAGCAAATTACTCCTTACTGAATTTTGGTATAAATATCTCTCAGTATGAGTTATATGATAAACTTGTCGTGCCGAATATGAAATCTTTTTGTCTTACAAATCGAGATTATATAATATAACTATATTATGCGTATGATAAGCGCCAATCTTAACATGGCAGTTTTAAAGCCAGTGAAATATGTTGGTGAGAATATAATACAACATTTTTTCGAAATTGGAGGAAAGAAGATACCATATGGTGACTTTTATTGTGATGGACCTCGTTGTTCAATTATTTAAACACTAATGAAAGTTGGCGTTGTATGGGTCCATCTCCCATGGAGCTCGATGTTCTTGTTTTATACTATTTTTAATTCAAATCTTAGAACATTCACCTTTACGCAAAACTTGAAAACTCCGTGTCCTTGGAATATTTAATGCATTATATGAAATATACAAGCCTGGTCATTATAAAAGATAATATTATTATTCTTTGATGCAAGCTGTTTGCGGCTAAATATATGCATAATCTCTCCAAAGACCTCACTTCTTATTTATTGATTTATTCTTACTTGTTGTTAATTAAGCTCATTTAATTCCAGTATACGCAACTTAAAACCGTGTGTAGTGTTTAATTATGTTATACGTAACTTAAATACTAAAAGAGCCGATGCCAAAAAAAAAACCAGTAGAGCCATAACTACAGGATCAACGGCTGATCAAGTATATTTGATGTTTTGCCTTAGAACATCTCCAATAATATTTCAAAATAAAGAAAAACATCAAAAAATGAGGGAAATTCATTTCCAATGATACTTCATTTTGAAGAAAAAATGAAGATGTGAACAATATTCCTTCAAATTTGAGAGAAAACTATTCACAACCTCATTTTGATGTCAAAGTTTTTTTTATTTACATAATGTATCATTAACTTTTTGCAATCTTTATTTTATGCATAAACAAAACATTAACACTAAACATTAATACTAAACATAATTTTTATAACTTTATATCCAATATGTATATACTGATTAAAATTCTTAAAATACAATAACCAATAATTAGTTATTGAAATATTATTTATAATTTATAATTTTGTAAATTATAATATATAATTAAAAGAAACTTATTTCTCTCTTCGAAATGCTTTGATTGACCATTTGTAAAAAAAAATATAGTAACAGTACTGTTTCAATAAAATTCAAATATTATTTTGTATGTTGTTATGTACCTTTATTAATGTAATAAATACTTGCTTTTATAAGTTAAAGTTTTGTTAAATTATAGAATTTAAAAATAAGTGAATATAATCTAAAATCTTATAAAATAAAAAGATTTTATTTGCAATAAATAAGAAGTTGAATAATGAATATAATAATAATTGAGGAAGAAATGAGGAAAACCATTGGAGTAATTCACAATTTTATTTTGAATTTACTTCATTTTGAAGGAAAAAATGAGGGAAGCCATTGGAGATTGTCTTATACTAGAAATTTCCTAATATGTATGATGAATAATCTATGTTGTGGTTAAACGTGCGTTAAACTAACCCACATATTTCTGAAAATCTGAAGGCAGTAGTCAATTGCACACGTTAGTTTTTCTATCTTCCATAACTAACCGAGTAAAGTAAGCGTTTAATAAGAGCATTAGTTTATAATAAATAGAAAAAACAATTCATTTATTCATCCAAAATCTCATGAGGTCGTAACATATCCGGTCCTATCTGAGTTGTGATGTAACAAACTTTCCGATTACGACACTATATTACACATTCATAAGAAATAAATGAAGACTGAAGTTTATATTCATTTAGTTAGAGAAAATTCAATGAAAAAATTGAAATAAATGTAAAAGTTCAATCTCTTTGGTCATTTACGACAACTCAGTGAACTCACACATCTTATGCAGTTGACGTTGGCATATTTTTCCACTTGCTCTGAAGGAAGGAGTGAAACTGCAAAAAGGTAACAAAAGGCTTTACACACGCTTGCAATAAATGTAATATGATGAGAGCCATGCATATGGCATATACGTATACTATGTTGGCCAAGTGCATTATATTGGACAACTAAATAATCATTTTGATTAAAATGTACGACATATTTTATTATTTTTTTTTTTTCCATAGTTGGTAGTTCTTTTCTTCTAACACTGAAATTTCCATTAGCAGAAGGCTACATAGAGAAAGTACAGCTTTGGGATACAGGGTTGGGAAACAAAGCCAGCAGAACCATAAATAGTTGGTGTAGTTCTATATAAATAAATAACAGAACCGTGGAGTTAATTTTATATAAAAACAATTATGTTTTTTTTTTCTAAGGCAGCCAATAGAATGTAGGAGATGGTTATTCTGAATTCTATACATGTGATGGAAGGCCATGCGAAATCATAAAAATAATGAAGTTTTTTTTGAACTGGAAATAATGAAGTTTTATGAGTTCAGATGTTTCCCAAAACAAACACTCGAGCTTGGAATTAGATTAGTTTTAATTAGTCAACCGTTGATATTCAAAGTAAACTGAAGTATATTAAGAGTGCGATCATATAACCTGTGACACCATGCTTAAAATTTAAAGAAGGGAACATCGGTTACAAACAAAAACAAGGAAATTAAAGAAGGATGATGTAAAATATATAATTGATAGCAATACTTTTCTCTTAAAACTTATTTTAAAATGCAAATGGCATTTTAGTTTAAAGTAAAAAGACATTTTTTTACCTTTCATGATATTAAGTTTTTTTTTAAAATAATATATAAATCTTTGTACGTTACTTTATCAATCCTATAACCGATTTATAAAGCTTTATAAATATTATAATATTTTTAATGATTAATAAGGTTTAAAAAAGATTTGATTAAATTTTTTAATTATTATTATTTGTTAGGGTAAAATAATGCAAGGTTATTCGTGATACTACGGAAAAGACGTAAAACAAAAACAAGAAAAGTAGATCAAAGATATTTTTCTGTAACTATGTGATCAAAACTTTCTAGTAGTAGAAGGAAAGTATGACCCGATGGCCGGAAATCTTATAAACACGAAAAGAAAACCGGCGTTTTACTCTAAGCAGGAAAATTGATTTCATGAATTAGTTATCCTCAACACTATTTAAAATTTAATATAACTTAGAAATCTTAAGAGATTTGATATTTTGCAATAGCTATATAATACACAGGTATCATTTTTGCCAAATATCAATCAATTTATTATTTCTAAGTTATATTAAGTTTTAGATAGTGTTGAAGATAATTAATTAAGGATCTATAAATTAGTTATATAAACTAATGTGTAAGTATTTATAAGTTAGTTTAAAAGGCTTATAAATCGATTATAAGAGTTTTAACAACTCATAATAATTTTTATAACATTTAATGATTTTAGTGACAAAACCCTTCAACTATTTTTGAATCGGAAGAAAAATATTTTAGTTAGGTTTTTCAACATTTTAAACTCTCAACTTTAATTCCGTTAACGTCTATCACTCTATAACTAAAATATTGTAACCGAGGATGACATACACTAACATAATTGAAGTTGAAGGTTTGTTTTGTGGTTTATTACTAAAAATCTCTTTCTGAATAAAGAAAGATGTTAATATTATATCTAGAGGTTATTTGTGAAATAATAATAAAAATTAGTTTTTAGAAGAGAGGACAAACAAAAGTTTTTGAAAGAGAAGATAGAGAGAAATGGAAAAAGAAAAGAGGAGAGAGGATCTGATTTTAGTTTAGTTTGTTAATTTTTGTTTTTTGGGTTATTAGATGGCATTTCTGTAACATTTATCAGATATATGTTTGTATAATTTAGTACACCTCCAACAATAAACTGTAAGAAAATAGTTATTGAATTTTTAAAATAGTCACTAAATAATGTGGATCGAATAAAACCATTACTATAATAAAGTATTTGAATTTTCAAAATAATAGTGACTTGGGCATGCAGACAAAATTTAACAAACTTATATTTAAAATAAGAACATAAATCAGGATAACAAGTTAATTAAAAATATGTGCACGCATCATTCACATAGATATATTCCATCAAGTCAGGGGATTCATGCATAATACTATGTGCTCCTCCTGCGGAGCTCTGGAAACCACTGACCATACTCTTGGTGCACACTCCCTCCTGTCGGAGTTCGAGGTAACCTATTTCCCTGGATCGTTTGGAGCCTATGGATTGCTCGCAATAAGCGCATCTTCGAGAACCGCATTACTCCTCCAAAGGAAATTCTATCTTCAGCCATTCGATCTCAACGTGAATGGGAACAGGCTCAAATCGTTACCCCTATCTCCACTATCATTGCTGCCCCTCAGATGCCACGAATCGCAACCGCCACTACATCAGATCCCCCACCCTCCTCCACTGTGTTCTGTAACACGGACGCGGCTTGAAAGGGAGGATCGGCGGGTCTAGCTTGGATCTCTTTGAGAACTCCTCCGGTGACCCCGCGGCGGAACTATACCATAAAGGTATCTCACTGCAACACGTTTCCTCCCCTTGCATGGCGGAAGCCCTAGCGATTAGAGGAGCTCTCTTCCACGCGGCTTCGCTCAGCATCACCAATATCTGCATAAGATCAGACGATCAGACTCACAAGAGCTCGTTCGAGCAATTAACCAGAGGAAATCGACGATGGAGCTCTATGGGGTTCTATCCGACATCTTCTCTCTGGCTCTATCTTCATCATCGCCTTTTTCATTCTGTCGCTTTGTTTTCGTTTCTCGCTCTTTCAATGGGCCGGCCGACAGGCTTACTAAAGCCCACCTTGTTTTTATGTAATTCTGAACCTTAAGCCTTGGGCTTTTTAATGAAGTTAGTTGCACAAAAAAAAAGATATATTCCATCATTTCATCATTCATATATCACCAGCGCCAAAATGTTGTTGTTATTTCTCTATCTAAAATATTCTTTTGTATGTATTCTAAAATATGAAAATTGTTGAGAAAAATGAATATCCTATTTCCAGTGGTGGTTTGGAGTCTCGGGAATTCAGTGAATTGGTGATTTGCAAAGCTAATGTAGACGGTATCAATCAATTGGAATACCTCTTTGTGGAAGTCAAAATTACCGAGCGTGATCTCATGTCATATCAAAGATATCTTTTCCATTTGGCAATATTCTTCTTTCGGTCAAGCTCTGTTATTTGTAGTTGCAGTTAAGTTTTGAGAGACATTTTTGTGTGTAAAAATGATGATTTATGTGTAAAGAGGTCTTTTTGTCACTGTGTGTTAAGGGGTCTACTACTGATTTATAAGAGAGAAGACCACGATTGGATTCACGGTCCATGTAGGTGCCAATATCAGTCATCTGAGACGGAGGCTCTAGGAGAAATACTCTATTTCGAGCGTCATATGAGTGATACGAGCAGTAAAAGCGCCTCAGCTTCAAGTGAAACAACGTCCAACAAACATGTTAGTTGAACCTGTAAGTCTTATTTCTTCATCTGATCAGTATCCATCAAGTGAGAGAAAGGATAAGAAATGAAGATTAGGATAGAAAAGATTATAGGAAACAAAGAAAGTGATGAGAGAATGTTGTTTGTGCGAGTTCTCTTCCTCCATCCTTATCTCTAAAATTATTTGTGCTTTATGAACTAATTTATTGTTTCATTGTAGTGACCTACGTGTCGGATCTCTTCTAAAGTATTCTTGGGACCTTTACATTACAATAGTTTTCAGACACTATGTTCACCCGTTTCAGAATCTTAAAATGCTCATTTTCGTATGATCAGTTAAATTTGCAAATATTCCAGTGCTTGGCCCACCATGCCTATCGACCTGAAATGCTGTATCCGTCTATGGTGTACAAATTTGTCTGTCTTTATAGTAATGACAGAGATAATGTGGGCGACGGTACGACATGTGATCTTTTACTCATCATTTTCATCTCCTTCATGACACAACACAACATAAAAACTGTTTCGTTTCAGAACTGTTTCAGGCAGTATGAGTTACACTAAAACCTTGATTTATACAATCTAATTACGTAAGTGTCACTAATAAGTAATAAATGTTGCTGAAAATTTACTTTTCCATTTTGAGGACTTGGAAATATTCTCTTTTGGTGTTTTACGTTTTCTCTTCTTCTTTTGGGTTTGCAAAATCATTCATTCTATAAAGAGAATATGTGGCCTTCTTGACTCTTGAGCGGGGTGAAAGGAAACGGAGCTGATGTTTTTGGACTTGACTGGATTGTAGATATGGCTGATGGAAGGAGTCAATTGAGGAGCGATGTTAGAGTGCAGGTAAATGTTGATCCAGCTTACCTGTTCTCTTCGCTTCATGCTTTAGCTGAAGAGATTCATAAAATCGTAGGTGGGTAGTTTACTTTACTGAGCTGAAAGTAGTAATGCTTTATATTAAACTCAAGAAGCTGAAAGAAAATGTATGTCAGACTGGTAAAGAGTATTGGACCAGAAGGCTTATACTCAAACTAGCACACGGTGTCTTCGTAGGGACGACAAAAGAAGCCATGGCTAGTTTCTTCGGAACTGTGAAGAGCTACGCTTAACACTTTTCCAAAATCATGTTTGTGCAGAAAAGCTGGACATATGTATCATTCTTAGAGATTTTAGTTTGTGATAGAGTTTATTGTACGTAGTTATATTTTATGTGAAAAGTGTTGAAGTTCATATGATCATGTATCTATCTAAATTGTTTGTTTCATAGTTTCATGAAAAGTGTTGATGTCTTTAGTTGATTAAAATTCATATTATAATAAAATTTATGTCTAATGCAGATGTAATTAGCGAAATAGTTAACTTTGATTCTCTTCAGAACAAAATGATGAGAAGCAAAGAGAACACTAAACTAAATCGTAAATTTTAGATAATTTGTTTTATATATTTAGTAATTTTTACTGACATTTCTATTAAAATTTTATTATATACAATAAATGTTCATTTTACGTGTACACTATGGGACAATTATATAAAACAATTCCAAGACTATGCTATGATTGACATGGCTTGATAGAAGTCCTATTCAAATATAGTTTGTAAGAAAAAAATATGGAAAGATAGTTCGTCTAACAAAGGAGTTAAAATATAAGAGTATAAAATGTAATTTTCAATTAAATTTTCGATGTTTGAAATTCAGAAAGAATAATACAAATCTTAATTTTAAATTTGTAAAACAAAATATATATGCAATTAAAAAAATATGCTGTTGATCTACCCTTGAAAATAACTACACACTTTCTAGCAAATGTGAAGTTCAACCTGATTTTGAATAATCTTACATTAGATTTGATAAACGAGTTTAAACCAAAATAAATAATTTCAAGTTGTTACAAAATTATATTTATACTAAATACGTTTAAAATTTATTCATGCTCACAAAGAAATCTTGAGCCTTAAGTTTTGTTAGTGCAAATTTACAAAACAAAATTCCATTTTTTGATATATTTTTGTTTTCTTTTTTATATTTAAGTTTTGATATATTAATCACAAATCAAATACATGAACTAACGTTATTATGTGTTCTCGGATTTGTTTTTTTGAAACACAAACAATTATACCACTAAATTATACCAGACAGTAGAAGTTAGGTCGAGACTGAGTCTGGGTTTGGAGTTGAAAAAAATTGTTTTCATTTGAAAAATAAATCATAATCATTAGAATATATTTTAAAAAATTTGCATGTATGTTATCTTTTGACTCATACAACCGGTCAGTTAAGTAAAAGAAAAAATAGAAATTTTAATTATTCATATTATACAGAGTATATCACAGCGACCTAATCAAATTGGATATATATTGAATTATTATTTGTTTGAACGTCATGCAAATTTAAATTAATTATCTAATTATTTGAAAATAATATAAAAAATATTTATTATATATAATATCTAATCTAGAATATTTTTATTTCAAATGGAAAATTATTATATATAAAAAATTGTAAATAGTGTTAAAATTTAAAAAATAAAATAAAATAATAAAAATGTCCCATTTGAATTTAGAAATCCATATTAGAAACAGTAACTAAATTACAGTTTCCAGCCCAAATAGTCATGTGGATCCAAACAAAACAAGTAAAATATATATTGGATTCTGGACCATAAGAAATTTTTTTAAAATAAGTCCAATTTGACATAGATTGAACTTGGGTTAGGAGTGTCAAGATGGAATTTTAACAAACTGAACTATGTTGGTTGGTGAAACTTGGTCAATAACAGTTTATGCGGGGGTGATTGCTTACGATTTAACTAATAACTTTAGCTTTAATTTCTTTCTACAACCAAATAAATTGTCAATCATGTTTTATATAGCTTTTAAAAGTAAAGTCAAAATAATAAAATAATAAAATAATGATTGTAGGAATTTTATTTTCTAAAGCAAAAAAATACTGTTGTAAAAATATCTTTCCTTTTTATTTTATTTTCATTTAATTCCTATAACTAAAATAGATATAACTACATAAAAAAAATCTAGAGACTAAATTCTACAATAAATTCTCCACAACTACAACCAATCGCCTGGTCCGAAGACACGAAAAGTGTGCAACCTAAAAACCAAAATCCATAGCTAAAATGTCATTGTCCTGTTTCTTACAAGAAGATTTGTTTCCAAAATTAGTTATCCTCAGCATCTCTGATACTAAATTAGCACTTAGTGTCTTCATAATTATACTTTGATATGGTCATAAGTATATTTAAACTAAGATATATGTATTTTAAAAACTAAGAATTATAAAGTAGAGTTAAGATTTTAAACGAGTATTAGTTGCAGCTTTATTTTTTGAATTACAAGAAATTGTTGTTTTTGTTTTTCCTTGCATATATTTCCAATTGAGGTAACCATACGCTTGTTCTTATTCCAACTTTCTTTATTTTGATGACTCCCTAATTTAAGAATTAAGTGCAACAAAAATTTATGACATGAGTCATCTAGCTAGGACTACACATAAAATTTCTGGTTGACTTAAGTCTATTTGGTTTGACAACATATTTTGTGAGGAAAAAAGGAAAAAAACAAATTGGAAACTTAGAAATAGAATGATATACTTTAGATACACTTTCATTTTCATTTTGAATGGTAATATTCAATTTGTTTCTTTTTGCATGCAATATCATACGTTTGACTTATAACCAGAACCATAGATTTTGAGATCTAAACAGTATATAAGTGTTCAAACTGAAGAGGGCTGACCACATAAACATACTTGCATTGGTTCTTATAGTTGGTAAGAATATATCTTCTTTCTCAATAAGTCTGTCAACTATTTCTTTATTTTTGCTTCTCGGCATGCTTTTCATCACCAAATGATAATGTCGTCAACATTGTTTATGCGTACATTTTGTTTTTTGTTTTCCTGAACACTTGCAGGTGCTTAAGGTTTCGAAGAAGAAGCGTATATAAAGGTAAACCGATACTTACTGTATTCAAATCATTTATGTATAATTATTATATATTCTTATTGCAAACAGAGATATCGGTTTTTGAATGACCAAGAAAAAAGATTAGTATTGGATCAATTGTGAGTATTAGTATTATTAGTTATCATTCTATGAATTTGTATTCTATGAAATTTGATAGAGGGGAAATTCATCCAGATATCAAATCCATGTTACCATTCTCTAAAATCTGTGCCATCTAGATATCTATAGATTTAGATTCATAGTTTAATATATGAACTAGTGGTCCCTCTGATTCATCTATGTACGACTATGTATGATAGGCTTAGGAATCGATATATTTCATGATTGAAAATGAAAGAAGTTTTGCAATGACAATATTTTTTGATGGATCTTGCCTTCTTACTCGGAACACGGCTGATGAAAATTTTAAAATCTTCCCTTTTGATCAAGGGTGTGCTGACAATGATCTGGATTCAGATCTAACTGGATTAAAACTGAAATAAATGCTAGATTGTTATGCTTTTAATACCAAGAAGGCTGTTAAAATGTTTTCTAACTGGTTTTCTAGCTATGAAGTATGTCTACAGTGAACATGCTGTAATAGACAATAGACGATAGATCCTGGTTATGTTTTGTATTGTTTCATATATGGTTTATTAATGAAATATTATTATTTTCTTCCAGGTGAACACAGCGTGCATAGAAGCATGACAAAAACCAACCGTGATGAGCTTAAGAGTACCAATGACAGTGGGCTTCCTTGGATGGCGAAAGGTAGCCAAAGTTCAACCAGGCGTGACGAGAAAGCTATTGTACGAGTTGCAGACTCAGATGTTGAGAACAAAGACAAGAGTTCATCAGGCACAGTAGCAAAAGACTCAGAGCCTGGAAAGGTTTTTTCTCCTTTCCTTTTTGTTCCTCACTGTCTGATTACATTAATATATATATCTGATTCTGTCCTTTCTGTTTATGGCAGCTTCTAGGTCAGCATGTGGCAGAAAGAGGTGGGCGTGTTCCAATGAAGAAACGGGGAATCATGGTCCCCTCCCTGTCACCAAGAAAGTCATCTGGTCGACGTGGAATCTCAGAACATGTTTCGAAGTTTAACCCGAAGAATAATAGCAGTGGTCATGACTTTTCTGGTATTGAGATACTTGCTGATGCTGCTTGTAATTTGAGCAATGATCGTGCACCATCTGTTGACCGTCTGCCTGCAGAAGAACCTGTTGTTCAGCAGCAAGATGTCTCGACCATATTGCCCCATGCGGTTGATTCCACAGATCATGTGGTGCAACGCAAGAACGAAACTGTAGCTCCTCAAAAATCTTCGTTTGATTTGGCTGATGAGAAGGGTGTAGAACACATCATGGCGAGCGTAGGAGGGATGGTAGTAGCTACTGAAGGAGAAAGTGAAAGTGAAAATTTAGCACCTGATAGTGGAGTTTTCATAAAGTCAGAGAAGTCATCGGCCAGTGGACCCACTGAGAAGAAGAATCTTAGATTACATTGGGACTTAAATGTTTCTATGGATGCTTGGGGTCCACCTTGTGATGTAGAAGATGATGCCTTTGAAAAAGATGTAAAGGGAGCAATCACAAATCCAATGCCCCCTAGAGAGAGCGAACCTATTGATGGAAGTAAGGACCATGTAGATGGGTTTGTTGTATCAGCTGGGCCAAAAAAGTTTTCATCACCATGTGGTCCTAAAGCTGAAGCAGCTGCTAGAAATGGCAATGAATTCAAATTTGACTCTAATTCCCCGCTTGAGGATGGAGAGTTAAGGGAGCCCTACCATTGTAGGAAAAACAAGGTTGAGGATGAAGAGACTGAGCCAGAGGATGAAGGATTATACCCCATGGCTGAAAGTAACGACAACAAGATGAAGGATTCTGGTAAGGGAATCTTTGAAGGGACTAAGTTGGGAGCACTAAAGTGTAAATCTCATGATGCATTGAGGATTGGAGAGGCTCGTGACAGAAGGAACACGGAAAAGAATGTTGGGGGTTACAAGAATGATTTGCATCTTAAGAAGCGGTCTTCTTCTTCTTCTTCTTCTTCAAGGAGGTATGCGTCAAAACCATTTAAGGAGTCGTCTTCACATGATGCCATCCCGAGGACAAGGCAAGTTTTTACTTTCCCTTGCTCAGTTTTAGATCATTTTACTTTTTAATAGTTCATTATTATTATTTATTTTTCTTGAATAGAATGTAAAATTAATTCACCCAAAAAAGACTGTTTTACATCACGTGCAACTTTTAATAGTTCTCCTTTTTGTTTCAGATCTGATGATTATGAAGAGTTGAGGATGGATCCATATAAGTCTTCTGGGAGACATGAAAGGAGTTCTGGTAGAGGACATTTTAGCGGTTCAGGTTCAAGACCTCGCTATGTTTTCGAGCCTCCACGCCCTGATGATCGACGTATGATGGGCGGCTTTGATCGATCAGGATCAGAGTCCGGGCAAGGATCACAACCTGATGGCTATGCACGTGAGCGTTTCTCAAATGGGGGATACCGCGGTGGTCAGTTTAGAAGGTTTTCAAATGGTGAAGATCGTGGCTCGAGGGGCAGGCACGGTGATGATAATAACCAGTTTTCTGGTCGGATGCACAACTGGATGAGTGTTGGTAATAGGAGAGAAAGAGGTAACTCTCCGGTCTTTAGGAGATGTAGAAGTCGCTCTCCAGTCCCGTGGAACGGTCGAGGTATATTATCTCCTCCTCGTGATGGGTTTGGAGCCGAGGAGAGGATGATGGAGAGAGCGAGGTTTCCTTTCCAGAGACGGTTTCTTGAAGATCAAGAAACAGGTTTCATGTCACCTCCAAGAAACAGAATGCCTTCGCAGAGATTCTTTGAAAGGAGGAGCTATGATTCTGAAGCGAATCATAATAGCTTCAGGGAAAGGAGGTTTAGGCCTGACCAAAGACATGATGCTGGAAGTTCTTCGAGAAGACAGAATTCTGACAACAGCAACAACTTTATACCCTTCAGACGCCAAAGAAGATTTGATAGTGAGGAAGATAGCACTGGCGGAAACAAGTTTGAGATGCGTCAGCAGCAAACTAGGCGGGCTGACCTCACGGAAGATGGCCGTGATCATGTTCAGTGGGAGTAATGAGGGTAATGAGAACAAAATAACATAAGTGACTCTTTCAGTGTTTTGAATAGAACCTCTCTTTTATATTTGTTTTTGTTTTGTTTTGTTTTGTTTTGTTTGATTAGCACTTTCATTTTAAAACTATCTGTCTAATAAGAAGAAAAAGAATGTCATGACAATGTTTGTTGCTTTTATTTATGAGTCGAATGATGTTTTTGGTTTTTGAAGGAGAGTTTTTTTTCTTCATTTTTCTTTTTTTTTTTCTTCAGGGTTTTAGGGTTTGTAGCTTTTATCTTCCTTTTGAAACCTTCATGCCAAATATCCTTCTTCTATTTTTTTAATTATTATTTCGGCCCTTTTTAATTCGATTTTGTCAATAAATGCGCAAATTACGGTGAGGCAAAGAGTAATATTATGAGATAAGTATTGTGAAGATTCTACTAGTATAGGCAGCAGAAATTTATTCATTACATGCATAAAACTTGAAAATCAGATGAGTTTGAGGACTTATACTCCAAATACAATCCATAAAAATGTACCAATTGGCGATCCCAAATATTCCAACAACAATTCCAGGGACTATCTATGAGCTCCATCCTTATTTTGTATCCATTCCTGCAGCAGTCGTTAGGCGTCCAACATTTGCGAACCCAAATATTCCAACAACAATTCCAGGGACTATCTATGTCTTTACATCTTTTTGAAGAATTTCGAAGAACAAATTCGAAGAACTACATCATGTACATGTGGATCTAACAATGGATGGAATCAATTATATGAGAAATCATAATTCACCAAGAGTTACAGCTTTCACAGTCAAGATGAACATTAACGTGGCCTATCTTGTGCAAGTCGAGAAGATATTTTTCAAGCTAGTGTAAATCATCACCAACCCCTTGGTATCAATACCTATCAAGGCAAAACAAGATCTTTTGTGTATGCACTATGGTTACTTGGACACACGGTTGCAAAGTGTTACAAGTTTTATGGAAATATATCCTCCAAGATATAAAACACCAATTATAATAATTAATTAAAAAGTGACAACTGTATTAAACTTTAAATGAATAAATGACAATTGTTTAGTTGATATCATTGTCCTACAAAAGTTTTTTTTTTGTCAACATCCTACAAAAATTAAACACGGAAATCTAACCTTTAGATAGATAATAATGAAATACTATATTTTTTTACCTTCGATTTTCAGTTCCGTCATATAACGATGTTTTGATTTCATTAATGGAAACATGACAAACGATATTTGAACTCTTGAAGATAGCAAAACTGTTTTTCTTTGTCCGTGATTTCGTCATAATCTATCTTATTATTAATACTATTATTTGCGAAGTGATTTTTCGCAACAGAATTCTCACGTTAAAAATTAGAGAGGTTAATATCGATACCACCTTTAATGAATAAAATATATAATTAAGCTAAAAGTAAAAACGAAAATTAAATTATTTGATTAAATAATTGATTAAAATTAATAATAGTAAGATTTATCAAAAATCTAAAAATATTTTAAAAGATAAATATAATTCCGGTTAATATCAATACTACCCTTAGTGAATAAATATATAATTAAAACAAAAACGAAAATTATTTTTTTTATTAAATAATTGAGTAAAATTAATAATAGTAAGATTTATCCAAAATATAAAAATATTTTAAAATATAAATATAATTCTTATATGTATGTTGTGTTGTTATCTGAATTTTTTTAAAATATAAAGTTGAAAACCTAAAGTATATAACTAAATATTAATCAAATAAATTTTTTAACTTTATATAATTGAAAAGAGAATATTAGGTGACTTTTAAGATTTATTTCAATATAATAAATATGTGTACAAAGAAATTTTCAAAAAATTATAATTAATATGTAAGAATTTTCAAACGAAATAAAATAATAATTTATTATCATAGTCTTTTAGTTAGTAACACATATATTAATGAGTAATTATAAAATATTTAGTAATAATTCGGGTTAATATCAATACTACCCTTAGTGAATGAATAAATATATAATTAAGATAAAAACGAAAATTATTATTTTTATTAAATAATTGTGTAAAATTAATAATAGTAAGATTTATCCAAAATATAAAAATATTTTAAAATATAAATATAATTCTTATATGTATGTTGTGTTGTTATCTGATTTTTTTTTAAAATATAAAGTTGAATACATAAAGTATATAACTAAATATTAATCAATTAAATTTTTTAACTTTATATAATTGAAAAGAGAATATTAAGTGACTTTTATGATTTATTTCAATATAATAAATATGTGTACAAATAAATTTTCAAAAAATTATAATTAATATGTAAGAATTTTCAAACGAGATAAAATAATAATTTATTATCATAGTCTTTTAGTTAGTAACACATATATTAATGAGTAATTATAAAATATTTAGTAATTATGATTTAATATAATAAAAACCAAACATAAAAACGAATTTAAGCTTTATGAAATCAGATAACTCATTAAAACAAATATAATAGAAAAGATAATTCATATACATATTTTGTTATTATCCAAGAATATATTAAATAAAGATTAAACAATTATTTCTATATATATTATCATCTAAAAAGAATATCTTTTAATCATAAATAAAATTAATTGCAAAAATATATAGTTAAAAATATTTCTACTATATATATATGAAAGCTTTTGAGAAATTAACGCAATAATGAATATATATTTTGATAGATAAATTTCATATATAAATAATTTGATCATCTGTAAAAACTTAAAAATCATTAATAATAACTTATCATGATATTTAATTAATAATTGTATAATGATTAGGCCCGCTTGAGCGGGCACAACACCTAGTATTTGGTTATTTACAAGTCATTAAAGGAAATATAACTCAAGTATTATAGACTATTAGGATTCAAGTTTTTTCCGGAAACAAGAAAACTATTCCGTTCTGTAAATCTTTTTCCTTTGTCATTATCTATTTGTCCCCAATAGAAATAAATTAGTTTTTTTTTCTATACACGTCTTGATAAACTGAAAAGTAAAAACTCTAATCCCAAAAGAAAAGGGAATTAGGAAACCCTCGCATCTCTATCATATATAAACACAAAACACACGAATACGATCAATTAGAGTCAGATCGCAAGCAAACTAGAACAGAGAAAAAAATATATAATTAGTGCATTCATCTCTTCTCTGATGTCTCTCGCCATAAAATTCTTGGTCCTCTTCTTTATCATTATTGATTTGTCCGTCGCAAAATATATTCCAAATAAAGATTCAATAATAAAACAAGATGATCAAGATGTGTATATGTCACAACTTCACTATTCCAATTTTTTCAAACAGAAGATTGAAGGATGGCAACGTGAAGCAGACGAGAGATACTCATCATGGACGAATAGCAACAACAAAGGTCATCTGGACAGGTCTTTTTTCTTACAAGGCGAAGCTCAAAATTACTTACGACATTGGAAGAAGTTGAAATATCGTAAGGGATACCCATACGCTGACTTGCAGAAGAAGATAGGCGTGTTGTGGCCACACCAAGTTGGAACTTGTCCTGAATTTGAAGCCCAACATCTGTTGACGTACATTATGCATGGTCTTAGTCGTCATGACTAGTGTGTGTTCTTACGATGACTTCATATTTTGTTTTAGGCAAAGTTTGTTTTCTTACATTGTGTTTGCTTTTGCTTTTGAGAAAATACAATTTTATTTCCTCACATTCATAACATTTTACAAAAATCTTGTTACACTTTTATACCAGAACAGAGTCGTATTTTTTTTATGATAAATGAAAGCTTCGTGAACTGATCTAGAGAAGCATGTGTCACCAATAATGCATCAACACTATTTCAAATAGTCAACGAGTACAAGAATAGGTGGGTTGTAAGTAAGTTGGATTCGCTGATTTGTCACACAATTCTCTCCGTCTTGATGGCTCCTCTGTTTTTTTCTTTCTTTCTGCCAGATAAGCAAGCTCACTATTGTTTTAAAACTCAGTTTCCGACTCTTAGCAACAAAAAAAAAAGTTGGTTGATGGGTTAGATCGAAGAAATTTAAGATGTAATTGGTAACCATGTTTTATGAAAAAAAAGATGATGAATTTGCTATTCATGATAATTGATACCAGTTTAGTTGGTTTTTTTTGTCAAACTAGTAACATATGGACTCCACTATATTCCTCCATTTTCCTCATATAAAGAGGAATTAATGAACAAATATTTTCATTGACCAAAAAAAAAAAAAAAAAAAAATGAACAAATATTTTCTTTCTCTAGTTTTGATATGGAACATTTGTTCCTCTTCATATCATTTATTTTGTTTCAATTCATTTCTTCGATTGAATTTTTATTCAACTTTTTTTTTTCATTTATTCATTCATCAAGCGGTCACTAATTAATATTGGTATGTATTTGGAAAAAAAATATGATGCATTTCAAAGGGAAAAAAACTGCATTACAATGCATTTTAATAAACGGGGTTAATTTAGAGGAAAAAAAGATTAATTTTTTATCGCCGTTAGAAAAGCATGTAAAATGATTTTATTTTTAGTACTTGAGAAGATAATTACGGATGTTTGTATCGATTTCCTTCTTTTTATCCTATTTTCACATGATTTTAGAGTATAACCTGAAATTTTAGACCTTTTAAATTATTCCTTTTTATAACAAAATTAGCAATACAGACAAGATATATACGTAAACGTTAAAAACCTAGTCTGTAAAAGAAGTGGAGAAGTTTTATTATATAAACGCAAACCTCTTTTGTGACCAAGGAAAAACACACACAAACTTCTATCATCAGGCTTAACCTAAAAAAACTAATCAATCTCTGCAACGATGTCTCTGGCCATAAAAGTCATCATCCTCTTCATATTGGTTGAATCTTCTTGGGGAAAGTATTTTGTAAATCCGTTTGCTGCAAATCCGTTTGCTGATGTGGAAAAACAAATCAATCAAGGTAAGTCAGAGATTGACTATTTCGATATTTTGAGAGGGTTGATTAGAGCATGGCAAAGAGAAGCAGAGCAAAATTACCCACTTTGGACATCCGCCAATTACATGGAGCGAGCTTCATACTTACAAGAGAAAGCTCGAGGTTATGTTCAGCTTTGGGGGAAGTGGAAAAATCATACGGGATACCCATTCGGTGACTTGCGGAACAAGCTTCAAGGTGACTTGTGGCCAATAGAGTATGGTGTTCAGTGTTATCAATCAGAGGGTCAAGTTATATTGACGTATCTTATATATGGCCTTAGTGTAGAAACTGACGTACATTATTTGCATTAGTTCCTTTGATGTTTGTTTTCTGTTTCAGAATTGCATGTTTTTCTTCAATTTTTCTTGTCTTAGGAGGTTTTGTTTTGATCCTTTCCTATGGCTCTTTTCTGAAATAAATATTTTATTTTTTTGTAAACTTATAAATATTTTTATTTTTACGAACATGCTTTGCTCGCTTTGAGATAGAGAATACAAGACATTGAGACAACGTATTGGAACATAACCTCAAAAAAAAAAAAAAAAAAACGAATTGTCATGTGTAATGATGTCACATGATTATAATTTGTATGATCGATTTCATGTCAACTTCACGGCCGGACATTGGAATTTTAACTTGGAATAAAATGTGAACTTTTCTTATTCAATGGGCGTAGTTTTTCTTGACCTAGTAAAAATAAAAACAAAATTCAACTAATCAACTCAAACGATTTTTACCCTTTTTATTTTATTTTTAACCTTACCTTTTTGCCTTACAATTCAACTGAAATTTTTTTGATTATACATTTATACTGTAAAACTATTCTACAATGTAACAATTCTGTGTTCGTCATGGCTAAGTGGGATGTGGCCCAGTATATTACTCAGTCATCGTAAGAACACAAACTAGCCATGACGACTAAGACCATGCATAATGTACGTCAACAGATGTGGGGCTTCAAATTCAGGACAAGTACCAACTTGCTGCGGCCACAACACGCCTATCTTCTTCTGTAAGTCAGCGTATGGGTAAACCTTATGATATTTCAACTTCTTCCAATGTCGTAACTAATTCTGAGCTTCGCCTTGTAGGAAAAAAGACCTGTCCAGATGACCTTTGTTGTTGGTATTCGTCCATGATGGGTATCTCTCGTCTGCTTCACGTTGCCATCCTTCAATCTTCTGTTTGAAAAAAATTGGAGTATTCAATGTTAATAATCAGTTGGGCTTAACGGAGTCGGCCCACTTGAATGAAAGAAGCAAGAAGTCCAACAGTGAAGCTTTAGAGTTATCAACGGTCAAGAAGTCAAACAGGAACGTTGGTTGCAGAGTACGGTGTACGACGGTTCCAGCTCATGAAGTCAGTACCGTGAACAGCTTTGGATGTTTAACGACGTTAGCTGTCGCATAAGGACAAAACATAGAGATAAGATTTGCTTTTGTGTATATATTGGATCTAGGGTTGTAATGAGAAACCAAGTTGAATAACATTGAAAATTAAAGTTATCTTCTTCATCTAGTCTCATCTTCTCTGATCTTTATGGTATCAGAGCTATGGAAGACAATGATTCGTTCTCGTCTACCTCGCTCAGCATATCTCACTGCGTAACACTGAAGCTTTCATCCACAAATTACCTCTTGTGGAAAACTCAGTTTGAGTCCTTTCTCTCAAGTCAATCTCTTCTAGGGTTTGTCAATGGAAGCTCTGTTCGTCCGTCTCCCACTGTCACTGTTCGAAATGGAGATGAAACCGAAGAGCAAGCTAACCCTGAGTTTGTCAAGTGGATCAGGAAGGACCAACTCGTCATGGCGTGGCTTTTTGGTTCGCTAAGTGAAGAAACCCTTCGTTCTGTGTACGGACTTCAGTCGGCTCATGAAGTCTGGGTCAGTCTTGCTAAGAAATACAACAGAGTCTCTGCTACCAGGAAGCTAGATTTGCAGAGAAAGCTTCAAGGTATGTCTAAAGGTAACAAGACTATGACAGAGTATCTTGGAGAAGTAAAGAGTGTTTGCGACCAGTTGGACTCCATAGGTTGTACTTTGTCAGAACAAGAAGCCATCTATGGTGCTCTGGGAGGTCTCGGTAAGGAGTACGAGGCCATATGCACGGTGATTGAACATTCCATGGACACATCAGCTGAAATGAGTTTTGAAGACGCAGTCTTTTAAACTTGTTACATTTGACGACAAGTTGCAAGTCTACAATCAGTCAACAGAAACCACTCCTCATTTGGCCTTTGCTGCAGGTCGTGGTTACTACTCTAACCGTGGTAGAGGTTCAAACAGAGGAGGATACCGTGGAAGAGGTGGACAGTCTTACTCAACGCGTGGTAGAGGGTTCCAACAGCAGTTTGCTGGAGGTTCAAGCAGCAACACTCGTCCTACCTGTCAGATATGTGGACGTTTTGGACACTCTGCTGTACGCTGCTACAACAGATTCGATCAAGAGTTTGAAAGTCAAGACACTGTCCACAATGCACTTGCAGCTGTTCGTCTGACTGATCAAGAGCAACAGTCTGGTCAAGACTGGTTTCCAGATTCCGCAGCTTCAGCTCATATCACCAACAGTCAGTCTCAGCTTCAGTCTTCCGAGCCCTATCTTGGTAATGACCAGGTCATTGTTGGTAATGGTGATTACCTTCCTATCACTCATGTAGGTTCCATTGCGATTCACACTTCACAAGGTACTTTACCTCTCAGAGATGTGTTGGTTTGTCCCTCTATAACGAAGTCATTGCTCTCTGTTTCAAAACTCACTAAAGATTATCCTTGTGAGTTTACGTTTGATGATGAATGTGTGTGTGTTAAGGACAAGGGAACAAAAAGAGTGATAGCTCAAGGAAGAAGGGTTAAGGACCTTTATGTGCTGAAGGATATGCGGTTTAAGGCTTTCTACTCTTCAAGGCAGAGAGTCACAAGTGATGGGGTGTGGCATCAAAGGCTAGGTCATCCCCACAAGGAAATTCTTCAGCTTCTGGCCAAGAATAAATCTATAGTTTTGAATAAGAAAGACTGTTCTTTGTTTTGTGATTCGTGTCATCTAGGGAAGAGTTGCAGACTTTCATTTTTAGCTTCTGAAACTGTTATATCTAAACCTTTAGAGAGGATCAGTTGTGATCTTTGGGGTCCAAGTCCTGTAGTGTCTACTCAAGGGTTCAAATATTATGTTATTTTCATTGATAACCATTCAAGATTTACATGGTTCTTTCCTCTCAAGTTGAAGTCGGACTTCCTCTCTGTCTTTGTCCGGTTTCAAACGATGGTGGAAAATCAGTTTCAGTCAAAGATCAAACAGTTTCAGTCCGACGGTGGTGGTGAGTTTATTGATGGTCGGTTTCAGACTCTTCTTGCAAGCTCTGGAATCAAGCATCTGATCTGTTGTCCTCACACTCCGCAACAGAATGGGTTGGCGGAACGAAAGCACAGGCATATTACAGAGTTAGGCCTGACAATGCTCTATCACAGTAAAGCTCCTCGAACTCTATGGTTGGAAGCCTTCTTTACTGCTAATTTTCTTGGGAATCTTCTTCCCTCGTCTGTGCTTGAGGATAACAAAAGTCCCTTTGAGAAATTGTATGGTCATGCTCCTGTGTATACATCACTTCGTGTCTTCGGATGCAAGTGTTTTCCGTATCTGAGACCGTATATGAAAAACAAGTTAGACCCAAAATCACACCCTTGTGTGTTTCTTGGGTATAACGAAAAGTATAAGGGATATAGATGTTTTCATCCGCCAACCAAAAGAGTTTATATAAGTCAGCATGTGTTGTTTGATGAAGGATCTTTTCCTTTTGCTGATCTTTACAGCAAGTATCAGGACACAACAAACTCACCTTTACGACAAGCTTGGTTGCAAACTGCAGTGGAGCCTGTCACAAGTAACTCAGACACAGTGTTTACTGAAGAAGATTTCCCACCCTTGACACGAGTCCAGCAAGCTCCCACTCCACCATCTCCTGTGATACAGAATCCTCAGTCACCGCAGATTGGAGAAGAAGACAGTGAAGATGAAGTAAGTGATGCTGGCAGTGAGGAGCAGCTTGAAGTTAACCCACCTGCAGAACCGGTTCAGCAACCTCTTGTGCCTCCACCTGCACACACGATGACGACACGTGCTAGGTCTGGTATCGTCAAACCAAATCCTAAATATGCTCTGTTTACTGTGAAAACTGGTATCGTTGAACCTCGTTCTGTTAAGGCGGCGTTGAAAGACAAAGCATGGACTGCTTCAATGGATGTTGAAATTGACAATATGAAAGAAACAGAGACGTTTGAGCTAGTGCCTCCTGAAGATGGTCAGAATCCGTTGGGATGTCAGTGGATCTACAAGATCAAGTTAAATGCTGATGGCACTGTGTTGAAGCTTCGGTCACGGTTAGTGGCTAGAGGAAATGAGCAAGAAGAAGGTGTTGACTTCTTGGAAACGTTTAGTCCTGTTATACGAACAGCAACAATCAGAACTGTTCTTCATGTTGCAGTCACCAAGTCTTGGCAAATTCGGCAACTTGATGTTCAAAATGCCTTTCTCCATGGTGATTTAAAAGAGAAGGTGTACATGGTGCAACCTCCAGGCTATGTGGATCCATCGAGACCAGATCATGTTTGGAGACTAAAGAAAGCTATTTACGGATTTAGACAAGCTCCGAGAGCGTGGTTTGACAAGTTTAGTAATTTTCTTCTTGAGTTTGGGTTTCAATGCAGTTTTCCAGACCCTTCTCTCTTTATCTATCATCAAGGTACAGATTTGATATATTTACTTCTGTATGTTGATGATATGATACTCACTGGAAACAATGAAGCCTTGATTGAGCGTTTGCTACAACAACTCAGTGGAGAGTTCAGGATGAAAGACATGGGTGACATTCATTATTTTCTGGGTATACAAGTGCATCATACAAAAGACGGTCTGTTCATGAATCAGTCTAAGTATGTGCACGACTTGCTTGTCATTGCTGGAATGCAGGATTCAGCTCCCATGCCTACTCCTTTGCCGATGAAACTCGACAAGTTGCAGGGCCAAGATGAGCTCTTCTCTGAACCGAGTTACTTTCGTAGTCTAGCTGGAAAACTGCAGTATCTGACTCTAACAAGACCAGATATTCAGTTTTCAGTTAATTACATTTGCCAAAAGATGCATCAGCCCAATGTTTCTGATTTTGCTTTACTCAAACGAGTGTTGCGATATGTGAAAGGTACTTCTGAAATGGGGATAACCATCAACAGAAACACTGATTCTACTTTGCTATGCTATAGTGATAGCGACTGGGCTGGCTGCAAGGACACAAGGCGATCAACAGGCGGGTTCTGTACTTTTCTCGGTGGTAACATCATTTCGTGGTCAGCAAGAAGACATGAGACAGTCTCCAAGTCGTCAACAGAGGCTGAGTATCGTACTATGTCTGCGGCAGCATCTGAAGTAGCGTGGTTGCAGAACATGTTGAAGATAATGGGACTGGAACAACGGGTAACACCTCTGCTGTTGTGTGATAATCTCTCTGCGGTGTGTCTCTCTGCAAATCCACGATTTCACAAACGCACAAAGCATTTTGAGGTGGATTACCATTATGTTAGAGAACGAGTGGCGATGAAGAAGCTCGAAGTTAAGCACATCCCTGCCTCCTTGCAAATTGCGGATGTGTTCACGAAGTCGTTGGGGCAGGATGCTTACTATCGGTTGAGTAACAAACTCAGCGTCTCTGTTCCGACGTCGCTGAGTTTGAGGGGGAGTAATAATCAGTTGGGCTTAACGGAGTCGGCCCACTTGAATGAAAGAAGCAAGAAGTCCAACAGTGAAGCTTTAGAGTTATCAACGGTCAAGAAGTCAAACAGGAACGTTGGTTGCAGAGTACGGTGTACGACGGTTCCAGCTCATGAAGTCAGTACCGTGAACAGCTTTGGATGTTTAACGACGTTAGCTGTTGCATAAGGACAAAACATAGAGATAAGATTTGCTTTTGTGTATATATTGGATCTAGGGTTGTAATGAGAAACCAAGTTAAATAACATTGAAAGTTAAAGTTATCTTCTTCATCTAGTCTCATCTTCTCTGATCTTTAAATGTGTGACATATACACATCTTGATTATCTTGTTTTACTATTGAATCTTTATTTGTAATATATTTTGCGACGGACAAATCAATGATAAAGAAGAGGACCAAGAGTTTTATGGCGAGAGACATCAGAGAAGAGATGAATGAACTTATTATATTTTTCTTTCTTTGTTCTTATTTTGCTTGCGATCTCTAATTGATCTTATCCGTGTGTTTTTGGTTTATATAGAATAGAGATGCGAGGGCTTCCTAATTCCATTTTCTTTTGGGATTAGGGTTTTTACTTTTCAGTTTATCAAGAGATGTATAAAAAAAAGTAATTTATTTTTATTGGGGCCAAATAGATAATGACAAAGGAAAAAGATATACAGAAGGGAATAGTTTTCTTGTTTCCCAAAAAAAAACTTGAATCCTTATAGTCTATAATATTATATTGAATTCAGATTTTCTTTGGGTTATATTTCCTTTTGACTTATAAATAACCAAATATTATGACGAAATTATGGGGAAAAAACAGTTTTGCTATCTTCAGAGTGAAGAGTGAAGCAGTGATTTCACTTCCTTAAAGCTTCAAGTTTAGAGAAGATCAGATTATAAGACAAAGCAAAAGTCCTTGGGTTGCCTAATAGCGTCACAGTTTCAACATTTGTTGCTTGATTACATTACTGGTTGTGAATGACTCCCAAATAATTTTTTTTTTTTTGGTTTTAAGTTACCGTAGAAATAAATTCAGACCTGTGTTATGTTTCACTGTAGCGAGAAACACAGTTTAATCCAAATTTGGAGACAACCACAACTAATAAAAACCTGAATTACCATACATGAAAAGGTCATGATGTTTACCTGATCATGTGGCAGAGGCTGCAATCATTTGTTGCATTTGCACTGACTCTCTCCCACATATTACTCCTTTTATGCATCTGCTTATTCATTTGATATCTAAACGCTTCATAGATTGTAAGTGGAAGAGGCAGCAAACGTTTCCGAAACGTAAAAGGGTGGAAAGATGTCACTTTCATCTGCTGACATGGAGAGAGTTGGGACACTTCTGTGGGAAAGGGGATTTATGTTATTGTTGATATATAACATGAAGAGATATGTGATGGTGTTTCAAAAAAAAGAAAAGAGATATGCGATGATGTGGAGAGAAAAATCTCACATTAGATTATATATATTGGTTCAACTTTTTCAATACCCTATTTTACACTTTTACCTTAACACATCATCTTCTCTTTCTTCCACGTATACATCTAAAATTTATATTTCATAATGATTTTCATATTAAAAAAATCAACACCTTCTCTATTTATTTTTTATATTTCATATTTTTTTCTTGTAATTAAATAATAACAGTTAAAACATAAACAATTTTTTTAAAAAATAAAATTAAATAATTATAAAATTATAAAAGTAGTTAGAGTTGAAATTTTATAAAATATTTAATAAAAATATAATAGAATTGAATGAAAATGTTTAAAACTTATGATAAATTTCTTTTTGTATATGTCCAAATTATATAAAACTAGTATATATTTATAGATCATCTAAAATGATAAGTTCTGATATAATGTTATAAAATAAATTAATTAATTTACTGTAAAATAAATGTTTATATTAAGGAAGGTAAATATGAAAAACCTAATTAATATGAAAGCAACATAAGTTTTTGTGGATACCATCTTTTTGGCTTTCAACATGTTGAATAAATTCAACAGCAAACAATCCAAGTAATGTTTTTTTTTTCAATAAATTCATTGTAAGCATTCAACACTTTAAAAAATATTCAACATGTACATTGTAAGTAGACTTAGAAACACTGAGGAAGTATCCAACATCACTTTAATGAAGTAGTGTTTCAAAAAATGGATGTGTAGAAATGTAAACATTTTTGCAGTATCCAACATCATTACAGATATGGACACAACATCGATCTTGATTTATGCACTATGTTGCAACATCGGCATGGACACAAAATTTTCTACAAGTTGTTCACTGTCATAGAAGAGACCCTCACTTCTACTGGTAGTTACTTCTTAGTCAAAAAAGAAACATCATTACAGATATTAAAATCCATATTCATCGATTTTTAAAATATAATGTTTACAATAGGTAATCACTATAAGTGAAAAACATTTAAAAGAAGGGCCATTATCTCTAGAGGTTTCTTCTACAAATTAATGAATGGAATGATAAATTTTTTAAGATACATTTGTACAATAGATGTTTGAAGGGGCTACAAAATCACTTTTACAGAAATTATGATGTTCAAAAGATTAAATAAATTTTAAAGTAAAATTATAAGAAACAAATATGAAGATATTAACTTTGTTTTCTGTAAGTATGATTGCTATATTAGGATCTGGTATAGTTTTGTAAAAAAACATTGGTTTTGATCTCTGAAATTTATAAAATATTTTATAGCAATAAAAACTTTAAAAAATATATATATTTTACTAAAATTCAACATATTTATAGTTCCCAAAACAAATAAGATGGTACATTCTAAGTTTTGATAGAGAAACTCAAGTTTGAGTAGTACAATAACTGTTAGTTGTCAAAAATGAAAATACCGAGTATTCTCTTCCACAGGACACAATATATGTTACATGATTAAAATGTGACGTTGTCAGAGTAAATTAAATAAATCCAAAAGCATACCAAATTATAAATAAAGTCCAACCCAAAACTATAACATTTGTGTTCCTAACAAAACTCTACTTCCGGAGATTATAAGTAAAGGAGAGCACGAAAAGGCATAAAACCTCATAATTAAACCCTTTTAAAGTAAAATGTATGCGAAACATCTCAAAATAATCACAAACTAAGTAATGAGACTTGATTGGCTAATGTAGCTAGTAGTATTAGGCAGCTTTCTGTTTATACCAACAACATAAGCATGGTCATACGCATAAGGCTCAAGAGTTACTTGCTCTGATGGTCTCAACTCATCCGCTAGCAGCTTCTTCCTTTCGTTCGAATATACTTCTTCTGGTTGTATTTTTAAGTGGTGTATATTCGCCTGGATGAAGAATTAAAAACACTTAAACATTGACCATAACTAAAAGAGAATTATTTGATCTGAATCAAGGGGTTTGGTGTTATTACTTACAAATATTATCATAGAAAATGACCTCCAGTTTTGAGGAAGAAAGATGCATTGAGAGCTAATACCATAGCCTGCATAGTGTAGGTAACATACTAACACATATATAAGTCTCGTATAGACATGAATCTTGAAGTAATGACTTACGAGTTACGACAAGAAAATTCATTGCTGATAAAGAGATTTAAAGTAGTATTATGGAGTAGGGAACAAACCTTCCATAAATAATTACTCTAACACATAGTCTTCATTCAAACAAACAAACTATAACCAAAATACAATTTGTTAAGTTGCCAGGAATCACGTCCTCACCTTAGCTGAATCTCAAGGATTCGAAGACTCTGAACTACCTAGCATTTCAAGCGATGAACTCCTTTGCTCTTCCTTGCTGAATCCCTATTCTCGGACTTCTCTCTTTACCAACTCGTTTATGCTCTCTAACTTCTATTTAATATTGTTTTCTGAATTATGTGAAAAAATGAGAGCTCAAGGGGTCCTTATAATAGGTTGAGTTTGTGTTTCGGTTCGGTTTAATCGGATTTTCTTAGTTTAACTCTTTTAAGAGAAATCATGTTTTGAAACGTCAAGCATGGTAATGAAATCATCATGTTGTGACAATAAAAAAACAAATTATGTGAACTAAATCCACTATAAAACTAAACAAATAATTTCTTTGTGTTTAAAAGTAAAACCAAACGTAAAATCAATCATTAAAATGTAATCTACTTATTTTAGATTATTATCTTTGAACCAAATATAAATACTATAGGCAATAGGAGTGGCACTTCGGTTATTTTATGGATTCGGTTTCGGTTCAGTTCGGTTTGGTTAATTCGGTTCTAGAATTTTTCCAACCAAAGTAAACCATAACTAGTTTGGTTTGGTTTGGTTTTGACTCGGTTCGGTTCGGTTGGTTCGGTTTGGTTAATTCGGTTCTAGAATTTTTCCAACCAAAGTAAACCATAACTAGTTTGGTTTGGTTTGGTTTTGACTCGGTTCGGTTCGGTTGGTTCGGTTTTACTCGGTTCGGTTCGGTTTTTTGCCCATCCATATTTCTGAGCAAGCCGGACACTTATTGTCAATTTCCTTATTTGACTTGGTCAAAGATCATCATCAATGGCTTGACTTGATATCTTCGATTCTTTCCTTAACTGACTCCCGTAAATCCGACCTTCCTTTTTTATATCCCGCACTAATGGCTAATCAAACTTTCCTTACTTGAAACCCGCATTTTCCAACAGCCAAACATTCCTGGTCTTGTGGTCTTGATCTCTCTTTATGTATGCTTCGATCGTTCCATGATCAGTTTACCTTCGTTCCGCCAGTTCCATATTTATTCCATGAGCTCAATTAAGATCTGACACTTAGTCAAAGTACTTCTTTATCCTCAATCCTCACGATTACAAGTGTTTCCACACTTAGAAAAATACACTTCATGTAGAATAAAACCTCTCACGTTTTATTTTCTTCAAAATTAAAAATACTCCGGAAACAGGTCGCTACATCATCTTATCTTATTAAAACAGAAACATTCTTGTTGGACCTAACATTTATTTTTTAAGTTTTTAAATTAAATACACCTTTATACTTTATAGTTAAACCTACATTAAATCACTAATGTTCTTTTCTTTATACTACTATCCATGTTTCCAAACAATATACTTATTTCTTTATACTACTATCAATGTTTCCAAACAATATATTTTTATACTACTATCAATGTTTCCAAACAATACAATAATTAATCTTAATATTTTATATCTATCATTTTCTCTTTAAAATTTTGTAGAAACATCATAATTTCATAAATTGCAAAATAATGAACTTTAAAATTTGGATTATAAGATTACAAATTATGAAACTATTACAATTTAAATCAAATTAGATTACATATTGGTCATCCATCAGTTCAATCGGTTAGTCTCGAATTTTAGTGATTTTTGTTAATATGAATATTTTAAAAACCTAAATTGAATTGTCAAATCTCTGGATTAACCGGTATAATCACAATCGGGTTGAATTTAGAAACACTGATTTAAATGCAAAAATATTTTAAATACACTCTTTAAAAGTTACCAAAATATTTGTTAAGTTATTAGTGAAAATTTTCATCGTAAAATATTCCGCGCTTCCAAAGCGCGGATCATAATCTAGTGCCCATTATATCTATATCATCCTCCTACATTAGATCAAGTATTTGCTTACGAGATCAAGTATTTGAAATAAAGAGGAGGTCATATCCTGTTAAACATATATTGATGAAACCTCTAATATTTCAAACAAAAATTTGATAAACCAGATCAAATGAACTTTTAGTGTACGTATTCATGAAGACATTGATTAGGTTTCTTTCTAAAAATGCAAAAGATCAACCTATTTAATATGCAGATATGCATCAATGTCGGATAAGCAATATCATGAATACATAAAAATTCATTGGTTATGTTAAAACTAACATGACTTTTGAGCATCAAAATATTTACATAAATGCACTGTTATCCTGTTACATAGAGATCAAAACATAGGTATACACTAATTTCTATATTATCTTATTCATTTCATACTACAATTTTTTTTTTATGTTTGTTAATTATCCTAAATGAATCCCTATAACTGAATCCTTTAACCCATATTTAGTGCTAAATCCCTAAATAAGATTATTAAGAATTATATGACAATAATAGAATAAGTAAATATACAATATAAGAAAAAATAATAAGTAAATATACAATATAAGAAAAAGAAATATTATCTATATTAATAAAAGTGACCTTTCAAGGTTCTACAAGTTCGACCCATTATATCAAAGTATACCAAAATATTTGTTAAGTTATTAGTGAAAATTTTCATCGTAAAATATTCCGCGCTTCCAAAGCGCGGATCATAATCTAGTGCCCATTATATCTATATCATCCTCCTACATTAGATCAAGTATTTGCTTACGAGATCAAGTATTTGAAATAAAGAGGAGGTCATATCCTGTTAAACATATATTGATGAAACCTCTAATATTTCAAACAAAAATTTGATAAACCAGATCAAATGAACTTTTAGTGTACGTATTCATGAAGACATTGATTAGGTTTCTTTCTAAAAATGCAAAAGATCAACCTATTTAATATGCAGATATGCATCAATGTCGGATAAGCAATATCATGAATACATAAAAATTCATTGGTTATGTTAAAACTAACATGACTTTTGAGCATCAAAATATTTACATAAATGCACTGTTATCCTGTTACATAGAGATCAAAACATAGGTATACACTAATTTCTATATTATCTTATTCATTTCATACTACAATTTTTTTTTATGTTTGTTAATTATCCTAAATGAATCCCTATAACTGAATCCTTTAACCCATATTTAGTGCTAAATCCCTAAATAAGATTATTAAGAATTATATGACAATAATAGAATAAGTAAATATACAATATAAGAAAAAATAATAAGTAAATATACAATATAAGAAAAAGAAATATTATCTATATTAATAAAAGTGACCTTTCAAGGTTCTACAAGTTCGACCCCCCCCCCCTCTAATTTTGTTGTTTTCTTTATTTGCATTTTATGGATTTGCCGGGGTAAATTCATTAAAATTAGCGGATGGTGCTGATACAGTTGGTGGGGAACTCGCTTTGGGGGAAAATATATTAGTGGCTTATATGCCACCTCGATGTCGGCTCTTCGTCACCTGGGGCTGTAGTATGTTCCAAGGGTTGCGATGTTCGCCCATTAAAGCGGTACATGAGTTAGCACCCCTGCGCGAGCCTTTTTCAATGTTAGCCAGATTAGTCAACATTTAATGTATAAACAACAATTAAACATCGTAAATATACTTGCCAGCAAAATCACAATGATAACATCTAGGAGAAGTTGAGAAATTATATCATTTACAGAGTTGTTATATTACTTAGTCTTTTATTTAAATATCATTTGTAATTACACGTTATAAACTTTAGCTGGGTTAACCCTGTAATGAGTAATATATATGTTAATTCTTTTTTAATATATATATATATATATTTTTTTTTTAACGCTTTGTTTTATTGATGATGATTTGCACCTATTACATCATTGAAGAAGAATACCAAATGAGAAACTAATGGTCTTACGCACCAGAAACGAACAAGAACGACATCAATAACGACATATTAGTAATAACAAACTAGTCTTGTTTTGAAATAAAATAATTTAGGTGTTCCCGTTCCAGCAGTAGCAGACGGACTTCTAATATCTTCACCAAAAACAAGAGAATAATTCTCATACTGTAGACAAATCTTCTTCTTCAATTGCCTTTATCAATTTTGTTCCGAGTTATCTTCACTTAAACTACTGTTGAACAAATTTGAACTGCAACATACAAATCAAATAGATAGTCGAACACATCCATTAACACCACTTTTAGAACATGTCCATAAAGACAATGGAAAAGTGATATCAAGCACTCTCTCCCACTCAACACGTCCCCACCACAGAACACAATAGAATGAATAAAAACCTGACCACCACTGTCCACCACATGCCATCACCCAGAAGAAATCAAAGCCGTCAAGAAACATAGAAACAAACCTAGTAAACAATCATGCCGCCGCCAAACCACCGAGAAACCACGAGATCTAATAAAAAAATCTTAGGGATCTCAATATATATGCAGGGACAACCAAAGGCATAATAAAAACGATAAGGAGAAGGGAGAGAAAGCCTCCGACGACCACGAGAGGACGATGTGGCCGCCGGAGGAAAACGAAGTTGACGGCTAAACAGCCTTGGTTGATTTTTTTTTTTTTTTTTAACGTGTATTCTTTTAACAGACATATATGTTAATAACGTGTAATGTATGCATTAATGTATTTGTATATGCACATTATATGTTATGTTCATATGTTATTTGTTCATATGTTATGTTATGTTATGTTATTATATGTTAGTAATAACATTATGTATTCGTGCATATAATGTGCTGTATGTTCGTGCAGTCAAATACGTGTATTATGTCATTATAATGTATGATCTATATAATGTATTTATAGAATTGACATAAAAATACATTATATGTATTAAACAAATACATTATGTTATTACTTAATGTATTTATAGAAGAATACATTAAAAAGAATTAACATAAAAAATAAACTAGCTGTGGCATTATAAACTTTAGCTGGGTTAATACCAAAACCCAGCTAAAGTTGAACCAGTTTTAACGAACCGTTAAAAACCAGAAAACTGGTGTCAAGTTTTTTCTTAATCCGGGTTAGGTTATACCAAAAGCCCATTTTTATTAGTCTTAAAATCTTGATATTAATTATATTATTATATTCTAATATATACGATATTTTATGCTTTAACATACTTAGAACACAATTTTTATTAATCTCTTTAAAGTTCTTTCAAAATAATTTACGTGTATGTCATGTTAATTTTAAAAATAATATCCCCTAGATTTGTTTATATTATTTGATATTAATTTTATTTTTCTTATTAAAAACAAATATTTGTTTCTAAATGTCTTGATATTTTAAATTCTATGTGTAAATTTTTAATATTATGTAGTATAATATGTGTGTTTTCAATTCTTATCGCTTAAATTCTTGAAGTTTATATTTTCTTAAGAAGATTTAGATAGTTTTATTTTAAGTTTCCAAAAAATATTATATATGTCAAATTAATTCTTTTTAATGGTTTTAAAGCTTATCTTACCTTATATGAAAATTTATTTTATTTTAAACGATTTGTTTTTGGAAATTCTTGAAATTTTATTTTATCACATTTCATAAAATATTCTATCACATCTGATGTGGTCATCATCCTTCCAAAAACTATTACTGATATCAAAGTTAATCGTAGCCAATGAGTCTATCATACATGTATTGCTTTGATTTGACAAGATATGTAAATACAAAAAATAGAAAAAAACAGGTCTTTCCTAGTGTCGAACTTAGGATATCTATCTTATTAAAACTGAAGTACAAATATAATTAACCTTCTTTTCAACAAGTTATCTTTTTTGATGAAATGTTAAATTTATTAATCATCAGAGGAGAAAATGTTTATATACATGATTTATATAAAGAATGTTGCGAAACTAGCTAAGACGGTGGAGACAAAGCGGACAACAGAAAAAAATATGATTAAGATTGTAGAAACAAAGATCAAACAAAGAAAAACAGCAAAGAAAATTTCATAGTCCATTGAAGATAAACGTGACGAGAAAAGAGAAGGATTTTTTTTTAAAAAAAAAAAAAAGAGAAGAGAAGGGATTGAAGAAGTAGTGAAGAGAGAAGAGAAGGGTTTGTTACTATTTAAAAGAACAATGATAGTGTAGTTGGGGTATAGCTTATAGCCTAGGCTTTAATGTGTTCGCTGTTGTAGTTGTTAGAAAGATTGTTATCTACAAAGTAAAACTAATTTGGATTTCAATGCATGTAATTAATTACGAAAAATCCTACTGGAATAAGTTATTTATGTACCTGTATTATAATGTCTTCCTTGCAGCATCAACCGCAACAACGATAGTGTGCTTATAGCCTATAACGTAGGCTTTAATGTGTTCACTGTTGTAGTTGTTAGAAAGGTTGTTATCTACAAGGTAAAACTAATTCGGATTTCAAATGCATGTAATTAATTACGAAAAATCCTACTGGAATAAGGTATTTATGTACCTGTATTATAATGATTTACTTGGAGCTTGTAAGGGACTTTCACCTACAATTTTTTCGGATTCTATCAATCATATAAAACCTAGATTCTGGTGTGTTCTTGAAAAAAATGTATAAGGATATGTTATGAGTAAGCATGAGCAATATCGTGTTTATGCATCACTTGCTTACTCTGCAGTTGAAAACGACAAAACAGCTTTGGTGGACGTTTTCTGGGTAGCCAATGAGGTTCGCGTTAGACGACTTTGCTCATGCTTACTCATTTAAAATACAGAGATTTCTATTTGTTTTGAAGATATTACTTAAGGAACTCCAGAGAATAAATATGTTACTTGAGCTCATATGATTCTAATAATTACATATTCTTGTGTTTAGGCTAAGTTACATAAATTCTAAGTAGTGTATAACAACTCAAAAACTTGGTAATAAATAACAGTAATAAAATATTAGAAATAACCGAAAAATTAAATAAATATGTCATTAAATTAAAAAATAATCAACATATATATTAAGCAAATGAAAAAAATTAACATAAAAATACATCGTAAACATAAAAGAACGTGTATTTGAGTGAAAAGAGTAATAACATAAGAGTAATAAAATAATGTATTTATGTTATTAATGCACGAATACATTATGTAATAACATAAGAAAATAATGGATTTAATACATTATGTTATAATGTTCATAACATAATGCATACATTACATTAATGCATATGAACATAATAACATTAATGTATTTAACATAAATGAACATTATGTTCATGTATATGCACGAATACACGAACATGTATGCACTCTTCTATAAATACATTAAGTAATAACTCTAGCTGGGTTAATAACGTGTATTTGTGGCATTATATGTTAATATAATGCCACAAATAACATGTATTTACCGGTCCTAGATAATTTTTCAACTTTAAGTAATTTATAACAACATTATCATTTGTAATTTATGATAATGTCTTCAAATAAATATACAATTCAATGATTGTATAATGTCCTTCTTACGAAAAATGTCATGTGATATTATTATTAAAAATAAAATAATTATTAAGTAAATATACAATATAAGAAAAAATAAATACTCCCTCCGTTTCAAATTATATGTCGTTTTGGAGCAAAATTTTCGTTTCAAAATAAGTGTCGTTTTATGATTTCAATACAAAATTTATTGACTTTTTAATCTAATCTATTTTTCTATTGGTTGAAATCTAATTAGGTGTATTGGTAATGATGTTTTTATCTAGTAAATATACAAAATTAAATGTTTTATTAATCTGTGTGCCGAAGTCTAGAACGACAAATAAATTGAAACGGAAGGAGTAATAAGTAAATATACAAATAAATAGAAATATTACATTAAACATCTATCATAATATTATCATTTGATATAACAAAACAAATTAGAATAAGTAAATATATAATATAAAAAATAAGTATACAATCAAGAAATTAAAAAAAAACAATTAAACATTTATCTGAAAAATATAAGATATAATAAATATTAAGTAAATATACAATATAAGAAATAAAAATATTATATTAAACAATTATCATAATATTAGAATAAGTAAATTTTACAATACAAGAAAAACAAATAATAAGTAAATATACAATATAAGAAATAGAAATATTATATTATACATCTAACATAGTTTTATTATTTGATATAAATGACAAAAAAAATAGAATAATTGAATATAAAATATAAGAAAAAAATAATAAATACACATTATAAGAAATAGAAAAAATAAATTAAACATCTATCTGAAACATGTATAGTAAAATAAATAATAATAAATACACAATATAAGAAATAAAAAAGATTACATTAAAACTCTATCATAATATTAGAATAATTAAATATAAAATTTAAGAAAAATAAATAATAAATAAATACAATATAGGAAATAGAAAAACGACATGAAACATTTGTTTGAAAAATGTATAATAAATAATTAATAAGTGAATATAATATATATGAAATTAGAAATTCACATTAAACATCTATCATAATATTACAAATTTATATAAAATAAAAATAGAATAAGTAAATAGACAATATAAGAAAAAATAATAAGTAAATATACAATAAATGGAAAAACTACATCAAACATCTATCTGAAAAAGTATAGTTTTCATTTTTATTACTAGGATTTAGCCCGTCCTACGGGCGGGTAATTAATTAAAAAAATATTTATATATATACATATATATATATATATTTGAAAATATTAGTTACATATCTAAATATATCATCATTTTAATGAGTATTTTAAAATATAAACTTATTTTATTTTAAATAAAAATAATATTAATATTCACCGTACATGTTTTGTTATTCTTCTTAGAGGTTATGTTTATTTTACTATTAAAAAATATTCACCAATATATTATAGTTTCATATGTTTTTAGTGTTTACTCTACCTTAATTATGGTAGTTATGATAGTAAATAGAATATAGATTTTGGTAGAAAACATGGATTAAATTTTCGTTCTTATACGTTTTTTTCTTGAATACATCGATAATTTATTTTCCAATGTGCAAGTAGAATACAGACCAACTTTAGAAGTTCAGATACCTACAAACTACAATTGTAATACAAAATTCCAATTAAATATGTAACTAAAATACTTAACTTACAATTATATATTTGAATATATTATTTATTTTTGGATAATTATGTTATTTTGGTTGAATTGCTACTTGGTATATCTACATCTTGTTTTATGTAGCTTATCATTTGTTTTTTTTGGTTGAAAACTTGAAATGTTAGTAGAAGTTGTGAATTTTTTACTTTTTTTTTTTTGTGAATTTTTTTACTTGTATTAGTGATTTTTTACGATATGCACGGAATATTAATTTTTTTATGAAAAATTTGTCAACATTATTTATAACTTTAATGTTTATATTGTTAATCAATTGTGTAGTTTCATATTATAAATAAGCTATTGTTCTTTTTTTTTTGTCAGTAGTAGTCGGCTTACGAATATGGAAGTCTTGGAGACAGGAAACTATGCTATGGCAATGTGTTTTTACCTTTGTAGTTGAGCTATATTAATTGTTACTTGTGTTTTTTTTTATATTCGGTTAATTTTATTTTTTCTTTTATGTATGTTCATTAAATATTTTATTATTTAAATGCTAATTATGATTTAATATATCATTTTTAGATTCTGTTGCTCAAAGTATACATATATATTATTCTTGAAAAAAAATTGCAATGTAACGAATAAATTGTTTATGGGGACTTTAAGAGTTATGGATAGATCATTTTGGTTGTTTTTCTGATATTGTATATTTATATTTACTGAAAATAATATTTAGAAATAAGAATATATATATTTTCCATATAGATGTTTAATGTACTTTTTTACATTTCTTATATTGTATATCTACTTATTAGGTACTTTTTATATTGTATATATTTACTTATTCTAACTTTTTTGCTTTTATATAAAATTGTAATATTACGATAGATGTTAATGTAATATTTCTATTTCTTATATTGTATATTTACTTATTATTTTTAATATACATTTTTCAGCTATATGTTTAATGTAGTTTTTCTAATTCTTTTAATATATATTTACTTATTATTTATTTTTCTTATATTTTATATTTAGTTATACAATATTATAATTAATGTAGTATTTTATTTGTTATATTGTATATCGAATTATTATTTATTGTACTTTATATTTTTCAGGTAGACGTTTAATTTTGTTTTTCTATTTCTTATATTGTATATTTACATATTATTCATTTTTCTTATATTGTATTTTTACTTATTATAATATTATGATAAATTTTTAATAATCCATTTTTATTTATTATATATTTATTATTTATTTTACCATACATTTTTCAGATAGATGTTTAGTTTTGTAATATATTTCTTAATTGTATATTTACTTATTTTATATTTACTTATTCTATTTTTTTACTTTTATATCATATGATATTTTTTTGATTAAATATCATATGATATTAATATCTAATGTAATATTATCATATGATCCAACTCTTTGATCATTTGGTATATGCTTTTATATCAAATGATAATAATATGATATATACTTAATGTAATATTTGTATTTCTTATATTGTACTCTTATTTTTCTTTATATTGTTTATTTACTTATAAAAATATTTGGACATAATAAAATGTAAAACTATTTATTTTTCAGATAGATGTTTAATTTAGTTTTTCCGTTTCTTATACTGTATATTTTCTTATTATATGTTTTTCATATATTTATGTATTCTAATTGTTTTACATTTATATCAAATTGTAATATTACGATAGATGTTTTATGTAATATTTATATTTCTTATATTGTATATTTACTAATTTTTTGTTTTGTAGATAGATGTCTAATGTAGTTTTTCTATTTCTTATATTGTATATTTACCTATGATTTATTTGTTATATATCTTATATTTACCTATTCTAATATTATAATAGATTTTTGATGTAAAATTTATTTATTATATTGTATATTTACTTATTAATTATTTTAATATACATTTTTAGATAGATGTTAAGTTTAATTTTTATTTTGTATATTACAAAATAAGTATATAAAAGTAGCATTTCGAGGCTCCAGGGAGAGTCCACATTGTTTTAGAGACTTCTTCGAAAAGAACTCACATGACATGACTAATATTATTACCTTATTATGTTTAGTTTTACATTTTTCGAAATATTGATATAATGTATAGTTTTATATTTTAATATTACTGATAAATATAATTTCAAAAATAATAAATAATATGTAAATACACAAAATTATAAATGGAAATACTAAATTAAACATATGTAAGATTACCATGATATATTTAATTTTGAAAATAATAAATAATATATAAATATACAACATTAGAAATGAAAAATTAAATATATGTAAGATTACCATATATATATATATATATAATATCGAAAATAATATGTAAATATACCAATTATAAATGGAAATACTACATTAAACATATTTAAGATTACCATGATATATATAATTTTGAAAGTAGTAAATAATATGTAAATATACAACATTAGAAATGGAAATACTACATTAAACATATGCAAGATTACCATATATATAATCTCGAAAATAATAAATAATATGTATATAATAAATAATATGTAAAATAATATTAATAAGTAAATATACAATATTAAAAAATGGAAAAATACATTAACTATATTTTCTTATTCTAATTTTAGAATTTACTTGTTTATTTTTTATATAAAATAGTAATATTATATTATGGACAGTTACAAAAAAATAATGACACGTGTCATCTTCTTGAATAATTTTTTTTTTGCTGATGTGGACGTTCCTGGAACCTCAAAAGTTTCATTTTATTAGTATAGTTTTCCAAACATTTTATATAAGTAAGAACACAATGTATGAAAAACAAGCATAGAATATAAGAATTAGAAATATTATATCAAACATCTATCATAATATTATCATTTGATATAAAAGAAATAAAACTAGAATAATTAAATATACAAATAAGAAAAATAAACAATAAGTAAATATACACTTAAGAAATGAAAAAACTGAATCAAAAACTCTCTGAAAATGTATAGTAAAATAAATAATAAGTAAATATATAAAATAAGAAATAAAAATATTATATTAAACATCTATCGAAATATTACAATAAGAAAATATAGAATATAAGAAAAACTAAAAAAATAAGGAAATATATAATATAAGAAATATAAATATTACATTAAACATATAACATAATATTATCTTTTGATAAAAAGCAAACAAAAATAGAATAAGTAAAAATACAATAAAAGAAAATAAGTAAATATAAAATATCAGAAATGGAAAAACTAATTAAACATATATGAGAAATGTATAGTAAATAAATAATAAGTAAATATAGAATATAAAAACAGAAATATTGCGTTAAACATCTATCATAATATTAGAATAAAATAATTAATAATTAAATATACAATATAAGAAATAGAACAACTACATTAAACATCTATCTGAAAATGTATAGTAAAATAAATAATAAGTAAATATACAATGTAAGAAATATAAATAACACATTAAAAATCAAATGTAATATTACCATTTGATATAAAACAAAAAAAATTAGAATAATTAAATATAAATTATAAGAAAAATAATAAGTAAATATACAATACAAAAATAGAAAACTAATTTACAATATAGGAGAAATAAATAATAAATAAATATACAATATAAGAAATAAAAATATTACATTAAACATCAATCGTAATTCAGATTTGATATACGTGAGGGAGTTTGATTGATAAGGAGATAGAGGCTTAGAGTGTGAGAAGAAAATAAAATAACAAACTCAGAAGCCATGTAAGCTAAGCTAACAAGAGTGAAGAATGGCATTTTCATTCTTCCATCCTTTATCTTTAATCAGATTAAAGAGGCGTGGATTATCTTCGGGTGTCTTCACTTTCTCCTTCAATTTTTGTAGATGATTGGTTTGTCCTTATGCACAAAAAGATATTAATTGTAGGAACAATATACGTTTTTAAGTTGCAGTAGGAGTAATTAGGCGAAACAATATGAGGCTTTAGTAAATAACTAAAACAAATGTCTCATAAAAATCTGTTAGAAAATGATTAAGATATAATAAATAGAACAATATATTTTCTTTTTGTAAAAAATAGATTGAATCACTTGAATTTGGTGAAAAAATAATCATCAAATAATAGTTTATTTTAATTTTACATCATCTAATCCAAAATATAAACTACAGAAAAACTAGCAAATATTTATAAGAACGAAAAAGAGAAAATTCATTTACGATATTATTTTTGACGGTTCATCAAAACCCAACCGATAGAAATAAAAACGAAAGAAATATCATGGTTATCTTTATGGTTATCTTTTTGTGTGGTTATCATGCTCAATCTTAAAAATATTCACATGAAAATTGAAAGAAAAACACAACAGTGATTGATAAAGTAGAATTATTTTTTCTTTTTAAATTAATAAAATCTAATAAATAAATTTCTATTAATAAAGTAGAAATTTATCACATTTGGAAATTTATCCAATAAAATTTATTAGTAAAACATGAATATAATGTTATTTTCTCTATTAAGCTCTAATGAACTGTTGTTTGGTTGAGTTGAACCTTTTATTCTTAGACTATGGTAATTATGATAGTTACAATAACACATTTCAAATCTGTGATTTTAAATATAAAAAAGTAGGTTACAATTATATTTTCACAAACACAAAAAATTCTGTAAATTCATTACATATTAATAATTTAGAAATCAAATTTAGTTATTAATAAAAATTAGAGTTATAAACCCCCGTTTAGTTTAATTATATTTCTAATAATCAGTTGGTTCATTTTCATTTAGAGACTAAAAGTACAAAACAAAATAACTTTTCAGTTTTGAAAGGTGAATAATGAGTAAATGATATATAACAATCAAATATTCATTTGTATCTCTTTCCACAATGTAAAACATAATATCTAATTATTATAATATTTTGTAGCATTAAATATTAATGAAAAAATTACAAAACACTTATATATAAAAGCTATATTCAAATCTATACTTAAATTTGAAATATTTTTAGTTGTCTTTGAAATTGCTCATCCACCCGTAGGGCGGGTTTAACCCTATTATATTAAATATGTTAAAATGACTGGCGAAAGAATGATTTATTTTAGGGTTGGTACAATTATTAACTGTAAATTTTTCCTAAACCCGCTTGAGAACATGTCAGCATCATTTTTTGGCTATGGCTACTCGAGTCATATACACTATACGGGACAATATATCTCACTGGAACTTTCGTTCTGATTTCACTTGCGATGGAGATGAGTTTATGTCTTTGATCTCTTATAATCGACTTTGAATTGTGATGAATTGTCTCTTTGATCTTTGGTAATCATCATTTGTATATCTTATTGTGTGAATGTTGCTGATAGATCATGTGTCATGGGTAAATTCTAGAAAAGATACATTATATTTCATTAGGTTAACAAACTTTGGTGTTGGCCTAGGCGTCTGGGTCATTTTTTGGTTCCGGGTCTTTGACATTTGGATCCAACTAGGTATTTGGAAATTTTCGGTTCGAATTTTAGTTTGTTACTTTTGGATACTGATCGACTCGGATCTATAATTAAAAAGTGTAAAATACATGCAATATTCCGGTATATAATGGATTATGATAGGGTTCAGATATTTAAGATCTGAAAATTTCCAAAATACCCAAATTTCATCAAAATTAAGTCTAAATCGGCCATATTTATCTTAAGTTTTGTAAAATAACCAAAATCTACTATTATAACTGAAATTAATTTTTTTCAATCTCTAAATTTGACATTTAAAGTTTCATATTACTTAAAATGCTACAAAATAATAATGAAGATTGCTAATGATACATTTCAACTAAATTATAAACTAAAATATATAAAATAGAACGAATGAAATCATAATTTTGGATATTTATATTTTTAGGTCGGTATAAATCGGTTCTTATCAGGTTGGGTCTATCCGGATCATTTTTTTCAGGTCTTTTTTTCGGTTTCGGTTCTTTCAAGTATTTTAATTTTGAACCTAACTAGATACTTATAATTTTTTTTTTTTGGTTTTGGAACGTATATTTTTAACCAGTTCCAGTTCAGATTTTCAGGTCCGTATAAAATCTCAAGCTTAATTGGTTGTATATAATAGATTAAGTCTATTAGAAGTAGTTGTATATAATAGATTAAACCTAATTAACAGGTCCAACAACTTTTTATAGATGTATATGGCTTCTAAATTGTAAAAAAAAATTATATTACAATTTTTATTATTATTATTTTCTTAATTTTATTTTGGACAAAATAGTTATATTTTCTAAATCTCAAGATCAGCCTGGCAATATGACAGCATTATTTTGTGCTACAAAGATAACCGAGTCAGTCTACAACAACCATTAAGAAAAGCAGAGAATCCAATTCATAATCTTAGTCATATTAGCAAGCATCTTCACATGAACTTGAGGACCTTCACACCAAATGCAATGCCTATGAAAGTTGCAATGGCGATACCGAATATTCCAGCAAGAATCCCTGGAACGATCAACGAGTTCCATCCCTTTGCAGTCGCCATTCCAGCTGCAGTGGTGGGTCCACCGACGTTAGCATTTGATGCCAAAAGCAGCAACCTTAGCTCGATCTTCAGCAGCTTCCCTATGCCCAATATCACAGCGAGATGTGTCCCAATTTGGACCAATGCAAACAAGAATATGCTCGGTGCCGTGTTTATCACAGTCCATATGTTTCCGCTCGCACCTATCACAGTGAAGAACACCTGAAAGAAAGAAAAAAAAAGTAGTTTGATATAATAATTTTTTTCAGAAACCTGGTGCTGTTTCTTGAATATGAAGTGTGTAAGATTCACTCTCACACCTGCATAAGAATTAGAGCCATGGCTTCTCCAGATGGAGCAAGACGACCAAACTGTGAAGGAAAGATTGTCGCTAGAACAACAACCACGGCGGTTATAGCTGGCAAGCTACCACCCGAAACCCCGAAATGCTTTGTTAGCAAAGCCCCTGCCTTGCATATAGCTAATGACACAGCAATTCCAGTGGCTATCAGTAGCACAGGGATTTTGTTTGTAGATTCAGAATCTTTGTTTGCATCTGCATCTGTACAAGGCATAAGTCAGAATCCAAAGGAATGTAAGAGAAGAACAGTGACATGGAAATGATCCATTTTTTCACTGCAACGTTCAAACTTACCACTAGTTGGTGGAGGCAAGGTTTCGGCAGGTATTTTGGAGCCTATAGCAAACAAAGACGTGAAATAAACAGCGCAAATAACATTATCAGCAGCGAGTCCAGCCGCTAATACTGATGGTGAAACTCCGAGAGCATTCGCTATGGCAACATAGTTGACGGCTGGAGAAAAAAAAAGAATAAAAATCAGTAGTATCATCGAGAAACAAGAAGATAAAAATGGAAGAAGTTAAGTTACCTCCACCGATATGCCTCCCCATGAGAGCAGCTGCAATCTTCCAACTATCATTACCAAGTGCTCTCATTGGCACTAGGTAGTAGGCCAGAGCTGTACCCACAGTTGTTGCAACTGTTCATGAAACAGAAAATGATTTAATTAAGAGGCTTTTGTTACCAAAAAAAAAAGTAACAAGAATTGTAGTTTCTTACTTGATCCAATGAAGAAAGCCAAGAGAAGCTTTCCAGTGGACTGAACGACACGGCGGAGATCAGCTCTAAAGAGCAAGAGAGGAACAGCTAATGGGAGGAGGAAGTTCAAGACAACAGCAAAAGCAGGAGCGTCTGAAGAAATGATGCCAAGGTTACTAGCTGCAAGACCAATCAGTGTGCTCACCAACGCCCCACTCACCGCACTTCCCACCTTCGTCTTCTCCGACCTTTACTTCCATTAATGCAAATAAATTAAAATAATAAAAAAAATCTTTAAAATTCAATGAAAGGTGTGAAGGCGCGCGCGCGCACCAGAGACCGAAAGCACCAGTGGCGAAGAGAGCAGTCCAAGTCCCCCATTCATCGTTACCTGAAATGAGAGGCGTACTCAATTGCGATCTCACAGTCACCGATCGGATCGGAGAAGACGATACCTCCGGCGAGAGAAACCTGTCGTTACGAGAGAAGCTAAGCCTGGGGGAAGGGACTGCTTTAGACGATAATTCAGGAAGATCCTGCCGTGAAACAATGTGCGATCTCCGGCTAATTGATCCTGACGACGGCAACGAGATCCCTGTCGCGTTCGGAAACGGCAAGCTCATCATCGCGTCTGCTTTTACGATGGAAATTGACGAGTGAGAGAGAGGTTCGTTCGTTACTAAAGAGAGTAAGTGGACTTGTTGACATCATATCATACATAGTGCGTCAACTTTTCTCTCTGTATTGACCCGAACCGACCCTGAAATCAAAATTTGGTTTTGATTTAACCAAGTCGAATCAAACCAAAACTCAAATACATAATGCCTCAACTTTTCTCACTGTATTAACTCTTTTTTACATATCCATTCCAAATCGAAAATACCAAGAACACTAAAAATCTAGAGTCGACATCGTTGAAGAAGACGAAGATGAAAAAGGGCTGACTTTTTGTTAATTTTTGCAGCCTATATACATAATTCGAAGCCCAAATATTCTGTAGTCGTAAAGCCCATGAAAACACAAACGAAAAGCAAAAAATAATTAGAGTGAAACAGACACGTGTCATTTCCTTAATTCTCTATTTTATGACGTTGCATCATCGGGAAGACAAAACATTATTTTATAAGAGCATCTCAAAGAACAACCTTAAAACCTCAAATATAAAGTTTTGTGTGCTTCAAGAGAAACCTCAAAACCTCAAATTACCTCAAATTATAAGGTTTTGTACAGTGAAACCTTATATTTGAGGTTTCACTGTACAAAACCTTATATTTGAAGTTTCATATTTTTTAGTCCTTGTACTTATATATCTTTTAAAATATTTTGATAACTTTCTTGTTTATTATTTTAGTCCATACAGTTTTGTATCTTTTATATATTTTATATATGTTCTTATAAATTTAGTTTATACATATAAATTTAAATAAATATACAAATGTTTTAATAAAAAACAAAGCATAAAAACAAAGCGTAATATACAAATGCTTTGAAATGCGCTAATTGACCATATATGGGAACACTATAGAAATAATAACAATAATGAATAATAATTTATTTTAAGTCTTTTATTTATATGTAGTTTGCTGTTAGAATGTAATATTTATTAATAATTATTGTTTATAATATTTTTGTTGTATGATTTTAGTTGTTATAAAAGTTTTATGCTTCTTTTTGATTCTTATCTAAAATAAGGAGTATACTGTAAAAATATAAAATTTTAAGGTTTTTTTTAAGGTTCACCATTGGAGAAGGTCACTCACAAACCTCAAATATAAGGTTCAGTAAACCTCAAATATAAGGTTGCTCTTGGAGATGCTCTAATAATACTAAGGTAAACCCGTCATACGGACGGACGGACGAATAAAATTAATTGTATAAATTTATTTTAAATTTTATTTTTATTTTAACTTAAAATAGAATTAATAGTTTTATCTATGTATTTTATTCTTAATTTTATAAATTATCAATTTTATGTATTAAATTGTTTACTTCCACATTTTCTTTTATAACTATTGATTTATGTCACATAAAAAATGTTTTTCGTTATAACTAAAACTGTTTTAAAACAGATAAATAGATAATATGAAACTATCGTTACATATACATGTTTATGAATTTTATATATTATTAATATGAAACAATCGTTACGTTTAGATGTTTATTAGAATCTTATACTGTATATTATTAACAAAATAAATAGATAATATATATGAAACTATCATTACATATAAATGTTCGTTATGTATACATGTTAAATATACACATGATTCATTACCAAAATATTTAACTATGACTGCCAAAAATCTAGATAATGAATTATAATACCCATCACACATATGTTAATTAAAAACAAATTGTTGTGGAGCTTAATTATAGTAGTGGTCACTTCACTCGCGTTGAGTCTTATGACCATATAAATTTACCGATTGTAACTGGGTTTTATTTGCTCACCTTTTGTTCTCTTCGTTGTGTATCAACAATTTTAATTGTACTGTAACACTAATTTATAAATTATAGTGAAATGGTAACCTAAACAAAAGTCATTCAATAATAAATTATAATGAAATAGTAACCAGAACAAAAGTCATTCAATATATTTTATAATTTTAAATAAATTGATTAACGTAACTTTTTATCAAAGTTGGCGAAAATATAAAAAATTAAGAGCAGATGATATAAGGATCATGGTTTTTTTCCCAATCTTGCTATAGACACACAAACAAAGGTTCTTAAACAAACATTCATATCTTTGTTTGTATTCATTACATAGTAAACATTCTTGATGCTCACTCTTTTTTTTATATTGAACAGCAGCAGGCAGCTTCTTCAGAAACATTATCTTTGTTTCTACATATTTTGGAAAAATCTCCATCTTCTCAGATTTGGATTTCACTTGTTCGCACACAATCAATGCATAATTTCTACCACCATCATGAATAACTCTAAGATTGTTATCCTTGCTTTGTAGGGCGAACCTTTTGACGCAAATGTTCTATACTTTCATGGAGAGAACACCTGGAAATTTCACTGTGTTGCTTGTACGCTTCTAGTTGCTTCTGTAAGTCGGTACCTGCTTTCGACATTGATAATTTTGCAGAAGCCATTACAATATCCCCTCCCTACAATCAAAAAATTTAAATCATAATCAAACACCCATGAACATCCTAGAATGTGTATTTTGGATCTCTCTACTCACATTTTTAGACTTGCATTGGTCTGGTCGTTTCAACAGTGCAAAAGCTCATACGAAAGTGACAAAATTTCTATACCAAAAGAAAGTATTGTTGAGTCTTTAGATGTGATGATTAAGGTTTTGGTTACCTTCTAACTGAAGCTGAAGTGATCTGCACCATAAATGTTGCCTTTTCAAGGTCTACTTCAAAAGAATACAACTTCTTGTGTGACATTGAGCGTAGTGCTTGTTATGTTCAGCTTTGTCTCAAAATCTTCCTTGTCGATTTCTCTATGTCCATGTCAGCCTCTACTTTTCCTTTCTCCTTGTGGTGCCATGTAAACAGGTTCCTCAACCATGAGGTTTATTAAGATGTTGTGGACTCCCATTTGATGTTTCCACTGAAATTCTTCAATAAACAGTTGCTGCTAGTGTAATAGAAATATGAAGAGTAAGGAGTGATGGGAACTACAAACTTAATAAAGGCATGTTATGAGGAAAAAATGGTCGAAAAAGAATGTATTAACTTATTCAATAAGCCATGAAACTATTGTTGATACGATCCTTTATAAGCTGGTGAAGTTTGCACCTGAGAACACATACAACAACAGAGAACTCTTGTTTATAAACCAGACAAAACTTTGCATCATAAAGAAATGTAAAACCATGTGTATTCTTACCTCTGTGGCATCGCGAAGAAGAGCTAACATGCCAGCCTGTACACATGCTGCGTTTAGTCGAGCGCCAAAAAAATATAAAAACATCAAAACATGATAAATGGCTTTACAATAAATATACAACAGGAACTCCAAAACACAAAGAATTTTAATTCTGGAATCAATACGATTCTGTACAGACTCTAAACGGAGATCTGATTAAAACTATGAACAAAAATAGCGGTGAAATGGATTACCTGAGAAGCAAGAAGGAGCATGTCGACTCCCATAAGCTCTCCACCACGCCGGACGTTACTGGCCTCCCAAAATCGGAGCAGGCGAACTTGAACGGAGGAGGAAGAACGGCCAGTCTGAAGATCGGAGAGGAAGAAAATATTGTTAGCCATGTTCTGAACGATTGAAGAATGATTTCGAAAGCATGAAATCACACCTTTTTATAGTAGAGCCTCCACCGCCTTTCACTCTCCAGGATCGCATTGAATATGGAGATCGTGTATGATTGATTAAGGAGAGCTTTATGAGGGGGAATCGTTACTGCTTCAGTCACATCGGATGAAGAAGTCGAAAGAGCAATCGATGGGGAAACGCTGGAGACTCGAGACACGACTAATCCTAATACAAAACGCGGCGTTTAAGTTTGATTGTAAAGGTAGTTCTCGACGGGCCATGTTGTGTGAATAAGCCCAAAGACAATTGGAAAAAATCTAAGACACAGAAAATGATACGGTGAGTTTTGTTAAAGAGGACACGTGTTGCCCTAAGGGTGAACAAATTAGTGACGTGGCCTCTCAAGGAGAGAGTAGCACTCTTCTTTATATAAATAGACTAGGGGAAGCCCGCGCTACGCGCGGGATGTAATGTATTTTATTCAAATTATATACTTAATTTTGAAATAAATTTGTTTATTTTTGTAAGAAATTTTTGTTTGTCCGGATTTACATTTGGATGTTCGTTTGTTTTTATATATTTTGCGTCAGTTTCTAGTTCCGTTTTTAGGTTACATTAAGATACTAATACTACATATTTTTAGGCGTGAAGTTATATTATAGCTTGTCATTTCTTCTTCTTGTTCTTTAATATACATTGTGTTATAATCCTAAACTTCTGTGGGTATTGTAAATTTTGATAAGATAGATTTTTTTTTTTTTGATAAGATAGATTTTTTCATTTTATTGGTTGAGAATTTGTGCTAGCATGTAATTTAGACAAAAAATATTAGTAAACGAAAAAATTGAAAAAGAATATATTAAATGCAACAAAATTAAATTGCATTTTAACGGAAAAAATTAAATTAAATTGCATCAAGCAGAAAGTATCAAAAGGAAAAAAACAATATGAGCATGGCAGGGGAGAAGCCAGGTTATGTATTATGGGGTCCTGTGAACCCATAATAACAATTTAGATTTTAAATTCCATGTGAGAAAACAACTAAAATATGTTAGCTAAGGTGGAAGGGTCATGCTGTGCACCTACATCTACTTTATTAAAACAGAAGTACACATATGGATTAACCTTTAGTTTTCAGTATTATTTACACTTCTATGCCACTGACATTAAATATTATTTCCTATTTTAATACTGTCTTTTCCACTTTGATTAATGTGTTTTCGAAAATTAAATTTGAATTAAATACACAACTAAATAATACTTCCTATTTTAATGCTTTGTGTTTTCCACTTACATTAATGTGTTTTCTAAAATTAAATTTGAATTAAATACACTTCATTAACTTCTCAATTAAATCAGTATCAAATTCAAAAAAAAATATTTTTATTGGACAAACAATTTATGAAAATTATAATATCAACTCTTCATTGAACAAATCTAAACGAAAAAAGTATTGCCAAATTTAAACTGAAACTAGATAATATCCAAACGGATTTACCATTTTGGTATCTAGAGAACCATAACTAAACCTTATCCGAACGAAATATTTCGGATATTCGAATGTATTTAAATCATATTTATATACTTCAATATGTTAACTATTTTTTGAGTTAATATCCAAGATATAAGTTATTTTAACTTGTTTAAATATTTGAAATATAAAAATAGTCAAAAGTAAACATCTAAAGTAGATAAACAATAATCAAAAAACCAAAAATACTTAAAATATATATTTATTCTTCATCTAAATATTCAAGTTAAAGCTATTTTAATTTTTAATTTAGGTACTTTAGCTTACATTACTCAAATTTACATGTTATATTTTTCAGATTTAAGGATATTTAAAAATATATAAATTTAAAAAATTAAAAAATAGTTTAAACGGGTTATCAAACCCGCAAAGGTCCAAATCAAACCGGAACCAAAATTTATAAATACCCGAATAGAACTAGAGTCTTTAAATTCAAAAATCTCAAACCCGAATAGATTTTAACCAAATTCGAGTGGATACCCAAATACTCATCCCTAGATTAGTCAATATAAAATGATCAAATATTATAAATATATTATTTAGCATAAATAAACAAAAATTAAAATTGAAAATTAATACCCGTGCGATCGCACGGATCAAGATCTAGTTAAGTATTAACTAAGGTTCGTTAAGTATTAACCAAGGTTCGTTTCCTTACTCTGCTTATTTTCTTTTTCATTATTAATGGTCCACCCACAAGATGTATGGTCTAGATCCGCCCCTGGAACTTGGTGTCAAGAAGTTTGCTAAAACAATTCAAGGAGTCAGTCGGGTCATGTTTAATATCTTAACGATGAAAACATTTGTTTAGGATATAAAAAGATAATGAATGTAAATACTACATTCGAGCTACAAATAGTTTTCCTACTAATTTTGTTTTTGTTTTGAGGGGTGAGGGAGGAGAGATGTATGCAGTATGTTTGCTTTACATATGATTACCCAGTGTCATATTTCTTTTTTTCTTTTTTGTTAATTGTGATACATCTCGGTCTGTTGTGGGTAAAATAGTGTATTTCAAAAAATTTAATTTTTAGTGGGGAATATTTTAGAGCTTGACCTTTAATTCTTAAGTTGTAACAGAAGATCAGTGTGTTGTGTGTATAGAATCATGGAAAAAAGTATCATCAAAAAAAAAGAAAAGTTTTATGCATGGCTAATGCATGTGTCTTAGAGACTATAATATCGATCCTCTACTCTACCATAATATTTTCTGAAGCTGAAAAATGTTACATAGTTTTATTATTAGTAAATATATAATGCATTTCTTCAGCTTTCTGCGGTAAGGTCTCTTACTGTATAGACAACTCTTTCTTTACGTCGCCGACACAATTCTCCCCAAAACAGCTCAAGTCATCATGCATGAAGTCACTGGGAAAATAATTAGTAACTAAAAAGAAACAAAAATGTATTTTGGTATCGATTAAACTCACCAGTTAATGAACTCTACACCTCTAGCTGCAACTTCCTCTGAGGTCTCTCTTGAACTCGGCTTCCACAAAATATGTGTGTTTTGTGTTGACAACTGATGATGAGAGAGATGTTAAAAGTAGTTGGAGTAATAGGAGGACTGGTCGGAGCTCAAGTATTTACGCCAGAAACTCGGAGGTACTGACTGTTTAGTCAGTTCGTGTCTCTTGTGTTGACCCGCTTCCTAGCAATCTTCTGCACCTTTGCATTGTTTATTCCCATTAGTCCTCTTGTGCTTTTCTTCTTCAAAGGTAACTTTTATTATCACTACTCTTTGATACAACTGAAAAATATCCAAACATTTTTTTAATGTTTTTTTGTTTGTAAATTTTAGATTTTTTTGAAAACGGTCTTAGTTTTGTGGTGGTTGGTATTTACTATTTACAGGGAAACGTGGCCCAGAAGTCTAAGTTTCAAGTTGAAGAAAAAACTGGTTTTGGTTGCTCTTGTATGATTAATGTATGTATGGTTTTGATTCCTATATGCTTACTTATGATTATAACATGTGATTAACTAAGAGAGAATATCTATGTGAAACAGAGTTACTCGGAATTAGTAACAGCATGTATTCTCTAAGTTCTTGGTCACGTATAACATCTAAGTTGTCATGTGAAGGCATTAATGCTTCTTCAGGCTGTAATTAGCAGAAGAGCCGTTGAGAAGTTAATCAAATCTCACTTATTTCTTCACTCTGCTTTTTCTCAATACTTTTGTGTATATTATTAATAATATATTTGCATATATGGTCATATCTACATGCACTTACACATGCATTCAATAATGGTTTAAAGTATAGATCAATGACTTAGAAAACAGTAAAATTCTTGTCTTTTTATAAGATGGCCCTTCATCTTGCATCTTAGCTTCAACACTCTAACAGAGTAAGCATGAATAAGATCTGTGCATAAACTTGAAGTAAGTTCTGAACCTACTTTATTCATCAGAACCGAAGGAAAGCATAATCAGCCATATCACTCATCTTCTTCATCCCCCCAAACATAAGCAATATCATTTTTAACGTGATTACTAATCTTCCACTTGTTCCAAGATATGGAGACAGAATTTTCATCAGTTCCCGCTGAAATGGCTTCTCCATGAACTTATGTTCTTGGGGCTTCTCAAGTTTCTGTTATAACCCACACAATTAGGGAAACATAAGCTAAAACTTTTGTAGCCAGATCACAGATAAAAGAGCGGGTAAGGGTAGTGGCATGACCCTTATGCTTGAAAAGAGTGGACTTCAATCGCTAATCAACAAAGGAAAAGAGCAGGTAAGAATAATGAAGTAAGCTTGTGCAGATTGCTTACCTTAGTTGATTGAATCTCTTCCTGCTGTTCTCCTATGATGCGTTTATGAGTTTCGATCCACTCTGCCTTTGATGCGTTTGAATTTTATACCACACAAATCTGGCTTCAAGAGAAGGTACCTCACAACTCTTTCCAAAAGCAAGCTTTGCAGAATCATGTTTCTGTTTTCTGATTTTAGCTTCCCCTGATTTACATTCATCTGCAGCTCTAGCATTGCAACTTTCCATCTGCACAACAAAGGTTAAAAAGAAAATACAATTGTTACTATAGCTTACATGAGTCTGATATTCAATAAGATAAGCAAATACAAAGGCAGATACTTGCACATATATTTTGATATAGAGCGAAGATATGAAACTAAGCTTTTAACTCATCTAACTCATCCCAAGTTGGTCTTGAAGATTTTCTGTAATAAGAAACATAAACACATGTTTCATGAGCAGAATTTGATCTTATCAGTAGCACAAAGAATTAAAAATGGTTGGCTCTAACCTAATTCCGATTTGAAGATAGAAATATGTTTTTTACTTCAATCCAATCAACTGAATGTGATCATCATTCTCAAGCAACCTCATCATCTCCAACGTTTCAGTTTTGATTCCTTTCTGAATAATGAACGACCCCTTTTCAAGTCGAAAAAAAAACCCTCGTATTAGCGATATCAAAAGTAGTCAGTATGAGATATAAGAGATACAAAGAGAAGATGAGTTCAAGGAGAGTGACCATACACATATTTATACTGAAACCAGGCCGGCTCTCAGATCGAAACAACGCTTTGTAAGACACCTCGTGGAGGCATGAATCAAGGAGATTAATCAGGAATCAATTAATCAGAGGTTACATCTTGAGAAGAATCGCAATCGTCACGCCTTGCCGTCGCATGAAGAGGAGCGATGAATTTCGTTTTCTCGTTTTCTCACACTTTCCCATCTCAGAGCCCACGACGCTGCGGTTTCCTCTGACACGTGTCACTACTCCATGAAATGAGTTTCCAGTATGTCATCCTATGTGGCATAGCTCAGGAGAGAGCAAACTGTACTTTATATAAATAGATAGAGCCAAAACTTTTCCCGTCAAACCCATAAGAAAAAATGCAACTGAAAATTGTAATATGAGACGCAGCGTTTTGCTTAAAGGACACGTGTTGTCTTGTAGTGAACCTAATTAGTGACGTGGCACAATGTAGAAGAAGAGAATCTCTACTTTATATAAATAGATAGATAGATACATATGATATGATTTTTTTTATTATTATACAGAGGTATCTTGGCCCCACATAAATGATCTAGACTAGTCTTGTTGGTCTTCTGTCACTAACGATGCCGATATAATATTTCAATGACATCAACAACAATATTGCTAATAAGCTACGACCTAAATTACAAAAATAAGTTGTTAAAATAGTTGCAATTTTACATATAACCAATGACACTTCTATTATCATCACATAAATTGTGTATTTCTCCGTTCATCATCAGGACATCTGAAAATTGAAAAAACATCATGTCGACAAAAATACAACTTTGATAATACACATAATTATGTAATCTGCTTACCAAGTTTGTGGTAGTAAAGATTAAGCATATACAAGCTAAATAAGACATTGACATGAAATGTAACGCTCATAACATTATCAACATAAAAGTAAACCAGTTCAAGAGAGTAGAGAGAAGAGGGAGAAAATTCCCTAGTTAGTCACTCTTAGTGGACCTTAGTCATTTATCCGTTGGATATTTCATTGCTATCCCTCGGTTATTTGCGATTAACTAGTAAAAACACCTTTTGCGTTAAATTTGTCAACGCTTTTAGTGAGTTTCGAGGTATACTTTGCCTGCTTTTTTCAAATCTCACATGTTTTCTCCTACTGTTCTTCCTTCATTGAAGACGAGTGAAGAAGTTGGGTGAGCATTTACTGAAGATTGTTTTGGTTAAAAAGCTTTAAACCATGTTGCTTGCCATGGATAAAGCGTTGATGGCCCTATCGCTTGATGAGGAAGATGTTCCTTTCGAAATGCCGGAGCTACCAGAGTTCAGCTCAGCCGAAGAAAACAAACTCAGTTTGATGGGAAGGCTTCTTAACCCCAACCGACAGAAGATGCCTAACCTTATCATGAAGATGCCTAGGAAATGGCAAAAGGAAAGAAGGGTCAGAGGTATTGCGCTCTCTCAGGAGCGGTTCCAGTTCATCTTTACAAACGAACACGACCTGCTGGATATCTTGGAAAGAGGCATTCAAACCTTTGAAGAGTGGGTCATAGTGTTGGAGAGGTGGGTTGAGAATCCACCAGAGGACTACCTTCAGTACGTTCCCTTGTGGGTTCAGATTCAAGACATCCCCGTCAACTTCTACACAGTTGGAGCTTTGACTGCGTTAGGAGATCTGGTGGGGAAGACAATAATGGTGGCCTTCGACCCTTTGAAGCCCATTACTCAAGATTTCATTAGAGTTTTGGTGAAATTTAATGTGGTGAACCTTTGCGCACCACGAAAGTGGTAACGTCGAAGGGAAAGGCGTTTGTTGTGAGGTTCAACTACGAGAAGGTTCAGAAAAGATGTTTTGAGTGTCAGCGACTCAACCATGAAAAGGACTTTTGTCCTTTGATTGTGAGGAAACGTCAGGAAGAATCCAAGGTCAGAATAGAGAAGGTCGCTGCAGAAATAGAAAAAGAAGAGAGTTCTTGCGGATGACGACATTCTGTTTGGCATCCTTGAAGAGGAACAAGTCAACATTGATCCTGCGACTGGAAGGTTCAAGATGGCCAATGAGGTATTGGAGGAGATGAGAAGGTATCTTGTAGCTGACACAGGAGAAAACAGAGAGATAAAGATAGACAAGATCAAACGTTCAGTCAAGTTGGCGGAGATGAATCCGATGACGCAGAGGCTTGCTCTGCGTTTGGAGGCGCCTCCCTTGGTGACTACGGAACTAAACAGAGGAAAAGGCATTGTCTTTGATTACGTGGAGAACAAGAAAGAGAACAGAGCATTAACAACCAAAAGTGCACCAAACAAGTTTATGGCAGCTTCATTCCAAGCTCACTCTCAGCTGTCTTTATGTTCGGCGCCCCAGGTTTTGGCTCTTGGCAATGGAGACGAAGGTCTTGATTTTGAAGGTTCATTTTCCTCTAAGCTTCCTACGGTGTTCAAGGCTGTAAAAGCTCCTAACTTTGCACCTTGTTCTTCCGGGAAGATTAAGAGCAAAGTGGTGACTAGAAAAAGGCCTCCAAAATCTACAAGGCAAAGAAGATTCAGGGAGCTTGGCATGTCTGAGAGTTCTCAGCCTGTAGTTCAGAGAGAAGGCAAGCAGGTGGTGGGAAGTAAAAAAAGGAAGTGCTCGGTAGAAGATGAAGAGGTCAAAACAAACAGCAAGCAGCATGCCATAAGGCGATCCCAAGTGAGGGATTGCCCCAGTCCCAATGAGCATTGTGAGCTGGAATTGTCAGGGCTTGGGGCGGCCTCAAGGCTTGACAATTCAAAGACTGCGGGAGCTGCGTCAATACCACTTCCCGGAGATTCTATTTTTAATGGAAACAAAAAAATGTCGGAATGTAGTTGTAGATTTGCAAGTTTGGTTGGGTTATGAGCAGGTTCACACTGTTAATCCAATTGGATATAGTGGGGGTCTTGCAATTTTGTGGAAGAAAAACGTTAACCTTTGTATCAAAAGTTCGGATAAAAATATATTGGATTGTTTTGTGGAGTTTGGAGGCTCTTCTTTCTTCTTATCTTGTGTTTATGGAGAACCTGCAAATGATGGCAAGAGCCTCGTTTGGGAGCGTCTCATGTGGTTGGGAGTTGGTCGCTCTGAGCCATGGTGCTTAGTAGGTGACTTTAACGAGATATTAAGTAATGAAGAGAAGCTGGGAGGCCCGAGAAGACCAGAGTCATCGTTTAAATTCGTTGCGGATATGTTGAGCTTCTGTGATATGGAGGAACTATCCAGCAAAGGCAACAGATTCACGTGGGCTGGTCGGCGTTGGAAAAAGTATATTCAATGCTGTCTAGATAGATGTTTTGGAAACAAAGCTTGGAGATCAAGATTTCCTAACTCAAACCAAACTTTCCTTGAAAAGAGAGGCTCTGATCATAGACCTGTTTTGGTCAATCTGAGAGCAAGTTCAGACATTCAAAGAGGTCAGTTCCGGTTTGACAGAAGGTTACTACACCACCATGATGCTTTGAAGGAAGTAGAACATGCTTGGTGTCAGAATAGGTCTCGTGGTTCAGTTTCTTGCAAGATCAGAAAATGCAGAAGAGTGATGAGTTAATGGAAGCGCAAGAGAAGGATGAATGCCAAGGACAAAATAAGATCCCTGCAAGAGCGCCTGGAATGGTTTCAGTCCAAGCCATACTCCTGCTGGTTTGTGATTCAAAACCTCAAAAGAGAACTCATGCACGCATACAGAGAGGAAGAAATATTTTGGAGGCAAAAAAGCAGGGAGAAGTGGCTTAAACTAGGTGATCGAAATTCAAAATTCTTTCACTTGTCTGTCAAGGCAAACAGAGCGAGATCTTGCATACTGAAACTAAAAGACAAAGATGGAACAGACCAGTGGTCTGATGCTGCCAAAGGCGATGTTGCTATTCAGTACTTCTCTGAGCTGTTTAAGTCATCGAACCCTTCTTCGTATGAACCTGTATTTCAAAGCATGCTACCGAAGTGACTCAGTTAATGAACCAGAGTCTAACGAGTAAAATCTCGAAGGAAGAAGTCAAGGAAGCCATTTTTTCGATTGATGCGGAGAGTGCGCCTGGTCCTGACGGCATGACGGGCCTTTTCTTTCGAAAATTTTGGGGAGTAATTGGAGACTCTGTAACTCAGGAGATACAAGAGGTGTTTGAAAAAGGTGCTCTTCCTGTCGATTGGAATTTCACGTATATTTGTCTTCTCCCCAAGATACCAAATCCAGAGAATATGACTGACTTGAGACCCATAAGTCTATGCTCTGTTCTTTATAAGGCGGTTTCTAAGATCTTGGTTAGGCGTCTACAACCTTTCTTGGGAGAGCTGGTATCACCCAATCAGTCTGCTTTCATCAGTAAGAGATTAATCCAGGACAATATTGTTATAGCTCATGAAGCTGTTCATGCACTCAAGACGCATCCAGTGATCTCTTCTGAGGTTATGGCGATAAAGACCGATATGTCAAAGGCCTACGACCGAGTTGAATGGTCTTATTTAGAGGCTCTCCTAAGAGCGATGGGGTTTGATGAGAAATGGATCGTGTGGGTGATAATGTGCGTTACTTCAGTCTCCTTTGCTGTACTCATCAATGATCATCCATTTGGTTTAATCTCACCATCTCGAGGCTTGCGACAAGGAGATCCTCTCTCTCCATTTCTATTTGTTCTGTGCACGGAAGGTCTATCCCATTTGTTGAAAGTAGCGGAGAGAAACAACATGATCTCAGGAATGAGTTTCACAGAGTCAGGGCCTTCCATTAGTCATATGCTTTTTGCTGATGACAGCTTGTTCATGTGTCAAGCATCGGCGAGACAATGTAGAAACCTGAAGAGGATATTGGACTTTTATGGAAAGGCGACGGGACAGTGCATCAATTACCAGAAATCTTCCATAACCTTTGGCAAGTTGGTAGAGGAGAGTATCCAAGATGAGTTGAAAGATATTATTGGCATTCAGAATGTTGGTGGCACAAGTAAATATCTCGGGATGCCGGAATGTTTTTCAGGTTCAAAAGTGGACCTGCTCTCCTACCTCAAAGACCGAACACATTGTAGGCTGAACAGTTGGTTCTTGTGCAAGCTATCTCAGGGAGGGAAGGAGGTTCTCCTAAAATCTACAGCTGCGGCTCTACCGGTATACCCCATGTCTTGTTTTAAACTACCGAAAACTTTGATCAAGAAGCTGGAGAGCTTGATGGCAAACTATTGGTGGAACACAGAGGCTCATGCTAACAAAATCCACTGGTTGTCATGGGATCGTCTGTGCCTTCCGAAAGCTTTGGGTGGGATTGGTTTCAAAGATTTGGAGTGCTTCAATCAGGCCATGTTAGCTAAGCAAGCTTGGAAACTGGTTAATGATCAGAACAGTCTCATGTCGAGGTTTCTAAAAAGTCGTTACTTCCTTAACGGTGCTTTCTTGGAAGCATCAGTAGGAACTAGGCCTTCCTTTGCTTGGCGTAGCATAATTCATGGCAGAGAATTGTTGCAAAAAGGGTTGAAGAGAAGCATTGGCAATGGCTGCAAAACCAGAGTTTGGCTTGACAAATGAGTGGATGATCCAGAGATGGGACTGAGAGTTCCTTGGGTTAAATGCATAACTTTCGATGTCAACCTTCTTGTTCAGGACCTCATTGATCCAGAGTCGAGGAAATGGAAGGTGCCAATGGTTGAAGCTCTCTTTGTACCGGGAGATGTCGATTTGATCCTATCGAAACAACCTGCAGTATCTCATGAGGACTCGTTCACTTGGGCGCATAACAAATCAGGGGATCTAACGGTGCGCTCTACCTATTGGCTAGCGAGGGATCTAAAGATCAAGCAAATGTATCCTGACGTGCTGGCACTTCCCTCTTTAAATCCAATCAAAGAGAAAGTTTGGAAGATCCTATCGCCTCCCAAGATAAAAACATTTATCTGGAAAGCTTTGAGCGCGGCAATTCCGGTTGCTGACCTGATCTTGAAGAGAGGTTTAAAGATGGATGGGAGATGCCAAACGTGCGGTCTAGAATGAGAATCAATTCTTCATGTGCTGTTTCAATGTGACCATGCAAGACAAGTATGGGCATTATCAGGCATTCCTCATCCACAACTGGCGTTTCACGAAGGAAGCCTTTTCGAAAATCTGAGCTACCTGTTAAGTCTGAAAGGAGGCTTCGGTTTGGATGGTAAGGTGATGAGAGCATGGCCATGGATATTGTGGTGCTTATGGAAGAGCAGAAATGAGCTTATTTTTAAAGGGCAAAGAAGGGTTCCGGAAGAAATTATGGAGAAGGCCCTAAATGAAGCAGACGAATGGTTTTTAGCTCAAACGGTTGAGGAAGAATCTAGGATGGTGAGCTCGACGGAGGCTGTTCCAAAGAAGAGAAAATGGTGCCCTCCAAAGAGTGATTGGTTGATGTGTAATGTGGGATTTGAATGGGTTGGCCAATCCAAACTTCTTGGTGTTGCGTGGGTTGTAAGGAATCACCATGGTGTGGTCTTGATGCACAGTCGCAGAGCTTTCTCGAACATCTGAAGCAAGGATGACGCGCGGTTGACAACGATTCTCTGGGCAGTAGAGAGTATGACGAGTTTACACTTCAATCAGGTGGTCTTTGCAGGGGATTTTAGGGATTTGTTCTTGGCTTTCAAGAACCCTATTCAATGGCCAGCCTTTCGATATCAGGTGGAAGAGTTAAAGTGTGGTCTTGGTTTGATGCCTGACTTTCAGCTCATAAGTGTTTCAAAGGAGGAAAACAGAGGAGCTGCAATCATAGCACAAAGTGTTACCAGGGAAGGGAGATTACACTCCTATGTGACCTCTGGCAGGGGCGGATGTATTAAACAAGGAGGGGGGTCAGCTGACCCCACCTAATTTTTTAAAATATATGTATTTTCTTAAATAAAAACTTAATGACTCCACCAGATTAATTGTTTTGACCCCACAAAATTACAAAAGATTTTAAAATCAAAAGCTTTATGTTATTGTTTTGTTAAATGGACTCACGTTTTCTAACTAAAATGTGGGCTTTTATTTAGTTCATTTTAAACTCATTTTAAATATAAGAATAATCTGTAACTTTTATTGGTTTTAAACTTTTAGTTATCTCTTTCACAAAAATATAAGAGAATAAGTTTTTAAAAAAACACTAAATCCTTCTTTCGTGACGAGAAGGAAGAAATAATCTCATTCACTCTTCAATCCACGTTACTAACTAAAACAGCAATTTGAATCGAATTCAAACTAATTTTTATTTTACTTTAATTTGTTTAACTATACTCTGTTTCTACCTAAATTGTAGAATATATGACGTAATTTAAAGGTTTATGTTGATAACCAGACTAAAACTAATAAATCAAATTTTAAAATAAAATATCTAAAAACAAATAGTATTGATATGGATAACTTTCTCAATATGATCTCAATAAATATAAAAATACTAAATGTCATATTAGAAAACTTTTTCAACCTTTTGTGACTATAATTTTGAACAACTTTTTTTTTGTTGAAAATGCACTAAATCATTATATTTTTTATTGATTGATAGGTAATTAAAATAAATATAACTCTTGAAATATATACAATTTGATCACAACTTATATTTGTTATCAATTTTAATGATTTTAAATATATTCAAAAATATATTTTGTAAATATAATAAATAAATATAAATTATATATATATATATATATATATATATATATATATAAATAATTATATATTACTGACCCCGGTAAGAAAAAGTTCTAGCTCCGCCACTGGCCTCTGGTCATCCTTCCTGGCTTTTTGAACTCTTTGTCAATGAAAGCAGGTTCCTCTAAGATTTTTTTTGGTGTAGCTTGCCTTGATTTTTCGTTTGTTTTGTGATGGCAAAGTTATTAGTATGGGTTGCAGTGTGCCTCTCTTGTTTGGACACTGTTTGTACTAGACTCTTTTATAATGAATTTCAGAAGATAAAAAAAAAAAACATTATCCACATTAAGTCCAGCAGCAATCAAAGACAAAACAACGAGAGTTTTTGCTGATGCAATGTCATTTCAAGCTGCACAAAATCGCAAAAATAATTAGTTTTTGTGGAAGCCAAAAATTGTTATATCATATGGATTATTTGTTACCTCTATTGATATGTCTTTCCACAAAGAGCAGCTGGTATTTCCAACTATTGAGTGATTGCATTCAGAGCCGGTCCTGGCATCAAGCTAATGAAGCAATCGCCTGCGGCCGTTAATTATATCAGTAAATTCCGGCCACATAATTCGTAAATCCTCCTTAGTCTAGTGGCGACCCTGATGTTTCTCAATTACTACAGTTCATGGGTTCGAACATCCCCTGTTACAATTGCGGCCAGAAATTTTTTTTTGCTTCCGGTCTTAAATATTCTAAGACCGGCTCTGATTGCATTGGTATCAGAAAGTAAGTCAATACTGTTGACAGGCGGTGTAGCAATTAGGGGTTGGCACAGGCCTGGTACTTGTATTTCCAGTAAACTTGATATTCGGTTTGACTTGTACGAATAGTAAAATTTTGGATTTCTATTTAGTTTGTTAAAAATGAATACTTACAGTTTCTAAGTACTTGTTAAAAACAGGGTCATCAAAATAATAATAAAAAAAATACTTGCTAAAAGATGACGGACTTACAAGTTAGTTGTTAAAAGATGATACTTATAAGTTACTTGATTTGTTTTATTACTTGTCACTTGTAAATTATTTGATAACTGTTAGTAAATTATCTGACAACTTGCTGAAATTTAAAGATAAATAACTTCATTATATGAAGAATGATTCATTGTTTTTACTATGTTTTAGTCAATTCGAGAAATATAATATATAAAAAGGAGAAAAATTCCGAAATGTTTGTATAAATGTATCATTTATATTTGATTTATATAGAAATGAAAATATAAAAAAGTTATTTTACTATGATTTAGGAAAAATATGTGTTTTCCTTCATTAACAAAAACGAGTAGCAAACCAAACAATGTTAAGTATTTATTTTTGTTTTAATATATTTGTCATCAAAATAATAATAAAAAAAAATACTTGCTAAAAGATGACGGACTTACAAGTTAGTTGTTAAAAGATGATACTTATAAGTTACTTAATTTGTTTTATTACTTGTCACTTGTAAATTATTTGATAACTGTTAGTAAATTATCTGACAACTTGCTGAAATTTAAAGATAAATAACTTCATTATATGAAGAATGATTCATTGTTTTTACTATGTTTTAGTCAATTCGAGAAATATAATATATAAAAAGGAGAAAAATTCCGAAATGTTTATATAAATGTATCATTTATATTTGATTTATATAGAAATGAAAATATAAAAAGTTTATTTTACTATGATTTAGGAAAAATATGTGTTTTCGTTCATTAACAAAAACGAGTAGCAAACCAAACAATATTAAGTAGTTATTTTTGTTTTAATATATTTGTTTTGTACTTGTAAGTAATTTAAATAGACTAATTGATACTTAATTTGGTCAGACCAATTACTCGACTTTACGTATCAAATATTTGATAAAGTAGCAAGTAATGAGTAGTTGTGCTCACGCCTAGCAGTAAAAGAGCCTATTTCGATCTCTACAATTTCAGTCGTTTCAAGTACGACTTGAACAATTGATCAGTATTGAATACCACAATTCAGTTATAGTTAAAAATACTATTTAAATTTTTTAAAACGTACCAAAATCTACACTCACAGTGTTTTTTCTTACTGGGGAATTTGAACCCAAAATAAGACATTCATTTGTCTAGTTACATTAACCACTGCGCCAAGTTACATATATATGTGAAACTTATAAGACATGTACAATATATACATATATGGAAGTGAATTATTTTCTCCCTAACAGCATCGCTTGTGCTCCACTACTCGTTGTCCAGCTCATTTAAGCTCAGAAGAAAATGACGCCGTTTTAGCCCTCCCACGTGTGGTATTATCAATTGCTTGACCCATCTCATGTTCATCACTCGTTGAGTCTCCATGAGTTCAAAAAAAGTTCACAATCTCTTTTTTTTTTTTTTTTTTGTAACAGGAAAAGTTCACAATCTCTATGGATTAATAAATGGTGATCTACATAAATCGATATATAGTTTAACACAGATTTAAATCTCCTACTTAATTCAAAGTTCTATTAAGAAAAAACTCTTTTTCCCCAGAAGATATATACTGTAACTGAAATCAAACTGGATGTTGGGGGAGAAGATTATCGTTGTATCTATCTATATAATGCATATTATACCAGTATCCCAAAAATATAACTTGGGCTAATGGTAACTTGGTTTGATCTAGTGATTAGCTCTATGAGGATTCGATTCTTTTGAAATGGAATATATTTTGTTTTAATTTAACACACAAAACAACGTCGTTTTGTTGAGTTAACGATTGACTAACTACTATTACGGTCACTATTGATTTTTGCACGTTTTATAAATTTTAGATTGTATTTTTGAATTATAATTGAATTTAAATCGTATTTAACATTGATCAGTTATTCAGGTAATATTTAGCACAACTGAAATTGTTAAAGTCTGAATAGGCCTTTTTCCCCACCCCTAGCAGCAACCATTTTTATGTAATATAATACAAAAGTAAAGTTATCAAAAGCAGATTAATGATTGTGTAGATAAGTAGATGAGTGTGCAGAGGAGCGATAAGAAAAGCGAAAATAATCTTCCTTTATTTCATTTCACTTTTGTGTCCAAGATGATTGAGGGTTTCTAGATTTAGTAGCTGCTGATTTCCTTTTTTCAGAAATGATATCAGGAAAGCGAAATTTTTTTTTCTTTATTTCATTTCACTTTTGTGTCCACGACGATTCAGGGTTTCTAGATTTAGTAGCTGCTTGTTTCCTTCTTTTAGAAATGATTTCAGTATTTGTAGAAAAATGGAATTCATGCCAAATACTTTTTTCTTACCATTTTAGAACTAGAATTTTATTTTATTTTTGTTAAAGGGCTTTCACTGATAAAGATTAAAACATACAGGGGAACAAGCAAGCATTATGGTAGCACTAAATAAAAGACAGAAAGGAGAGAGGAGGAACAGCGGAAGCTGATAAAACACAACAGCTTAGGAAAGAATTTGAATTTTATAGTCAGCGAAATAGCAAAACTAGTGAGGACCAAGGACAAACAGTATAAAAACTTGTAAGGATTCCAAATAGTATTGCTGACAGAAATTTAAGTTCATGTGATTCCACTTAAACATCACATGAGCTTAAGGACTTTAACTCCAAATGCAATCCCTAAAAACGTAGCAATGGCAATCCCAAATATTCCGACAAGAATCCCAGGGACTATCAAAGAGCTCCATCCTTTTTCTGTGGCCATTCCAGCAGCAGTTGTGGGGCCTCCAACATTAGCGTTTGATGCAAGAAGCAAATGCTTTAGCTCTATCTTCATCACTTTTCCTATTCCCAGTAACACCCCCAGATGTATCACTATTTGTAACAAAGCAAATATAAATATGCTTGGTCCTGTGTCTATTACACTCCTTATGTTACCACTTGCTCCCAACACTGCAAAAAACACCTGTTTTCCGTATATTCTACTTTCATCAGATTGAATTGGTCGTTGGTATCATCAATAAGGAAAAAATGGTGAACATATATCTCTTAAAAATCATAGCATCTCACCTGCATGAGAACTAGAGCCATTGCTTCTCCAGCCGGTGCTAGATGGTCAAACTGAGACGGAAATATAGTGGCTAAAACAACAACTATAGCAGTAATTGCTGGTAAGCTACCACCCGAAATACCGAAATACTTTGTGAAAACAGTTGCAACTTTGCATATAGCTAAAGACACAACTATTCCTGTGCCCATTTGTAGCACAGAGATTTTATCTCTGCCTTCGTTCATCTTCACACCATCTTGCCATTGCAAAAACAAAAGAGAACACATCAAGATTATAAGATTAGTGCTGAATCAAACACAAGTTAGGTATATATCATCACCATCTTACCACTAGTTTGTGGTGGTAAAGATTCAGCTGGTATTTTAGAAGCTAAAGCAAACAATGTCATGAAATATAAAGCGCATATTACGCTATCAGCAGCAAGTCCAGCTGCTATTACCGAAGACGAAACATCGAGAGCTTTCGCTATCGCAATGTAGTTTCCAGCTGCACATAAACAACAACAATAAAAATTAACTTTATATTGTCACAAAAATGTGATTCAAATTTATTATTTCGTTACCTCCACCAATATGTCTTCCCATAAGGGCAGCTGCTATCTTCCAACTATCAGAACCAAGCGATTTCATCGGTACCAGATAGTAAGCCAAAATTGTACCAACCGTTGTAGCAACTATTTTTATAATAACATAATTAGTGGTTAGAAAAAGCAGAGTAATAATCATATATATAAGTGGAGAAGAGGTGAGTATATTCTACATGATCCGATAAGAAAAGCAAACAGAAGTTTTCCTGTAGACTGGATCACACGGCGCAAATCTGCTCTAAACAAAAGCAGAGGAACAGCTAAGGGGAGCAAGAAGTTCATCATTACAGAGAAAGCAGGAGCTTCTGAAGAGATGATTCCTAAATTGCTAGCTGCTAGTCCTATTAAAGTGGTCACAAGTGCCCCACTCATCGCACTTCCAATTTTGGTCTTCTCTGACCTACAATGTTTCAAAAAACATGTCAGTCTTCTCCAAAGAACTAAGTTAAATTTCGTGAGGTCCTTAGTCAACACGAATTGATATGGGTTCATACTTTAGGTCCCATCTATTTTCTCATGTGAGAATCATAGATAATCTGATCAAAATGTTGACGTACCAGAGACCGAAAGTTCCAGTGGCAAAAAGTGCAGTCCACATTCCCCATTGATCATTAGGAGAAATGAGAGGCGTGCTTAACACCGATCTCACTGTAACCGATCGGGTCAGAGATGATACTTCAGGTTTGACAAATATCTCACGGCAGAAGCGAGATGACTGCGAGGAAGGAGAGGAGTTAAGGGGTGAAGAAACTTCTCGAATAGGGAAGGCGTGAGAGTTTTGGCGGGAAACAGTGTAAGGTCGTCGGAGAAAAGTTTTGGACGACGGAGATGGGATGGAAGTTACATTCAAGAACGGCACAGTCGTCACCATGTCGCAAAGCTAGTAAAAGATAGAAGAGATGTATTATGTGAGTGAATGGTTCTTAGTTGATAGTCTTTGCTTTATGCAAGGGCTAGGTTATGGTGAGAGTGGAATTGTCACTACGTCCGACACATGAGTGGAGACGAGAAGAAAAAGAAAGAGAGAGAAAAGCGTACATTTAGAACTAAACTATTTGAATGATTGTTAGAAAATTGCTTAATTACTTTACTAATAAAAAGTGTATTGATAGTTGCAGTACACAACATATGGAGTAAAAAGAATGATCGACGACATGAAAACAAATAAGAGATGAATCTCAAAATACACTTAGAAATAAGGATAAGAGTTTTTTTTTAATATAGTTAGGATAAGAGTTTAAGTTAACGTACGAAAAAAAATAACTTATAAAAAATGTCTAATAATAATTTTGTACGGAAAATCTGAATTTTATTGATATTATTATGATCTGATACAACAGTGGTGATCCTAACTTGTATAAAACAATTATTTTGACATCAAAAAGATTATTGTTAGAAAATTTAAAATCTTTTTTGTGTGAGAATTCTCCAAATCCAAGTATATTGTAATTGTGAAGGGTTTATGTTACCAAGAATTACTTGTATTGATGCTGGTTCAACGATTTATATTTTTCCAGTTAAGAGATGATTTTATAGCTCACAGACAACAATTATTAAAGGAAAAGATTGTTCTAGTTATTAGGAAGATTCCGACCAGAACATAGGCGTACTATTGCCCATTGTGAGTGTCTGATGCCCTTCTAGAATTCAATCAGAAATAATTATTCGAAACAACTTTTCGATTAAATTTAATCCGAAAATGAGAAAATGACAAATATAGCACTAATCCAAGTTTTTGTTCCAAAACTAGCACTCAAGGTACAAAGTCACAAAAATAAGTTTTATTAATATGATCATTTACCATAGTGCCCTTCTCTTTGTTTGATTAATAATCCTTAAAAAAATAAAACTTGAAATCACGACGACGGCTTCTCACATCTCCGCTGTCGATGACTTCTCACATCTCCGGCATCGATCGTCTCTCGTCATCATCTCCGGCGTCGCTCATCTTTCGCCGTCATCATCTCACTGTCACTCATCACGTCTATCTTCCTCAGCTTTGCTGCTGCGCCGCCGTCTCTGTTTCGAAAAGGTATCTTCCATCCATGGATTTTTGATTTTGATTGACATTTATCTAATATAGACTTCGAATTTCGTTGAATCAGGTATATGGTATCGATTTACTTTTCAATTTTCAATTTGGTGAAGCATTTACGCTATGATCCATTTTGATGGATTTTTGTGATTTTGGTTTAAAGGTATTTGGTAACGACAATGAGGGAGACAGAAAAAGAATCCGATCGATATGGATCCGTGGTGTGGTCATTGCGAGTCTCTTACTCCCGAGTATGCTGCAGTCGCTATGGATATCAAGAGCGACGGTGACGTTTTGGCTAAAGCTGAGGTGACAGAGTAGAATGAGATTAAGCTTTACACTTGACTGAAGGACCAAGTAAGTGGAACCTCGATTCTAAATCAGTTCAAATATTTTTGTGTGATTTGTATTACAATTTCACATATTTTGTGTGGAACTGTGGATTGTATTGCTGTTCAATTTGTTGGACTGATTGAAAGCCACAGTTTCTGAAAAAGTTAAATGACTTGTGATTTAGAAAAACAATAGTGACGTGGGTGAAGAAAAAGAAAGGTCTTTATAGTGTATATAGCCTCACCACGTTATAGATGATGCGGAGAAAGTTTAAACTTTTGGAACAAAGTCGTCATGGGTTACTCTTGAGCTCTTTGGTGCTATGTATGGTTTCTCTATCCACTTGTTATTTTTGTTGCTTCTTCTCAAATTCGTTACAGTTGGGATATTAACCAAAAAAATGTGAACTTTTCAGGGTGGTTTAACATGATCAACTTGCTGCTGTTTCTAAAACTGAAGAGGATGTCATTTGACCAAGTAGTGGATAATTATTGGAGACCCCTAAGTTTTGTATTGATTGAGTGGCTTTAAGAAAATGTTTATTTTTTAACCAATGTGATAGCTGTACCAAGCAAACTTGAATTCTGCAGGTTATTACTGATTAATCTAGTTGTACCAAGCAAACTACTGATACATTTACTTTTGGGATATTTGGTCTTGCTCAAAGATTAGCCTTTTTTGTAGCATATCATTTCCAAGACTTGAATAGACATCAATCTAAAGGTTCAGTTAAGCTTTAGCTTAGTAATTATTAAGTTTTACGTGTTATGCTGTATTTGACTTTTTGCTTTTCCGATTTTGGAAGACTTTATTCAAATTTAGGATAGCTATCCTGAACAAGAATTGTTTTAAGATTGTCTAGATAATTATTTTCTGTAAGGCTTTCCTAAAACTACACATATCTTTTTAAAAATTTTAAAACTTTACACATTTTCACAAGGACAAGCAACAAGACTAACAATGGTATAAGAAAATTCACGAGCCTACCAAAGATATCAACATGCTTAAGGAGAACAAGACACCAAGCAAAAAATTTCAATTTTGTTACCATCTAATTTTCTGGAAAGCTTTCCTGAAACTACACAAATCCTTCCTGAATTTTTTTATAAACACTACAAAGTTTCACAAGCACAAGCAACAAAAAAACTAACAATGTTATAAGCAACATTTACTAAACACATTCAATAGATGCAAACAAACAACAAATGAATATGTAAATAGAGATATAAAACTATAAATTAAAGAAACCATTCTTAAATTAAATTTTAAATTTTTAAGAAATCATTCTTAAATATTTTACTTTATATCCTAACATTTTTCGTTTTAAATATTAAATATTCAGGCAGCTCTTCCTAAATATGTTATTTACTATCCTAACATTTTCTTTTTCTAAATAAATATTAAATTTCCAGGAAGCCATTCCTGAATATATTACTTGATATCCTATAATGATATATATGCAAGTTTTGTTAATATATAATTTTTAATTTTCCATTCTAACATATTACATTTTAATTAAATATTAATTTTTCAAGAAGCCATTCCTAAATATTTCATCTTGTTATCCTAACATTTTTCTTTTTAATTAAATATTAAATATCCAGGCACATCTTTCTAAATATGTTATTTACTATCCTAACATTTTTTTTAATTAAATATTAAATTTTCAGGAAGTCATTCCTGAATATATTACTTGATATCCTAAATATGATATATATGCAATTTTTGTTAATATATACATTTTAACTTGCTATTCTAACATATTATCTTTTAATTAAATATTAAATTTTCAAGAAGTCATTCCTAAATATTTCATCTTGTTATCCTAATATTTTTTTAATTAAATATTAAATATTCAGGCATGCATTTCTAAATATGTTCTTTACCATCCTAGCTAACATTTCTTTTAAATATTAAATATTAAATTTTCAGGAAGTCCTTCCTGAATATATTACTTGATATCCTAATACATTTTTTAAATTAAATATTAAATTGTCAGGAAGTCCTTCCTAAATATTTTACTTGCTTTCCTTAAACTTTATTTTTAATCAAATATTAAAATTTCAGGAAGCTATTCCTAAGTATTTTTCCTGCTATCCTTACATTTTTTTCATTTTTAATTAAATATTAAATTTTCAACAATCCCTTCATAAATATTTTACTTGCTATCCTAACATTTTATTTTAGTTAAATATTAAATTTTCAAGAAACACTTCTATAGCCAATGAATTTCTTATATGTAATATGTGTTTTGTAAACAATGAACTCTATTTGGAGATTTTTCAAATTTGGATTCTCTGTTTGGAGATTTCTATAGCCAATGAATTTCTTATAGATTTTGATTATGTTGTTTTGTTTTGGTTGTTCTGGAAGATTAAGTTCTAATTCAGAATAACCATCTAGAACAATAATTGTCTAACATTTCTTACCCGCTTTTTGATTCTCTTCGAAAACAGATTTATGTAATAAAACACGCTCATTTTATTTTCTGGAAACCCATCCTGAATGTTCCAAAAGCTATCCTAGATAACATGTGTTTTTTATAAATATGATATATATGCAAATTTTGTTAATATATACATTTTAACTTGCTATTCTAACATATTACCTTTTAATTAAATATTAAATTTTCAAGAAGTCATTCCTAAATATTTCATCCTTTTATCCTAACATTTTTTAATTAAATATTAAATATTCAGGCATGCCTTTCTAAACATGTTATTTACCATCCTAACATTTTTTAAAAATTAAATATTAAACTTCCAGGAAGCTCTTCCTGAATATATTACTTGATATCCTAATATATTTTCTTTTTAATTAAATATTAAATTTTCAGGAAGCTCTTCCTAAATATTTTACTTGCTTTCTTTAAACTTTATTTTTAATCAAATATTAAAATTTCAGTCTAAACATGTTATTTAACATCCTAACATTTAAAAAAGAATGAAATATTTAATTTTCACTAAGCCCTTCCTGAATATATTACTTGATATCCTAATATAATTTTTTTTAATTAAATATTAAATTGGATTGGTGTTATATGGGTCATTTTTTTATAGATTTTGATTATGTTGTTTTGTATTTGATCATATTGTGCACAAAAAACAAGTTGTTCATATAGAAAAGATAATGCTATTAAGGTGTGTGTTTTTATGTGCGTGTTTTAGTTGAAATGTGAAAGATGCGGCGAGGTTACTCAGATAGAAACATGTGTTACTTTGAATGAGACTTTTACACTTCTATTTTGTAGACAATGAACTATATTTGATGATTTCTATAGCCAATGAATTTTCTTATAGATTTTGATTATGTTTTTTTTTTGTTTTGGAAGATTAAGTTCCAATTTAGGATAGCCATCCTGAACAAGGATTGTCTAACATTCCTTACACGCTTTTGATTCTCTTTGAAAACAGATTTATACAAGAAAACACACACTTTTTTTTGGAAACTCATCTTGAAAGTGCAAAAGCTATCATATACCACATTTAACACTTTCTTGATAGAATTATTGAAAATGCTTCAAGCTATTTTTTGAAAGTATAGGTCTTTTTCTTACTCATTTTATTTTCTAGAAACTCATCCTAAAAATATTTCAAGACATCCTGAAATTTCTTCAATAACAACTTAAATGAAACAAACGTTTTCATCATTCATTACAAACTTCTTACTTGTCCAAGTCAACATCAAAGTTCAAAAACATAGTTTAGGACCTTTAGGCCAAAACAAATAATGAGTGTGACCAAGCAAAAAAAAAAAACAGATACTTGAGCTCAAGCAGTGCTAGCATTTCAGGTATTGAATCTCCCATCGTCTTGCCGTCCTGCATAACCAAGCCAATTTTTTTTTTCAAATGTTCAGGAAAGCTATCCTGAAATTTTGAAACACCTTCCAGAAATTAAAAAAAAAACCCCCACAAAGTTTCACAAGCAAACTCATCTCAGTTACACTCAGAAACACTGCAATTGCGGATAAAATACCACCACATGATCAACATTATCTAGAAAAGAACACAATCAAAGGTACATTACCTCAATTTAGTAGTCTTTACCAAACAGTCTAATGAGATACTGAATCTTCCATCATGTTGTTGTCCTGCATAACCAAGCCAAAAAAATTTCAATTTTCTCGAAAGCTATCCCGAATTTTTGAAACACCTTCCTGAAATTAAAAAAAAAACAGTTTCCACACAATTTTTCCCCGAGATCGCTGTGGAGTTTGGTAATCATCAGAAACTTATCCTTTCTCCCGAGAACTATTTATTCAGGGTAAAGTAAAATGACTTCATCTTTTCCTTTAACCTACGTGTTTGATAACATGTGCTAGCATTAACAGTTTCTGTCTTAGAAAGCTATTACAACAGTTTCCATTTGTGTTTCTTACAGCACACTAAAGTTAGAGGCGCTTACTGCCTTAGAATATTTCCTGATAGAGACTCAACAACACTCCTTAGAAGTAGTGTATGCAGACTCACTTTACCTATTTTGCATTCATTTCCCTCTATCTGTGAAGTCATGTATCATGTATGATTAGTTTCATGATAGATCATTTGTTCTTCACTCTTTGATTTCAAATTAACTCCAGTTTCTGTTTTTTCTTTTTTCTTTTTGCTTCCAATGAGATGAGTAGAATGTTTATACATTTTTCTTTCTTTTTTTATCAGGAATTGTTGTTCGGAATACGCTCGTCACTTATGACCGTGAAAATGACAAGCTCGGGTTTTTGAAAACCAACTGTTCTGATCTATGGAAGAGGCTGGCGTCACCACCAGATTGCTTGTGTGTTCCTCACGTCTCTTTTTGCTTTCAACTCGACAAGTGTTATGTAATAAGTGACATTTCTTGTGTGTGTGGCTTCTTTTTTTAAGTAAATATTAAAGATTCTGGCAGGTCTTCCTAAATATGTTATTTACTATCCTAATATTTTTAATTAAATATTAAATATTGACTTTTTGCTTTGACGATTTTGGAAGACCTTGTTCAAATTTAGGATAGCTATCCTGAACAAAAATTATCTTAAAATTGTCTTGATAATTATTTTCTGGAAGGCTTTCCTGAAACTACACAAATCTTTCTTGAAATTTTAAAAATCTACACATTTTCAAAAACACAAGCAACAAGAGACTAACAATATCATAAGAAAATTCACGAGCCTACCAAAGATATCAACATGCTTAAGGAGAACAAAACACTAAGCAAAAAATTTTCCAAACCATCCGATTTTCTGGAAAGCTTTCCTAAAACTACACAAATCCTTCCCGAAATTTTTCTAAACACTACAAAGTTTTACAAGCGCAAGCAACAAAAGACTAACAATGTTATTTTTTTAATATTAAATATTTAGACAGCTCTTCCTAAATATTTTATTTACTATCCTAACATTTTCTTTTTTTTAATTAAAGATTAAATTTTCAGGAAGTCATTCCTGAATATATTACTTGATATCCTATAATGATATATGCAAGAAAACACACTCATTTTAGTTTTCTGGAAATCCATCCTAAAAGTGCCAAAAGCTTACACACTTTTGATTCTCTTCAAAAACAGACTTATGCAAGAAAACACACTCATTTTATTTTTCGGGAAACTCATCCTGAAAGTGCCAAAAGCTATCCTATATAACATATGTGTTTTTTAATAATACCACATTTAACACTTTCTCGATATAATTATTGAAAATGCTTCAAGCTATCCAATTTTAATGTTCTCTGTTTGATATGTGTCTATATTTTATAGACAATGAACTCTATTTGGTGATTTCTATAGCCAATGAATTTTCTTATAGATTTTGATTATGTTTTTTTTTTTTTGGAAGATTAAGTTCCAATTTAGGATATCCATCTTGAACAAAGATTGTCTAACATTCCTTACACACTTTTGATTCTCTTCTAAAATAGACTTATGCGAGAAAACACACTCATTTTATTTCCTGGAAACTCATCCTGAAAGTGCCAAAAGCTATCTTATATAACATATGTGTTTTCTGATGATACCACATTTAACACTTTTTGATAGAATTATTGAAAATTCTTCATGCTATTCTATTTTAATGTTCTATGTTTGATATGTGTTATATATTTTGTAGACAATGAACTCTATTTGGTGATTTCTATAGCCAATGAATTTTTTTATAGATTTTGATTATGTTTTTTTTTGTTTTGGATGATTAAATTCCAATTTAGGATAGCCATCCTTAACAAGGATTGTCTAACATTCCTTACACACTTTTGATTCTCTTTCTGAAACAGACTTATACAAGAAAACACATTCATTTTATTTTTCTGGAAACCCATCCTGAAAGTGCCAAAAGCTTACAGACTTTTGATTGTCTTCGAAAACAGACTTATGCAAGAAAACACAGTCATTTTATTTTTCTGAAAACCCATCCTGAAAGTGCCAAGAGCTATCCTATATAAAATATGTGTATTATAGTATACCACATTTAACACTTTCTCGATAAAATTATTGAAAATGCTTCAAGCTATCCAATTTTAATGTTCTCTGTTTGATATGTGTTCTATATTTTGTAGACAATGAACTCTATTTGGTGATTCTATAGCCAATGAATTTTCTTATAGATTTTGATTATGTTTTTTTTTGTTTTAGAAGATTAAGTTCCAATTTAGGATAGCCATCCTGAACAAGGATTCTCTAACATTCCTTATACGCTTTTGATTCTCTTTGGAAAAAAATTTATGCAAGAAAACACACTTATTTTATTTTTCTGGAAACTCATCTTGAAAGTGCCAAAAGCTATCCTATATAAAATATATGTTTTATAATGATACCACATTTAATACTTTTTGATAGAATTATTGAAAATGCTTCAAGCTATCATATTTTAATGTTCTATGTTTGATATGTCTTCTCTATTTTGTAGACAAATGAACTCTATTTGGTTATTTCTATAGCCAATGAATTTTCTTATAGATTTTGATTATATTTTTTTGTCTTGGATGATTAAGTTCCAATTTAGGACAGCCATCCTGAACAAGGATTGTCTAATATTCCTTACACACTTTTGATTCTCTTCTAAAACAGACTTATGCAAGAAAACACATTAATTTTATTTTCCTGGAAACCCATCTTGAAAGTGTCAAATGCTATCCTATATAACATATGTGTTTTTAATGATACCACATTTAACACTTTCTCGATAAAATTATTGAAAATGCTTCAAGCTATCCAATTTTAATGTTCTCTGTTTGATATGTGTTCTAGATTTTGTAGACAATGAAATCTATTTGGTGATTTCTATATCCAATGAATTTTCTTATAGATTTTGATTATGTTTTTTGTTTTGTTTTGGAAGATTAAGTTCCAATTTACACGCTTTTGATTCTCTTCGAAAACAGACTTATGCAAGAAAACACACTCATTTTATTTTTCTGGAAACTTATCCTGAAAGTGCCAAAAGTTATCATATATAACATATGTGTTTTTTAATGATACCACATTTAACACTTTCTCGATAGTATTATTGAAAATTCTTCAAGCTATCGAGTTTTAATGTTCTCTGTTTGATATGTGTTCTATATTTTGTAGATAATGAACTCTATTTGGTGATTTATATAGCCAATGAATTTTCTTATAGATTTTGATTATGTTTTTTTTTGTTTTTGTTTTGGAAGATTAAGTTCCAATTTAGGATATCCATCCTGAACAAAGATTGTCTAACATTCCTTACACGCTTTTGATTCTCTTCTACAACAGACTTATGCAAGAAAACACATTCATTTTATTTTTCTGGAAACCCATCGTGGAAGTGCCAAAAGCTATCCTATATAACATATGTGTTTTTAAATATAACACATTTAACACTTTCTCGATAGAATTATTGAAAATGCTTCAAGCTATCCAATTTTAATGTTCTCTGTTTGATATGTGTTATATATTTTGTAGACAATGAACTATATTTGGTGATTTCTATAGCCAATGAATTTTCTTATAGATTTTTATTATGTTTTTTTTTTGTTTTGGAAGATTAAGTTCAAATTTAGGATAGCCGTCCTGAACAAGGATTGTCTAACATTCCTTATCGAGCATGAGTTTCTATTCTAATTCAAATAGAATGTATTGAGCCTATAATCCCTTTTATCTTTTTCTTTTGATTCAATACTTAGTCTTTGCTTTTGATTCTCTTCTACAACAGACTTATGCAAGAAAACACACTCATTTTATTTTTCTGGAAACCCATCCTGAAAATGCCAAAAGCTTAACATCACATTATTACATGTAGTCAGAAACATGTGAAAGAATTGTACTAAGAAAACCAATCTTAAACCAAACTAAAAATATTACAAAGACTTAATTCAGAAAAAAACATGTCATAGCTACTCACAAGATTTTACAAAAAAAAAGCTTCATGAGAGATGGAACTACTTGGAATTGACATCGTTCAGTCCCTGTGAGGAAGGAGCAAAAAGAAATCTCAAAGACGATGCAAACACACACATAAATAAAAAACTGGTTACAAAACTTACCAGCCGTTTAAATGACTTTTTGTTCATGGATCTTGTTTTCTCCAATGGTTTTGCTTGATCTAGAGCCTGAGACACACAAACAACAATATTTTAGCAAGTAGAAAGTAACAGGGAACTAAAGAACACATTTACAAATAGAACGTAGTGAAACCATTTAAGCAATTAAAGAGAAAGGAAAAGATAAATCTGGTTTGGTGTTTTACCTGAATCATAGATTCCACACGACGTCACATCCTGGTATGCATAAACCCTTTGAGCACTGTAATACAAAACCAAAACACAAACTCTGTTTAATAATCGCAGAGAGAGAGAGAGATTGTAGTGAAAATGAAAGAAAGATGAACCATGACGTTGGTAACTAACATAAGCATGAAAGGTTGACAAGTTTCATACAGTACGATCGAGCTCGGGGCAGAGATGAAAACCTTTTTGGCACCACCCTGTAACAAACAAATCACCAAATCATTCAGTCTAAACATCGCAACACATACATGGGATAAAAACTTAATTTGTGTCCACTAATTACTAAATCTCTTCCAGAACCAAACAAGCTAAACATATAACGGTGTATAACATCCAAAGCAGATAAAACAAACCTTCAAGTGAGCAGCAGCTTTATCCTTGTCTGTGAAAACACCAGTAGACTCAGCAACGAAGTCAGCTCCAGCTTCAGCCCATGGGATATCCTCAGGGTTCCTTCACAAAACACAATCACCTATGAGATTGAAATCCTCAAAATCAGATTCACTCATACTGAAAAAGGATATATAGTCATCTGATAGAGATGTACCTGATGCCAAAGACGGTGACAGGCTTCTCACCACAGAGAAGAGTCTTCTCATCCTTAACCTTAATTTCATGGTGTTTCCACTGACCATGAACACTGTCGTACTTAAACATGCAGGTCTGCATCAAATCAAACACAGAGAGTAAAATCAATTCATGCAACCAATCAATAACATTACAAAAAGTTCCGATACAAATATCAGCTCAAATAAACCATATAATCAGCTAATCAACTCATATATATAGAGATACAGGTGGTGCTTGCTTTAAAACAAATCTCATACGAAGAGATCCACAACCATACCTCGAACGATTCGGCCGATCCGAACAGTGAATCCAGGTTTGTACTCGAGAGTTTTGCCTTCTCTTGGACCCTTGACGAATGCGAGCTACAGAAGTGCGGAGTCATCGTGTCTGAGACTAAGAGCGTCTTTGAGAATATTCAGAGGAAATTTGGATCGGTTCAGATTTGTCTCCGGCGATGACAGAGCTCTATGACGGCGGCGGCGATGACAGCTTTAAGCCGACGTTCAATCTCTTGAGTGTTTAGAGTGTGACGGTGATGGTTCAGCCAACGTGATTTTTCTCCGGCGGCGTCTCAATGTTGAGAAAGGAGGAAGACGATTCTTTTTTTTTATTTGTTACATGTATTATAAAACAAGGTTAGTATGGACATTTTACCCATTAATGAATGCTATTTCTGTGACTTTCTCTTTCTGGTGCTATTTTGGTGATAAAAACTTCAAAAGTGCTATTATGGACAATTGCCCAATATTAAACCACATAAATTGATATTTTTGAAGTTATTGAACAATTTTGAAAGTTAAAAATAACATATCTCGAAGTTGAAAGTTCAAGTTTTACAAAAATTATTATTTTTAAAGATTGGCGAGTAAAAGGCGAGTTAGAAAGCTAAGATATTGTGAAAATGACGGATGGGGCATTATAAGCAACTAAAACGTGAATTATTTTTTGTTTGAGTTGGGGTCATCACTTTTATTCATTTCTTATTTTCAGCTATTAATGCAATACGATTAAGCATGTGTGTGTTTATACTGAATCCGATTTGACAGACCCTAATCTGAACAGAATCCAATCTATAAAATTTACTCAAATGAATATAAAAGTAGTTAGGATATCATAATAATTATGTGTTTTCTGCCACACGCACAAAAATAATAAATTTTATAAACATACCGCGAATTCTTTTATCATTAGCTAAAAACATTAATAAACATGAATACCGGTAACCTCATATTATCACCAAATAAATTATGAATTTATATCATAAATCGCAATATTAACTAATATAAATGAATTAACAAGAAAATATTAAATGACTTCTACCGAAGTATTTTGGCATAAAACTTTTACACAGCCTACCATTTAAGTTACTAGGAGCTTGGCTCCGCGCTTGCACGGGGTTATTGACGTAGTTGTTGTCTATCTCAATCTTTGCAGGTGATGCAATGTACACTTGTTTTTTAAGATCTCAATATAACTTTCATGCTCTGCTGCTGAAGCTATTACAGCTATCTTTTGTCACAAATCCTTTCTCAGCAGGCTTTTTTGAACTATCTCCAGGGCCAGACCCATTGACAAAAAAAACATGATTGACTGGTTGAGATGAACCAAAAAATTGGGTGAATCACTTTGGTATACATGAAAAGCTTTTGTAGCGTTGTATATTCAGCATTAGTAGCTGAAGAATTATAATCTCCAAATGGTGCAAATGTGTAGCTCTCGGAAACCATGACCTTATTGTTTCCCTTAACTTTAACCTGGATTTGGAAAAAAAAATGCACGGCCAGTGGAAACCAGGCAAATAAATATCAGAAAGATTATTGTTCATAAATTTAGAAATAGGTTGAAGAAATGGTAAACTGAGAAGGTAAACTGAGAAGGTAAAACCAAAAAGGTAAACTGAGAAGCATAAATATTTTATGGCAGTAGTAAGATGAAGGTGGAAACATATTTTTCTATACGACAATAGTTAGCTTATATGATTTTCAATTGTATTGTTCATATACACTCGTGAGAAAAAAAAATACCAGAAGTTGAAAGAGAAGTGGAGGTGTGAGTGTATTCCTTTGTAGGGACTCTGTGTTCTTTTTACCTACTATCTCATATGAAAATGGTTTGATATAATTGAAAAATTATTTTTATTTGTTTTCAGAACTGATCAAAGGCTCTGGAAGTTAAATAAGACATTTCTATTAAGTTGCATAGCTTGGTTTCATAAGAAGGAAGATAATTATATTCAATCCTATATTATTATTATTTTTAAATTACATTTTTAAATCTTTCTTTTTTTTTTGTTCAAAACATTTTTAAATCTTTCTTTTGTTGTCAATCTCATGATATCAAATATTCTATTTATGTTATTTGATTTGATCAGATATATTTTAAATTTTTAATATACAGACCAATCAACTGCATTATTAAAATTTCCATCCAAACAAACATAACCGATCTCAGTGCTACATGAAAAGAGAACAAAAAGCTTGTTTTATTTAATTTTAAACTCCTTGAGAGAGTAAAAAAGATCAGTAGTGCTCCAACCATATACAAAAAAAAGAGGCCTGGAAAAGAAGCGAAGACCACTTTTGTCACTGTTCTTTCTTATCAAAGAAACTCTGAGGCAAGGTAAAGTCTTCCTCGGGGTTAAGAATTTCAATGTCTTCATCATCTGATTTCTGATAAAAATACAGAGGCAACAGATTAAACCATCATAGATTCACAGCACAATTCTAATAGTAGCCAGCTTAGAAGCCAAAGCTACGTAGCATCACAATAGTCAAATCTTGGCTGCAAGGATTACTCACCAGCATCTCTATGTTGTAGAAACGATCCAGTTGCAGAACCTCATCCACTGGGAACTGTCAGTCAAACCTCATCCGCTGGGAACGATCATAGAAAAAAAGACTTCTTTTAAGGTCCAAACAAATCAATAGAAACTCAGGGAAAGAAGCAAGTATGGGCAAATGTCAGACAAATCTTCTGCCCAGATACTCCATCATACCATAAATAACGTATGCCTGCACACCACATTACAACATAAAATCCCATTAGTAGAAAGCAAGAAGCCAGAGAACTTAACTGATCAGTGTCATGGATTGAATTACAAAGAAAAATGATCCATTTTTTGGGGTAAAGGTTTATGCTTTCTGATTCAAAGCCATTTGCAGAAACTGGACAAGGAACAGGATATGATTTTATTTTGTGAGAGAAGAGAACTTGCCTCGGAGTTTAACGGGAGGATAGATTTCAAGAGCTTCTAATAAGTGAGCTCCAATTTAACCTGTTACTGCTCATGAGAATTAAATCCAAGAACAGCGGAACTTTTTAACATCACAGAACAAAAGGAGGAGTTAATTGGCAGATAGAGGAGAGAAACCTTGGAGAGAGAAGAAGCAGACAAAAGGTAAGGCCTTACAGGAAGGGAGAGTGCATAGACATGTCATCTTGCTCTATCCATGTAGAATAACCCACTCACAGAGTTGCTGTTGATTTGGATACTTTGTGACTGCTCCTCCGAGTCGAAGAGTCGAAGGTAAAGTGTGGGACGACGGCGTTATCGACTGAAACGCAAGGAATCCCAGGAAAAAATTAGAAACAATACACACCAAGTCATCGAGGAGGAGAAGAGTTATCCCATAAACTCTCTGTTCTTGTTGATGTTCCGGGAATTCCAGAAGCGGATGAGGCGACTGACGACGGACGACAGACGGAGTTAGAGATGTAAACGAATGGGAAAAGTAGGGTAGAAAAGTTAAGAGACAATTGAAACTCACCATAAACCACATTGATTTACAGGAGGCTGGAGAATCCGTTACAGGAATATGAATCGCAACGTCAGCAGAGATCGTGCTTAGTCATAAGATCGAGCAATGAAGATGGACGCCTGAATAGTAATTGTCTGAAACAAAGAATCTCGAAGCCCATGAAGACATAAACGAACGGGCCGTTTGGCGTTAAGCCCATAGCAAACGCATTTTAAAAAAATTAAAGAGGTGAGGCCCACAAAAACGCTGACGTGGCACGCAGGGAAAGTCCCAACTCCCTCATTATATAATAGATTTTTGCAATTGTAAATCTATAAAGAAAGACTTCGAGAAAAGTTTACTCCATATTAGACTTCTCTGGAAGTTTTCATTTATAAATATTGGATTACTTCTATTTTGGGAAAAATTTCAATATCATTGAAGTCTTTTTTTTTTTCTTTCGACAACAAAAGCTAATCTATTAGGAGCCTACCGGATCAGATAGCTAAACCGGAGGTATAGAGTCTACATATAACATAGCTGAAGAAGAACTCCTCGAACCATAACCATGTGCAAACTTGTCCGCCATTGTATTTGTGCCTTTGGAATATGTCGGATCTTAAAATTAGGGAAGAAAATCTTATTGCACCGAAATTCTTCCATATGTGTAGAAAAAACTGGCTATTCTTCGAGTGATGACACCATCTTCACCAGTCGAGAAAAATCCGTTGCAAATACTACATCTGAAAATTGTAGGGTCTTCATGCACTACATAGCCCAAATCAAAGCTTTACATTCTGCATGTAAAGGTGATAGGCTTCTTCGAAAATTCATTGCTCCCCTTAGAATATCATGGAGTTTTTTTTCGGATAAAAAAGTTAGTTTTGCAATTGACCGAATAATATCATAAATTTTACTTTTCTACAAAAAAGTTTTTGGGAAGATTTCATACTGTCGGTGAAAATCGTCTTAGGTTACTTTTGAAATTGACAATTGAAACTTACTAATTTGAAAATTAAAATTTAAATATTTAATTTTAATTAGAAGACTTCCAGAAAGACTTATGTTGGAATACTTCCACAAAACTTCTTTTATAACCAAAGGTTTGACCATAGTTTAGGAATAAAAATCTGGACGACTTTAAGGAAAACTAGATTTTGACATGCACGCCTGTACGGATATATATTTCAAAAATATGTTGCTATTTATTTTTCATGCCAATATCAAAGTTGGATAAAAAATTCAAATCTGATGAACCGAACCGATCACAATCTAAAAGAGTAATACCAAACCTGAACCAAAATTGATTAAATATCCAAATAATTCAAATTTTTGATATTTCGACAACCGAAACCATAAGCAATTCGAACCAAAATATTTTGGATATCAAAATGTATCCGAAAAAGATTTATATACTTATATATATATATATTAATTATTTTTGCTTTAATGTATATAAAAACATCTAACATATATATGATACTTTTAAGTTGGTTTAAATACTTGAAAATATATAAAAATAGTCAAATATAAATATCTAACATAGTGGAAGTACACTCAAAACACCAAAAATATTTAAAATAATTATTGATTTGTGATCCAAAATTTAAACCAAACCAATTTATATGTTAAGTTTAGATATTCTGACATATGTTATTCAGATTTATATACAATATATTGTTTTATTTATAGATTTTAATAAATTCAAAATATATAATGACTTCTAAAAAATAATTTAAATGGGTTCTCCGAAGCCGAACTGAACCCGCAAAGATCCGAATATAATTCAAATTGAAATTTAAAAATATCTGAATGAGGCTGAAATCTTTGACCCCGGAAACCCAAAACACAAACAAATCCGAAATGAACCCGAATGGATACCTGAACGCCCAGCCCTGGTCATAATTCAAATTGAAATTTAGAAATATATGAATGGGGCTGAAATCTTTGACCCCGGAAACCCGAAACCCAAACAGATCCGAAACGAACCGGAATGGATACCTAAACGCTCAGCCCTAGTCACTACTATGTGTCATATATATGTCATCATATAATTAAATATATTGGTCAATCATATAATTAATAGTATTTTATATGTACCATTTTATAAATAACTATATATATATTATATTTTTAAAGGTTAATGTGAAATATAAAAACCATAATTTAAGTTGGTATATGAAATTAATCTTTTTGTTGTATTTTTCTTATGTATATTGAAAACATTTTTTTAATAATGGTTACTGGAAAATATTTTAGTAAAAATAAAATTTTGAATATATGCATATTTTAAATAATTTTTTGATATAAATCAACTTTAAATTATTATTTTGATTTGAAATATGTATATAAAATTTAAATTTTATTTTATGAATATTTTAGACAAAACAATGTTTTTTTCGTAATTTGATTAGTCCATTTTGTATATTTTAAAACTGATATAATGGATTTCCAATTTTTATTCATAACATAAGCCATTACTTTTTTCTTCTTAACATACTTTTATCCATGTTTCAAAATTTTAATTTTTTGCATTAGTTTTCTATGAATTATTATTAATTTTATGATATTTTTTTTTTTGAAAATTGAACTCTTGAAAATAAGGTAATAATACTGTTTTGAAAATTGTTTTATATAATATACTATTTGTATTTCAGTTTGGTTTTTTATTTTCACTATAAAAGATTGTAAATATAGTGACAGAATTGTAAATAAAGAAAATATAGAAAGAAGTTTGTTTAATTTATTATAAAATAATGGATAAATGTTTAAATAAAAAGAAATATTACATATGTTATTCATGTTTCTAAGCAATTCTCATTTGTTATTAATTTATTGAAAATACAATGGCTAAATGTGTAAGTAAAAGAAAGTACACATATCTACTATCCATGTTTCCAAACAATCCAATTGTGTACTTCAACTTTAATAATATAGTTAAAAGCGCGGATATATTTTTATTTTAGTAAAATTTAATTGAATTGTAATCTTTATTAGAGAATAAATAATCTTAAAGTTTTCTATTTGTATTTCAAAAAGATTGTTCTATTATAATAATTGATCATATCCAACTCAGACCTATGTTTGACCGATAAATCCAGTAATATGTATATAATTCAGTTCAATTTAATAAAAAGAATTGTAATTATAATCTTAGAAAACCTGGTAAAAAACTAAAAATCCGCTATTAACTTAAGATCCGATATGAGATGACCCGCTGAACACCAAAAAAAATATATTTTTGAAATGTTTATTAAATAATTCATACTTCATACTATTATATAAAATTGAAAAGTAACTATTTAGACTTTAATGAGATTTTTATTATATCATTTGAAGAAAATGAAACAATGGTAATAGGAAAATTTATTATTGATATGAATTTTTTTTTTGGTTACTATGATAAGTTTGTATTTTAATTTATGTTTAGATCTAAAACTTAATTTTAAGATAAGTTTTTAAAAAAATTGAACACTCAAAATTGGCATATCATTATTATGTAAAAAATTGCATAATTTTTTTTAATTTGCATATATATATATATATATATATATATATATATATTCATATCATATCTTTAAATAATATTATAGATAAAAAATGATATTCAAATTATGGAAAGTATATACTGCTTAAAAATTAAAATTATTATCATTCACAAAATATGAAAAGTATTAATTATCATAGTTATAGAGAATAATATTTTTTAGTTTAAATTAAATGGCAATGGAAAAACATGTAAATATATTGAAATGTAGGGACAAAATCCTAAATTTGAAAATAGGATCATGTTTTAATGTATAGATGTTTTGATTAAAATAAAATATTAAAGTTTTAATTGTTGACTGCAAAAGTAACCTAAGACGACTTTTACCAACAATGAGAAGACTTCCGCCGACAGTTGAGAAGACTTACACAAAGACAAATTTCTGACAAATTCGGTGAATTACTAAACTAACCTGTTTATCCGAGAAAACTTAAGTTTTCTCATTTTATTAACAAAGAAAAGTTGGAAAACTTCCCAGAGAAGTTTTCTCTACAAAACCTATGCATTGATCATAAGATTTCTATGTAAGTTTTTTTGGCAAAAAAATCTGAAAAAATCAAAAATCATTCTTAGATCCATTGAGGTTCATGTTTAACTTCTTCAAATACAATATCACATATCGTTTCTTAATGAAATTTACCCACTGCTCTTGACCAAAACTCATGAACTTGAGTAATTCTGACAAACCTATTAATTTTGAAATAAAAGTTAAGATTTTGGGCTAAAATAAGAGAGAAAGTCAAAGGACAATGGTTTGAGTGTGTAAGAAATAAGAATATGAAGATATATATGTTGATTTAGTGTGTATTTAGAATTTGAAATTGGTTGTTCATGCCGGTTGATGTATTGATGAGTCTAAACACCAAAGGAAAGGTGAAGCTTGGTGATGGATCGTGTGTTGATATCATTGGAAAAGGTGTGATTACCTTTGTGTGCAAGACTGGAGAAAAGAAGGCACTCAAAGACATCTACTACATACCTGACCTGAAGCATAACATATTGAGTCTTGGTCAAGCAACAGAAAACGGATGTGAGGTTAACATGAAGGATTTCTACTTAACTCTCACGGATTCGTGTGGAAGGTTGCTTGTACGTGTAACAAAATCTCCAAACCGTCTCTACAAGACCCCGATGGAGATTAGCTGCCCGCTTACATGTTAGAGATCAAGATGCTACATGGAGGTGGCATGCTCGACTAGGACATATAAGTTATGGAGTGATGAACAACATGGTAAGGAAGTAGATAGTCATAGGAATGCCGAGGGTAACACACAAAGAAGGCATGTGTGACGCAAGTCTCGCAGGGAAGCCAATCAGAGACTCATCCTCGAGTGTAACACATGGAAAAAGCGTGTGTAACTCATGTCTTGCAGGGAAGAAAGTCAGAGAGTCGTTCCAGACTAAGACCATGGTATGTACATCAAAGCCATTGGAGTTATTGCATGGAGATTTGTGTGGAAGAAGCACACCACCAACGCCAGCAAATAATCGTGAGGCATTCTATCAGTTCAAAAGATTTCACACCGATAGAGGAGGAGAGTTTGCCTCAGATGATTTCAATCTATTATGTGAAGAGAATTATGTTGAAGCTATGGCAGCCGAGTTGAAATCTATCACAAGAAACAAGATATGGGAGCTTGTAGATAGACCGACTGGTTCTAAGAGGAACAAAGAAGAAGATCGAGTTTGTGTGTTACATAAGGAGTTGTATGTGTTACACAAGGTACCAGTACATGGAATATGAAACTCGATCATGTTCTAAAGGAGATGAGATTTGAGAAGTGCACGAAGGAACCATCAGAGTACCGCAAAACTGAAGGTGGAGACGTCTTGATCATAGCCATATACGTTGATGATCTATTTGTGACATGAAATTTTTTTAAGGTGATTAAGCGTTTGAAGGAGGAGATGTCAAAGAAGTTCAAGATGTCAGATCTATGTGAGCTAACGTATTACCTTGGCATAAAGGTGATTCAAGGAGCCGACGGAATCAGAATAAAACAAGAAAGGTATGCTCAAGGAATCATGTGTGTCACGAAGATGGAGGCGTGTAACACAACTCAAGTTCTAATGGAGGCGAACTTGAAGATCTCGAAAGCTGAAGATGAACCAGAGATAAATGCTACGGAGTTCAGAAAAATCATACGATGTTTGAGGTATCTGCTTCACACATGACCCGACTTGTGTTATGCAGTGGGCGTTATTAGCATATACATGCACAATCCGAGAGACTCTCATGGACAAGCCATCACGCACATACTGCGATATGTGAAAGGAACAACAAACTTCTGTATGTTCTTCAAGAGAGATGGGTCAAGGAGTGTCGTTGGTTATAGTGATAGCAGTCACAAAATTGATCTCGATGACGAGAGAAGCACGTCAGGGCATGCATTCTACTATGGTTCATCATTGATCACTTGGACGTCGCAGAAGCAGCATACAGTCGCATTATCATCATGTGAAGCAGCGTTTATGGCGGCAACAGAAGTAGCGAAGCAAGCTATATGTATCAAGGACTTGTTATGTGAGATACTATGTGAAGAAGACAAGACGGTCACGCTTATGGTCAACAACAAATCAGTCATTCCTCTAACGAAGAATCTAGTTTTCTATGGAAGGAGTAAGCATGAACTCAAGAGGTATCACTTCATTCGTGAGTTTGTGGAGAATAGGCAAATCAAAGTGGAGCATGTGCCGGGTGTTGAGCAGAAGGCCGACATCCCTATCAAGCCATTAGCAAGGATTAAGTTAAAGCAAATCAAAATCTTAATTGGAGTTCAAGAAATTGATCTCCTTAATTCAAGTTGGAATTAAGGGGGTGAATGTTGGATAATTCCAAGCTTGTGGCAATTTAACATATTGATAAGTGTTCAATTATGTTAAAGAAAAAAAAATCTAGAAATAGGGAAAAGAAAGTTTTCTATTTAGGTTAGTTTGTGTTTCCATATCCCACATGTCAAAGGGAATTATCTTTCACTATAAATATAGACCTTATGAAAAGATGTTCCATAAGAGATCTGAGAGAGAGATAAGAGATCTAAGATAGTAGATCAAGAGATCCAAGAGAAGTATTGAGAGCTTTAGTTTTGAGTAGTTTCTAAAGCTAATAAAGAAAAGTTGTTCTTTACAATTCTTGTGTTTCTAGAGATCTCAGAGATTTGACGGTTCTCAATGTTAGCGCATGGCAGTGGTTTCTGAACTCCCTTGGATCATCTGAGTGATGTACCTCCAAGGAAGATTCGTCTGGAGATTTGTCATCCCATCACTGATTGGACTCCTTGGTTCGGTTCGGTGGACAAATCTTTGGTGCATTTTTGCAGGTTTGGAAGGTCGATAACATGATGTGGCTCTCTCTGCTCCCATTTTCTACAGTGGCTTGCATTTTTCTGAAGTCAAGCTGAATAATTGTAACTTCAAGTGATCTTCGGATAATCAGTAGGCGCATTCGGGTTTTTTTGGGAGATGTATTGTTCGAAGCTTTAGGTTTTCGGTTTCTTTCTCTTCTGGTGATCGTTGCAAGAGTTGAGATCGAGCAACTAGGATCAAAGCTGTGTGAGACACTACCAATCAGTTAGAGTAGTTTATGCTTCCTTATTCAAGTTAACCCTATCTTAATTCAAGGTCTGTTAGCACTTGTAATTGCTTGTTTCTTTCTTTTAGATGTTATTTAGGTTTCTTTTTTATTCTGCTACTATTTAGTATTTGTCAAAAGTTTGGTATAAAATTCAATATTTACACAAAAAAAGAAAAATTAATTACAAATCGAATCATTGTGGTGTATTGAAACCCTTTTATCAGCAAGTTGCAGGAGATAAAACACACGTAATAGAATATTCTCAACGCGCCTACACCTTCCTTAGCGCACTCTCCCTTATTTCTTTTTTTTTTTAACTTCGTCTCGAGGGTAATCGATCTCGTCATCTCTTCCCCTCTCTCTCTCCTCTTGAAACCATGAGTATGGAATCATCGGAGCTCCACGACCTCTCCGACGACGCAGATTACGCGGCCTCTCAACAACAAGTAAATCTTTCTGTTACGGAATCGCAATTTCATTATAAATCCAATCGTTAATCGCTACGAATTCGTTCATCTTGACTCGCGAATCTCTCTCTCTCTCTCTCTCTTGACTCGATCGGTTGATTTTGGTGTATCAGGGATCGGCGAGTATGATGCGGTGCGACAGCGAGAAGAGAAGTTCATCAAGTGATCACGACGGCGCTGAATTGATTTATCTGAAGGATAACGTTGCGATTCATCCCACACAGTTCGCATCCGAGAGGATTAGTGGTCGATTGAAGTTAACCAAGCAAGAGATTCTCTTCTCTTCCTGGTATATCAAAAAGTCTTCCTTCGATTTTGTATGAATGAATTTGATTATTGGATTTGATTTGATTTTTTTTTCACTCATCTGTGATGGATAGTCATGGATTCCGTACAAGGGACAAACCTCTAATGCAAAGCTATCAGAGAAAGGTAATCAAGGTTTCGTTGGAGCTAAACAATTATTAAAGAAAATGCATTTAACTTGTTTTTTTTTGTTTTTAGATAGGAGTCTTTATACCATCACAGCAGTTCCATTCACTGAAGTTAGGTCCATCAGGCGTCACACTCCTGCTCTCGGATGGCAGTATGTTATCGTTGTGCTCTCTTCTGGTAAGTATGCATATTCTTAGGCTGTTGTTGCTGCTCTGTTGAGATATTCTCGTTATCAACATGGTTTACATGATCTGCAGGGCTTGCATTTCCGCCTCTGTACTTCTACAACGGAGGAGTCAGGGAGTTTCTGGCCATAGTCAAACAACATGTTTTTCTTGCAAGGTTTGTGTTTTATGTGAGATGCTTATTTATGGAAAGCATTGACTAACTAGCTTAGGGATATACAATGTATGGTTTACTTTCAGACTCATTTTAATAGTGCTTGTTACCTACTCATCGGGGGAGACCTGATTTGAAACTTTTTTTTGGACGAACAAAGTTTGTCATCGTATGGAACTGAATGAGTTTTTCTCACATAAACTTGACTTTTTGTAGGTCGGCAGAAGATGCAAATGTTTTCATTGTGAATGATTTTCAGAGTCCCTTGCAGGTAACTATATCTAATCTTCTCATGTTGGATGGAGTGATGATTTTGCTTTATCTTGTGGGCTAATACATTCTATGGTTGTATCCGACAGAGAACTCTTTCTTCATTGGAGCTGCCAAGTACACTCCCTGTTGCAAGTGGGCAATCTATTTACCCATTAGACGGAGGATCGTCTAGTGAAAATCAAGGGAGAACAAATGCAGGTGTTGATAACAGAGTTTCTAGTGTTTCCCGATATGGGTTGAGAAAGCAAAAGAGTAATGATCCTGCTCGTGACCTTTCAATTCATCTTCTAGAGAAGTTTTCTCTGGTTACTAAGTTTGCTCGAGAAACAACCACTCAGCTGTTTTCAGAAAACAATGGCTTTGGTTCCGTTGACAAGAGATGGAATAACCAACCCGTGCATAGTTATCCTGAAAAGTTGTCAAATATTGCTGAGGAAAAATATCATGAAAGCCCTCATAGTTATCCTGTAAATGATCATGATGAAGAAATTCCTAATCTTGTTGATGTCCCTGCTGATCCGTTAGAGGTGAGGATTCTCTTTTCTTCTTCTCTGTTTTCTTATAACTTGTAAGTAATAACATCTTAGTTGCACTTTCAGTTATTTGGAACACTACTTAGGTACCAGGGACTAGTTGAGTTACTGCTGTTTTCTTGTTCTTGTTAAGATTTATTGGAACCACAACTCTGAAAGTTCTTTCTTATTCAAGGGAAATTAATTTGTAAATTTAGGCATGTAAAGCGTCGATTTGAACACTGAGGTTTTGTTGATACTTCTGCAATATATGTGGATGCTTCACCCTGTATTAGCTATATAAACATTTTGGGATGGAGTGCTATCTATGCTTCATCAACACCAAATATCTGGAACTGATGATTAACAAACCACTCCTAATAGCACTTTATGTAAAATATGGAATTTGTGAATTTGATATAGATTATGCCGCATAACTAACTCTTCCTCCTTTGCAGTTTAACAAGTTGAGTTTGGTGTGGGGAAAACCAAGGCAGCCACCAATGGGTTCCAAAGAGGTAAGCACTTCTTGAATTCTGCAATGTTCCTAAGTCCAGAAATTATGTGCCCCTTGTTATATCTTTCTTTGTTTGCCAAGTGAGTACGCATATATTTTCTATTTCCTTTTCATCTTTGTTTAATTTCGAACTTTCCTGGGGTCTCAGTTCACAGCATTCTTGGATTATGAAGGCCGAGTTGTGGAATCAAAAGCTCTTCGAGAGAGAGTTTTCTACGGAGGCATTGAACACCTATTGCGAAAAGAGGTTAACTTTTCTCTCTGAGATAAAATTCAAATATAGGCTTCGCATAATTATATGCAGATTAATAAATAGATCACCACTATAGGTCTGGCCCTTTCTCTTGGGATATCATGCATATGACTCAACGTATGCAGAGAGAGAATATCTTCGATCTGTCAAACAGATGGAATATGCAACACTGAAACAGCAGTGGCAGGTTGGTTCATCATCATTTGATCTCTTTGCTAGATTCCTTAACTAGCGATGTAGTTCCTTGGCAGGATGATGTGTAATCTAGTTAAATAAAATTGAGGTTTTCTTAGACTAGCTCTTAAAGAGTATTTATTCTTTTTGACAGAGCATCTCTCCTGAACAAGCAAAAAGGTTCACAAAATATCGAGAGAGGAAAGGTCTGATAGATAAAGATGTGGTAAGAGTGTGTGAAATTTTTTACGTATGTGGTATGCCTTATTCATTGAATTCCTATTTAACTTGATTTCTTGTTTATTTCTTCTTGTGTAGGTAAGAACTGATAGGTCATTTGAATACTATGAAGGGGATGACAATCTGAACGTCAATAGCATGCGTGATATTCTGTTGACCTACTCCTTCTACAATTTTGACCTCGGTTACTGCCAGGTACTTATCAGTTTTCGAATTTGATCCTTAGCACTAAATTACAAGTTGGCGGTGTCATTACTGTTATGATTTCACGAAATTACAAGTTGGCGGTGTCATTACTGTTATGCGTTCACGTTCTGTGTTGTATCCCCACTTAGCGAATAAGTAGGAATGCTGGACACTTCCATTTCTGGATTTTGCTTTAAATTCTCCCTCCCACTGTATGGCTTAACGTAGAAATTTTTTTTCTGGTTGTTAGGGAATGAGTGATTATCTGTCCCCTATCTTGTTCGTGATGGAGGATGAATCAGAAGCATTTTGGTGTTTTGTGGCGCTGATGGAACGCCTTGGACCCAACTTCAACCGTGACCAGAATGGGATGCATACTCAGCTCTTTGCACTGTCAAAGGTTTATAAAATTTTGTTTACAGTTTACATTTGCATTTCTTCTCTCTATCAGCATTCAGCATCAGTTTTGGGGTTTTAATCTTCATTTTCACTGTCCCACAGCTGGTGGAGTTACTCGATAGTCCGCTGCATGAGTACTTCAAGCAGAATGACTGCTTGAATTACTTCTTCTGTTTCCGCTGGATCCTGATTCAGTTTAAAAGGTTTGTTTCTGATTCTCCGCCTCTTTAAAAACACCTGGATTACAGTTTTGCATGTGAATGAAGAGAAGTTTCAGTATTGTTTTCTCATTTTTTAAAAGAAATATTGTTATTGGAGTTTTTTGGCTGTGTTGTATTTGATTCTGGTGGTACTGTACATTTCTCAGGGAATTTGAGTACGAGAAGACAATGCAGCTATGGGAGGTGTTATGGACGCAGTACCTCACGGAACACCTTCACCTATATGTTTGTGTAGCAATCTTGAAGCGGTACCGCAGCAAGATAATGGGAGAACAGATGGATTTCGACACACTCTTGAAGTTCATTAACGAGCTGTCTGGGCAGATCGACCTCGATTCAACAATCAGAGATGCTGAAGCACTTTGCATATGTGCTGGTGAAAATGGTGCTGCTAGTATCCCTCCAGGAACCCCTCCTTCACTACCCCTTGATGAAGGTATCTTATATCCTCAGGACGATGATGTTTTGTAAGTAATTAAAACTTTCCTTTTTCTTCTTCACAACATGTTACCAAAATCTGAATTTCTTTTACGGACAGTTGTTAATCCGATGGACATATGTTTTTTTTTGTCTTTACATGATCAACTCTGGAGTCGAAAAATAGGTAGGGACATGTAGTGTCCTTTAGTTGATGATGATAAGTTAAGAATAGAATTCTTCAAATTCAATTAGAGCTTCTTACAAATCATGATTAGTTCTTGCGTAGACGTAGTCCCTCAATGTTAATATGAACCTCAAAAGTCTATGCGAGAAGTTATCCCTCGGAGATGAATTTTAGGAGAGTTCCAAAGAAGGTGAATGAGAAATGAGAGGCGCGGGAGTGTGGTGGCGCCCTCTTCTCCATGGCTTCTTCTCACTTCTGTATAGATAACTGGCTTCTCGATGAAAGGAGTGGCTTCCACTGATTCAGTTGCATTCTGTTTCTTGGGATTGGATTTCTTGTTCAAATGTGTATTCCAGTAGTTCTTGACTTCATTGTCAGTCCGACCTGAAAGGCGACCCTCGATCTGCGACCATCCGGTAGAAATGTAGAGCTAGATTACTAGCGCTATTTGGGAAAGTAATGAGACGTAGGATCAATGGTGAAACGAGGAAATACCGGTTTCCGATGAGCTTATGCATGAGGATGATGAGGTCTTGTTCTTGAGGTGACATGCCTCCTCTTTTGATATTTGGTCTCAGATAGTTCTTCTTCAATTCTGAACACAGTTCAAACTATTCTCAGTACTCCGACGTTCTGCCTTTCTAGTAAATCAAATAAACTCACTCTATGTACAAAGTTTGGGGTTCGAACCAGACTTACGAGAGATGTCTGCCCAGTTTCCTTCTCCATAATAAGTCTCGATTAACTTCTCGATATCATGTTTTCTACAGACTTCCACAATCCTCTCTTGACATGAGACTTCCGTTGTTCTTCCCTTTTCTCCATCCTTCTTTCTCTCACACAGTTTATGCGAGTTAGGCGTGTTTGCTATAATATGCACATAGATTGTCTTTGCTACAGATTGCACGAATTTTACAGTAGTTTTACTGTTTGAGAGTGCACGAATTTTACACGCTCTCTACACATATTGACTTTGCTACAGATTGCACGAATTTTACAGTAGTTTTACTGTTTGAGAAGTGCAAGAATACCAATATGATTCATCAAATAATATTATTTTTGCATGACTTTGATGTAAATGACGTTCTTGCTATACATGAATCGAGCAAAGCCAAGTCACCAAAGAGGCCTGAAAATAAATCGGGTACCATTAAGTAAATGGGCTAACGGGCCGAGCCGATTAATAGGTCATATGACAAAATCTACCCAACAAAGACACAACTAAACCCACAGTAGGTTCGGTTTCTCGTCGAGAGCTTGTCCAAATGCTCGACAACGTTTCTTCAGCTTTCTTCCTCGTTCCATGCCACAACTACCACCTAATCAACGATCTCCTTCTCTCTTTTGCTCGCTCAAAATCCACTGCTAAAGGACTTCAGCTTCATGGCTACATCGTCAAATCAGGCCTCTTTCTCATCCCTCTCATCGCCAACAATCTCATCAACTTCTACTCCAAATCCCACCTCCCACTCCATTCTCTCCAAGCCTTCGAAGAAACCCATCAAAAGAGCGCCACCACTTGGAGCTCCATCATCTCCTGCTTCGCCCAGAACGAGCTTCCATGGAAGTCCCTCGACTTCCTCAGGCAAATGATGGCCGGGAGCCTCCGCCCTGATGATCGTGTTCTCCCGTCGGCTACTGAAGTCCTGTGCGATCCTCAGTCGTTCTGATATCGGCAGATCGGTTCACTGTCTCTCGTTGAAGACTGGGTACGAGTCCGATGTCTTCGTGGGGACTTCTCTCGTCGATATGTATGGGAAATGTGGAGAGATCGTTTGATGCGAGGAAGGTGTTCGACGAAATGCCTCAGAGAAACGTTGTTACTTGGAGTGCGATGATTTACGGGTATTCGCAGATGGGTGAGAACGAGGAAGCTTTGTTGATGTTTAAAGAAGCCTTGTTTGATAATCTTGAAGTCAATGATCACTCGTTTTCAAGTGTCATCAGTGTATGTGCTAACTCTACTCTTCTTGAGTTAGGGAGACAGGTTCAAGGTTTGTGTATTAAGTCCAGCTTCGACTCGTCTAGCTTCGTGGGAAGCTCTTTAGTTTCCTTGTATTCGAAGTGCGGTGTTCTAGAAGGAGCTTATCAAGCTTTTAACGAGACCCCTGTGAAGAATCTCGGGATTTGGAACGCGATGCTCAAGGCGTGTGCGCAACACTCGCACGTTCAAGAAGTTATCGAGCTGTTTAATAAGATGAAACGCTCTGGGATGAAACCAAATTTCATCACTTTTCTCAACGTTCTCAATGCTTGTAGCCACGCGGGTTTGGTCGATGAAGGGAGATACTACTTTGATCTGATGAAGGAAGAGTATAGAATCGAGCCGACTGATAAGCATTACGCTTCCTTGGTGGATATGTTGGCACGAGCTGGTAAGCTGCAAGAAGCGCTTGAGGTCATCAGGAACATGCCAATCGATCCCACAGGAATCTGTATGGGGAGCTTTACTAACGGGATGTACACTCCACAAGAACACAGAGCTTGCAGCGTTTGCAGCAGACAAGGTCTTTGAACTAGGACCAGTGAGTTCCGGTATGCACATTTCGCTATCCAATGCTTATGCAGCCGACGGTAGATTCGAAGACGCGGCCAAAGCTAGAAAGTTGCTTCGAGACAGAGGGGAGAAGAAGGAAACAGGGCTGAGCTGGGTTGAAGAAAGGAACAGAGTTCATACATTTGCAGCTGGAGAGAGACGACATGAGAGGAGCAAGGAGATCTACGAGAAGCTGGCTGAGTTAGGGGAAGAGATGGAGAAAGCTGGTTACGTTGCAGACACGAGCTTTGTTCTGAGAGAAGTGGATGGAGACGAGAAGAATCCAGACCATTAGGTATCATAGCGAGAGATTAGCTATTGCTTTTGGACTGATCACGTTTCCGGCGGATAGGCCGATCAGGGTGATTAAGAACCTGAGAGTGTGCGGGGATTGTCATAACGCTATTAAGTTCATGTCCGTATGTACGGGACGAGTGATTATAGTGAGGGATAACAATAGGTTTCATCGGTTCGAAGGTGGCAAGTGTTCTTGTAAAGACTATTGGTGAAGGACAAATGAGAGTTGGTTTTAAATTTTAAACATAACGGCTAGTTACTTATTCTTGATCATGATTTTTTTGGATAAACTCATAGTTATTTCGAAATGCCATAACTATTTATTTATATATCACGAGTTACATGATCAAGCATATATCTGGAAGAGTATTCAATTCAGGAGGAAGTGATTGTGGGCTTGTGGCTTCATCCTTAATGACTTGTTGGGCTTAAGTCATTGGGTTTCCGAGTCAGCAGTGGGTCGAAGCTAGAGCTGAGCTGAAGTTAATAAGACGTCATCGTTTCAGTTCCTCAAGATCAGAGCAGTGCGTGTGATCGTCTTCTCCGGTGAATCTCTGGCGATCGCTGAGTTGCAGAGGCGTGACCTGGTGACTCGTCTTGAGTCCGTCTTCATCGCGAGAAAGATCCATATCCTGAAAGAACGAGATTCGAAGTTAATGTTTGATAGAATCTCGTACGAGCTTAGATTGTAATCTGCAATATAAGCTTAGTGGATTGGAGAGCATTGTCTCTCCCCCAGACGTAGCGAAAGCGAACTGGGTAACCAAACTCTCTGTGCATTTACAGTTCTTAGTCTCAAACAAATCACACATACAAAGTCGAATCATACGAACGCATAAGATCGAATCGTAACAAGTGGTATCAGAGCGAAGGTTGTGCGTTAGGTGATCATCGATCGAGCTATTGAGAAGAAGAGATCAGCATAAGGTTCGAAACTTATCTGATTCCATTGGTTCTTGGGAGCTGGTGATTGTCGCTTGTGATCTTGAAGGAGATCTCGATCCTATCTTGCGTGGATCTGATCAATCTGCAAAAGATAAAGATGGAGCCTACTCAAGGTCGGTTCAAAGTAGATAAGTTCGATGGATCTGGTGATTTTGGTATCTGGAAACATAAAATGTTGTGTGCGTTGGAGATTCTTGGTTTGGATTCTGTTTTAGAGGAAGAAACAGTTTCAGGAGATGCAGGTGAGAAAACGGAGCCAAGTTCTGAAGCTAAGGTTGATCCTAAGGAAGCCTTGAAGGATAAGAGAGTTCGTAGCTTGATACAAATGAGTCTGAGTGATCAGATCATAAGGAAGGTCATGAAGGAGACTTCGGCTCTCGGTATATGGAAGGCGTTGGAAAGAGATTATCAGACGAAGTCTCTTCCTAACAGGATCTATCTTAAGCAGAGGTTTGCGAGCTACAGAATGGATGATGAGAAGTCTATTGAACAGAATTTGGATGTTTTCTTGAAGCTGGTTAATGATTTGGAGAGTTTAGAGATTAAGATCTCTGATGAGGATCAAGCTATTCAGATTCTCACTGGTTTACCTTCAAGGTATGAACAGCTGGTTCATACGCTGAAGTATGGCAGTGGGAAGGATACTCTTACTGTCAACGATGTTGTTTCCGCAGCTTACTCGAAGGAGACAGAGCTCAGAGAGAGAGGTTCTCTTGGGAAGTCTAAGTCAGAGGCAGAAGGTCTGTACGTTGGAGAAAGAGGAAGATCTGATAGAAGGGATGACAACTCATCGAGAGGGAGGTCTAAGTCTAAAGGAAAGAATGACTCTAAGTACAAAACGAACAAGAATAATAAAGGTTGTTTTGTGTGTGGCAAAGAAGGTCACTGGAAGAGGGATTGCCCTGATAAAGGGAAGTTCAAAGGGTCAAATTCAAGCTCAGTAAACGTTGCAGCAGCAAAAGAGTCGAAGAAGCAACCTTTGATACTAACTGCAAGTCCACAGGACTCTAGAGATGAGTGGGTGTTGGACTCAGGAGCTAGTTTCCACATCACTCCAAACAAGGAGGTGTTGTTTGATTTGAAGGAAGCTAGTGGAGGAAAAGTTCTAATGGGGAACAATACGTTTAGTGAGATTGAAGGAGTCGGCAAAATTCGCATTAAGGGCTATGATGGTTCAATTGTGATTCTGACAGATGTGAAGTTTATGCCAACAATGGGAAGAAATTTGATTTCTTATGGTTGTCTAGAGAAGGCGGGTTGTACGTATGAAGGAGGTGACTACAAAGTGAAGTTCTTTAAGGATGGTTCTGAGGTTTTATCAGGAAAGTATACAGGTGGTCTGTACTATTTGGAAGGGACAGTTCTTAAGGGTGAAGCTCACTCAGCAGTCGCTAAAGTTTCGTCAACAAGGAAGTGGCACTCTAGACTTGGGCACATAAGTCAGAAAGGACTTGAATTGCTTGTTAAAGAAGGTTATCTCGAGGCAAAAGATGTCGATACGCTAGGGTTTTGTGAGGATTGCGTATTTGGAAAGGCACACAAGCAAAGTTTCAAGAAGGGAAAGCATACGTCAAGAGGAGTACTTGAGTATGTTCATTCAGATTTATGGGGCTCTCCTTCTGTGGTTTCGAGTTTAGCTCAGAAGAAGTATTTCATCACGTTCATTGATGATTATTCGAGGAAGGTCTGGATCTATTTTCTTAAAACCAAAGACGAGGCATTTGAGGCATTTAAGGAATGGGTTGCAGAAGCTGAGACTCAAACTGGGAAGAAGTTAAAGTGTTTGAGAACTGATAATGGTTTGGAATATTGTAATAAGAAGTTTGATGAGTTCTGTAAGGCTGCAGGGATTAAGAGGCATCGAACGTGTTCGTATACACCTCAGCAAAATGGAGTTTCAGAGAGGATGAATCGCACTATTATGGAAAGGGTGAGGTGTATGTTAGCTGAAAGTGGAATGGAGGAGAAGTTTTGGGCAGAGGCTGCATCAACCGCTGTTTATCTGATAAATCGTTCTCTGAGCTCAGCGATTGATTACAAGCTTCCAGAGGAATTATGGTCAGGTTCTAAACCGGGACTAAAGCATTTGAGAAGGTTTGGATGTGATGCTTACGTTCATACTAAAGGTGCTAAGACAAGTCCTAGAGCGGTTAAAGGGTTCTTCGTTGGTTACCCTCAAGGTGTTAAAGGATTCAGAGTGTGGTTACCAGAAGAACAAGAGTGTATTATAAGCAGAAATGTGGTTTTTCATGAGGAGGAGGTCTTCAAGGAAACTACAAAGAAAGCAGAAACGCTTGTGGTTCAGAATGGATCGGCTGTTGTGGATAAGGGAAAGTCAGTTCAGATTGACAAAGGAAAACATGTCACGTTTAGTCCGAATCTGATACAGGGTCCTTCTAAAGGTCTACACGATTCAGAGGCGTCGAGTTCAGGAACGTCAGAAGAGACAGAGACTTCAGTTTCAGGTGGAGCAGTTTCAGGTTCAGAGGAGGATTTGGCTGGTCAGGGTAATGCGACTGAAGAAGAAGATCTGGATCACTATATCTTGGCTAGAGATAGAAAGCGCAGAGAGACAAAGCTACCGTCTAAATATGATGATTTTGATGTAGTAGCCTATGCTCTATCTGCTGCTGATGATATAGAAACTGACGAGCCTAAGTCTTATCAAGAAGCGATGAGGTCTAAAGAAAGTATTCAGTGGGGCTTAGCGAATGATGAAGAGATGGATTCGTTAAGAAGAAATGAAACTTGGGATATTGTAAGAAGACCTGATAAGAAAAGAGTGATTGGTTGCAAGTGGGTTCATAAGAAGAAACCAGGCATTCCGAGGGTGGAAGATCCTAGATTCAAATCTAGATTGGTTGCGAAAGGATACTCACAGGTTGAAGGGATCGATTACAATGAGGTGTTTGCACCAGTGGTGAAACACATTTCTATCAGGTATATCCTTTCTCTGGTGGTTAAGGAAGATCTGCATCTAGAGCAGCTTGATGTGAAAACAGCTTTCTTAAATGGGACTCTAGATGAGGAGATCTACATGGAACAGCCAGAGGGATACGAAGTTGGTGGAAAGGATATGGTGTGTTTGCTGAAAAAGTCGCTTTATGGTCTCAAGCAGTCGCCGAGACAGTGGAATAAAAGATTTGATGGTTTCATGAAGCAACAAGGGTTCAGGCAAAGTCCATATGATCAGTGTGTCTACATCAGTGGAACAGGGTCTTCTGAAAGGATTTATCTGTTGTTGTATGTGGATGACATGCTGGTGGTCTCTAAAGATATGGATGTTATCAAAGGTCTTAAAGCAAGTCTGAGTGGTGAGTTCGAGATGAAGGATCTTGGAGCTGCTACAAGAATTCTAGGAATGGATATCTTCAGAGACAGAGCGAAAGGAATTTTGAAGTTGTCTCAGGGAAAATACCTTAAAAAGGTACTCTCAACCTTCAACATGACTGACTGCAAGCCTGTTACAACTCCTTTGGGCTCGCAGTTCAGATTGAAGAGTTTGGGAGAGAAAGAGACAGTGGTGGAAGCTAAGCTAATGGCAAATGTTCCTTACGCCAGTGCAGTCGGGAGTTTGATGTATGCGATGGTGGGAACTAGGCCAGACATAGCTCATGCCGTAAGAGTTGTGAGCAGATTCATGGGGAACCCAGGAAGAGAACACTGGGAGGCAGTAAAGTGGGTTTTGAGATACGTGCGTGGTACTACTGATTATGGCCTATGGTTTACTCGTGGAAGTGAGTTCAAGGTGGAGGGATATTGTGATGCCGACTATGCAACTGATCGTGACAGAAGCAGATCAGTTACAGGTTACTTGCTTCAAGTAGGCGGCAACACTATCAGTTGGAGGTCTGGGTTACAACCTATCGTGGCACTATCAACTACAGAATCAGAGTACATGTCGCTAAATGAATCAGCTAAAGAAGCGTTGTGGCTTAAGGGAGTGAGTGAAGATCTAGGTTTTGATCAAGGAGCAGTGAAGGTTAATTTTGATTCACAGTCGGCTATATTTTTGGCTAAGAATGGTGGCTATCACGAGAGGACTAAGCACATTCACACTAAATACAATTTCATTAGAGATGTGGTTGCTAATGGAAGCGTGTCAGTTGTGAAAGTTCATACTAGCCTAAATCGAGCCGATATCCTAACGAAGAGTGTACCTGGTAAGACATTGGAGAAGGCTCTGATGTCTGTCAAGGTGTACGAGTAAGCTTCACCGGAAGATGGTTCGCTGCTGAGGAGCTCCGGTTCGTTACCTCAGAGTGAAGAAAAGGAAAGTGGGTTAGTCAGAGTGGCTGAGTAATCTACAAAGGAATCGGAAAAAGGAGTTTTGGCATCTGGTTGGTGAAACAAGGGTTTGGGTGAGTGTACCTGAGTCGGTTTTGCGGAGATTGATCAGATCGGTGTTCGTCAGGTTCTTCTTGGAGGTGAGAAGAAGTCGTCGAATGAGTTGAGGCAGAGAGAAGTTTTCTGAGTAGAAGAGTCATAGGGATTCTTCGATTCAGATTATGGGTGTTCTGTTTGGAGTTTTGGATTTGAGGTGGAGATTGATTCAGTGGCTGGTTTTGATTGAGAATCAAAGAGGAGAAGAGGAAGAAGAGTGTCGGTCGGGTTTCGCATGTGGAATCTCTGATTAGGTTTGAGCTGGTTTGTCTGAAACTGAAGATTGTCGGATTCGCCAAGGTGGAGAATTGTGGGCTTGTGGCTTCATCCTTAATGACTTGTTGGGCTTAAGTCATTGGGCTTCCGAGTCAGCAGTGGGTCGAAGCTAGAGCTGAGCTGAAGTTAATAAGACGTCATCGTTTCAGTGTAACGGCTGTAACAGATAAGTCTGATCTTGAGGAAAGATCAGAGCAGAGAAAGAAGAGAGCAGTGCGTGTGATCGTCTTCTCCGGTGAATCTCCGGCGATCGCTGAGTTGCAGAGGCGTGACCTGGTGACTCGTCTTGAGTCCGTCTTTATCGCGAGAAAGATCCATATCCTGAAAGAACGAGATTCGAAGTTAATGTTTGATAGAATCTCGTACGAGCTTAGATTGTAATCTGCAATATAAGCTTAGTGGATTGGAGAGCATTGTCTCTCCCCCAGACGTAGCGAAAGCGAACTGGGTAACCAAACTCTCTGTGCATTTACAGTTCTTAGTCTCAAACAAATCACACATACGAAGTCGAATCATACGAACGCATAAGATCGAATCGTAACAGTGATCTTATTTGTATCAAACCGAATATGGTTTGTTTCACTAAAACTCGAAATCGACATTTAAATTTGAATCAAAATTGAAACCAAACCAAATGATCCATACGACATTAATTACGGTTTTATTTGTTCTGTTCTTATTATTCAATAAACTGAAAGGTTAAGGAAAACCGAACTGAATTGCGGATTGAAAACTAAACAGTTATCTAAATCTGTTTAGTTTAAACATTTCTGGAGACATTTAGATGAATATAAGTAAACACGTAAACCTAAGAAAAAAAATGAATTGCATTATCCACTAAAATGAATTCAAAAGAGAAATTGGGTTTTATAATTCGGAACCAAATTGAAAAGAAAAAGGCTGAACCGGCGAAATTTCTCAAACCGAAACTGAATTTCCCTTCCGGTTATAACACCAGACGAGTCGGGTTTGAAAAACGGGAAACAAACAAAAGAATCTTCTGGAATTCGTTGCACACAAAGACACCTAGTGTGGGTCCCCCCAGAAAAACGGTTGCTTTAATAGAAAGAGGAGGATGTGGATGGTAGCACCTGAACGACGGCGTTTCACCGAAGAATCGAGAATCCCCTCGTCTCCTCGCATTCAAAAGAAGAGACTAGAATTTTACTCCTCTTATAAATTACACATCGTACTTCCTGCCTCCTCGCTTGCCTAAGAAAAAAAAAAACAATCAATCTCATCGAAACAAACGAGCTCTTAAGTTTCTTCATCTAGCAATCTCTTCGTTTCCCTTTGTGAAAAGACAGAATCGTTAGCGATGGCGGAAGTTCAGATGGCTGATGCGGAGACCTTCGCCTTCCAAGCTGAGATCAACCAACTTCTAAGCTTGATCATCAACACTTTCTACAGCAACAAAGAGATCTTCCTCCGTGAGCTCATCAGTAACTCTTCTGATGTACGTCTCCTCTCCTCTCTTTCTTTTTCTCCTAGCTTATTAGGTTTAGCTTTTGATATTAATATGTGCGTATAGAACTTGTGTCTCAAGGTACTTTATGAATCGATCTCTCGAATCTATCATGTTCTGATTATGCATTGTGAATATTATTATTATAGGCACTTGACAAGATTCGTTTCGAGAGCTTGACGGATAAGAGCAAACTCAATGGACAGCCTGAGCTCTTCATTAGGTTGGTCCCAGACAAGGCCAACAAGACGCTCTCTATTATCGACAGTGGCATTGGCATGACCAAAGCAGATCTGGTGAACAACTTGGGAACCATTGCGAGATCTGGAACCAAGGAGTTTATGGAAGCGCTCCAAGCTGGTGCTGACGTCAGCATGATTGGTCAGTTTGGTGTTGGTTTCTACTCCGCTTACCTTGTTGCCGAGAAGGTTATTGTCACCACCAAGCACAATGATGATGAGCAGTACGTTTGGGAGTCTCAAGCTGGTGGTTCCTTCACTGTTACGAGGGATGTGGATGGGGAGCCGCTTGGTAGAGGTAACTAAGATCACTCTCTTCCTCAAGGAGGATCAGGTAATGATGAGTCACTGTCTTGAGGATTGTTGTTTTGATTATTGAGAGTTGTGTTTCTTATGAGAGTGTCTGTTTGTTTGTGCAGCTTGAATATCTGGAGGAGAGGAGACTCAAGGACTTGGTGAAGAAGCACTCTGAGTTCATCAGTTACCCTATCTACCTTTGGACAGAGAAAACCACTGAGAAGGAGATCAGTGATGATGAGGAAGAGGACGAAGCAAAGAAAGAAACTGAAGGCGAGGTTGAAGAAGTTGATGAGGAGAAGGAGAAGGATGGTAAGAAGAAGAAGAAAATCAAGGAGGTCTCTCACGAGTGGGAACTCATCAACAAGCAGAAACCAATCTGGCTGAGGAAGCCAGAAGAGATCACCAAGGATGAGTATGCTTCTTTTTACAAGAGCCTGACCAACGACTGGGAGGATCATCTCGCTGTGAAACATTTCTCTGTGGAAGGTCAGCTTGAATTCAAGGCGATTCTCTTTGTTCCGAAGAGGGCTACCGTTCGATCTCTTCGACACCAGAAAGAAGTTGAACAACATCAAGTTGTACTGTCAGGAGGGTGTTCATTATGGACAACTGCGAAGAGTTGATCCCTGAGTACCTTCAGCTTCGTCAAAGGTGTTGTTGACTCTGATGACTTGCCGCTCAACATCTCCCGAGAGACTCTCCAGCAGAACAAGATCCTTAAGGTGATCCGGAAGAACCTGGTGAAGAAGTGCATTGAGATGTTCAACGAGATTGCCGAGAACAAAGAAGACTACAACAAGTTCTACGAGGCTTTCTCCAAGAATCTGAAGTTGGGTATCCACGAGGACAGTCAGAACAGGTCAAAGATTGCTGATCTTCTTCGTTACCACTCCACCAAGAGCGGTGATGAGATGACGAGCTTGAAAGACTACGTCACGAGGATGAAGGAAGGTCAAAAGGACATCTTCTACATCACTGGCGAAAGCAAAAAGGCGGTGGAGAACTCTCCCTTCTTGGAGAAGCTGAAGAAGAGAGGATACGAAGTTCTTTACATGGTGGATGCGATCGATGAATACGCTGTTGGACAGTTGAAGGAGTACGATGGAAAGAAACTCGTCTCTGCGACCAAAGAAGGGTTAAAGCTTGAAGATGAGACGGAAGAAGAAAAGAAAAAGAAGGAAGAGAAGAAGAAGTCGTTCGAGAACCTCTGCAAGACGATTAAGGACATTCTCGGCGACAAGATTGAGAAGGTTGTGGTCTCAGACAGAATCGTTGACTCTCCGTGCTTGTCTGGTTACCGGTGAGTACGGATGGACTGCGAATATGGAGAGGATCATGAAGGCTCAGGCTCTGAGAGACAGCAGCATGAGTGGCTACATGTCTAGCAAGAAAACTATGGAGATCAACCCTGACAACGGTATCATGGAGGAGCTGAGAAAGAGAGCTGAGGTGGACAAGAACGACAAGTCCGTCAAAGATCTAGTGATGCTGCTGTTCGAGACAGCTCTGTTGACATCTGGATTCAGTCTTGATGAGCCGAACACGTTTGCAGGCTAGGATTCATAGGATGTTGAAGCTGGGTCTGAGTATCGATGAGGACGAGAATGTTGAGGAAGATGGTGATATGCCTGCGCTGGAGGAGGATGCTGCTGAAGAGAGCAAAATGGAAGAAGTCGATTAAGAGGAAGGAAGGCTTCGCCCGTATGTTCGGTCGTTTTGAGAGTTGAGAGTTCTAGTAGTGTCTTGGTGTCTTTCATGGTCGTCTGAACTTTTGATGGGCTGGTTTGTCAAGTGTCTTTCTTTTTTTTTTTTGTTTGTGTCTGGTGCGTCTGTTTGTATTGTCCTTTTCAAGTTAATAGTCGTCTAAAAGCTAAGTGAGTTGGTCAATTCACTGGCAATCTTTGCTTTCCTCCAAACTGAAAATAATTGATATCAAGTACCAACACAACTACACAATCAAGAGGGAAGAATTGACGTAAAGCTCTCAAGTTAGCTAGGAGTATTAACTTAAGCATGTCTTTACCTGCCGGAACTAAAATCTTGCCAACGAAGTCAAGTACAGGGGACCATCAAACATAAACCAATAGTGGTGTACCCAAGCGAATGTTTCCCTAACATACTCCTTGGATTTGAAAGACTGCATGAGCTTGATCACTTGCACGTTGGGTACTAACTCAATCAATGGATGCTTTGCGAGATTAAAATCTTTCTTCGCAAAGCAAACTCCTCACAACCCTCATCTTCTAATAAGCTCAAGTACGCAAGACAGAACTGCATTATACAAATTCACAACTCAGACATCACATATAATTTGAACACTGTGTCATGTAGTTTCGGCAATAGATTTGTCCAAATGTATCCGAAGCTTGAATTTGAATTACGGAGTTCTGTCTGAAAAACTGAACTAGATAAGCTCGTTCTTAGATCACGATTTTGTTCATCACACTAAAAATGTTGAAATGACACTATAATAAAATGCAAGGAAAAGGAGACAGCTAAGAAACGTTCAGAGATTTGGTTAGAGATTGTTATATGCTTTAAAAACAAGTAGACAGAAAGACGAACGGTATTTTAACACTACACTATACATATATAACATAGATTATCCAAAAGAGGTAATATATAAAACTGCTCAACTCTCAGCTTCATCTTCTTAATATTTACAAACAAAACCCACAACACCAAACACTCTGTATTCTGTTAACCAAATCTGGGTTTGGCACCTGAGACGTTTCATCATAATCTTTCCCCTCTTTATACTAACTTCAAGTAGAGATTTCTGGTGGTTCTTTGTTTAAGGTTTTAAACACTCCACCATGATCAATTTGCTGTCTCAGAGCCGATATCATACGACGAAAGAAGCCGTCTCTGTTGTTTCGAAATCATTTAAGAGTTTTAAGGTTAGTCCTGAAATAGGGAGGGTGGTTTCTAGTTAAAGTTTGTCTTGCAAGCGTTTGTGAAGGAAGATACTTACATGATCCTCAAAATCAGGGCTAGACAAGTTGATTGATAGATTTCTCATCAACAGTAGAACCTGCCAAACAAATAAAACAACGATTAGATTGCACCATTAGTTCCCATTTGAGCCGAAGTGGTTTCAATTAAGATTAATATAAAACTGGAAAGACAAGAATCATACAGTGTCAACATCTATGGGGTCCATCTTCTTCAGCTTCTGAAGATGATTACTTGCATATGGGTCAAAAACACTTCCAATGAAGCTGTATACTTGGCCAAAGTCCGGCAAAACTGAAACAAAAGAAGGAGGAACAGTGGGTAAGCCAAGGGAAACAGGAGATGTGTGTAACAACGTTTACCTCTTAACGAATGGCCAAGATTTCCTTGCACACTTGTGTCCTTGTTGGATCGTGGTCTTGGAGTATCTTCAGAGCTACTAGAACAGTTGTTATTAGCTCCTGCTCCTGCTGTTTCTAATCACAGTAATTGAATAGCAATATGGTTCATTTAGAAGAAAAAAAAGGAAATGATATTAAGATAGTAACAGTGATTGCTTGCAGATGAATAATAATAAAACCTTTGAGAAGGGGTGTGAAGCTAATTGTTGGCACATTATTAGTCCAGGGAGCTGCGGCAGTAGCAGCAGCAGCAGTGGGTGGAGAAGTCATCAGCATCGAAGAAGACTCGGGCCTAAACATATAACTAGGGTCATTTGGTTCAGCTGTTGATTTGAAGGACCCTGGTACTTGAGGTTGAACTGCAAATGCCGTAGAAAATGGCATCAAAAACAAAGCGTCTCAAATAAGTAAAACAACATTGCTCTTTCGAGTAGCTAATTAGGTACCGTTCTTGTGAGCTTTCTGAGGATAGGGATGAGCGGCTTTCCTTTTAGGTCGAGGAGGAGGGAGATGTTCACCCGTTCCACTCTTTTGTACCTTCAGAAAGTACTTCTGAGCATGACTTCTTATCTGCGATATTAAAAAAAAAAAACCGTATAAGAAAACCACAATGGTGTTTAACAAGCTCATTTACACTCTCGGTGTGATTAGCGACAAAAAGAAAAAAAAGAAGCATGTAATAAATAGTTTCAGACAATAAAAGCTGGTTTAAAAGAAACAGAACCTGAATCACAGTCTTTGAGCCAATGAAAGCTTCAATCTTTTTCCAGTCTCTGTCAAACCTTAAAAAAAAAAAAGAAACATATGCATAAGGGATATAAGATCATCAAAATACCAAACAATCTAAATACATAATGTGCCTGATCCTCATGTATGCATCACAAGTACACAGTGGAATAAGCAATTAACAGTAAGCAAGAATCATTCATTACAACAAGGTAATTAAGAAACCCTAATTCTGGGGATGCTCCTATTAGCCATTAACTAAAAAAAAATGGTGAGGTGAAAAAGGATAATTAAGACTCTCACAGGTGAAGAGCTTCGAGGAATTTGTCGTGCTCAGGCTCCGTCCAGCTCTCCCTGGACTTGGTAATGGTATAAGGCTTCCTTATCTTCTTGCTCAGATCTTCCTCCGACGTCGTCGCATCCACAGCGGTCGTAGGCGAGGAGGAGGTGGAGAAGGGTCCAATTGCAGGGACGGTCATAGTACCTTTCGGATCCAAGAAAGATCCGTCTGCAGGATTCATATTTCTCGACACCATGAAAGTTGTGTAAAGAGAGAAATGTGGAGGAGGAAGACAAGACGGCAGAGATATATATACATATGTATGTATATGCGTGTTTTGCGTATCGTGTGATCCTCTGAGGTCGGTCACTTTGCTCACACTTCTGTAGCCTAATTATATTGTGCCACGTGTTTGGAAATTATCAAGTTTCCTTTTACATATAGTTTTCTCTATGACTGAGATTTAAAATCCGATCTAGTATTTGCACTGATCCGAAAAAACCGATATCCAGAAAGTTCGGATTAGATTCGGATAGTACTTCTACAGATCTGAATATTGAAATTTTAGGTCTGGATATCTTTATCCAAACCTATTATATATTTAAAATATAACTATATTTATATATGTATACCATATATAGTTTATATATAAAATAACTAAAATTTTAGTTTTATTAAATTTCAATAATTTTTCAATTTTATTTTTTTAAAATAATTTTAAATAGATTAAATAAATGGTTAATTTGATAGTTTTTAATATAATTTATAAGTTTTTAATTTTTTTTAAAAAATGTTCGGATCCAGGTATTTGCAGGTATACAGATCTTAGTCCGGATATCCAAATCCCGGATATCCAGAAAGCCCAAATCCAGATAGCAATCTGATTTGGCGGATCCAGATATCTTAATATATTCCGGATATCCGGTCTGTCTCACCCTTTCTCTGCTCCATTTTTGGCCATGTTTGGGAGAAAATTACATTTAGAATCAGATTTTGACTTTCCAATTACACTTAAAAATCATTTTTTATTTAAAATATAAACACTTCTACCCTTCAACTAAGCTAACCAAACTTTACATTATATATGTTAACTAAATATCTAATATATTTAGTATTAAAATGTTGAAACCACCGAGAACTAAACACATGTTACGTTTTTATTTTCAAAATTACTTTTTACCAAATCTTCAAATCCATCTTAATTGGCGTGTAACCGGAAACTTTTTGAATCAAACTTCATGTGACTCTGAAGGCCATGGGACACGGCTTCAATCTCCGTTGAGAGGCACGTTTTCTAGCATCCATTATTGGTTACTTACGCGGTGTGGCTTCTGAAATGGCTCCATAGACTAGACTTGCTGTCTATAAAGTCTGTTGGAACTCTGGCTGCCACGACTCTGTTATCTTAGCCGATTTTGACGCAGAAATTGCCGACGGTGTCGATGTCATCTCTCACTCCATCGGAGGCGTCGTGGTTCTTTATTACTTGACGCAATTACCATCAGAGCTTCTGAAGAGGTTTTCGTCTCCACCTCTGGTAGAAATGTTGGTCCCAGTGCTTTAACGGTGACGAATGTCGATCCATGGATGACAATAGGGAAAAAGGGTTTATTTCAAATCGAACTTTTTTGGTCTTGCCTATTCCATTATGAACTTTAATATAGTGCAAATTCTATCATGAATGATGCATTCAATAAAATTTTAAAATGTCTACACGAATTTTTACAGACGTGCATATATACATTGACTATAATGGTGTTTAGTCAACCTTCTTATTCGGGTAACTAGATAGCTTACATGACATTTTCGTTAAAACGACGTTGTTTTGTAAATATCATAAAATTAAAATTTGAGTCTTACAAACTTCGAATCCACTTCCCGGCGGATAAGTAGAAGCCTTTTATCCACTAAGACGTACCGAGACATAGGTTCGAAGTCTGTATGACTCAAAAAATTTTTTTTGTGATATTTACAAAATGACTTCGTATTAATGAAAATTTCATGTCATCTATCCAGTAAACCGAATAACGGTTGATAACCATCGTTATAGTCAATGTATATATATGCACGTTTGTAAAAGTTCGTGTACAAATTATAAAATTTTAGTGAATTCATGATAGAATTGGCACTATACTAAAGTTCATGATAGCTAGGCCATTTTCCATGACACAGTCGGAGTCAGAACAATGGATCGTTATTTTTCGGCCAATGTGAAACTTGGAAAAAGAAAATGATTCTTGTGTTATTGTTTACGGTGGACCGGATTTGGATCCGAATAAAAATATATCTGTTTGTCTACAATGGTAGTTTACTTTGTGGCGACAGTTACTCTTTTGTCTATGTGTATTGTAAGCTCGTTTGATCCGAGTTTGGTGAAAGACAAGATCACTCTATGTGACAGAAGAATCAACTCTAAAGCAACCAAAGGAAGGATCTCTAGGAAAAACGATCAAATCTTATACCAAAAAAAATCTTCATATTTGCAACCTTGTCCATGTAATTTAGATTGTTTCTGATTTTCCCGATATTTTCCAATCGTGCATATTTCTTCTTGTATTTACCATGAAACTTTAAAATGTGTAGTCTATACCTTTCTCATTTTTGGCTGTTTGGTCCTTATATACTTTGGTTATTCTCAAGTGTATCCCAAATTTCCAAACTGAATATAAATCTTCGTAAATTACCCTCAAACTTTCAAATGTGCATTTCAGCCTCTAATTTATGCACATGTATATGTAAATACACTATGAATACCTAAATGCACACTAAAAGGACTAAAATAAACTAAATCAAGGGGGTTAAAACCCATTAAAAACACTACACATCAAAGCTCCACAATTGTTTTAAAGTAATAAGATATTAACCATCTACATGCATCTCTCTTTGCTCCATAATATTTTACTTTCACACTTATGATCTATACACAACCATCCAGATGTTCTCTGCTTTTCTATACACAACTTTTTTTTGTCCACAATCCACATGATCTAAATAAATTAAAATAAGATGCTGAAATATTTAAAGTTATAAGACATCAACTATCTGCATCTACACCTCTATACTTCATAAGTTTTCATTGACACAGATTCCGATTGGTAAGGACTTTCGCTTTATACTTTGGCTTTAGAATTTTGGCTCTAGAGATATTGATTTTAAAAGTTGTGGATGTTACTTTCAATGCTTTTGAAAGTTTGATTGGTACCAAAGGCTTTACAAATTGTGAATATTATAAAGACATATATTTAAAGTATGTACAAAATAATACAAATTCTGGAAAAATGCAAAATATCGAAAATGAAATATGAAAAGAAATTCAGAAAGACAAAAGTTCATTTTTAATTTTATTTGTCGGTTTAATAATCAAAAATTACATTAAGCAGTAGAAAATTGAAAAAAAAAATTAGAAGAAGTTGTTGAGCTTCTGGATTTTTGAGATACATATTATAATGCATTTTCAAATAATCTAAATAATTTTTTCCGTGTTTCCAACTCAAATTAGCTCCAAAATTGTAAATTTCAAAAAAAAAAAATTCTTATTAAAACTTTATATTGCTTAAATTTATTGGAAATACTAATGTATTGGTAATTAAAATTTCATATGTTTTATTCAATAAAAATCCTAAACGCACACATCTTTTCAAACATCGGGAGTATTATGTAATTTAAAACTAGAAATTAGTGAAAATTTATCAAAATTGTATTTTATTTATTTTTGTCATAAAATAATAAAACACTAATTTATGTTTGTACAAGAAAAATCAAAGTTGAAATTTAACTTGATTTAGTTTAATTTTTATTGGATTTTATTTTTGTTGTGTTACATATTTTTATTTTTATTTTTATTGTTTTATTTTTTATAAGAGAAAGAAAGAAACTTGAAAAATGCAAAAAAAAAATCTTCACAGCCATCTAAAATCTCGTTTATCTGGCTTTAGAACAAACAAATATTTAAAGAGTAAATAGTTAACAGTCGACGGTTGAAAACTGTAGAAAATTTAGAAAAAAAGTTGAAGGTAAAAGTCTGATTGGTTTTGTTTTGACTTTCACGGCTCTAGAACATTGTAAAGCCCCAACAGTCTACACACTAATTGGAGCTACACTCATGATTTACAAACAACCATCCACATGTCATCTGCTTCTTTTTGTGTCTACAACTCTTTTGTCAACAATCACAGATGTTCTCAATTTCTTTCTCTACAACTAATTTATAATTTATGTGTTCACAACTCACGAATCCACATATTTCTCTATTGACAATTTATATGTCCACATTTTATTTGTTAACAAATAATTAATCATAAACTTTTTTTCTGCGTTGATAAGTTATCCTTCACGTAGTAAAGGCCTTGAGTACAAGCAAAGGAAGCACATGCTTCCAGACTCTATATAGCATAATTAATATTTCGGCCTTAAATTACATATAATTTTTAGTAGAATAGTTGGTTAATTGTTGTAATGGTTGCATATGAGGTCAGTGATTCTAATACAACCAGCAACTTTTTTACTTCTCATTTCGTAATAAGCTCATTTTTTTTCTTTTGCTTTGTTAATTTTGAAGTGTCTTAGATCTCTATGCACCAGTACCAAGCATCATTAGACCGTACATATGTATTCTAGGATAATTATGTATTCATAAAGGAAAGAAAATTGAGTTCTGAAACTACTATTAATATGAGCAAAGATTTGTAAAGTGATTTATTACATAATAATATACAAATCCTACAACATGTATGTACCTCAATATATTTTTTCACTTAAGTTATTTGCTTTCTTCGAGTGGATTCCTCTGTAACATGCTTCCCGCCCATTATTGTTTCGAACCGGACATGTCTTCGCGATACTTTGTTTACTCTGTTTTTCATGTTGGTTCTCTCCCAATTCATCTGACTTACATCATTATATGAATGCAATTTTGACAAAAGAATTAGAAGAAAAAAAAGATAAATAGAAACTTTTTTAACGTCTGGTTAATTATGATATTACAATGCTGAGAAATATTACATAGAAAATTATACAACCGATAATTCTACCATTATATGAGAATATATGTCTGACTGCGTCACTCTGAACCGTCTGATGAAATCCATGTTTCGATGATATGTCTTGCACCATGCTTAAGATCTCTTGTAATCATTTTTTTTATAATCTGCATAATTTGCATTTTATGTGGTTTGAACCCAAAACTTCCTGGTGTAGAAGTATAATGAACCCTTAGTTAAACCACTGTACTAGGGAGCTTCCAAAAATATAGAAAAAAACTCATTGAGACAAATATTCGTTTCATACCTAAAAGCAAATATTATTGGCTAGATTATAAAGATATTAGTGATGCAAACTCTTTGCTCTTCCCAGTTTGGGACATTTTCAAATGAGTTATTCTTGGAGTTACCCCCTAAGATGAACAAGTAGATTCACCAACCAATAAAATTTAGTTTTTTATATTCAGTATCTTTAAAAAAACAAAATGTTGCCAAGTTATATTACATTTTTAAATAAAAAGGTAAAAATAAATAAAAATAGTAGGAGTTAACAAAAATATTTTAAATACTTTTAGCACCGTCATCAAAACATTACACACTAAACCATAAATCCTAAATCCTAAACTCTTGAGAAAATCATAAACTCTTAGATAAAACTTAAACTCTAAATCAAAAACACTAAACACTAAATCTTAAAAATACTAAACCCTTAATCTTAACTTTTAAACTCTTGGATAAATCCTAAACCCTCGGGTTTATGGTTTATCTAAGAATTTAGAGTTTGGTGTTTAAGATTTAGTGTTTAGTATTTAGGGTTTAGTGTTTTGCAGACGACGTTAAAAATATTTTAAAAATTCTTTTTTAGCAACTACTAATATTATTATTTATTTTAGTCCAAGGATATAGGGGTTAGAATTAAGAGTTTTTTTTTTTTTTAAGATTTAGTGTTTAATGATTTTTATTTAATGTTTATGATTTATCCAAGGTTTTAGGGTTTACCAATGGATTTTGGGGTTAAGATTTATGGTTTAGGGTTTTAACATTTAAGGTTTAGTGTTTTGCTAATTTAGGGTTTAGTGTTTTGCTGATGGTATTAGAAATATTTTTTTAAAAATTACTACTATTTCTATTTATTTTTAGCTTTTTATTGTAAAAACATAATATAACTTGGAAATATATATATATATATATATATATATATATATATATATATATATATATATATATTTTAATACTAAATATGAAATAACAAAATCATATTGGTTGGTGAATCTACATATTCAAACCCTATGGAGTGAACCAAAAAATAATTATTTTCAAATTCCCACAGCAAGGTCTTGTGTAATTTCTGTACCAAAATATATTCCAACACTAGGGTGTTGCTGGAGGGTTAAAACAAAAAAAAAAAAAAAACAACAACGAAAAGTACATTATGGGTTGAATTTTTCTGCTCTAAAGATGTGATGTTATGATCGCGAATGTTATTGATATATGAAACACACCCACACCGGCGTACACGATGTGATTATTTGTGATATTGAATATTTCATAGAGTACTCGTGGGGGTAGAGTGTCATTCTCTAAAACAACTATCTCGATTCCCATCTCCTCCCTCCCTCCTACGTCACTTAGTTTTCTTCTGAACCGGTTTGTTTTAGTTAAGTCTGTTAAATTTTTACCAACCGCTTGTTTTACACAAAGATCACAGTGTGTTACACACGAGTTCGGAATAAGAAATAAGATAGACGCTTTAGGCTTACTCAACAAGTTACGAATTTTGTATACTTGTCTGGAAATACTTTGTCTTTATTGAGATTCTGTGATAATGTTTACAACAAAATGATTGATCTTTATATAGAGATCGAATCAATATAAGAAGAGACACACCTCTTCATGAAGAGTTACAACTCTTTGTGTAATAACCGACTAATAACTAACTTATGTAAATGTATTAAGGAGAGATTAGATTATATAGTTTAACACTCCTCCTTAATCATATCTCGACTAGATTCCAAGCTGCTTCCTGAGATCTTCAAACCTTGAACCGCCCAATGCCTTTGTGAGAATGTCTGCGAGTTGATCATCCCCTTTGCAATACTCGAGTTCAATGATTCCTTTCTGCTCAACTTCCCTCACGAAGTGATACTTGATCTCTATGTGCTTCGTCCTTCTGTGTTGCACTGGATTCTTCCCAATTGCTATTGCTGATTTGTTGTCACATAAGATCGGAATGCCTCCTTCAAACTTATGTCCAAAGTCTTCAAATAACCTTTGTAACCACACGACTTGATTTGCTGCTGCACACACGGCTATGTACTCCGCCTCAGCCGTTGATTGTGCCACTGTTTGTTGCTTGCTTGACTGCCAACAGAACATGGCTGAACCAAGAGTAAACACATAACCTGAAGTGCTTTTCTTGTCTTCCTTAGAACCACCCCAATCGTTGTCCGAGTAGCCTACAAGTCTTGGTTCTTCTACACTTGTAAAGTATACTCCAAAGTATGAAGTTCCTTTGACATACCTTAACACCCTTTTGGCTTCTTGGTAGTGCTTCATGCGAGGTGATGACATGTATCTTGAGAGATAGGCGCTTGCATACATCACATCCGGTCTTGATGCACACAAGTACAAAAGCCCTCCAACAATGCTTCTATACTTAGTCGGATCCCCATACTCCTTGTCATCTTCAACTTTTCCTCCTTTCCCTTGTGATGTAAGTGGATTGCTTACACTCTTGCTGTCTCGCATCCCAAACTTTTCTACAAGTTTGTTTGCATATTTTTCTTGTGAAAGAAATATGCCTCCATCGTCTTGAATAACTTCCATTCCAAGGAAGTAGTTCAACAATCCAAGATCCACCATCTCGAACTCCTTCTTCATGTTCTCCTTAAATGTGTTGATGATCTGAGTATTGTTTCCTGTGATGATTATATCATCCACATACAAACTCACGATCAACACATCTCCTCCTTGCTTCATGATGTATAAGGCTGCATCATTCATACTCCTCTTGAAACCGTTTTGAAGAAAGTATGAATCTATCCTTCCATACCATGTCCTTGGGGCTTGCTTTAAACCATATAAAGCCTTGTGTAGCCTTAACACCTTGTGTTCCTTCCCATGCGTCACATACCCAGGCGGTTGTGTGACATACACTTCTTCTCTTAACTCCCCATTGAGAAAAGCTGACTTCACATCCATTTGATACAAACGCCACTTCATCTGAGCTGCATATGCGAGTATGGCTCTTATTGTATCATGTCTTGAGACAGGGGCAAACGTCTCAAGATAGTCAACACCATATTCTTGAGAGAACCCTCTAGCAACTAGCCGCGCCTTGTGCTTGATGTGATTGCCATTTGCATCGGTCTTGATCTTGTAGATCCACTTCACACTGATCACATTCTTCCTCTCTGGCTTGTCCACTAGTTCCCATGTCTTGTTTTTCTCTATCATGGCGATTTCCTCATCCATTGCCTTTCTCCATTCCTTCTTACCACACGCTTCATCATAAGTGTATGGTTCTTCTTGTGCATGAAGACAAGCTTCTATTGCTTGAGCCGCCTCATCAAGGTCTACTCTCGGTGCCTTTTCCATTATTTCAATCATAGACTTGTACTTCTTTGGTGGCTCAGACGTTTCTCCATCTTCATCACTAGTATCATGATCATCATTTTGAATGAAAACAGGACTAGAAGTACCTTCGGTTTGTTGAGTAGGCGTTTGAGTGTCTTCCATAGACAACTCCAATGTCTTCTTGACTTCTTCTTGCCTTTCCCAATCCCACTTCTTGTTTTCTTCAAACTCTACATCTCTTGATACTTCAATCTTCTCATTTTCTAGAATGAAAACTCTATAGCCTTTGGATTGATTGCTATATCCAACAAAGACTCCACGCTTTGCCTTGACGTCTAGCTTCCTCCTCTTTTGATCCGGAATATGTATGTAGCATAAGCTACCAAACAACCTCATGTGTGACACATCTGGTTTGTGTCCACACCACTTCTCTATAGGAGTGACATCATCTTCTATTGCCTTTGATGGTTGACGATTCTGAAGGTATGAAGCAGTGTATACCGCCTCTGCCCATAACTTGAGCGGTAAGTCTTGCTCTGCCAACATCGATCTAGCCATCTCCACCAAGATCCTATTCATCCTCTCTGCTGCACCATTTTGTTGGGGTGAATAAGGTAAGGTAACTTGCTTGTTGATTCCTTCTTCTTCACAGAACCGGTTGAATTCTTGTGAAGTGAACTCACCACCTCCATCTGATCTCAACGTCTTGATGGAACAATCCGATTGCTTCTCTACCATTGCCTTGAACTTCTTGAACAGTGAGAAGGCTTCTGACTTTTGCTTCATGAAGTATACCCAACACATGTTAGTATAATCATCTAAGAATAGCAAAAAGTACCTGCTTCCATCAATAGATTGGTGCTGCATCGGTCCACATACATCAGTATGCACAATCTCAAGCTTTTCTCTTGTCTTAGTTTGAGATTCCTTTGGGAAGCTCTTGCGTGATTGCTTTCCAAGCCTACACGCTTCACATGCTTCCTTCTTGACTTTAAATTTTGGTAACCCCTTTACCAAGTCTTTGTCTTGCATTTGTTGCAACCTTTTGTCGCCTACATGACCAAGTCTCTTGTGCCATGTCTCCATCTTGGCTTGCTCACTTGCGCTCATGGCTCCTTCTTGTTGAGCCGATCTCATCCTGATCTTGTAGCTTTTGTGAGTCATTGGGATATCCATTATCCTCCTGCCTTTTGCATCATCTATGATGCATCTTTTCTCTTGGAAGTTCACTCGGTATCCGCTTGAAACAATTTGTGGAACACTCAACAAATTTTTCGCCATACCAGGAACCAAGAACACATTTCTGATGGTCCTCTTGCCACCTTTGGTTATGACAGTGATATCTCCTTTACCGGCTGTCATGACCATGCTTCCATTTCCAATTTGTATTGGAACCTTGATACTCCTATCAAGCTTTGAGAAATAATTCTCCTCCTTTGTCATATGATTAGTTGCTCCACTGTCAACTATCCAGACATCTTCCATCACCGTTGTTGCTGCTTCACTCGCACTGAACAACGTGTGGTCTTCATACAAGTCTTCTTCTTCAAGACTTAGATGTGCTTTCTCCTTTTTCTTTGAGTAGCACTGATTTGCAAAGTGGCCTAACTTACCACAGTTGTAACACTTCTTGTTACTCTTGTGATCCTTCTCTGGATCATCCTTCTTCTGTTTCTTCAGACACTCACTCTCATTGTGGTTGTTCTTCTTGCAGAAACCGCACCACTTCTTGCCTCCACGGCGCTTTGAGTTGTCGTGTGTGACACCGGAATTTTTCTGTTTAGCACGAGCATCGAATGCTCCTTCACTTGTGCTTTCTTCTCTTACAGCCAGCCTTGCTTCATGAGCCTTCAAGATCCCGATCAACTCTGCCATCCTTGTTGAAGTCAAATCGCTTGTTTGCTCCAATACACTGACTATGCTATCGAACTTGGCTGGGAGAGAGATGAGTATCTTTTGTATGAGTTGAACATCGGTCTTCTGCTCTCCATGATAAGTTAATTGATTTGCCAAAGCAACCAACTTATCTGTGAAGGCCTTAACGTCTTCATCCTCATTCATCTTCAGATTCTCATACTCCCTTCGCAACGTTTGAAGCCGAATCAAACGAACCTGAGGAGAGCCTTCATACTCTGCCTTCAATGCATCCCACGCCTCTTTGGATGTTGATGCTGCTGCAATCCGTGAGAAGATCTCATCTGATACGGCAGTTTGCAGAATTTGCAAAGCCATCGTATCATTCGCCATCGCTTCTTCTCTAAGCGATCTCTCCCTCGTTGTCTCAGGGGTATCATTCACTTGTGCTGGTGGCACTGCCACGCCTTCTTCAACCACAGACCATAACTTCCTGGTTTTAAGAATGGTTGTCATCTTAATGCTCCAGAAGTTATACTTCTCCCCATCGAATATGGGTATAACTTGATTGTGATTTTGCATCGTCATCTTTCTTGATAAATCGTATGCAAAAATCCTCTATTCTCCAGGCAAAGTGTTTCTCTCAATAGTGCTTTCTTCTTCGTCCTCTCAAACGTAAAGCTCTGATACCATGTTAAACTTTTACCAACCGCTTGTGTTACACAAAGATCACAGTGTGTTACACACGAGTTCGGAATAAGAAATAAGATAGACGCTTTAGGCTTACTCAACAAGTTACGAATTTTGTATACTTGTCTGGAAATACTTTATCTTTATTGAGATTCTGTGATAATGTTTACAACAAAATGATTGATCTTTATATAGAGATCGAATCAATATAAGAAGAGACACACCTCTTCATGAAGAGTTACAATTCTTTGTGTAATAACCGACTAATAACTAACTTATGTAAATGTATTAAGGAGAGATTAGATTATATAGTTTAACAAAGTCTATATCTATTGCCTAATATTTTTTCCTTTCTTCTAAAGGCTTAGACGTGTATAAATAGACATGATCAGTTCTCCAAAGCCAAGAGACAAAACAAAAGCCTAAATCTAGCTAGAAACCTTATCGCTGCCGACACCTCCTTGAACCCCCATGTCCATCCATCACGTCGCCTCATCTGAGACAAGAAGAGGAAGCAAGCCGAGAGGCTTCAATCTCAAACCGCTAGAGCTGCTTCCCTCTGCCACGAGGCATGGCCAAGCATCATCGGAAGCTGCCTCCTGCTCACCGGAGCCAAAATCCGCTGCGGACAAACTAGCCGCAAGGCGTTGACGAGTCAAAAACTGAAAATTATCAGACTCACTGTAAGTCACTAAACCATGGGCTATCATCATAACCCTTACAGCCCTACTCGTTAGGTCATTGGGCTTCACCTCGGTTGCCTTTGGTAAGCCGCAGATCATTGCCATGGACGAGCTACAAGGAAGTGAATCAAGCCTTAGGCCATCTCTTGCGTGTCATGCTACTCAATCTTGGACCACCGAGCCATTACCTCTAATCAGCCATCATTGCTGATGGGACAGCACTCCTCGTCTTCTCCATTTTAATATTCCCCATCTTATAATTCGTGTTTGAAGCTAAGATGAGGACCTTTTTCCATGACGATTTGTTATTTCTTCATTCGTCGAGTTTAAAACCGAGGTACCTTTTTTTGCTATGAAAACCGAGGTACATACGGACATACGGTACGAGCTATATAAGTCGATTTTTATTTGAATGTGGTTTATGACTCTACTATATATATAGAGCGAGAGAGAAATAAATATATATATACAGAGAGAAGAAAGAAATTCCTTCAGATAATCATTTTTAATTTATTTTCAAAAAATAGCATTTAAAGAAGAAAAATGACCAAAAAATTCTTATTAAAGGATAAAATATATATTTGTACCTCTTGGGTTAACTAATTTAGAATTAGGGTTTATAGTTAATGGGTGAATTTTGGGGATAGAGTTTATAATTTCAAAAAATATTTAAATTTTCAAAATAAAAAAGCTATTTCGATCATTTTAATCTTTGAAAGTTATTTTTGTGACAAAATCTTAAAAAGTTTCTATTTGAGAGAATTGTCCATATTATTATGTGAATAAATCACTTTACAAATCTTTAGGCTCATATTAATAGTAGTTTCAGAACTTATTTTTTTCCCTTTGTAAATACATAATTATAATAGAATATATATGTACGGTCTAACGATTGTTGGTATTTTACTGGTGCATAAAAATCTAAAACACTTCCAGAATTAACAAAGCAAAAAAAAAAATTGAGCTTATTACTAAATGAGAAGTAAAAAGGTTGCTGTAGTATTAGAACTGATATCGTGAGAATTACCATAAATGCAACACATAGGAAAATTATTTTTCAAATAATATTACTGAGATTCACGATTATTATGCCACATCTGTAGAGAAGAGAAGTTTAACCCGAAGAGAAGTTTAACCCAAAATGTACTATCGTTGTTTTTTTTGTCTTAACCCTCAAGCTCCACTCTAGTGTTTGAATATATTTGGTGCAGTAACTATACAAGGACCTTGCTGTGGGAATTTGAAAAATGTCCCAAATTGGGAAGATCAAAGAGTGTGCAACGCTAATGTCTCTATAATCCGGTGAATAACAATTGCTTTCAAGTATATTATGGGACACATTAATTGTTATGATATACGTCTATATTGATTTAAATGCTTTCTCAAAATTTTTAAGCAAACACTATTGATAAACTATCAATAATTGTAGAAATTAGATTATCTCAATAATTACAGAGATTTTTTTGATGGAGAGCGATAGAGGCGATAAGGGCGATTCTAGGGTTCTCGGTAACGGCGAGCATGATACGACCATGGATGACTTGGTGGAGCAAGGGCGCCCCCGGGGGATCCTCCGGACATGACGGGCTCGTGGGTGAAGAAGGTTACGGGTTCGAATGCTGGAGGGATGCCAAATCCGGAGGAACTGATCGATGATGCGTTCGTTTCAGAGAGAGTCAGGCTGGAACTTCCGAATGGAGAAGAGGGGGAGCCGGTGATCACTATTGAACAGGAGGTGCTGGAAGCCATGAATGGACTATGGAAGCACTGTATGATCGTGAAAGTTTTGGGGAGGGTTACTTCAATTGCGGCTCTGACCAGGAAGCTTCGTGAGATGTGGAAGCCAAAGGGTTCGATGTACGTAATGGACCTTCCGCGACAATACTTTATGATAAGGTTCGGAGATGAAGATGAGTACTTGGCGGCGCTTGCAGGGGGACCTTGGAGGGTTTTCGGAAGTTACCTTGTGGTACAAGCATGGACACCATCTTTTGATCCTCTAAGCGATGACATCGTGACGACCCCTGTGTGGATACGATTGGCAAATATCCCTATCAATTTCTATCACAAATCCATCTTGATGGGAATTGCTAAGGCGTTGGGAAAACCGGTTAAAGTGGATTTAACGACTTTGAACTTCGAAAGGGCAAGATTCGCCAGGATTTGTGTTGAGGTGAACCTGCAGAAACCTTTGAAGGGCTCGATATTAATCAATGGGGACAGATACTTTGTATCATATGAAGGTCTACCGCAAATTTGTTCTAGCTGTGGGATGTTTGGTCATTTGGTGCATATGTGTCCGAAGGTTATTCAAGAGCGTGCAGCCATTGAAAGGGCTTCTCAAGACCAGAGAATCATATCGGTGGATGTACACCAGAGTATCAACGGTAATCCGGGTCGAACACGTCAGGCAGATGACGGTTTCACGCCGGTGCGTAACAAATCTGGGAAGAGGGGAGAAAGCTCGAGGAGTAAGACGGCGGCAGGAAACCAAAGAGAGGGTTCCGGTCGAAATCTCCAGGAGATCCCTCAAAATAAGGAAACTCCGAATATTTTGGTATCAAACACTTTTGGAAGATTGATGGAGGATTTGGAATCTCCGGAGATAAGGCAAGAAGCGGTTGGTCAAGGCGAGAATAAGGAGAATGAGATTATTCAGGGAAATGAGAATATTCAGATTCACAAAAATCAGACGATGAGTGTGAATCGCGAATCCGGGGTGATTTTTTCGGCGGGAAACTCAAATGAGACTCGGCCCAAGGTTAATCCACTGGCAGTAAAAAAGAATGGGGGGAGTTACAAAGGCCCGGATAATAAAATCACAAAGCCCAAATCAGTTGTGAAGTCGAGGCCCATGAGAGGGCTTGTGTTTGGCCCAACCGGTGGAGGGATCGAATTGTCGAGCAACGGGAAACGATTGAGAGTTGAGAAGGAGAACCTGGGGAGAGCTGGTGGTCCCTTTCTACAGGATTGCTCCGTCAGGATAGATGGTGACCTTCCCCAATTGGCTGAGGGTTTCACGGAGTCGAACCCGACCATGGGCGTGGTGGATGCGAATTTGGAGAAAGATGCAGGTATGCAGGAAGCTCCATTGGAGACAACGGAGTCTCATGAGGCATAACAGTTGTCCCCGGCTTTTCTTACCAAGTGGTGTACCTTAATGATGAAGATTCTTATGTGGAATTGCCGGGGGGCGAATAAACCCAATTTCCGACGTTCGATCCGTTACTTATTGAAGAAATATGTTACTGATGTTCTCGCAGTTTTTGAGACCCACGCAGGAGGAGATCGTGCTGGGCGTATATGTCAGACCTTAGGTTTTGATCAGAATTTTCGTGTGGATGCGGTAGGGCAGAGTGGAGGTCTATGGCTTTTGTGGAAATCTGAGGTGGGAGATGTTGAAATCGTGAAGCACTCCGATCAGTTTATTCACGCTAGAATCAGTAAAGGATTGGATATCCTAAACTTGGTGGCTATTTATGCAGCACCGTCTGCAACCAGGCGTGGTGGACTCTGGGACCAACTCAAGGAAATAGTTGTGTCAGCGAGAGAACCAGTCGTTATTGGTGGGGATTTTAACACGATCCTTCGGCTTGATGAAAGGATGGGTGGAAGTGGGCGTCTTTCACAAGATTCCTTGGCGTTTGGGAACTGGATAAACGCCAGCTCTCTCATTGATATGGGATTCCGAGGTCAGCAATTCACATGGAAGAGAGGGCGTTCGGAGAGTCTCTTCATTGCGAAGCGTCTGGATCGTGTTCTCTGTTGTCCCCATGCTCGTCTCAAATGGCAAGAGGCAACAGTTACACATTTACCTTTTCTTGCGTCTGATCATGCTCCTTTATACGTTGATTTGAACCGATAGTACAGAGGAACAAGAGTCGCCGTCCTTTCCGCTTTGAAGCGGCATGGCTAACTCATGAGGGTTTTAAGGATCTATTGAGAACTTCGTGGGATAGCAACGTGGACACGAGATTGGCCCTAAAGAAACTTCAAGGAGTTTTGAAACGATGGAATAGGGAAGTGTTTGGTGATGTTCAGAGAAGAAAAGAAAAACTGCTGAGCGAGATCCTGGAAGTACAAAAGCTGATTGAAAATAACCCATCGGACGAGCTGCTGCAGAAGGAGAGTAGCTTGACGAATGAGTTTGATGTAGTGTTTGAGCAGGAGGAGATCATCTGGTATCAGAAATCTCGTGAAAAACTCCTCACTCACGGAGATCGTAATACAAAATTCTTTCACACATCCACGATCATTCGAAGAAGGAAGAACAAGATCGAGATGTTAAAGAATGCGGAGGGTCAATGGCTGACGAATGAGGAAGAACTAGAGAAGTTGGCTATCACCTACTATAAGAGACTTTACTCTTTGGATGATGTGGAGCAGTCAGTGGAAACGCTACCTCGGGGGAGCTTTGCAACGTTGTCACACGCAGACAAACGAGATCTGCAACGGCCTTTTACAGCTGATGAGATAGAGACAGCGATCAGAAGCATGGGGAGCTTCAAAGCCCCAGGCCCGGATGGGTTTCAACCAGTGTTCTATCAACGTTGCTGGGATACGGTGGGAAGCTCGGTTATCCAGTTTGTGCTTGACTTCTTCAGGACAGGTGAATTGCCTCAGAACACAAACAATGCAGTCTTGGTGCTTATCGCGAAGGTTGTGAGACCAGAGAGAATAATGCAATTTAGACCAATAAGCCTTTGCAATGTTTTGTTCAAAACGATCACAAAGACATTGGTGGGGAGGATGAAAGGGATCATGAACAAAATCATTGGGCCAGCTCAATCAAGCTCTCTTCCAGGTAGACTTACCACTGATAATATAGTGGTAGTCCAGGAAGCAGTCCACTCGATGCGCCGGAAGAAGGGCAGAAAGGGGTGGATGCTGTTAAAACTTGATTTGGAAAAGGCTTTCGACAGAATACGCTGGGACTTTTTGGAAGATACACTGCAAGCTGCCGGGTTTCCTGATAATTGTGTCGGGTGGATTATGCAATGTGTTACAGGTCCATCGATGAGTTTGCTGTGGAATGGGGAGATGACTGATAGTTTTCAGCCGATGAGAGGGTTGCGGCAGGGAGACCCTCTGTCCCCATATCTCTTTGTTCTGTGTATGGAACGGCTTTGTCACCTTATTGAGAGAGCTGTAGTGGGGAAGAACTGGAAGCCTATACAGCTGTCAAGAGGAGGACCACAGTTATCTCACATCTTGTTCGCCGATGACCTTATACTTTTTGCGGAGGCTTCAGTGGCTCAGATACGTGTCATCAGAGGTATTCTGGAAAGATTCTGCATAGCATCTGGCCAGAAAGTCAACTTGGAAAAATCTAAAATATTCTTCTCTTCGAATGTTTCTCGGGAGTTGGGAAGAATGATTAGCAATGAGAGTGGAATTCAATCCACGTGTGATCTGGGGAAATATCTCGGTATGCCTGTGCTACAGAAGCGGATCAACAAAGACACCTTTGGTGAGGTTCTTGAGAGAGCATCATCTAGGCTAACAGGGTGGAAGAGTTGTACTCTGAGTTTTGCGGGCCGTTTGACACTTACCAAATCGGTATTGTCGTCGATCCCAGTACATAGTATGAGTACTATTATGCTTCCACAGAGTACTCTAGATAGTCTGGATAGATTGGCGCGTAAATTTCTCTGGGGGAGCTCCTCTGACCGACGAAAACTTCATCTTGTGGCATGGGATAAAGTCTGTCAGCAGAAAAGTGAAGGAGGGTTAGGGATCCGACGTTCAAAGGAGATGAACAAGGCCTTGATCGCGAAAGTTGGATGGCGAGTTTTGCATAACACGCACAGTTTATGGGCACAGGTGGTGAGGAAGAAATATCACGTTGGTGATCTCAAAGATACGAGATGGATGATAGCAAAAGGAACTTGGTCTTCTACTTGGAGAAGTGTGGGGCTCGGTCTGCGAGATGTAGTGGTGAGAGGACAGAGATGGGTGCTTGGAGACGGAAGACAGATTAAGTTTTGGGCTGATTCATGGTTAACAGATGAACCGTTACTACTGTCGATCACATCTGCCCTGCCTCAAGGGCTGGAAAATACACTAATCAAGGATCTATGGCAAGCCGGGAGTGGTTGGGACTTCGAGAACATTGCTCCGTATCTTGCAGAAGACAAAAGACTTGAGCTCCTTGCAGTTGTTCCTGATCAGATAACAGGAGCAAAGGATATAATAGCTTGGAAAGGAACTACAAATGGAAGCTTTTCTGTTAAGTCCGCCTACAGGCTCTTAACTTCTATTGATTCGCCAAGACAGAGTATGGAGAAGTTCTATAAACGTATATGGACGGTTGTGGCTCCGGAGAGGGTGCGATGCTTCTTATGGTTAGCTGGACAACAGGTCATAATGACCAATTGCGAGAGATATAGAAGACATCTTGGTGCTACAGATACGTGTGAAGTCTGCAAGGGAGCTCCAGAGACGGTATTGCATATTCTTCGAGATTGCCCGGCTATGGAGGGAATATGGAGTCGCGTGGTCCCGAGGGATAAGAGACAGATTTTTTTCACCCAGTCGCTACTTCAATGGCTGTTCACGAACCTGGGAGAAAATCATATGGTAGGAGAGAGCCCATGGGCAACTTTTTTTGCAGTAACGGTGTGGTGGGCATGGAAATGGAGATGTGGAAATATCTTTGGGGACACTCGTCTGTGCAGAGACCGAGTGAAATTCGTTAAGGAGAAAGCAGCAGAGGTGTCCAAAGCAACCTGCGCTTTAGGAAGTACAAAGCACTCTCACCGACGCGAGGAAAGAAGGATAGCGTGGAAAGCTCCGCTTGACGAGTGGGTTAAACTTAATACAGACGGGGCGTCGCAGGGAAATCCAGGCACTGCAACTGCAGGTGGGGTGTTGCGTAACAGGTTTGGTGATTGGTGCGGAGGTTTTGCACTAAATATTGGCCGATGCTCTGCTCCACTGGCGGAATTGTGGGGAGTTTATTACGGTCTAGTAGTGGCATGGGAGAGGGGCATCACGAGGTTGGAGCTAGAGGTTGATTCAGCAGTTGTCGTTGGATTTCTTAAGGCAGGAATTGAGGAAACTCACCCACTGTCGTTCCTGGTACGTATGTGCCACGGCTTACTTTTAAAGGACTGGATTGTCCGGATTGGTCATGTGTATAGGGAAGTTAACTGTCTTGCCGATGGTTTAGCCAACTATGCTTTTACTTTGCCTTTAGGCATTCATATTCTTAATTCTGTTCCACCTGATGTAATTTCGATTCTTGAGGATGATGTTTTAGGCGTCTCTCGTCCTAGACATGTTGTGATTTCGTAGTCTTCTGAATTTTTAATAATATAGGGAGGCTTTGTCTCCCTTTTGCCTACCAAAAAAAAAACTTAATAATAATTCAGTTAAAAACAAAATAGATTTTTAACATTAAAACTTCTCAACTAAGTTTGTCTCGGGTAAAAACCCTCAAACTAAATATTTTAAAGAAAAACTCTCAAACTAACTTTATTCAGTGAATTAAATCATATGTCTACAGTTCTGGTCAAAATAACCAGTATGATTACCATTAAAAATCTTATCTAAAAATAACTTAAATATTCAAAATTAGTATTTTTTTTAAATAGATGAGTCTGATATATTTTTAAATAAACATTATGTATGTATAATCTAAAAATGTAAATAACCAGAAAATATAATAAAAATATCAAAACAGAAGATTAAAGTCAAAACAAACTTTAATCCCCGGGAGAACTCGAGAGAGTTTTCATTAGACCTCTCTTTGCTTGAAAATGGTTTGCTTCGCACTAAAATTATAATTGTGGGTTTTAATTCACAGTATATAATATGATTTTAAAATGAACTTATTTGAGTTATAATTTTGAAAGTGTTAGTTACTAATGTTTTAGATAATTAGTTTATCGCTAGTGCCGGTCAAAAGAACCACTAAGTACTTGTAAATATTTAGATCATTTTAATTTATCTTTATGTTTTTTACATTTTTAATTTATACATATATAATGTTGATTTTAAAACAAATCAAACTTATTATTTGTCATCGATTAATTCTTCTATTTGCATAAGTTTTTAAAATGCTAATTTTGAAAATTTAAGTTACTAATTTGTGATAATTTTATTTTATATTTATATTTTCCCATTTTTTATTTTTGTTATTTTTAAGATTTTGAGTGGTAAACCCCTCAACTAATGTTTTGTTAGAGCATCTCCAAGACGCTCTCAAACTCTCAAATGTTGAGGTTTTTGGCTCTCCAAAAAACCTTTCAAGCTCTCAAAACACTAATTACTTTTCAATTTAGTCCTTATAATTTGTAACTTACATATAATTGTATTAGCATTATTTTCTTTATCACTATAATCCTTATAAGCTATATTTCACTTAAGTATTCAACTAAATCTTATATGTATATATATATATATATATATATATAAAATATGTTAAATAAAAATAAAAACTAATATAAAATATTGAATTAATTTTTTCCCACATAAGTTATATTACATTGATCAATATCTTACAAACTTAAAGATTAAAAATACAAGAACAAATATTTACAAGAGAGATTACACATAATATTACAATCCATAAATCGATATCAATAATCAGGTAGATTTGGTCCTCAGCCTCCAAGATCACCAAAACAAATGTCCATAAAAATTTGGCGGGATCATCACGTTATTGGAAGAAAGAGGTATTGCATAATATAATGACAACATGTATTATAATGCATGAACATGATATCAGCGCATCGGTTAGATATGCAAGACCGGCACTGCAACCAATTGTTGAAATGGACGATAAATAAAAATACTTGATTTCAAGAGTTTTTAACTCGTATCTTCATATAAAAAATCAAGAGACTCGTTTTTACTTCGAAATGGGTTAATTGATCATATATGGGAACGCTATGGAAATAACAATAGTAAGTAATTTGTATTTTTTATGAATTAATGTAGATTTTATATTATTACTATGTATTTCTGTGTAATAATAATATGTATTTGTAAATATTGTGTTTCATATTTTTAATGCATATGTATTATCTGTCTATAATTAATTATATTAAAATTTAGAATTAAAATTCAAATTACATAAAGTTTCAAAGATAAATTTGAGGTTTCTCTTTGGAGCATCCCACCTTCAAACCTTCATCTTGAGGATTCTTCATCCTCGAAATGAAATTCCTTTTTATAAATGCCTTTACTATAAAAAAAACCCCAAACTAACGATACTTTTTGACCACTAAAGTATACATAGGAGTTTGATTCATTAGTAAAGTTAGTTTATGGATTTTTTCATTAAATCTTTAGTTTAGGGATTTTTATCCTAAACAAATTTAGTTGAGAAGTTTTCAGGTTAAAAAAAAATTATAAAACAATTTTGCAGCATAGCGCGGATAGTATAACTTCTGTATGTAGCAGTCCAAATATAAGAAAATGATCATCCAAATATTTTACATAAATGCAACAATCACACGCAGAGACACAACATATTTGTTTATAATAAACATAGCGTATGAGAAAAGTCTATACGAATGAAACTAGGAGGAAAAAGACTAACAAATTCAAAGTAAAAAGTTAACAGCGTATAAATGATTAATTTGTTTCCCTCGAATAAGATATGAGTAATGTACATTGCACAGTAGCACCAAAAATACACTCCCATCAAAACTAAGTATTGCACAACTAACATTATTTTAAAAATAATTCTAGCTAGTTAAATCACATAAGCACACAAGTGTTTGGTTCCTCCACCACAACTCTAGAATTGCCGAATGGCTGATAATGTGAATTCGCATAAGAAGAATGATATTGGTACGAGTAGTTCATATGCGTAACCGGATAGGCAACAATTTCAGCCGGTTTAGCTGGAGCCGGTTTCTCCGGTTCAGGCTTTTTCTCAGGTGGTTTAACAACTTCAACCGAAACGATTTCGGCATTACACAGTTTCCTTAGCTTCATCATGAGAACCTGGTACATCAACTTCTCCAACTACTGTCATTTTCCCGGTTTTGTCATCCATTGTTATCGAAGAGACCCCTGGAGATCGAGAAACGGTCACAAACGCTTTCTTCCTGATTCTCTCATCGTGGACACTCAACTTGCAACACAGCTTTCTGTAATTTTAAACTTGAGATCAGTATGGCTATAATTTATATTTATGAAATAAATTTGACTAATTTTTTTCTATATTATAACGATTAATCAAAGATCACCAATGTTAAATATAATTATTTTCAGATAGAATTATATATGAAAGAAAGGGATACCTTAGCGGTCATGGCTGAAGACAACGAGCAAAGAGCTTCAGAAATTTCCGATATATTTATTAAAGTAAGAACGAGATGAGGTCTGATTTGAGATGTTGAACCTTCTTGATGATAAAATCTATTATATAGAAATTGCGTAGGAAACTACCAGGAATCTAAATCATATCCAGTGGACGGGCCTGGGACGCCAACACGTTTCAGGTTCGATCCTCCTGCTATGCGAAACTAAGTCATATTGTTCTGTTCACCTAACGCGGATATGGGTCCATGCTTTAGGACCCATTTGAATGCCCAGGAGAAGGAGTCCATCCGCGGGCTTGCGACTCCCCCGGGGGTTAGGTCTGGTTCCAATAGTGACCCGGGTTTAACCCTTTTAAGTTACAAAAAAAAAACTACCAGGAATCTAAATATTATGACCCCACATATTTTTTTTTCTATTTCTAAATAACAAAAGCATTGCGACGACCATATACCAAAAGCATTGCGACGACCATTAAAAGAGTAACGGGGTCAATCTTTATTTATCTTATTACGTATAGGCGTATAGCTAGTATTGTTTTGGTATGTGGTTAAAAAGTAAAACAAATGTAACGACGCAACGACGAAAGCAACGGGGGAAGTGCTGACTGCTCTTTTGTCCGCGTAGACGACCTGGCCTACGTTGACTTGTGACCTTGTTGACCTATTTGGTCTCGTAAGAACTTGTCACGCAAGTTCTCTAGATTTTTTTTCTAGATATAAGTTGATAAGTTGTATAACATCCAAACGAACACTGGATACTGGAATCAAACTGAGAATGAAGTCACAAAGATTTTTATTTTATTTTAATTTTTTTTATTTTAATGTTCTTGGATTTTACTTTCTGTTTGGTTACTTGATATTTTCTTATTCATTTTGAGAATATATAAATCCAGGATATACTACAAAGTAAGATTATTGTTTATTTTATTTAAAAACACATGTAAAATCTAGTTATTAAACAAAATTTGGTAACAACATTTTTATACGATTTAAGAGTTCATTCGAGTAAAACAGTGTAACAAGCATACTTGTCTTTGTTTATATATATATATATCTCAAATAGCCATTTTTATATTTTTGTCACAAAAATAGCTTTCAAAAAATAAAATGACCAAAATAGTCTTTTTTAATTTTAATTTTTTTTAAAAAAAAAAAAAAAATATATATATATATATATATCTTTTTGAAATTTGAACTCCATCCTCAAAACTCACCCCTTAATTCTAAACCCTAAGTCCAAATTAGTTAACCCAAAAGATACAAATATATATTTTATCTTTTAATAAAAACTTTTTGGTCATTTTTATTTTTTGAATGGTATATTTGTGAAAATAAACTAAAAAACTATCTAAGGTAACTTCTCTAATAATATACCAAAACTACAAAGCGTATTTATCTTAATATATTTTCTCTCTCTTAAGTTCTTTGTTTTCTTCGAGTTGATTCATCTATAACGTAATTCTAGCCGATTATTTTTTCGGACCGGACCTGCCTTCCTGATACTTTGTTTACTCTGTTTTTTCATGTTCATTCCCTCCCAGGTCATCTCACTTATATCATTTTATGAATGAAACTTTGACAAAGGAAAAATTAGAAGAAAATAAGATAATATAGAAAGAAACTCATTATGGCAAATGTTCGTTTCATACTTAAAAGTAAATATTATTGGCAAGATTATAAAGATATTAGTGATGCAAACTCTTTGCTCTTCCCAGTTTGGGACATTTTTCAAATTCCCACAGCAAGGTCTTGTGTAATTACTGCACCAAAATATATTCCAACACTAGGGTGGAGCTGGAGGGTTAAAACAAAAACAAAAACAAAAACAACGAAGAGTATACATTATGGGTTGAACTTTTCTTCTCTAAAGATGTGATGTTATGATCACGAATGTTATTGATATATGAAACCCACCCATACCGGCGTACACGATGTGATTATTTGTGATATTGAATATTTCATAGAGTACTCATGGGGGTAGAGTGTCATTCTCTAAAACAACTATCTTGATTCCCATCCCCTCCCTCCCTCCTACGTCACTTAGTTTTCTTCTGAACCAGTTTTTTTTAGTCAAGTCTATATCTATTGCCTAATATTTTTTCCTTTCTTCTAAAGGCTTAGACGTGTATAAATAGACATGATCACTTCTCCAAAGCCAAGAGACAAAACAAAAGACTAAATCTAGCTAGAAACCTTATAGCTGCCGACACCTCCTTGAACCAGCCATGTCCATCCATCACGTCGCCTCAACTGAGACAAGAAGAGGAAGCAAGCCGAGAGGCTTCAGATCTCAAACCGCTAGAGCTGCTTCCCTCTGCCACGAGGCATGGCCAAGCATCATCGGAGGCTTCCTCCTGCTCACCGCCTCACCGGAGCCAAATTCCGGTGCCGAAAAACTCAGCGGCAAGGAGACGGTCAAAAACTGAAACTTATCAGACTCACCGTAAGTCACTAAACCATGGGCTATCATCGTAACCCCTAAAGCCCTACTCGTTAGGTCATTGGGCTTCACCTCGGTTGCCTTTTGGTAAGCCGCGATCATTGCCATGGACGAGTTACAAGGATGTGAAACAAGCCTTGGGCCGCCTCTTGCGTGTCACCCTACTCAATCCTGAAATCATAGCTTCACTTCCATCCTGAACCACCGTGCCATTACCTCTAATCAGCCATCATTGCTGATGGGACAGTACTCCTCGTCTTCTCCATTTTAATAGTCCCCATCTTATAATTCGTGTCTGAAGCCAAGGTGAGGACCTTTTTCCATGACGATTTGTTTTTTCTTCATTCGTCGAGTTTAAGGTTAAACCAAGGTACCTTTTTTTGCTATGAAACCCGAGGTACCTACTGTAGGAGCTATATAAGTCGATTTTTATTTGAATGTGGTTTATGACTATATATATATATAAACAAAGACAAGTATGCTTGTTACACTGTTTTACTCGAATGAACTTTAAATCGTATAATGATTTCCTATCAAATTTAATTTTGTTTTGTTTATGAGTTTTTTATTTTGGTGATAGAACCTTTCATCTTTGTTTTATGTAAAGCTGTTGGGTTTTTAAAATACAGTATGCTCAGTTTATTAAATTTTATAATTTATATAATACTCACTTGTTAAAATTTACTAAATGATTACTGGGAATATTCTTTATCTATTAGATAATTCAAATATTATAAAAAATATTTTCTTTTGTAAAAATAAGACTGAACCAATATATATTTTGATAATAATTATGAATGTAGTTATTTATTTAAAAGATAGAAATTTTTAAAAATCTAAGATTTTGTTATAGTAAAATAGAAATATATATAAAATATATCATCTAATGGTAGAATAATCTTACATGTATTGGTGCATTTTATTAAAAATGATATAATTTGTAAGTAGTGACCAAACTATCATTAATGAAAATTCTAGTCATAGTTATAAATCAGTGCCATTTTGATAATATACCAGGTAACTGTAAATTATTTTTCATATGCTGATTTTCTTTTAAGATACATCATATATGTAACCTGTTTATTATAATTTTTTATCAACGTAAAGATAAAATAAACAATAATCTTACTGTATAGTATAGCCTGGATTTATATATTCTCATAATGAATAAGCAAAATATCTAACCATACACAAATTAAAAACCAAGATCATTAACTTTTTCAAAAAAATCTTTGTGACTTCAGTCTCAGTTTGATTCCAGTATATTCAGTGTTCGTTTGGATATTATACAACTCTAGAACAAAATCAAGAGAACTTGCTTGACAAGTTCTAAGGTGACCAAATAGGTCAACAAGGTCTTAAATCAACATGGGGCAGGTCATATTCTTGGCCAAATGAGCAGTCAACACTTCTCCCGTTGCTTTCGTTGTTGCGTCGTTACGTTTATTTTACTTTTCAAACACATACCAAAACAATACTAGCTAAAAGTTAAATAAAGATTGACTCCGTTACTCTTTTAATGGTCGTCGCAATGCTTTTGTTATTTAAAAATAGAAAAAAAAAATAATACGTGGGGTCATAATATTAGATTCCTGGTGGTTTCCTATGCAATTTCTATATAATAGATATCTTATTACTTGAAATTGTCATCAAGAAGGTTCAACATCTCAAACCATACCTCATCTCGTTCTTTCTTTAATAGTATAGATACCGGAAATTTCTGAAGCTTTTCTCTAGTTTTCTTCAGCCATGACCGCTCAGGTATCCCTTTCTTTCATATTTTGTATCTGAAAATAATTATATTTAACTTAGTGATCTTTGATTAATCGTTATATATAGAAACCATTTAGTCAAACTATTCCATAAATATACAGTTATAGCCATACTGATCTTAAGTTTTGAAATTATAGAAAGCTGTGTTGCAATTGAGTGTCCACGATGAGAGAATCAGGAAGAAAGCGTTTGTGACCGTCTCTCGATCTCAAGGGGTTTCTTCAATAACAATGGATGATAAAACTGGGAAAATGACAGTAGTTGGAGAAGTTGATACACCGGTTCTCGTGATGAAGCTAAGGAAACTGTGTAATGCAGAAATCGTTTCGGTTGAAGTTGTTAAACCACCTGAGAAAAAACCTGAACCGGCAAAACCGGCTCCAGAAAAACCTGCTCCAGCTAAACCAGCTGAAATTGTTGCCTTTCCAGTTACGCATATGAACTACCCGTACCAGTATCATTCTTCCTATGCAAATTCGTACTATCAGCCATTACGGGAATTCTAGAGTTGTGGAGGAACCAAATACTTGTGTGCTTATGTGATTTAACTAGCTAGAATTGTTTTTAAAATAATGTTAGTTATGTAATACTTTGTTTTGATGGGATAATGTATTTTTTCTGTGGTTCTGTGTAATGTATATTACTCGTCTGAGCTCATTGAAGGGAAACAAATCATTTATATGTATGATAAAGTTGAGCTTTACAGTCTATTTTAACTTTTTACTTTAAAATAATTAGTCTTTTTTTTTTTTTGCTAACTTGTAAATATCATATATGAAAAGAGAGTTTACATTTAGTAAAAACTAAAACACTGAGACCATCAAGGCAAAAAAAGAGTAAAAACAAGATGGCTCAAAAACAGGATTCTAAACAACTGGCTTGACAACAGACTAGTGGAACCACAAGGCCATAAGGGACCTGAATGGTTTTCTATGTCTCCTTGATGAGATGATATTCTTCACCTCTCTATCAATTCCCCGAAAGACTGTGGTCGCAGGAACCGATAACTGATTATGCATGAAGTTATTCCTCTGTTTCCAGATGTGGAAGATAGTGGCTTGCACTGCAATTTTCCGGAGCAGAGAAAGCTGTGCGGAGGGAGCTGATCGAATCCATGAAAGAAGCTCGGACCACTCAGTGAACAGCACGAAAGTGGACTGGCATGTGTTGCACATAAGACTTCACTCCAAATGGCTTCGCTGTATCGACAAGAAAGGAACAGATGGTCCCTTGATTCTGCGTGTGTTGCACATAAGCCACATAGAGGAGAGACCGGTACTCCCCAATTCGCAAGTCGTGCCCTGGTAGGAAGCCTATTGTAGTTGGCAACCCACATGGTGAAAGCGTGTTTCGGGACCGCTCCTTTGAACCACACCATCATCAAACCACTCCTTTTTTCCTTGCCTAGGACGCATCACCTCCCATGTCGCAGCTGAGACCGAAAACAGAGAGAGGAGAGTTACCAGCAACCCAAACATAAGCATCATTAACATTTGCATTTAACGGCAGAGAAATAGTTGTGAGATGAGAATGAAAATCCACTTCCTGCTGGGATCTTGGGTGGGGCAGGTTCCATCGAGTTTCTCTTATTGCATCAGCTACCATGGCTCCTTTGCAGAGGCGCAGCGCACGCGGTCCGGATGGTCCAATGAACTCAATTAATGGACCCAAGGGGGTCCAATTATCAAACCAGAAACTTGTAGTCACTCCATTACCAATAACCGAGACACAGAATCTGGAGGCTAGGGGACGAAGCTTCAACAGCCTCTTCCAAGCCCAGGAGTCAGTTTGAGCTGGCGCGATGGACCAGAAGGAGTGACCTAGGAGATGAATTTCACGGTGCCAGTCCGCCCACAAGGAAGATGTAGAGGTCAGCAAGGTCCATATGAATTTAAGGCATAGAACCTGGTTCCAGATTAGCAAGTTGCGCAAGCCTAAACCCCCCTCGTCCTTTGGAAGACATACCGTTTTCCAGTCTACTTTCGCAATACCCCTTTTATCAATGTTGCCAGACCATAGGAACTTACAGCAGAGAGATTCGAGAGCCTGAATGCATCCTTTAGGTAGCATGTATGCAGAAAACCAGAAGTTGATAGTGCCAAAGATCACTGTTCTCAGAAGCTGGAGACGCCCCTGCGAAGGACAGCAACTTCGCAGACCACGCTCTCATAGTAGATGTTATCTTATTAATCAGAGGAGCGTACTCAGTAATCTTCAACTTTCGAGCCATTAACGGGAGCCCGAGATACCTTATCGGGAGATTACCAGAGGTGAAACCATAGCTAGTGATGGCTGCGGTTTCAGATTGGTGAAGGCCCGAGGTAAATAACTCCGTCTTGGCAGTGTTCATGTAAAGTCCCGACCAGGAGGCAAAGTCGTCTAGACACTCAGATATACCATGTAAGCTGTTACTGCTCCCGTCGAAAAACACCATGACGTCATCCGCAAACATGAGATGAGAAATCTTGAGTTGCTCAGTCCTCGGGTGATAACGAATATCCCCTGCTTCATAGCGCGATGTGAGCAGTCTCGAGAGGGACTCCATGGTTAGAACAAATAGGTAAGGCGACAACGGATCGCCCTGTCTGATTCCTTTTGTGCTTTTAAAAAAAGCCACTTGAAGCACCATTGACACAGACTGAGAAGGACGCCGTCGTTATACACTCGGCTATAAGAGAAATATATGACTCAGGAACAGAAATAGCTCGCAGGGAGGCGAGGATGAAGTCCCAGCGGATAGAATCAAATGCTTTCCTCAAGTCCACTTTCAACATTCCCCGGGGAGATGTAGCCTGCGTGTTGTAACCATTTACCAGGTCAGTAGCTAACAGCACATTCTCAGCCAGCAACCTTCCCGGAAGGAAAGCCGACTGAGCCTTTGAGATCATGAGCGGGAGAATCTCAACTAGGCGAGAGGCGAGAAGCTTGGAAACAACTTTGTACACCGTGTTAAGGCAGGAAATCGGTCTAAACTCGGCTGTTCTAGAAGCATTCTGAATCTTCGGGATAAGCACCAAGGTGGCGGAGTTCCATTGTTTTAGCAGACTGCCCGATTCAAAAAACTCTAGAATTGCTTCAGTGACTTCAGGACCTATGATAGACCAAGAAGCGATGAAGAACTCGGCCGAGTAACCATCAGGCCCACCCGTTTTATTCCTAGGCAAGGACTTGAACGCTTCCCTTACGTCCTCCGCCGTGAATTTCTTTTCGAAACCCGCAACCTGCTCAGCATTACACTTAAAATCAAATAAGAGATTAAGGTCACTCTGTTCAAACAAAGGCTCAGCCACCTGACCACCTAGAAGGCTGGAGAAATAGTCCACACACTCATCCTGAATACCCTTTTGATCCTCAATACGAACCCCATAATCTGATAAGAGGAAGTGGATGTGGTTGATGGCTTGACGGGATGCAGCATAGCGATGAAACAGCCTAGAATTCCCATCACCGAGAGCTAAACAGTTGATTCTACATCTCTGGAAGAAGAAAGCAGCTTCAGCATTGGACAGTTCTTCCCAGTCAGTGTACGCTTGGATCTCTGCCGCGGCATTATCCAGATTTGGAGTAGAGAGCGTTTCTGCTTGGGCAAGGAGGAGCTTATCATGAGCTTGTGCTGTCTTTGTTTCAATACCTGAGTAATTAGCCCTGCTGAAATCTCTGATACATTTCTTGAGCAGCTTAAGCTTCCTAGAGAGGCGAAACATAGCTGATCCTGTGACGTTGAAGGAAAACCAGTTTGTGCAGACCATAACCAGAAAGTCTTGATTCAGAGTGAGATAATTATAAAAACGAAAAGGCTTCTTCAGCTTAGCACGGTTGGGATCCAAGGTAATAGATAGAACCGAATGATCAGAGAACTCCGGACTTCCAAAAAAGACCACCGAGGAAGGGAAAAGAAAGTACCACTCATCATTGACTAGGCACCGGTCTAGCTTCTTAGCCACCGGGGCTCTTTTTTGCTTATTCCACCACGTGTACGTTGTGCCCCTGAAGTTCAGATCATCCACTTCTATGTCCGAAAGACACTTATTGAAGTCTCGAATCCTCTTGTTGAGGTTCAATGAAGCCGGTTTGGAGTGTTCTGAAGGGTCTCTGATTTGGTTAAAATCACCGAGGATGAGCCAAGGTTTCGTACGCAGGTTCAGATCAGATTCCAGCGTCATAAGCTCAAGCCACAACCCTTTCCGCTCATCAACATCGTTGGATGCATAAATAACAGAGATGAAAATATTGGTGAGAGTAGAAGGCCAAGTCACCTCCACGCAAATCATCTGCAAGGACTTAAAGACAACACGCACAATCAGAGAAGGATGCCAGATAATCCATATTTTACCGAGAGGAGAGAAACTATAGTTCTCAACTGAAGACCAACCAGGAAATAAATCCGAAATAAACTTATGCATTTTAGGATGCTTGACGTGAGTCTCCAAGAGACCACCAAAAATAGGGGAATGCTTCCTATACCATTTCCGAATACCGCTGCGATGAGAAACTTTATTTAGGCCGCGCACATTCCAGCAAAAAATATCACTCGACATTAAATTAATTGATGATGGGGCCCCTGCCCCGCTTTCCCTTTAAACCTGAAAACTGCTTCCTTGGGCGCACCACCTCAAAATCAGGTTCGTGCTTGCTGAACTCACCCTCCTCTAGCTCTGAATCATAGGCAGAAGGGTCAGACGACTCAACATCAGATGAATCCGGCTGCACGTCTGAATGAGAGCTGGCTGTTGGAGTTGCAGGAGGAGTACTATGCAGCGGAAGGTTACTGTTCTCCACAGGGATCTTGCTACTCTCATGCGCATCACTCGACTCTCCAATAGCTTGATCCTTCTTGGTACCCAACTTTGACTGAGTAGATAGTTGGAGGTTGGTCGTAGCATGTAAGGAATTCAACCCGACGTCAGGAGCTGTCTCGATAGATATCTGCTTCCCTGCCTGTTCCTGCAATCGCTTATCAGTCTCAGCAGAGGGGTCAACAACTATCCATTTTTGCTTGTCCCTTGATTTACTACGCCTGGTTTTTCTTCCCTGTGGTTCCTGTTTGCTCTTCTTCGGACATTTTGAGCTCAAGTGAGCCTCTGACTGACAGAAGGAGCATAGCTTAGGTTGTTTCAGACATCTCTTGGAAGTGTGGCCAACTTCTCTGCAAAGCTCACACACTGGAGGCATCCAGGGACAGGAGACAAGAACTCTGCTTATTTCACCTGACTCAAACTGCACATTAACCGCTTCCGGAAGAGGTTTCCTTGGGTCGATGATCGTGAGCAATTTTGCAACCTCGAGGTTTGTTTTATTGGCAGTCATCGGGTGCAGGTACTCCGGGTGACCCACAAGTCCTGCTATGCGCTCAAGACCGTCCTCATTGAAGAACTGAAGCGGAACCTTACGCAGCTCAAGCCAAATGGGAGCGGATGATAGTTCAGGCTTCACCGGAACAGTACCTGGCTCCCACTTGTCAACGAACATAGTTTGGCCCTCGATTTGCCATAGCTGCTGCTTGATGACTCTGCTTCTAGTGGCTGCATTTGGGATCCGGAACAAGAAAGCGAACCCCTCCATCTTGGAGACCGCAATGTCTCGGTACTGCTTGCTCCAAATGCCGTTAACAATATTGTGAAGCGTGCCTTGCGAGGGCTGGTCTAAGTAGAACTGCCCAATTACAAACGGCTCCCAAGACTTTCTATGCTTTTCAATAACTGAGTTCGGAATTTTGACGCAAGCCTCTCCTGAAGGAAGAGTGAAAGCTTCACCCTTTTTAGAAAGCTTCTTGCCATTTCCTCTTGCTTTATCACGCCAGACAGTCGAACCTACAGCAGGAGTAGTCTCCTTAAGGCCAACAACAGGCGTAGTCTCCGTAGAACCTACAGCAGGAAGTACAGTGTTCTCCTTCAGAGCGGCCTGCGCATCGTTTGCTATTGTTGTGGAGGAGGAAACTATCTTATCTTCCTCAGAGCGCGAGCTCGAGGTCTTCATCTCGGCTTCAGCAGATAGAGCTTGGGTTTTGGGTCCAAGAGGTGAATCGCCAGTGATGGTACAGGGACCTTCAGTAGGCAGAGCCAAGGAGCACTTAGAGGGGTCCTCTGAGCTCGACTCGGGCAGCAAGGGAGGTGTCACGGTCTGAGAAGATGGATCCGCCGTCGAAAGGGCGATCACTGTCTTGTCTGTAGGTGACGCAAGGGATGAGTCAGTCGCTACGGCAGCCGGAGTAGGATCTGTCGACGCGTCAACGATCACAATCGAACCAATCGGAGACTGATGTACAGAGGAGAGCAGATCTGAACCTAACATCGGAGGTTGAAGAGCCGGACCGACATGGGAGTCAGTCGAGGCCACCGGAACCTCCTCCGAAACCAGGGGGCAGAACTGTTCTTAGTAGGGGGAGAAGCAGGGGATTTGGACTGTGGGGATTGCTTCGAATCGGATTTCGAGGCAGAGGATTTGGGTTTCTTGGGTTTCTTCTTCCTCATCACCTTTGGGGGGGAGAGGCCTTCGAGATTGCTGAGGGTGCGACGCCGAATTAGACGGCAGTGGGCCGCCGGGACGAGCGTCACGATGAAGTCGGAGGAGTCGCCAAAGCTGTCGCCAAGAGAGAGAAAAGTTCGTCTATATAATTCGCCTTTTGATAATTAGTCTTTTTCCTCGTAATTTCATTCGTATAGACTTTTCTCGTATGCTAATGTTTATTATAACTTTGTTTCTGATTAGTACTTAATCAAATATGTTGGGATCTCTCATCTCTGCGCGTGATTGTTGCATTTAAGTAACATATTTGGATGATCATTTTCTTATATTTGGACTGATATATACAAAAGTTATACCAATTGCTAGAAAGCAATATATAATACTGGAGTTATTAGGAAAAAGTCTTGCATCTAAAAATTATAAGTGAACAAAACTAATAAATAAGTATAAATAAGTGATACAGACCATTCTATTTATTGTCAACTGATTTTGAGTCACAAATGCATCAGCTTAACATAATCTCAGAGCTCAATCAATGTTATTCAACCCGATCTATAACCTATTTGGCCAAAAACTGGTTTTTAGACCCTTCTCTAAACTTTGGATATTAATAGTAAAATAAATATTATGTAGAAAGTCATAACTAATTTATAATTTTTTTTTCAACAAAATGTTGTTCTAAACTAAGAAGATTTCATGTCCGTTGGTCAGTCAGCACCGTAAAACTGAATTGACATAAGCCCTGGGTCGATTCAGTTGCAAGTTCATAGCAGAATGCAGATCCCGAGCATCTTGTACTAGTTTGTTGGCCATTGTATTTGTTGCTTTTGGAATATGTGAGATAGCAAAGATGTGGAAAAACTCCTTTCATCCTAAATTTCTTCCAAATGTTTAGTGAAGGCCAGTAAACCAGATTGATAGTGGTACGGAAGAAGCTCGTACATAATTTCTAAGTACACCAAGTGTCTACCTTTCTCGAGATGATTCCGCCGGCGTTCTATACTCTTCTTCTTCTGCGTCATCATAATCTTCGTCTTCTTCCTCCCACTTGATGACAATCTCAAACAAAGGAGATTGGATGCTCAAAGAACTTATTAAGAAAGATAGAAATAACTTATAAGAAAGCTTTATTATACAGGAAAGTAAAGAGAAAGGAAAGCTTTAGACTTGTCTTCAAGAACACAAAGATTCTATTAATATCATAAAGGTTTTGAGATAGTGGCTGCAACAATGAAAGCCTTGGTTGCCTTCATCAAACCACATTACAGCATATATATAAGAATCTAAAACCCTAGTTACATGGGCTACAAAAACTTCAAAGTGGATAACAAACATGGACTTTACTTTGGGCTTCAATACTCCCCCGCAAACGTAGCGTCGGGTGCAACAGAGAGGCTAAGTTTGAACTGCAAATGAAGATAGCTGTGACAGAAACATGAGTAGCAGAAGAATCCATGTGCAGTAGGCTGAGATTACTCTAAAGCTTAGAGATTAGTCATTAGTGTGAGAACATTTTCAGGTTCTTTTGACCTATTTGTCTCACAATGAGTTGGGGTCTTTTGCCCTCTTTAACTCAACTACGCCATCCTTTTGCTCAGAGAATTTGCTTCCCACAACTGTAAGCCTCTACTTATTCTCTGCTTCCTATCAATATACTACCGAAACATTGCAGTTTAACAATCAGCTATTCTTTTTGGCAATCCATCGAACAGGTTGTGTGCACTCAACAAAAACAGAAACTTGCTACCATAAAATCATCACGATCAAACCCAAGTGTTGCCTCGTTATCAAACCCAAAGACATCCCTACTGCATTCTAGATTCACGCTTCCAATCCAATAATCAAGAACTAGAAAGCCAGTATCCTTCTAAAGCTCAGAGATAATGTATTACCTCTTCTTTTTGGGGTAAAAATATTAAGTTATTAAATTTTTAAGTGTATCAAAATAGTTTTTTTTTAATGATCCTAAGAAAGGATCCTTCCAAATTAACAATAGTATCTCGATCTGCAACCGCAGATATTTGTTTTTATTTAATAAATGTATAACTAAACATTTTAAATATATAAATTATATTTTAGTGTTTTAAGTTGTTTAATTCTATAATCTTATTGTTTTAATTCTCTTATTTAACACTATATAATGATTTATTATACAATATTATTTTTAAAAATTTTATCGATATATGATGTTTTTTGATGTTATGGTATTAAGTTTTCTAATTTTTTTTACTAAATTAAGATTTCAAAATATTAACTATTTTAATTTTTAGAATAATTTTTTTTTCATGTTGTATTTCAAAAAGTTATACTTTAGGACCTATCATTTTATCTTTGTAAAATTTGGAATATATGATTATGTGATTGGAATATTTATTTTTAAAATTGTATTATATTTGGAAAATTACATAACTATTTCTAAGTTTCAAGATTATATGACTTTTAAATATGTTTGTTACTAAATTGATGCATTAATTTATAATAACAAAATTTGAAATTTTGTTAATTTTTTTTGTATTTTCAAAAATATTGTTATAATTTTAAATAAACAATAAAGTTGTTAATTTATTTTATTAATATTTTTAATGAATATTAAAATTTCAAAATTTTCTAATAGCATATTTTAAATAACACATAAATTAAAGGTTAGTTATTAAATTTATGTTGTGTAAATAATTTATTTTTTTGTAATATTTTTCTGGGAGTTTCGAAATAAATAAATAATGATATATTACTGTTAGACAATATATTTATGTGAGTTACAAAAATATATGTTAAGAATTTTTTTCTTGTAAAAATTATTACACAATTTACAAATTTTAACTCAGTTTAACAGTGGATTATATTTTTTATTTAAATGAAAGCAATTTTTTAAAATTTAATTATGTTTGTTCCATATAGAATATATAATTTAATACAATATAGACTATAATAAAGTTTATAAAATATAGCATATAATTTTCTTTTAATTAACATTAATTTATAATAATATTATAATGCTAATCAAGAAATTAGTTAATGTATTATTTAAAAAAGTATTTAAACCTTTTGGTAAGATCTTGTTAGATTTTTTCAAACATATTTGGTAGGCTTATGTGTCATTAAAGTTATGAATATATGGGATGTTATAATAAGTTATAATAATAATTGAAAATAAATATAACATGAATTTCTAAGAATAAGTCCAACTTAAAATATCACACATGAATTAAGAATGTGATTTCTGTTTTAATATATAAGATTTTAGATCAAAACTAGATTTTTATTGGTAATCTCAGCAAAGACGGTCTCAGGTCTCATCATTGAACCGTATGGAGAGCTTGGAATCTGACAGCTTGAAGTTTCAGTTGCTATGTGTAACGTCGAATCCAGCAACAGACTACATTGAGCCTTCCTGTTTAAAGGTGTTGAGCCAATGTGTGTTAATAGAACCTTCAATCATTGTTGACTGTGATAGGTCAAAAAAAGGAATTTAACTTTCCGGTTTGAGTTAAAAAAATAAATAAATTAGTGAAAGCAGGAAGAAAGAGATGACATTTTTCTCAAAAAAGAGATATACGACACCGGAATTACCTGAGGAGCATGTTGACACTCATGAGACATTTAGGCTATGAGTTCGCCGCCTTTCTTAAGGTTTTTGACTTCCCAGAATCTAACAATTGGAATCCTACGGTGTTGTGGCAGCCATTCCTGGTGTGAAGGTTTCTAAGGATTCTAATGATGCCATAATGAGAAGCTGATGAATCTGATAGACGAAGAACCTTATTTATAGGTCCTGGATTCGTCGTCTTTGAGGAAGGAATGGGACCATTAAATGAGGTTAAGTGGGAGACATGTGTTGGTGGTGTTAAAGATAGTGTAAATGAATATTTTTGAATGACAGTTACGCAGGACATGAACCCTTATCGAAGAACATAAACCCTAGTGGAGTGAAGGAGATAAAGACAAAAGGTCTGATCGTGATCTGTAGAGAATCGACCCTGGCTGCTCCTTGTAATAAACGAATCAAAAACGGAACCGATATGTTTGGCGAGTTCTTCTCCAAACCGGAGCAAACTCAATATCACTATGAATCGAAAAGATTACAAGCTTCGCACTAGTTGCGTGTTCTATGAGAGATTATTGTTTCTGTGTTGTATCTAACAATGAGAGATGAGAACCCTATTTATACTAGATCGATCATAGGTTCTCTAGATGGAAAAGGAAAATTACTTGTTCCTAATACTACAAGGAAACTGAAAATTAACATATTTCTTATGTCTTGTTTCAGGTCCAAATCCGAAGCCCACCAGCAGGCCCAAGAGACACAAAGCCTCACATTCTCCACCTTGGCTCTTGGGTCATTCCTCGACTTCTCCGTTCCTCCATCTATCTCTCTGCGAAAATGAAACCAGAAGCTTCGACGAGCTCGCCGCATCGTCTTCTCCGAGCACCGTTCGTTCCTCGACGCCGTCTTCATCGGAGATGCATGCCTTCTCCGATCCTCGCTTCTCTCTCTCGCCCCTGTTGATTCTTCTCTCTCCCGAACACTTCCTCTCTTCGATTCTCCGCGAACCGGACAAGATCCCGACTTTACCGTCGCTTGTCTTCACCGGCGTTAGCTTATACTGCCGCCGTCATTGATGTCGCAGGTACCGCTCGTTCTTCCTTGTCTTCTTCCTTAGACAATTGAACAAAGCTCTAACCTTTGATTTCAATCCCTTTTTTTTTTTTTTTTTCAGCTCGTCCCTTGATGAATCCAGTAAGATGTTTACTGCTCGTGATTCCCCGGTAGCAAACGAACCTTGTTGCTAACCTCACGACACCTTTGAAGGACCAAACCAGATTAGTCAAATGGTCAAAAGGTATCTTCTTTTGTTTTGACTTTTCTTCTTCCTTTATACATACGTGTAATAAGCTCCATTTGAAAACCTGTAGTGGAAGATTTCTTTGCTGAATTATTAAACATCTCCTTGTTTTACAGCTCATGGTGTTGACGTCTCTTCACCATCGTCACTTCCGTAAGGTGATCAAATAAAATTGTTTCTCCAATTCCTTTTAAGAGCTTTAAACCTGTGAATTGATAACCTTGTATTCACAGCTTTGTTGCAAACGTTTCCTTGCCGCAACCACACGCCTTTAGGTAAAACATCTGATTCTTTCTTGTGTAATGATTTTCCAGTTTCTGTTGAAACTTAACCTTCTGCATAAATAATTCTGTAACTAGTATTCCTTGAATATTTCTGCAGACTCCTTGTATAGACGACTCTTTTCTACAACCATCACTCTTCAAAGGTAATCTTCTGAACTCATCTCAAGCTTTGTAATTCCCTGTCGAACCATCAGTTTACTTTTCCTGAAACTGATACTTTCTTTTGTGGCCTTTCCGCGAGGTGAACGAGTCGACAGCACTGTCACCTGCAGCCACACGAGACCTACTATGGCAAGACTTTAAGAAGCTCCAGACATGTCTCGAACTTCTTTCCAGGTACACACTTAGTTAGGAAACCCGCCGGGTTGATAGATGTGTGAATCTTGTGAACCGTAACGTCGCCAGCCTCAATTACGTCTCTCATAAAGTGTAGTCTAGTGTCTATATGCTTAGTCCTTTCATGGAACCCGCCATTCTTAGCTAGGTGTATAGCACTTTGAGAATCTGAAAACACTCTCACATCATCTTGCTTGAACCCCAATTCACTAACAAAACCCTTAAGCCATAATGCCTCTTTGAAAGCTTCGGCTAAAGCCATGTACTCCGATTCTGTCGTTGATAGAGCTACGATATGTTGGAGACCAGATCTCCAGCTTATTGTGTTGCCTCCGACTTGAAATACATATCCGGTAACGGATCTCCTTCTATCCAAATCGGTCGCATAGTCTGCGTCACAAAATCCTTGCACCTTAAAGTCTTCTCCTTTAGTAAACATTAGGTCTGAACCTAGAGCTCCTTTAAGGTATCTCATCACCCACTTAACAGCTTCCCAATGTTGTCTTCCTGGCTTGCTCATGTAACGGCTGATCAAGCCCACTGCGAAGCATAAGTCAGGTCTAGAACCCACCATCGCATACATTAAACTCTCAACGGCTGATGCGTATGGTATCACGTTCATGAACCTCGTTTCCTCGTACTCTTCTTCCTTCGTCAAACTCTTGAGCTTAAACTGTGGTCCAATAGGGGTAACCACCGCCTTGCTCTCGACCATGTTAAAAGTCTCTAGCACCTTCTGCAAATACTTTCCCTGCGATAGCCTTAGAGTTCCTTTGGCCCGATCTCTAATTATATCCATCCCAAGTATTCTTGAAGCTGCTCCAAGGTCCTTCATCTCAAACTCTCTCTTTAAGCTATCTTTGATTCTTTTAATCTCCTTAGAATCCTTAGACGCTATTAGCATGTCATCGACATAAATCAAGAGATAAACCATATGAGATAAATCTGATCCTTTCATGTAGACGCAAGGATCGTAAGCACTCCTGTAGAAGCCCTGTTCCTTCATGAAACTATCAAATCTCCTATTCCATTGTCTTGGTGACTGTTTTAATCCGTAAAGGGATTTTAACAGGAGACAAACTTGATCTTCTTTTCCCTTCTCGACGAACCCTTCTAGCTGTGCCATATAAATCTCTTCGTCCAACGTACCGTATAAGAAAGCCGTTTTCACGTCTAGTTGTTCCAAATCAAGATCATAATTTGCAACAAGTGACAGCATAATTCTGATTGACACGTGCTTTACCACTGGTGCAAACACCTCCGTGTAATCAATCCCCTCGACTTGTGAAAACCCTTTAGCTACTAACCTAGCTTTGTATCTCGGCTTCTCGACTCCCGGAATGCCTTCTTTCAACTTGAAAACCCACTTGCTGCCAATGATTTTCTTTTTCTCTGGTTTTTCAACCAGCTTCCAAGTCTGATTTTTCTCCAACGAATCCATCTCTTCTTGCATTCCCTAGTTCCATAACTTCCAGCTTTTACTTCTTCTTGCTTCTGAATATGACTTAGGCTCGTCCATATTCATCTGTTCTGCTGTAGCTAAAGCATAAGCCACGCAGTCTGAATCATCAAACCTAGAAGGCTTCTTTACTTCTCTTCTGATTCTGTCTCTAGCAAGAATATAATTATCCAGATTTTCGTGTTCAGCTTCCACGGCTTCTTCTTCACTTTCCGAACTCGAGGATTCAGGTTTCAAGTTTTCTGATGCGGGAGAAACTCCACCTTGAACTGTAACCTCTGTATCTGCGTCAATAGCTGAGTTTGAAGGTCCTTGAACCAACACCGGACTGAACGTCACCGTCTTCATTTTCTTTTTCTTCTCGTTGGTTTCTTCGACGTTTTTAAACATCTCTTCTTCGTTGAAGATCACGTTCCTGCCCACCGTACATCTTAATTCTTCTGGTAACCAGACTCGATAACCCTTAGTCCCCGTTGGATATCCCATGAAAACTCCTTTCATCGCTCTTGGACTGGTTTTGGCTTGAGTCACGTGTACATAAGCGGTACATCCGAACCTTCTTAGGTGGCTTAGGTCAACTCTTGTTCCTGACCACACCTCTTCTGGTAGCTTGAAATTTATAGCTGTACTAGGGATCGGTTGATTAAGTAGACAGCTGTAGAAGCCGCTTCCGCCCAGAACTTCTCCTCTAAGCCTGCCTCTGTCAACATACACCTAACCTTCTCCATGATCGTACGGTTCATGCGTTCTGATACTCCATTTTGTTGCGGAGTATAGTTGCACGTTCTGTGTCTTTTAATCCCTGCCTCCTTACACAATGTATCCATCTGTGTATTGCAGAATTCCAATCCGTTGTCCGTCCTAAGACACTTCACCTTCTTTCCTGTCTTTGTCTCCACGCTAGTTTTCCACTCTTTGAAATTCTGGAACACTTCATCTTTTGATCTCAGGAAATAGATCCAAACTTTCCTAGAGAAATCGTCGATGAACGTAAGGAAATAGTAGCATCCCGCGAGACTCTCAACCACCGAAGGTGAACCCCACATATCTGAGTGGATGTATTCTAGAACTTCTTTAGACGTGTGCTTGCCCTTTGGAAAGCTCAACTTGTGTGCTTTGCCAAGGACGCAATTCTCGCAAAACTCTAACGTCGTCACGTCTTTCTCGTTTAGATGTCCCTCCTTGACTAAAATATTCATACCTTTTATACTCATGTGTCCGAGTCTAGAGTGCCACCTCTTAGTCAAGTCGATATCAGGCCTTGCAACTGCAGCTTCACCACTCAATACTGTACCTTGCAAGTAGTATAGACCATCACAGTATTTCCCAGAAATAACCTTCTTCTCTCCTTTGTAAAACTGCACCATGAAGTCTTTTCCTTCGTATCTGCATCCCATCTTCTCCAATGAACCGTAGGAAATAAGGTTTCTTCCCATGGTTGGCATGTAACGCACGTCGGTGAGAATCACACTTGATCCATCATCATTAATAATTCTGATCTTTCCGATCCCTTTGACCTCGCTGACTGTGTTATTGCCCATCAAAACCTTCCCTCCTTCTATGTCTTCAAGATCAAATAAGACATTCTTATTTGGAGTGATATGGAACGTACATCCCGAATCAAGTACCCATTCCTCCTTAGTAGCTTGCTGGCTTGCCACTAATACCAATGGTTGCTCCTTCTCTTCAGCAATGTTGACCGAATTTGCCGGCTTCTTTCTCTCGGGACACTGCTTTTTAAAGTGTCCCTCCTTGCCACACGTCCAACATTCTTTAGAGAATTTAGGTTTTGATTGTGATCTGTTTCTGCTCTTTGATCTAGCTCTCCAAGTCTTGTTGTTCTTCTTGTCACCCCTTCCTCTATCGTTTCCAACGAACAGCCCCTCCGAGTTACTTTTAGACTTGTTAAGAAGTCTCTTCTCCCTTAATTCTACTTCCTTAGAATAAGCAGAACTTGTAACATCACGGACCGTTAAGGTCTCTTTTCCGCTGCCGTATTTTAAAGCATCAACGAGAGATTCATATTGCTTTGGTAGACTAGTTAAAATCTGTATCGCTTGATCTTCTTCACTGATTTTAATATCCAGACTTGCTAGATCAGCCACAAGTTTCAGAAACACATCCAGATTTTCCTCAATGGACTTGTGTTCTTCCATTCTGAAACCTGCATATCTCTGCTTCATGTAGATTCGATTTGGTAACGTTTTGGTCTGATACTCCGCTTCTAGAGCCTTCCACATATCCAGTGCTGTAGGCTCATTCATAACCTTCCGTAGAATAAGATCAGATAGACACATACTGATCAGATTCTTGGTACACAGCTCCTTGTCTTGCTCCTTAGGATCAGGTTTAACTTCCTTCTGTTCTTCATCACCTTCACCATCCGTTGAAGGAGTTTTCTCCTTAAGAACAGACCCCAAACCAAAGATCTCTAGCTGACATAGCATCTTGTATTTCCATAGACCAAAGTCACCCTTCCCATCGAATTTCTCCACTTCAAATTTCTTTAAAGTTGCTTCCATCTCTCTAGTAACCCGTAAACTGTTGTTTCTTTGTTTGCAGGTTGTCGTAACACGCCGTCTCCGTCAAGCTTCAATCACCAACGAGCCGAGTATTCTTCACCACACCAGATAAGAATTCTCCTTGCTTGTTTATTGAATCTTGACCTCGAATCTCTGTACTTGGATCTAGGTTAGCCTAAGCTCTGATACCACTTGTAGAGAATCGACCCTGGCTGCTCCTTGTAATAAACAAATCAAAAACGGAACCGATATGTTTGGCGAGTTCTTCTCCAAACCGGAGCAAACTCAATATCACTATGAATCGAAAAGATTACAAGCTTCGCACTAGTTGCGTGTTCTACGAGAGATTATTGTTTCTGTGTTGTATCTAACAATGAGAGATGAGAACCCTATTTATACTAGATCGATCATAGGTTCTCTAGATGGAAAAGGAAAATTACTTGTTCCTAATACTACAAGGAAACTGAAAATTAACATATTTCTTATGTCTTGTTTCAGGTCCAAATCCGAAGCCCACCAGCAGGTCCAAGAGACACAAAGCCTCACATGATTAGTTTTGGGATATAATTATAAAGATCCCCAGAAAGCCCTATTTTTTCTGCCCATACTTAAATGAAACACAGAGTTTTGGTGAAGGGGACACATATCGTTCCTAGGACGCACGACTTAAAGATGTTGCACGCTCATGAGAGAGGAACATATTTTAATTATATAATATTACAATTTAATTGTTAAATACTCTTGAGATAGGGGTGTACATGAAAAAAATATCCAAAATTTTAAGATAATCAGTAATCTGATCTGCTCCGTACGGACAATCGACTTTTCTAATTGATTTGATCCATAACCTTCCGGATATTCGGTGAAATAAATATCCAGAAAATCAATATTTTTTGTCAGATATCTGATTCGATCCGTCCATCTGATTTTTTTTTTGAAAAATATTAAAAGAAAAAGAAAATTTTAATTAAAATAATAATATTTCATTACAAATTATTTAAAACTACACACATTTTAAATTTAATAACCAAATAATTTATTACTGAATAAAATACTAAAAATTATATAGATATATAAAATTATATATACTTTTATATATACATGTATATGCATATGTATAGTACAGATCGTATCAGATCGGATTTCCGTTTTAAATATATGAATATTTATGATTTGCTCCGTCTTTGACGGATATTGAATTTTATTATTTGTTTTGATTCGTAAAGTTATGGATATCCGAATTTTTTGGATCAAATCGAAACGAATAAGAATCAAGTTTTACAGATATTTTTCCCACCCCTATCTAGAGGTGCTCTTAATGTTCATTTTCTTAAGTATTCTTTTGTAAATTTGATTATTTACCTTATGATACATGTAGATAACGTGGCATGCATATTTTGCTTTTATCTTTGAGATGCTATATTGTTAGTCACACATTTCCTACTATTTATCCTTTTCCAAGAAAATAATACGCAAAGAAGAAAAGAAAATAAACAGTTCATCTTTCTTCACTTCAATTCACACGCATATGTAAGATTCACCTGAATCTTGAAAAATGATCGACGAGAAAGTCTTTTGACTCTTGTTATTAATATATTTTGCTTCACTTAAATACATTTTTAACCAGAACAACCGTTTCGTTTTACGAATCATTTGATCTTGGTAGCTTCACGTATGTTTTCCCCACCTGCAAAGGACACACAAACAAATAGTAAAGTAGGAACTTAACTTCCTGCGCAAGAAAGACATTGCAAACGATTTCTAGATACTCAAGTTACGTACCCTACTAGGAGACAAATAGTAGCCACGATCATTTCTGTCTGGAGAGAGCACCGAAGGAGGCTGTGACGGTGGAGAAGCATAGAGTGTAGGCCTGAGAAACGGAGACTGACGGTAAGGTGAATTTATCGGTGACCGGAGCAGCGTAGAGATCATGATGTTAGGCGACAGTGGACTTGAGCGATACGGCGAGATTGGAGATGCTAGGTCCGAATGCCACGTGGCAGTTTCCGGCGATTGTGGCTTCGAGTTCCCAGATATTGGCATGTTTATTGTTATCCTACGGAGGTAACCAAATAAAAAAAAAAATTCCGAGTCTAGTGAAAAATACTGTAAATTGCACTCTATCCATAATTAATGATTGATAAGTGATGATCAATCATACCTCTTATGAACTTCGACATAACGGTCTGTCTCATCAAATATTTCTTCCTAAAAGGTTCATAAGATGGTTAGCTAGAATATAATGTTAGTAATCTAACCATCTATAATGATTAGTTACCTGTATGAGTTCCTCCATGACATCTTCTAGAGTTATTATGCCGATGACTTCTTCATCAGCAACGCTATCAATGTATCGGATTGGACTCTGATGATTAATTTCACTTGAGTTCATCACAGGAATGGTCAGAACAACGTTCCCATCTTTATTACCCGTTCCTGAAATAACAAAAATATACTTCGCATCTCAGTAATTATTTAAGATTTAATGATTTATCATATGTACAAAGTCTCTTAACCATTGTTGCTCTTGTCAAGGACGGGAGTGTTGGTATTGGTACAGTTCTTGGTCCCAACGACAGCAGCCATGTGGCTTCGACCTGTTTGGAAGATGTTAAGGATGTCGTAGAGAGGTAGATTCAAATTGACCCTGCTTGCAGAAAATCAATAATTAAACTTTTTGGATCGTTCCAGCTTTAGAAAGCAGTTTGGTGAGTAAATCAATATACCTAGGCATTCTTCTGATGGGGAGATCTCTGATCGGTGTCTCATCTTCAGGACGGACTTTGATCAAGTTCTTGACCTAATCAGAACTCATGTGAGAAGGCAAAAGTGTTTCTCAAGATTACTTACTGTGTAATAGATTTTGTTGATTACTCACCAGAATATATCCGATGATAACAGTAGGATCCACCGAGTATATAGGGATTCGGCTGTGGCCTTCCCTTGCTATTAGTCCCATTGTCTTTCTGTGAATCCCAAAGAGGAGGATACGAATAACTAACTAACTGAAAATGTATTGTTGAAAAAAAAAAACAGAATGATGAACATACTCGTCGAGCCTAGAGTTTATATCAAGTGAGAATATCTTGGAGACTGGTGTCATTGCGTCTTTGGCACTCTTGTGAGACATGTCGAGAGCTCCTGATATGATTGTTGTTTCGTCGTGAGTTAGTTCCCCGCCTTTTCCTGCCTAGTTATCAGAAGAAAGGACACCGAGAAAGACATAGGTTTAACTTACATATTGACAAAAGAATTTAAAAAGCATCTCAAGTTTATGAAAAAAACCTCATTTCCATGCATAAACACAAATGACTTGAGCTCTGCTCGTCTGAAAAGTGTAGAATGTCTTCTTCCAAGCAATAAATCGAGTAGCTAAAAACAAAAACATTGAAAGAAGAGGAAAAGTTTGAAGCATTGTTTTGACGTAAAACAATTTCTGCTTCATTCTAATAAAATTCCATTGATTTTAAGCTGATTGAGTTACCTTGCTGATTGGATAAGCTAACGGAAAGAAGATTATGACAATAAATCTAACCAAAATCGATAGCTTTGCTCCGATGCTCAGCCCGTATCGAGAGCATACAGCTTGAGGTATAATCTACAACAATGAAAAAAGAACAGTCATGGCCGGTTCTGGCACAAACCCAACATTGGCGTAGTAGTGTACACTTTTTTAAATTAATACTTTAATATACATAGACTTATATTATTAATTTATAAAAAATGTGTATGGTCTCCAAAATCTCTAAGCTAGTCCTGAGAACGTAAGAGTTTTTGGGAAACCTTAAAAGAATCAGATCAGCACGGAAAGCTAGTTCAAACTCCACTTACCTCGCCAAATGCAAGTATGAGAGTCACAGATATCAGAACAGAGCCCCAAGCTGGAAGCAGGGAATCGACAAAGACTGGTAGTGCCTTTTAGATTTTAGCAATAGAAACACTGTCAGTAAATATTAAATAAACAGTTGAAAAGATAAAGTTGAGTTGTATCTAAAGATTATGTGCATGAGCATAATACCTCCATCGCCAAAGCATTGCCTATGAGGAGTGTACACAGCAGAAGATGCTGGTTCTTAACGAGTGGCAGGATCTTTTCTGGCCATTTCGTTGCAATTTTTTTTAATGGTGTTAGTTTGAAGTTATGAACTATTAAGCAAAAAAAAAAAATTCCAAAAAAAAAGAAACTATTAAGCAAAAAAGTATGAGTACAGTCAATGGGTTCATGACACTGACCAGCGTTTTTGCGGTCGCTGGGTTCACCAGCCTTGACTATGACCTCAAGTTCGACGAGACTAAGGGACATGAGACCAAGGGTCAGTCCTGACATTAAACCTGCGAAAGCAACTAGAGCAAAACATGCAGTAAGGTAAAACCAGAACATAGGTTCACAGCAAGGGACATCATTTGCTGCCATTTCTGATTTTTTTAGAAAGACTATATATGAATGTTGAGAGTGGGGGAGAATGAGTTTGGGTATCATAGTAGCTTAAATAGTAGCGGGATGACATGGTAATACCAACTGCTACACCAGGATTTAAATAGATCCAAGAACCACAATCCAAAAAATTATAGTAAAGAAGTTATCTTATTCTTTTGATCAGCCATTATATAAGGTGAAAACAAGCACTTTCCTAAGAACTTTTGCAACTCACAATCAACATTTTAGTCGACATAAAACACAATTTTTATCTCTAATCATTGTCAATTTACCATTTTTCTCTGACCTGATATCACAAGTCTTATGAAGTGATGTTGGCGAAGACAGCAAGTATACAACTTGGTAGAACAAGGACAGGGGCATGGCATGTCACACTCATTTAGTCGCTATTGTAAATCAATTGTGTGGTACAATTCTTAAACAAAGGTGTGAGGAGAACAACATGAAACAACTCGCATTGTCAATTCATAGCAAGTGGAAACGATTCAGTGAGGAGAACAACGTGAAACAACCCGCATTGTCAATGGGATTCACCAAATAAGACCAAATGTGCTTATTCCTTTGCACAAAATGATTGGTTTCAGGAAAATATATATTTGTTAATTCAAGGATCTTCAGAACAAGAGAGTAAGTTCGAAAGGAGCAGGTGGAGAAGTATTAAAAACTTGATGATAACAACAAAAAGGTGACCGATTCACTAAGGAAACAAACAAACGATTCAAGGGACGACTACAACATAATATTATCTGTAAGGGTCAGATATAAGAAATGACCTCAAAAATAAGCTATAAAATAGTCCAGAAGAACAAAAGTAAGAGAAGCTAATTAAAAATTGTCCAATTACACCAACAAATGGAAGACACAAATGCTGCCTTATACAAGTAAGCTAAGCATTATCTTAAGATTTCGGCTAACAAATCCACTAACAATTAATCTATTCAGTTAAAACACATATGGCTTTATTGTTAAACGCTGTGACCGCTATGACTTTCCAAAGATACTAAAACCCCTGAATAAAAATGGTAGAAAATTGATTGTAGAGTTAATATGTTTGTGTTCAAAAAAAGAAGAGTTAACATGTTTTTTTCTTCTAACTTTTGGACAGTAGATTCATTTTTTAAAATAAAGCATGATTTTCTTACAGAGAAATTTTAGAAAAAGTAATAGATGTTTACAATTCCTATCGGTCTTTCCCAATCAACCTTACAGTAAACAGAAAATTAGCAACATGCCAGGAAAGTGTGTATTCCATTCCAAACTAAATACAAATTCAAAAATACTACATGAACTTCAAGATTTGTGCATTTTCCTTCCAAACTTTATAATAATGCATATTTTATACTTAACTAAATAAAGATTCAACAATACTATATCAACTTTCAAAATCGTGTTTATATATATATATTGACCATAAAAAGTGGTTTTCAACCATTAATTTATCAAACAATGTTCTTTTTGATAAATTCTGTAAAACTAAAAAATTTAAACAACATCGTTTTGATAAACTAATGATTGACTAACACCTTCGAAAGTCGATTTAGAGAGTTCATGTAATATTTTTATTTTTTGGTATATTATAAAATATGCACTATTATAAAGTTTGAGAAGAAAAATTTATATAGTAATTTTGGATTTTTATGTAGTTCATTATAAAATATACATTATTACAAAGTACGAGGAAAAATAGGTACGACATGTAAAATGCAGGCTGAAATAATCTATTTTCCCGCAACATGCCTATCAATCCTAGCAATTCACATTACCAAAAACCCTGAAAATCATCAAGAGATTCGATAAAAAACTTCACCTCAGATCATACAAATTGTTTTTTTTTAGTATAATTAAAGGAAAAATCATCAGTGGTTTTAGACAGAGGAAGTGATATTTCAACAGGTTGACCTCGCTCAGCCCAAAACCTTCAAATCTCAAAGATATTCGAGTCAAATTGATTCAAAAGCATTTTGGGTTTATGTTCTAAATTTTGATTTAAACATCAAAAGCTAAGGATTTTTTCATACATTTGACAGTAATTTTTAAAATTTAAATAAAAAATAAACATAGATATCTCATTATTAATATATTTAATCAAATCTTTTTTTTTGTCAGCAATATTTAATCAAATCTAATATCACTAAGATCAAATTTATAGAATAAATTAACAAAAAATTTGGATAATTTATAGGAATAGTTTGTAAATTACTCCACTTACAGTTTAAGATTTGAAAATTACACCTTCTATTTTATTTTATATTGAAATTTATACATTCTTAAATGTGAATTGACATTTTTTACCCAGATTAAATATTTCAATAATCAAGATATAAATTCAAAATTAGTATGAATAATATTATTATAATCATTTATGTTTAAGATAAATTTGTGTTTTGAGATAAATATGTTATTTTACCATTTAAAATTTAACAATAACAAAACTATTATAAAATAAAAAATTATGATTTGTTTTGACTTTATCATGATTCATGAAGTTTATATATATTTTATTTTATTTTGTTAACCTTATATAAATAATTCACATGTGTTTATATTCTCTACAAAATATTCATTTTTCCTAGAAGTCTTTTTTTTAACAACTCTTAGAAGTCATTATCTACCAAGCAAGTTCTAAATGTCTATTCACATATGCGCTTAATTTGTTTGACATTGAATATGATATGATCCAACAACATGAAACACTGATTATCATTCATCGGCTTGTAACTTGTTCCTATTTTTTTTTACGTGACATGAAGACCCTATAATTTTGTCTGAGCCAATGATTTGATTCTTATAACAACAAAGCTCTTAGAGCATGTTTATAGATATATCTTAATCTATATCTTAGCATTAAATAATACTCCCTCCGTTCCTGAAAATAAGATTTTTTAGACAATTCACGAAAACAATCAATGTTTTCAATTGAACATTTTATTTATATTTATTATACACTTTCCAATAACCATGAACCAATAATATTTAGTCAATTCAAATGTTTTCAATTAATGCATTTTAAAATATTACTTTACATTGTAAAATAAATACATCTTTAATTACAGTATCTCCTAGACTATATTTGAGAAGTGATTTTGCCACATGTCATCTCTACAATCATTTTCAGAAAAGTAATATGACATACCTACTAAAATTGATGACATGGTTTATAGATTAATATGACATGGACACTTACATTTAATGTTAATTTATATTTTTGGTAAACTTTTAAAATATGGTAAAAACTCTTATATTACATTTATTGTCGATTTATATTTTGGAAACTTTTTTTAGAATATAGTAATAACACATAAATCATCATTAAAATAAGTAAATTAAACTATAGCATCTAAAATTTTGAAATATCATTTAATTATTTATTTTAAAATTATAAAATTTTCAAAAAATGTATACAATTTGTTTTACAAAATTATAAAATTAAATCGTAAATTATTAGTTTCTTATATACTGTATATCTACAAATTTTATAAGTATTGTTTAATTTTAGTTTTTGAAAGTTATGCAATTTTTACATATTTATTTAATATATTTAATTAAAATAAATAGATAGAAAAATCTATCTAAGATTAGAATTTTAAATATATATATGCATATTCTTAAATATAATTTAAAATAAACAAAATTGTTTTTATCTTTATTTTTATGTTTAGTTAAATCAAATTTATACTAAAATATTGATCAGAAAAAGAAATTTAAAATATTAATAAAAAATTTAAATATAATTTGTATTTATCTGCTAAAACATATTTTAATTTTTTTTTACTGCACATGGTGCAGGAAGACACCTAGTATCTCTATGTATAATTATATTTATAAATAAAAATATAGACATAAATCTATGGTAACTAATTTAAATGTATAATTGTATAAATAAACATAAGCAGGAGAAAATAACGATCATATTTTTACTACATTTTCATAAAAAATAAAAAAATTTGTAAATACATTATATTTTTTTAACGTTTGAATCGATTATTATCGATTAATTATGCTATTACAACGATGAGAATATTACAAAGACGATTCTACAGCTGACAATTCTACCACTATGTGAGAATACACGCCTGACTGCATCACTCTGAGCCGTCATATGAGATCCATGTTCGATGGTACGCCATGTACCATGCTGAAGGTCTCATGTAACATGTTTCTCCATAATCCGCATAATTTGGTATTTTCTGGGGTTTAAACCCAGACCTCCGGGTGTAGAAGCAATTGAACTCTTATTCAAACCACTGGACCAAGAAGATTTCCACTGTAAATACATTATATTATTATTAAATTTAAAAATATTACGAAAATTAAACTTAATAGTGTAATTACTAATACAAATTAGCAATTAATGAAGATAAAAAGACTTTGTATAAGCTGCCAAATTCTAAATCACCTACTATGTGGTTTCCTATGTCATACATATAAATAATAACTTTAAATTTTAAATTTGTTAATTTAGTTTTGGTTTTCAGTTTTGTCAAATAAAAAAGTTAGAATATAAAAATTATTTTGTGACTTAGAGCATCTTTATCAATAGAACTTTTTTAAAGCTTTTAAAGATTTTTCTTTTAAATAATAATAAATAAATTAATTGCAGGCCGCCACGTGTCGTGGGTTCCGCGAACAGTGCCAAGGACACATGGAGAACGTTTTTTATATTGGGACATTTGGTCACATGAATTGAGAAAGGTGGCGGACTCTCACACCAAAAAACACTAAGGACTTTCCTAAGAAACACCAATAATGATGCTCTTACCTTCTGCTTTGATTTGATAAGCTTCTTATGATATAATATATTTTTAGTCACGTGTAACCATTTAGCTTTTTTAAGCAGCATTAGTTTTTTTTTTCTAAATAAAGGGTTAAACTCAGGTCTATTAAAGATACAGATCTAACTCCTAGGTGGAGGTACAATCCACTGATAGATCCTCTCATGGGCAAGCAATAGTTCATATCCGTGTGGTCAGTGGGGTTTGAACCCAGGTTCACTGTATTGAGTTTTTTAATTCCCTCAAACGCCACTAAACCACCACCACCGGTTATTTTGTTTTTCCGGAGAATTAATGTGGTTCCGTCGATTTCGTGTCCAGAAAATTTCGGTTTTCGATGACCTTAGTTTCACAGGGTTAATATTAATGCTCCTGCCAATAACTGAAGTGAAACATGTTTAGGAACACACTTTTCCAAAATGTTCAAGAAGATTTTTCATAGAAGATTATTTTAAGAAGTCTTTTAATTCACCTTCAAATTTCATTGAAATTTTTAATTCCTTTTCTTAAATATTAGTTAACGGACTTTTTTTTTTTGCAACTGCATTCATAGATCACGGCAATTAGTTAACGGACTTTTTCAGTGAAATAGTCATATCTGAAAAATTTACATAATCAAAATGTGTAAAATGGTTTCAAACAGAGAAGAGTTTTGAAAATAGAAACTTTAAGTTTAATTAAGAAAAAAAATTACAATAATTTTAATTTATGTTTTTATTTGGAGCTAAACACAATTTTTTATATTTTTGAAATTAGAAATTTGAGAACTAAAATAATTAAAAACATATATAATCAAAATGAATTTGAATATATATTTTATTTACTTTTAACACACACAAAAAATAAAAAATTCAAAGATATATATATATATATATATATATATATATATATTACTTTTTAGAGAAAACCCCATGAAAATATAAATTAAGCTAAAATGAAAAACAATCACATTAAATTGAATCTATAACTTTTTCAAATTTTACACACAACATAAACATAATTGGTGAAAAATAAAATCATACCAATTTTAACAGTTTACATAGTGGACTTCTTAGCAGACTTATGAAGGATTCTATTAATGAAGTCTTATAATGAAATCCGAGTTTGATGTATTGTTCTCAAATATGAAGAACTGCATATCCAAAAACGTTAAAATAGCTTTGAAACAGAGAAGAACTTCAAAATAAAATTGTGTACGATTAAAAAACAGTCATATATTAAGTTGAATCTATATTTTTATTAGTATCTAATACACACAAAAAAAAATTTGCATATCCAAAAATTATAGATACCTTTTTAGGAGGGGAAGACAAAAAACATAGAATGAAAAACTTGTAAGTACAAGATAAAAATATTAAGAAAGACAGTGAGACAAAAAATGAAAAATTAATGATTTCAAGTCCAAAGAAATTATTGAAAGTTTTAGATAAAAACATAAATTATTGTTACAGCCATTTGAGAGAAAAGTTTAGAATATTGAAAATTGTTATTCACAAAAATCAATGCATTTTTAATGTGATATCTTAATATATGTGAAACGTCTAGAATATGTATCTTTAAAAAACCGAGGGAGCTGAGTAAGCTGCTGAGTTTTAAATCTGGTTTTCTAATTGATATAATTAATTTTAATGTGTACGTAGTAGTGAAGCTCATATAACTATAATACACTTAAATATATAATATTGCCTTTTCTTTAGAAATATATATTTGATATTAATTTATAGTGAGGTAAATAATATACTTGTTTACTTTTTTTGCAGTATTACATGGAAATTCGTAATAATATGTGAAACTTGTTACAAAATCTGAAAATTACTTCGTAGTTGCTAACTGCCTGCAAACAAAATAGTATATCTATTGCATAAACACATTCATTTGCATTTTTATATCTTTAACTATTAAAAAGTTTGTCAAAATTTCATTTTAAAACTTTTGTTTTTAATTTTTGAAACAAAAGAAAAAAACAAAATTAAAAAATCGAAATTCTGACAAACTTTTAATAGTTAAAGATATAAAATAATTTAAAATTTAAATGAATATGTTATGCAATAGATATTTTTATATCTTTAGATAGTATATTCTCATATTGATGAATGCATATTCTATTTTTTATCATTATTTTGTTGTCTTTCAGACAATGTTTTATTTTTAATGTTTCTTGTAAATTTTATTTGAAATTCCAACTTATTTGAATAGTCTCTTTATACTCTTTATTTTTATTTCTCTTATCAACATTCTTATCTAAATATCTTTTTGATAAAATTCGTTTGAGATAATCTTTAACTTTATATATTATGTTGATTTTCTTCATTAAACTTTGGCATAAGCGTGGATCCTATAAATTGTATTGGTTGAATGGATTAGAAAACTTTTGAAAAGTCACCATGTTGTTAACTTTGTTGTGAAAGACCATAACTTTTTAGAAGTCACCATGTAGTTTGCTTTGTTGTGAAGGACCATAACTTTTGAGAAGGCACCATATAGCCTCAACTAATGAAAGTTCTATGTGTAAAGTCAATAGTCCCACTTTTGAAAATTCTATGTGTTCAGAATTCAGATAACTTTGATTCTTTTAAAGTCTTGCATTCTTTACAATATATTTTGTTTTATTAAGTAATTTTATGTTAATTTTCCAAAAGCTAGTATACAAATTACGTTAGTTCTTTATTTATTTTTATTTTTTTTTTTTCATTTTGTACTGATTTCCATTATATCCTGAAAGAAATAATATTTTTTTGGCAACTTTGACATTTTTAAAAATAATAAATAAGATGGTGACATCTTTTGGTTTTGTTACCAACGCTTGCTTACCTTGTTTATAAATAGAACGAGAAGAGTAACAGAAGCTGCATCAAAATATATTCATAAAACCCTTCTCATAGCGACGAACCAAATGGCGCTCACATCCATTGAAGAAGAGACGTACAGTACACGGCATCCTTTGCTGCAAAAAAACAAGTTCGGCGGCGGATGCAGATCATCGTCAGAAGAGGAGGCCACTTCCAAGGGCAGGTGTTCCGCGTCGTCGGGATGACTTGTGCTGCTTGCGCTGGACCTGTCGAGGAGGCTATTAAGCGGCTTCAGGGGATTCATGAAGCCATCATTGACGTGCTGAACAATCAAGCTCAGGTCCTTTTCAACCCTAGCTTTGTCAACGTGGAGAAAATTCGTGAGACTATTGAAGATGCTGGATTCGAAGGCATCACTGATAGAAAACGAGGCTAATGAGACGTCCATACAAGTATGCCGTATAAGAATAAACGGTATGACTTGTACCTCATGTTCTTCAACCATAGAACAAGTTCTGCGGTTAACTAACGGTGTAGAAAGAGCCCATGTTTCCCTAGCACTTGAAGAAGCCGAAGTTCATTATGATCGGAGACTAGTTCACCATGAAAAGCTACTTGACGAGGTAGAAAGCGCTGGTTTTGAAGCGCTACTTATAAGCACAGGCGAGGATTTGAGCAAGATTGATTTAAAGATTGTTGGTGAGTGTGTTGATGAATCCATCAAAACATTACTTGAAGCTCTTCCTGGGGTTCAAAGTGTGGAGTTTCATCATGGAACTGAAAAAATCATTTCCGTGTTGTACAAACATGATGTGACTGGGCCAAGGAACTTCAGTTAGGGTCATTGGTCAGACCAAACTCAAAGCGACAATATTCTCTGTGGGAGAGGAAGGAAGAGAGTCTCAGAGGCAAGGGGAGATTAATCAGTACCTATAACTCGTTTCTTTGGAGTCTGGTTTGCACGGTACCAGTGTTCTTGACAGCCATGGTGTTTATGTACATCCCTTGGATTAATCATTTGCTGATGTTCAAGGTCATCAATATGCTCAACACTGGAGAAATCATAAGGTGTGCTTTCGCTACTCCTGTCCAGTTTTATAATAGGTTGGAGGTTTTATTATGGCTCTTACAAAGCCTTACGCCGTGGATCGGCTAACATGGATGTATTGATTAGCTCTGGGAACAAACGCTGCCTATTTCTACTCAGTTGTATTCAGTGTTGAGAGCTGCAACCTCTCATGATTTCAAGGGGGAAGATTTCTTTGAAACTAGTTCCATGCTCATCACTTTTATCTTGCTAGGCAAGTATCTTAGAGGTTATGGCTAAAGGGAAAACTTCTGATGCAATCTCAAAGCTTATGAACTTAACACCGGATACAGCGATATTGTTGAGTTTGGACAGTGAAGGAAAGGTGTCTGGTGAAGAAGAGATTGATGGTCGGTTGATACAGAAGAATGATGTTATCAAGATCCTTCCTGGTGTCAAAGTAGCTTCAGATGGTTATGTGATATGGGGGAAAAGTCATGTGGATGAGAGCATGATGACTGGAGAGGCAAAGCTAGTGGGGAAGAGAAAGGGTGATGCAGTTATAGGAGGCACTTTGAACGCAAACGGAGTGTTGCACGTTAAGGTTACAAAGGTTGGTTCAGAGAGTGCACTTGCGCAGATTGTTAGGCTTGTGGAGTCTGCTCAGCTAGCCAAGGCTCCAGTACAGAAGTTGGCTGATAAGATCTCCAGATTCTTTGTTCCTTTGGTGATCTCCATCTCACTCTCAACTTGGCTTGCGTGGTTCTTTGCTGGTAAGCTCCACTGGTACTCTGAATCTTGGATACCTGCTTCTATGGATAGCTTTGAATTGGCTCTTCAGTTTGGGATATCAGTCATGGTCGTCGCCTGCCCATGTGCTCTTGGGCTGGCTACTCCAACTGCTGTTATGGTTGGTACTGGGGTTGGTGCATCCCAAGGTGTGCTTGATAAAGGGTGGTCAAGCCCTTGAAAGGGCACACATGGTTAGTGCTTAATAACTTGTTAAGCTTGTAGACGTCTCTCTTGATTTGAAACATATTTTTTTTTCTTGAAACAAAGGCACCTGACAGTTTCAGTGTCGGTGTAGGTGAACTGCATTGTCTTTGACAAGACAGGAACTCTCACAATGGGGAAACCTGTAAGTTGTTAAAACCAAATTGCTGAAAAACATGACACTGGGAGAGTTCTATGAACTTGTTGCCGCAACTGAGGTAGTTTCTTGTAACCATTGAACACACATGGCTGAGTTCCTTCAATTTATTAAGCTAAAATCAATTAGTCATCATGGGTCCAAAAAAAAAACAATGTGTATCACAATTCTTTTGCCAGGTAAACAGTGAGCATCCTCTAGCAAAGGCCATAGTCAACCATGCCAAGAAATTCAGAGATGATGAAGAGAACCCTGCATGGCCGCAAGCCCATGACTTCTTGTCTATCACTGGAAACGGAGTAAAAGCCACCGTTAAGGGAAGAGAGATTATGGTTGGAAACAAGAACCTTATGTCTGAACATGGAGTTAATATTCCAGGAGGATGCTGAAGAGATGCTAGCAGAAGCTGAAAAGATGGCTCAGACAGGGATTCTTGTCTCGGTGAACAACGAACTGACAGGAGTCTTGGCTGTCTCGGATCCTCTAAAACCGAGTGCTAGAGCAGCCATATCCATTTTAAAATCCATGAATATCGTAAGCATCATGGTAACTGGTGACAACTGGGGAACTGCAAACTCCATTGCTCGTGAAGTTGGTATTGATTATGTTATGGCGGAAGCCAAACCCAAACAGAAAGCAGAGAAAGTGAAGGAGCTACAGGTACATAAGCTACATACCTAATCTGAAGTTTTCACTTGTTTCCAACACTATGTTGGAAAATAAAATGTGAGTTTGTTAGGAACATCGTCCACTTGGAAGTTAGAAAGGATATTAATTAGTGTATAGAAGAGATTGACCAATTAGTTTTAAGTTTTTTTTTTTTTTAGCTGTTTTATTACTCAAACTTGAGGTGGTCTGGAGAACCAGACCGGATACCAATTAGTTTTAAGTTGGATGTCTGTTTAACTTAACATTCATGTTTGGTATGTTTGCTTAACATTCATGTATTGCAGGCTGGGGGTCATGTTGTGGCGAATGGTGGGTGATGGAATCAATGATGCCCCAGCACTTGTGGCAGCTGACGTTGGGATGGCTATAGGTGCAGGGACCGACATAGCCATAGAAGCTGCTGACATAGTTCTGATGAAGAGCAATCTAGAAGACTGTGATCACAGCCATTGATCTTTCCAGGAAAACCTTTTCAAGAATCCGTCTCAACTATGTATGGGCTCTCGGCTATAACCTGATCGGTATACCCATTGCTGCTGGAGTGCTTTTCCCATGGACTCATCTCAGGTTGCCTCCTTGGTTTGCTGGTGCTGCAATGGCGGCTTCTTCTGTTAGTGTTGTATGTTCCTCCCTCTTGCTGAAGAACTACAAGCGGCCTAAGATGCTCGATAATCTGGAGATCTCTGAGGTTTTGGTTGAGCGAGTTTAGAAGATCAAAACTAAACCAATCACTGGAAAATTTCGAACCAACAAAACCGTCGGTTTAGTGTTGTTTCGCTCCTTTTATAGTTATATTTACAGCATGCTAGTTATTGGTTTGTAGCTAAGAACAGAGTCATAAAATACTTCTGGCAGTCTCAATCTTTGTCTTCATTGTGTGTTGTTCTCGATTTTACGAGAACACAAAGTGTTTATTGTTTTGGCATGATATACGATTTTGTAGTTTTGGCAAAAATAACATTTTGTAATCCTTTTTATATCATTTTGTAATCGATTCTATTAAAATAGAACCATGTCGAATTAATAAATGTTTGATCCAATAATATATTTCATTTATTTATTGGACTATTATAACAAATTAAATTAATATTAAATATAAATATGATTATACAAAAATTTAAATATAAAACTTAAAATTTTCAAAATAGGACCCTAGGGGTGTTCCAGATGACTAGAGTGTGAAGTAATTGAGAATGATGCAACCATCCCAAAGCACGTTCCTCACCACCGACCTGGTCCTCTTCCTGAGGATTTTTATAGAACTCAAGGTCTAATTTGAGAGTCCAAAACAAAAATCCCAGCTGCTAGCTCCACCGATCCGCTGTTGAAGGAGTAGCTACCTGTTTTATTGTTTGTGTTCTTGTTACTTTGTTTGGGTATTGTTGTTTGGTCATGCTCTGAATAAATGCATAATAGTTTTATCATTCTTCTTAAAAACTCTATGATAATACAAATGATGTTTCTTCCCCTTTGCAAGTACATTTACCATTCTTGAAGACATGCACTTGATTCCCATCTCTTACAGTTATATTCTTATCCACTAACCGGGTGATGAGGGACACGAAGTCATGGCAGTCCTTGCACAGGATTTTGTTCTTCACAACATGAACTGGAGTCTGTGGTGATGTGTAAACAAGACCAAACACAGCAGCTTGTTTTGCGCTGTGATAGCTTGCGCTTTCATTACCCCGGTATGTAAAGCCTGACCTTTCGATCTCACTCTTTATCCATTCTATCTCTCCGTATATCCCCTTTGTTTTCTCCACTGTAGTAACATCCTCGCTGAAAAATCTGTGCACTTTTCCTTGAACCTCCACAGAGCTCTTCCCTATCTTCTTACTCAAACCTTTCTGGCTCATCAAGTTTCGAGTCTTTTGGGCCAACTCTGGTTTTCCAGATTCTTCGTATAAGTCTGCCTAAAAGAATGTACAAGGCTGGATCAGATGGTGCAAGTGCTAAGCCTTTGTCAGCCATATCTTCTCCTAAAGATAAATTCCCATGGTATCTACAGGCTCTCAACAATGTTTTGAAGATCATAGCATTTGGTCTTAACGGCATCGTCTCTAAAACTCCTGTTGCTTCCTCTAGTCGTCCTGCACGACCTAAGATATCAACTAGATGAACATAGTGCTCTACTTGTGGCTTAATGTTATGAATCTCTTCCATTGAATTGAAATACTCAAGACCCATCTCGGTCAATCTTCCGTTACTACAAGCAGAGAGCAATATCAGGAATGTTACTGAATCAGGCTTGGTTCCTTTCATCCTCATCTCTTCAAAGGCAGATAGAGCAGAGGAAATACAGCCGTTTGATGCCAATCCTGAGACCAACCCATTCCAAGAAACAACATCAGGCGTAGCTATCTCTTCAAAAACTTTCTTTGCATCTTCCAAACTACCACATTTAGCGTAAATGTCAATCAAACTATTCGAGGTCGAAACCGAGCTAGAATACCCTGATTTCACAGAGTAGCAATGAAGATGTTTCCCAGTTTCAAGAGCTCCCAGGTTGGCTGAAGCTGCGATAAACCCTGGTACGCTGAACTGATCCGGTCTGATCCCATCACCATACATATGTTTGATGACACACAGTGCCATTTCATGCTTGCCCAACTCGTTAAACCTCGTAACCAAGCTCGTGTACGTAATAGTATCTCTCCTATCCATTGACTTAGCCACGTTCCAGGCATAAGCTACGTTATCCGAGCTGGCGTATGCATCAACGAGTGAATTCCCTACGATGGTGTCACCACCTATGTGTCGTCTAAGTATATATCCATGAATCTCTAATACCCGCCTTACAGATTTTAACTTGCTGCAGGCTCGGAGAACACCAGATAGAGTGACACCATTGGGCTCTACTCCTTGTCTTACCATCTCCATCAACACTCCAAAACAATCTTGTTCAAACCCGTGATCAACAAGACCTAAGAGTAACGTTGTCCAAGAGACGACGTCTGGTGACATCATTGTTCTGAAGACTCTCAAAGCTTCTACTTCTGATCCCGAGCACTTCATGTACGTATCTAAAAGTGCGTTTCCGACATCAGTGCTGTCCTCCAGTCCGACCTTAACTGTCAGTGAATGAATCTGCTTCCCTAAATCCAACGACTGGACAGAGGAGCATAAGCTCAAGAGTGCAGTGTACGTGAAATTATCCGGTTGCAAACCCAAACCTCGCATCTGAAGAAATGTAGCAACAGCTTCCTTGTCTCTCAAGTTTCTCACGAACCCTGATACAACAGATGTCCAAAGAAACACATCCTCTTCTCCACTCGAATTCAACACCCTTATAGAATCCTCCATTTCAGCAAACCTCGAGTAGAAATCAACAAGAGATGTCTGCAACACCACATTCAGCAAAACTCCACGAACGATTATGTTGCTATGGATCACTTTACCAAACTCCAAACCGAGAAAAGAAGAGGCACCTAAAAGCTTTACGAAGGTAAACTCGTTAGGAGGAACACCAGCTTCGACCATCTCAGAGTAAAACTGCAACGCCTCTTTCCATTTCCGAGCTTCAACTAAAGAAGATATCATCATGGTCCACGAGATGGTATCAGCACCGCTCTTACAAGAACTAAACAGCTCACGAGCTTCCTTAAGTTTCCCACACTTTGAATACATATCAGTCAAGCTGCTACCTATAACCGAGTTTCCCAAAAACCCAGTCTTTATAACAGAACCATGAAGTTTAGCTCCGTAGTTAAGCTCTCTTAGACCAGCGCAAGATCTTAACACTGATGAAAACGTGAACTCGTTCGGAACTGTTCCCGAAGCCAACATCTGTTCAAACAAGGAAAGCGCGGAAGCAAGCTCTTGGGTTTTGGTATAAGAAGAGATCATAACAGTCCAGGCGAAAACGGTTCTTTGAGGCATTTCGTCGAACAGTTTACGGGCGTTCAAGATTCCATCTGTTTTCAAGTAAAGACTCAGAAGATTGTTGCATAAGTTGAGATTATGTAGAAGACATAGCTTGATTACGGGGCAGTGGATGTGTGAGCCAATGCGCGATGAAGTCGATTCGCAGAAGGAGAGAATCCGAATGCATGATTGTTGAAGATGATTACTCAGTTCGTTACTGCGAGACAGAAATGCTGAAGCTGCTACTTTGCTCTTCATTTTTTCTGGTTGAGAAAGGCCGAAACTGTCACGTCACTATTCCTACATCAACAACAACGAGGTCTAACCGTACCGACTGTACATAAATGTTATACATGAATTTGATACATGAATTTGCTAGTCATGGCTCTGCATACATTGATCTAGTTTATATCAGTCAAAACATTACAGAAAATAAGATATCAGTTATATGTTGCTTACGTGATTATTAAAATGTACTACTTGTGAGGGTGTTTATTTTCATTTATATTTACATAAACATATTGTTTTTACTTTAAAAATGGTGCAATATATACTATAACAATCACATATTTTGAAATGTGTAAATCATTTTTTTCAAACCCAATATTGTTATAGTTTACTTGTTCTTAATCAAATTAATTGTTTCAAAGTATCACATTTAATTTTTATCTTCTTTAAAATATTTTGTTTGTTGGATTTGTGTTTTATTATTAAACTCAATAAGCTCTTATAAGTTTGGAAAAATATAAAATTATTGGTGTGTCTAAAGATATTGTAACATTTCACAATATGGACTGTTGAATATATTTTTTAACAAAAAATAAATTTTTAGTTTGTTAGATTAATACTATCAAGTAAATAGTTAAAATTTTATTATTTTTTTTTTGAAAATGACCAATCAAATTTACGAAAAAACTATCTATCTATCTATAAATCAATTGGGTTTCTGAAATTTAAATTCAATTATCCAAGAAATATGTGATTCTTATTAATAGCTTTGATATGTACATTTAGAATATCCGATTACTAAACCCACACAAAATACTAAATGATATATAAATTTACCTTTTCAAAATAGATCTTGAACTGGTTTAATCAAATGCTTCTTTGTTTATTAAATGTATAAAGTAAACCGGTTCAAGAATGAATCTTATTAAGAATAAGTTAGTTTATATATATACCAATGTCGTGTATATAAAATTCATTAATAATGTCAAAATATATTTGTTAACCGTACCGTTATTATTGGCGTAAGTAGTTATAGCCATAATTCAGAAAATATTAACTAAAAATAAATGAAATAATATTTCTTAGAGAATGTTTATTTTTTTAAAAAAAATCACACATAAAAAAGTTGTGATTCTATTTTAATAGAATAGATAGATTAGGAATGTTCACTGTGAAAATCATCATATGCCGGTAATCAAGTTTAAAACTATCGATTTAAGGAAAACAAAATTATAATAAAAAATAATTTCATATATATATATATATATGTGTGTGTAAAATGAATTTTAATTTTTATAACAAAAAAGAAAGATGTGGTTGAGATCCCACCACAATAGGCTTAAATATATTTATAAAAAAATAGAATCGTAATCTGTAAAACTATATGCACAAGATTATGTATTTTCGTTGGTATATGTTGGCTGCTTATGTAAATCAACTATTTCTTTATTTTGATTATGTTACCTATCAAAAGTATCTGATTGTGGAAATAAATAGACTTGAGTCATGTATATGAATATATCAATATCTTACTAATATAAAAACGTAATAGTAATGAATAGCCTTTATTTAAAAAAAAACTAAAAATACTCACGTAATAATGGGTATCTTGTTATCGATTAAGCAAGGTAGTTTAGGCTTTAAATGCAGTAAAATTTAATAATATAGTTTTAGCATTAATTAGTTTGAAATTAATTTAGATATCTGTTGTTTTAATTGAGAAAAAATAAATAAATGCTAGAAGTGAGGATTAGGAAGTTTTCAATGGCATTACAATATAATTAAAATGTTATTTTGAGGTTAAGTTAATATGTGTACTTTTTTAATAGTATAGATTATGTGGTAACTAAAAGGAAATCATATATATATATATATATATATATATATATATATATCAGAGAAATCGCCCCATATAGAAACTTTTCTTCTTTGACCAAAAATTTAGAAAAAACTTCTTCCGATTTTAGATTTCAAATTCTAAAATCACAAAAATATTTTATTTAATATAGTCATTTATCATTTTACTTTTCTCTTTTTTAATTAAGAAATTGCAACCTTTAGTTTTGTAATAAGTTAATGATGCATGTCTAGTTCTTGATGAGTTTTTTTTAACTCTTTTTTAATTAAGAAGTTGCAACCTTTAGTTTTGTAATAAGTTAATGATGCATGTCTAGTTCTTGATGAGTTTTTTTTTAACGCTGATTTATTGTGATATTACAATTATTAGGAAGATTACATAGACGATTCAACAACTGACAATACTACCTGTCTTATGAAGATCTACGCTTACCTGCATCTTTACCTGTCTTATGAATTACATCTAACTGAATCATCTGAGCCATCCTATAAAGATCCACATCTGACCAGATTTACTTGTACCATGTTGAAGATCTCTTGTAATCCTTCTTTCCATAATTTGCATAGTTGCATGTAATCTTTCCTTCCATAATATGCATAGTTGCCTAATAAATTGTGCTCTTTCCGGAGCTTGAAATCTGGATTTGAGATAATCTGCAATAAATTACATAGTCTGGGAGTCAAACCCCAGACATGTGTGTAGAAGCCTTTAGACCTTAGGTCCTTAACCATTAAGTTACGGTGCTTCCACAGTTTTTGATGAGTTAGTTCTCATATATTAAAATTGATCAGAAATTATCCAAAATAAAAAAAAATGTATCTAACAATTCAAACATAAATAAAAACTACGAAAATCAAAAATGCCTAATTTTCAAAATAATAAATGGAAACCTAAAAATATTATAAAATCAGAAAATCTTAAATTATTCATTTTTGAAAACATATAAGAAACCCCAAAACTTATCAAAATTGTGGAAAAGAATTAAGACATTAAACGTGTATTATATTTATACATATATATGAATTTTCAAGTTATTTGGGTATTAATTAAACTGATATCCAATAATCGAATATGAGAGTGCCAACCTAACATGCTAGAATAGTCACCAAACTTGTAGCTTTGGAGATAAAGATAGAAGAAAATCGTAGCTGACCATCAAACCAGTTCAGAGATCAACATTTAAAGTCAAAACCCGATCGACACACACCTTGTGTCGTCGATGGAAGGCATAGCACGCAAAAACCAACTTGGTTCTCAGCCGCCTTAAAGTCCAAGTCTTCCACAATTTACAAGAATGCCCATGGGCGACTCTAACCTAATATTTAAGTGCTCTGTAATTTTTCTAGGCAACACATGCTTTCTTATTTTCTACTTTTCACAGCAAACATAACCTAATATTTATGGTTTTTAGTAGTTTGGAGAGAAGATCCAAGATTCCTTCGGAGCTTTTGTTGGAATTCTAGTTTTTTATCTTATTCTATTTATGCATTTGATATTTATGATTATTTTTTGTTTATCTATGTCTGAGTAATTCACTTGTTAGATTTAGGGTTCAAATAGGTTATGAAGAATTAGCCCAAAATATAGAAATCCTAAGTTGTTAGAGATACCAATCAACAAAATTTCTCTTATTTCTTGTGTCTAGAGTAACTAACTAGAACTCTGATATTAGATAATTAGGCGCAAGTGAAAGCTTGGTCTTTTACCTGAATTGATTCTCATAGAACTAAAATTGTTAGAAACAACAGTTGATTTAGTTAACTTAGTGAACACATCAAACTCATTCACTAAAACTTGCTAGAAGAAATATCGATCAACAATCCTATAGATGCATTGATCAACGTTTTGAAAGGTGTATCGATCGACGCTCAATATATAGTATCAATCGACAATCAATATATAGTATCGATCAACAATCCTACGAGAATTTTTTTTATCAGTTAGGGTTAGAATTTTGTGCTAATAACAGTGTTGCGAATCAGGAGAGAAAATTTGTTTGTTCTTATTATTATTTGATGAATACAATATTAAGGTTTAGAACCTTATAGAAAACATAGGCTGGCCTATAGTAGACATCTAATAATTTTGGAAATAATAAATGACAAAGTTAAAGAAACTTTATAGCTTATGGGATATAAATGGAGGATCTAGCTACGAGGCCCAACTAAACAAGATTGAAAATTTAAACAGGCTTAAGCCTTGTGGGTTTGTCTGAAATTCCTTTATAGCCCCGTAACTAAATAAACGAGTATCAATTGAATCATTTACTGCAATGAAATATTATTCCCTATTAATTATTTGCTAAGTAATTTTGAGATACATGTCATTCGACAATCACTTTCACCAAATAAATGTGATATAACATGTTAGAATAATGACATATACAATTACACTTTTTAAACATTATTGGCCAAATAATTTTAACACATGTCCTATAGATCATCATTTTAACCAAATAAATATGACATGGCACATGTTAGAATGATGACATGTACAATTACATATAATGTTTATTTATATTTTTCATAAGTTTTTTATAAAATAGTAGTAATTATACATCATCTTTAAAATAAATACTTTCAAATTTGACATTATATAATATAATAATAGCAATATAATAATATTAAAAATCGAAATATTATTTATTTTGAATTTTTTACAATTATAAAATTTAATTACTAAAAGAGATTTTCAAATTGTTTTACATTTTTTTAAAAATATATAAAATTTGAATCATAATATTGTTAGCCTCTTTTGTATATCTAAACTTTTTTAAAAATACTGTTAAATTGTACTTTTTGATAACTATACAGGTTTTAATTTAATTTTTAATTAATTTATCAAAAAGAAATAGAAAAATATATCTTTTTAGAAAATATATCTAAAACTATAATTTTAAAGATATATATCTATTCATAAATATAATTTAAAATAAATATTTTTTATTTTATTTTAATTTTATGTTCAATTAAATCACTGCATATAGTTCGGAAAAACACATAATAAACTATAAATGATGTTACATAGCAGGACGAGAAATGCCAAATCAACTTTATTACTTTAGTTTAACTTTCTTTTACTTTTTCCATTTCAAAATAATACATATTTTAGGATTTTCATACTTTCTAATAAAACATACTAAGACTTAGTTATAATTCATAGTTTTCTGTTATTTTATATTTTCTATATTTTTAAACCAATAAAATTTTATAAAATGCAACTAATGTTTCTAAACTCGATAAAAAATTGCATTAAAAATATAAAAGTATATCTTTTTGAAACAAAACTTTTTTTAGAACTTACTCCTTTTGAAACGGACAGAGTATTCAGTTACTCATTCGTAACTGCTATCTCTTTGGTTTCCTTGAACATTATTCCATTTCGATGATTTTATAAATACCTTCTTTGTAATAATCTAATTCTATTTTCATAATTTGTTCATTTTTTGCGGGTTGGTGGCCAGTGGCGAATCCAGACACGTTTTTAGTTGGGTCAAACTATTTAAAAAAAAATAACAGTTTTGAGTTGGAGGCACATTTTATGTTTTTTCATTAAACTGCATACATTTTATCAGGTTAGTCAAGTTTATTCAAAAATTAAAACAGTAGAGGGCACGTGACCCCGTATCCGTGTACGTCCGCCCCTGTTGGTGGCGAGCTTTTCAGCATGACAGAAGTAACACTAGCCGTCAGTATCTTTCTTTTTTAGCACCCCGTCAGTATCTTGTGACAGATTTTGCATAGAAATAAATTTACATTAAAAAACGGCATGGAGATAAATTGATATGGAAAGTTAATTTTAAATGCAAAGCTACACTTTTTGTTCAATCAAATCTAAATTTTCTTTAATTATTTAGCACAACTTTTTAAAGCTCAAGTGGTTTCGTGTTTTATTATTATGTTAGTTTATGATTAGATTAAACAGATATTATCTTAATCACAAACAGTCACATGCAATGCATTCAAAATCTCATGATAAGCATGGATACCTCGAGTAATGTAAAAGAACCTCAACTTAAACTGCCATCTTCGTTAATTAAATACAATTATCGATCGTATCATATGTGTATGTCTTAGTACAGATAATTTATAATTCAATATGTGATGATCAGTGCATCTACATAACAGACAGTTTGAAATTTTCGCGGGACAAAAAGACTTCAAAACGTTATGAAGCTAATTTGGTCGGAGACATGGGACCCATAAAGAAAATCTAAGAAGAGGGGACAACCAAATCTTCTTTTTAAGTCTTATGAAACTAAACTAAACTAAACTAATCAAGACTAAAGAAATTCGTTATTCTTCTATGTACTAAGAAAACGGTGAGTGTCGCTTCTAAGGTGCAGTGTATTCTTCCTCTTGTGTGACCCTCGAACATTGCCACGTGTATGGCTCTCCGGCGTTGAATGCTCCTTGCTTCCTCCTTGTGAGGCGGAATGTTCTCGACATGATATTTATAATGTTACTTTTGTTAATTTCTGTATAAATTGACATGAGAGTGATGATTACTGTTTTAGATGAAGAAAACAAAAATGGAAGTGCTTATTTTTTGTTTTTTGAGTTCCGAGCGAATCTTGTATTATGATTCTTGCACAGATTGTTATGATTTATGAAGCTGATCCATTGCATGAGTTGAGTTCTTTTTATGCTATTATTATTACTTCAATAGCATCTCAATGCACAGAAATTCGTGTTTGGCTAATTACTTTTTAGTTAAAAATGGTCATCTAAATTAATCTTTCTATGTAAAGGGACAATCAAAGCAGACAATATTCGAACACTGAAAGACATGTTGCAAACATATACTAGCTAGATTAAGACCACTATTTAACGAGAATGCTTAATTTATTGGTTGAATTCATGTACAATATTAATAAATACCAAGATAGCATGGGAATCTTGCCAGAAAAACTTCCATAATTGAGTTGACGAAATAAGCTGATAATTTCACAACCATGTGCAAGCCCTTGGGCCATATATATTAGACTACGAAAAAGGAATCTGAATAAGTAACTATTGATTGATTCTTTGTCTCTTTATCTCATATGGTTGACCAATAGTTGCATAATATGATTGATTTGTCGATATATAAGCAATTTGGATTAAACATCCCTAACAGATACTGTTATAGCTCTTCTTCTACCTGTATATTAATAACCAAATTCTGGACTAAACATCTCTAACAGATATTATAAAGTTTTTATCAAAGAGTTTTCTATTTTAAATGCCTGAATCTTGGTATACATGGTGTTTCTGCATCTTTGTTGAGAAAACGGGCAATTAGAATTTTAACTCTAAACTTATGTTTTACCCAAAAAAAAAACTCTAAAACATACATATTTGATGATTAGATTCTGAAATAAATGGTGCATGTGTGAACACATATTTCAAATAGTTTGTTTTTACGATATTTTCATCGTCAAACTACTATTTTGGTCAATAATTTCAATATAATATGACATTATTTGAACTTTCAACATGACTTGAATTGCTAAGTCAGCTGTCATACTAATTGAATTGTTTACACTTGCAAAGTCATATGCCATGTTAGATATCACATTATTCAAACAAAAACATTTTCTTTAGAAAAAAAAAATATAATCATCGCTATTAACGGTTTGACTAGCATTGTTTTTGTTAATAGTTTTTCTGAAACACTATATTTATTAATAACTATCGGTCACATTTTCGTTGCTTAGATATGCAGTTGAAAAGAACACACAAGTTCAAATATACTCGAATATCTTTAAAGGCAGACTTTGGGAAGTTGAACTACTAAGGTTTGAATCAACTCTATGACGCTAAACATATCTATGAAGCTATATATAAAACCTCGACCGTTCACGGTTAATGGGCCAACCCATATTCACTCTTTTGGCCTATGGGTCTCAACCATCCAACGGCCAGTACATTAATTTTTCTCAAGATCCGAAATCATTGTTTACTGGTCTGCAATCACCACATGACATTTTTCCGTTCTTTGACTTCATATATACGCTATCGCGAATCACTTTTCGATAGGTCATCCTTCCACTACTCCAATTTAAGCATGCTTAACTCTGGAGTTCTAAACGTATGTGTGCCGGAAAAGGTAAGCGCATTTTGGTGATATAGGTAGCCAAATTAATTCTCTTAAGCCTTTCCACATATCATAACTGGGGATGTTACAATTCACTCCCTCTCAAAGAATGCAACGTTTTCGTTGCGCCCTACGACAGGTCTCAAGATGCCTTTCGTGTCAGAATCAAAACGGCTAACCAGCTCTGATATCACTTATAACACCCTGACCGTCCATGACTAATGGGCCAACCCACACCCACTCTCTCGTCCCGTGGGTCCTATCCCATGGTCGGTCCGTTAATTTTTCTCAAAACTCGAAATCATTGTTTACTGACCCTGCAATCACTACAAGACATTTTCCCGTGATTTGGTCTCACTCATACGCTATCACAAATCAATTCTCTACAGGTCACTCATCTTTCCACTACTTCTGTTCAAGTACGTTTAACTCTGAAGTTCTAAATGATCATAACTCATGATGTTACAATATGATATCGTGAAAGCTTTGCCCCTTGCTTTACAGAGATTTTTATGAATGCTTTGGACCTTAATATAACAGAAAATGATTCATCTATAGACTGCACTTTCTCTTAAAGTTTAGTTTGGGTCATTTCATAAATTTGGATATCCCCATATTAATATAAAAATATCATTATTTTGATGGGTTTCTTTTTTTTTGATGGGTTTCTTATTCACGGAGATGAAAGATGAAGTAAACCTAAGACACAGTTAGTAGAAATGAGTCGAAAGAGATTAACAATGAAAGACGAGAAATGAAAGTGAATAATTTTGATGGGTTTCTTAATCACGAACAAACTATTAACTGAAAGTTTCTTAAAATAAATTAAAATCCAAATAACAAAATAAAAAATTCTTGTATATAAATGGACTCAAGAAAATTGTTTTATTAAAAAAAGATGAAAGACAAAAAATAAGTATTGGCAAAATACATCAATTATCTTACCGAATATTGTCTCATTGACTAAATAGTTGGAAGCAGATATCTTGGACACGCCCAGTCACAATTCCATCAGGTGTAATTACGACGCTGCAATCAATTCCAAACTAACCAAGTTACTGAAGGATAAATTATGCGTGATTTTTCAGGATATACACGCCATTAGAGTGGAGCTTTACTGGATCATGCGACAACAGGTATTGACGCTGAAGGAAAATATTTTATCAGTGGTATGCAAATATGTTGGTCTTTGGAATATTGACATATAATTTTTTTTTGGATAAAGGAATATTGACATATAATTTTAGAAGGAGATTTTCAGAGTTTGGTACATGCTATTTATGGTATGACCACAAATGTTTTTATTACCAATTCTCTAAGTGGTATATAGTTTTAGAACACAAAATTTCAGAACTCTTCTTTTTATTTTGTTGTGTTTATAATTGTAGAGAATGGTTAAGTCCGGTCCGGTTTAGTAAGTCGTTGAAGTGCTGAAGTGATAAGGATCAAGGTGGTTGGAGTATATCTTTGTCGATTGTGATAAGGACTTAGAAGATATTATGCTTGAGAATATACTTGTAAAACAGAACGTATATATATGTGTATCATGAGATGTGAATAGATCAACAAGTTCATACAAACAATCTCTCTTAGTTTACATGGTATCAGAGCCAATCTGATCATCTTCACGAAGTTTCTAAGAGAGAAAAGTAATACACGAAACTCATGGCTAAACAAGAAACATCGGTGGTCGCCGGTAGTAGTAGCAGTGAGAAGATGTTGTCGCCTTATTATCTGGCGCCGTCAGACAACCCTGGAGTATCGATCTCGCCTGTCTCGTTGAACGGTGAGAACTACGCCGAGTGGGCGTCAGAGTTGGAAAATGCTCTGCGTGCAAAACGTAAGACTGGTTTCATTAACGGAACTTTGCTGATGCCTGACGAGAAGGAGAGTCCGGTTGAAGCAGAGACATGGAGAACAGTGAACTCCATGATCGTGGGGTGGATCAGGGCATCCATCACACCGGCTGTGCGCTCAACAGTCACCTTTACACCGGATGCGTACAAGATGTGGAATGATCTTAAGAGGAGATTTTCTGTTGGAAACGCCGTACGCGTACACCAACTGAAGGCGGAGCTGGCGGCGTGTAGACAAGACGGTGCAAGTGTCTTGGATTACTTTGGACGCCTGAGTTTGAAGTGGGAGGAGCTGTTGAACTATAAGCCCCTTCCGAAGTGCTCGTGTGAGGCGTCGAGTAAGATTGCGCAAGACTACGAGGAGGAGAAGATTCATATGTTCCTCATGGGACTCGATGAATCTAGATTCGGCAATGTTTGCACGAATATCATTGGCATGGAACCGTTACCCGACTTGAACTCTGTGTATCAACGAGTTGTGAGAGAAGAAAGGCGGCTCCTGTCATCGAGAGTGGAGACCAAAGGAGATGCAGTTGGGTTTGTTGCAAAAGCAGACCCTGCGCAAAGTGAAAGTCACCAAACGAGAGACACGACGGTGGCGGGTGCGCGAGGACGAGGCAACAACATGGCATGTTCACACTGTGGAAGAACAGGCCACGAGAAGAAAGATTGCTGGCAAATCGTCGGGTTTCCAGAATGGTGGACTGAGAGAAATCAGGGAGGAGAACGCGGTGGAGGACGCGGGAGAGGAAGAGGACGAGGCCGGAGTCAGATCAGATCCAATGCAGTGCAGACCTTCTCTTTTGACGAATGAGCAGTGGGCGTCCTTGACTGCGCTACTTGAGTCTCAGAAGCCGACTCCGATTCCAGAGAAGCTGAATGGTAAGGTTCAGACCGGAGAGGTAATCCTTGATACTGGTGCATCTCACCATATGACGGGAGATGTACGTTTACTCACTGATTTGTGTAAATTGGTGGGATGCCCGGTGAGTTTTGCTGATGGGAGCCAGGTGCAGGCTACTCAGTGCGGGATGTTGAGACTGTCCGATAAACTCGTGTTAAAGAATGTTTTGTTTGTGCCGAACTTGAACTGCACGTTGTTGTCAGTTGCTAAGTTGCTCAAACAAACAGGATGTCTGGCTGTGTTTACTGACACACTTTGTATCTTGCAGGACCGTTTTACGAGGACCCTGATTGGAGCAGGTGAGGAACGAGGCGGTGTTTATGTTTATCGGGATGTGACAGTGGCGCGAGGTCTCAGAGTCAAGGCTGCAGAAGACAAGACTTTGTGGCATCGCAGATTGGGACATCCTTCTTTTGGTGTTTTAGGATTTTTGCCTTTTGTTTCTGGTGTTCAAAACAACTCTGACAAGTTCGGAGGTTGTGAAATTTGTTTCAAATCAAAACAAACTCGCGGGGTGTTTGCCGAGAGTTATAATAAAGCATCTGTTCCTTTCGAATTGATACATGTCGATCTATGGGGTCCTTATCGAGAAAAATCTTCATGTGGTGCAGTGTATTTTCTTACAATTGTAGATGACTTCTCGCGAGCAGTCTGGATTCATCTCCTGCTCGAGAAGAGCGAAGTCAAGAAAGTGTTACCGAACTTCTGCCAACTAGCTCATCGTCAGTTTGGTAAACATGTCAAGACAGTTCGAAGTGACAACGGCACAGAATTTATGTGTCTCACCAAGTATTTTGCGGAGAATGGAATAGTTCACCAAACATCATGTGTAGCGACCCCGCAACAAAATGGACGAGTCGAGAGGAAGCACCGTCACATACTTAATGTCTCTCGCTCTCTCATGTTTCAGGCAGATTTGCCTATCAAGTTTTGGGGCGAAAGTGTACTAGCTGCGGCACATGTGATCAACAGGACGCCGTCAAGTATACTTCATGGAAAGACCCCTTACGAATGTCTCTATGGTAAGGCCCCATCGTACACTGACCTAAAGACATTTGGCTGTCTGTGCTTTGCTCACAATCTGCAGAGACACAAAGACAAGTTTGGAACACGGAGCAGGAAGTGTGTGTTCGTAGGATACCCGTTTGGGAAAAGAGGTTGGAGACTATACGACTTGGAGAGTAAAAAGTTCTTCACGTCACGAGATGTTGTGTTTCACGAGTCTGAGTTTCCATTTCAGAACGACCCGAGTGGGACAAACGCTACAGTCTCACAAAGTGTGCAACCTGCACTTGAAGCTGAAGAAGCAGAGCCGCATGTTGACTTGAGGGGGAGTGATGTCACCAAGCTCCCATTAACACTTGACAAACACACAGAGACTGCAATGGTTCCAGTAACAGAGGCAACAAGCGTAACTGAAACTGAAAAGCAGCCTGAAGTGGACTCAGAATCTGAGACTGTTGCACATGTTGATGAGACTGCAACGATGACAGAAACAGTGGAGGAACTTGGAAGAGGTCATAGGGTTGCACAGCCCTCGGTCAGATTGAAAGATTACGTGACGTACAATGCACAATGTCACACCGATAAACACTGCTCTCGTTCGTCTCCTACTCCACCGGTGTCCTCCGAAACGCGTCCAGGTAAGGTCTCGTCGTACCCTATCTCTGCATATGTGACTGATGCCATTTTCTCGGACAAGCACCGTGCGTTTCTTGCAGCTGTAAGCGCAGATAAAATACCACGAAACTTCAAGGAAGCAATGCTAAGTCCTGAGTTCAGAGATGCAATGGGAACAGAAGTTGGGGCTCTAGAAGATCAAAGAACGTGGGATGTCACAGACTTGCCTAAAGGCAAGAAGGCTCTTGGGTGTGCGTGGCTTTACAAGTACAAGTACAATGCCGACGGCACAAAGGAGCGACCCAAAGCAAGACTAGTAGTACAAGGAAACAGACAAGTAGAGGGAGTGGATTATGAGGAGACATTTGCACCGGTCGCGAAGCTCACGACGGTGAGAACATTGTTAGAAGTAGCAGTAGCAAGAAATTGGGAAGTACATCAGATGGATGTGCAGAACGCCTTCTTGCACGGAGATCTACATGAAGAGGTGTATATGAAGATGCCTCCTGGGTTCAGTGCTAGTGATCCAAACAAGGTGTGTAAACTGAGGAAGTCATTGTACGGCTTGAAACAAGCTCCGAGATGTTGGTTCGCGAAGCTGACGAGTGCACTAAAAAAGGCTGGTTTCAAGCAATCATATTCAGATTACTCACTATTTACATACATTAGAGGAGGAGAGAGTGTGCGTGTGCTGATCTATGTTGACGACTTGATAATCACAGGAAGCAACTTGGGTATAGTAACAAAATTCAAGGAGCATCTGAGCAAGTGCTTCAAGATGAAGGATCTTGGAAGAACAAAATATTTCTTGGGTATAGAGATCGCAAGAGGTGCAGAGGGTATGTTCTTGTCACAACGAAAATATGTTTTAGACATAGTAAACGAAGCAGGTCTGCTCGGGTGTAAGCCAGTCTCGACCCCTATGGAACAGAACCATCACTTGCTTTCCGCTGAGGGACCGTTTTGTACAGACCCTGTTCGATTTCGAAGGTATGTGGGTCGGCTGGTGTACCTCACAATCACCAGGCCGGAACTCTGTTACGCAGTTCATGTGCTGTCTCAGGTTATGCACAAACCAAGAGAAGTGCACTGGGATGCGATTGTACGAGTGTTGCGCTATCTTAAAGGCAGTCCAGGACAAGGGATAATGCTGAAGGCAACGAGTGATCTTCGAGTTCGTAGTTTTTGCGATGCCGATTGGGCCTCATGCCCAAAGACACGACGTTCACTGTCCTCTTACATTGTGCTGTTGGGAAGCTCTCCTGTCTCGTGGAAGACTAAAAAACAGGACACGGTGTCGCACTCTTCAGCTGAGGCAGAATACAGATCGATGGCTGCAGCCTTGCGTGAGTTGAAGTGGCTGAAGAGACTTCTTGGTGATTTAGGAGTCACACATACACAACCTATGGAACTGTTCTGCGATAGTAAGTCTGCATTGTACATTGCTCAGAACCCGGTGTTTCATGAAAGAACGAAACATATAGAGGCAGACTGCCATAGCGTACGAGATGCAGTACAGGATCGTCTTATAGTCACGCGACACGTCCGTACTACAGAGCAGCTGGCTGATATAATGACCAAGGCGCTGGGGAGTTCACAGTTTCATTATCTTCTCAACAAGTTGGGTGTTCGAAACTTACACGCTCCAACTTGAGGGGGAGTGTAGAGAATGGTTAAGTCCGGTCCGGTTTAGTAAGTCGTTGAAGTGCTGAAGTGATAAGGATCAAGGTGGTTGGAGTATATCTTTGTCGATTGTGATAAGGACTTAGAAGATATTATGCTTGAGAATATACTTGTAAAACAGAACGTATATATATGTGTATCATGAGATGTGAATAGATCAACAAGTTCATACAAACAATCTCTCTTAGTTTACAATAATGTTGCACATGTAATTACAAAAATAGATGTATGAAAGGAGTTTTCAACTACTTATATGTTCTTGAAAACAAATATAAAATTTTCTGTACGTTTGGAAGGTATTCTCTCCTCGACAAAAAATGCTAGCATAAACATATTTGTAAAATTTGGAGATCTCTCAAAAAAAATCTCACCGTATTTATGTTAAGTTACTCAAAATGGAAAATAAAATTACTATATCCTAGGTTGTACAAAACTAAACTCATTTTAGTCGAAACATATTTGTCAAATTTGGACATCTCTCTAAAAAAATCTCACCATATTTATGTTAAGTTACTCAAAATGGAAAATAAAATTACTATATCCTGCGTTGTACAAAACCAAACTAATTTTAGTCGATATTGAGGTCAAGTGTTTAAAAATTAATAATCTATGCTATATTTATTTTTATATATTATAATGATAACCATTTTTGTATTTTCTTACAAATGTATATCTATAATTTTAGTCTAAAACTTGATGCTTCTTTCATGGCGTTTCCATGTTGCTCATTGTCAACATCGCTTTCTGGTAGAAGACTAGATTATGAAGCCCTTGCCTACTTGTTTGTGCTATTTCACTATAGGTGGAGCTGGTTATCAATATAGCTGATAACCTTTTCGTTGGATCTCAAGGAGTTTGGTTGATTTGGGGTTTGGTACTACTGCCTCTGCTGGTTTTAATCGATAGGTTATGTGTGTTTATTCTGGTTTTAGTCTTTTGTTTCATGTTGTTCGTTGTAATTGTGGTTCCCTGTGTCTAAGGCTTTTTTTCCGGGAAATTGTGATTTCGCTGGCCTAGTTTCCGGTGACATCTCTATAGTCAGCCGGCTTAGTGTCCCAAAATTGTATCTCTCATCAAATGTATTCTCTTAACTAGATTTTGATCTGCGCAATCGCGTGGATATATATTTTCAGTTTTATATAAATATATATGTTTATTTTGTATTTTAAATGGTATACATTTTTAACATTAATTATATATCTAAATATTTGTATAATATTTCAAATATAATAATCTTATAGTTCATGTTATAATTAATCAATTGGTTAAAACTGTCGTATATATTTGTCGCCTTTTATTATATACTTATCTTATTTTTTTAGTATTTATTTATAGAACAAATTAATATATGCATTAGACAACATATTCAAAATTAATTTGTATCAAATTAATGCTCATTTTGATCTACCGACCTTCAAAACAGAATTTCCTATTCACAATAATTTTTACGTTTATTCATTTTAGATAATATATTATTATATATACAAAAATCTAAGATATATCAGTTTTTATACATGTATTATATAGTTTGCGAATATTAAATTGTTATGTCATCATATTATACTTTTAGCATAGATATTTATATTTATGAAAATAAAATTTATAAATTTATCAACTTAATATAACTTTTTCATATTTAGTTCAATATAATAATTTTATTTTAACTTGAATTATTACTATAAAATAGACAAAAATAAGATTATTTTTTTATTTTTTTTTTATTTTATAAATGATAGCTGAATATATATATATATATATATATATAAATATATATATATATATTAATGTATAATAACAGTTCATTGCTAATTACGAAATTAGTTGAAATATTTACATAAACTTTTTAAAAATTAAGATATTATTAAAATATATTTTTCAACAGATTTGTTAAATAAATATTTATATTTAAAATGAAAAGATATCATGAGTAAAATAAAATATCTTATATTATTTAATGAAATACAAGTTAATTTTTATACATGTATTATATAGTTTGCTAATGTTAACCCGTTTTACCAACATATTATATTTTGAACAAAAATACTTTAAAAAGTAAAAAAAATTAACAATTTAATATAATTTATCATATTTACCTCGATATAATAATTTTCTCTTACAATGATTATAAATTAGATTAAATAAGATTAAATTTATATTTTTTAATTTTATAAAATATTTTAATGTATAATAATATTTCCTAACTAATTTCGAAATTAGTGAAAATGTTTACATATAATGTTTGAAAATTAAGAACTTGTTAAAATCTTTTAAAAAGATTTGTTAGAATTTTAAAAATATATATTTGTATTTAAAATAAAAAGATATCAAAAGATATTATGATTAAAGTAATTAGAATATTATATATATTATTAGTCTTAATAAAATATATTTAATAAAAAATAAAGGATGGTCCAAATTAAAAAAATCACACATGAAAGAAATCACGACTTATGTTTTAATATATAAGATATCTCATATTATTAGATTTATTGAAATACATATTCATTTTTATACATGTAATATATAGTTTGCTAATGTTAACCCGTTTTACCAACGTATTATATTTTGAACAAAAATACTTAAGAAAATAAAATAACAAAATTTAACAATTTAATATAATTTATCATATTTACCTCGATATTATAATTTTCTCTTACAATGCTTGATTATGATTATAAAATAGATAAAAGAATATTAAATTTATATTTTTAATTTTATAAAATATATTAATGTATAATAATATTTCTTAACTAATTTCGAAATTAATGAAAATGTTTACATATAATGTTTGAAAATTAAGATCTTGTTAAAATCTTTTAAAAAGATTTGTTAGAATTTTTAAAATATATATTTGTATTTAAAATGAAAAGATATCAAAAGATATTATGATTAAAGTATTTAGAAGATTATATATTATTTATCTTAATAAAATACATTTAATGAAAAATAAAAGATGGTCCAAATTAAAAAAATCACACATGAAAGAAGTCATAACTTCTGTTTTAATATATAAGATATCAAATCTTCACTGTTAAAAGAAAAAGATTTGTTCATTTGTCTTCTTTCATATTTATTCTAAGCATGGAAGCGCTCGTTAGCCTTTTTAATCAGACAGAGAATCAAGGGATGAGAGCTTCACGCGCTCGTCCCTCGGTATCTCACCTTCTCTTTGCCGATGATAACCTTTTGTTTTGTAAGGCGAAGCCCCGTGAGTGTGAAGAAATTATGAGAGTAGTCAGGAGATATGGAAAAGCATCGGGGATTTGTGAGAACCTTGCAAGTGCCATTGCACAATTTTGGTGGAGCTCAAACCTAAGAGAGGAATACATTGGGTGAAATGGGGAAAAATGTATGCACCTAGAGAGAAGGGTGGAATCGGATTTCGCATGATACACGAGTTCAACTTAGCATTATTAGAAAAACATCTTTGGCATCTAGTTCAATATCCATATTCACTAGAGGCGAGAGTTCTACGGGGGAGATATTACCGTCTGAGTTCGCCTTTGCGTATAGCCTCAGTAGATAACCCATCTTATTTGTGGAAAAGTATTGTAGCGGCGAGGAACCTTTTGCTGTTGGGTATCAAAAGCAAAGTACACTCAGGATATGAGATCAATGTCTGGCAAGATCCTTGGATACCATCAATACCGGCAAGACCAGCTAGGGCCACGGCCCCAGTTGTTCACCCAGGAATGACGGTTAGCAGCCTATAAACTTTGAGACGAAAGAATGGGATGACCGGATACTAGAGCAGTATGTGCAGCAAGAGGACATCCAGATGATTCGGATCATGGCCATAAGCCATACCCACCGACGTGATACGTTTTGCTGGAGTTATACCAAAAATGAACAATACATAGTTAAGTATGGGTACTGGGTTGCTACCAATATACTATCAGCAGAGGTGGAAAGAGAAATTCTAGAGCCAAGCATAACCAAACTCCAAGCCTTTGCTTGGAAAGCGAATGCACCACAAAAGATTTGCCACCTTATATGGAAATTAATATTAGGACAAGTAGCGGTTACAAAAAAATTATAAGGCGTAATATGCGATGTGATGACTACTGCCCAAGATGTGGAGAGGCTGAAGAGACTGTCACACATGCAATTTTCGAGTGTCCACGGCTCTACAAGCATGGGTGCTATCAACTGACACCGTCGAGTCCTCATATTTTACCTACCTCGAGCATTTATGCTAATATGGACTATCTTTTCTGGAGGAAGAATAATATTCAGAAACCGGAAAATGATAGAGATCCGTATCCGTGGATAATATGGTATATTTGGAAGGCCAGGAATGATAAGCTGTCCAGAGGTATAGATAGTGATCCTCTAGAGCTCGTGAGATACGCTGAAAGTGAATGTCAGACTTGGTTTGCTTCGAAGATGGACATACCTTTCTCTCTACAAACACAAAGTTTTGAAGAACCACAAGCCGTAAGCCTAAGGGATATTTGTTTGGTAGATGGCTCATGGACCTCTACAGATCATTATAGCAGAATTGGATGGGTATGGAATGATAGTCTGGGGAAAACTCAGCTTATGGAGACCACAAATTTAACAAGGCGTGAGACAGCTTTACACTCGGAATTGGAAGCACTAAAGTGGGCAATGGAAAGCTTGCTACAACATTCAACATGTCAGAACTTTATGACAGATTGCAAGGACCTGATTGCGATGTGACAAATTCACAGGCTTGGCCTAACTTCTCAACTGAGTTGGAGAATATCCAAACACTCATGATATACTTCCCGAATTTCAAGATCCGCTATATTTCAAGGACGCAAAATGGAACTGCTGATGCACTAACTAGGAATACTCGTTCTTTTTATAGGCCTCTATTTTTTATCGGTTGTTCTATGCCGGTCTGGGTTCTCAGACCACCTCAAGATTGAGTAATATAATAGCTGTTTGTTGCCAAGCAAACAAAAAAAAGAAGACTTGTAAACAGGTCTAAACATTATTTTGGGTGAGTTATACTGTTTATTTCAGATGTTATCGATAAAATAATTAATTCTATGCAAATTATGTTTATCTAAAATTCCAAAATAGAGGGAAATAATCTTGTTTTTTAGGTTCTCTACTAAGACCAGAGGTATATATAAAATGTGATTGAATAGCACTAATAGAGATAAATATTTAGTGAAAAAGGTCTTTTACGCTCAATTCAGCTAACAAGTAGTTAGTCAAGTGAAAATAATTTTTGTTATTTTTACGCTGGAAACCGTTTGAATAAAGGTAAATTTTTGATTCGTTCGACCGAGCGGATGTCATTTTTTTTTAAATCTTTGTTTGTACTAATGTTATACATGATTTGTGATGTGTGTACTAATATAACATTTTCAGAAATAATAATATGTTAATTACATCGAATAATTTTTTTTTTTTGCATTCAATAGTAAATTACATGACCGATGTTTATTGGAAATCATATAAGCAAATCCAAAATTTGTATAGTTATATTTATGTATAAAATATCTAGAAAATAATTTTTCTGACTTAAAAGTAAGAAAAATAGATAAATATGAGTTAGTATGGTATTAAAAATGATACATTAGTTATAACATTTGTAAAAAAATAAAAATATTGTAAGCAATTTATACATTGAATATTAGATTTGTATAGTTGTATTCATGGTTTTCAAAATAGAGAATGTGTATAAAATAATTGTCTCGGCCAATCATATATGTCAACTTAATTGATTTATGAGTATAATATTTAATTTTAATTGCTTCTTGGTTAATTTTCTAAATAATGTTTTTATACTAAAGATTATGAAGATACTGAATATATGGATTTAAACTTGCTTAAAAATATTTTCAAAAATATAGATTTTTTTGAAAATTTTAATTAGCTAAAATAGATAGGAATGTGATCTAAATCTTTAATAAGTATTTATTTGTAGAAGTGATAATATATATTTTAAAAATTTACCCAATTAAATAGATGTTTAATATGACATTTTTAAACACAATAATTAATAGTTTATATTGATTAATTTTATTTTGTCTAGTAAACCATCAATTGTATAATCCATACTCTGTATATCCATACAAATGGATTTTAAATTTTTTTATGGATCAAAATTTTATGATAATATGTAATAAAATAGTTGTATATATTATTTAAAATATATGGTGCTATATATTTTATATTTTCAACATTTATCATACTGAACTTACATTAGAGTATTATTTATAAGAAAATATATATAACATAATATATTTATATTATTTAAATGATTCTTTCTATAAGACTTTTATTTCTTAGTTATTACTAATAAATACTAGAAATATAATTACATCAATTTGAAAACAATATTTTCATTAATTATTTAAAGCTAAGTTTATTAATTATTTCCAAGTACACATATAAATAATAAAATAGGAAAAATAATGAATACTATAGTATTAGGTTTATTAATTATTGTTGCCATATTTTTTAGTTTGAATTCGATTTTGAAAATGCATTAGTTAAACATAAAAGATAAAGAATACTAAAAGTTAAATAAATTAATAATTTTGGTAACATATTATTGTAAATAATTATGAAAACTAAAGAGTAATTTATATTTATACTCTCTTTTTAATAGATTAGATATACACCGTTCTATTCTCTCAGCGAAAATACACTCTCACTAAAGCTAACTTTCATTTTGTTTTGTTTTTTATTTTATTTTTATTTTCTTTTTATATCAGTTACTCTATTAAATTTACTCCCATTATCTTCATTAATTTACTCTCAATCTCGTTCGTATTTACCAATCATATCAATAGTCATATCATTGTATAATATTATATATCTAATTTAAATATCATAACATTTTTGTTATATATAATGAACATAAAACTAAATGACAAACAGCATGTGACATTTGTCGTTCAGTGAGCAAGAAAACGTTTTTTGGTCAATTTGGAGATGCTAAAATATATTTATTATGATGGTTTCACATTATTCAGTTTCAATAAAGTATTCTTTATGTTGTAGTTATAAACAAAATAACTGTTTCTCTCATAATATGAATAACTAGATTAAATATATGTTTAGAGTTTTATTGGATAGTCTTTTCAGAGTAAATTAAAAAAAAAGTGGGTGAGTGACCATTCCATTCCTCCGAAGAAAGGATGTGAATGTCTTGGTGGCTAACGATTAGTGTCGAAATTCCTTCAAATAATCGTCATTGAATCAGTTCGTGTTAATTCTTTCTAGAGTAAATTATTAGAGTAAAAGGTTATTTTCAGCTCAGTTAAGCCAGGACAAAACCAATCAGAATGAAAAAAATGTTTGATGCAGAGTAACTTTTTTTTTGTTTTTTGCGAGTTTGTGGGGTAAAACTTTCTCTCTCTTTTCTATGGATATAATTTTTACTCCAGCGTTAGTTTTTCTCTTTAATTTGTCTTTTACTCATTTCCACCAAACTTTATTATTCATATTTATTCCAAATTTTACCAATCACACGCTTAGTTATTATTAAATGTTTCTACAAATACAACCAGCTATTATGGAACTCTGATGTGGTTGAAATTAATAACTTACATTCAATATAATTTATATAATCTAACTAAATAATAACATATATATATATATATATATATATCATTTTATACTATTTATTATTTGACGTTAAACTCAAATTATTTTTGCAGTTCAGTTGGACGAATACTTATCAGACTAAAACGATGGTGCTTGTGGAAACTAAACTAGATTTGTTATCATCCTATTACTTTGTATTTAATTATGATCAAACAGTAATCTTAATTTTAATATAATATGATGGTAAATGATTATGGTTTTTTTTCGTTCAATATTAAATATTTTGTCTTTATACTTAATAGGATAATACATAATTATAACATGTATATAATATATGATTTAAAATGAGAAAATCCCCTAGTCTATATTTGAGAAGTGATTTGCCACATGTTTTCTATACAATCGTTTTCACAAAAAAATTGTGATGTGCCTATTAAGATTGATGACATGTCATATAATTAAATATGACATAGACAATTACATTTAATGCTGATATTTATTTTTGGAAATCTTTTTAGAATATAGCAATAACTCATATAATTACATTTAATATTGATTTATATTTTTGGTAAACTTTGTAGAATATGTTAATAACTCATAAGTCATCACTAAAATAAATATATTCAAATATGACATTTTGAATTTCGAAATATTAAATATATTTAAATATGATATTTTGAATTTCTAAATATTATAATTTTACTTTTATAATTATAATTTTTTTGTTATCTAAAATTTTCTAAATTTTCTGAATTTAAAAAAAAAAATCATAATATCATTAGTTTCTTTTAGATATCTACAAATTATATAAATATTATTTAGTTTTAATTTTTGATAAGTATACAATTTTATATGATAGTAATTTGGTACAAGTTGATTTAATACATTTAACCAAATGAAATAAATGATTTTTATCTAAGATTTTAACTTTATATATATACATATATATTCTTAAATATAATTTAAAAAAAAAATATTTTCTCTTAATTTTATGCTTAATTAATGATATTTATATTATTATTGGTCAAAATAATAAAATATATAATATTAATAAATTACATTTTAAATATATAAAATTTAACTTTTAAAAAATTCATCACTACACATGGTGAAGGAAAACACCTGGATTAATAATTGTGACATAGTTACTAAAATTGATGACATGTCTTATAGATTAATATAACATGGAATTATATTTAATGTTAATTTATATTTTTGGTAAAAATTTTAAAATATGATAATAACTCATATATTACATTTATTGTCGATTTATATTTTTGGATTTTTTAAAAATATGATAATAACTCATAAATCATCATTAAAATAAATATATTCAATTATGGAATTTCAAATTTCGAAATATCATTTAAAAATATTTAGAAAATATATACATATTTTTAAAAAATTATAAAAATTAAATCATAAAATCAAATTTAATCGTAAAATCATTAGTTTCTTATATATATATATATATATACACATATCTACAGATTTTATAAATATTGTTTAATTTTAATTTTTGACAATTATGCAATTTTACATATTTATTTAATATATTTAATTAAAATAAATAGATAGAAAAATCTACCTAAGTTTATCATTTTAAATATATATATGCACATTCTTAAATATAATTCAAAATAAATAAAATTGTTTTATCTTAATTTTAATGTTCAGTTAAATCAAATTTATATTAAAATATTGATAAGAAAAAAAAAATTTATAATATTAATAAAAAATTAAATATATTTTATATTATCTATTAAAAAAAATTAAAAAACTTTTTTACTGCACATGGTGTAGGAAAACACCTAGTATAGATTATAAAAATATAACCATAAAATCTAATAATTATATTAATATTTTGTTCATAATGTGTGGGATCGTCCACCTACTATATCTAATTTATATATAGACAAAAACATTTTTGTGCAAATACATAGACAACGGTTATATTACTAAAAGTCACAAATGAATTATTTTTTTCACTAACAGATGATTAACTAAACCAGTCAAATAGGATACCAGATCATGGATACAAACAGACTCAAACTATATAGTATTGGATTAACTCTTCCAATCCATACTAAAAATGCACTGGAGCCATGTGTCAATATTTGATTGCTTTGCTAAAGTGAGAAAGAAACAGTAACTATCTCTTTTTTTTGAACAACAGAAACAGTAACTAGGCCTGGGCACGGATCGGATATTCGGGTTTTTGAAGGTATTTATGATTTGCTTCGAATGTTACGGATATCTGATTTTTCGATTTGCTTTGCTTCGGAAAAATACGGATATTCGGAAAAACGGATATCCGGAAAATAAATAGATATTTGCGGATATTCGCGGATACTTACGGATCTCTCATTTGTTTTGATTAATACAAATAATCTTAAAAATTTGACACAAATTTGTTTTGTAAAATATGTTTTTTACATGATATAAAAGATAAAAATTAAAAGAAGTAGTGAATCTTCATATTTTGTAAATTTTTAAACTTAGTTAAAGTTATAATAACACAAAACTTAAGAAAAAAAATTATAATTGTCATAAATATTTTCTCTTCCTTTTATATAATACTTTTATATAAGTAATAATATGAATAGAATCTATCAAATAATATATTAGAATAATAAATTATATAATTTTATACATTTAAAACTTTAAATATAATCAAAATATACATGTACTTATATATTGACGGATCGGATCGGATATTCGCTTCCCAAAATTTTAATATTTGTGATTTGCTTCGATTTTGACGGATATTGAAGTTTAGTATTTGCTTTGCTTCGAAAGCTTACGGATATTCGGAATTTTCGGATCGAATAGTAACGGATAACGAATCGAATCAAATTTAACGGATAAAATGCCCAGCCCTAACAGTAACTATCTCAAGGAAAGGAATAGCGAGCTTGTAATATACAGTCTTCTCATTTTGTCTTTTCCGTTACTCTAAAATCGATTGATTTTTATGGTCCGTCTATCAAAGAGATATTTTCTTTTTTCAACAACAAACAGAGACAACTTAAAAAAGGCTCTGAAAAAAATCAAGAAATCCTGCACTATTCACTTTCTTGATACTTTTCCCAGTAACCACCAATGTGAGAGAATTGTAGATGTATAGAACCGAAAAAGTTACAAAGAGAGAAGTAGCCAAGTTGGTCAAATATTCATTTGAATGGTTATCATCTCTGCTTAGACTTTAGGCTCAACACTTTAAAGTCGGGCTACTTCTTAGGTCAATAGTTTACACCATCTCTCTCTCCTCTTTTATTTCGGAAAAGATATACATACGTTAGGAAAAAGAAGAGGAGAAACAGATACTTCTTAAAATCAATTTTAAATGTATGGACAGTAACGTAAGAAAGGTTTGACATGTTAATAGAATAAGAAAATGTTTGACATGTTTCTCAAGTTAACATGGTCCATCATATACTATGCAGTTACCTTGTAACTTAAACGATTTATAACTAAAACATAAAACCCCAAAAAATGGAAGTAAAGTAACGACGCCGAAAATAAAAATATATAAATATTTGTCAATTTGTGGAGATGCAGGAGGAAACGATGGTCAGAGCTTGTAACTAACGCCACACTGGAGTTGAAAGTTGCAGAATTTTTTTTTTTTTTTGAAACTGAAGTTGCAGAATTTATGAAACGCGTAAAGATATTTGTTTACGCGTTGTGTTTCACCACATGCATCTCTCTACAGTTCCAAATAGGCATGGGCATATTTCCCGGATTCAAACATCCGAAGCTGTATTTCAGATATTAAAAATATCCGGTCGGATGAGGTTTTCAATTTGGTCAGGTACCGGGTCGAATACGGGTTATAACCAGGATCCATACAGGTATCCAACTAGACCCGAATTAAAACTTAGTTAAGGTAACCCTTGTAAACTACTAGTCTTAATTTATGCAAATTGTCCATGCCTACCCACACCTTAGGCAATTTATGTTTCCAAAACCCAATCTTCTCTTGATATTCATGTTAGCCGCTTCTTCTTCCCTACATAGCCGACCTTTGCGATTTCAGATGTTCTTCATCTGCATATTAAAAGAGCAGACTTGTGAAGGAGATGAATATCTGAAACAAATCTCAAGTGAGAATCTATTTTTTGTCTTTAATTATTGATTGTGTTTCTATTATGTTCTTATGATCGTTTTAGGCTAATTGATTTGCATGCATGAGTTTGTCGATTTGTGTACATGTCTTCTCGGTTTTGTTTAGTTCAGTTTTGTAACATTTGTGAGTTGTCATTGAAATTAATTTGTTTTGTTGGTTTTGTTATGCTCTTTATCAGCTCAAATCGATTTGTTTTGTAGAGTTGGGATTGAAATCATTTTTTCTAAAAACCGTGATGCTCTTTATCACTTGTTATAAATATGTTTAGCCTAAGTAAATCACAAGTACTGAAATATGTGGTACTATTCTATGGGCACCCGTGCCCACCCCTAACTACCATAGTGGGTATGAAATCAGACAATGTCATATAGCAGACAAAGCTTAGCTTTCCGAGAAAGTTCCAAGATTCAATATTTCTAGACAATGCTTTGAACACAAAAAAAAAATCACTGACAATCCTGATATTACGTTAAACACACACCAATTAACCTAATGTATACATTACCACAATCGAATGATATGTCGATATACCACTTTAGGATCGAATCCACAGAGACCAGCGTTACACTCTATCTTTACTGGATCAATATTAAGCTAAAACAATATGAGGGGTTTAAAGTTGATTGAAGCTTAGAAAGCAAGAACAATTAATCAAAAGGGTTTTTCAAAGATGATAAGCGAGTTAGCCTAAAGTGATTGAACGGTTAAATGTATGCGAGTCAAACAAATATTCAAGTTCTTTCAGTTCGAGTCTAGAACTCGGGTAGCAAAAGGAGATCAGCCCACTGTCGTGGTGCTCCTCCTTTTATCCATCGATCTCAATACCTAAACTCTCGCTTGGATTGAGATGTGATGATAAACATTAAGAACTGATTCAATCTGTTCACAAAACACCCTAATATCTACTTTTGCTGATTAGGGATGTAATGCTCATTCATAACAAGTCAACAATCTATTACACGGTTAATGAACAAGTTAAACCTAGGATCTAACATTAAGTGATTAATTCAATGAAAGCAATAAGAACAACTATGAATAAAGACAATCGATGGATACTTATCTATGTTCAGCTCGCGATCGATCTAACATCCTAACACCCTAGGCTAACAAGATCGACTACTCAGTCGTAACAAGAGAAAACAGAGAGATCAATTCTAAATAATATTGCATGTTAATAAAAGAGATAAAAAGAGGGTTCATGGGGTTCTTCTCTATGACAAGAGAGATAGCATTCACCCTTTACAAAGTAGCAAAATCGCCAAGTTACAAACTCTAGGGTCTGGTTACTTAAGCAGAAATATCATAGAATAAACATAAGAAATAGGAAAAAGAAGATATATGGAGGTTGCTAGCGGTCAAAGAGAAAATTGGGATGATTAGGGAAAATCCCGAAATAACTTGGTGGTTTTCCATAAAAATATCTGCCGCTGGAGCATGCACAAGGTTGCTCTGTTCGATTAGGAACAACATTAAACTACTATGTGTGAAAATCTTCAAATTACACTATTTTCTGCCTCTTTTGCTCCAACTGGTCCATCTCCCATCTATTGCAACTCCGGATTTGAAATGATTCAAAAAGAACTAGGAAGACTCGATAAATACTTAAAAACCAATTGAAAAATATATATACAAGATAATCAAAAACACCATTTATCAAAACCCAGTAGCGCAAACTCAACGAAGACAAAACAACACTTTATGATGCAAAATTTAACAAAATCCTCGAACAATTTTGTTGAATCTAAGTTTAGCTGACTTAAATAAAAAGAACAAAATCCGATTTTGAGTTATTTCAAATGTGTTTTATTGATCAAAAGAGAGTAAAGTTACATGTACATGAACAAGCAGGGGGGACCGAGGGAGAAACGTATCGGTCATGTGCCCCCATCTAATTTTTTATTTTCTTTAACAAATACTACAAAATCTATAGAAATGTCCGTAATACAAAATTTAAATATAGTGAAGAATTAAATAAAATTAATAAAATGGTTGGCAACTAGACACGTTTTCAAACCTAGTAAATTATTGTCGTCTCATGTTCTCTGTTGTACACCCATTAGTTTGGTCACAACTTTCTACTTCTTTGTTTACGTTTGGCAAAAAAAAAAATGATCTTGGACTTTTTTAAAGTTTGCGGATCACTCTGTTAGGTGACTCTGGTCGGTTGTGGTGGTGGGATCCGAAACTCTAACTTGTAAGATTTTTTGATATCCTTAAACAAAAATAATCCCCTAGTCTATATTTGAGAAGTGATTTGCCATGTGTCATCACCATATCAATTTTGAAAGAAAAATGATAACATAGCACACTAACATTGATGATATGGCTCGAAGAAAATTATGATATGGACATTTCCATTTATTGTTGATTTATATTTTAAGTAAATTTTTTTAAATATGATAATAATTTATAGATCATCATATAATAACAATAAATTATATAATAATAACTAAAGTTTCAAAATATTATTTAGTTATAAGTATATAATTTTTATTATTAAAACAATTCTTCAAAATACTATGCATTTAAAAAAGGTTTTTTTTAATAACATGGACATTTATATTTAATGTTGATTTGTATTTTTGGTAAGTTTTTCGAATATGGTAATAACTCATAGACAATCATTAATATAAAAATACATAATATAATAGTATAAATAGAAATATAATATTATTTTTAAAATTTCAAAATTTATATTTTATAATTATATAATTATTTTTAGTAAAACAATTCTTAAAAATTATACAGTTTTTAAATGTAATTTTCTAATCCCAATACTATTCGTATTTTTAATATCCATAAGAAGTCTACGGATTAGTTTCACTGTTTCAGAGGTTGTCCATGTACCCAGGACGAGTAACAAAAAGACGGACAGTCTAGCACGTAGTGCAAGAAATCAATCGTCTTACGTCATTCACATGGATGCGGATCCTCCAGTTTGGTTCACAGAGTCTATATGAGTCTGTAATGCTGCTGACAAAAAAAAATATCCCTAATTTTAGAAATATTATTAGTTTTATGTATTGATAATTAAATACCTAACAAAAATTTCTCTTAGAATTACAGAATTTTATTTAAATATATTTTAACCAAAAGATATACATAAAGGAAAATTTTCAAATTTGTAATTTTAAATATATACATATATTACTAAAATATACATTTAAGAAAAATATTATTTAATCTTAAATTTTACATATGATTAAATTAAGATTATGTATTATAAGTAAATAAGAAAATCAAAAATTAACAAAATTTTATTTTAAAATAAATTTAAATTTTAAAACTTTTATTTATGTGCACATGGTGCAGGAAAACACATAGTTTCTAAAATATATGTCACTCGTTTTTGTCGTTTGTTATCTCATGTAATCAATCCAAAACTATATAATCCTAGTCATTACAAGAATGAGTTCTCTAAGACAACTCAAATTATCAGGATAAAATACTCAGTTGACTCAGCTCTCAAAGTCTATTTCGGTAGTTTATATATAGTTCCTACAGACAACAACATATATTGAATTGTTCGTCGTGCTGCCCACCAACTACTTTGTTGCCGCCCAAAATCTGTAACTTCCAAATGGAACAGAAGTATATATATGTCAAAAGAAGTGTATTTGCAAAATATTTCAATAGCATAATCGTAAAGAAGTACCGGGCATATTTTGCAATATTTTAATATGTAAAATATTTTGACATTCTTTTAATTGTTTAAAATACGCGGGAATTCAATATTCCACTTAACTAGTTAACTTCACCATTGGATGACTGTATAAACAATCCTACGCATTCTAGTTACTAACCCAATACTGTATATCGGTGTTTCTTTCTCCAATGTCACTTTCTTGATAATTTGGGAGAAAACAATTAAAGTAAACGATTTATTTTTCCTCGAGAAATATCATATATCAATTAATGTTACTACAGAAAAAGTTCACATTAATAGCACATTGTTATAGTACGTTTTAATGATGATGTCGTAGATGAAGTTGAAATTTTTGTACTATATAATAGCATTAGATATATGTTATGATAGAGTAATACTTAAAATACTACTTAATTAATGTTATTTTGAAAATAAAGTGAGTGGGAAGATTTTTTTTTTTGTCAGTAGCATTACAGATTCATATTGACTATGTGAATTAAACTGGAGGATCCGCATCCATGTGAACGGCGTAAGACGATTGCTTTCTTGCATTACGTGCTAGACTATCCACCTTTTTATTATTCGTCATGGGTACATGGATAACCTCTAAAGTAGAGAAGCTATTCCGCAGACTCCTGATGTCTTCTAAATCATTTACAAAGTGAGCGGAAAGATAAAATCATTGATTCCGCCAATAATTAACAGAAAATTATAATTTAGCGCCAAATACATTATTTAAACGGGTTCAATAATACTATCAAAGACATATAATAGTATTTTTCTAACGCTAAGAAAAACCTTTTTAATCATTATATTTCAAAACACTAAAAATCTAAACCTAAACTGCATACCAAATCATAAACTCTTTTATATCTAAACACAATTTTAAATTCTAAATTACTTAGTTTTATAACTTTAACTTTATAAGTAAGTCTTAACATTTATATTTAATATTTCATTTTAACTTTTATAACCCCTAAATTAAAAATTTTAATTCCAAACCCTTTATCTAAACTCCAAACTCTATTCCACAAAACAAATATACTTAAAACCCTATAAATCTACGTAGTAAAACTAATATTTTCCAACTTAAACACGAAATCCTGACACATAAATTACGAATCTGATTTTTCAAATTTTATTCTCAAGTTTCACTCTAAATCACAAATCTCATACTCCAAACCTTATATCATAACACTACATTTAACTAATTATAAACTCCAAAACATAAATTTTATATTCTAAAACCAACCCCTAATACTATATTTCAAATCCTAAACTCTAAAACTAATTTAAACGCTATTAAATTAAATTTCTTGTATACACACTACAAGAAATGTTAACATTCTTAGCTGATGATAAATGCTATAATAGGTCTTTTATAATTTTTTACGATCTGCTATGTCATCGGCAGCCATCATAGGTATCTTTATACGATAGCCTTCAAATATAGTTATGGTTTATGTGGGATTTATTTCAAATTTAAGAATCATATCTAAATATGTTTCAAACTTTCATATTGTGGGGATTATTTTTTTATTTATATTGATTAAAAATAGGATGGAGATGAAACATGGTATAAAATTATTGCTATATGATATTTCTCATGGAATATAGGTCGTTTGCCATAAAATTATATATTTTAAAATATTCTGTACTTCAAATATTTAGAATTAAATGTGGGAGGGGGGGGGGGGGGGGGGGTTTGTTTGTTTTGGATTTTGTTTTAAATTTTGGATTTGTGACATTGTGGTCTACCAATTTTTAATGTGTTATAATTCGGTTTAATTTTATTATAATTAATTATATTTTCAAGAATTTTCTTAGGATAATACTAAATGTTTTTATCATAAATATAGCACAAAATATTAAAATGACCAAAATATTTTATTAAAGAGGTAATAAAATATTTATACTTTTATGGTTAACTAATTTATATTTTGGTTTAGATTTAAAAGGTGGGTTTTTGGGGGATGTTGTTTAGGATTTGGTTTCTAAAAAGTATTTATATTTTAAATATAGTCTCAAAATATAATTTGTATTTTGAAATAAAATTTCTAAAGAAAAATTATATTTGATAAAAATTAAAAATTGTAGAGTAAAAATGTACTTTTCAAAATTAAATAAAATTTATTTTATGTTTATTATTTATGTTAATATTTATTTATATTTATATATCTATAAAATGAAGGTAGAATGATCTTTTCCTTTTAAATAAAATTTCTTTTGGTTATTTTTCTTCTTGTATACTAATTTAGTCAAAAAAAAACATTTTAAGGTTTTTTATGGAATTTGCCCTATATTTTATTTGGTAAACACTAAATCTAATTTAGTTATAGTTTATGTAGGATTGAGTTTCAGCAAGTGCGACTACCCCAGAGACCTAAAATATTTGCAATACAAATTCTTTTTCATCTTTATATTAAAGTTTCATTTTTTTGATAAACAAAATTTAGATAAAAATACAATTTTTGCTAAATTTAATTTTATATATTCAAAAGTTATGTTTATCGTAAAGAAATTATAGAAATAGTAAAACACTTTAAATAATTACATAAAAAATAATTTTCAACTCTTTTTTTGGCCAAAGTTCCCAAAAATTTGTTGAGCCAGCCCTTACAAAAACACTCATCAAATTGTATTTATCTGCACTTTCACCTTGTCCAATGTGTAGATACCGAACCTTCCTTCAGCAAATAATCTTCAAAAAGAAAGTAACCCCTAGAGTAGTCTTGCGGCTACAATGTCGAATTCCAAACAAAATACATAACTCTCAAGTTTTATCACCGCCAAACAACATTTGTGTTCAACTGTCACACATATTGTAGATTTTTACGTGTAACTCTATTTTGAACCGTCTAAGAGCAGTTTCCGCGTCTAAGAGAAAGCAATAGTCCATATCCACTAAAAATACTCATCGACAAGAAAATCCATCACAGCAGCATCAGCATAAAAAATTAGTAGATTTCGAATGTGATTGTATAGCATGTTTACAGTAAATAAAGTAGAGTAGACAAAAAAAAGGTAGAGTAAATTTTTTTTCAGTTCAGTTATTCTATTTCTCACCAATCAAGTGAAAAATGTTTTCAATTTATTTACTCCAACAAGTAATAAATGTAGAGTAAAATTCTCTCTTATTTAAACAAAATAAAAACTTAACTATCAGTTTCACATTTTTATATTTTTTTTTATTTTCCATCTTCATTTTACCACATTTTTACTCCAATAAATACCAATCATAGTCTTTGATGACTAGCTTGTGGATCTCCGATTTGCCTCTTCACCGTACGTGGACCTTACTGCCTTGGGGAATAGGGAGGTGTGCTTACCTTGACTACAATTTCTGTCGGTAAAATTTGCATTATGTGAAAGAAGAATGAAAAATAAGTTTTTCTTGGACCGATGAAAATGCCAAAAATCAAAAAAGAATTTTCTAAATGAAAAAATGATTTGTTTTAGAAAAAAAGATGGCATATATTTTCGAAATATATAAATATGCTGAAGACATTTTTCAGTTTTCGTTCTCTAAACAATTCTTAGATGATAACATATTCAAAAGCTTAAAGCAACAATTATTTTAGTACAATTACTAAGATTTTATTAACAGAATACATAGCTCTCAAACTTTATCACCGCCAGATAACATTTTTGTTCCACTGTCACACATATCGTAGATTACCACGCATAACTCTATTTTCAACCGCCTATGAGCTGTTTCCGCGTCTAAGAGAAAGCAATAGTCTCTATCCACCAAAAATACTCATCGACAAGAAAATCCATTAAAGCAGCATTGGCTCAATATATTAGATTTTGAATGTGATTGTATAGCATGTTTAGAGTAAACATTTTTTTCAGTTCAGTTACTCCATTTTCTATCAATCAAATAGAAAATGTTTTCAGTTTATTTACTCAAACAAGTAATAAATGTAGAGTAAATTTTTCTCTCCCTTAGACAAAAGAAAAACTTAAATCTCAGTTTCATCTTTTTTATATTTTTTTCATTTTCCATCTTTATTTTAACATTTTTTACTCTAATAAATACCAATTAAAGTCTTCGATGATTAGTTTGCGCATCTCCGATTTGCCACCATGGACCTTATTGCCTTGGGGAATAGGGAGGTGTGCTCATCTTGACTATAATTTATGTCAATAAAATTTGTATTATGTGAAAGAAGAATGGAAAAGAAGTTTTTCAGACCGATGAAAAAATGTCAAAAATCAAATACGAATTTTCTAATCGAAAAAATGATTTGTTTTAGAAAATAAAGATGGCATATATTTTAGAAATTTATAAATATGCTGAACACACTTTTCAGTTTTCGTTCTCTAAACAATCCTTAGATAATAACATATTCAAAAACTAAAAGCAACAATTACTTTAGTACAATTACTAAGATTTTATAAGGGAATTTATAAGAGAATTTAAGAGATTGAAATATGACACATTGTGAGATCAGCTGTGTGACAAAACGAAGACGACAGAGATATGTAATAAATATATATTTACTTCTTTTTTTCAAATTTCTAGGTGTCAGGATTCACATAATGATCCATCACAATACAAAGGCAAAAGAAAGCCCCATCAGTACTGTGAGACTCTGCTGATGCTGCAACAAGATTTGTCTGTTTTGCCATCATCATCACCACTTCAAACTAAGTATTTTTGCACTAGTTTTTCAAAAGACTAAAGTTCCTGCTATTTAATTTTCTTTTTCTTTCTTATGACAAAAGTAAACCTAATCGCAAATCTTCTCCCTCTGTTCCTTGATTGAAGTCAGACTATCCGTTGATCTCTCCGACATTGATGAATCGCTTGACATTCTTGAAAACAAATACGAATCTACAAAAAAAAAAAAACAATAGCAAATATTTTTAATTAGCAAATTTTCATAATTAACCTTTACCTAAATGAAATCATCCATATACAAAACTCATAGTAGTATACCTTCAGAAGACGAAGTACTGAGTTTCTCTTGTGAGGAAGATTCACTAGTAGATCGGGATAACATAGAAGATTCTGAAATAAAAAGAGATAACCCATTAAAATTCACGAAAAAAACTCAAATAAAATCAATGAAAATACAGAGGAAAAGACTGTTCTTGCATACCTCTCGACCCGTGAAACGATTTCTTGCAATGGAGAATGGCACTTTGAATCCCATCTTGTTGAACCTGTAAAGACTCGTCGAGCCTCTTCGCCGGAGACATGGCTCCGACAGCCGCAGACGCCGACCGGCTCTTCCCAAGTTGTCTCCTCGTACTTCGAGTAATATTACTCCTCTGTTTCTCTCTCACCGCCGGTGAAGACGCCGGGGAAGTGGACACACTGTTGACGCTCTGTTTCTTCGTTGTTTTGTTGTACAGTGGCTTAATGAGATCAAAGAATCTCTTTGAAGAGGAAGAAACAGAGTCTTCACCCTTCGTTGTTGTCTCGTCTTCGAATCTGAACCTTACGTTGAGGCTTCTGCTGCTGGGTTCTTTCTTCTTGAAGGAGAAAGCACGAAGCTTTTGACTGGGTTTCAGGAGAGTGATCGGAGATTGAGGTTTCGAGGTGGTTTCGACGAAAGGAAGGACTTTGCTTTTGGAAACAGAGGAAGTGTTCTGTTTTTCTTCTCTGTTTTCTTCATGGGTTTTGTTTTTCTTTAAGGAGTAATCTGAGAGAGAGATCTCGAGCTCGAAGAAGGAATCATCTTCTTCGCAGAGGTCAACTTCGGAGTCTCCCAATGCGGTGGAGGGTTCGACGGCGGATTCTGAGATTCTGATTTCACGGCGGGGTTTATTGCCGTTGGTGTTATTGGTTAGCCAGAATTTCACAAAGCTAAGAGCATCCATTTAGAGAGAGAGATAGAGAGCTAGAGGGGAGAGAGAGAGAGAGAGAGTAAAGGAGAGGTTGGCTTTGTCAACGGGAATGGCTATAGCTAAGTGAGTTTTTAAAGGAAGAAGAAAGAGAAGTTGAGCTTTTCGAAATGTGTTTTTTAATCTTTTTATTTATTTTTGTAAAGGAAGATAAAAAGATAAATGAAAATAGCATTTGAGAAGAAAAAGAATTAAAACAACTGATTATTGTTTGTATTATTATTTTTAGTTGGCTTTCTCGCTACTTTTTATTACCGCTCCTCTCTCTTTTTTTCTTTTGTTTTTCTCTTTTTTACTTTTGCTTTTCTTTTTTCTTTCACGCCACGGCTAAACATTTGTTCCATCTATTGTCTTCATTTATTTATTGATAAACTGATTTTTAGTAAGATAATAACAATACTTAACATCTCAAACGAAATAATCGTATTTGGAAAGAAAAGGAAATGAAACAAATACAAAGAGCCTACAATATTATAGCATGGACAAAAAATACATTAACTATTATATAAAATGATAGCAAAATGAAACCAAACCGAATTCATTTCTTCTTCAAGAGTGAAACAAGCCTCAATCATGTTCTGTCTCAAGGTCCTTGGATGGTGAATGCCTAGATTGTGACTCTAGGCATTCATATTCAACTCATGAAAAAGCAGGCGGTAGAAAATACAATGGCGTATTTGGATAGTCGTATTGTAGAGATACAGGACAAGATAACATAAATATTGTTGGACCATGTGAAGGAATAGTCAACAGTTTTATCAAATTTTCGATTAATGTCAAAACCTCCAAATATATATAGCAATAAATGAATCGATCAAAAAAATATATATCAATAAATATGAAAACATAATAACATGTTTTGCGCAGGCAGGCAGAACAAAGAACACGGATATTCAAATAAAATGACAAAAAGAAATGTTTATTCCACAGAAAATGAAGAAGAGTTCAGATCTGTGACGTTCTGACTATTGTGTTTAAAGATAAGCCTCGTGTTCTTTCCATGACAAAAGTAATTTTGGCCCATTTACATTGTTCAATTTTCCTTTTGTCTCTACTTTGAAAGAATAAGTTGTTTATTGTGTAGGTGTTTATACATTTTTTTTTGGTGTTTATACTATGTATTCCAAAGGTTTCTAACCTCAAAAGCTTTGACTTGAAAGCTGTTTCTTTCGTGAATTTCAAAAATATTTTCGACCTTCTTTCACTTTAAAGTTTAAAGAACAGCTTGCTTTGTACCTTTTTTTTTGTTAACACTTTGTTTCCTAACTTTAACACAAATGAGAATCAAAAACACTGGCTTTTAGTAATAAGTTATTTGTTAGCCTAACTATGTTTAGTGCTTTAGCTTTCCCCAGCTTTGTTGGTTTCAATGCACCAACGTACGTATGAACTAACGAACCAAAACAATTTAATTTCGTTCGTTTCACTAGATTGCTTTTTGTTAATATAAGTCTACAAATAAACGCAATACTTTTCTTGAAATTGGTTTAGTATTGGCTGTATAACACTTAAACTGTTGACCAAAAAAAAAAACACTTAAACTATACGATAGTTGGTGATAAAAAAGAAAGCACAAGGAAGGATAGCATTGAGCTATACCAACAAAGTGCTTATACCTAAAAATGACATAGAATATAACACAAGATAAGATACGTGAATAACTAAATCCACGTAATTGTCATGGAATGTGTCATGCATGTGTGTATGCATCAACACATCTAATATCATTGTTTGTTAGGTGTTGAACGAATTCTTATATAAGAAATTGAAAGGTGATGATGAAAATAAACTAAATTAGCATAAAGAGAAGTAAAAGATATAATTCAGTGTTAGGTATTAGCTTACAAAAAAACTGTGCTTCATAAAAATGAAAACGCAATGTTAATGGTTTCCACGACTATCATTACGTTATTTATAGTATGTACATAATGAGCATTGCGTAGAATTGCATTAATTTTACCCACTAGCTTACTCAACTTATTTTTCTTTTAAACTAACTCAACTTGTAATTATTAAAATTTTAAAATGTACAATTGATTAGAATGACCAGAGGGGGTGAATGAAATGTTTATGTTTCTTATTTTCTCTGTATCTGCGTTCTATACATTAAAACTGGTAATTTTTATTTCGAATTACCATTAATTAGGTAATTTTCCTGTGCTGACTTATATCATATTTTACTTTTTAAATTATTTTATAGATTAAATATATATATATGATTATTTAGATAGTATTATCTTATTATTTGAGTTAGATATGTGATTTGCATATTAATATTTGGTTGGTTCAAAATAGATTAGAGTTGTGATTAATTTTATTAGTTAAATTATTTTGGTTTATTATCATATTTGTAAATTATTTTAGCGACATAGAATTATTTTGTATAATGTTTTTTTGCGAAATAAATAAGAAAAAAAAATATCAGAGCTACAAAAATACGAGCATAGCAATAATCTTATAAAAGCTCACTAACATGTATAAATTCTACATAACAAATCAACTAAAATAATTGGCTAATAATTTATTATTATTTATTTATAACTTTTGAGTCATTCTCGAATTTATATGTATAAAATAAATAAATTATTACCAAAAAGAATGTACTGGCAATATTCTCTTTCGAGGAAATTAGATTTTCATACTAATGGCTAGTCTTTCACAAAAAGAATATTAATGGCTAGTAAAAGTTTAGCTAAATGTTTATAAGTAAGTATATTATAAATATAGTATAGTGGTTACTTGACAAAAGAAAATTTATACTCTAAACGATTTTTTGTGGTATGAAATGTAGGCAAGAAATCTTTTGATATGAACATTTCGATGGGTCTTGCGATTTGTTGAGAGAGATAATTGTTGGGTAAAGTGTGATTGGTCTATGCCACTCCTTTTTTTGTTAAGTTTGACAATTATAATATATTGTTTCGATGGGTTTATGAAAGGTTGAGAGATATAATCCTTTGCTGCAATCTGATTGATCATAAATATAGATAATTAAAATTAATTTAAAAAGTAGCATAAATAAGTTGGAAAATTAAAGGCATTCGGTTTCAATAGTATAGATACTGTAGTTTATCCATTAAAATATTCACTAGAGTTGGACTCGTCCGACCGGACGGGTATTTATTTTCATTTTTTATATAAATAAATATTATTTAATTGTTTATCAGTTCATAGTTTTAAATATTTACATATTTCTAAATTTTTATAAACACAACAGTCGAATAGTTTATGTGCTGTAAAAATAGTATCCTGTGTTTGTTATTAAACTTTTGAAAAATTAATATTGACCTATTGATAGTTTGAATAATATTTCTTGCAACATGAAATTATTTGCCAAATGTAAAAAGAATTTAAATATTTTGATCAAATATGGATAATATGGTAAGATTTAGATACGTTAGAAAAATATGTTTGGTTATAAACATTAAACATTGATTTACAAATAATTCAAATATATTTAAATTTCAGTATTAACTTTTGTTGAAAATAATTAATAGCAACCAAAATAGTTAAACATATACTTTAAAAATTCTTGAAAAATATATAATCTTAGGTGAGATATAATTATATTAAAATAATATTGAGTTACAAATATTTCATCTTGTTCTATAAGTAGTTTAAAATATTTAAAATCTTAGCATATATAGATTTTATTATTCAAAATAATTAATGGTAAGTTAATCATATATTTTAGGAATATTCAAAATATTGTTTAATGTCGAATTTAACTTGAATTTCGTTCAAAATAATTAATCGTAATATTATCCAATTTTAATATTGTTAAAATAAATTTTAAATATGAATATTCCTTAAAATCAGCTAATTTATTTTAGGAAATATATTAAATACGAAATTAAGTTAAATTGATTTAGGAAACTGTTTAATAAATAGAAAAAGACAATAATTCCTTAAATATATGTTCATTTAATGGTTCACTAGATTTTCATCCGCACTTTTAAAGCGCGGAAATAATTTTAGTTTAAAAAAAGTTATTTGTCTAATAAAGTTTGGGAATAATTTTGGTTTAGAAAAAAAAATTTTGTTTGACATGTTTTGTATAGATTTGGATTTATTTTGAATGATTAAAATATGAAGTGACTTTAATAAAATGAAGTAATATATTCCTGAAACCAGTCTCTTACTTGATACAAAATAAAACAAACATAAAAAAATTTTAAAGACAACAACCAAACCGTAGGAAAAAAAACAAATCATAGGAGATCGAAAGTTTTGATATAGACTCACCACATTTTGTGAAGGTTCAGTTCAATATTTTCAATTTATTTTCATTTTTTGCGCTTCTATATACTTTTTTACTTTTTGACATACATGATTTTGTATTGTTTATGAAACATATATTTTAATAGTAAACAAAAAATGATATATTATAAGGGAAATAGTGTGTACTAATATTAGTTTGTAGCATAAAAATATTAAAAGTCAAAAATAATTTAATAGCTACCTTATTTTAGAGATGTCCTTGTTATAATAGTTTTAGAAATATAAATCTAGAGAAATAAATAGAAGAATTTATATGATTATTTGAAAAATTGAATGAGTTTATATTTGTTAGATCGTCAATCTAGGAAAGACTGCACAATTCCTATTTTTATTTTTTTAGTAAAATTTATTTTCATTTAACTTTTTATTTTTAATGGAATAACCTATCAAATATTTTATTTGAGTAGAAATTAAATGATATATATCAAATCTTGTATGTGTTAAATTTTACGTTGAACTTTACTATTAGTGCATGGCCACATTTAATAATAAATACATGTTTCAAACTTGTATATCCACGTTTTTAGATAAGAAGTTAATGAAATATCAGTTTTGAAAATATATTACAATATATGGAGTTTAATGGATAGGTTAAAAATAATTAAAATAACTAACCTTAAAAATAGGAATGGCATTCTTGTTAATTCTTTGAAATATAAAGGGGATGTCAAAATAAAAACTGCTGTTTTAATTGTATTGATTTAATTACTTCAGTGGCATGCTATTATCAATAACACTGAAAATTAAGGGGTAATCTATATCTGTACTTCTATTTTAATAATAAAGATATTAACAGATTCGGCCCAAGACTCTCATTAGCCTACAAGCCCAACAAGCAGGCAAGCAAGAGGTGTTTGCTGTTCTGCCTCTTACTGGAATACTAACTCAGAATACGAATGAGTAAAAAGAGTTTACACACAGACATGATAATTTGGCAAAGCTACGAAACTACTGTAGCGTAGGATAAGCCCATAGTCCACGAACGGCCGCCTCATCCTCCGAATCACTTTCATCAGACGAACTCGTTGTCCCCAGTAAATAATTAACAACCTGTGAAGAAACAAGACCCCCAAAAGCACATAGATAAACTTGCCCTACAAGAACCACGAGAAACATTTCTTGAAGGAAGAAAAAAGCTTGCTTATACCTGGTGAGTTAACATGAGGTCGAGTGGCTTCTTGCCTGATTTCAACCGACACTGTTTCTTCGGACATCTCAAGTTGTCGTGCCAAACAATGGAGTCACAGTAACTGCAGTACCCCCGACCAGATCTTAACATCTTTGATGAATTTGACACTGCAAGGCACATTATGCTTTACAAACTGTACATAGAGAAAGAGGTTTTTCTGAAAGAGAATATAAAACCCTTACAGATATATTCGTTCTTAAAGGCTTCTCTCCAGTCAATACCGGGATGAATATGAATAAATACTTTGTGATTGAAGTGAAGATCAAAAAGTGATCGCCAGATAGAGCCTTCACACGTTGCTTGGTTCCATGAGCTACAAACATGACATATAAGTAAAAAAAAAACAAGAAAAAGACTCGACAATGTGGAAATATACTATAGGAGGAAGTAGTAGTAGTACCGAGAGACTTGAGATGAGGAGAGTAAGGAAGATACATCAAGGAAACTGAAGATGTGAACAAGGATATCTTGTGGAAGTGAAGGCATATCTGGGGGAAATAGAGGTATTATCTTAGTCTCAGGGAAACAATTAAAGTGGAGATTTCCGGAAAGATAACTAGAAAAACATACCTATATGTTCCTCATGGCTCTTGCTGCGTCTCTTAAGTGCTACTTTTGCCTGCTTAAATTCTACAACGGCTAAGTTCTTCTTCTGTTTTGGAAATGCTGATTCCACGCTCTTAACGAGATGGTTAGCGGCTGAAACTGCAGCTGATGTGTTCATGCTAAATAAGAATAATAAAAATATACAGAAAATGTTAGAAGTATTGGTTCAAAAAAGGATTTGAGGAGATGAAAGATAGATTTGATGAAAGAGCGAGATAAACTAAGAATCTACGAAATTTTTGATATAAGAATAAGGTGCTCTTGATGAGTATTCTCAATGTCACTCACACTAAGAGTGTTACAACTTCCTTTACGTTTACATTAGCAACCTATCGTATTTATATTCAAGAAAATATAACATTTTTAACACTTTTAACAAAAATTCTTTCTCAAATTGAGATAAAAAATGCGAAATTCGAACGCAAATGCAAAGAATCAGGGTAAGCCATTTGAAGTACCATTCCCAAACACACACTAGTCTCAATCCTCTGCTTAGTGATTGGCTGCAAGAATCTATGAAAGTTCCCAACTTTGGTTTGATTTTCCAACAAAACACATAGAGAGGAATTATAAGACTGAATCATCTGCTGCTTTTTCAGGACAAACCAAAGTTGCTCAAGTGTTTTGTGTTTATTATGTTTTATAAAGACACAGCATTCAACCCTTTTTCAAAAAACAAAAAACATGTTTTTTTGCAAATTAATAAGCAAATAATCTAAGCTAATCTCATCGATCCAATTACCATTAGACTACTACATCCTCTACTTGAGGGTTGGCTGAAAGTTCCAAACTTTGGTATATACTTGCTCGATTTTGAATTTTTTTTTTTCATAAACACATTAGGGGAGAGCATCGTAGAGCCTTAAATACCCGCAACAATTGAGATGGAAACATACCCAAATCATCAATGAGTTCAAATTTCAAAACTTACTGGGGAAGAAGACGAAAAGCGGAGAGAGAATCTCGAAAGATGAAAGCTTTGAGGTCTTTGGGAAATTGAGAGAAACCGAGATCTATAATGGAGCTCAGTTCATTGCAAGCAAATGGGTAGAGATGATTATTCGAGAGGGCTTCTGCTACCTTTAGATTTTGGTATCTCCCCGTATATTTTTCTTGAATCATCATCCTCTGGGAGTTTGGTTTGATCATCTATCTGAGCAGAGTTTCCGTTTCCGCATTTATCTTCTCTTTCCCTCTTTTCTCACAATTTGGTTTATCAAACAGGAACCGGTTGTTGATCAAAAAAAAAAAAAACAGGAACCGGTTGAGTATAGTTTTGGTTTTGGATCAATATCTAAATCTTGCCTCGTAAAAAAATTATATATATATATATATATATATTATTTGAAAAATAAATTTGTTCCATAATTTTAGGATGAATATTAATTTTAGTAATACTATTGTTTAAAATTCTCTACTAATTAATTTATATTTATATTTATATTTATATTTATTATATTATTATTCCAAAAATAAATTTGTTTATGTGTCACATTCTTCACAATTTTAAGAATAACTATAGGAAATTTTCAACTTTAATAATACTATTGTTTTTGATCAAAAAAAAAATACTATTGTTTACAACTATGTATTAACTAACTAGAAATTTTTTTAGATATCTATTTTTAGTTTATTTTCACAAAATAGTCTTCCAAAGAGAAAAATGATTAAAAGAAATTTTATTAAAAAGTAAATATACATTTATAACTCTTAGGTTAACTAATTTAAGACTTATGGTTTAGAGTTAAAGTTTTAGGAATGTGTTCAAATATTTAAAATAAAAAAAAAATTTAAATTTTAAAACAAAAAAATATTATTTTGGTCTTTTTATTTTTTGAGAACTATTTTTGTGACAAAAACTTAAAAATGACTATTTGAGAAAATTGCTCTTAATTAATTTATATTTATAATTATCATGAAATTTAAAATAATTAATAATTATATAAACAGATTTAATAAATTCTAACGATAATATTATACTTAGATTTATCTGATATTCAATTTATATTATTAATTTTTCATAATTTAAAGGTGAGTTATTAGTTTTAATAATACAATTGTTTAAAATATATCATTATAATAATTATTAATTCAAATAGTACAAAATATATTATTCTTTCACGCATTCATAATATTTAATAATACATTAAACAATAAAATTCTTTATATATACAAAGTTTTTCATCAAAACAGAAATACTTTGTATCACATAAAGATAAATTTGAAAACACTTATGTACATATATAAACCTATATTAATATATATAGAAACATTTATCTTCTTAAAAAATTTATGATGTAAGATTATTATTTAGATAGCATAATATAAACTACTTTTATATTATAAAAATTATTAAATCACTGAAATTCGTTTTTGACAATATTTTAATTAATTTAATTATTCATTAAGGAAAATAAAGACTTTATAACGAACTATAAACTATTTTAGATAATGATAGTTACCACATTATTAAAATTATTTTTTATATATGGTTAATTATATACAAAAAATTAATTATTCACTAAGGGTAGTCTAAACTTATGTAATAAAAAATATAATATAAATATATATGTAATATTTTAATAATACTAAATTATAGTGTATAAGTTTGGCTATGATATTGTCTTTAACATATTTTAATTATTTTCAAGATAATGATAAGTTATTAGTTAAATCACTAAATTATTTATCAATTAATATTAATAACTAAGCATAAGTGTATAACTCTCGCTATGATATTGTATTGAACATATTTTAATTATTTTCAAGATAATGATAAATTATTAGTTAAATTACTAAAATTATTTATTAATTAATATTAATAATTATAAAATATGATTAAACCTATAATTATGAAGAGAATGACAAATAAATAAATTCATTTCTCAAATAATAGTATAGAAGATATATAGATTGTTTTATATCTTACTTTTTAACTTTTATAATAGAAATAATTATTTTAAGATAACAATGCAATATATAAGAATTATCTTATTTAAAAATAATTAATATTATTAATATAAATTCCTTTAAACTATATAATAAATTCACAAATAATAGTAAATATATATATATATAAATGGTTCTTTATCTTAGTTTTTTTTAATTTTTATAACATAAATAATTATTTTAAGATGACAACACAATATAAAAGAATTATAAATTGTTCTTTATCTTATTCTTTTAACTTTTATTACATATATAATTATTTTAAAATAACAACACAATATATAAAAATTATCTTATTTTTAAAAACAATTACTCTGATTAATATAAATTCATTTTAATTATATATACAAATTCATTAAAGGTGATATCAATATTAACCATTCTAACTTTTAACGTGAGAGTTCTGTTGCAAAAAATCACTTCACAAATAATAGTATAGATTAATTAATATTAATAACTAAGCATAAGTGTATAAGTTTGGCTATGATATTGTCTTTATCATATTTTAATTATTTTCAAAATAATGATAAATTATCAGTTAAATCATTAAAATTATTTATAATTAATATTAATAATTAAGCATAAAATATAGGGATAATTTGCAGAATACCGTGTTTAGGATTTGAAATTTGAAAATGCATTTTCTATTTTACTTTTTTGAAAAAATAAACTTCTTTAATTATGAAATGACTTGTTTACCCAAGATATTTCAGTAATTAATATATTAATTCGAAATTAATATATAAATTCGTAATTAATAAAAATGATATCATTAAAAATTATTTTGTTTAAGATAAACATGTGTGTTGAGATAAATATGTTATTTTATCATTTAAATTTTATAATAACAAAGATAAATATTTGAATTATGATTTCTTTTGATTTTATCATGAAGTTTATACATATTTCCCTTTATTTTATTTTCTTCAACTTATATAAACAAGAAAGTAGTTACGTTGTTAAGAAAAAACAAGTTAGGTTTGTCACTTTATCGCTACAAATTTTCATCTTCTTTGAAATTGTTATCTATCTGAACCAAATAAGTTATAATATTTTGTGTTCACATATGTGTATATTTTTGATGTTTACCGTTCCCATAAGAGCAATTGTTTTTGATGTTTACCATTCTCATAAGACCAATTATTGATGTGTCGTGTATGTGTAGTTTTGTGCAACATTTTACAAAAAAAATGGAAGGATTCATTAGGGAACGGCACACGAATATTCTCATAGATTGAACCTTTGAATATGAAAAAGAAAATTACAGTGATTATTATGCATCGGTTTGTTCTTTTTTTTTATGTGTGATGAGAATCCTATAAATTTGTTTAAGCCAATGATTTGATTCATATATCTTACAACTTTTTTATTTATGTTATTTATACATAGATGGAGTACAAGATTCAAAAGGGAAGTAACAGAAAAAGAAAGGTAGAGGAAAAACAAACACATACCAACAGTTTAAAGTAACAAAAAACAAATGGTGTTGCTTGCATTGAAGTCTTATTGAAAGTTACTTTCATGCGTATATGAAAGAGTTGAAAGAGATTGTGAACAATGGATTCACAAAGCTTAGTTCTGAAATTTCTAGCCTAAAAGCTAAGTTCAATCATGTCGACAAAAATTTTGAAAGTTTTTAAAAAGTACGCAAAGATATATTAAAGGGATACTAACGATTAAAATGGATAATTGTAGATTCTGTAATGATTTTTTTTTAATTCAATTTTTAAACAATGTATCCGAATTAGAGAAATATTAAGAATGAGCAATTATGTAAATTTATATGTATATAAGTGTATTTTTCCAAAAACTTAAATAAAGATGTAATTTTCAAATTATTTTCTTATTGGAGTGTATTTCTCCATCCCTAAAGTATAACTAAACATATAATTACAAAGAACATGAAAAATAAGCAAATTCACTTCTCAAATAATAGTATATAAGATATATAGATTGTTTTATATCTTCATTTTAACTTTTATAATAGAAATAATTATTTTAAGATAACAACACAATATATAAGAATTATCTTATTTAAAAAATAATAATATTATTAATATTAATTCGTTTTAAACTATATAATAAATTCAAAATAATAGTAAAGATATATATAAATTGTTCTTTATCTTAGTTTTTAAACTTTTATAACATAAATAATTATTTTAAGATAAACACAATAAATAAGAATTATAAATTGTTCTTTATCTTACTCTTTTAAATTTTATAACATAAATAATTATTTTAAGATAACTACACGATATATAAGAATTATCTTATTTTTAAAAACAATTAGTCTGATTAATATAAATTCATTTTAATTATATATACAAATTCATTAAGGTGATATCGATATTAACCACTCTAACTTTTAACGTGAGAATTCCATTGCGAAAAATAATTTCGCAAATTATAGTATATATTAACTAATATTATAATTAAGCATAAAATATGACTAAACTTATAATTATGAGAGCATGACAAATAAGCAAATTCAGTTTTCAAATAATAGTATAGAAGATATATAGATTGTTTTATATCTTAATTTTTAACTTTTATAATACAAATAATTATTTTAAGATGACAAGACAATATATAAGAATTATCTTATTTTAAAATAATTAATATTATTAATATAATTTCGTTTTAAATATATAATAGGCCCATGAGCGGAACAAGCCGAAGCAAGAGACATTTGCTGTTTTTTTCTTCTATACTGAGTTACAACTCTGAATATGAATATGCATACGGGTTAAAAAGTTCACACACAGAAAGGAATCCTCTTATTTATTAAAGTTTTTTTTTTGCTCAGCCCTTACCATGTCATATTGGGTTAAGCTGTGAAACTATAGCATAGGAAACCTTTCTGTGTGTTTCTTAGGATTAGCCCATAGTCCAGGAACGGCCTCATCGTCCGAATCACTTTCGACCGAGTCACTTTCAACCGAGCTACTTTCCACTGAACCACTTTCGGCCGAATCACTTTCATCAGACGAACTAGTTATCCCCAATAAATAGTTAACAACCTGGTACGAAACAAAAACACCAAAGGCATATACATAACTGCCTAAAAGTAACAAAGTCCACGCGAAACATTTCTTGAAGGAGAAAAATGCTTTATACCTGACGAGTTAACATGGGGTCGAGTTGCTCCTTGCCTGATTCAAACTGACATTGTTTCTTCGGACATCTAAAGTTGTCATGCCAAACAACGGTGTCACAGTAACTGCAGTATCCGCGACCAGATCTTAACATATTTGATGAATTATAAACTGCAAGTTTACGCAAAGCAAATGCATAATTTACGAATTTAAAGCAGTATATATACGCAAGAAAGAAGATAAAACTATGTACAAAAAGAAGCCCGTACCAATGCATTCGTTCTTAAAGGCTTCTCTCCAGTCAAAACCGGGATGAATATGGACTTCGTGACTGAAGTGCAGATCAAAAAGTGATCGCCACAGAGAGCCTTCATGCGTTGCTAGGTTCCATGAACTATACAAACATAACATACAAGTAAAAAGCAAGAAAATGACTCTGCAGTGTGCAAATATACTACAGGAGAAAGTAGTAATACCGAGAGACTTGAGATGAGGAAAGTAAGGATGATACATCAAGGAGACTGAAGATGTGAACAAGGATATCTTGTGGAAGTGAAGGTGTGACTGAAAAACAAAAAGAGATTATGACCCTTCCTAATTAGAATTAAACCCATTACCCCTTAAGATCCATACTAGGTAATCCAACAATTTTAGCCACTAAGCAAACTTGAGATTCACAGAAAGATAGCTAGAAAACATACTTATATGTTCGTCATGGCTCTTAGTGCGTCTCTTAAGTGCTACTTTTGCCTGCTTAAATTGTACAAGGGCTACGTTCTTCTTCTGTTTTGGAAATGCTGATTCCACGCTCTTCAGGAGAAGGTTAGCGGCTGAAATAGCAGCTGATGTGTTCATGCTAAATGAAACAAAGAAACTGTTAGATGTATTAGCCTTGATAGGCTTGAAAAGATTAAATATATAAATAAGGTGCTCTTGATGCGTATCACTCACATTAAAGGTAGAAAACTTGCATTTACGTTTACATAAAAAAGCTCTCGTATTTATATATTCAAGAAAGAAGAACATTTATCATCTTGAACAAAAAAAAAATGCAAAAGAATCAGTGAAGCCATTCGAAGAACCAATCCCCAACACACAATAGTCTTAATCCTCTGCTTAATGATTGCCTTGCTAGAATCAGAAAAAGTTCACAACTTTGGTTTGATTTTCAGGATTTTTCTAACAAAGTTTGAATCAACTTGCAACGCAAAGCAAAGTTGTATTTCAAGAAAGAGAAAACCTTCTACCCCTTTTAAAACAGAAACATGTCTTTTTGCAAATTGTATATGCAAAAAGAACCAAATAATCTAAAAGCTAATATCAACGATCCAATTACCATTAGACTCATTAATCCTCTACTTGAGGGTTGACTGAAGGTTCCTAACTTTGGTTATTTACTTGCTCGACTATGAAACCTTTTTTCATAAACAGAAGCACAGGCCATGAGAAAACATACCTAAATCATCAATAAAGAAAAACTTACTCGGGAAGCAGACGAAAAGCGGAGAGACAATCTCGGAAGATGAAGACTTTTACATCTTTGGGCAATCGAGAGTAACCAAGATCTATCATGGAGCTCAGTTCATTGCAAGCAAAAGGGTAGAGATGATGATCCGAGAGGCCATCTCCTACCATTAGGTTTTGGTATCTCATCATATTCATATTATGTATATGCCGTTGACTCCTCGTCTCCTCTAGGTTTTGATCTATCCGAGTTTCTGTTTGTGTGCGCTATTACTTTTTCTGTTTTCTCCTACAACAACTCAATGTTGAAAAATGGACATTTGTTTAGGAAATATTTTCAGTGCCAAAAAAAAAAAGAAAAAGTTTAGGAAATATTTCTTTTTCTACTTTTTTTTTACTTCAAAGTCAAGAAAGCAAAGAATGTTAAATCAATCCAAAATTTGTGTTTCTTCCATAATTCTTTTCTACCCTTTATTCTTTAATTGTGTTTAATTATTTCTAATTCTTTTTATAACATTTGCCTGTACTATATATCTATATATAATAGCAAACCCAAGATGATGTAATCATTTTTTTATAGAAAAATAAAATTTAAATCTAACGGTTGAGTTTAGCAACAATTTGTAATCCAACGGACAAGATCAACCCTCATCTATAAGATCTTACGTCATCAATCTATTTCAATAAAAGACGCAACTGTTCTACATCCGCCTCTTTGCAAAGGACATCTCATGTGCTTTCTTTCGGATTCAACCGACGCGTCTCAACAATTACACTTTTTGGAGTCGACTCTTTAATAAATCTATATATGGAAGTTTCAGATTTCTTATCTTTACATATTCCATCATCGTTCCTCAGTTTTCGAAATTTGCGAATTGCCCTCCCATTCAGTTCACCATCATCATCGTTTTTCTTTGGTACATGCATCTGAAACTGCAATTTTCCTCTCACACAGTTGAGAGCCTCCGACTGTACGTTTTATGAGAGCCTGATTTTATGATATTACAAATAAAATCATAATCTCTTCCTAACATAACGTACTCTTTGTTAATGTAGATTATGTGCTTTGAGTTCAGAGTGATTGAATTTTTTTTTGTTGCGAGTTCTCTCCATCAAAAAGAATCTCTGTAAAAACAGATTAAGAAAGAGGCAGAGAAAGGCAGGTTCGGTCTTCTGCTATCTTTTGCAAAAGTCATGAGTGCAAGCGTTCTTTCAGAGCTTCATGAAAAAGGTTCTTTTTTTCATAATCTCTTGGGAGATTTCATTCATTATAGCATCTGATCCAGTTGGTTGTCATTCTCGAAAAGCAGTACACTAATCTTCTCGCTCACTTGGGACAAATCACCATCGTTCCCGGAGAGAGAAGAGCCAGGACAATCAGATTTCGAGCACAACAGTTTAACAAATCTTGCTTCAAGACTTTCAATAAAATATTAATCAATAGACGCATCTATCACCAAAAGCTTGAGACTCCAAAACCTGATACTCGAATTCACCCACTTCACTGTATGCTAATATGTTGGAACATGTTAAATAAATTGGAACTCTTCCAGCCTCATGCGTAGGAGCCACACACTGAAGAGTACCATTAGCTATAACATCTGCTGGAACTTCTGTTTGCCCAAACATGCAAGAACCTATATTTTTTTGCAAAAAAATCTAGCACAGACCTATCTATTGATTCCCCAAAAGGACAACGAAATTACTAGTGTTACCTTCATTTAACAACCCACATAACTCCAGCTTAGAGCAAAGTCAATAATGCTAAAGACATGTTCCTTTGATAGGGAAGGACTCATAACATATACATACAACCATATAACGTTTGCAAGTATCGTCAAATGGTAATTACTAGAACTTATGCTTCCATTGTACCAAAAAAATGAGCACAAAACTGTACTACGTGACGTTGGATATGAGAAGCATGCGGGAGTGCATGGAAGGTTTAAGGAGAGTCTCTTAACAAAAATAAGAGATGTCTTAGCTTTTAATTATTAAAATTAAGAAACGTTTCTTAGAACATGATTAACCATGGGGTTTTAAGGTGAGGTTTTTAACGGAATAAAAGAAACCGTTTTTAACTTTTATATCAGCTAATAGACCTTTTTTAAGAGATCGACATTAATCATGGTCTTAGGTGCTATGCATACTCATTACATACAAATATATATATATATATATATATATATATATATATATATATATATATATACTTTAAAAGCATTTCATGCCATATTTGTTTTATTAAAAGTCTTGAAATTTATTTGTTTATATATTATTATTTGATTTAATTCGATATTTTAACGTAAATAGTATTCCGTTTTCGTGAGGTTTATTAGATAGTTAAAGAAAATTAAATATGGAAAATTGGTCATTTTGGAGAATATATATTATTTTGAAGTTTGAATTAATTATTTCAACAAATAAGTAAACCATTGAAATTGTTTGTCTATATGAACATTTATAGTTGTTTATATGAATCATTGCAACTATTCAGATATATATTCGTAACTGTTTAAGTGTTTCATTGTAATTTTTGATGGTTAACCATTGAATATTTGGTGATCAACCACTCTAACCGAATTAAACATTGGAAACTTTAAAACTTTTTTTTTTTTTTTTAAGTTTTAGAAACTTTAAAACTTAACTACTACAACTTTTTATATACAAATATATCTAAGAATGAGATGCAACTTCAGTGAAAACAAACAAATGAAAAAAAAATCAATAATTCAATATCATAAAATATATTTAGAGAAATATATATAAATATTGGATATTTATTTGTTTATATGGTATTTTAATAATAACAGGAACCTTTGGTCAATCTCATTTTCAAAATTTCTTTGTGTAATCCAAAATTTGACAAGCATTGAAATACTTCTTTTCTAAAAAATGTATTTAGACACGATTTGTTCATTATCAAAATTTATGGTTCATAACAAGCAATGATTACTCATTCCGTTAATATGTTTTGGGAGGGACTTATGTCACCACAAATAGAGACAAATAGAGACTAAGGCACCACCTTTACCTTAGCGAGTCATACAAACCTTAAGTATTAATTAATTATATAAAATGTCCCACAGTTGTGAAGATATTTGTATGATGGTTGATAGTAAATTTCATAGTTACAGTTCAAAAAACAAAATCATATTTATATTATAGATGCATTTATATATGTTATTAAAAGAGATAAAGAGTGAAAATATATTGAAATAAGCATTATTTTGAGATACACCTAACTTGTTGTGTTTTTTTCTTTCATTTTTCATTAATACAAATCTTTAAAATTATGTAATTTATATTGGGAACATCTTACTAAAGACAGGGAATCCAACAGAATACAATATACTTTTTTTAAGTTTAGTCATCAATTTTATAATAAAGTTATCGTTTATTTACAAACACTGCATTAAAAATATTTTCTTTTCATTTAGGGCTTAGTAATTTTTCATTCTATAATCTATTAATTTTAGCCTAAAGTTCAGAAATATTTTAAATATATATATATATTAAATATGTTCATTTTATGTATCATTATTTTTCATTCCAAACATTTATATATAATCATCTTTTATAAAAATATATTTTTAATTTAGTATGATTCTCCCCCGCGGACCCGCGGGGGTTTCCAATCCTAGTATATATAAAAAAAATTAGAATTCCGGTTGAAAGGGTCCGATCAGTTAACCAAGTTAACCAATGATGATGTCATCAATGTTCGGTTGTATTTTCAAAACACTGAGTATAGCTATCAATATCTTTGTATGTAAAGATTTCTATAACCAAATCGTTTGCAACATTTTACCAACAAAACTAATTAGAAATAATCAGAAAGAACAAATTAAGATCGATTTCAATGATTCTATCTAAACTTGCTTGCAAAATTTCTATTAACTAATGTTTTATAACATCAATATTAATAATTTTGTCTCATGAAGTGGGGAACAAACATTTTATTTCCCAAATATTTGATTCGGAAATTGGGAACGAAATAATCAACAGTTGATTGATGGACGGAAAAATAATGGTTTCCTTTAATTTTTTAATCATTGAATATCGGAATCATAATTTTGTGCATTCAATAATTAGTTGGAGAATAAATATGAGCATATAATACTTGAATATTTAATTTGCCAATTGAAAATACTTGAAGAATTAAAAGGAGCAATCTAATTGTATTCCTAATTTTATTTTGAAGTAAATCTTCAATCCTAATTTTATTTTGAATTAAAAAATATAGAAGAATTTTACTTATTCAATTTTTTCTTCAAAATGGAGTTAAGCTTTATTCTGACTCTACTCCATTTAAAATTAAAAATGAAGTGATGAATAAAAGAATTGATTAAATTACTCAAGTTTTGAAATATTTTTTTTTACTCTAGTTTAGAGTTGTAAATGGAGTACTGTTACAATAGATTTTACATTCTTTTGAAACACCAATTAGATTTTACTATAAAATTTCTTATTTTTTTAAATTTAAATCTTATTTTATAGTAAAATTTATTAGTGTTTGATAAAGTAAAATCTATTATAACAATACTCTATTTTATCAGGAATAAAATTAGGGTTGAAAATTTACTTCAAAATAAAATTAGGATTGAAAATTAGGAATAGAATCAGATTGCTCTTTTTGATTTCTCGATATTTATAATCAGCAAATTAAATACTCAGGTATTATATGCACACATATATTCCTCAACTAGTTTTTGAATGCGCAAAATTATGATTCAGATATTCAACCGTCAAAAAAGTAACAGAAACAGTTACATCATTTAACTGTTGACTATTTCGTTTCCAGTTTCGCATAGTTGTGAGTAGTATTTGAGTATTAAAACTGCCGATTTCAAATACTTGAGAAACAAAATGCTCATTTTCTTTTAAGGAGCTAGCCAATTACATATGCATCCCTAAAACTTCATTGTCATATGAATTTTGATTGGAGATATTTCATAACAAAACATAATCTTAAAAGGAACCTAAACCTTTTTTTCTGACGACAGTAAACTACTATAACTTTTGATATACGCAAACTTAAATCAATTTCTAGTTTAACAATTCCGAATTAAAAGACTTAGCTTTCAGAAAGATCAATAAAGACTTAAGGAAAAGTCAAAAAGAGAAAGAAAAAAAGACTAAGCAGCCAATGAAAGTTGACTACATAAATTAACGACAAACAAAGACCAAGCAGGGATTCTTTGAATAGGTGAAGCATGTCATTCCAAAAGTACCAGATAATTGATTTGATGACAAATAAAAGTGTTGCCTGGACAGAGACACCTGACGCATTTTCGGGATAATCACAGTTTTGCAGAAAAGAAAATTTAGTAGAACTAATAATGGGAGCTAGGAATGTTTCCCTATTATATGCTGAATCCGAAGCATTGATATGGGCATGGAATGTGCATATTTTTTAATATCAAGAGACAAGAGAAGGTGTTCACGATTAATTGTGTTGAACTAGTGAAGGTGTCTACACCTAACAAAATGAAATGTTTTCTCGTACCATCATCTCGACAAATTTCGATGATGTAACTTATTTACTAATTTCATTATCTGACAATCAGACATATTTCAAAAACAATGAATTCAAATTAGATGAACAAATTGGTACACGGTACATGCAGTTTCTATCAGTTATGATCTATGTCGATTTCCCCCCCCGTTGAATTACTTAACTAACCGGTTTAAGTAGATTTGTTGTTGACAAAGAAAAACAAAGACCAAGGCCAAGCAGGCAAATATTTATATAAACACGCTTACTACATAAATTAACTACACATTGACAATGACATAAATATGAAGATAGAAAATAAAGAATCACGGTTTAGACGAAAATTCTAAAAAAAAAGATGATCTAAAAATAGAATAACCTAGCAAGTGAAAAAACCTATTTGTTTTGTTTTTGATTTGCCAAAGACCAAACCGATCGGTTTGAAATCGTGTGCAGCAAGAAACATACATTCACAATTTTATGGCTTTGCATTTTTTTCAGAGGAAGTAAGTGAGCGGTTCCTTTTTCCTTGAGCCTCCTTCTCCATACAAATCATTCCATTGCTTCAGCTCATTCATTCCAGATCCTTCTGTTGCAAAACTAGCCGCCACCTGCAAAAACACAACATATCTCTTTAGGTAGGTTTATTTTTCCTTGTCTTTTCTTGTCAAAAAGAGATAAGATGCTCTACCTGGTTTTTAGCTTTCCTCATGTCTTCCATGTTCAAAGGTCTCAAAATAATCTCTTTCTCCTCCGAAGCTTCTTCTTCTTTTTCTTTTGATTCTTCCGCGCTTTTTCCTGCTTCTTCTTTCTTCTTCCTCTCCTAAAGCCACCAAATCATTTTCAGAATATACTGACAAATTAAATTGATAAAGAGTGCAAGAGAGAGACTATTTTCACTCTTAATACCTGATCTTTCAATCTTTCCTGTTGAATGAGCTCTCTAACAGGTCTATACGCAGCTGTAATGCATAAGTTCTGTTGCAAAAATATTAAACAAACAGTCAGCTTCACTGATGTTACACAAAAATAGTTTTGACTTCTGGTTAGAGATGAAAAAAACCTTGAGATCACTTCCACTGTAACCTTCTGTCATCTGTCCAAGCTCATGGAAATCAAGATCATCTGTCTTCTCTTTGGACAACAATGTTCTCAAGATCTTCTCTCTGCTCTCAATAGAAGGAAGTCCCACCATTATTCTATTATTTTCCAACACAAAACAAAAATTAATTAGTCACAACTAAAAACTGTAAATAAGTTTTTTTTTTTGTATTTGACCAAAGTTTGCTATAGTACCTTCTCTCAAACCTCCTAATGATAGCTTCATCAAGATCAAAGGGTCTGTTTGTAGCTGCAAGAACAAGAATCCTTTCACCAGGCTTCGTCATAAGCCCATCCCAATGCGTCATAAACTCATTCTTGATCTTCCTCATTGCCTCATGCTCTCCAACTCTTGTTCTTTGCCCCAACATACTATCCACTTCATCCACAAATATAATCGTTGGAGATACTTTGGCTGCTAATGTAAACAAAGCTCTCACGTTCTTCTCGTCTTCTCCAAACCATTTAGAAGTGATCGTAGACATGGAGACATTGATGAAACTAGCTCCAGCTTCATTTGCAATAGCCTTTGCTAGCATTGTTTTGCCAGTGCCAGGGGGTCCAAACAGAAGGATTCCTCTGCATGGCTTGAGAAGACCTCCTTTGAAGAGATCAGGTCTTCTAAGCGGAAGCATTACAAGCTCTTGAAGTGAATCTTTTGTTTCGTCTAAAGCACCAATGTCTGCAAACGTCACACCGAATCTCATCTGCTGGTATGACCTCCGGTCTTATACGCTTCTCAAACTCATTGTCAGGAACAACCTCAGGTGCTTTTGGAGGCAATGGATTGTTGTCATTCTTGTTTGAAGGAAGTGATTTTTCCAGCTCGTTTTTGTTTTCAAGAGAAGATGATTCAGGTTTTGACTCGCTCTTTGAACATACTTCTCCTCCTTTCCGCTTAGGAGTCAGTGTTAGTGTCTAGCTCAAACGATCTGCTTCCACCTTCTTGGAATATACTCAGTCCATGAGACAAGCTTTTGGAAGATATGACAAGCTTTCCGTTTCTGTACTCAGGTTCTTTGGTGTGTATCAAATGATAAGAGATGGCAGACACCACAATCTCCTCAATGTGGTTGCTCAAACACATTGTATCAGCGTGGCATACGGAAGATAAGTCATCGCATTGGATATCATTAGCAGCAAGAACCTCTGCGATGTGGTTCTTGTTGTCTCGAAACTGAATCATCTTCATGTCATCTTCTAAACGATTCTTCCAGCTCAAGAGCTGAGATTCATCCTCCGGTGGTCTGATTTCGATGTTGTAAGGAAACAGAGCGGAGACACCTTCGCTTACTTCTTGGCAAACATCTTCAGGTTCTAATATACCCTTGAGCCAAGAATCAAGACAGGACCAGAGATCTTGTTCAAGAGAATCTGGAACAACTTGTAGAATCTTTCTGATTCAAGAAGCTTCTCAACGTCCCTGAGGTATATTATTAGCGGATTTGTTTTTGATACAGAGACCATAACCTGCAAGAGAAAGAAGACAATTGTGGAACAATCCATTAAAACTACTTGGAATACTTGTGAGAAGGTTTGTTTTTTTTTTTAATACCTTGTAAAGTGATTGCAAGAAAAGTTTCTCATCGAAGCATAGATTTGATTTAAGATCATTTCCACTGGTGTCTCGACGCAATGCTCCTAATGTATTACAAGAACGCTCAACTCTTTAGCTCATGTTTGCAGTAATACAATAAAGAGTAGTGACTGTTTGGTTTCTTTTTTACCTCTTGGTTCAACTTCGCGTTGAGAGAGCATAGAGAAGGAACCCATCAAACTCGACATTTTGTCTAATGTTAACTCAGAGATAGACCTCTTGTGAAGCTATAAACCAACACAGAGAAAAAGAAACAGAGTCATTACTCTGAAATAATCAGTCATTACTCTGATAGGACTTTGAAGTAGCTTACAGGTTCTCTCGTGGTGCATCCGTATTTACTTTGTAACTGTTTCCAAAGAATAGGATAGAGAAAGCTTATGAGCTACTTATTTTTTTTTACTTGTGAGAAACACTTGCAAAAAACTATATGCATTGATTGATTGATATACCTTAATGGAGAGATCAGTTATATCTAACAGCAATAGCTTTGATTCACAGTAATGAGACAAAGCTTTTGCAAGCCTTTGCTGATAGAACTCCGCAGGACCTGAAAGTAGAATGGCTTTACTTGCAGGTGCAAGATTCCGAGTGTGCTTTGAGATTTCTAACTCTTTTAGATGAACGTAAGCTGCACTTTTCAACAACTCTCGAGTTCTCTCGCTGCCATTACACAACAAAACAGTCTTGTATTAGTTATACTGCCTTCATCTTATCAGGTATTATAATAGATATTCATGTCTACTTAAATGCATGATTTAGAAGTTAGAACTAAACTTTCATGGTTTTTGTTTTCACATGGATGATGCACTTTTACACTTCAGAATGTACTCAAAACTCATCACATTTCTAGAAACTATGCAAGAACTTGAAATATTATCACAGACAAGATTCAATAGTATGGAGAAGTGAATCCAAAAACAGTGTTAGAACAAAAAAGCTATTAACTAAATTAGTCGAATCACATGTAAGAATCTTTCTATTTCTTTGGCTGTCTCTATCTGTCTTCATTTGCCAAATCATCCACATGCTTGTTGTGCAACTAACCTACCCCACTTTCCATCATTTTTTCTCTCCCTTTCTAAATATTTTCTTAAAGAAAAAGGAAAGCAAAATTTTAATTCACAGAATTTTCCATCTCTATCATTCTTTTTTTTTTTGAAAAATAATCTCTATCATTCTTTGAACCTAGATACCCAGAAATTCTTAGATCCTTTCACTACCAATAAAGAGATGTTAAATCAAATCTTTAGGAAAATCAATATATGAAAGAGATTACAAGTCTAGAAAAATGATTCACCAATATTACTCTAAGTAAGTTTTAATATAACATTATTCAGTGTGAAAAAATAACAAAATTACTAAATTCGTAATGAAAAAAGAAATCAAACAAGATATAATATTTTGACATTTCTTTTACATAACCAAGATACAATATTTTTATGACATTCTAAATTATAAATTCTTAATAAAAAAAACAACCAAAAATATCCAAAAAAATTCTTTTACATAACCGAGATATAATATTTTGACAGCTGGAAGATGTAAATTACAAACAACTTGCCAAGTTGGCATCTTTCAAACACACTCTTATCTAAAAATCCATAGATCTGAAAACCCATAACAAAGCATTGATCTTTGATTGAGCTCAAGGTTAGCTGTTTCGTGCCATAGTGACTAGATTTTTCCTTTTTAAACATAATTAATACTAAACACAAAGAACAGAAAAAGAGACCTTTGGTATCAAGTTACCTTAAGAAATACGGAAACTCATCGAAGGTGACAGTACTCTCTTTCCCATCAACGATCTGTCTCAGCAACTCTTGCTCCACCTGTTGTCCAGGTGAGTCCATCCTCTACAGAGCTTGACCCGTTTGCCCATCTACCCAAACTTTGACCCGATGCGAGCCCTATCCCTAATCCAACACCAACACCTAAAGCTGACAAGAGTACGTTCTTTTGCTCCATTCTTCTCACGTTTCAGAACAAAACTCTCTTTGCTAAATCACACAGTCTAGGAGGGTTTCAAAGGTTGGATCTTTTGTCTCAAGAATGAAGAGTTTTTTTTTTTTGGTTTTGAGCTAAAAAAAAAGAGTTTAGGTGAACGACAGAGAGGAAGAAGATGGGTTTGACGGGGTGTTGGGGAAGACGGATCCCTATTTATAGCGACGTTTGGGTTAGTGTTGTAGACGTTAAGCCTTTCCCGGGAAAAAGCAAACTCAGATGCAAACATTTTTGATAAATATATATTAAAATGTAATAATGTAATAATCAGACAAATTACCTTTTATTTAGTCAATTTATCTGTCAGTGGAACTACAAATTACAATAAAATAATATTTACCGGATATTTCTGTAATCTTTTTTCATGTGTTTTTCTTGAACTTAACTTTTTTTCTCTTTCAAAATTCTCCTTTTTGGTCGGTTTTCCATTCTCTTCAAAAGTAAATAAAGTTATACTAGTTTGGTAGGGCTTAACCATTCAACCTGCTACTCCCGGTTATTTATTTCTGACTAAAATTCTTAGCTCATTTTGTAACTAGAAAATATACAGTATATGGACGTTGTACATAATACGTGGTCCAAGCATGAGAAAAATGTGGACATAATTCTGTGGTGAACTAAAGTGATGCATGTGCGAAAGTTTCTAGTACCAAATGAGTTTTCGTTATATAAAAATAAAATTATGCAAACCTGCTCAAAGTAGACAAGAAGACTTTGAACCAAGAGACTCTTTTTTCAACACTTCTATTTCAATCAAAGCTTTTCTTATAATTCTGAGTTAAACAGGACCAGCAACAAACACACAAAAGAAAAGATATCAGTACGCCCTAATAACCATACATGTGGATAATAGTAAATGCAAAGCAGGATCGTGAAATTGTGAAGTAGAGTTTCTAATTGAACCAAGAGACTAATCGAATCTAAAATTTTGAAATGAACAAAAACAAATTCTGTACATCAATAGTTTCTAAGTTAATCACACACATTGGTTGATGCCATTCTTCTCAACAAATACACTATATTTTGTTCATGCACATGTGTATACACGTGCCTCATCAAATGTGAACGATCAGAATGCAACTTACAAGTTTGGGTGGATGATGTCTTGCATTATACTTTTTCACTCATTTTTCATAACATTTAGGCTCATTTAAATTACATTTAGTAGTATATTAGATTTGTGTGCTTTTAATTAGGTTATGGAACATTTTTATCAGTTTGAAACACATTAAACCATAAAATTGAAATATCAACATGGATGAAGATAGCTTAACGATACTTTTTGAAATTCATCTTTTGATTACGACATAAGAAATTTAAGTTATCTTTCTAATGGAGGCGATTTCAAATTGTTTAAATCTGTAATGAAATAGTTATGAACAAATAAGTGGATACATATTAGTTATACTGTAAAGAAGGAATTAATTGCTGCGGTTAACCACTGCATATTGGTATAATCATATAGACCTCGGTTTCAAAGCAAGAAAAAGGGGAAGACGAGGATCACAACCCGGCCAACCACAAAGAGCTGAGCTTGGCTACGTTTTGATGACATGGAACCACTACTGGCAATCGCTGCAGGTAAACATACCAGTGGTATGCGCCGAAAAACAGTTTTTACCCATATTTATCCTGAATGGACTCGAGTTTTCTGGTTGAAATGGTTTGTTTTTAGGGTATATAAATAGGTATTTTAAAGGAAAGTAAACCTAAGTTACTTAAGAATAAGATTTCCCTTAGTTTATGTTTGATTTTGAATCTTGAACTCTTGTGAAAGTTACCTTTGTTTAAGGATTTCTTTAGTTTATCTTGTTTATCTATATATCTAATCTTTTATCATACATTAATCTATAACAAGCTTAGGTGTTTTCATGGAGATTAATGAATAGATTCTTTAGAGTTTTTGGGTTTAGTAGATTAGAGTGATTTATCCTTGATTACTGATGTTTTATGCTTAATCTATAATATCCTTACTTGAATGATGCTCAAATGCTAAATTTGGTTGCAAAATCATAGATCTAGAATTTAGATTTTTTTCCGGTCCGAATCAAAACCAGAAGAATCCGATCTGAATCTGACCCAAAGATTTGAATGCCCATGTCTAAAAGAATCGATCACTGTGCTTTACTTGCTTAGCTAACAAGAGATGACTATAGGTTTGTTTAGTAACTGTTAGAATGTAGAATTTATGCATGCTTGATTGTAATTAAGCAATATAAATTAATGTTAAAAACTTGATTAACATAGTAGTTATTGTTATGGAAGTGGATTAACTTAATTCTAGGCCTAAAGATTAGAAATTAATTGTTGTTTAAGCATCATATTTTAGTATATGATCATTTTAATCAGTACCTTGATCTAAGAGCTTGTTTATTTTATCCGTTTGACTTTGAGTTGGTTTTTATTGATTTTTTGTTGACTTTCTATTTTAGTTAAATTACTTATAAAATATTTTTCTATTTGCTTGGATTATGGAATTTTATACATTTTAATGTTAAAGTTCTTTGTTTTTCGGTGGATTTGATATTAAAAAGTTACAATAATATACAATTAAATTGTGGTATTGTTTACACATTAGGTTGATTGATACATATGCAAATGCTTAATCAGTTAAATGGATGGGGATGGTCGGAGGACCAGAACTTATGCATTAGTTCCATTATCCATATCTCACTCTTATCATATTCATGACTTGTTAATTAGCAGATGAAGTTTGAAAAGCAATATGAAGTCTAAGACAGTTATAAAAAACGATGCTAAAAATTGTGATTTATGTATGGTCTAGTGATCCTTTCTTCGAGTGGCTAATAACTCGCCATGTAGATCTTCAGTAAACTTGTATAATATACAAAATATGTTATCAATTGATATGTATTTTTTTATATATAGGAACTGAATATTCATTTGAAAAATGAATCTTCTCATTGTGGAATCTATCATCTCACTGGCACGTGATTTCAAAGGTTCATTTAAATATTAGTAGAGGATGAGAGAGAGATTAATAATAAGAGTTTGAGTTAAGAGTTTGATTCAATAATTGGTATTAGAGCTTCTATTGAGTCAAACAAATTCGAGATATGGGAGAGATAGTTGCAGCGACTAGCAACACAAAGAGAAGTGGTTCTGCGTCTATACAATGTCCATTACTAACCGATACCAACTATACAGCATAGGACAATGTGTATGAATGCAGGCTTTAAAAGGTTCATAAGGTCTGGAAGGCCATTGATCCAGGAGAAGAAACCGGAGAGAAGAATGACTTAGCGAGAGCTCTACTTTTCCAATCCATACCAGAGTCATTGATTTTACAAGTCGGAAATCTACAAACCGCGAAAGAAATATGGGAAGCGATTAAAGATGATACATATGGGAGCTGACCATATGTAGAGAGGTTAGACTACAAACCTTGATGGCAGATTTTAACAGACTAAAGATGAAGGAAACAGACTCAATCGAAAGTATATACACGAAATTCCTAGGTAGCAACTATCATCAAGAAATTCCTAGGTAAAAATATTGAGGAACCAAATATCGTCAAGAAATTCCTCAGTAGTCCTACCAAGAAAAAGTATATACACATCATAGCCGCGCTGGAAAAGGTTCTTGATCTTGACAAAACAAGCTTCGAAGATACTTGTTGAAAGGTTAAAAGCCTATGAAGAAATAATCTTCGACGAGGAAAAAGAGAAGAAAGAAGATCAAGGACAAAACAAATTGATGTATACCAACACGGATTCAGAACCATATCAAGAGAGATACGACTCTAGAAGAGGTACATGCAAAGGTGACCGATTCTAGGTATCAAGGAAGAGACCGAGGACGGTTTGGATATCAGCAGAATGGAGGTTACTATCGTCAGGGGAGAGATGCATCAAGAGTAACATGTTTTCGGTTTGATAAGTTGGGACACTTTGCTATGGATTGTCCTGATCGATTGCTTAAACTACAAGAAATACAAGAAGGAGATGAGGGGACGACGCATGAAGCAGACGAGTTGATAATGTATGAAGTTGTATTTCTTAATGAAAGAAACGTCATACCGAGCAAGCTTGTTGTAACCTCTGCCGGAGACAACTTGTGGCATTTGGATAATGGCGCCAGCAATCATATGACAGGAAACCTTGATTACTTCTCGAAGCTTGATATGAGAGTAACCGGAAAGGTAAAATTTGGAGATGATTCTTGGATAGATATCAAATGAAAGGGCTCCATCCTCATCATAACTAAGAACAGTGAAAGAAAAGTGCTCCCGATGTGTATTTTATTCCTGATCTTAAGAGTAATATAATAAGTCTTGGCCAAACGACGGAGTCTGGATGCGAAGTGAGAGTGAAGGAGGATTTTTTTTTTTTTTGTCATCAACAGAAACAAAACTCTCATCTTGACTCGGAAGTCCAAGCCGGTAACTCTGAGTCCATGTGAACGACAAAAGACATTTGCATCATGGCACTGCGTGCTAGTCGATCCGCCTGCAAATTCTGTGTTCGTGGTACATGAATAATCTCTGAGTTGATGAGGACGTCTTTTAGAGTGAAGGAGGATTATTTGCTGCTATATGGTCGAGATAGCAAGTTACTGGTGAAAAAAAATGATCCATGAATCGACTATACAAGGTGACATTGGAGGTAGAGAGTACTAAGAGGGGGTTATTGGTAATAGAATTATCATGAACTTTGAAAATTTTGAGAATCCATTGTTATTGATTCTTGGATTTCAAAAGTCTTAATAGAATCCATTGTTATTGGTTTAAGAATTTTCAAAATCTATTCAAATCCCTTGTTATTCAAAAAGTCTTGTTATTGTTGATTTTCATATTCTAAAAAAATCCATTGTTATTGGGAGATGAATTCTATTCATTTTTACTCATAAGAGTCAACTTTCAAAATATCATATGTATCCATGTGATTTTTAAAATCCATGTGATAACTCTTTTAATTCATTACACCTTAAATCCAAAATATATGTCCAAACTTATAATTTAAATATACTTTTACTTTTTGAATATATAATTATTATTATATTGTTTTATCATTTTTGAATATATAATTATATCTATAAAAAAATTGAAAAAAAAATTGAAAATAGTTGAAAATTTATTTTCACATTTCAAAAAGAATTTTCTTAAAAAATTGGATTTTTTATAATAAGTTTGAATCTAAAACACATAATTCAAAATTATTTTTTTGAATATTATTTTTTAAAAATTATTTTTATTGTTTCTTTGTTACTCTTTGAATATATATAAGGCAAGTTTGTCTAATTAATGAAAACTCTTTTGGTAAGCATAACTGATGAAAGTCTACATAAATCTAAAGAAGTTATGATCAAATTTGATAAGTCAATGTATATACAACTTTCACAATCCACATAATTTTTAAAATCTATTAACTCTTAAAATTCACAAACTCTATAGAAATTCATCTCCCAATAACCCCCCTTAAGTGCTTACAGATGGTACATCTTAGGGAATCATCTCGCTGGCACGCACGGTTAGGTCATGTAGGCCTTAATAATTTGAAGTCTATGGTGGATAAGAAGATGGTTATCGGTATGCCGCAATTCGGAGTCGAGAAGGAGACTTGTGTAGCTTGCTTGCGTGGGAAGCAAATTCATAAATCATTCCCACAAGAGAGTTCATTCCGTGCAACAAGAGTGTTGGAACTAGTACATGGCGATCTGTGCGGTCCCATCACACCACCTACGGCTGGAGGAAATAGATATGTCTTCATCTTGATCGAAAATCATTCCATATGTGGACTATTCTCATGAAAGAGAAAAGTGAAGCATTCTTAAAGTTCAAGAAATTTAAATCATTGGTTGAGGCCTTTTGGGAAGAAAACCAAAAGTAAATCCATGCGGGCCAGCTTTTAGGCCTAAAGTGGACAATATTGTACTAATAGGATAATAAAGAATTGGACATGAGCTCAATAAACATGGAAATTGTAGTTTTACTAAATTAACAGTCTTCTCTCAGCAAACTTTTTAAGAAATTTTCTCTGGTTAACTAGAAATATATATAAATAAAAAATATTGTTGACCGTATAATTATAAACAATTGAGTTATATATTTCATTCTTGAGTTTTAATACTGACAAATATACATGATGTCCCAATTTTATCAAAACTTGAATAAACGTAGATTAACAAGAACATCATAAAAATTCAGTTTATATATGAAAAACAAGTTTTTTAAAAACGAACAGAGAAGAATTCTGTCATTAACTAGAAACATAAATAAACATTATTACTGTTAATCTCATAACTATAAAATAATAAGTTATAAATTTTATCCAGTAGCCTATATATTGAAAAATAGAAATGAATTAACGATGAAAAATCTTTTTTTATCAGAAACAATGAAAATCTTAAACTTTTATTTTAAACATGAAAATTTTAGTTTTACTAAAACTAACAGTCTTCTCTTACCAGGCTTCTTAAGAAGTTATCTCTGGTTAATTAGAAATAAAAATAAATAAAAAATTTCTGACCGCATAATTATAAGAAATTGTTATATATTTCAGACTTTCAGTCATGAGTTTTCATATCGACATAATACATGAATTAACAAGAAAATCTAATTTTTATAGGTTTGGAGAAAATCAAAGTTTTACAAATATTGACGAAGAAGACTTCTTCCAGCAGACTTCTAGAGAATTCTCGAGTTTAAGTTATTTCTACGATTAAAATTTTATTAAGGAGACTTCTTAATAATTCTTCTCAATTAGCAAAACTTCAAAAGATGTCTTTCTTTCTAAATTATTGAGTTACTTTTGTATTTAGAATTTTGTTTTTCTAGAGAAGACTTCTAAAAAAGTTTTCTATGATAATAAGGTTATTTTTTCAATTGACTAAAATTTTACTGAAATTTGATTTTTTCATATAAGAGTTATAGAGAAATCTTCTTATTGTTAAGTGTAGGTTAGTTTTGAAATTAAATATGTTTGATTTTAATTAAAAGGGAAGATTTCTATAGAAGTCTGCTCTCGAAATAAAAAATTTGACCAGAATATCGGAATAAAATTAAAGAAGACTTCTCAAGAAGTCTTCAAATGTTTAATTTTAGTATTAGATGTTTTATTATTTATATTCAATTGCATAATTAACATATGTAGAATTATTCCAAACTTTGGAGATTTTATGTGAGTTTAAGAAGACTTTTCAAGAAGTCTTATAGTAGAAGACTTCTCTAAAATTCTGCTTTGTAAAAGTTAAATTTCTGTTAAAATTTCAACCAGGTTTCAAAATTAACCTGCTTCTCAGAAATTGTTTTTTGGAGAAGTCTACTTGATTTTTTTTTTGTTACAAAGAAAATATAGAACACCTAGAGGAGTTCTAAGAAAAAAAACACAATATAATCAATTGCAAAACTAACTTATGCATTGACCAGAACATCAAAAGACTTCTAGAGAAGTCTTCTAGAGAAATATATCTGAAAAAGTCAAATATCATTACTAGATCCGGTGAGATTCATATTTACCTTCTCCAAGTACACATAACTTCTTAATGAAGGTTACCCATTCATTCTTGATCAAGAATCATGAACTTGAAAACTCGAATAACCTTATAAATAAAAAAATTTGGATTTTAAGATGAAATGAGAGAGAAAGTAAAAAATAAATGGATTGTATGTGTAGAAACGAGAATATGAAGATGTAGGTGATGATTTTAAGTGCATTTAGTATTTGAAATTGGTTGTTCATGTTGAATTGTGTATTGATGACAATGAAATTGTTGTAAATAAAAGATGAAGATCAAGATGATTGAGTAAAAAAATATTTTTGTAAAAGGAAAAAAAATTTTCATTTTCATGAATAAATTGAACTTCTAGGATGAATAAAGCAAATATATTTTTTTGTTAAAGAGTTTAGTTTTGTACTTGTCTACAAAATATTTTTAATTACATTGCATAAAACAGCAAATTTTATTTTCCAATTTTTAGCCAAAATATTTTATATATTAAGATCGAGAAACTATCTTTTAATTGGTAATGATTAATGATTAGTTACAAAGAGCTGATATACCAGGATTTTTTTACCACTTTTAGACTATATATACCATATAAAATACATAAATATTTTAATTTCAAAATTTGTATAGAGAACTTAATATTTTAATTTTAAAATTTGTATTGAATATTTAAAAATGATTATAAATTATTAAAACAATTAAAAATCTCACATTATTTTTTTTTTGTTATCAATGGTTTATAATTTTTGTTATAAGAAGATACAAATGATCATAAAACCATATGATGAAAAGGTTTCATTTAATAAATAGCCATATTAAAAATACTTTATATCTATGTTAATATCATTTAAATTTAGTTATATATTATACAAATGAGATAAAACCTATTGTTTAGGTTATTTACCATAAAATGATTGTAAGGAAAATATTATTTTGATTGTTGTGTCTGCGTCGTATGTAATTTAATTACCTACGTAATAGTTAATGATTTCTTAATTATTCAATACATATTTATTATTTTATTATTAAAAATAATTTTCATATACAATGCTCATCTCCAAAGCCGGCTCAAATTTTCAAATAATACATTATCATTCTCATTGTTTCTATATAGTGGCACCATCTTCTTTGCTCGATTATCGTTCACTGCATCAGTTACACGTATCTATCTATCATACTCACCAATCACCAATTCACCATAGAGCGATGACAATCGTTTCGTTTCGTTGAAAATGCTATTATGCTTTTTACATGCACGTAAAGAGATGGATCTATATAGAATATTCTTGTGTAGTTGCTTTAGAAGACAGCACACGTAGATGGAGTTGTGTGGAAAATGCTTAATTAATTGCAGGTTAATTCCACTTTGCATATATTGAAAAAAAAAAAAACTGCATTTTTGCTATATTGTGTTGTTTCCTTCAAAAACTATCAACAAAATGTATCGCTTTACACGCCATTTTCATCTTTTAGAGGCGGCTTTAATTATAAAACAATTACAAAGTCAAACAAAAAAGTATACATATGCTTTTAAATATTCTTGTGACAAATTACAGCACTATGTGCATATAAATGATGCCAAAACGTTGCACTTCTAAGAATATACTTTAAATGTTTAGTATACCAGACACAACATCCACAACTCATCTATAGATTAATTAATTTGGTATTACTGAAATTTTGTGATTTTAAAGATGAAACTTTAATTTTATTAGCGATAGTAAGGTTAAAAATGTTCATTCAGAAATATCCAATAAAATAAAAAACGATGTACAGAATTTTTGCATCACCGTTGTGCAAAATGGAAAATTTACTGATACAAAAAAAAAGAAAACGATATATCCTTGGAGCCAAAAGCCAAAGAATTACAGAAAATTTTCCAGTACCGAACAACTAACCACCATAAGAAAAAAAACAATATGCATAACATAGGACATAATAAGAAAACTGCAATGGATAGAATAACAGGAAAAACAAGCGTTCGTTCCTATATGCAAGATTAGTTAGTTTCATATACAATGATTCACATATTCCATCAGAAAAATGAAAATATGTGTTTGAATAGCTGTGTGGTGGAAGTTCAGTTTTATTGACATAACATCAAACCCTCGGTACGTAAAATTAGGTATGTACAATTAATAATGATCTTTGTCAAAGAGAACTTTTAATGATTACACTAAGTCACTGTTAAATTTATAAAATTAGGTCAATAACTATAAAAATAGTAATTACATAACCACTAAATTATATTATGCTTTATTTTTCTAAATAACAAACTATCTTATTATATTGCGCATGGAAAACAAAAAAAAACTATATAATTAAATAACACACAGTTTTTCAAAAAGAAAAAAGTTAAATTTGTTTATAGTGCTCACAACTCAGGTTTTTCGTTCGAGTTCGGTGGAAATATTGAGAACCATTGATTTTGTTGTGCTGTATTAATATGCTTTACACATATTGTAATGCAATATAATATTCTACGTGTGGCCAAAGAGAAAACTAACCTTGACCTGTTTTTTGTACATGTTTCTTGGTGCTTTAGTCTGATTCAAAAGACCACTCAGTTACTTAGATACCTAAGATTTTTAATTGCAAAATATTATTGGTTTTGGTTTTTTCATGCGCAGTTACTTTTATATAATGATTCGGGTCCCATTTTATTGTTTTGGTTCGACATTGACTAAAATAGTAGTAAGAACCTATATAACAGTTTTACCAAACACTTTTTACTGTAAACTTGTTTTAACAAGTGATTACAATTTTATGATACGGATTAAGAAGTGAACATAGTAAGGCTGCAGCGATTTCCATTTTAAAAAAAAAACTGTTTTGGGTTTGGAAATGGGTACAAGTGGGATACACATCGTATGGTCAATGTTCTTAGTTTTATTTTAATTTTCTGTTGTGACAAGTGGGTTAACTTTTCGATTTGCCTTCACTTAATGTTAACAATTGGGTTTCTTCTGGGATTGTGTGCGTGTATATGTGTGTGTAGGGATCTTTTAACTTTAGATATGATCACATGCCAAAACGCTGTTGAAAATAAGAACAGAAAAAGGTCCAACACTATTTTCTTTCTCCTTTTTTTAATTCATATTGAATCTGGTATGCTCTTATTGGTTTCTTAAGAGCAATAGAGATCTCTTTTTTTTTTTTTTTTTTTTTTTTAGTAAGAGTGATATCTTACAGTAATAATAAATTATTGAACAACGTATAACTTTTTTTTTTTTTAACAAAGGATATTCTATTTAAATGCAGGAGAATGAAGGATATTTTTTTTTAACAAAGGATATTTTTTTTAACAAAGGATATTTTTTTTTTTTTTAAACAACTTATAACTTCCCTTGCCAAAGTATAACTTCCCTTGAATTCTCTGAAACTACAAGTTATTGCTAAACCTCTTTTTTTTGTCAGCAAATAGGAGCTATTGCGCAACCTCTTTATCTGGCAAAATTTCAAAGTTTTGGATACGAGTGATTTGAGATTTCACATGTTCACAGTCCTCTAAAGAGTTTCGAAATTATGTATTATTATTATTAATTGAGTGGCTATTTGTTCACCAAATCCTACAAACTCAATAATAGATTATAGACCTATAGTTGCATATTCCTGACGTTGCCTTTAATTCTTTTCTCCTTTTAGACATGCCTTTATGATTTTTTTTTCTAGCATTTGTGTTTGTGACATAATTTCCCAAATCAGCAGCACATTTCTTTCTGAAACCAATTTGTTTTAGGGAAATTTGATTTAAGTATGACTGAGACAAACAATAAAAAGGTATCTTAACTTTGGATGACACCAGTGGCGGAGCCACATGCTCTAAGGACAGAGCAGATGCCCCAAATGGTTTTTAAAATTTCATGTAATTTTTTTATAGTATTTTTATTTGCAGTTATATACATAGGCCATGTTCGTTTGCAGGTCGCTAGCGTCAGCGACTTACTTCAGCGACCAAATGTTGTTCGTTTATTGGTCGTGGGTTCAACGATCGATCGCAGCAACCAAACGCTAACGACCAGCGATTAAAAATTTTTGGAGCTAGAAATTCTAACGGCAGAATCAAAATCGTGCGATTAGAATATTTTTTTTTTTAAATAGTCGCTGCGATCGATCGCGCGACCTCCAAACGAACAACTATCAGCGACATTAAATTACAGTCGCTGGTCGCTGATTCTGGTCGCTGACGCTAGCGACCAGCAAATGAACATGGCCATAATTCTTTAAGCAATTTTGATAATGCTTCCATAATATTCATCTTTACATCCCTCCCTAGTTGACACTCTAGATGATCCAACGTTTCTATACTAAAGTTACAGTCTCCTTGGGTAAATCAACTCTTTGATTTTATTTTAGTCTTAAGCATTTTTAACTAAATCCAAAATCCGAATCGAATTCTACGAAAATTTAATCCAAACTGTTATAAAAAATACTGGTACAGAATTTAAGAACTATATATTTTGGATTCGAGTAAAATATTCGAAAATACGAATCAACCGAACCCGAATTGGGTACGAATGCCAAAGTCCATTACACACATTATTTCTTTTGTTGTACTTTTTATTACTTACTTTTGCACTCTGGCTAATTTGATCAACCATACTTATCTTGGGATACTGATTGCTTTAAATGAAATTATTTATGTTTATCTTAGACTCTAAGTTCATATGTAATTTGTCAAAAAATACCATATACAAGGCCAATGAGCCTAGTCCAGTATAAGAGGAAAACTCCAAACTTCCAAACAGAATCATTTCCTTGATAATATACTAGTCAGTAACAGTGTTTTTAATGTCGAAGAGAGAAGATTAATTCAAACAGTGAAGATAAGTGTTTGATGACATGGATGATCCTATACAATTGCTTCACTTGATTTATTGTATTAATTCTCTGATAAATCTTGAAAATTTGTATTAATCTAAGACTTTGTTCCACATAACACAACAAAAATCATCGTTTCATTCTTTGTTTAAATTTTTACATCCATATGCTCTAAATCGCTGATGGATATTTAATTTAATTTGTTAATATGTGTAATAAGAGTTTTGGTTTTTCAAATCTTCAACCCAGAGGACATATTCTTTCAGATACAACTTACTAGATAACAATTGTTGCATATACATTTTTTTGATTTATTCACACCATATTCAAGTTTAGATATTCATTGTCTGATATAATCTCGTTTGAAAGACACACACAAATTGTTGATATCGCTTGATCTTGAGTCTCCATGTGTGATCATTTTTAGTTTTGCTTCCAGCAACGCTTTCATCATCTTTCTGCTGCAGTAACAAGTTTTTTAAATTTTCATTCATCACGAGTTAAAGTTTTTATCCATAAAAAAAAGAAAATCTAAACTAAGATAACCTTTTCTAGTAGTTGTTCAAATTTTCTTAACTTAATACTTTACTACTAATTTGTTATAACTTCGTGAGAAAAGATTCGTAGAAACCACGTTTCTTTCAGACAAATACATATTTAAGATTTTTTGTTAATTTTATGAATCATTAATTTAAAAATCCATAACCTTTTATTTATAGCTCAGAATTTGATACCATAAAAACTGAAATGTTCAAAAATATTTTTTTTTATTAATATGAATACCATACCTTTCTAAATAAAACTACAGATTCTAAATCACCTAAAATGCACATGTACAATATATGTAAATCAGGTTTTAACTTCAAGTTGGTCCACAACTATTTATTTCATATCAAATCTCTCTATGGTTCGTAAAATTAAGATCTAATTAAACCGTTTGATTACTAACCTACTTTTGTTTAAGACATTTGATTGTTTTTTCCTGGCAGCCAGCTAGAGTTTGGATTCTAGATTATGTTTTTTTTTGGTGGAAATGTTAAGATTCTAGAGATTCTCATTTATTTTTGGCATGTCAGTGAATAATTATGAACTATATCAACAATTCTGATGTCAATTTTATCAAGCGATTTTCTAATTCAAAACTTAAAAGTATATACTTCCAAAAAAACTGAGTTTTTTTTTTGAAACTTAAAGAAAAAACTGAGTTGTGATGGGACAAAGAAAGAATGAGACCAATACCAAACTACGGTTTGAAGAACAAAACACTTTTCATTGTATTTAACCTTTGAATATCGTCAAAGGGCCAGACCAGTAAGAATTCACTCTTTGAGATATCATTTCATTTTTTGGGATACTGTCTTTGTCTTTCTCCAAATCTGAACTCAGCATTACCTGGTTTTGGACCTACTATCACTTCATTGGTTTCACTTTGTCTTTTTCTTTCAACATTTTATTTCTATGTGATGCTTTACAAAATAAAAAGCGAAAATTATTGGATTCCACTAAAGAAATAATTAAGACTAGAATAATTCCACGCCTTGCGCGGAAAGCGCGGGATGAAGTTATTATTTTATTATATTTTCAAAAATGAAACAATAGTTCGGTTTCATTTGGATTATGGGTGTTCAATCCGGATATCAGGTTTCGGTTCGGTTCGGTTTTGTCGGTATTTCGGTTATTAAAATATAACTACTATTCTAAATCCATATTTACGTCGGTTCGATTGGGTTTATATACCGTCGGTTTTCAGTTTATTCAGTTTTATACCAAAAACATAATTATTTAGTTTGAGGTCATATTATATATTATACGAATTTTAGAGTTATGTTGTCAAAAAGTCATTTATTATAAAATAATTAAAAAAAGGCTTATATCATCTAATAAAATAATCAAATCTAGAATTAATATCAAAGCTTTAAATTTTGAAAAAAAAAACAAAACAGAAGTACGAAAGAAAAGTTTTTATATTCTTCCATATTTGGTGTTCATCAAATTAATATGTCTTCTATTGAACACAACTCTATTTGTTTAAAAATAAAAAAAGTTGTTGAGAATTCAACTAATTGTTGTCCATCAAATTTATAATTTTAACTTCAATTTAGTTAATGTTAAAATAAGCAGAAAGATCAAAAAAGACTAAGAAAATAAGAAATCTCAGTTGCAGTAAATTGTTACTTAATTATAGTTCAAGTGATTCAAGTGATTTATAAATTATAATTATAGTTCAACTCATGTAACAAATAGGAATTCCATGCGTCGTTATAATATACATATATTTACATATTTCACTTTAATCGGTTATAAATCAAACCATATCCAAATCCTACGGTTTTTATAAAATCACATACATTCGGGTTGTATGGTATATACCAAATTAAAACCATATTATCGATTGTTTAATATGTTTTAATAATATAAAATTCTCTTAAAAAATAACTAAGATACAAAAATTGTTATCAAATATTTATTACTCATAATAATTAGTTTTCATATGTACGTTAATTATATTAGGTAATTTCGTAGTTTTTATTAAAGTAAAGTGCAAGATTGTTTTTTTACATATTATTTATCAATTTGATAGTTAGTTTAATAAAAAGTGTAATATAAGTTAAGATGGACCAACCTATTTTTCTAAGAATAGTATATTTTTATAAATAGTATATTTCATATCATTATTTATTAAATGAGATTTCATAATCATACGGTTCTATGATCATTCATATCGTTTTGTAACAAATTATTTAAATCATTGATACAAAATTTTCAATGTGAAAATTTAATAAGTTTATAATTTATAAATGTTCTTGAAAATTCATTGAATTTTTTGAAATTAAAATATTTATGTAATCTTATATGGCATATAATTTAATATATATATATATTTTTGTTTTATTATTAAATGATACTTTTTACTCATATGGTTTTAAAATCATGTGTATCTTTTTATAATAAAAATGTTAAACCATTGATCATTAATTTTTAACATAATAATTTTTACAGTTTTAGTAATTTATTGTCGTTTTTAAAAATTCAAAATATAACATATACAAAAAAATCTAAATTTTAATTTTATAGCTAACTTTATTGTTTAATTTATTTTAATAATATAAAATTAAACAAAAACATTATGGAGGAGATTTAGATTGTTATCAAATCTTTATTATTAGAATCATTAATTGTCATATATATATTAGTCATATTTGGAAATTCCGTAACTTTTATTTAAGGAAAGAAAATAAAATATTAATTGTATACTTTAATTAATTTTATAATTAGTTTAATGAAAACTATAATATATAAGAGATACATATAGTTGGTATTAAATGTTCCTAGTGAGATATAAAAATCGAATTGGACCAACATGTTTTTCAATCCCCTATGTATTAAAAGAGAAGACTTTAAAAAATAACAACCTCATTTTTGTATTAATTAAAAAAAGCCCCTTCCTACGTGGCAAGTTTTTAGGAGGCCAAAAATCCTACGTGTCACTCTTAGAGAAGCTTTCATTAAATCATATTATTACTAATAATTCGACCCACCGTGATTGAATGTCATATATAATGCGGTAATACTTTCAGAGATTGCGATGTCGTGGTTTATTTAACGTATCATCGAATATTTCATGCCCTCGATCATATGAGTTTTTCATGATGAAGATAAGTGTTTACTTATTGTTATATAACTTCAAGGTATTCTTCGATAAGTTATAAGCCGGATTGAGATTCTCTTTATGCACATTTTTTTTTTACATTTGGGTAGAAAGGTTTATGTTTCTGCAACTTAATATTACACATTGGGTTATAAATGTGCTTTTTACGAATGATGTTCTGTTCCTCCCCTATTCAGTTTCGTTATAAAGCTTTCGTTATGTTTATGCCATATTAATTTGTGGGAAACGTGTATATTTATTCTTGGAAATTGAAGAACAAAAAAAAATTTAATAAATGTTTTTGATCTAATGGAACTATGAATATAATGTCGATTAAGACAATTATTTATATTTAGAGTAAATTAACCTTTACATATATAATAATCGGGGTTGAATATAATTTGTATAGTCGTTTATTACTTCGTGGGCAAGTCGGGTCTCACGCAAAAATATCCAAAGATTACGAGAATTTAAAGTATATTTCCCATTTTGATTTACTTTATATTAAAGTTTCTATGTTATGACTTAAATTTAGGAAACTCAAATATGTTGCCATTTAATAAAGGTTTGACGTGCAAGATAACTTATGTGTATTGATGTTACCTATATAAACAATGCTAAAAATTTTATTGACGATCCAAACACATTTATATTGGCGACCAATATAGCTATATAGAACACAATTTTTTTTTGGCATGGAAGGGTTTTTCGACCGAGTTATTGACTTGAAACCCTCCCAAACACGTCCTATAATAAGGGTCAAAATAATTCGTCTATGGAGACAGTTATCAGTACGTGGTATTGAGAGTATTGAGATGGTTTTAGTCGATGCAAGTGTAAGTATATTTTCATTTAGTTTTTTACATTCATTTAGTTGTTCGTGCTTTACTTAATGAATCTGATAGACCTTTCTATTTTTTACATTCATTTAGTTGTTCGTGCTTTAATTTTTTACATTCATTTAGTTGTTCATGCTTTACTTAATGATTCTGATAGACCTTTCTATTTTAATATACTTAAAATGTTTGTTATTCAGGGTGATTCAATTCATGCGACTGTTAATAGAGACTTGGTTCCTCGGTTTGCAGCGTACCTAAAAGAAGGCGATACAAAGATTATGCTTAACTTTGAAGTTTCACTAGCATTTGGATCTTATCGTCCTACCAAAAATCCCTTTAAAATTGATTTCGTAACCAGTACAAGTATTCGTTTTTGTGACGATTTGTCGTATAGATTGATAGGTTTTCAGCCTGTTAATTTTCGAGATATTTTGAATGGTACACAAAGTCCTGAATATTTGGTTGGTAAGTATTTTTTTTTGTTAATTTATTCTTCTTTTTTATATTCTAATTCGAAGTTAATAATATATTAAATAATGACAATTTATATGTTTTTGTAGATATCATCGGTCAGGTTTTGGAAGTTAGTCATCTTGAGATTGTTTCTCTTAATGGAAAGGACACCGAGAAGATATCATTTCTGTTAAGGAATGAAGAGTACGTTATATATATGGTCTATGCGATTTTATTCTTTTTGGTTTATACTACCAACTATATTTGTTATTAAATATAATTTTTCTTTTACTTTGGTTTTATGTTGCAAATCAGAAATCTTAATCTTACTGTGGTTATATGGGGAAAGGATGCATTGGAATTAAGAGAATCTTTTCATCTTCTTATTGATCAAACTCTCATTTGTGTGATGAGGTTTGTTAAGATCAGAGTATGGCAAGGTAGACAGTCTATATTTTCAGAAGGGTCCTGCATATTTTAGTACAACCTTATTTGTGGATGCGTGATTTTTAGTTTCATACATCTGAATATAGATTTCTTTGTAGATGAGCGAAGTGTTTCCAATGTATACAATGTGTCTTCTATTGCCATTAATCCCGATATGAAAGACGTAGACGATTTCTTAGCATTGTAAGCTCTCATACTATAAATTAAAGTTTATGTATTGCTCGGCTCTGTAATACTAATTTGTCTTTTTTTTTTGTGAATAAGGTTTTCTAACGTTAATATGTCAACGGTATTTGTGGACCCGAAACCACTATCGATGGTTTCAATGATATCTGATGAAGATGATTTCTTTGTTGTCACTCCACAGAAAACAATCTCTGAAATTGTAGATTCTAGAAAGGTTTATCTTTGCATCTCAATTACCTTCACTTATTATATATTTTTTCATTAGTTTAAAGTTATATTTTTGTGATAGGTGGAGAGGTGTTTTCTCATATGCACTATTGCTGCGATTGATATTGATATGGGTTGGTTCTATATGAGTTGCAAAGGATGTGGTAATAAGGTGGAAACAAGGCTTAATCATTGTCATGGTGAAAGAATCCTTCAACTGGATAATCGTTGGCTCTCATATTGTACTACCTGCAAGATTCTTAGTCCTAAGCTATTGCCAAGGTAATAGTGTTTGATTAAGATTTCCATGTTATGTAGTATAATATTACATTTTTCGTCTTATAAGTTATGAGATTTTTTCATCTATTAAAGGTACAAGTTAAATTTGGTTGTACTTGATAATACCGGCAACAGCAAGTTGTTATTGTTAGATGATGTTGTTCTCCAATTACTCCATCAACCTTGCTACTATGGAAAGACAGATTTCAATGTTGGAGTAAGTTAAAGTTTTCGTATTTGTAAGTTTATTTCATTTTGTATTATTAATGATTTATATCTGATTCATTCCCTATATTCACCCAATATTGTAGGTCCAAAACCAGAATCTTTTACGCAATGCTCTCGCTAATATAGTTGGTAAAACGTTTACGTTCAAAATCATAGTAGACAAGGAAAACTACATGTACAAGGACGACACGTTCAAGGTGGTTAATATTATCACCAGCCCTTATATGATTAACGGGTTTCACGTGTCAGGTTATCCTAAGGTATTCATATTTTGATATACCACTTTCTCGCTATAAAAGGTTTTTTAATTTGATCGATTATACTTTGATGTCATGATATTATTAGGGAAGTTGTCACACATTTTCCCCACTAATTTATGACGACAATGAAGTCCCTGAGGTATATTATTTCAATTATTTATACATTCATAATATCTATATGAATATGAAGTATATTTGTCACGATATTACACAGCTTTCTACATTGATACTTGGTAATACTCGCCAGAGCTCTACATCAACCGGTCTGACTCCAGCTAAACGCAATAGATCACCAACCGGGAATTTAGAGGAAGAAAATATCAAGAGTGAAGAATTAGGATTTGGACCTAATTGTAGGATCAAGATAGAGAAGGATGCTTAAAGTGGTCGTGTTTGGTTGCGTTTAGCGGACTTTTAGAGAAATGTGTTGGGTTTTTTTTTTCTTATATTATGCGTTATGTTTTTTACTATAAGTTTTTTACTACTTGATTCTACTTTCAATACTCCCCGACACTATGCTTTTGTTTTTAATATTAGGAATCTATTTATATTTACATTAATTATTTATCGTTTTTGTGTTAATTACTAAATCACAAAGATTGCATTAATTCGATTGGCAGAAAACGATTTTTTGATAATTTGGAAATGAAATTAATTAAGAAGGTCTGATAAAAGGAGCAAACTTACAAAGAACCATATTGGACGATACATAATTGGAGAAACATTGGCTTACTCAAAGAAACGACAAACAACTTAAACTTGGAAATCATGTTATTATCTTAAAACGCTAAAGGTTACCTAATTCGGTGTGTCCACAAAAACATACCATTGGGATAGGCGTTTGAAGTAGTAACATGAGTTACATACTTCACCCATGTTATTGAGATCGCAGTTTGACTGTGGAGTGAGGTCCACCATATGCATGTAGTATTCAAAGGTCATAGGAGGATGAATTTCACTTAGTGAATATTTGATTCTTTCCCAGCACCTATCGGAAGTTGAAATATTTTCTCGCCAGTTGAGTTTATCCAAGTACTGCTTACCTTTCTCAAAGTGACCTCTTGCAAGCAATAACAAACCATAAAGAAATATACTATTTTTGTAGTTTCCAATTGCAGATAGTCGTAGATTGCGGAGGCCTGTGTGTTTATCGTTGTGGACGAAGTATTGGAGAATGCCCTCGATGTACCGCGCCTCACGATTGCCATGGTGTAAGCACAGTTCCTTCAACCTACCGTGCTCATTTAGCATGCGTTTTGGTTCGGCTGCAAAATATCGTAGGCTTAAGTTTCTGAAATATCTTCTTGGACACTCGGTTGAGAAGTCGTCTATGTCAGACTCATCTCCGATGTTGTTGCTATCCTCAGATGACATCGTGAAGAGTTGCTCTGTTTGGTGGAATGAATGAATGTTGTATAGCTATCTTTTTGAAAGGTTGTTTGATTATATAATATTAGAGTTTGGGAAAGGAACATCTTTAATATATAGGAAATGAATGAGTTTGACGTGACAATGCATTGGTAAGTAATACCAAACACTATTTTGTTTTTTAGAGTTGTTCTTACATTGTTCACGAATTTTCATGTTCTTTTTATGATTCATCTTATCATAGACATTGTAAGTGGTGCTTTGAATACTATACCTTCTGGAAAGATGCACCCATATAGGTTGACATGCAATGGTCTGAGAAATGTTTGGGAAATGACAAATCATAAAGAAAGTGGCGACAAGAGTTGGGAAAAGATATGTTTTTCACTGTAGAGTGCAATATTTTATTATTTCCTCTTATGCAAGTGGTTTGAAATAAGATAATTTTAGCAATAGAGGAAAAAATTTCGAGAATGTAAGATAATGTGTGTTTATATAAACAAAGTTATTATCTAAAAGAGGAATTTTGTACATTGCTTAACGGTTCGAGAATGTATATTGCTTATACATGGCAAGCATCGACAAGTGTAATTTTGTAGATTTGTAAATTTTTCTATCAAACCGTCAACGGTTTATAATGCTATGTTTTCTTGATGAAGTTTTATACATCGGAGAACAAAATTTTTAATTTGTACTTAGGATCACTCATTTAATTTGTACTTAGGATCACCCAGTTCAAAAGTTGGTTGTCTAAATTTAAATATATTAGAATATACAAAATTCAATTAAACCAAAGTTTTAATTTTTTTTGTTTATAACTAAATAAATGTAATTATATTTTCTCGATTCTGTGACACCTTTTCTAATCAAGCATGTTTAAGGTGTCGGTTTAATATATACGGTATTCTATTTATGTAAATTGTCAATTAATATTGCTAATAACTTGGGAAACAAGTATGAAATCTTTATTGTTATAGCAATGCATAAAAATATAATATTTTCGAAGTTGGTTCATTTAATACAATTTTGTCCATCACGTTTACTTCCACAGCAAGGTTTCATATATGTTAACTTCGCTTTATAGAAGGAAAAAACTATATTTGCGCCCTAAACTCATTTAATGATTATCATTCTAAAACCTAGACCACCACAGTTGCAATATATATACCTCCACCTTCCTATCGATACCAATCATCTTTCAAACTATCTAAAGAAAAAAAAACTATCTTATCTTAGGAAGTATGTCTCTCAATTCGGTTGTCGATGTTAAGCCTTTCAAAACCATGTGGAAGATCAAGGTGAAAATAATCCGATTGTGGAAACAATACTCAGCCGCTGGAGGTGAAACCATTGAAATGGTACTTTGCGATGTTAAGGTATAAGTTTCAGTATACGGATTATCAGTAATATAATTTTTATATTTGTAACTTCATCTTAAGTTGGATCATATTTTAAAACGTTAACAGGGTGATAAAATTCACGCATCGGTGAAAAGAGAGTTGGTTGCAAAATTCGACCCTCTGGTAGGCCAAGGACGTTCGGTGATGTTGATCAATTTTGCTGTGACTCATGCCTGTGGTTCCTACCGAACCACTAATCATGCTTACAGGATTAGCTTCCTGTCCACAACACGTGTTCGATCGTGTGAGTTACTGCCTGATGATTTGAAAGGTTTTGAGCCAGTGAAGTACAAAGAAGTACTTGATGGTACTCTATCACCAGATTTCTTGGTTGGTAAGTAAACGTTGAAATTTATACTTATTCTCTGAAATACAAATTTAGCAGTCTAACTGCGACATGACTGTGTGTTATTTTCAGATGTAATTGGGCAGATTATTGAAATGAGTCATATTGAACATGTTAATGTCAATGGCAAAGAGACAGAGAAGATCTCTTTAGAGCTACGCAATGCGGAGTAAATATTTGTTATTAATTCTTTGATTCTTTTTATGAAATTTGATAGTAACTACAACTGATATAACATTTTTTTTCTAATGACTCTGTATTGAATTGCAGCGATGAAAAACTACCCGTTGTTCTTTGGGGCAAATTCGCAGTAGAAGTTAATGACGCGATGCAGGTTCGAGATGAGCATTGTACCATATTGATATTACGATTTGGGAAAATCAAGGTGTGGAAAGGTAAGTATATTCATTGTATTTGTTTATTCTTAGTACCAGGGATTATATTGTCTGACATTTGATCTTTTTAACAGAAGAAAGAAGTGTCAGCAATGCCTACAATGTGAGTGAAATTGGTTTGAATCTTCCAATGATTGAAGTGGAAAAGTTCAGTGCAAGGTATGCTTGATTTGTAGGCATTAAAAACAGAGATATCATATGATGTAAACGACGGCTTGTACCAAAGATATCATATTTCTTCAAATTGGTTTGAATAGACATCCTAAATATCTATTCAGTCGATATTACTGTGTATATTGTCATTTATATATTTGGATGCTATATTTTGTAGTTTGCCTAAGGATGACCTTCCTTTAGCCATTGTCGAGTCTAAGTATGCATCTATTGTGAATGGTGTTTCGGGTAAAGATGATTTCTTTATTCATACACCAAAAAAAACCATTGCGCAAATGAAGGAAACCAAACAGGTTCGTTATAGGAATTATAATTTTCTTATATTTGCATCAACTTAATTCTGAACGTTTTTACATTGGTTATGAATAATCTTCTCAATAGTTGATCACTAATGTGTTTGCGAAATCCTTAGGTTGAAAAGTGTATTCTAATGTGCACAATCGGTGGCATTGATTCTGATATGGGGTGGTTTTATCTGAGCTGCAAAGTCTGTTCGAAAAAAGTTTTAACTGTGCCAGCGTCTAACGAAGCTGATGGTAGCGATGATGATGATTTTAAACACATATATTATTGTGTGAAGTGTAAGACTTACAATCCTGTGACTGTCCCAAGGTGACTTATTGTATATTTTAAATTTTGATTTTCAAATTTTAATTCTCTTTTCGATGGATCTGTAACTAATGATTATAACACTATTTGTAGATACAAATTGCATTTAGTTGTGATTGATAGCACCAGCAACACTAAGTTACTGGTGTTCGATAATCTTGCTGTGCAACTGGTCAATCGACCATGCTTGCAGATTGCTGGTAAATCAAACTTCCTCGAGGTAAGTCAAAAATTTATAATTTTTAATAAAATTCCTATTTTCTACTTTCATTCTCTGTTAAATTGTATTTTAACTATATTTTTATTTTTATATTATTAGATTGAGGAGAATGTGATCCCTCCGGATCTTAACACCATCATTGGTAAAACGTGCTTATTCAAAATTCAAATCGAAAGGGAGAACTTTGTCTACAAACATGATACCTACAAGGTTTTAAAGGTTATCACTAACCGAGATTTGATTACCGATTTTGAAGAAAGCATGTCTCTAGATGTAAGTGCAGTATTCGTTTTTATTATACATATGTAAATATATTAGTTGGTAATTTTATATAAGAAGGTAATTTCACATTTTTCAAATGACATCTTCAGGATACCGAAGAAGGAGAATTTCATGATATGGAGACTCAATCCGAAGCACCAGAGGTTTTTGTCCATGCTTATTTAATACCTTTCCTGTTTTAGTGTTTTATAAACTTTAATTATAAATTTTTAGTACTTATATATATTTTGTTTCTTTACAGACCTCACTTGCTAATCAAGTGTCTCAGCAGTCCGAGTCTTTCGACCTGACTCCTGCGAAACGCATTAGGGGAGTGAGCATTGATTTAGAAGCTTTTCCTGATGACGAGAATTCGGTAACGAGGACTGTGCATTCTGTGAAGATTAAAAAGGAGAAGTTTGCTAAAAGTGGCTAAAGTGTCCCTCAGTGACACAGATTATAGAGGCTTTCTATATTTTTAATGAATGTTGGATTTTTATCAAGTTTTATTTTGCTATATTGTTTTTTGGATTGGTGTTTTTCATATTCTATATTTCTGTTGATGTTTTATAATTAATGAAAGCCTCTTTTCGTTTTACTTTGGTTTCCTTTTATTGATAGTTTTTAATGATAATCGTCAGCATAGTTATGATTATCGTACAAAGAGAGTGTATTATTTTTTCTTCAATCAATATAGGATTTCAAATCAACTAAACCCATATTCCCCTTTTAAAAGTCCTATCTACCATTGTAACTTCTATACTTAGGAGATATATCGAGAAAGTTTTAGAAAACTTACATGTTTTGGAGCTAATTCACGCATTTTAGGTTCGATTTAATATATTGCAAAATCACTCCAACTCCATTGACAAACGGTTCCCTTTCATTCTTCTGTTACCTAAGCGAAATATGTATGTGAACCATGAATTATTTGAAGGCTGTCAACAATGAATGAGTAAATAAATATGTCATATTATAAAATGATATGAAAAATCCGCTTCTAGAAAGCTATATAGTTCTAAAAAGCTATTTTGAGTTAATGCTGTTGCTCATAAGAAGAAAGTCAATATATGTAGCGGCAAAATTATTATTCCGCTAAGTATGCAGCAAACCTAAAATCATTTTCATCTCACGATGGACAAGAAAAAACCAAAGGAGAAAACTGAAGAAGGTGGATGTAAGGGATTAGGGGCCGAGCGAATCAATCAGAGTTAGTTTTCCGGATTTCTAATCTTTTTCAGTTAAAGTATTCTTATTATCAGATCTTTTCATATGTACATGTCATTTCTGTATTTAGAATCGTTTACTTCTTCAATGAATGAGGGGTTACATCTCATATGTGATACTATTGGAAAAAGAGGAGTTCGAATTGGCGGAGACTATGTTTTATATAATTCTCATTCTCAAAAGATGGCAAGAGCTGAGAGACGAGAAAGACTCTCCCAAAAAAGGGGACAATCACGTATGTATTCTACCTTCTTTTGCCACTGATTCTTACGATTAGGTGATTTCCCAGTATTGTATGATGATTTTGATTGTATCAGATAATAAAACAGAATCGCTATCAGAAAATTCAGTATCTAACTACCGAGCAGCTAGAGCACACAGGCAAACTATCAATAATATGAAAAGGCAGTCAATATTGACAGCTAACCATCCAATAGTTGCATCAGACGAAATTACTCAAACTCCAGTATCTGATGTGATTGATATATCAAACAGTAATTTCTAAACAGTTTCTTGCTTATTAGTGTAAATATAATCTGGTAATATATGGTATACAATTTTTCTCCACATATCATTGTCAATGTTTCTTTATATTATATTTTAAGGTCTATCACACAGAATTAACGTGATGGATGTACCAAGATCAAAGGAAAGTTCTAAGAGGAAGAAACCAGGCATGTGTACCACACTTGAAAAGAAAATGTCCTTTATTTATTTGTAACGCAGTATGGCGTGTATATTAAATTTTGTATTTATGCAGATGCAACAACACATTTAGATGGACTGGTACATGTTACTAAGAAGCGTAAGACAAACGCAGAGAATGTGTTCAAGGACATAACTAATGTTAATTTGGGGAACATGCATGGGGTGAATCGACAAGTGGATAATTTGGAAGTTATGGATCAGAAAATAATGCCCATGGAAGACAATCAGTCAGTTTTCAGATGGAGAAGGGGGTGGCAAACTAACGTTCCAATAGGTAAATAAAAATATGTTAACCTATATATATTTTTGATCTAAAATAACTCATCGACGATGAACAGGTTCTGTAAAATCGTTGAGAGAATTGGATTGTCCGCTTCAGAAATCGCAAAAAGGCGGAGGGCTGCGAAACGTTCCACAGACAATTGATTGTAGAAGCCATACAACTGATATCAGGACAGAGAATTATAGATCGAGTCCTAATCAGTGTTCATTACTGGGTGCCGAAGAAGAAGGTATGTAACTTATGTAACATATGATAGGGGAGCAGTAATATATATACTTACTGGTCTATAAGCTGATCTTTAAATGTTGGTATAAAACAGGGTTCAGACTATCTCTTCGGAAAACATTACAAAAAGGGTTTTGTTCGACAGAAACCACAAAATCGTCGCCTAACCCCTCACAAATTACACATGCTTCTCTATCAGTTTTAACAAATGTTTGAGAAACCTATACAATAGAACAAGAACGGCATGAAACAGAGGAAGGATATATTATTTCTTCCGATCAATCTGATTCAGATGGTATTAGTTCATATAAAGCTCAACATGCTCAACTGATAAATTATTATTTTCTACTAATTCTGACTGCTATAAAACATTAATTTTGATTAAACCTGAGATTTTGTTGTATTATTAATGTGTTTTTTACAGGTTCATGGGATGAATTATGGGACTGTTCAAGTAATGACGAACTTGACGAAGAAACTGATTCGGACCCAGGTGAAGAGGCTACTATTTTACAGAAGATACAGCGTCAAACAAACATTAATAAAGTTGTCGAATCCTTTACTAAGCATTTTGGTGGGTCAAATAAAAAAGCCGGCATAAGTGTCAGTGGTGTCAATTTGGAATTGCCTTTGTTGTTACCCCTAGAAGAGGGTAATGTTAAGTTTTTTTATATACTATATACAGCTTACGTCGTACATAATCTAATGGTTATGTTGTTTTCATATTCTATTGTAGCGTACAAAGATGATGGAGATATGGTGCACGAATGTCCTATATGTGGAGCTCTGTTTTGGTTCAATGAGCGGATTAGTAAGGGGAAAAAAACCAAAACTCCTATTTTCACAATATGTTGTATGAGAGGAAAGGTTAAGCTCCCGGTATTAAAACAACCACCTCCTTTACTTATGAAGCTTCTTACAACTGATGATCCTATCAGCAAGCACTATCGGGATAATATAAGACCAATCAATATGATGTTTTCTTTTACATCACTCGGAGGAAAGATTGATAACTCTATTAACTCCGGGAAAGGTCCTAAGATTTTCAAGCTTCATGGAGAGAATTACCATTTAATTGGTAGTATGAAGCCTAAACGAAACGAGAAAGCAAAGTTTTCGCAGTTGTATATTCACGATACACAAAATGAGGTCGAAAACCGTTTAACGGCTCTAAGGTATATACGTTTAGTAGAATATTTTTTTTTTACTATTAATACAATGTTCACATTTCGGTTCGACCACTTATGTTACAAGTATGTGTTGCAGTGGGAACTCGGAGAAAGCTAAAATTCGTCCAGATTTGATTGAAGCTATAATAAAAATGTTAAGGGAATGTAATGTGCACGTGAAGAGTTTTCGCAATGCGATGGATAGATTTAACGATGAAGAAGAAACTCGAGACGTCGCTTTGCGGCTAATCCACACCCGTGTTCAAGACGGAAGAGTTTACAATCTGCCCACATCTTCTGAAGTTGCTGCTTTAGTCGTTGGCGATTTTCAAGAAAATATGGACAAACGTGATATCATTTTAGAAAAAACTTCCGGAAAGCTTAAAAGGATTAGTGAGTTGCATCCATGCTATTTGCCCCTACAGTATCCACTTATTTTTCCATATGGGGAAGATGGATTTCGTTTAGGTATTAAACATGGTTTCACAGGACCTCACAAAAACAAGAAGCCTAATATCAGCATGAGGGAGTTCTTTGTCTATCTTATTCAGGTTCGAAATGTTGGATCCCAGGTTCTGCATCTTTCCAGACGTCTTTTTCAGCAATTTCTGGTTGATGCATATACAATGATCGAATCCCATCGCCTTCGTTTTATAAGGAAAAACCAGTCTAATCTTAGAACTTTGAAGTATAGTAAGTTTGTTGAGGCAGTAAATCAAGGTTCTGCCAGTGTTCCTATTGAAGGAAATCGTATTATTATACCATCTTCTTTCACAGGAGGTCCTCGCTATATGCATCAAATGTATCTAGATGCAATGACGATCTGCAAATACCATGGATTTCCTGATCTATTTATTACCTTTACATGTAATCCTAAATGGGATGAGTTGAAAAGGTATTTTGATAAATACAATCTGCGACCTGAGGATAGACCTGAGCTTTGTTGTAGATTATTCAAAGTTAAACTGGATAGTTTAATGGATGATCTAACTAAGAAGCATTGGCTTGGGAAAACAGTGGCAGGTAGGTTTAATATCATGTCTAATAGTGTCCCCTCTTTCGTATGTTCTTAAGCTGTTTTCTGCAAATCTCAATGCTCACAAATTAACTATCTTATCTTTCTATTTTGCAGCTATTTACACAGTTGAATTTCAGAAAAGAGGTCTTCCCCATGCTCATATTTTGGCATTTATGGATTCTAAGCACAAGCTACCAGAAGCCGATGATATAGATAGGATCATATCAGCCGAGATTCCTGATAAAGTTACTGAGCCGAGGTTATATGAAGTTGTGAAAGATCTTATGATTCATGGGCCATGCGGTTCTGTGAACAGAAGTTCACCATGTATGCAAGATGGCAAATGCAGCAAATTTTTCCCAAGGAAAATTGTGGAAAAAACTACTGTTGATGCGCAAGGTTATCCAGTATATCGTAGAAGTGATAATGGCGCTTTTATAGAGAAGAAAGGCGTGGAGTGTGATAACCGATTTGTGGTCCCCTACAACAAAAAGCTCCTACTTGCATACAATGCACACATAAATGTTGAGTGGTGCAATCAATCAAGATCTATTAAGTATTTATTCAAGTACATCAACAAAGGACAAGACCGTATTACCGGAACCGTGACCGAAAAAAACAGTTCCCAAGCACAGACGGATTCTAACGTACCACAAACCGATGAGGAGCCAGTTGTGGATGAAATAAAAAACTATTTCGATGCGAGGTACTTTGTTTTGAATATTTTGAGGATTAAGTATCCAACAATAGACAATTTATATGTATGTTAATATTACAATGGAATTTTGTGGTTGATACATATCAACATGCGAGTCTGCGTGGAGAATCTTAGCCTTTCCAACTCATTATCGATCTACACCCGTGGAGAAACTTACTTTCCATCTAGAAGGTGAGCAACCAGTTATTTACAAGGAAGGAGATTCGGTTAAAAGTGTAATGGATCGGGTGCAGTCTTCAAAAACTATGTTTTTGGCTTGGTTTGATTGTTGTATAAGATACCCTGAAGCGAGAGAACTGACCTATGCTGAACTACCTACTAGATTTGTCTACGATGCGAAACTTAAAGAATGGAAACCACGGAAAAGAGGATTTGCAATTGGTAGGTTGGCGCCTGTGTCTCCATCTTCTGGGCAACTATATTTTCTGAGAGTTTTACTTAATAAGATAAGAGGCCCAACGTGTTATGCTGATATCAGGACAGTTGATGGCATTGAACAGCCAAGTTTTGAAGAAGCATGTTATAAGCGTGGATTACTGGACGATGACAAAGAGTATATAGAAGGTCTCAAAGAGATTAGTTTCTGGGCATCAACCGGTTATGTGAGAAATTTTTTTGCAAAAATATTGTTATCTGGCAGCTTATCATCGCCTAAATTGGTATGGGAAGCAACGAAAGAATTGTTATCCGAAGATGTTCTCTACACCGAAAGAAAGCGAAGAAACTATCCCGGTACGGACCCATTCGTTTTTACATGTATACAACTATTTTTTTTTATTTATAAGCTATCCATAACAATTATTTTTGTTTATGTGTGGTGTAGGGCTCATTTTGAGTGAGGAAGAGATTATAAATTGTACGTTAGTTATGATCGAAAACATTCTACGAGCCAAAAACAGTTCACTGAATAATTGGGATACAATGCCAAAGCCTGCAGACACTTCATATACTTTCTCCGAAAATCTTCTGATACAAGAAGAGCTAAACTATCCGAAAGATGAATTGCGTGCACAGCATGACGAATGGATTGAAAAATTGACAGCTGAGCAAAAGTCAGTATATGATCAAATAATTGGTGCTGTTCTTCACAAAGAAGGCGGGGTATTTTTCGTGTACGGATTTGGCGGGACAGGAAAAACATTTTTGTGGAATATATTATCAGCAGCTATCCGATCACGAGGGGAAATTGTTCACAACGTTGCATCAAGTGGTATAGCATCCTTATTACTGCCTGGTGGAAGAACTGCGCATTCAAGATTTGGCATTCCGATCAATCCCGATGAGTTCTCGACTTGCAGGATACAACCGGGTAGTAATCAGGCTGAACTAATAGCTAGAGCATCTCTGATTATCTGGGATGAAGCCCCGATGATGAGTAAGCATTGTTTCGAATCTCTTGATAGAACAATGGCTGATATTATGAAGAGTCCGGAGGGAACACCTTTCGGGGGTAAAGTTGTGGTTTTCGGTGGTGATTTTAGACAGATTCTACCAGTTATTCCAAGAGGAAATCGGGCTGACGTTGTTTTCGCTACTCTCCATTCGTCCTACTTATGGAAGCAATGCAAAGTGTTAGAACTAACCAAAAACATGAGGTTAATGGCTGAAACAGATGTGCGGCAGGCTGAAGAGATAAACACTTTCTCGAAATGGATATTGGATTTAGGAAATGGGAAGATCAATGAACCAAATACTGGGGAAACGATGATAGAAATTCCTAAAGATTTGCTGATAAAGGAATGCAAAAATCCAATAGAGGCTATTGTTTCAGAAGTATATGGGAAAACATTCGAGGACTCGAAAGATCCTGTTTTCTTTCAAGAACGAGCTATCTTATGTCCCACGAACGCAGATGTTGAAGTAATTAATGAATATATGCTTGATCGTTTAAAAGGTATATTCCTATGTTTTTTAGATGTTATAGTAATATGTTACACATTCCTATGTTGTTTTGAACTAATATGTCGTGTTATTTCCATTTATTTGTTTTTTCGTAGGGGATGAGAGAATATACTTAAGCTCAGACAGTATTGATCCATCTGATACGAATTCTAAAGATGACTCTGTCTTCTCCCCTGAATTTTTGAATAGCATTAAAGTTTCTGGTCTGCCTAATCATGCTCTACGACTCAGAATTGGTACACCTGTTATGATATTAAGGAACATAGATCCTTCAGAAGGTTTATGTAACGGCACAAGACTCCAGATTACACAACTTGGAAACCATATCATTGCTGCTAAATTTATCACTGGCACTAGAGTTGGGGAGAAGGTCTTCCTTCATCGTATTCTGATTGAACCTTCTGATGCAAGCCTTCCGTTTAAAATGAGGCGCAGGCAGTTTCCTCTTAAAGTCGCATTTGCAATGACCATTAACAAGAGCCAAGGGCAAACATTAGGCAAAGTTGGATTGTATCTTCCTAAACCAGTCTTCTCTCATGGACAACTGTATGTTGCTGTTTCTCGGGTTAAGTCGAGGAGGGGTTTAAAGATTCTTATTACAGACAAAGATGGAAAACATCAAATGTCAACCATGAATGTTGTTTACAAGGAAGTGTTTCAAAACCTTTTCGAGAAGGAAGTATGAAGTTAGAAGAAGTTCTGCGTGCGAGGTATAATTTATTTATATTCATATAGCTCTAACTCTTTTTTTATACGAACTGTCTATAATTTTCTAATTCTGTGTCGTGGGAATAATATTTGATTTGCTAAATGTACTTTGAACAGGGAATAATCAATATTAATTCTGTAAACAAAGGAACTAAAGTGAATTTATCATACAGAAGTTCTCCAGCAACCTAGCGAAGCTATACAAAAGCAGCAAGACAAACTTACATTTTTTAACAAGATCTTAGATGCATTCTATATGTTTTTATATGTCAAGATTTCGAGAAACTCACCTTCAAAAAATTGTTCCGTTATTGGAAGTAGAAAGAGATAGTGCTTCTCTATCGAGTCCTTCATAACCCATTGTTCACATTACTGCTTGGCATTGTTACATCGGCAGTGATTTTGAAATCTTTAACTCGCTTCAGTCCTTCTTATGGTGAAGAATTTGCAATTAACAGTCTTTCTTTCTGCATTCCTGTCAAAAAAATAATGATTGTTGAATTAGTAAACTATACTAATCGTAGAATTAAACATTGCATTGTAAATTACCATATCATTATTAAAGATTGGCAAACTAAAACACACATCAGTTAGTTTATTAATCATCTAAATTTGTTCACTCAGGAGTGGAGCTGGCAGGTACAAAACAAAACAATTTTTATGAGTTTATCACGCAAGATCAACATAGAATTTAATTACTTCCATTAACTAATTTAAAATTGTACAGTTTAAGATTTGTTATTTAAATAACCGTCGGTTAAATATGTATGTAATAACGTGAATCTATTGCTAAATTAAATTGTAGTTTCTGTAAAAAGTATCCTAAGTGCTAAGTAAATAATTGGGTTTTTAATGGGCCAGTATAATGCAGTTTAGCTACAAAATATCCGAGTTACGAAGTAAATAATTGGTTACTTAAATGGGCTATATTAAAGTAAGGTACCTTATTTATATTTATCTATAATGTAATAAAATAAAAACAATTAATTTATAAACTTATCTTTATTTTGCTTGATTCAATATAGTAGAAAATCTACCATCCTTCGATTCCAATTTCCATTTCTGCGTAAAACCTGTATAAAAAATACTGTACGTATAGATTTAGATATCTGTTATAGGCAATCCTGTATCTAAGTAACTATACCTAACTTAATGTGATTCATTAAATAAAAAGATCTATTCTTAGATTAGGACAGACAAATATTTGCTCTGTTTATAGAAGACGAACTATACTTGCTTCTCAAGCGAAGCATATATTTAATTCCATCCGCAAAGTGATTGCATTAAATTCGTAAGGACTATTATATGCTAAGCCTAATATTTTGATGCCCTATTCTTTGTATCCTATATATACGTAAAAAAGGTTTCACAAAACAATAATAATAGACTCTTTCAACTTACAATTTCTTAATGAGCTCCATCATGTATTTCTCTGACTTCACGCTCCCTCTGAAAAATCCTGCAGTCAGAGTGAAGGTAATCAGTAAATGGAAAGATGCTGAGTCAATTATCCGTGGAGAAACAGAAATGCTCATCGGTGATGAAAACGTATGATATATTTTCTAAACGTTTATATGTTAAAAATCTGGTTATTTCGTTTTACTAACTCTTAAATTTTGTTTGTATACAGGGGAACACGGTTCAAGGAACTTTTAGGGATGAAATAATTATGAGGAATGGATGTATCATGGTTGAGGGAGAATGGTATGAGATCTATGGGTTTAATCTAAAGCATAATTTCCGGCTGTTTAGGATAACCAGAAACCGCTACCATGTTGTTACTTGTGAGAAGACTATTATTAATAATGTCCAACCAAGGATGGTTTGCAACTATTATGGGTTTAAAGAATTTAAAACCATATTGAGAGGTCTTACCCATCCAATGTACTCTGTAGGTATGTTATTTTGTAAACTCTAAAAGTTGATTTTTATAATGTTATTTTTTAAATCACTATAACACTTTCAGAATTATATGTTTTGATATTGCTATGGTCTTGATACATAACGTTTCTACCATATATTTAATAGACGTTTATGGGGCAATGGTGAGTGTTGGTGATCTAGAATACGTTGGAGAGGCAGATGGGCCAATGATACCGAAAATGCGTTTTAGCTTAGTCAATCCTGGGTAAGTTATAATGTTTCTATAATCCATTTTTGCATGCTAAATGAGTTTTTTCAATATGATTTTGATATTCATACTACTTTTAAACTACAGTTTTAAACATTTAAACTGTGTTGCCTATGGAAGCAACGCTATTGAGATTGATGCTTACTGGAATTTTACTAAAGCAAACGTGGTTCTTTGTGTCTTGAGTTTTTGGCAAATTGAAAGGATCCCAGGTATAATTTTGTGGTTCTTTAAATTAGTGAAATTTGTTCATCATTTTGGCTTTTTGTAGCAAACTTATTTTATATTTAATTAGGGGGTTTCACTTTCATCAAAAACGTTGAAGGATGTTCGAGGATTGAATTCGAACCCAATATTCCAGAGATTGTAGCTTTTCGTCAGTTGTAAGAACCTTAGCAATAGTTTAAAAAAACTGTTTGTTCATATTGAACATTCATTTTAATCTATGTTTAAATTTGGGAATTTGTTTTACAGGATTCCACCAAATGCTTATTGAAGTCTTTCAAGAAGCTGTCAATTCAATGGGATAACGAGGAATTATTGGTGCTATCGTATGGTTTTTAGTTTGTGGCTTTTAGTTTTTAATATTTATTTTCAAAGTACTATGATTATTTAGTTAAGTTTTTTGAATTTATTCTTCTTTGTTACTTTCGGAATAATAGTTTTGAACACCTTCTTTGATTTGTTGTTGGTGTTTTTTTTTAGAAAAAAAAAGTGTCAATTATGTTGACGCTAACCTTATAAGTAGACATCTTCTCTGCTGAAGAATACAATTGTTCACAACTCTTTAAGCGTTATCATCAATATGGAACTCCTATTCCAGCTTCCTAATTACAATTTGAACGAATAAATTTATCAGAGACACTAACGGACAAATTATATTCATATATCGCAAAATAAAAACTATCATATTCAAATTCATTACTTTCTATCAAACACATTGGTGGAAGGTTTTCAAACATATTTATGTAAAGAAAAATTAAAAGTTATATTATTTTCGGTGATATTGAGAGTTTGATTCGATCAAAACATAATTATATAACCGAAACATTATTATAAAGCAATGAAAATTACTTATCTGATCTATCACATGCAGTAATCCAATAGCCGTTGGGTCAGAAGAATCTTGAGTATTCTTTTTCGCACAGATATATCGAAGACTTTCGCAGCCGATCTAGGTTCATTTGACATTTGTATTTACGATTTCGATCTATTTCACATCTGATTGCAAATAAATTACAAACAAGCGACAATCAATTTGGGAACTATCGATATATTAAACAACCGAGTAACCAATATATATTCAAATTGGGAGGATTTTGCTGTGGATCGGATCTGAAACATACCTCTGTCGGAGACATGAAACCTGTTCAGAGTCGAAGGTTTTTGCTGTGGATTGTAAATTGTATCGAAGAAGAAGAGGAAGCCGAAAGTTTTTTTTTCTAAACAATGATATCGACGAGAGTAATCGGAAGGTGAGATGTTATTAAAAAAATACATTAAGTATCTGCATTTGTTAAACACATCGATGTTTTCTAGATGTGGACCAAAGTAGAAGGGCTTTATAAGATTTATTACTTGGTTATTGGCCCAATATGAGAAATCTGGATTAAAATAACAACCTATTCTTTTATATGTATGACTTTATATTTTATCAATTTTAGAAATGCATCTGGAATCGAAAAATATATATGCTTTCGAAAAAAGCAATTTTTTTTTTACATTTTCGATCAAAAAATATATATGTTTTGTCGGAAAAAAATTTTAGAAATGCATCTGGAATCTGTAAGCCCATCATCAGTTTTGTTGGCCTCATATGTTTTTTATTTTAATGGATACTAATATAATGGATCTGCTAAACTTATTAACATCATATACAGCCATTTTAGAAATAACGTATAAGATTTATAACAGATAATGTTTTCTTTTATCTATAAAACTTCAAATAAGACAAACTATGTCTTTCGAATAAAATTGTATTGATATTGTCTCCTATGAGTCCACTATAGACTTAAAAACTTTCAAATTGTTGTATTCTTGTGTTGTTATTTATACTGACAACTTTGTCGAACCTTATTCTTTACTCAGGAATTTAATAATAGTGTTAGTATACTATTGTTTGTAATGGTCAAAAGTCAAAAAAAATTTCAAGGAGTGTTCTTATTTAGCATGACGACCATAACATTTACGTATACTAAATTGTCGTATGTGCCTTATTTGTCAGGAATGCCAAAGTCATCATTTTATACTATTGTATTTTTATTTTGAAAATTGACAATTATTTTTACAAAAATGTGATATAAACGTATACATTCATTGTCGTATATTAAACTAATTCTATCATTATATAAACAAATTCTTATAATATATTTTCAATTGGGTAAGACATGACTTCAACTTGCAAAAAGAAAATTTTTAAAATAACCAACAAACTACGTCAAATTAATCTAATATTCAGTCCAAGAGTTTATTATCAAAATTTAGAATTAATACCAGTGATGTGCAATATATTTGACGTTTCAGATTAAAAAATATATAAACAATCTAACTATGGGAACAATATACGAAGAAGATCAGATATGGACGATACAAACTATGTCGACGGACGTTAACAGAGATCATTAACTTGAGTGCAAGCTGTATTGTTAACTAAATACCATAATCAATTATTGTGTTATCACCTAAGACAAATGCTACTGACTGTATACTATGGATCATAAACAAAGATTGGTCCGAACCTTCAGTTATATTGTTAATTGGTCATCCAAAACGTATATGTGGTGTAATATGGCGAACCCGATACATTTGTAACTATGATCGAACTAAGGTTAACTAAACCTAAACTAATAGTTTATATCTATTACTAAATATATAAAAAGCACCTGCCTATTGAAACTAATAAGATTATGCATGTTGAAGCTTTATTTCGAAAGCTATCTTTTCGAAATGACAACACAATATCTATACAGCTTTTAAAAAGCTGAAAAGTTCCATCAATTATTTCGAAACTGATCCATGCAAGAATTAGAAATTTAAACAATACATATTCCCTTTATATAAATTCCTCCTAAACTTCCTAATGCTAATAACTGAGAGTTCATGTTCTAGAGAAAAAAAAAGTTTTGAATCAAAGTTGTTCTTTAACCGTAGGTGAGTTTCCGGTACGATGTCCTCCGAGAATTCAGTCACAAATTATCCTTTATACGAAAGTGAAGATGTTTCTGTCGATGAGAATTCCTTGAACTCGGACCCGGATGTCTATTTCCGAAACGTTAGCCTCGCATATTTTGTTGCAAAACCAATCAAGATGTTGACACAGCACGCCCAATTCAAGGCACTCTGTTTAGAGCATTACAACCCGCAAGCACACTACATCGAAGGCTTCAACAAATACTTCCTCCACAAAGAAGAACGAATCGGTCTTCACCATCTACGTATATCAGCAAAGGGAAACTTTGACAAAGGTATGTATCTCTACGGTCTTCTAGCATTAGCAAAGAGTTACTATCCAAAAGGCAAAAAATACTTGGACAAACTTGGTTGGAAATTAGACATATCCAAGACTGATCATTGCTGGACCGTCATCAAGAACTCACTATTAGACATCCCGCGGCTTATGAAGTCTGAGTACTATGTTAACATGATTAACATTAAGCCTCAAGGTAGCTGCAATCCCTAGAACATGGTGAAAGTATGTGATCGTTGTTACTATTTCAAAAGGTTGAACCAGTTTGTCCACTTCGCAAGAAACAAAGATTAAAAAAAGAGAAGAGTTGTGTAATTCTTACTATCTATGCGCTATGATGTTTCGTTTGTATTTGGAATCATCCCTTTTTATTAAATCGTTTTAGTTTCATTGTGTACTCGACTTCTTCTAATCTTTATGGATGTAACCAATGGAAAGGTGGCTTGCTTTGTGTTTATAATTATATGTGTTCAAAAAATAATCTTTACGTACTGATCTTTTGTATTTAACTTACCCATACAAATACAAGGACGGTAATGGTTAAAACGATATAGCAATTTCGATTACATTTTGCAAAGAGCACTTTCTATATGAAATTGATATCTTTTGGTGAATACACATGAGGAAAATAAATTCTCATGATTATGAAATGATAAAAATAAGTCCATTTGGTAAACCTATAGCTTTTGTTACTACTTACACGGCAAAATAAGTTAAGACTTCTATGCTTGCACTAAGAAAGATATCCGCGCTCATGTGGTGCCACTATATAATTGCCATGCAAACTATGAAAATCAAAAAAAAGTTTTTATAAAATGAGAGTAGAGGATATATTAGCTAAGTAAAAGTAAACAATACGGAAACAAGAAAAAAAATTCCATATTAACCTATTGAAAAGTTTTCAAACTACATATCAACCTATTCTAAGTGACCAATGATTTGTACCAAAATTATTGTGTTAACGAAAACATTGTTACTTATGTTATCGGAATAAAATATAAAATTAGAATGTCGATTATTGTTTCTAGAGTTTATGGTCTAAAATCAAATTTAGGTTTAGACTTCAAATAGTTATTTCAGGGTAAGAAAATGCTATTATATATTTTTCATAGGTAGATTTTTAAGGTTTAGAGTTCAAATAGTTTTTATAAAAATAAATTGATCTTTAATGTTATTCGAGGTTAACAATTTTCATTAATTTTGTAAAACCTTGAATAAAGACTAACACATTCTGATTGAATTTGCATAATTTTTATGTTAATTATATATATATACATTTTTGATCAACAAAAAGTATCATATATAAATATTTAATATTTTTTTCAAGATGAGTTAATAAAAGATCAAGGAAAAACGTTTTAATTGTACGACTTCACCATACACAACAAAATCAGTATAGAAAAATATATATAGAGTTAACCCAAAAACAAAAAACTAAATCTACGATACTAACTACAATTCACTTTTCTCTTATGTATATATGATTATATATACAATTTAAAATTCGTTATATTCATATAACAAACCGACACTCTAATATTTTTACTTTCGTCAAAACACCTCATTTATATATTTATTTTTAAACATCACCCCGCGCAAGGCGCGGGTCTTATCCTAGTTTCATTGTAAGGCTGACACGTAGGACTAATTAACTATTTAATTGATTGCCACGTAGGAAAGGGTTATTTTCAATTAATACAAACTTAAGGTTACAATTTTTTAAATGTTTCTCTTTTAATATATAGGGGATATGAATCTTAGACTTAACTCTCACCAAAACCAAAATAGTGTTAAGTGGCCAGTGGTTTGATCACCACCGGTCACCTCTCCTCTTTTGCTTTTTCTTTTTGTTTTAATAAAATCCGATTATGTTCTCAAGTCTGGTTTTGGGTTCATCTTTGGATTAGCAGATCCTCTTTTCCGGTTGCAGATAATAAAACTCTGGTTTATCAGATTTCTTTTTCCGTTGCAGATTTTTCCTTTCTGGCCTGTCTGGATGTAATCCCTCTTTTGCAACATTTCTTCATCCCGTTTTGTTTTAATTCGAGTATTCTTTATCTTGAGTTCTGATCTCATCCTTTCTCTACGAGTTTAAATCTCACTCTTAAATTTTATAAACAATCGACTGAAGTAACTCAGATGAAAAGGAGTATAGAGTTTAGGGTTTTCCTTCTTAACCTGCATACCAACAATAAAAATAAATTTCACTCATATAACGTGAAAACCCTAAATATGTTTACAAAAACAATTTTTACTATTCTTAAAAATGTGAAATCATTTAAAATTGGATGGCAAATTCAAATAAAAGTGTTTTGTTCGTCGAAACAAAAACACTCTTACAGAAGAAAATCGCTTGAAATGGTCATAGCTTATAAATTAGTAAGTTTTCAAACATTTTGTTTTCGGAAAAATGTATAATTGACATATAAATTATGTTTTTTTATAAAAATAAACTATATAAAAAAATATTATTTCATGCATTTTTATATATCTATAGCTTCAATGCAAAACCAACAAGATTAATATACATAAAACAATTAAAGAATTGACAGTTTTAAACAATAAAAAAGTTGATGTGGGTGATTGGTTGGGTTGTATCTCTCTACTTTAGCTTTATTTATTTTTAAATCACTAAATTTTACCAATCATGTTGTAGCTTTATTTTTGAAAGTTAAAATCTACAACAAACTTCTATTAACTTTTACCAATCATGCTTTAACTTTACTTTTAAAGCTACAGCAAAAAGATTAAAGCATTTTTTTTTATGTATTTTAGACAAAAACCCTATATCTTTATTTTATATGATGTAAAAACTGTAAAATGAAAAAAACTATCTATAATATCAAATAAATTAGATAATCATAGTAAAACATCTATAAATATTTTAATTTAATTTTGTGTGTTTTAAAAGTTATTGAAATATTTTAAATAACATAAATATTATTTACATATCACATCTTAAATAAGAGTAAACTTTAATAAGTTATAAAAATCATTAATAAAAATTATTTTAGTTGATAAAAATAATTATTTTATACATACATCACATATTTTATTTTGAAATATCTACAATTTAAAGCTACAACAAATTTAACTACAGCAAAAATTTCTGCATAAAAATCTACAGTAACAATCCTACAGCTACAACCAACTTACCTACAACTAAATTTTTACAGCCACAGCCGAACCAATCATCACCGATGTATATAAACCATAAAATTGTAGTGTTTGAAATATTATATTAAATGATTTGTAAGTGTTAAAAATTTATGCAATCAATTATATATAACATATATTGAGCAATGTAAAGTTAAAAAAACACCCGTGCGGACGTACGAGTCATAATCTAGTCTAAACTATTAAAATTAAAGTACATTTGGTACTTAACCCTCATTTTTCCTAAATAATTACTACAGAATGCCATTGACATTTAATCTATAGCTATTATTTAGGAACAATATTTGTACCCTATTAATTAGCCTAACAACCATCATTTGGTTATAAAAGGTAACGTTGACTGAAAGCATATATATTCTGATTTATAGAAAGGGAATCTTTGTTTTTTATTTGAGCAATCAGTGAATCTTTGTTTACCACTTAACAATAGTCTTGATATACAAACCGGTTAAAATTTATTTGACACAAAAAACCTTTAACTCTTTTTAGAAAAAAATTGGTATTCTGACTATTTCACATTTGGACAGTGAAACCATCTAAATTACTTACATAAACCTGTTTATAGCTAAAATGTTTTAACCCAGTTAATTTAATATTTATCAATTTTGTTCTAATCTTAAACCAATTTGATATATGCAAAACTTCTATCATACAGAGTATACATTATATTTTTATAGGAATTTTTGAATTTGTTATATACACAAAACTTCTGTCAACAGAATTTCATAGTTTTAAGTCTTATTTGAGAAAATAAGTTATTATATGTTGGGCAATTAGGTAAACAAATATTAAGGACTGATTTGATACTGGATTGCGAAAAATACGTACACAATTTATAGACATTTGTGTGGCTATAAAGATTTTAATAACATATCAAGAAGTTAATATATGTTATTTAATTAGTTTGAGTCTTATATTTTGGTTAGACTTTACTATTGGCTTTCTATAAAAGATAAATATTACGGTTTTGGTAAGTTAACAAAAAATATGGTTTTGGTCAATTATTTGGATAATATGTTACTATTTCTCAAAACAATTGGTATTATATTACATTCCAAATTTAAGTACGTGCTACTAAAAGTTAGAATATTTATAGGATATCTGGAATACATTCCCATCAATATATAAAAAAGAAAATATTAGTTACCATCCATCCATATAGGGAAAATCTTAATAGTTGAGTATTTAAATAAAATATGTACATCATTTTCTTAAATACCTAAATTTCATCTAAACAAAATAAATAAATTTTATATTTTCTATCTTTCTTGATAAAACATAAATACATTTTATTAGACATTAAATATTTATTTTCAAAAGGTAGATTTATTTATATACATAAACATAATAATTAGTGTTTTATTTTGTAAAATAAAACATCAAAAATGGTTACTGTAATTTAACATTACTAATCGATGAATATGTTATACAAATATCATTTTATTGTTTTTATATCTAACCGCAATATGAGAAACCAAAAAATTATAGACAACTAGAAATCATCTATTTATCATAAATGTTATATATTACAAATCGAATAAACATCCATACATACACATGTTTATGCAGCCATTACATATTTATGTTGTAATTTTGTTCATATATTTATTATATTAAAATAAACACCCGTGCGGGTGCATGGATCAAACTCTAGTTTGGTATTAAAAACAAAGTAAATAGTGGAACAGCTTATATAACGACAAATATTTTCCCTATTTCATAAATATTATATTTTTGAACTATTCACACATATTTAAAAGTAAATATTATCACATTTAGTAATAAAAAATAGTAGAAAATAAAGGGTTATGTTTGTATGAAAATATTTTTCTCCAAAATTTTTAACTTTCATATATTACTAACTACATTATTGACATATTATCTATCTAAACATGGTTTACAGTAACTATATCGTAAGAACAAGTGAGCAACACTAAAAAAGGAAGATGTTACAAAAAAAATGTGATTCCTCTGCTGTGATTACACAAAGATATTAATCGCTTGAAAATTTTGTAGTCGTGACATTAAGTAAAATCTACAAAATTATGTTAACTTGAAAATAAAAAAACAATCAATTTGCACGTTTTTGAATAAAATAAAATATATAAAATAAACACTTATACAATAAAAACACTTCAAATAACGAGGTTCCAAGAGAAATACGAACATATTATAGAACCACGTGCGAAAAAATAACGAGATTCCCGGATAATAAATCAATGGCAAATTAGGCAAATACCCTTAGAAGGGATTCAAATTGGAGGTTTGGCATTTGATTGACATGTAAGGCACATCCAATACATTTCAATTCCAATTTGGACGAAAATACCCTTACATCTGACGTTCTTTTCTGCGACGGACAGAGGAGTCAGAGAGATAAAGATCCTCTCACAAATTTTGTAGGTAAATGTTGATGGATATAAGCATGTTGTTTGGACTGCTGTGACACTATTTTTCCTTTGCATTCTCTTTCTTTTTTCTGACATTCTTTTTTTCACTTTCTTTTTTTTCTGATTCTTTTTCTTTTATCACATTTTCGTTCCTTTCGTCCCCACTTTTTTTCTACTTCATCTCTTTTGTTTACATAATGTTTCCTTCTCCATTTTATTTTCACCTACAATTTTCATCTGTAAGTAAACACTTCAATCGTATTTCTTATAGAATTTTGGTTTTCAAATTTATTCAGTTTGGTGGAGAAATCAAAATTTCCACATAAACTAACTACTCTTATTTTCTTTGCATGTTTTGCTGAATTACCTTCTTTAACTAAGATTTAACAGTCTCAAACTTTTGATAGTCTAATCTTCTTCTTTATTTCATCTTTACCATCATTTTTCTACAAAGAATTAATATTTAATAATATATATAATACTAAAAATCAATTATTTGATAACAAACTATATCTCAGCTAATAAAACACATATCAAGTAAAAAATCATTTATCATATAACAAATCATTTATCAGATAATATGCTAACTCACAAACCATGTATCAACCAATTTATCATCTAACCAACCATATATCTACTAACGACACAGTATTTTATAACACTTTACCACATATTATCAATTAGAAACAATCAAAAAGTAACAACTAACAAAACATTTATTTCAATTGGCGACATAAAATTTTATAGTTAACAATAATTTATATTGTTAAACGATAAAAAAAAAGTTAGAGTCTCTTTTTTTTTACAAAATTATCTATCAATGGTATGAAGTAAATTCCAAGCATATTATCACTTCAGTCATCTTCTACCTGGTCCTCCCACCCATAGTCGTGTATGGGACCTTCAACTATGCGGACTTCACATGGATCTGGAATGATAGGAGATTAGACAATTGAGAACACACATCATAATTTTAAGAAAATCAAAATTTTATTTACATGGCTCTCATACCATAAATTAGCTATTATATTCATTAAGATCTACAAAAAACATATTAAGGTTAAAACAAAAAAATCTAAAACACTAATAACTTAAATTTAGCAAAATAGAATTCAAAACAAAATGAAAATAACCCTCTAAAAATTATTTTATGGTATATACCACCACACCAACCATTTATCAATCTTTTATATTAAACTATATATCACCTAACAAAACATGTATCAGGTAACAAGTCTTTTATCAGAAAACAACCCATTTATCAAACAATCATTTATCAAATACATGCACTAAGTAACAAATCATTTATCAGATAACAAACGATTTATCAAACAACATATTAACTCAGACACCATGCATTAACTATTTTGTCTGCCACCAAACGAAGTATCAAATAATTTACAAATCTTGATACCATTATCACACATACAAATTGTATATCAATTTATGATAAATTTTCCGTATCAGCTAACAAAATATGTACCAGATATCAAATCATTTATCAGATAACAACTACTTATAAAAAGATGTACCGGATAACAAATCTCAATCCAATAATCTTAGAACCATCAAAGTGAGAAATCAAATCAAACTTATAAAATAAAATATTACAAATAGAAGAAAATAACTTTATGAGATAAATGCAAAGTAAACAAAAATTACTTGTGGATAGGTAGAAAAAGAAAACGAGATTGGCTTTGTTTTGGCAGTGGTGGCTTCAAATGGCAGAGGTTGGTTGAGTTTATCTTTGTCTTTGATTCTTCTTCTTCGTATTTAGGTTTTACAAATCTTTGTTTATTTTCTCTTTTTTTCTCTTTTGATTTTGTTTCTTCTATTGGATGAGTGATATTTTGTTAAGAGTATAAACTCATGTCTATAACATAGACTGACACACAAACTGACATATAAGCTGACACAAAAACTGACACAACTATAGGAGGGATTGCAGAGATAGGGTGAGTGTTAAAATGGGAAATGATTTGTTGCGTTTAAGAGGAGGAGCACTTGGCTAATTGTGGCTTCAAATTGGGGTACATGGACCAATTATCTCATAAATCAAATATAAAACACTTAAAATAAAACACACATTACTTATCAGCTCTAATTCAACTTTCATTTTTGTTTAAAAAGGAGATCTCATAAAAATAATAAAACTGTGTTTAAATAAATACAACATGTTGCAATAATTAAACTAGACAATGTGATAATGTTTGACAGAAAATTACCACTCAGCTGTTTCGATATAGAAACAATTTCAAACGATAACCTTAGAACAAATAAAAGTCCTGCAAAAACAATAAAGTTAAAATTGAATAAAAATCCCATGCGCTTAACCTGATATATTTTCTGGGTTACTAACCCAATCGTAGGGTGAAGAGAAAGAGAGAGGGAGAGTATAATTATACTAATAATAAAATTAGTTTTTTGGTTAATTTTACATTAAAAATAGTATATCTCATATCAATACAATTAAAACAGCAGCATTTATTTTGACATCCCCTTGATGTTTCAAGGAATTAACAAGAATGCCATTCCTATTTTTGAGGATAGTTATTTTAATTATTTTTAAATTATTCTTTAAACTCTATATATTGTAATATATTTTCAAAACGGATTTCTCATTAACTTCTTATCTAAAAACGTGGGTGTACAAGTTTAATATATATATATATATATATATATATATATATATATATATCAATAGTATTAAAACAGGAACATAATCTATTGATATAGGTGTAATCTAATTATTTTAATATAATTATGAAAGCCTTTTATTAATCATTAAAAGTATTATAAAAATAAAAACACAAATATAATTAAAAAATAAATATAAAAATTAAAATTTTAGAATAAACATAAAAATAAATATGTCCGCCCTTTAAAGGGCGGGTCAAAATCTAGTTATCTCTTACAAATGTAAATTTAAAACACAAACTACAAATCACATAAAAAAGTTATAATCTAGATCACAAGTAAAATATATCCCGTCTGTAGAGCGGGCCGATCCTAGTACTAATATATATTTCCCTTTCACCAAGAACCGGAGCAGTCGACCAACTATAAACTGAGTATTTTAACCAAGCTAAATTGAGTCAAAGTTTGAGTGGCCAATGGTGGTTTGAGCAATTGAAGCATTAGAAAAAGAACATTTTGGAGGAGTTGATAACTGAGAGACCGATTGTAATAACCCTCACGAGCCAATGAATTTTTGGTCGAGAAAAATCCCGCTTGGCCAATTTGGATTTTGTTTGATCAGAATTAAAATAAAATCGATCCGGTGAATTAATGTCTCGACGGGTATGTCTTGTGGTCGAAAGACCTTCCTTGGTAGTTCCGAAAAAGTGGTAATTAGTATTTCCGAGTTTTATTCGAGATGTACGAGTTTAATCCGAACATGACGAGATTCAAAGGACGAGAAATATTTAGTCAAAAACTGTCCGAAAAATATCGACAAAACTTATAAAATATTTTCTGAATAATTACATGTCTTGCACTTTCTAGCCTGCTTGCTTCCTCAGTAGTTGAGTCACATGACATGCACCTGTGTGCTTGCTTACCTGCTTGTTCAATAAAGATCATGTGAAAATCACAAGCTGCTTGGAGCTTTCTTCATGGAAGGGAAATGTGAGCTGCTTGTGCTGACGCTGGTTGCACCATGTTCTCTCCAAACTACAGCTTGTGTAAAGAGAAAACCCTGAGCTGAAGCTACCCCATATGGTATAAAATACCATCATCTCTCCTCCTGCACGTCCTGTTACGGCAAGAAAAAACAGAGAAAAATTCAGAGAAAGAGAGAAAAATTCAGAAAAATAAATCTGTGAAAAAAATTCATGAAAAAATCAGAGAAAAACCAGAGAAGTGAAGTGAGCTTGGATAACCCTTTATCAACCTTTTGTTACATGAACCAGTGTGTTTTGGTGTGTTTGAGAGTTGAAGGTTTGGCTTCCTGAAGTGGGGAAGCACCCATGTTCTTCAGCCTTTGATTTTATCGGTAATAACATAAGGATTTGATGACATCGGTTTTGCTTAAGCTTCAGTTCTTGTTAGGTAACCAAATCGAGTTGTTCTGTTTCTGATATTGAACCTATCATGGATATCTTGTTCTGATCAGGTTATACATGTGTTCAGCTTGAAGCTTATAGCAACCCAGATCATTTAAATCTTGAGAAAAACGGTAAGCCTTAGCTTCTAGTTCAGAACAGTTTTGTTTGGAAGCAGGTGACTGATTTGTTAAGCTTCCTGTCTGAATCTGTTGAGCTATGAATTTTTTTTAAGTTCAGTATAGGCTTAAGTTTGTTGGTTTCAGTTGAATATAGCATGTGTTCAGATCAGTACGAGTTCAGCTTGTGGTTGGATTAATTTTCTTTAAGCATTTGAGATCATAATCAGGTTATGTGTCTATATTCGGATGTTCAGATAAGTCATGGTCAGTCTGATGGTCCGTGTGAAACCTTGCCCATCCTTGGAGTATTAACATGTTCTGTTTTGGTTCAGTTGGTCGGAAGAAGTCTGAAGATCAGTTCGGGCAACCTTATGGACGTTCTGAAGCAGAAGTGAAGTGGACTGGGATTAGCTCGAGCCTAGTATTTCTTAGCCAATCTCATAGATCAAAGGTGAGTCTAGATAGATGATTGATGAGTTTTAGGAATGGGTGTTGCTTGATTAAAATTACTGATTATGCTTTATTGTTAAGCAAGTATCTTAATCAATAATTATTGTGATGTGTTTACTTGTGTAAACACTTAAGAATTATTCTTTGAGGTTTATCTTAAGCCTTAGTGCTTGTTCTCAAGTACTAATATATAAGTATATGATTAAGTATATAAGTATGAACCATGTGAAGTCTTATTCTACACTTACTCTCCCGAAAGGTTCGCATTAAATGACGGTTGTCGAAAACATAGTTATTGACATATCCACCATCATTTTAAGGATGATATCGGAAACTATCTTTAGAAATATGTCAAAACATAATTGTTAATGGTTATGTGAGAAACCACCATCGTCATCAGGGATATTTTTGAAATTTTTATTGCCAACGATGATATATTTTTTATAATAATCTTGTAATTTTAAAAAGTATTATGATTTTTTTTCATTTTTAAAGATATTGTGATTTTTCTTTAATTTTTAATTAATTTTCTGAATTTTTAATTTAATCTTACTCATTTTTGAATTTTTATTTAATTTCTGAATTTTATTAAATTTTCTGAATTTTTTTTTTAATTTCAAATTTATTTTATTTAGTTACCTGATTTTTTTTAATGTTCTAATTTTTCTATAATTTTTATTGATTTTATTAATTAAATAATTATTATTTTTTTGAAACAAAAACCTACACATCATCACATTTACCTGTTCATCAGGTCATTTTTTAACTTGATGAAAAAGTAAGTCAAGTTGAAGGTTTTTATGATACAAATGTCAATTTGAAAATTTAAAGTAGTAGTCAAAAAACTTAAAGGTTTAAAGTGTAAGTAGGTGCCACTTTCAAGGTTTTTTTATGTGATTTCCCCCGTTATATATGTATGATTTAACTTTAAATTTTGAGAACCAGAACTCTATGACCAACTTAATTGTAATATATATTAATCAAAGTTGATAGAATGAGATCTGAGACCTCAAGAGTATATACAGATCTTTACATATATTATTTCTAATTAAAATCCACCATTAATAAACTTAAGCTTGTTTCTTTTTTGTCTTGATAAAATTATGGAACAAATTTGAGGGCAAAAGTCTAATATAGTGAAGTCACCAATGTTTGAATTCCAACTACTGGAAAATTAATATTTCGACATCACGAGAGACAGAAAACCGATACATAGGTTGAAAATGTAAATTGTTAACACATGACTAGTGTAGACTCTTTTATGGAGGAGTCAGAATACTCTTATATAATTAAAATAAAAGGTTATGGAATAAAATAACATTTGACATATTGGTTTTGTAGTTCATACTCCCCCTGTACCATTTTAAGTGGTGTTTAAGGTTTCTACACAAAGATTAAGAAAATACAAATTTATATGCAATTTATCTTGGTTACATAAAATTGCATTAAATAAAATCAGTCTAACTAATAAGAAAAACATGTAGTATTTTGTAATTGGTTGAAAGTTTTAATTGACATTAAATTTTATCTAGAAATGTGAAAACATCACTTATAATGGAACAAAATAAAAATGCTTAAACATCACTTAAAATGGTACAGAGGGAGTATATATTTGCGAGAAGTGGCAGAACTATAAATGTTTTCGACTGGAGTCATAATATATAAATTAAATATTCAAACTATATATATATATATATATTACGGAAATAGTTTTTTTACAAATTAATGGGAGAATACAAAAATTTATACATAAATTATTGGGGTCAAATGTTAAAATATTATAGTAATTTTAGACAAAAAAAACACTAAACTTTTTTCCCCCAATTTTACAATTTTTATTTATTTCGAAAATGCATGTCAAATGGACTAAGTATATGCAATATACAAATATAGCCATCATTCGTTTCACCGTATAAATCATGTATTTTCTTATAGATAAAAAAATACTTAACCTCACCACAGGGAAAAACCTAATGCAAAAGAAAGATTTAGCCAAAATGTATGTTTGCTGGCAAAAGGGCAAAAACATAATGCTGCAAAAAGAGAGAGAGACTGTTAATTTTGCCGACTATTCTAAATTTCTAACCAAAAGAAGGAAAACAAAGGCGTTTCAAAATTCTGATCAATAGAAAAAGCGTCTTTGCTGTTGCAATCCATTTCTCAAGAATCATTATCATCTACTTGTCTTGTTCTTGTTGCCGCTGGGAAGCCACTCCCTGAACCAGCATTAGTTTCTTCTGCTCCTTTCTCCCTTTCTTCCCTACTTTCAAACAAATTCGCCAAGAACCCTCCTTTTGATGAAGTAGTCTGATCAGGATTTGTTTCAATTTCAGTGGCTGTACCACTCATTTTCGTCTTGCCAAGCTCTAGCTGAAGCTCCTCTGGCACATCATCATCAACGGGAGAAACAGGTTTTCCCTCCACTCCACGAGTTTCGGCGTCTTTATGAGATTCCTCCTCCTCAGTTCCTGATCGCTTAGTCTCATTCTGAAAGAGTTCAAGGCTTAGCGTAGAGCTGCATCCTGTTACCTGCCTGCAACTCGTTTCAGGTGCTGGAAATAAATCAACGAATGTAGTAGATAAACTTAAGCATATGAATCTTCAAGTAACATAGTACAGTTACTGCAACACCTGTCTTACTTGCTCCACAAGCTTCAGATCTCGTGACGGTATGATCCTCTTTGGATGAATCATCACTAGCAAACTGGGGCATAAGGGAGAGGGTTTGGCCTTCAGGTTCAGTGAGTTCATCCTCTGCAGAAGAGCCACCAACCTCATCGATCATTGGATGAATATCAGTTTGATTCTTGGAGTGAGTGATTGGAGTTTGTTGGTTTAAAGATTGAAGCATAACATCTTCTCTTGCATACATCTTAGACTGGGGAAACAAATCAGTTGTGGGAGTAACTGGAGTGACTTTGTCCGGTAAGAAAACAATGCCTTTGAAATGCTTATCCGTATCAGCGACCTTCACGTTGAGAAAATAGCCAGCCTCGAAAGAACCTTCAACCACACCACTAACCATCCGACCTATCAGATTTTCATCAATGGGGTTCAGCTGTGGCTGAGTCTGGACTTCATCACTGCGAGGAGGACGACCCCTTTTCCTCTTACTAGGTGGAATAGATGAGCTCGAGCCTTGATTCGTTTGGTCAAACCTCTCTGGATTATCATCCATGATCAAACTCTCCTTCTTGATCAACAATAGATGTTCTGTACAAATGCGCATCTCTCCTTCCTCTTTCTCCTCGCTTCGCCTTCCTCATAACGAATGTTGGAAAAAGAAATTATTTATATTTATTTGAATTTTACCTTATATGGGCCGCCACGAATGGTTTCCTTTTAAAGCCCAGTAAACTCTATCCGCAAGTTGTTTTGGGAAGCCTTGGTGGTGTCGTGGGCATATGTTTGAACAAAAGAAAATGTTCTACTACATCTACTGGTTAAAATCCTGTCTATTGGAATTAGCTGTATCTTTATATTTTTTTTACTGTATAATTTAGTTTGTAAATTTATTTGTTTGTAGTTTCTTTTTGCTGTATCTTTACAAAACATTTTTTTTTGTTCTGGAAATAAAGTTTTCTACAATTTTTTAAAAAAATTTGCTGTAAATTTTTTTAAAGAAATAAAAATTTAATTGGTTAATGTAATGGATCTAAACTAAATTTTGGTTTTCCAGAATATTACAACTACAACCAATCACTCCTAAACTCTCAAAAAAAAATTGTCGTAATTTTCACTTTTCAGCACATAAAACATGTTTTTAAGTTTTAGGTAATCTTGTTTTTGCAAATACTCATTTGCGTAATTTTGCATGCGGAAGTTCAGTTAGTAAAAATTGAGAAATTCTAAATTATGTAGTCATTATATATATATATATATATATTCTTTATTTTTTTTTATTATTTGTATTACAACTATACAAGCAAACAATTATGAGTCATGCTTTCTCAATTCTTACACTTTTAATTTTTATTAATATATTGGTGTCACGTCCTTATCTCTCTTTCTTTTGAAGAATTGGTGTAGCTGATGCTCAGATTACAAAAAAAAAAAGTCGGAGAAAACGAAGGAAATTATGTAATTTTGTTTGGAAGAATATATGCCAAAACTAATTAATATCTTATCCACATTTTTTCACTCGATTCACTTGGTCTACATTTTTTTCTGCAAACTAATTATAAAACTATATATATATATATATATATATACGTATAAAGTTGCATATTTCTGAGATAATAAATCAGGTAAACTTTTGAGAATATATGATATATACATGTATCTGTATGTATAGGGTTGCTTAATCGAATATTATGACAAGTAAACGAATTGATTCTCGCCGACTAAAGGCATGAATTCAGATAATGTTTTTTGCTTTCTTTCTTTTTGGGTGTAAATGTTAAATAATAGTAATGGTTTTTGTTAGTTTATTACTTGAATCTTATCAATCTTTTCGGGCCAGATTTTAGTTAGTAAAACGTGAATTGACCAGTAAGCAAACATAACCCTTACATCATTTAACTTTTCAAGTACAATGACGTGATGAATCATGAACTAGCTAGTTCTAATGTTTTCCTGTCGAGATTTATCGGCATAATTATAACAACACATACATTTGGTTCCTTCTTAAATTGATTTGTTGTTGTTATGTCTTAAGGTATATTTCAGTTAAATTATTGTACACTTGGCCTAGTGTTGTTCAACGTCGGCCAATTTTTATCAGATTTAATCTTGATGATTATATAGTATTTATTGGCTAACAATTTTTAATGGAAATTTGCGTTTTATTATATGCCTAGAATTTCCCACATGCTTGAAGTTAACTTTTTTTTTTGACTATGTGTTTTCCTGCACTATATGTAATTATAAATTTTTAAAAATCTATATTTTATTTAAAATTAAAATTTATTAATATTATATATTTTATTATTTTTGACCAATATTTAATATAAATTTTATTTAATTAAATATAACATTACGAGAAAAATATTTTGTTTCTTTAAATTTATATTTAAGAATATGTATATATATATTTAAATTTTTAATCTTAGTAATTTTTTATCTATTTCTTTTGGTTATATATTTTAAATAAACTTATATAAAATTACTAAAAATTCATATAAAAATTTTATAGTTATTAAAAATTAAAACTAAACAACATTTATAAAATTTCTATATCTAAAGACACTAATGATATTACGATTATAAATTTATAATTTTAAAAGAAATTGTAGAAAATTTTAGTAATATAAATTGTATAATTATAAAAAAAAACTCAATAGTAATTTAAAATTTATAATTTCATATTTGAAGATATTTATTTTAGTGATGATTTATGATTTATTACCATATTTTAAAAAGTTTACCAAAAATATAAATCGACATTAAATGTAATGTATGAGTTATTGTCATATTCTATAAAGTTTTCCAAAAATATATATCAATACTAAATACAATTGTCCATGTCATATTTAATTATAAGGTATGTCATCTTTTTTAAGTGCTATATTATTTTTTTTTGTGAGAATGATTGTAGTAATAACACGTATACAAATCACTCTGTAAATAATGTCCACGGGACATTTTGCAAATTCCAGTTTTAAAATTATCACCTCATATCAAAAAAGATTTGAATTGAAAATACACAAAAAAATTAAAACTCTTACTACTAAACCACCAAAAAATTTTGGATGCAATTTCTTAGACTAGTTTTTTTAATAATATTCTATTTTGAAATAAAATACTGACAGTGTAGTCATTTATGCATACTGTATCTAAAGTCATTTATCTGAATAGTGACTACGCATTGAACGGTACGGGACAAGCAGTTTAACTGCGACGCGATTTTTAACAATTATAAAAACGTATAGATATATGGTATATGTAGAAATTTTTGTTATTGTTAACTTCGGTACGGGGCGAGATACCGTTTACCATTCGAAGTCTTAATGATACTGACAACGAATGTCTATGGTTGTAGATGATACTTTCTGTATGATTTAATTTTACAAGAATAAAATGTTGGTCCGGGACAATATTAATTGGTGTATTCTGGGACTTGATTAGCTGTGATGTTCCTTCTCATGTAGTGGCATTCAAGGACGGCCAGGAATGTCTGCTACGAATCTAGTTTAATTCTCTATATTATTGCATTCATCAAAAGTTTTTGTTTGTTTGTCTGCAACTCACACATGCTAATCTATAGTGGAATGCATGGTAGTTGATAATCTAGTGTCTCATGGCTTAAATTCGTAGAGATTATGGATTTGATTTTCTCTGTCGAAGAACAGGACTGCGTGTAAGTTATATCATAGAATTTGGCTCCGCTTGGTTTAACATAAAATGATTGTTTTTTCTGCTTTGAATCATAGTTCCATTTAGACGAATTAGGATACAAAATGCTAATGTTTTTGCACAAAAATGCAATGCATAACATTTAGTAGAGGTGTGTGGCATGCATGTTGGCAGCACAAATGCAACAAAAATATGTACGTGCGACAATGTACATAGTTCAACTATGATTGAGACACTAATGCAATTCAGTTAAGCTTTGCACTAAGGGAATTGGACGTTTTCCTCGCTATTAAATAAAAATTGATAGTAGAAGAAAAAAATAAACCATTCACTAATATTGATCTACCAATCAAGTTTTTAGTTTCCCATCTATTCTTATGACTGGTCAGTGTATGCCATAAATGATCTGGTATCTGTCGACCTGGGTCCAATTGATGCTAAAAATACTAAATTCTTTCATAAGAAACCGCTAATTATTATAGATTTATATACAATAAAAATACGAGAATATGAGACTTCGTTTATTCTAAGATATTTCTTTTTGAAACTTACCTTATTATTCTTTTACATTCATTAATTAGTTATTATTTCATATAAGATAAAAATTCAACTGTATATTAATATCTTATTCCCAATATTTTAATAAAACCGTAAGATGTTCAAGGTAGTGTTTATACTATACATATAATCATAGTAGTTATTTTCTGATTTGAGATTCAGATAATTCGTAAGAAAACACTATACTAATGTTCGACAAGATAGCTGGATTGAAGATATCATGATCGGCTCAACAATATACGTTAAGAAAATCTATGAAACATATCGAGCGTTAAAAATTGAGGACAGACACTGAAAACTTAATTAACAAAATCAAGCTAGCTAATATATCTCTCTCAATAGATTATGACAAGAAAAAGTGGCCTTATATATGTTGAAGTGTTTTTGGTCCCCCAAGAAGAAGAAGAAGATGGTGAAGAAAGAAATGAAGATAAAAGATGAGAACAGTGTCACGCGGAATGCTTGGGATCTTCTCGAAACATATCTTGTCTATGTCTTCTTGTTTTGTCTCACTAGCACATGAGATTATTATAGTTTCTTCCTCTTATCGTTTACCCTATTATATTTCTCTCATTTTAATTGGTATTCTTTGTAACACTATTCAATTCATGAAGCTTCGTTTTGTTACCTAATTTCTCTCGATTTGATTCTTCATATAATACGTAGGCTAACAGCACTTGTGGGATCCGACATGGATTTTTCAGTTCTTGTTATACGTTGGTATTAAGAAGTGATAAATTTCGTTTTAATCTGGTTGATTGAAGAATTTGATATCGAATTCTACACATCTTCCTATGAAAACCAAAACTCCTCTAAAACAAAGTTAAACTAAAATGCAATGTGTTTTCGAAAATTAAAAGATGTCAATGACCAATATAACTAACTTGACTTTATTCAAATGGTAACATTACGGATAGGGCCACCAATACTCAAGAGGACATGTAACTATGGCAATTTTCTACAGTTATAAAAGGATTATCTGGATTTTACAAGACAATCAATTAAAGGGTTGGAATGGGAAGTGGAACAAAAGATGGTTCCTACACCAAAGTAGAGCATCCATCATTTTTTCCCATTCATAAAACTTAGCAAATGAATTGAGAAAAGTGGAAGAACGACAAGTGTTCTAATTTGTTTTGTCATTTTGTTAAAAAAGTGGAGGAACCACTTAGTTTATAGAACACATGACATAATGAGTATTTCTTCCACTTTTACTTATAAAACAGCTTTTAAATTTTTTATTTATTTATTTTTCATATTTTTATGATAAACCTTTTTGTAACATATGTAAACATAATATTATAGTTTTTATGTTGTAAATCTTATTTCATTGAAATAACATTTTTTTGTATTTACACCATATTTATCATGTGTATCTTTAATTTAATATTATATTTTATTTTCTTAATAATGTGTTATTTTCAGGAAATATGATTAAAGCTCAAAACTGATAATATTTTACCAAGAATTATAATTATCAAATCATCGAAATATGTATATATATATATATATATAATTTTAAGCTCAAAATAATAATATATGTTTAAATTAATTTAATATTATTTTTTGAATAGAAATTGATATTTATTTTATTTATAAATTATTTTTAAAAAAATAAAAACTTTAGTTATGAAATATAAATAGTAATATAAAATTTATCTAAATTATTTTAAATTTGTACAACATTTTGGACCGTTTTTACCTATTTCACCATTCAAACATATGTTTTGAACTGCTAGATCTGCTTGAACCACTCTAAAACCGCTAAATTCGCTTGATCCACTAGATCCACCGGATCCGCTACACTCGATCCATTTTTCCCATTTGGAACCTAAATATGAAAATGCCTTGTGGTTATCATTATATTTTGGCAGTAAGATTTGAATCTAGATGCAATGTAACCAATGGACTCTCTCTCTCTGCATATACCCCTAAAATCTTCTAGGACTTATAAATTGACAGAATAAGAAAAGGAAGAAAACATATGCCTAGGCAAATCTTTTTGCCTGTCTTTTTAGGTGAATATGTCCTTTGACACAATATTTTCAAGCATTAGAATATCTGTATCTTAAATAAATATTTTGGTTTGGAAGCTATCTTGTCTCTAGTGGTATAGGGTCTATAAATCTTTTAACCATTAATATATGTATGAGTAAATCTTCTGCTACAAAGTTGCTGCAAAAATATGGCACCAATTTTGTTTTTATAACAAAAGAGAGTTACTTTAAGCGATCCTTAGAGCATGATTATTGCAAAGGTTCTTAACAAAAATCTTTAATACACATATATGTATATATATGTATATGTATATATTATATATGTGTATGTAATTATTTGCTAAGAACTTTACGGAAACCGAAACCAAAAGTTTCTTAATTAAGGAACTTTCGGTTTCGGTTTCCGTAAAGTTCTTAGCAAACAATTACATACGCATATATAATATATACATATACATATATATACATAAATATGTATTAAGGACTTTTGCTAAGAACTTTTGCAATAATCATGCCCTTAAGTCTTTTTCGGTGGAATCGGTTCTTAGCCTGTACTCTATGTATTCGAATTGAAAGCACTTTCTTACATCTGGCTTGAACAAAAACCATAGGTTTGTCCCCATCCGGATTATAGACTACTATGTTATGCAGCTTTAGTAAAAATGTTATAGATATTGAGAATAGTATATGGCCATAGGTAAATGCGAATCCAACGTGATTTTTTTTTATCAAACCAACGTGATATATTAATTCTTTCTATAAAAACGTGTTATTTTCAACTGGTTATGAGAAGCTGTATAATACAATTGATGACACAATATTCCATAAGTTGGTTAGTAAAAAGAGATGTATTCCATAAGTTTAAAATTTGTCCTGTCGTATTGTTACATTTTTTTCTCTGTGTTTTTGCCAATGTAACAAAACTTAAGGGTTAAGCTTTTGCAGCTCTTAACTATTCATTAATGATTTTTAGCAAAAAAAAAAAAAAAACTATTCATTAATGATATTTACAGTTAAGCAAAAAAAAGAGTTTAAAGTCTGGATATAAATGTAGAGATTTATGAATAAAAACGTCTTATATTTTAAGAAAAATTTCAAATAGAAAATTATAAACCAACAATAGTAGGCCTGAGTCCACACTATTGGGATCTGACATTGACGTACACATTTTTGCAATATTTTGCGTAGGCCAAGTTTGAAATCTAGATATCAGCATCATATTTCTTTATTTGATAAAAAGCATCATGTTTCTTTTAAGTTTTGGATTTCTCCATTGGTTCATTCATGATTTTTTTTTCTTTTGTTCACAGGTTCATGATTTCTGATTTTAGAAAAAAAAAGAAGGATTAAAATCTTAAATACTTTGTTATCAATTTGCAAAGATTCCCACTTTTTTTTTTTTAAGATTCCCACTTTATATTTGCATATGTATATATACCATCATATGGTATATTTAAGGGTTAATTTACTATCTAACCAATTTTGACACTAATATTAAGAATATAGGTACGATTTTAATATTACCAGGTGAATAACACTTTGTCCCATATTTTGCTGGTTTTAGCCTCATATGTAAAAGATATTCGATAAAAGAAGAAAATTGATGAGGTTAACAAATGTACTATATATGGCCAGAAAAAAACATTATTTTACTTTACAAAAAAAATTCTAAACGAAAGTACTATATATAGTAAGCGAACTATGGTTTTTTTTACTCAGATAACACGGCTACGAATCAAATTATTCATATAATATGATAACACTCAGTTAATTACCACGTCCAGAAAAAAAGAAACAACGATAAGCAGTGAAACAAATATGTAAGATAAGTGAAACTTCTTTTATATACGATACATAGTATAGACCAACCACAAATAAGACATAGTAGATGATCCATTCCATTTACATAAATAAGGGCATCTCCAACCTTACTCTATTTTCTACTCCAAACATTATTTTGGAGTAAAATCCTCTCCAACCTCACTCTATTTCCAACTCCAAAATAGAGTAATGGCTAAGATTACTCCATTTATAAAGTAATCTTACACATTACTCCATTTTGGAGTTGAACTTTTTTTATTTATGAAATGGTCCTTTAAATTTTTAATGTCCTTATTTCTTACTTAAATAATATTTTAAAGTAATACAACAACATAAAAAATAAGTTATTTCATTATTTAATAATTTGACATAAAATGCATAACATAATTAAATAGCAAAAATAATATAAAATAAAAATAACATAAAATAGTGATTTAAATGTCCGATTTCAAAAAAAAATTACTCGATTTAAGAATATCAAAGATAAAGAAACTCATTTTTTCATTACGAAATGCATTAATCGATCATTTGTGGGAAAATATTCTACTGCTTATTATTGAACCAACTTATACATTATGTTTCATTCTATTTTTATGATTTTTTGTACCTTTTAATAATAAATGTTTAATTTAAATAAATTATATTTTAAAGTATTTTTGCAAACATAAAATAGTTGGGGTTAATTAGTAAACTTTTATAAGTATAAAATATTATTAATAATTATTAACTATTTTTGCAATAAGAAATGGAGTAATACATTGGAGTAAAACATCACTCTATTTTGGAGTTGCACTATTTTGGAGTAAAATTTGGAGTAATACATTGGAGATGCTCTAAGACACAATACGAGTCTGTTGTTCTTTTATTGCTGACAAAAAAAAAACATACATAAATTAATAAAATTGATCATCATATAAAAATAGTATAGAACTTATAATATACTTAAAATATCTAAATAAATTTAAAATCTAAAAAAACAGTATATAAAATTTAATGTTAAACTATACTATATTAAAAGGTCTATAAATACTATAATATATATGTTTATCATATAGTATAAGACTAAAATCTACAGTGATAACAAAAATTTTTCTTTCCGTCTTTGATATCGTCATCGTTTCTGAATCATATTGGGAGAAAATTTGTGATGGAGCAAAAAAATTAATAATAAATAAGAAGATCAACAAAAAAAATCTCGAAATTGACAGTATCAAAATAGATTAAGATCGTTAACTGAGAAAATTTATATTGACGTAATTGGAGAATGAAAGAGCAACACTAGAAAAGATCAAAAGTGATGGTACCGAAATCTGATGATAAACTGTAAAGAAAAACACAAAATAGTGGTTAAGGTGGATCGATCAGAAATAAGGTGATTTGTATATTGATAACGTTTTGGATATTTTTTGGAACTTCTTTTTTTTTCCTCTGTGTTCGATTTAATTGTTTTGAGTTACACAACTATGATAATAAAAAGGAGTTCAATCATGCAAATATATGATGACATCTCCGTATGACATCTCTAAGACAAGAAAAGTCAAGTTTTGCACAAAGAGAAAGAATATTCAAACACAATTGGTCCAGAAAGTAAAACATGGGTAGGCATATATATGATATCTATAATAATAAAGTTGGATTGTCTATCACCTCCTGCGTCCACGTCATCAAGCAAGGAGGGGGAATTCGTGACAGCTGTCATCGTGTTTTTAAAGTGTTTGACGATGTCTTTGAATCTCATTACAATTAACGTTTGGCCCAAACTTTAACTTAATACATAGGCCCATATGAGAAAACCTAATTGACACTTGAAGTTATGGATTCTGGAGAGCATGCGCATTAACATCGTCCTCTCCACTTCCTGCTGGAGTACCTGACCTCAATTATGCTTCCCAATCAATTATCTCCACTATGTCCTATTGATTGGAGATCCTTCCGTTTCTCTGCTAAGCGTATTTGTTGTATATATATCGTCATCTTCCTACAGATAAGATTCATGCTTTTAGATTCTCTATCTCACACGATACTTAGCCAAACTGAAACTCACTGTGATGACGATTTTCTAAATTTACTCCTCCGATCTGGAGGTGGGCCGTTCTAAGGAGGCCCGCAATCTGCAGAAGGTAGGCGAGCTAATTAAGGTAAACATGGTGTTACTGGTCAAGAAGGTACTAGAAAGATATCCTTTTTAATTTCTTATCGTACGAGAACCCACACTATTTCTACTTGCAGTCAATTTACATATTTTTAAAAATACCGTATCCCATTATACGAGATCCTATTTCTACTTTCTATTATAGATAGCCACTCTTTTCTACTTGCAGAAAACCTTGATACAAAGTACCATTGCCACACATAGACTTATGTTTTTCTTATGTTTGCTAGAAGCAACAGCCACTTCACCGAGCTGAGTTCAATCACTTCTGATTTTATTACCTGTCCAAAACCCTGTTTTAAATTGTGTTGTATTCTTTTAAAAAATGATGTTATTTACAATCCACACTGTCAACCCCTTCAAAACAAGGTTTTTTAAAATGACTCCTTTTGAGTTTGATTGTCTGAAAAATGTTGCAGTTTGAATAGGGTTTTATCATTTCCATGATTTCCCCATGAATATTAATTTACTAAGGATTAGCCATATTGGGATCTGGAAAAATATAGGCAAAATTGAAGCAGCTCATGAAAACTATTTTTTTTTATTCTCTTATTTTACTAATAAAACTCATGTTTCCCGTGAACTCTGATTTAGGCTGTTGTTGATGGGAATAAGACAATCTGACTAAAACAAGCTCATTACTGCAACAATGCTTGAAAGTAATGAGAATCTTCACCAAGCCTTTGTTAGATATGAAGCTCTTCGCCCTCCTTTGCTATATGAAGGAGAAGTGTTGGTCGGAAGGGGAAGGATCCGGTCAACGAGTCTAATGTGGAGTTAGCTTCTGGAAGATTCTTAAATGGTTCTAGGAGATGGAAGAGGAATAAGGAATAATCAGGTGTTAACTAGAGAGACATGGGCTGTTTGCTCAAGTGGCGAGACTTATATAGCTTGAGTGAGGAATGTTGTGAGGGTTATCAATGATTTGATCAAAGTTGTTAGGGAAGGAGAGAGACGCCCAATATTAATCCTCTCAAATCATGTATACAGTTATTAGATCTATACAATTATCATTTTTCAGAATATCTCATAACAGTCTTCCAGCATTTCGACAAAGACAGCAGCAGGTGAACAGCACAATTCATCTCAGCTCTTTTCTTCTTTACCTTGATACTAGGGTCGGCCCGCCCTACGGGCGGGTTATGAATTAATAAATAATATCAATTGTTAAAGTATACGCATATTAAACATTGTTTTATAAAACATCTGGATATTTTCTTTATACTGACAAATAAATTTAATTTTTTTTTAATAAATCATACTGTAAATTTTATTAAATTTTGTTGATTTGAGTTAGTTTTATTATATTTTCCTATTTGATTTCTATTTCAGTTTGATATAGTTCAAGAAAAATCTAAAGTAAGAACAACTAATATTTTTCTTTTAATTTCTAAGAGTATCAGATTTTAATATTATTACAATAAATAATTTTCTGTCGACAATAAGTTAACACATCTACCTCCAAGTAAAATCAATTGAAAATAAAATGTAAAGTTAGTTACTAAACTATTTATATATTACTTCAAATTATAACTTTTATAATTTTATATATAAAAAGTTATATTAGATTTTCATTTTATAACTAACTTTCATTTTTTAGTGTTTTACTAATTATGTTTTGTAAATTATTTTAGCAGTTGTTGAACTTTTTCATAAAAAAATTCTTATTAGAAATTTTCGTTCATGTTATTTGAAAACATTTTTATAGATTAATAGTGTTAGAAATTAATAAAATATTACAGTTCTAGCAGAATTTTAATGGAGTTTCATACCATATCATATCCAATTGCTTTGAATATGTTAGAGTGAACCAAACGTAATTTAACCAAAATAACTTAAATACAGCATAACTCTTAATAATTTGGAAATTAAGACGAACCTAACTGAAGACAAATATTTGCTGAAAACTGTTTTCCTTTTCAAAAATTAAAACCAAAAGAAGTAACTAAATCTTTTAATTTTTCCTAACTATATTGAATGAAAGTATATAATTCCTATATTGAATGAAACACTGAAATATGAAGAGGTATTCATCGTTATTTGTTTAGTGAGAGAGGAAAATGGAAAGAGTTAATGAATAAGCTTAATGGAAATAATAGAATGGTAGATAAAGATAAATATGATGATTATCATGGTCATCGGGCTTTAAGTCTACCAAGTCTTCTGTTTCAGAGGAAGAAGATTTTGGGTGGAATCGGCTATTTGAGGTTTATCTCTCTGTTTCACTGATTCAAAGTTTAGATTTTTATTTTCTAATAAATAACCTTTTAAATTCATTTATACATATTTCAATTATGAAATTTAAATATTTAATAAGTGGTATATGTAGATGATGATGAGACCAAACATGTTTATTTGTAGATGTAGATGCTCAGTACAATAAATATTTGCTCTGAACCCTCTTCTTGCTCATGATTAGAGCCTCAGCTCTCTAGAGACATAAGAACAGATTATGATCCCAAATTTGGTCAAAATATTCATCTATCAAACTGAAAAATAGAGCACAAAGAATGGGGAGGATGAAGCCATTACCAGGTTAAACATGTAGACAGAACTATCTTTGGATCCTGTGTGCCATGGATTGTGGCTTAAACATTAGAATCTTCATCCAGGCCTACCAAACTCATTGCTACGTAGTGCCATGACCGAACCTGCTCCAAGTAGGAAATTAACATGGAATGCACTATAACTCAACGTTTTTTCTAAGATGAATTTTGCAAAAGGTTGTCAAACACTGACAAATGCGAAACTGAAATCAATGTTCGGACTGTATTAAGATTGTGTTTAAGGTTGAGTATGAGTAAAGTAACCGAAGAAGAAGAGGTACCTCAGTGTTAGGAGCACATCCTCTTGAAGTTCATAGGAACAATGAGCTAGATCTCTGTTGGAAGGGAAAATTATAAACAAATTGCAGAGTAAGATTACAGTATTCAAAATCATAGATTTTTTTTTTTTTTTTGGACAAAAAATCATAGATTAATAGTCTAATATAAGTCGATGTGGAGTACACATACTGAAAGCAGATCAAGTATCAATAGAGAAGCCGTACCTTTTGCTGGAGCCATTACTCAAAATGAGATCCTTTCCACACATAAATAAATGATAAATCACAGAGAACTCAATAAGTTAGGAAGTAATCATCATGAGTGTAGCAGAAAAAAAAATCACAAAACAAAGATTGAAGCTTCGGAGGTAATTAATAAAGATCATCGTTTGTTTCATATTTGTGTTGGGGTCATCAAACTCATTCTCATCACAGACATCTATAAAATATATACAGAGAAACCAAAATACATACAGAACAAACTATAAAAAAAATTTGAGATGACTTTACAGTTACGATCAGAAAAAACAAATCGGCCAGAGAAACCAAAGAAAGCTATAATCGCAGAGGAGAGATTGTAACATATTTATACACGATTTTTGCCGATGAACAGCTCAATCAAAGATCTCGTAGTGAGCTTACGAATTAAGAATATTTAATACGAAAATTCACAACACATACCGTTATGGAGAACCGAATCATCCCTTCCGCCGATCGGAGAGAAGCGAAGAACACGAAGATTTGCATCACCGGATTAAGGTTCCTATCCCCTTCGGTGGTTTCTGGGTCACAAAACATAATGCGATGCAAAGCCCAAACGCAGGCCCAGAGGAAGATGAATTTCAAAACTTTGCGTTTCATTTAATGAGACACATGTCGATCACTCGTGAAGCGAATTTGTGACGTGGCGTCCGACGTGTCAGCAGGAGGGATCCAACCTTCTTTTATATATATAGATATATAAGCAAACATAAGCAAGATTGGACAAGATCCCTCAGGTAACAATACGCAAGCTCTGCTATCCATGATATTATAGCTCCCTACCAAATATTTCCTCACTCTATAATACACTTTGTGTCTCTTCACTCACTACAGGTACTGCATGGAGCTGTCTGTATCAGACCTGAGGGATGATACTGTTTTGTGGCCTTTGATATGGAAATTGTAAAGTTAACAAGCATTCATGCATCTGAAGCTGCGCAGATTTTGGTATAGGTTCCCTCTTTCAACCATTTAATTTTAATAATTCTGACTTTTGTGTATAGCAATGAAACCCACCTTAATATTTATATTATATCAATGATTAAATTATGTTTTTAACCCATTACTGAGTTCAGGGTACATGTGTGAATGCTCATATATGCAACGAGATCCCCCCAGTCTATCTCTGATATTGTGGGAAAAACCTACATATTCCAGCTCAAGTTAGGCAATTTCAACTTCACATCTAAGTACCAGACCTTCACCATATTCCGTATCGTCACTAAGAAGCAGTGTCCACCACTCCCAGACTTTGTTATATATGTTGGTACCTAATACTGATTTTTTTCCTACATCTCTTTGAATAATATATTCATGTTAATCACTTTGATATCACCAGGGAGGTGGTCATGAACCTAATGATGATGTGCCTGTGGAGAAACCTCTAGCATCTAATGGTTCTGTTGGTGCTGATAACACTTTGGCAGAGGTAGCAAGTGTTGCGAGAGCAGAAGGTGGTGAAACTACACGTGCTAACCATCAGTCATCCTAATCTGTTGTTGCAGGATTAGTTCGCTCTGCATCTACCAAGGCTTAGTTTTGGTTTTAACAAGGCTTCGTTTTTGTTTTAACAAGGCTTCGTTTGTTTTAACATTGACACTTTTATGAACTTGCATGCTTTCCAAGTTATATATATTTTTCCGAAACAGATAAGATACCAATGAAATGTCGCACCTATATATCAAAAACGGTTGATAAATAATAAAAATACATTGGTGACAATACATTCTTTGGACTTTAATGATTTCATGAACAAAATAATTAATCTCTAAAATAAATCAGATTAATCTCTAAAATAAAATTTCAAATGTCAGTTCCTTTTATATATTGTCCACATGGTACTTAACAATATAATTATCTTATCTAAATAAAACGCCAACGTTAAATTCCAACTAAATAAACTTTGTTACCACTATCGTTTTTTTATTATATTTTTATGTAATTGATTAGTCACAGCCACTTATGCTATTTTACTTTCCACTAAGCAACATCAAAATAAAGTAATATACTATGCTCAGTAATTACTATCAAATGGATCGGAAAAAGTTTCATTCTCTTTCATTATATTTCATTTTCATATTTTTAAACATATTTTCTTCACAAAGACTATAAAATATTGTAAATGTACTTAAGAATAAAACATACGAACCCGGCGCGTAGCGCCGGAATACCACTAGTACATATATAAAAATAAACTATCTTTTTTTTTTGGTCAAAATAAAAATAAACTATCTAACTTACATACATGGATGAAAATAGCCAAGAAAACCTGAAAATATTTCTTGATTCTGCTAGATGCCTATTTAACCTTTTTTCTTTCAACCCTGCGTAACCTATATATGTGCCCACTCATGTAAAAAGAAAAAAAATAAGAGAAGAAAAAACATTCTTGATCCACATGAGATGACACATTCACATTGAATCATCACATCAATCTCTTTAGTTCAAGAGAGATAATAACAACAAAAAGACACATTACAAGTTGCTCTTTCTCCACTCCATGTGTAAAGTACTAGTTAAATTTGCTTATTCAAGCTTAATATTCTCCATCTCTACTCCTACCTGCTCCTTTTCCATGGATTGATTCTTCACTTTCATTTTTCTGTTAAAATTAACACACAGTAACTAAAACATGATCAAAAGTAACTATCAAATTAAACAACAAGTGATATCTATAACATACCGAAAGATTTCTTGCAATGAAGAACGGCTTCGTAAATGGAGCTCTCTGAATCACAAGACCTTCTCCAGTAATAATCATCTGCAACACTTATTCTTGGCGACGACGTTGTTTCATCAGAATAAACTCTGCTTCTGGACAACGTCGTTACACGAATCCTCGTGTCGCTTCCAATATCTCCAGGTGATCTAGCGGATCTACATCTCCTTAATCTCTTACACAATGGCGTAAAAAAATCAAGATACTTGAACAAAACCCATTTCGACACACTCAACTTTCTACAAGGAGACTTGTTCTTAATGTCACGTGTCTCGATCTTCTTCTCCTTTTTCGTATCCAACGGCTTATATTCTTCCTCCGTAGCTGCTGTTGTGGCTTTTGATATATAAGGCACGACGTAGCCGTCGCGGATAAGCTCGTCGGCGTGAACTAAGGAGTGATCTTCGTCGGAGAAAGAGACAAAGTTATCGAACTTAAAGCTACTTTCATGGGCTTTGTTGATGAAGAATCTTCTTGAAGGAGGCAATCTTGGATCCATTTCGATGAAGGAGGACGAAGAAGAATCTTCGTAATTTTGATGATAATCATCAATGGAAGCTTCTATAGAAGGAAAGTTAACTAACCAACTATAAGAGAAGCTGTCTATGGGAACTAGTGGCATCGAAGCTTCTTGTTGATTTTCTTCCATGGCTTTTTTGCTTTTAGTTTTCTTTCGGGGATATGTATTCTTGACAGTGTTCAGAGGATTTTATCTGAGAAACAAATGTTTGAATAGAGAACATATGTTCTGTCTGTATATATACATGAAGGGACATACACACATATAGAAGCAAAGATATATTATATTTTATTTTCTTATAACGGTAATATGTTATTATATTATGTGATTAGTTTGGTAAAAAACAATAGATATTTAATAACTAGAAAAGAAAAAGAAAAGAACAGAAACTACACATAAAAGTTTGTGAGCCCATACTAACCTCTCCCTATGCGCTGTTGTCTTCTCTTCTCTCCCTTTCCTCTCTTTTTATTTTATTTTTTATTTAAGTAATACTCTTTTCCATATACAATTATTATTTGGGAAAATTGCATAAAATAACCTAACAAAAGTTTTTCTATTATTTATTTATGTATTAAAATGAATAAATTATTTGGTTGGAGTATTAAATTAGGTAGAGAAAAAGTTAAATATCGAAAAGATTAACAAAACTTAGTTATAGTATTTTTTATAGAATTTTCATATTTATTTATTCCACTGTAGCATTATATTTATCTTTCAATTTGGAATACCATTCAAATCATTTTTCTTTGAAGAACCGCCAAAAAAACAAAGCATGTTGACGCATGTCTCATGAGATTAACTATTTGGAATACCAAAAAAACACATATAATTAGTTATATTATGTTTTTATGAGGGTATGTGAAGTGAAACATAACTAAAATCAAATATAATAAAAAACCTAAATACTAAATTTAGTTTAATTTCATCTCCTTCAATGACACATAGAAGATGATATATTCCACCAAATTTGATTTTCTATGAATATATTACACTAAATTTGATGTAACATTATATATAATATCAAGTATTAAATATATTTTGTTACAAATTATTTTAACAATATATTTAAATTAGCATTACCAATTAGCTTAAATTTATAATTAAAAATAAATGTATCGTATTATTTTGTATTTTCATCATATTTTCAAAACAAGAAAAAAATATATATATATATATATAATAAAATCATTAAGTACATTTACATTTACATCAATAACCGTTAAAAATATGATTAGAAAAATAACCATAACAACATAATTGATAGAATATAGTGCATATATTATGTATTAATTGTTTTTTAACCCTTCATATCACACACCCTACATATTCTTCTACTTTCTCAATTTACAATTCATCTCTTCATCTCTAAATACTCCACTTCCTGCTTCACTTCAATCACTTTCATCTGCAACATCACCACCACCGCTGTTATCTATTATTTCATTCGTCGCCACCACCATTGTCGTCATCATCTTTTTTTCATCACCTCTATCATTTTCTTCCATACCGCCACCACTCGTCATCTCTTTACCTACTCCTATTTATTTCTTCTTATTTTCCATCTTCTGCAATGGTTTCTACTTCTCATTAACTCTGACAACTTAATCATCTCCTCCGCTAATCATATCTCCTCTTCTGCTTCATGATTCTTCTTCTTCTTCAATTTGAAATTTTTTTCGTTCTATTCTATTTGGCGAATGTATAATAGAAATATGACTTCACAGTAAGAGACATGTATTATATTTTGTTGTTGTATCATTTTTATGAATCAATTGGTTTATATTTAGTGATCAAGAGTAAGCAATTACAAGCAACAACATATCAATACTATATTCTTGAAAATCAACAATAACCAAGAATGTGTTAGACTATGAATCAGTAATAAGACGACTATACCATTTGGGTAAATAATGTGGTATAATAATGATATTAAGTTTCAAAACTGAAAAATTAAAAAACTTCAGCGATAATGTTACCAACTCCACTGAAAGTTTATCGATTTTGTTATCGTTCAACTATGAAGAAAATGAACAGTCAAATTTAAATGTTATCGTTACAAAACAAAATATTTTAAATACTTGATATTTTATTTTTAATAATATAAATCGTAAATGTAATTAGTATTTTATAAAACATAAAATGTAAATAATATTTAAACATAAAATTATTAAAAATAATCTAAATGTTATTATCAGTTAAAATACTAGAATTATAAAAATTAATAAATTTAAAATATATATAATATTATTTTGGTATGAAATTTGGTGTTGCAATTGGAAATAAAATACAAAGTATGAAACCAAAATACCAAATTTAGTGTTATTGAATTAAGTTATCCTAATGTTCCTAAGGAGACAACACCGATGATTAGTTTGGTTCTGAGTTTTCTAATGACACCTAAAATAAGACTCTATATCTTTATCTTCTAGTAAAATGTTCGTTAAAGTTAGGAAATTTTGTGACTATACAGCCAAAAACCATGGCTATATGAAAAATGACCTCAATTTATTGTCGAAAAAGAACTATGATTATCGTGTCATTGTTAGAAGAAAAAGGTGATCAGGTGTAGCTAAATAAATATGATTTTTGTCACAAAAGTTTCATGACTATTTTAACCATGGTTTGAAATAATGTGGCTCTATATAGCCACTGATTTTTTATGGCAGACTGTATCCACAATAGCTTAAAATGACTTATTGTGGTTATATATAGGCTTCAAATGTTAAATAAATCGCATCACACCACATTTATTAATAAAAATTATCTACATATGTTTATATATCTATATGTTTTTGTTACTATTTAGACCGCACTGCAATTGTCATGTAGATTTCCATTCGCATCCATAGCCATTGTAGATTTTCTTATCAGGGTATATATACTCACAGTTTTACCACTTTATAATTGTGGCTAGTCTTAGCTACGATTATTTTATAGTAGCTATATATTGTTAATAATTTAGCCACTTTTTGTTTTCAATATCCAATTTAAAACCTAATTCCATTGCAACTATACTGAACTATAAAATCTAAATAAACTAATACACATTTTAAACAAAATACTGAATTATTTATAACATAATTATACCTTACATATTATAATTTTTCATAAATTTTTTTGAAAAGAGACAAAAAGATTACACAAAAAATGTTTATACAAAGCATTAACAACAATTAAAAATCCAAATCCATGTAAACAACATGGCACCGAAAGACCAAAAGACCAAAAGAATACTTCTACTAAGAAATTACAATCTCACATACCGGCACCAAACATCGGTTCGTGCCAAAATACGACTCGAACAAATGGTCAGTGCTAAATACGACCTGAACTTTATTAAAATTAAAAAAAACTACCCGAATTTTTTAAAACGTGCCTAAATCTACACTGACTCTAACAGAAGTTAGTCAACCATTATAAAACGACGTCGTTTTGATATACGGTGAAAAATGCCTATTTCGACCCAAACAATTTTGGTGGTGCCAAATATGACCCGAACACATGGTCGGTGCCAAATACGACTCGAACTCGATTATAATTAAAAAAAATACCTGAACTTTTTAAAATGTGTCTAAATCTACATTGACTCTAACATAAATTAGTCAATTGTTAATAAAATAAAACGACGTCGTTTTGATATATGTATGTTCATTACATGACTCAAATTTGTGTCGTGGTACCCTTTTAAAAGGGTACATTAACAACTAGATTAAAGTAACTTTTTGAAATATTATTAGACATTTGAAATTTTATAAACTAATATTTTTTTCATCTTATCCAATTTAAAACTTTGGTGATTGTTTTTATATATTTTAGTTATTGTGTAATATGTCTAATATTTTGAACAAGATATCTTAGTGAAAGAAAGGTAAAATGCCTCTTAACATTTTTGAACAAAATTTCAAAATATGTAATATTAATTTTGAAAACAAAATCCACTTAAGTTTTAAAAATAAAAATAATCTATATAAGAAATTTTTATAAATAACTTCAAAATTTTAAGTATATCTAAGATTGTGTAATTATAAATATTTTATTATTTATATTTAGTAAGATATAAGTTTATTAAAGATATGATAAGTAAAATCATGTTATATATTTATATAAATCAGAAAAAATTATCACCAAAGTTTTAAAATTGAATACGATGAAGAAGAAATAGTACTTTATATAATTTCAAATTTGTAATAATATTTCAAAAAGTTACTTTTGTCTAGTTGTTAATGTACTTCTTTAAGAAGGTACCACATCATTGTTTAAGTCCTAGAATGAACATACAGTATAACCTCTTTAAATTAATAATCGATAGATTAATATCTCTATAAATTAATATAATTTTATAGTCTCAAATTAAGTTTTTCGTTCAATTAGTATCTCGATAAATTAATAATCTCTATAAATTAATAAAAAAATATAGTTTTGGTGTAGTCCCAACATTATTAATTTATAGAGGTTTCACTGTATATTAAAAATATATATTAAATCAACTTCATTTTATCTTGTTAACAATTGACTAACTTATGTTAGAGTCAATGTAGATTTATGCATATTTTAAAAAATTTAGATAATTTTTTAATTATAATTGAGTTCATGTCGTATTTAGCACCGACCATGTGTTCGGATCGTATTTGGCACCACCGAAATTGTTTGGGTCGAATTTAGCACTTTTCACTGTATATCAAAACGATGTGTTTTATTTAGTTAACGATTGACTAACTTCTGTTAGAGCCAATGTAGATTGAGGTATGTTTTAAGAAATTCGAGTAGGTTTTTTGAATTTTAATTAAGTTCAAGTCGTATTTGGCGACTATCTGTTCGGATCGTATTTGACACGATCGAAATTGTTCGGGTCGGAATAAGTACTTTTCCCACCAAACATCTAGCTGGGTTAAAGGAAGAACTCGTGGCTAAGTTGTTGGAGTAGGCCGAGTAGGAGTTGCATTGTCTGATTAGAAGCAATAGGGACATGGGCTCCAATGTTGTTGAATTCTAAATCTGACACAATTTTTAGCTATCAGAATGACGGTTATGACTTTTAACAATATAACACATAATAGCTTAGAGATTTTGTCATGTGAATCATATAGTGCATGTAGTCTTTGATATATTTTTTTGTTTATATACGTAGCTTTGTGGTAGTGTATCATTCGTGTAGTTATCAATTATCTTTTTTTTTTCTGATTATAACTAGGATTTAGAAAATGAAAATATTTACCTCAGCATTAGGCCCGCCGGGCATGTCTTAGTCATGGTTAAATTGTTAACTGTAGTTGGTACTCCGTGGCAAAATTATAAATTATAGTTCTTCTATTTTACCCACGAATTTTTCGTGGCCAGATTATGGTTATATTGAAAAATTCTACTAGTGATCTGATCTGAAGCTGATAAATTACTAGTATCAAGATGTCACAGCTTTGATTAAATGATACTCTCTCCGTTTTATTTTATTTATCATTTTAAACTTATATATACATATTAATAAAACATGTGATTTTATATGTCTAAGATAAAAACATAATTACCTATACATCTAACCACATTTTAACCAATAAAAAAATAAACTGAAAAATTTTATTAATAAATTTTGCATTGAAATCATAAAACGACATTTATTTTGAAACAAAAAAATTTCTCTAGAATAACACTTAATCTAGTAGCTATTAAGTATTAAGCTACCACCGATGTATTACGTTTTCAGATGAAATTTCTTGAACATTGCAATAACCGAACCACGAGTTATAAATGAATGAAAAGAACGTAAAGAAAGAAAACTAAAATATAAAGTCATTTTCATAAACAAGAAAATATTTTAAATATAGAAATGGGCAAGGAGATGTGAAAGAGGTGGGGGACGGGGGTCCCGGGAAGTGTCGGGGTGCGAGACGAATGTTGTCCAAAGTTCAGGGGACAAAAGCCGAAAATAAAAAGTGACGTGGAGACCCATCAAAGTCTTATCTTTAAGCCATTTTGCATGGTCTTTTTATAGGTTACGTTTGAGATAGTCGAAATAATTTTTATTGTTTTTTCACATATTAAGTGTATTTCAGAAGGTTGGCAAAAAAAATTGTATTTCAAAAGTGCATTTAATGATATAAATCTCCCAAGTCTCAAAGGGAATGTTTCCTGGTCGTCTATTATTGATGACTAGGGGTTGGTCCGCCCTTCGGTCGGATGAGTTTACAATAAAAATATTTTATATTAAGATATATTTTAGTTTTATTAAAAATTTGAAATTAACATTAAAAATCATTATAAATTTAATTTATATAAGATTATACTGTAAAATTTATTATTTTTTCTGTTTTGAGTTGAAAGAACAACTAATGGTCTTCTTTTTCAATAGAACACAAAATCTTAAATAAAAATTAAGCAAAATGAAATGGTTTATATTTATTCTTTTGATTTTTATTTCATTTTTAGTTGAAGAAATCTAAATAAAGATTAATTCAAACATTGTTCTTAGAGTTTCAAATTATAATTTAAAAATTTTCACGATAATAAATTTATCGAACTCCAAGATAAATAAATTAAAAATATAATGTAATGTGACAAAATAATAAAAAATATATTTTAAATTACTATAGATAGTCAATAATTTCATAGATAACAATTAATATATTTATTTAACAATTTTTTATAATATATCTTTGTTTCAGTTTATATTAGATTTTCAATTTATAATGAAATTTGATTTAACTTTTACTGTTTCAGCAATGGTGGTTTGTTGATTATATTAGGATTTGTTGAACTTTGTTTTATGACAAATTATTTTTTGGGGAATTTTTTTCATGCTGTTTGAAAATATTTTTATAGATCAGTTTTATAAATTATTAAAAAAGTTTGTATTTCTAACAGAGTTTTACTTGAGTTTCATACCAAATTGTATCAAATAATTTACTTCGAATAAATCAGAGTGAACCAAACCATAATTTAACTAAAATAAATTTTATGTAGTGTAATGATTAATAATCTAAAAATTAATATGAACCAACCCGTATACAAATATTTTCTGAAATTTTCTTTTCTTTCAAAGACTAAAGCCAAAGAAGAAATCTTTTAATATTTTCAATTTTCTTTATTGGCGCTTGTTTGGGTCATTACGAATTAGTATTGGTATATTGATGTCATTGGTGATCTAGAAAGTTGAATTGTAGTGGAAGTGGTACTATAGAAAGAATTTTCTAATGTCTGATGTTATTTTAGTTTGTTTGCCATAGTTCAACGTTACCGATTCATGTTTTTTATAGTTTGAGTTCTCGTTTTCGTAATTTTTTAAAAGATGTAATAGTTTTATTTATTATGAAAGCTGAATCAGAAAACCCAAACCATAAAAATACATAGTCTGCTCAAATTATAAAAAAAAAACGAATATGGTCATTTGCTTATAATAAAAGCGTGTCATATCGGTTGTTTGTACATGTGACATGTTTTGTTGTTCCTATGATCCTAATTTCATGGTGTGATTTTTTGATGCGCTTTTCATGTAAATATATATAGAGAGATATCTGAATCCGTTGACAAAGAAAAAGAGATCCTACGTTACTATAAAGTAAAAGAACAGATCTGCACGAAAAGGTGAAAAATGACAGATAATCTCGAATTAACATAAGAGACGCGAGTCGCTAGAGTTTGTATCAGGTCAAGAAATCGTCATCATCTTCCTCAGTCATGTATTTAGTGAGCTCCTCTTCTTGCTGTTTCATCTCTCTCTCCTCTTCTCCTCACTCTCTTTCTCCATGTGCGTGTTTGGTGGGAAACTCAGCGCTCTCACCGCTTCGTTGTGCATGTAGAACAGAAGGCAATCCTCGAGCTAAACGCATTCTGTGGGTCGTTAGTGGAGTAGATGTCTCATGTTTTCTCTAAGATCATACTACCCTTCTGGTGGTCGATGGTTGCGTCGGTTTCTCCCACCGGGTTTGCAGAGTTTAGCCTTAGCTTCTGGCCGAAATCTGTTAAGAGAGAAGGAGATGCTAATGTTGCGTAGTCCTGTTCTGATTGTCTCGGAGCCTAACTATGAGGTTGAAAGTCATGTCTGAGCTCCACGTCACCAATCCTCACTGCCTGAAAAATTCAAACATATTTTAGTATGAAATTAATTAAGTGTCAACATGTTGAGTTCAAAACAAACTGAGCGTAACAGAGATAAACACATATATTACAACTGTACCGAGATAAACAACTACCAACAACTGTAAAAACATATTTTGTGAGATGTGTATATATATGCACACTATATTACATTTATATGGAGGTCTAAGAAGGCACAAGGAAAAGAAACACAGTGTAGATATAAGAACATAATAAGCGAGCAAAGCCTAGCAGGAGATACATACATTGTTTTTAATAAAGAAAATTGACAGTGGAAGAGTTAGAAATAGTGAGAGATCAGAGAAATGATATCAACTATAATCTAGAAAGCTACAATAACCAAGTGCTATGAAAGAATAACGACTAAAGATAAACCTGTTGGTTAATTAGAATGTGGCTCAAATCATGGTGCTTTTGATCTCAAGCTCTCTGCTTGGTCATAAAGATTGTAGTGTAGAAAGTTACGAAGGAAGAGATTCGGAAACGTTTCCTGCATTCACAAAATGACACATTGAATAACCAAAAAAAAAGATGAATCAAGGGTTTTTAGTGTTTATAAAATTTGTCAAAAAACATATCTGACACAACAGTACACATCATGACAAATTGCTCTGCAGAATAGTGCAAGAACAGAAGAGTACTGCAACTCATTGCACTTAACTCACCAATCACGTCATGATAATTGATTTAATGAGAATATGTTTAAGACATGCTATCAGGAAAATCAAATACACTACTCAAATTCAAGAATTGAAACATACCAGGAAGTTGTTTGTTCGTGTTTGCCAGAGCAAGTAACTGGTCGTGAGGTTGAAATCGGAATAGTTCAGTAGATATGGGCCTAACGGGGCTTTCCGAAAGAAGTTCTTTCGTATGGAGAGAGGGGCATCAGACATCCTCCGGATTACTCTGGGTTACATCGAGATAGCTTGGCGTGTAGACATAATCATATAGCTGAAACGGTTCCTGAATCTGGGTACGCAGGTTCGCAATAATGGATCCTTGCATTAGATAGCACCGTCAACGCCATCTGGTTTCTTGGACATCAGATCGCCGGAATTGCTGTTGGAATTCATGGTTTGAGAGAATTTTTATCTGGAAGAGAAAAGCTATTAAGAAAAAAGGGTAAACAGAGGAGGTATATATATACATAGATGGAGAAAGGCGAAACAAAGCCATAAATGGGGATTTGATGGAGGATTGATTGTAGAAGATGGAGTTATGCGGAGGGTTAAGAAGAGGAAACGTCGAATCTTTTAGAGAGTATCGAAGAAGCAGGAGAGGAAGAAGGAAGAGAAGAGCCTCAATGTTACGACAGATCTCTCCATTTTCACTTGGGCTTATGGGCCAAAATATTAAGAGCCGAATTAAATAACTAACAGATAATTGAAATAATAGAGCCCATAAACGGGTGACGTGGAAATCAAAACAGTTTCCTGTTGGTGGATTAAATTTTCTGACGTGGATAGCTTCTTTGAAGCTTATATTTGCCTTTTAGTATTGTATTGATAACGCGAGGAATAATTGATAGAGAAATTGCATTTCATACACTAAATTTTTGTCTTAATTAAACTAATATCTTAAATCTCATATCATGATATCTTTTTTTTCTATAGATACAAACTTGTCACTTATAGAACAATATGAGATATTTATAAGTGAATATTATTTTTAATATAATATAATCTCATCTAAAATTAAATATATTTCAAAATTTTCTAACACATACGTTTAATCATTTTGGTTACAATCAATTATTTTCGACAAGAAAATTTAAATATCTTTGTAAAAAAAATTTATAACCAAATACCCCCTCCGTTTCTTAATATAAGTCGTTTTAGAGAAGTTCATTTGTTCCAAATTATAAGTCGTTTTCGGTTTTCTATGTAAAATTTATTTACACTTAATGCAGTCTAACCAATGATAAAATATCTTCTATTTTTGTATTGGTTGAATTGTGATTAGATAAACAATTAATGATGTTTTTTTTAGAAAATCTAAGAAATTAATGATTTTCTTAATCCATGTGCAGTTCTAAAACGACTTATAATAAAAAACGGAGGGAGTATTATTTTTCTAACGTATCTAAATCTCATAGTATGGTCCATATCTGATCAAAATATTTAAATTATTATTACATTTGAAAAAATAATTTCATGATAAACGAAATATTACTCAAACATATCAATAGGTCAATATTTTATTGAAAGTTTAGTAGTGGATACGGTTCACTATTTGCTTCAACACGTAAACCAATAAACATTTAAATAATATTTATTTATATAAAATTAATATTTAAAATATAAATCAATAAATATTTAAATAATATTTATTTATATAAAATGAAAATAACAATCTTAGCGCGTGCACGGATCAAACTCTAGTTGTGATTAAAATTGACCACCAATATAGAAAAATCTTACCATCAAGCATCGACATTCCCTATATATTAACCATGGAGCATTGCAACATTTTTTTGTAGCCACATATCATCACAAGAATGATTCTTAGAATCCTTAGAAAAATAGGTTGGTTCATCTAAATATATAATATACTTTTTATTAAACTAATTAATTGATTATTAGTGTATAAAAGAATATTCTTAATTGTTTCCTTAAATAAAAGCTACGGAATTACCTAATATGATTAACATATATATGAAAATTAATGATTATGAATAATAAATATTTGATAACAATTTTTGTATCCTCTCTCATTTTTGTTTAATTTTATATTATTAAAACAAATTAAAAAATCACATCAACTACATAATAAAAAGAATTAGATTTTTACTTTGAAAATTTTGTGACCAATGAATGAATTTGTTTTTGTTATAACAAGATATAAATGATCATGCAAATTCTAGAAATTTGTTCTGCAAATTTATTTTATTATTCTAGTCCCATATATATCATGGATCTTTGCACAATAAATTTTTTCTTCGTCACAACACTGACAAAGAATAATTTGAAATTTGACTATCTGAAATAATAACGGATTTTAGTCGAGTCCATCATTTACTTAAATGAGTCTAGAATAATTTTATGATTAAATAAATGAATCCCGTAAATAGTAGAATGTGTTTTGGTTTAAAAATTATTGCATACCCAAAATAAATATGAACCATAATCACTTTCATTTAGAATTTTGTTACAATAAAAAAATATAAGGTCCAAAAAACCGAACCAAATTCAATCTGAAAGTAGTACTTTAACCAAAATTGGTCAGATATCTGAATAGGTTCAAAGTTTTAATATTTAGAGAACCAGAACTGAATTCGATACGAACCTAAATATTTCGGGTGTCTAAGTATATTTGAACCAGATTTATATACTTAAATATATTAATTATTTTTAAATTTAATATCTAAAAGAATAAAGAAAATATATAAGTTAAGTTGTATAAAATACTTGAAAATATATAAAATAAAGTACATGTTTAAAATAGGTAAATGATACTCAAAAACCTTAAAATGTCCATTGATTTTTATCCAAATATTTAAGCTAAATCAATGTTGATGTTAAGTTTATGTATTTTGGTAAAAAAATTTCAAATTTATATTTTGGTAAAAATTATTCAAATTTATATGTTATATAAAAATTTTATTTTTATATTTTTTGAAATTAAAAGTAGATATGAAATTTAATTAAAAAATAAACAAATGAGCTATTACAATCTAAACCGAATCCGCAAAGATCCGAAGTGAACTGAATCTACAAAAATCCGGAATGAATTGAATCAAACCGAACCAAATAATACTCGAATGTCCATCTTTAATCAAGTGTAAAAAAGTTATCTATAAAAATAAATATTGTTTATAATAATTAAATACATCATGGTCGAAAAAACTCACTCTGCACAAGGCGGAGATTATCATATATAGTATCAAATTATCAACGACCCAGATTCTTAAAAACATATTCTTTTGTCAAAACGAAAGCTACGGTCGTAGGATACACAGGCTAGTTAATTGTTAAATGCTATGAACCAATTGAATAAAATAAAGTCTGGTAGTGTTTTTTTTTTGGTTAAAGGGTTTAAAGTCTTATAGCAAAGAAGAAAAAGAGACTGAAGAGTAGGAATGTCAAACAGGTCGTCCCGTCCCGTCCCGTCCCGTCCCGGAGCGGGCTCGTCGAGTTGCGGTACATTGCGGTCCAGTCCCGCGCGGGCTGCGGTACTCTTAAACCCCGGCCCAATCCCGTCCCGCCTAAAGTCTTGAACCAAACGGGCTGTCCCGCGGGCTATCTTCAATCTGCATGGTTTTGTGCTCGGCCCGCGGGTCGCAAGTTCTTTTGCCATTTCTGCAGCAATATGTTTGGACATAAGTTCGTAAGAGGCTGTAATTGATCAAACAAAACTTTCTAACTTGTATCTAATATGAACTAAACTTAATATTTTCTTGACTCCCATGAATATAAAACATAATGCAGCGTATCAAATATTTTCCCTAGTAACAAATGTAGTCAAGACACAATTATTTTTGAAGCAATGAAAACATAACTCATAATTTCATAAAAAACCAAATGCTATTGTTTTCTGAGTTTATAAAATTAAAACCAAACACCAATTCAAAGCTGCTAGTACTAAAACAATGTCATTAAAAAAAACAGCAACTGAAAACACCAAATGAAAAGAAACAGCAAGTCAAATAAACAACAACTCAAATCACACTTTTGCAACTTCCACTTCATCACCAACAGCTGATTCAACTGATGGGGGTTTATCTTCTTCACCAAATACTTCTTCTTCTGCAAGTATTAATATTGAAGTTAGTAAAAGCCATTTTGATTCATAAAAAAAAAAATATATGCTTGATAATCTAGATTAATTACCATTTTGATATGATGCATATCCCCTGATCCAATTCCTAGTGCATATCAGAGCCTGCACATTTTTTGGGAGTAGACGGCTCCTGTATTTGTTGAGGACTCTTGATCCAATACTGAAAGAAGACTCGGAAGCAACTGTTGTGATTGGAATACTTAATAGATCACAAGCCATACCAGCCAAATCACCATAGCGATGAGCATTATCTTTCCAGAAGTCAAGAATATTCAAGCTCTTAAAATTGGAAACTTCCAATGGTGGTTCATCAAGATATGCTTCTAGAGGTGTCTTCCCACTCCCAACACCACTGACTTTGCGAAATGCAAAAAAATCCTATAAAAGTTTTTAGAAAAATATCTAAGACCTGCAGTTCTGAAAAATAATAAACATACTAGTTACTTGTAAAAGGAACACTCACAGTGTAGTTCTCAAACATTTCAGTGGACAGTGGCTCAGATGTTTTGGGTGGAACCGTCTCACGTGGCTCCGTAGAAGGGGAGTTTACCTTCGATTTTTTGTCATAAGACTCAAAGAGAATGCTGAGCCTCTCACGCAAGTTCTTCACCTTAACATCTTTTGTTCCCATGTCAAGCTTCCCTAAACAATGGTCAACAATTGATAGCTTAAATCGCGGATCAAAGACTGCTGCCATTGCAAAAAGACCACTGACATCATCCCAATATTTGTCAAACTTCTCCTTCATTGGTGCCACCATGAATCTGACAACCTCATCATCGCTTTCCTCATTATTCCGGAGCCAATTATGGATCATCCAGACTTGATAGAAATACAAATTTGATGTCGGGTAATTAGTGCCAGACATCATCTTTGTGATCACAGCAAACGGCCCCAGAAAAGTGCAGATATTACTTGCTCTTGTCCATTCTTCAGCTGTGGGCGCCATTGTAAAACCTCGCTTGTCAAATGACTCAAACTTCTCAAATGCCTTACGGTAATTTACTGCAATTTGCAGCATATAGTAAGTCGAGTTCCATCTGGTCGAGACATCCAATATCAGCCCCCGAGTTTCTTTTACATTCGCAGCAATTTGCAGCATATAGTAAGTGTAGCCAACTCTCTCCTCAATGCGTCTCTCTCGCTTTCATATAGTCGATATACATCTGATCTAGCCGTGTTTCGACAAATCGTCTGCACATCAGGATTCAAATACGTCCAAGTTTCTCGCACTTTCTCATACTCTACGTACGAGTATGGTAGATCATGCTGGACTATCGTCTTAGCTACCATCTGCCGAAAGACGGTATGATCATACTTGCCAGAGTGTAACTTCCCCTCGAAATTGATCTTCTGCTGATTTCTATTTTTCCTTTGATACACCTTGCATCACTCAACAAGACAGTGATCCGATAACCTAAGCAAACCCAGCTAAACAAGATTGTTTTTATCACACACACAGTTTTAAGAGACTAAGAGCTTACTAACCTGAGGTCCTTAAAGCGGCTATACTGTAGCAGCTGCTGTATGTACTTGTCTTCTCCTTCCTTGTTCTCCATCACGCATCATCTCCTTGCTCAACAAGATGGAACAACCTCCTTCCTTGTGATGCCAACACTCCATCAGCTCGACAAATAAAACAGAGTAGGAGGTATTAGGAATATAAGAGACTTGCTATTAAATTTTAAAAATTCAAGCATATACTAAACTTATAAAAGAAGAGTTTCATACTTGTCAATCAAGAGGGGCAGAAGATGAACCAGTCTCCTTCCTTGTTCACCATCACTCCTTCCCCGGGAGACATATAACAAAGAAAAAAAAATTAATATCAGATATATTCAATGTAAGTTTAACAAAAGAAATTCGCAAAGCAACTTACAATATCTGGTGGATGTATGTGTTCTCCTTCCTTGTTCACCTACAAAAAAAATGACATCAAATAATCATCAACCAATTATATCGCTGAAGAAGCTTCAGATTGGTAACACCTTTCAATATTTGCAGCTCGGTGTAACGGTGTTAACTTATTCTTCACTAAACAAGGAGGCAGGTGGTGGTGGGGGAACAAGCTGGTGTACGACCAAAACATACATCAAGTGAACACCTTCTATATCGTTTTGACACTACAGCAGCTTGAACCTCCACCACCATCCGCCTACTTGTTTACAATCATCTATTCTTTTCACCTACAAAAAACAAAACACAGAACACATTAGTAGAGACATCAGACATCACAGAGACAAATAGGAAACAAGAACAAAAACAAAAACAGAACACATTAAGACAGTGGTCTTTAACTAACCTAATCGACATTAGGACAGTGGTCTTTACTCGGTCACCACCTGAAAAGTGCAAACAAGTAAATCAACTAAATCAGAGACAAAACAAGTAACTAAAGAGGAGAAATGTAGAACAATACGAACAGAGAAGGAGAAGCTCCGGCGGTGGACTTTAGAAGAATACAAGCTCCGGCGGTGGATCGGAAGCAGAGAAGCTCCGCTGGTGGATCGAAGCAGAGAAGTTTCGGCGGTGGATCGAAGCAGAGTACAAGCTCCTGCGGTGGATCGAAGCAGAGAAGCTCCACAAGCGCCTGTAAAGTGCAAACAAATAAAACTGTTAGAGTACAATCCGAGAAAAAAAATTTATCTCAACGCCAAGAACGAGTAACTACATAGATTTTTTTTTTTTTTTTTTTGTGAAACACTAGTAACTACATAGATAAAAACGATCTTTCATTACCTGTGAGATGCATGTCCTCACCGTCGCAGAAGAAGCCTTCGCCGGAGATGGATCTTGATTTACGGTGGAAACGGAGTTCTTTGACAGTTTGAAACTTTGAAACAAGAACTTCTCTCCGGATCATGCAAGCTTTATCCGGGAAGTTTACAACCCGAGATAAGAGTATCGGAGCTTCTCGCCGTCGCCGGAGCTCCCTTTCACTCGGTGCCGACTCGTCTCTCTCACTCTCTCAGTCACGATATCTCTCTCTTTTCTTTTTCAGGCGGCAGCGAAATGAGGAGAGAAGAAGCTGCGGGACAGTAGGTTAACCCGCGGTCTTCTTGGGCCCAAACCGCGAAAAGCCCATACCGCCCAAGTCTTGTACCGCTCGGCCCGCCACAATGCGGGTTGACAAAATCACGTCCCAAACCCGCCCCGCCACAAGTTGTTTTGGGCTCGGCCCGCGGGCCGCAGGTTCTTTTGACATTCCTACTGAAGAGTGAATCATTTTTTTTTTTTGCAAAAGACTGAAGGGTGAATCATTACAGTCAAAGGTAGAATATTTCGTCCTTTTGGTAGGGTAAATAATCTAAGTGTCAATAAAGATTCACATTTGTATCGAGTAAATTTAATCTTTTTCTTTTTATTCACACGCCATATGAAAAACCACTAACAAAAGCTGTTCATATACAACTTTCATAATTGTGACCATAAAAACTTTTGTGTATTCTACCAAAAACTACGTAATTAACTTAGCTTGATCAAATCAATTATGAATGAATAAAAAAACTTTCATCTTCCCTCGGATTTTATAGTTATCATATTGTCTCGTCTTGATTTGATAGATAACATACGCTCTCCTGCCGTCTGCAAGATAATAGGGTAATATTACTATTTTTGTTCGGGTTGGAGATCTGTGAAACAAGCCGATCCAGAAATATCTGAAAAACACGTTGAAAATTCTAAATAAAGATCTGGCCAATTTTCAAAGGAAAAATATAAAGAAATTCTACAGCTTTGTCAACAAAATCCAAAACCAATTACTTGAAAATCCATACTGTTACAACAAAATGATTTGATCAAAACTCCTAAAACATTACCCCAAATTAAAACACTTTTTTTCCGATGGTCTTTATAGCCTCGCGCTAAGGAGGCGTGAATATACAAAATTACTCAGTGATGACTCTCAAAACCGTCCACATGCAACTTAATAATCAAACAATAAAATTAACCTAGCAATTCGTTTCCATTATTTTTTACTTTAGCCATTTTTCCTATTACTTATCCATTTTCATGCATCCAAAACGAACTACCTAAGATCCGAATCAAACATTCATTTACTATAACATTTCCTAACATTTTGACCCAAAGGTCCATCAACTTGCGGCCGTAGCCAAACATGCGGCCGAGCCAACTTGTGGTCGTACCCAAACCTGTGCCCGTCGGTCCATTACGGCACATAGCCAAACCTGCGGCCGAAACCAACATACAACCCGAAGGTCCATAACTGCCGAAGCCAAATGTGCGACCCGTTGGTCCCTTACCTCCGACCCGTCGGTCTCTTACATGCGATCCGTCGGTCCCTTACGACATGTAGCCAAAATTACGACCCATCAGTCCCTTACGGCCCGTAGCCAAAAAATCATACTTTACTTAATTAAATCATGTTCATCTAATCCCGTACTTTACATAAATTACTTCAATTCTCAATCGCTTTCTATAACATTTCCAACCTAACATTCTAGTTCTGGTCGAATCAAATCTACATATTTCACATAAACATCTCAATCAAACATGACATCATTTCACCCAATCTAGTATGCAAATATTCTATGAACACATGAATGTTCTTCGATCCTTGAAAACCACCTCGATGAACGAAGAACGAACTTTCAGAAAACGATTCCTCTAACGCATGATTATCATCCTAACAAACCAACTATAATAAAATACTAATTATTAATTTGCCACGAATCACGCCCTCACCTTGGCTGAATCTCTAGGATTCGAAGATCCTGAACTTCCTTGCGTTTTCTAGTGAAGAACTTCTCTGCTCCTCCTCGTTTGATCCTTCTTCTTGAAATCTTCTTTCCTTAAACTTTGTTCTTCCTCTAGCTTCTTTCTAAGTTTGGTTTTATCTGGTGTGTGAGAAATGAAAGTTAGGGGTCTCCTTTTATATTAATTGATGGACTTGTTCACCAAATCGAATATTTAGTGTTCTTTCCTTATTTAGCTTGGTCAAACTATGCCATCAATACTCGCTTATTTCCTTATATGAATCTCGTTATCTCAATGCTTCTTCCGTAAAATTCCCCCAAAGATGACCAGTCAAACTTTCCTTAATTGGAACCCGCATAGTCCAGTTGCCAAACATTCATTAATTAGCCATGCAGTCTCGACCTTTTCTTTCGTACGCTCTCGTTTTATAGTCACTCGGCCCATTTCAATTTTGTTCCATAAGCTCACTAATGATCCGAAACTTGTCAATGTACAACTTATTTTTCCAACCTACGTGGATACAAGTGTTTCCACACTTAGAGAAATAGACTCCTTGTTGAATTAACCCTCTCACGATTTATTTCTTTCAAATTTAAAAATATTCTAGGAATGGGTCGGGTACAAATAAATTTTTAAGATTTTTTTATTGAATAATGAATATCGTGTACAAATAAATTTTCATAAAATTATAGTACGTAAAATATTTTCAATAAAACATAGATAATTTATCACTATAGTTTTTAGTTATTGATGCATATATGAATAAATAACTATAAAATGCCTAACCTATACGCGCAGACTATACACCTAATTTTTATATAGTTACTAGATGATGCCCGAACACTTGTGCGGGATTAATGATCTAATTAACCGAAATTTTAACATAATTTTTATTTTCAATATATGTTATTTATTTAGTTTCGAATATCAAATTAATCAGAAGATAGACTTTACCTTTTTATTACAACACAACATAGATAATGGTTTGGTACTTATAAAATCTTTTATTTATTCTAATACCAAATATAATATGTAAAAAGTATCATTATAATAATCTAATAAGGTTTTATTAATAATTTAAAATAATGTAAATTATAAATCTACAAAATAAACCATAAGTACCAATTATCACTAAAGCTTATGAAATCAAAACTTTTTCATCAAAATATTAGTTGCATTTTATATGAACTTCCCTCTTCAAAGAAGTTTATATAGTGACGCATATTGATAAAATCTACAGTAATTAAAAATATACTTCAATTTAACAAAAAAATTATAAACAAAAGTAATAAATTATAAATGTCTAGTAAAATCTGGACTCATATTATTTGTACTTATAGTTTTTGATTAGTAAGATAATCAGTTGACATAAAAAAGAAGCAAGCATCTTTTTTTTAATTAATAAATATAAACATTAAATAACTTAATATTAATTTAAAGTAATCATAAGATGAGAAAAACTATAAATTATTGCTAAAATTTGATAATACTTGTTAATAATAACGATCCCTGAATATAATGAAATTATTTATTTAATAATCACTAAAATGTTTAAAAACTAATAATTTGAAAAGTTATTTATTAAAACTAATGACTCAACTTAAAATCAGGTAATATGACAAATACGTTTCTAAAAATAATGAAATATGATAAATAAACAAAAAACTAAAATCTTGGAGAAAGTAAGCAAAACTAAAATTAACATCTAGAATTTTAAAATATAAAAATAAATAAAATTGCAAATTAAAATTAAGAAAATGGAAAATAATTAAATAACATAAATTATGGAGAATGTGACAAATTAAGAAAACTAAAAAAATTATAAAAAAATAAGCAAATTACCTAAGAATATTGAAAATATTAAAATAAGTAATAAACAATGACACTACCTATGTGTTTTGTCTGCACATGCTGGTAATCTTCTTATGAGTACTTATTAGTTTATGTCCTATTAATCTAAAACCGACACAATAAGTTATTGTTTATGTTTTCAAATAGTTAAATCAAACATCAAAGTATTTATATATGTCAAATATTTTTTTATCGAAATATATACTTATTATTGTGTTAAATTTTTTAAAACACTCATATCTTAGAAATAATTAAAAAATATCTTTATATAAATATTTTTTCTTGCTAATATTTAATTATAATATTTTCCCTATCTTAATTGTTTAAATTTTATAGTAAAAATTTTTTTTTCAGATAGCAACACAATATATAAGAATTATCTTATTTTTAAATTTTGATAATTTTTTATATATATATATATTACTTTACTCTCAATTATTTAATATTTAATATAGCATATAAATTTATATTACTAAAATAAATTTCGTTTTTAATTAAATATAAAATTCATTAAGGATATTGTTTAAATTAATAAATTAGTGAATCAGTTAGAAACTAATAATAATTCAATAACATGGTTAAAAGTCTAAAAGCTAAATATGAAAAATAAAAACTAACTAAATTTTAATATAACATATAAATTTTATATTATTAAAATAAAATTATTTTTAGTCATATATAAGATTCATTAAAGATATTTTTTAAATTAATAAATTAGTTACTTCGCTAAAACAAATAATGAATTAATGATTTAGCTTAAAACCTAATAAAATATGATAAATAACAAAAGTTACCTAAAATCATGGAGATTATGACACATCAGCCAAATCACTTCATAATATTATAAGAAAATAACACAAATATGAAAATTAGATTTCTCGAAAAAAAAAAAAAAAGTAAAACAAAACATATATCCACCTTCTAAGAGGGTGGATGAGATGAGAAGGTGGATGAGAATCTAGTTCAGGGTTAAAAAAAGAAGGACATGTTCTTTGCACGTCCTTACTATTAAGGGATCCATCATCTCATATTAGCTTAAGCACTGAAGACAAGGAGGAGACGTAGACATAACCACCCAAAGAAATCTTGTGTCCATGTTTTGTTCTAATAGCTTTCGACAGGGATCATAAGCTTAACCTCATACTTTCAAATCAAGAGAGATCCAGGATATCGTTTCTTGCCAAAGTAGAAGAATGCGTGTGTCCCTTAATTCAAAATAAAAAAAATAAAATAATATATAACACATATAAATTTGAAATATTTTGTTAACAAAATGGAGATTGTCCCTCTCTCCCTCTCTCTCTCTCCACTCTAGTATTTTCGAGATGAAGTCGATCAAAATAACAAGGATATCGATGAGCCTAGGTATCTTCAATCATCCTCGTCGTCCACATCAAGTACCATCTTCAATTTTCTTCTGCTAAGCGGACTTTGAGTGAGTGAGGCACCACCAGCTTCAGAGTCATCACCGGAATCTGCTAACTCATCATCATCCTCCAGTTCATGATCTAATACAAGATTTTGATCTTCTGGAGATGAAGCAGATGGATCATTCTCCCTGATGTGAACATCTGTATCTGATTCTCTACTTTGCCCGGTGATGTAGTCTTCTTGATCATTGTTCTCGTCTTTGCTAGTGGCAAGCACATCTGGACTTGTTTCATTCCTATTCACAAAAAGACTGACTTCAATTATGACTACATCTCTCGGGATCAATCATTCTCAGACGTTAATCTTGTCAATAAACCAGATAACAGACAAAACAAGCGGGTAGTTTTTTACCTCTCTGTTTTGTCTTCAGAACCTTCTGGAGAAATCTCATTGCTTGGTCTTGTGTGCTTCTCAAATTTTCGTCTGGCCGCGCTTTTCCTACAAAAGACATCTCTCAAGTGTTAATTTTGCATCGTTCCAAAGACCAAGTTTAATCTTCAATGAGAGTCATCTTGTAATAACATATAATTACCTTTTCTTGAATGCTAGTAAGGTTTCGTTATCGGATTCATCTGCTGAAGAATCATCATGTCATCTTGCAGCTTCAGCTTCTGACTTCTTACCACGAGGGAGACGCAGACCAAGTTGCTTTAATTTACGTGAAACTTGGGCAGTGGTATATGTATTCTCGGAACCCAATTCATTGGCAATTAAATAACAGCAGCGCCTCTCGTCCTTAAATCTGCAATATTTGAAAGACGAGTCTCAATAATAACCTGTTGCTTGCATATACAGAGTAAATGCAGAGGAGGCTAAGTTTGACAACTCACTTCTCGTATAGTTCCTTAATAAGTGTTTCTTGTTCTTTGCTAAAGGAACTCACTCTTTTTCTGGTGTTTCTGTTTCAAAAACAGTAGATGAGAGTCACTAAAGAGAAAAATAATGTATTAGGTTTGGAAATTTAAGGAGATACTCACGAAGGTGGCTGATCTGATGCTGCCTCTACGTGATCTGGATCATCATTTCCATTACTGCTTTTACTTGCTTCCAGGGAGTTAGCACCACGCCGAAGTCTTTTCCTTGTTTCTAGACCTAGCTGTTTAAGCTTGTTGGTTACTTGTGCAGCAGATATTCCACCATCAGGATCCAAAGTTTCGGCAATAAGCCGGCTGCAGTCTTTATCATCTTTGAACCTGCAAAGAATTTTATTTTAACCAACCATTTAAATAAACTCTAAACTACCATGGCTCACATGTAAAATTTGAGTTTTACAACTTCCAATGCCTATGAAATGTTATGGATCAATACTTATATTACAAAGTGAGAAATAGCAGAAACTACCCAAAATGATTTGTTTTATTTGCTTCAGTAACTACTCGACACATCGAACAGAACATACCTTTCGTACAGATCTCTAATTTTTGTCTCCATGTCAGCATCAAGAACTAGTCTTCTCTTTCTTTTAGATGGTCCTGCAGATTCATTTTCCACAATCTGATCGTCCTCACTGCATCAAGCAAAACTTGCAAAAATTAACAAATAGAAATGAACAGTATCTTCAGCTAACAAGAAACATGAGGTATATAAAGTAATATCAGAAGGGGAAGTTTTCTTACTATTGAAACCCTTGATCATAAGATATCACAACGTCAGCTTCATCATCCCCAAGAGCATCTGCTATGTTTCTGCGCGCCCATCCTTTGTCCGATGAAGAAACATTTTCTTCAGTTCCTGAGGCCTTTTCTTGATTTCCCATTTGTTTTCTTAGATGTCCAAGGTCATGCAACATATATTCGGCATTTATGTAATGGCATTCTTTGCGACTCTTTGGGAAGAGAATTTCCACAAAAAGAAGAGGCTGTGTCTTCATTTTCTTCAACATATTTCTAACCAGATCTGTCAGGAAGGTAACTATGTTTTCATGGTCTTTACAAGGACAAGCTTTCTGCTCATCAAGGATCTTATGGAATGTTATTAGCAGTGACAGCTGAAAAATTAAAACAATAAAATAGTGAGGAAGTTGCAAAATAGTACAAAGAAATTTACAATTTGGGATGTGATTTAAAACACTGACCTGATACAACATGGGAGACAGTTCCAGATCTTCTGTAATCCTCCGTAAAATGCTTATTACGTGGTGATTCGTCTGTTTTGTGTTGCTTTTGTAAAACTTAAGCAACCAGCATATGTTTTGAATGATGCTGTTGCTTGCAAAAGCAGAAATAAATGTCGAAACCTTAAAATCAACTTCATCTGTTGCAGTTTGATCTTCGCCATCAGAAGAATCGTCAGTGTCGCAAGAAATATCATCGACCACATGATTTGATTTAGGGCCGTGCGTTTGTTGAGTTTCATCGGCTTCAGTCCCTATATTTGAATCCCCTGGATTGTTGGGAGGCCCATCCTCAATAGGAACGGTAGAATCAGCCACCGGTATGGTTTTTGCGGTGCTATCTTGGTTTGATGTACTAGGATGATTTTCAGACATTTCATGCTCTGTGGTTTCCTTATTCCCCATGCGTTTCTTCTTTCTTACCTTCCTTGATTTTTTTGAAACCTGGGGCATGAAAACAGACTTTTGGTTAAAACTTTGCATAGATACAGCTTGTTATTAAGCTTTGTATATCATATAATCATAGTTTCATATGCAATCAGTTACATACCCTTAAAGTTCCACGCCCTTGAAGGTTTTCCATAAGGCCTACTATTATATGGATGCTTTCCACCAGATCTCCAAGTTCACTGGCAAGAAACAACGGTGATGTCAAGCAAGTTAATTTTACAAGTTAGGTAATCATCATACAAGACAAAAACATAAAAATGAACTTTTCTATCAAACATATAATAAGTCAAACAAGAAAGCATGCATGCTGTCATGATGATTTTTATGTTCCAAGATTCAGCGATTATATAAATCACACTACAAAATTGACAAATCACTGATGGCGCAAGATACTGCATGCCCTCAAGATTCTGAAATAGGAAAAAGAACAGAAGCAGAGGCCAAACCTTCTAGGTTGCTTGTGCGCGTCAAAACTTCTCACCAGATTCAGGATGAACTGACACATCCCTTGATCAGTTTGGTCGTAAAACAACTTATAAAGCAAGATGCGGACAGTAAAAGCTTCTCTAGAGTCTTCAGGTAGCAATTTAAGTACCAGATCTAACAAGCAAAGCTGCAAAAGAAACAAGTAAACAATGCAGATCTTGAGTATACGCTGCTAATTGCTGAATAAAACGCAGAAGATGTCAACAATATTTTTTTAACGTCTTCTTCTGGCACATGCATATCTACAAAAACTATTTAAGCTACAGAAATCGTTTGGAAAAATAAACAGACATCCCGAAGCAACATTATGGTTTTAGTTAACAAGAGATCATGCATAATTCATACCATAATTTTTACAAGAGAGCCAGCTGCAGATAGAAACTTAAAATCTTTAGTTTCCTTCAGACCATCGAAAGCAGAGCGCCATTTTGAAATGACAAGCGAAAACATTCTGTCATTGATTGTTGCTGCAATTGGCGCACAAATGTCACTCTTAGAAAAGTTTCCTCCGGCATTCTGTTCAGGAGTTTCTTCTGTTGCCTTTGCTGGCTGAAAAAGAAAATAAGCATTGTAGTCAGGGAAAATTAAATGAGGAAAAACTTAGAGAAATCAAAGTGAGACAAAACCAATGTAGTTCAATTACTCACAATGGAAGCCAGAGACTTGTGAAACTGAAAAGAGGTGACTGCCTGAGCAACCTGGAAGAATGTAACAATGTCGCTATTCTGAATGGAAGGATGCTCCTTTTCTATATCATTCACATACCGACTGCATCAAAACTAAGAGATATGGTACACCGGAATCAGCATCAAGGTACTTAAATCCAAGTGTAAAGACAAAAAGTTGTTTCTCGATTGTGTCACATACCATTATATCCTCCTGACATAAACTGGTTGATGAAATCATGCAGCAACTTCAAAACATTGTCATTTGTCACGGGAATTGATCCATGTTCCCAGACAATCTTCTCTCTGGCTCCACCACTTAGGTGAGGCTTAAGTAATGTGCTCTCCTCATTAGAAGGTATTCCCGTCAGTACAGCTTTAGAGCCACCCTACAAAAAAATCTCATTCAGATATCAAAAGCAAAATTACAGCAAATATTTAAGAATCATCGGGAGGGACAATACCATGGTAACTCGGGTGAATGTCCCACCAAATTGTGAATGACGCTGATTTGCATTGTTGAGTCTTGCAAGCTTCTTTTTGGCTTGCTCAGCCTCCATTAACTTCTTCAAACTTTCCACAGCAGCCTTTTTACCTTGATCCAACTGTCAAAACAAAATGATCGACGACAGCATCAATACAAAAAGAAACTCGTTTCAATCCTGGAAAGGCGTATTGATCGAGTTGAAACACAGACCTTCTCAGGAGCCAGTGCAATGAGCTCCATATCTTGACCCAAGAGAATATAGTGATAGATCTCCAGCAGAAGCAGGTTGTCATGTCTCAACAAGTTGTTGCACTCGATAGTCTGAGTGATAACAATAAATATATCCATCACGTTCTCACGGGACAGGAGCTCAAGAAACCGATCCCTCAGCGACAAAAAGTAACAAGTGGACTCTCCAGCCTTCTGAAGCGGAGAAATATCATGGATAGCCAGTAGGTTCCTGAACAGAGTGAGCACAAGCTGAACCAGTTTCCAATCTTCCTCGTTGAACTCGTCTCTGGGAAAAGCATAAAGATCAGCAAGTAGTCAACAGAATAAGATGAATTTATAACAAGAACGACTTACAATTCTAAGTTCTCTAAAGGGGTTTCTAACAAAGACACAACCACTGCAACGATGTTGCTAACAGTAATGGCAGACTTCAAACCCCATAGATACTCAATCTGCTGAGGAAACATCATCTGAATCAGACTCTACAGGCATTGTGAGAAACACCAACACCTTAACTGAAACAATTCAAAATTACAATAATCATCAGAAAAAAATAATTAAATCAATTGAAAAAAAAATCAAAACAGTACCTGAGTTTAGAACCAAGTGATGTTGATCTTGGTAATGCTCAATGATCGGAATCAAGTCTTTGGAGACTATATTCCACGCACAGACCTGCTTGAAAACTTCTCTGCTCTGAGGATCGTCTCCGTCGCAGAAACCTCAGCAAGTCTTTCAGGTTATCTACCAACAGATCATTCAAAAATTTTAAAACTCATCCAGCTCAAATCAGATTTCATTAGGCGAGGAAAAGGAGAGTTAAGATTGAATTTACCGAGACTGTAGTCGCTTTTGGAGTATCCGATTCTTTTGCCATCTCCGTCTTCCTCGGGTTCGCCGAGATCGCTGCAGATTACTGATAGGACCCTCTAGATCCATCTTCTTCTTCGTTTTGGTAGAGGTTCTCTCCTCCGTATCCATTTTCTCCCGATAGAGATAAAAAACGCTAGATGGAATCAACCTAGAGATTATAGCGAAATGTTAAACTTCGAATCAAATCAAACAAACATCGAGCAGCTTCTGTGTGTATCACTAATCTCAGTGATTTAGGGCTCGCTCTTGTGGTGGCGCGTATCGTTACAGACATTTTCCCGCCATTTTACCATCATCATCACACCGAAGCCCATTTGTTTAAACGGGCTAAGTGATAGTTAATGGGCTTAAATACAGGCCCATGTATTTACATGGCCGAAATGTAATCGATCTAAATACGACGTCGTTTTAGATCCGTTTGTGTCGTTACGTGTTTGATTTTTCAAACCTACTTTAAATGATTTTGTCACTCTTCCGACACTCTCTAAAGCTATTCACTTTGTAAGTTCCGCCGAGAAAATCAAATCTTCACTCTCTCGAGCCTCATTCGATAATGGCTCAGGTTGTAGCTACTAGGTCGATTCCAAAGGCTCGATGGCTGTCTCCCAACGGTGGATCTCTGTCTACGAGATCCAACAAGTTCTTGAAACCGGCAAGTTTCACGGTGAAGGTTCTGGGAAACGAAGCGAAGAGGAGCGGAAGAGTCTCTCTGAAAAGCAGAAGAGTAGTTGATACTACAGTGAGATCCTCCTCCGCTCGTGTGGAGACTGAAGTCATTCCCGTGTCTCCCGAAGATGTGCCTAACGTATGTGATTTTGTAGCTTATATTATATATTAAATCAATGCATAGTTTCTATTACTTGTATTCAATCTTTTGTATTTATTGTGGATTTTTTTTAGAGGGAGGAGCAATTTGAGCGGTTGTTGGAAATGCAGAAGTTTAGTGACACATCTGTAGGAGGGATGTGGTCGAAACCGACAGCGAGGAGGAAGACAAAGATTGTCTGCACAGGTTGGTCCTTCAACGAACACGAGGGAAATGATATGGAAACTGGCGGAAGCTGGGATGAATGTTGCTAGGATGAACATGTCTCATGGGGATCATGCTTCTCATAAGAAGGTTATTGATTTGGTCAAAGAGTACAATGCACAGTCTAAGGACAACACTATTGCTATCATGCTTGATACCAAGGTTCGTTTTTTTCTCTTTTTTTTTTAGTTTCCAGAGTTTTTTCTTTTTTTTCCCAGTCATCTCTCTCAGTTTTTTTTTTTTAATGTGGTTCTTAGGGTCCAGAAGTTAGGAGTGGAGATTTACCACAACCGATTATGTTAGAGCCTGGTCAAGAGTTTACTTTTACTATTGAGAGAGGAGTCAGCACACCAAGTTGTGTCAGTGTTAACTATGATGACTTTGTCAACGATGTTGAAGCGGGAGACATGCTCCTTGTTGATGGTATGTTGATCTCCTCATTAGTTGGCGAAAATGAATTTTCCTTTTTTATGATGATGGGTTATGTTCCTCTGTTGTTTAGGTGGTATGATGTCGTTTATGGTGAAGTCGAAGACCAAAGACTCTGTCAAATGTGAAGTTGTTGATGGTGGAGAACTTAAGTCAAGGAGACACTTGAATGTCCGAGGGAAGAGTGCAACGTTACCTTCAATCACTGGTTAGATCTTATGTTCACCCTCTTGGCTAAGTCTGAATGATGTTACTTGTCTGAATGATATTTACTTCTTTGTTGTAATTATTTTCTACTTCAGAGAAGGATTGGGAGGATATTAAGTTTGGAGTGGAGAACAAAGTTGACTTTTATGCAGTTTCTTTTGTCAAAGATGCACAAGTGGTACATGAACTCAAGAATTACCTTAAAGGTAAAACATGTCCTAACTGAATACTTTGCTTATGATTCTTCATTTTGATCTTTTTTGTGGTTACAAAAATTTTGGCAGGGTGTGGTGCTGATATTCACGTGATAGTTAAAATCGAAAGCGCAGACTCCATACCTAACTTGCATTCCATTATCACCGCATCAGATGGGGTAAAGTTCCCCATCAACCTTGTTTTGTTCTTCCTCTTTTGACAACAACAGAGTAGAGATTGTAATATGAAACTAAACATTTAGAGGATTGTGGTGACAAATGAGTCCTGAAAATGTGTTGCTTAATGGGATTTGTGTTCTTCTTCTTCAGGCAATGGTTGCAAGAGGTGATCTTGGTGCAGAGCTTCCTATTGAAGAAGTACCCATACTTCAGGTTAGCCCTTGCTTTCTCCTTTCAGTTAAACGATTTCTGCAAAAAATTCTTGAATTTAATTAAATTCCTGTATTGGTGTACAGGGAAAGATCATTAACCTATGCCGTAGCATGGGAAAAGCTGTTATTGTTGCTACTAACATGCTTGAGAGTATGATAGTTCATCCAACTCCAACCCGGGCGGAGGTTTCTGACATTGCTATTGCCGTTAGAGAAGGTGCTGATGCAGTAATGCTTTCAGGAGAGACTGCTCACTGGAAAGTAAGTGGATGATTCTTTCCGTATAATCTTGGTGCGGATATAGAAAGTATTGAAGGTTTATTGTATGCACGAAACTGAACTCTACTTTGTATCAGATTCCCATTGAAAGCTGCTGGAGTGATGCATACAGTTGCACTGCGAACAGAAGCCACCATTACTACTAGTAGTGAAATGCCAGCTAATCTTGGCCAAGCCTTTAAGGTAAGCCGAACCATTTGAGTATTTTATTTAGGGTGAGCTCTTGCTTTACTAACAAGAAAAAATGTTTTAAATCTATACAGAACCATATGAGTGAGATGTTTGCATACCATGCAACCATGATGTCAAACACACTTGGAACTTCAACTGTTGTCTTCACCAGAACTGGTTTCATGGCCATACTGCTAAGTCACTATCGCCCTTCCGGCACAATCTATGCTTTCACAAACGAGTAAGTATTTCATGTTTATTCTTCCAGATCAAATGACTGTGGCAACTGGTAAATGTAAGAAACTCACGGTAGAGGTTTTGCTTCTGCAGGAAAAAAATACAGCAAAGATTAGCCTTGTATCAAGGTGTGTGCCCCATATATATGGAGTTCTCAGATGATGCAGAAGACACTTTCGCTAATGCTTTGGCTACACTGCTGGTAAAAATTCAAAAGAGTCTCTTAGCAATAAACTCAGTTGTTAAATAATAGATTTGTGGGGATATAATGTTCTGAATGTTGGGTAACTTGTGAATGAACAGAAACAAGGAATGGTGAAGAAGGGAGAGGAAATAGCGATTGTACAGAGCGGGTCACAACCAATCTGGAGATCTCAATCGACTCATAACATTCAAGTCCGCAAGGTGTAAAGCCTCTGAAGGCGTCTCAATGTTTCACCTGGTCAGAGTGTTCTTTTTATTTCTCTGTGAAACCGGTTTGCGGTTAATTTTCCTTGCACGTCCTTGCTTTTGTGTACTCTAAACTTTCTTGTTTACTGTTTCTTATTCAGTTTTGCTTTCCTATGATTATGTTTCTCGGCAGACATTATTGTTAGCTCATTAGTTGTTTCGTGGGAAGATTTTAATTTAGATGAGTAATAAATGTGTGTTTGAAACGTCTATAAGGATTATTAAGGATCAGAAAATGTAGACAAAATAAGTATAAAGATTAAAGTAAGAGATTTGCCATGTAAAATTCTTGATATACAAACTTCTGGTCTTTGCAATTTAAATCAATTAATACGATTAACTGGAGATTTAATAAGAAATCAAAGTATTCTGATAGAGCTTGCGATACTGTAAACTGAACTGAATACTCCGTATAATACTCAAATCTTCAATACAAGAATGAGTCCTCTTAGAAAATATCTAAGAGCCCAAATCCAAAGTACAATATACAAAAGCCAAATTAAATAGAAAGTCAAGCCCAATTATTTATAGTTGTTTCTCTGTAACTCCCTCCAAGCCGTTATGATAAAAAACTTTCATTCACTGATCATTAACCGACTCTTCCAACCGATCTCCTAATCTCTCACTCTCATCACCACTCCGCTTATCTTCTCACCTCTACTCTTCTTCCTGTAATATACCCTCCAGCTCTTATCATTACTTTCCTCGGTAAGACTGAGTTTGTCCTCAAACTCGAAAGAAAGATAATCTCGCGCAATATCCTTCACACGGAGCCATGTTTTCTCACGGTCCGACAAGTCCTGCCATTGAACCAGAGCTTCAAGATGGCCTTCAACATCATATCGAGTACTTTGTATGTGTTCTGGCTTCAGGATAAATTCTTCGCTCTCCTCCAACAGCACCGGTAATGTAGTCACCGCATGACTCTTCCCCAAAACCGGTTTTAATTGGGAAGTATGAAATACAAGGTGAATCTTACTCCTTGCAGGTATCTGAAGACGGTAAGCTACTTGACTTGACCAATGTGCTCCAGAACCGTAAATGGTCCATAATATTTGGCTGCCAGCTTTTGACAAAATGACTTGCTGACAAACGTCTGACGATATAGACGTAGCTTAAGGTAAACAGAAGAGCCCACTTCAAACGCCAGATTTCTTCGATTTTTATCTTTTTCGACGGCGGAGAAAACGACAGATAGATACTGACTCGAATCGGGTGTGAGTAGAAGCGGATTGAGATCTATGAGGAGCAAGATACGCTGCGTTTTGGCGTATAACAGATCTGCAGCCATTAAAATTAAAACAGAGAGTAAAAAGAAATCTGATTTTAGATCTGGGGTTGAAAAAAAAAAGTGAGAAGTTTGTTATTTTGGCGGGAAAATTACGTTGCCACGTCACCGGATTGGGCCTTTATTTTCTTAGGGCCCGTAAGTCCACTTCTAAAAGTAAAATTCAATCTGATGACGTGGCAAGTTCTATACAACACTATCGTCGTCAAGATAGAACGAGAAGAAGAAGAAGTTCCATCTACTTCAAAATTTTCAGATTCGATTTTCCGGGAAAATAGCAGTTTTTCTCTGTGAATTTTCTTATCATGAACTGTGTCTCTGCATTCAAGTTCGTACCATCCACTGTTCAATTACCATGTGCACAATCAAACCTTCACATTTCGAGTTATTCAGCCTCGTTTACGCTCAGATGGCGTGGCTATGCTTCTTCTTCCCGAATTCGAAGGAAAACCCTAACCCTAGTATCTTCGAAATCTTCGGAAGCAGAAGAGGAGTCGGAAACGGAGGACGAATGGCTGAAGAAGCTACCGGAGAAGAACAAGCCGCTGTATTCGCATAGCTTGCCTTGCATCGAGGCGTGGCTGAGGAAATTAGGGTTTTACCAGAGCAAAGACGATAGAGCTGTTTGGTTGATTCAGAAACCTGATTGGCACGCCCAGTTATCTCTTGACGTCACAGATCTCTGCATAAGGTAAAGAGTGTCTTATTGAGTTGGTAAAATTACCTAAAACTTTTGTGTACTCTCGTTTTGAGTGTCTTTGAATGTGTTGTTTTGACATTAAACTACTGTTAAAAGATGAGGAGGATACTGACTCTGGATAATGTTGTCAAGTTAAGTACTTCGTAAGTGCATTGTATTGAATCCTTGCTCGGTACTAGTAATGTGGAAGCCATGGTTCTTGCTTGTGGGTATCAGTAGTAATATACTAGCTACCCTCAGGAAGATGTATGATGTTGGTTCGATATAGGCTGTATCTTAGCTCGAGAGTTTCGATTTTTTTCGTTTGCTGGAATTGGGATTTAAAAAGCTAAATGAAACGTGTGAAACTCAATTGATCAAACCAAATAAGTCTAGACATTGACATTTCCTTTGAGACTGTGTGTTTAATCCGCCAAGTTGGGAGTAACGCAGATTGATTCGTAACACAGGTACTTGAAAAGTGGGCCGGGAAATCTAGAGAGAGACATGGAAAGAAGGTTTAGCTATGCATTGAGCAGAGAAGATACTGAGAACGCCATACTCGGAGGACCTTGACGAATAAAGAGTTTGTTGAGCATCTTTCTTTTTAAGCCTATACTTGTGTTACTCCATTAGTTTTCCATTGTATGATGAGTTTGCTTCTGTGATAAATAAAAGAAAATAAAATAAAAACTCTTTTTATTCACGATTTATAACTTGACATGTGAATGTAAAAGTTTTTATGCAATTTGGAGAACCAATGGGCACACCTTAAAAGAATGATCCGTATAATCATTTTGAGCGAGGAGCCCCTCTACAATGTGTATATATAAATCATTTTGAGCGAAGAGCCCCTCTAGAATGTGAATATATATGTCCATAGAGAGCGCTTCTAAGCAATTATCATCAGAGACCGTAGAGAACCATTTTGACTTGTAAATATACCCTTTGTGAAGCTGAGAAAGTACAATTAAATTTTACAAAAGTTTTGCTTCAATTGTTTGAACATAGAAAAAGATGATAAAATTAAATAAGACAAAAACTTCAAATGTAATTTGACAACTTTAAAATCGTGTGTTTGTGTCTAAAATTTCCCAAATTGGGTTACTATATGGATTCGAAGCTTAACCTCTACAAATATCTTTCTGAGTAGAACTGCAACGAGAAGGAAAAAGTCAAAAAGTTCTACTGATTCTTCTTAATAGTGGGAGTGAATGATGACGATGATGGTGATGATGGTGATGATGGTTTAATAGTGGGAGTGAATGATGATGATGATGGTGATGATGGTGATGGTGATGGTGATGATGGTGATTTAGAGCTCTGAATCTGATCGTCTTTAGATGTTTTGATTATAAACAGAAGTGTTTCCACAAGCATGGCCAAAACTAGCCCAAGTATCCCACCAGCAGCACTCTGAAAATCCACAACACCAAATGATTCAAAAATCCACTTAACCGTGACAGGTTTCAAGAAAGAAAAAGAGAGCACACAAAAAACATTACGAGAGCGGGGTTGCGGTTGAATAAAGCTCTGAAGGAAGCGTATCCAACCAAATATCCAGTGAACATTGTAAGACCAACGTGTAAACCTATTAAAAAACGAAATTCATCATTGACCTATATGTAAAATCCTATTTCAAAGAAAAGTAATAAAAAAAAATGGGTATATACCAAAACCGAGCTGGTCTTTGTAAGAAGAGAAAGGCTCTTCGACCTGCTTCCTAGGTGTTATATCTTTAACAAGCTCAGCGTATTCCTTCCTCTCTGCTATGTCTCTCAGCTTTAGCAGTCTTAGTTTCAGCTCTTCACTCTACCACCAACAACGAATCAAATCAAATTAAACATCAAAACTCACATGAAGAATATACATATAAATCATATTTAGGAATTACTTCCTAAACTATTCCCATTAACCAAAACAAAAATGCATAATTTGGATTCAAAAATAAACACAATTGTGCTTATCTTCACAAATGATAAATGAAACATTGGCCCCTAAAATTAAAGTGGCTAATATGTATTAGATTATCCATCCTTCAAATCATGTATTTAATCATTTAGCTCTCATTGTTTCAAATCTCATGAATTTTGGGAGGTGGTGGTAAAAGGTAATCTCTTATACTGCCGGAATCAAATTAGGTCAAATATGAATGAGCCTTATGTTAGCTATAATCGAACAGGAAATCCCCAGAAAGATCCAAATCGAAATCGGATTCCACGTAACATTCGAATTTCGCATACCTTTTCCCTGGGTTTGGGACTGGTGAAGACGAAACCGGAGCCGGAGAAAAGTGCCAACAAGTCCGGTCTGGTCGAGGGATCGGATCCGGTCCATAAAGCGCGGAGCAATTTGTAGGGAACGGCGTTCCTCGAGCGCAGATCCGAAGCGATATCTCTAAGTTCGTCGGAGAGACGACGATCATCGCAGGCCGACGCCAGAAAAGATCGCAGCGGTTCAGTGACGGAGATGATCAGGCCAGACACATTTCTCGGGTCGGGTTGATCCATCTTTTGATCGGTTTCCAGATTGTTGTTCGTTTCTTCGATCTTCTTAAACGACGCTTCCCACGCGCGAAACATGTGAGAAATGAGCTTTCGTTTCGCCCTTTAAAGAATCTATTGGATCGGGTATGAGCAGGGTCAAGTAACCCGATAATCCGATAGTATAGATTAGATTGGTAACGATTTATTCTTGGGTACAGTAAACCTATAGGTCTTCACCGGCCAATAAAAATTCGCTATTTTATATTCAGTATTTTTAGAAAAATAAAACAAAATATTGTCAAATTATAATAGGTTTATAATATGTTTTTAAAATAAAAGTAAAAATAGATGTTACAAAAATGAAAATTTTTAAATATTTTTAAATAACATCACCAAAACAATAATTTTAAATCTTACACTCTTCGGTAATCTATAAACCTTTGAATGAATCCTAAATCTTTGTAAAATTTTTAAAGTATTGTTAAGACAGCCAACAAAATACTGAACTCTAAACTATAAATTCTAGATCCTAAATTATTAGATAAATCCTAAACCATTTACCCAAGGGTTTAAAGTTTGTCCAAAGATTTAAAGTTTATTCAAAAGTTTAAAATTTATTCAAGGATCTAAGGTTTAAGATTTAGGGTTTTTCTCATTGTGTTAAAAATATTTTTGAAAAAGTTCAATGATTTACTATTTATCTAAGAGTTTCGGATTTAAGATTTAGGATTTAAAGTTTATTCAAAGGTTTAAGGTTTATTCAAAAATTTAAAATTTATCCAAAGATCTAAGGTTTAAGATTTAGGGTTTTACTCACTGTGTTAAAAATGTTTTTGAAAAAGTTCAATGATTTACTATTTATCTAAGGGTTTTGGATAATTTAGGATTTAGTGTTTGGTGATTATATTAAAAAGAATTTTTTTAAAAAATATTTTTTTGCAACTACTATTATTATTATTTTTTTACTTTTTTATTTCAAAAATCTAATATAATTTGAATTTTTTATTTTGTTTTTAAAAAATATTGAATATGAAATAATAAAATTTTCATTAAGAGACTTTTTGACTCGAGAGTTTGAAAACCTTAGCAGCTGCTAGAGAGAAAAACAGTGTCGGCGTTGAACACATACCCATGAAACGATCGCATGGAGCCTATGATTTGTTAAAAAAATTTAGACCAATAGTTTTTTTTCCATTGTTGTTATTTGTCGAAAGGTTTAATGAGATGGTGGGATCTTATAAAACCTATTTCTACTAAGTAAACACCATTTCTAAGCTTATATATCCCTTTTAGGTAAATTAATATGAGATTGAACAAAAATAAAATAATTAATTAAACATTAGTTATCTTCTAGGTTAAATTATACTATTTTTTCAATACAATTTTCCAAGCCTTTTTGCTGTTACAAGATCAAAATTTATATGATTGGTTTAAAAGTTTCGTTTTTTTATTTCGTTTTGGACCCCGAAATTTTCAGAACCGGCACTGGAGAAAAAACAGAAAGTTCGACGTTTTTCCTTCTCCGGCGTCCAGCGAGCCTCGTCGGCGCCGGGAGAAGGCTGGTTCTGTAGTTCTTTAGGCTTTAGAGGTGTTTGAGGATATCTTTTTATAGTTTGGAAGATGTTGCGGTGTGGTGTGATTTCTTCGTCGCTGTGATGTTTCGCTTGATATGCTTGACTAGATATGTATCTCTTTATGGTGTGCGGTGCTAGTTGATGGCCGCTTCTGATGTGGGTTGTTAATTCTTCCATCAGATTGGGTCAAGTTGTTGTCAAGTGAATCGTTTGTGGTCTGCTTTTGGGTCCGCCATGTTCATCTATTCTTTGGTTTCCGATTTCTCGAAGGTCCTCTGCTTTTGTCTTGTCAATTTGGTCCTTCTCAAGTATTACCTTTTCTGATGTCTCTTTGCCTACTGGTTCCTTAGATGTGATTAGTTCCATCTTTGAATTGGGTGGCCTCGTGTTCGTATTTCATTAAATCGCTGGAGGTTGCCACTCTGATTTGCTTTTGGAGCAACTGGTATTTACTCAAGGCTCGACCCAATGGTCTTAGTTGTATATCTCCGCCGCTTCTTTCATTAATCAGTCTCCACTTCTAACAGTTTAGGAGTTTTGCTCTTCTCACGGTGGTCTCGTGTCGCTATATTTGCTCAAGGCTCGACCCAATGGTCTTAGTTGTGTATCTTCTATGGACACGCTCTTAATGGTTAAGAGGTATTATGCGATGAGGCTATGTTCCTTTAGTTTGGATCCGGTTCAAGCAAGTGGTTCTTATCATCTCCAGGAAGTTTGGTGTTCTTGTTATGGTTTCAGTTAAGATGCGGTTTGATTTGGGTTTGGATGGGTCAGCCCCTCTATGTTCTCTTTCTTTTGCCCTTGATGCTTGCTTCCGGCTTCAGTTTTGGCTTTTTCAGAAGGCGACTTTAAGGTCACTTGCGCTACTAGCGAGTATGTTTGATGCTGCTTCGTATAAGTGTGATTCCGATGAAGAATTTATTGTGTGATGTTTATGATTTAGCATGTGTTTTAATGTCTCCGAAATTGTCGGCTTGTGGCTCCGTTTGTATCCGGCATAGTTCTCCTTAAGGCTTAGTTTTTGATTAATCCATCCTAGTATAGGATGTGATGATTGTATATGTAAACTCTTGATCCTTTGAATGCCAAATTTCAAGGGAAAAGATGACAAAAAAAAAATGAAATAACAAAATTTTATCACGTGCGCTGCTAGTTGGACCATTATTCCACGTGCGTTAGTCTCGGCTGTGAAAAGTTGAGGGTAGTCCTTGTAAATATGAAATGGTGGTTTCACTTTCACGAAGTGAGTGAGTCACACTGTATATTCTATTCTTAACCTATCCGTTCTCGCTTCTGTCTTTCTCCAAAAATGGATCTCCTCCTCCTCCATTTCTGTTTCTTTCCCTAGAAAATTCAGCAAACCCTAGACAGAGAGAGAGAGAGAGAGAGAGAGATTGAGGAAAGAAAAAAACAGTTGATTAGAATCAGTAGAAAACCAAAACCATCTAAATCTCTCTTAATCGCAACATTATATCCTTTTGTTGCGATTCCAATCAAGCATGATCTCGAATCCAAGTCTGTTATCCTACACTTGCATCGCGAAAGGAACCGTCGTCCTCGCAGAGTTCGCGTCTTCAAAGGAAGAGCCAGGAATCGAAGAAGTAGCTTTGCGGTGCATCGAGAACACGCCTCCGCACCATTCAATCTTCTCCCACACAGTTCGCAAGAAGACCTACACGTTCTCAATCGACGATGATGAATCATCGCTCGTGTATTTCGCGATCGTCGACGAAGCTATGGAGAAGCACGAATCGTTGGCGGTATTGAACCGGTTGAGATCAGCTGTTGAAGATCTGGTCAGAGGAGGAGGAGAGACGTTGACCGATCTTTCTCCTCGTTGTCTCCAATCAAAGATGGATCCAGTTTTCGCGGAGATCGTTGGTGATGGTGTGGATTTGGAGTTGTTGGACATGGATTTGGTTGGATCTCCGAGGGAGAGTCGTAACCCTAGTATCGATTCGTCTAAAGGGAGGAGAGCGTCGTTGATGCCGCTTTTGGGGAAGCAATTAAAGGCGTTGAAGAAGAAGAATAAGAGATCATCGCATACGGAAGATGAAGGAGACGTTCGGGACTATGAAGGAGAAGAAGGTGGATTTATGTGGGAATGGGAACGGTGGAGTGTCACGCAAGGAACTGAGGAATGGTTTGTTAACGGATCATCATCATCACAGGCAAAAGGCGAAACAGACGTGGAGGAAACATGTGTGGGTGGTGTTGTTGTTCGATTTCTGCATCTGTGCTCTTCTCTTCGGAATCTGGCTTTGGGTTTGTCAAGGGTTTCAATGCGTCAATGGGTAAAAGTAATCAATCAGTTTCTATGTGTGTACATCTATCTTCAAATTCATATTGTTCTCAAGCATTTGATCATATATCAGTTTCTTTTTTTTTTTTTCTCGTGAGCCTGAGTGCACATGGGTATTGTTTCCTGGATCAAAGTGTCTGATCCTTCCTCTCCTTTGTCATTCTTTTTGTTATTTTTAAGATCACAAGAAAGTGTTGTTTCCAGGATGAAACTAGGCAAGTTGAATCCTGGCTTTACATGTTAGTGATATGTTCATTGTACTTTGAAGTTAACATGTGGGGTTGTATTGTTTCTCTTTTTCTTGTTTTCTCTTTTGATGTATATTCCCTTAACCTGTGAGCTGTGATTGAACGTGGGTCGCACAATAATGGAGAACACGAAAGATCGTTTCAGATCCAGTCGCACATATCACTGGTTCGATTCTATGGTCGGCGTATTTAAAATAATATTCCAATAGTACTTAACTCAGTCTAACGATTACATTACAAGACATAATTGAAAAGAAGAGGGTTCGGAAATAAGTAAACAAAAGAGGGAGAGGAAGTGTTTAAAATATGTATCGTCACAATCACAGGTTTAGCCACAAGGAGTGAGTTTCTTGTTACCTGCACCACGAGGATTATCGTCCTTCCAATCATCGAAAGCTCTAGCTTTCATCACAGCTTCTTCGTCTTCATCATCATCTTCTTCGTCCTCTTCCTTTCTTCTCAGAGGTTTGTCATTGTGCCATGAGGTGGTTGCTTCTTCAATTGCTTTTTTCGTCTGCTCTTGCCAATCATTCATTATATTCATCTCTGTTAACCCTGCATCCTCTATGCTCATCGTCGGCATCCTGCAAAGTTTAATCATCGCCTTTGGTCATTATCTCAATAGGGTGTATATACGATTTGCCATTGAGTTTGTTTACCTGTGACTTGGTTGGAAAACCTGAGCTATCATTCTCTCTCTCTCCGTAGAAAGACCTCCATTCACGATGCTTGCTGGACCAAATATAAGAGGTTGATGCTTGTGTTCGTGACCCTGTGATACCGAAGCTCTACCTTCTAACACATCTTGTGCAAATGTGGCACAAGTGATTGGTTGTGCCGGTCTAGAGTACTGTACCCTCGCAGCAGCATCTCTGTGCCATGTTTCAGCTTTCTTTGTGCGATCATCTAGAGCATCCCGAGAAAACACATCCTCTCCATCCTGATCATCATAACAACGTTTTCTTAGTTCGCTATATGCTTATCAGAGAGTCATTACCATGTAGAGAAAAAAAGCACACTTGCCTTCAACTGTTTCTCCTTGATTGCAGAGAGCATTTCCTCTTCTCTCTTTAGCATTTCCAACAGATCAATAGCCTGCAGCGAAGTTTAACCATCAGATAAAAGCCACAAACCATAGAGGTTTCCACTAATGATATTTAGACAAACCTTACAAATAGCCAAGTTAATTGTGGCGAGCCACGCCTGCAAAAGAAAAGCCATAAAATAAAAAGGTTAGCAGGAATCTAAACTTACAAAAGAAACACAGAGCCAGCAATAAAACAGTGGAAGTACATCTCTTTCTTCTTCGCTGTCATCATCTGGGACGTCATCTTCTCCAGATTCAACGGGAGTAGACAAGGCAGCAGCCCTTTTTGAACGTCCGCGTCGCTCCTTCCTCTGTTTAATCTCAAGGAGCTTCGCCTCTGCAGCCTTTTGACGTTTGAACCGAGCTATCTATAAAAACATGGAAGATTTTCAAAAAATAGAACTTTCTTCTCGTTAGAATGCAAACACAAGGATGAATCTACCTTGAGAGCTCTTCGATCAGCAGGTGGAGCAGAACCACCTCGTGAAGAAGCCTCCAACTCCTCTTCCGGAACAAGTTCCATTGCCTCACAGAACGAAAAGAACTCCTACGCACATATAAGACTATATATGTTCAATGCATATTAAAAAAAAGAACATTAAAGGGATGCGACAAGCTGTAAACACTACGCATACCTTCAACTTAGCATAAGAAGCTTTGACAATCGGAATCCGCTCTTCCTGTTTGATTTTCTCTGTCAACTCCGCAAGATAGAAAGGTACCTGTAATCACAACCTTGTCAATTCAAGAAATGTCGGATTCGAACACACACAACCTTATCTTCTCAACACAGAGCAACCAGATAAGTCCACTTGAAGCGTGCACAAAATATGAACCTCAGTAGCTAAAACTAAAAAAAGCAATTGAAGCGGCGAAAGCTATTCATTTCAACCATTTTATGAACTTGTATTAACCCTTACAGATACCTACTCAAAGAAACATAAAGCTAAAAAAAAAGAGAAAAATCGATATACCAAAAGATACTTGAGATTGTTGGTGCTGATATCTTCTTTAGTCTCGTTAGAAGAGAAGAGCCCCAGCTTCCCCACCATGTCTTCGCACTTGTCTAACATCTCACATCCTTTCTTCACAACATCCTATATCACACCAATATGTAAAACGAGACAACCCATTTCATATATATTCAATCGAATTCGTATAAAAAGGTAGAGAAGCTTTCCAACCTGATCAGCGCGAGACTCTGAAGCCGCGAGATGAATCTTCCTTGCTTCCTCGAACAACGCCGATAATGGCATCTCCTCCATCGCTAGACCTCCCATCACTGACGACGAGATTCACTATCAAAACGAGAAAGTGGATCGGTGAAATCTGAGAAAAAAAAATGTTTCTTTAGGGTTCCAACTCCGAAATGATCTGAACGAATTATTTAAAAGGACGGATGAGATCATCCCACGTAAAGTCAAGTGACGATAGTCAGAGTTAGTTTCAGCCGTTAGATATGTGAACAATTCTTTAACCGACTCAGTTGTAAACGTTCTAGTGCGTGCGGGTGTATCGTAAAACCGTGAGTTACTTGTTTTCTCGCCGATCAGAAAGTCGCGATCCAACAAATCGACGGCCAGGTAAAATTAATGTATACTATATTTTTAGTTTTACTTTTTTTTTTTTGGCTGTAAAATGGTTACTTCAAATTCGATACCCATCATTTTTATTTTCCAGCAAACAAAGTTCCCAGCTTTACAGATTTCATCAAAAGGGAAAAAAGGATTGATTGGTTCTCGAAGAAAGATCCCAAGAGAGAAGAGAAGCCTAATCATGAACCTTTATATAAACAAATGCCTTTCTTTCTCACTAAACCTTCTTCTGTGATTCAACACTTTAATTTACAGGTACTTCCTTACACTACTTTAAATCTCTTCCTCTGTCTGAATATCAATCTTAACTAGTTGATTTGTCTCTGTCATATCTATTGCAGATTCTCAATTTCGATTTCGTTTTGGAAAAGAAAGCATTTGGATTTTGATGTATGTATGTATGTATCTGGAAATTCCTTTGTTCTTTCACTATTTCATTGGGATGAAAATAGTAAGTTTTAGAATTTAGAATACATTAAAAAGAAATTGATGGTTTCTTTTGTCATGTGCAGTGCATGATATAGTTCTCAAGTGTTTGCTATAGTGCCTTAACGAAAAGCCCATCATAAGAAAAAAAAAAGCTGAAAATATTGAGGATTTATTTCTTATGGTGTTATTCTTGATAGTGAAATGGAATGATTGCACTTACTTGGTCCACTTTTAGATATCACTAAAAGACATTTGTGGTTTAAAAATCTTTGTATTTATAAATCATCAATCAATTCATAACAGCTCTGCTGATGATGAGTATTTATTTCTGAGAGACTGTTTTTACCTCAAGCAAAACATACAACACACTTTTCTATCTCTGCACCCTTTGTAGCTTTTTTAAGTTATTTCAGTTTTTAATGGTGACAGTTTCAAAAAGAATGAATCTAGTTTTGCTCTCCGTAACAACCAAAATGGTTAAGAGAAATGAAACGACAAATAACAAAATTATTGGAATGAAAATAAGTAAGAGCAGGTGGGGACACATATAAGGGGCCTTTGTGTTAACAGAAAACCAGGAGAGGCATACATTTTCTTGCCTTTATCTATCTGTAAGGAAAGGATCATCTTACATTTCATGATTCTTTTGACAGTGTTTTCTTTTACATGTGTGTCAGATATAGATATTTTTTTATTTACCTAACTTTATTCCTCTGCCATTACCATCTGGAAAAGAAGAATAAAAAGCTTATGTAACTCCCACCCCAACAATAGAACATGCCATACCACATGTTCTTCCTTGTGCTAAGACTTTACGGTTTCACTCAACCTTTTGTTTAAATCTTGCTTAAGATCTCATTCATCTTCTTCTCTGTTACGTTCTTCTTTCTTTTTGGTTCTTGCATTTGATATTCTTCTGACTCTTTGCTTTGGTATTTAATTTTCACATTCATTTTTATCAGAATTTGCTCTGATTGGATTATTTTGTTTTTTTTCTTATCCTGTCAGATGGATGATAATAGGGAAAATGCATCTTGAGATTCAGATTTAGTCATATCTACAGAGATTGTTTTTTTGTTGTTGCTCTTTTGTTTTTTTTTTTAATTAAGAGCAACAATCATGTCCATGGGAGATGAAAACAGTGTTGTGAGATGAAGAACAAAATAATGCTTTTTGGGTTGCTGATTAGGAGAATCTTTGATGAAGAGAAGGGTAAGCTTCTTCAGAGGCTAGAGGATGCCAACAGTGAGATTACAGAGTTGAAGAAACTGAGAAAAGAAGATGCAAAAGCTAACGAGAAGGTAGTTAGCATAATCGCGTCTCAGAAACAGAACTGGTTGAAGGAGAAGTACAGACTAAGGCTGCAGGTTGAAGCTCTGATGAGGGAGCTAAGGAACATGGAGAAGAGGAAGAGAACAAGCTTAACTGAGTTGCAAGAAAGGTTAAAAGAAAAGGATGGTTTAGTGCAATCCAAAGATAAAGAAATTGAAGAAGAGAAGCGTCAAATGCCAAGAGTTAGAGGAGAAGCTAGCCAAGGCAGAAAAAGAAGTTGAAGATTTGAGGGAAAAGAAAGAGAGAGATGTGCAAGAACATTCCTCTGAGCTATGGAGGCAAAAGAAGACATTCCTTGAGCTTGCTTCTAGCCAGAGACAACTTGAAGCTGAGCTGAGTCGTGCAAATAAGCAAATCGATGCTAAAAGACATGAACTTGAAGACTTGTCCTTAGAAATGGTAAAGACGAGGAAAGATTTGGAAGCGAAAGATCGGATATTGGCAGTGATGTTGAAGAAGTCAAAACTGGATATAGCCGAGATGCATACACTGCTTATGGAGGCTAAAATGAAGCAAGATGAAGACGAAGCAAAGAGTTGGAGATCAAACTCGAAGTCAAGACGGTCACTAAGAAGCATGTTTGCTTTTGAAACCACAAGCAAGCCTAAAACCAACAGTGTTGGCTCCATTGATGAACATCTGGAATGGAATAAAGATCCTGATGTCATCCCAGAGATCATGGATTCCTACTCTAATGATGATTTCAGTGAACTTGGTAAGTTTTCTTTCATATTTTTTGTTTCAAATTTGGATTGATATTGAATCTCCATTGGTGCATTTTGAAGGAGTCAATGGAATTGCAAAGAAGCGTGAGAATATGAGTTTTGGTGAGGAAGATTTTTGTATTAGAGTGATAGGGAAGAAGCAAGAGATAGAGTTTGGGGTTTTGCCAGAGCATGAAAAGATTGAAGCTTTGTGTTTGCATTTGATGAACTCTGAGTTAGAATCAAACCAGTTGAGATCTTGTATAGAAGGACAGAACCAAGAAATGTCACAGTTGAGACACAACAAGGAAGGCCTTGCAAGTCAAAGAGGGGGAGAATCTGTTGCCATGAGGAAACAACATTTCAAGACACAGCTAAAAAGCTTGATGTCCCACAAGAACAACACGAGTTATAGGAGAAAGACCACAAAAGCAGAAGAAGTAGAAGTGCAAGAAAGAGTATTTGGATCAAAGGAAGGTTCTAAGGAGCATGCGACCGAGAAAGGAAGGGAATCATACTCTCCTGATGAACTGAGACATTTAACTTTGAAAGCTGCTCAATCAGATGCTGAAGAAGAATCTGAAAAGGACACTCTCTTGCAAGAGAATGATCAGTTTACCAAAAGAGAAAAAGCAGATGGTAAGGAGAGTGAAAGCCATCCATCAAGCACAAACAATCCACCTTGGAGAATGGATCTTCATGCTCTTGGAGTCTCATTCAAGATCAAAAGGCTTAGACAACAGCTGATGATGCTTGAAAGATATATTGGCAAACAAGAGAGCCAAGAGATTGACAAGAGCAGCAGCAGTGATACCGGGAAAAGGGCTTTGTTATTGCTCATTACACTGCTCAACAAACAAGTTACTAGGTATCAATCACTTCAGGAGAAGATTGATGGTATCTGCAAAAAAATGGTAAGCAATCATTTTTACCTCATATCAGTTACATTACTGTCTCTGCTAACATAAAACTGATTTTTCCCTTATACGTAGCATGTGAATGATACAGAAAAGACATCACTAGAGCATTTCTTAGATGAGACATTTCAGCTGCAAAGATACATAGTGGCAACAGGACAGAAACTAATGGAAATCCAGACCAAGATCACTTCTGGGTTTGTAGAGGTTCTAGTAGGCTTCATCACTATGGAGTCCTCATCTACTAGTAGCAGCTTTGATCCAGAACGTTTTGTAGAAAGCATTAGAACTCTGTTTCAGGAAGTGCAGAGAGGGCTTGAGGTTAGGATATCTCGAATCATAGGTGATCTTGGAGGGACACTTGCTCGTGAGGGAATGATACATTTGAAGCGACGGGAGGACGGCGTCCAACGACTGTGAGTAGTTCTTCTCAAGGTTAATGAGAACCCTTTTAGGTTTTGTATATAGAAATCACTTATATATACAGGAATAATTGGCGCTGTGTTTAAACTCTGAAAACTCTTAAGCTCTTCCCAAATGATTTGTTTTTCAGCTGTAGTCTCAGTTAAGATTTGGAAAACAAACATTGTTTATTCAATATACTTGTATGTTCTTACATCATATTGTAAAATCATTACTGAGTTCATATATATATATATATATATCCCAATATATAAAAAGGATTGAACTAGAAGTTATCGACGTCAGCAGAAAATCATCCAGTCAATTTTAAACATGAATCTACGTCAGCATAGTTCTTCACGATCCTTCTTTAGTTTGCCAGCATAGTTCTTCACGATCCTTCTTTAGTTTCCAAACCGTTGTATATAAAAGTAGAAAACCATCAGTTATAACACTTTGGATCCGAATGGTAATATCGAATTTGATTTTAAAAGCGGTACGAAATTAAAGTGTGGTACATACAACTGCAATTCGTGTGGAATTGAAATACGATTTAGTACAACTGCAGGTTTAAGTAAAAATGGTGCGAAATATCATACAATTGGTGGCAATATATATTTGCGGTATTGAATACTTTTTTGAAACACTAAATAATTATTTTAATTAACAAAACAATATTGTTATAGAATATAGATTGCACGTTCTACTTGGACATTCGATCATCGCATCGTGTTCAGATCGGATAACCTGATATTTTCGGATATGGGTCCTTCAGATCTTACTCTCTTAGATATTTGGATCCTATTGGATAATTAGAATTTGGCGGTTCAGAGTCAGTTCAGAACATGTCAGGTCTATGTTAGTTCGGGTCTAGTTGTCTAAAGAATCACTAATACCCACTATCTTTTTGTTCCTAAAATTTTTGGGTCAGTTTGGAGTGTTTAGGATCTAAAAATTCGAAAAACCTGAAACCCGAAAGAATACTCTAAAACTCAAAAATATTCAAATATTCAAAAAGACCCAAAATTTTATCCAAAATCTGATCGAAGATCCAAAAATACAAAAACAAATTATATGATTTCCCGGATTATATTTTTGAAAATTTAAAATTTTATCAGAAACCCAAAATTATACCTGAAAACTCGAATCTAAAACTTAAAAAATATTCGATAATACCAAAATATAACAAAGCACCCATATATATCTAATGTATACTATAAGTTTTGAGTACTCCACCAGATCTCAGTTTCGGTTCGGGTACAAGACATGCGGGTCTTCCACGGCAAAAACCGAATGAGGTAAAATGGCACTACCCGCAATCCGATCCGAACTGGTTTTTGGGTCGGTTCCACTTCAAATTTTCAGGCCCGGGTAAATGTCAATGCCTACACTCGTGTTCAATATACATAAATCTTAAATTCACTTTAATACTCATTTACTGTTATAAACTTTTATTGAATTTTATTAACAATTATTGAATTTTATTTTATGTGAATTCATAAAGCTTCAGTTAAATTTGTTGTCAATCTATCTTTAATTAATTATGAACATAATAATAAGGGTAGACGACCTATTTCCACACCAGAAGCATCATATAGTAACAGTTCCACACAATTTTTCATGTTCGTCCTAATTGTACACATCCCTTATATATTATTTGAGAAACATTGAGAGAATGCCTTGCTTACGTGTCGTCACGACAATGTTTCTCAGCCAATTTGCCGACGTGTCGTTTCGAGAGTTAACTTGCATTCAATTCTTTAATTCGTAGCATTCAATTCTTTAATTACGACACAAGAATCCCTTATAAGCATTGATTAATAGACTTATTTGGAACGGACGAACGTTTGAAAACATATAATACGTACGTCCAAATTAAATGAATGAATACGTCCAAATTCAATGAACATTTGCAGACAAAGTAAATACTCCCGAGTTAAATGAAAACTTGCAGACAAAGTATATAATTAATGATCTTACCTATTGTGAGAGTAGCAATAACTTTATAATGCCATAAGTGATATTGTATAGTTAATACGACCACCATCGTTATTGGAAACATTATTAATATATAATGATTTTGTCTATATGTAGTTCAATACACATCCTCTATCAAACTACAAACATTCTATATTTATTTTACAATCGCGGCCATGAACACAGTTTCTGAGCTTAAGACTTTCAAGTCAATGTGGAGAATCCGAGTTAAGATCATCCGTCTTTGGATGCAGTACTCAGCCGCCAATGGTCTGACCATTGAAATGGTATTCATCGACACTAATGTAAGTATTCCTGTCAAACACGTATATAACTCTATTTTTGCATCATACATATCTAATATCTACATTTATATAGATTGTTCTTATATAAGGTGATAAGATTCACGCAACTGTGAAAAAAGAATTGGTGAACCAGTTTGATCACTTCTTAATTGAAGGTGGTTCAAAAATCTTATACCACGTAATATTATGATAAAAAATAATACACGATAATTAATATTTATAATATGTATATTATTTTTTATTAAATATTTTATAGACTTATCACCCCGCACAAGGCGCGGATCAATACCTAGTCTTAAGTATATGAACCTAATTGCATAGAATAAAACTTCATAAATAATCGCAATAATCATATTGGAATTTTTATGTAAACCGTAATAAAATTATTTTGAGTCTTTTACAACATACGAGATCAAAAGTAATTAATGATTAAAATTACAAAATAACATTCCATGCATAATTAAAAAATCATTTAAATTAAGAACAAATATTAAAAAAATGTACGTAATGAGACAAATTCCCGCGCGAAGCGCGGATTTTCCCTAGTTTTAAATATATGAACCTATTTACCCTCATTTTCAAAGATTGAAACCTGAAACCACACAGACGAAGATTTAGCATGGTTTTACTGGTTTAAAATCTAATTTGATATCAAACTAATTAAACTGATATCAAACCAGTTGGTATCGAATTAGAATTAAAACCCGACCCGACCTGATATCCAAATAGAACCTGACCCAACATCCTAGTAAAGTGTTGGGTCAGGTATTATTTGAATATCAGGTTGGATCGGGTTTTAGTTTCAGTTCGATATTAACTGGTTTAAACGGTTTAACTGGTTTGATACCGATTTAGAATCTAAACTAGCAAAAAGCCAAGCTAAACCTCCATATGTGTGGTTTCGGGTTTCGATTTTTTTTTTTAAAATGGGAGTAGATAATTTTATACACTTAATATGTGTGTAATTAGGACGAGCATGAAAGATTGTGTGGAACTATTACTATATGATATTTCTGGTGTGGAAATAGATCGTTTACCCTAATAATAGATGTTACTATTTAGTGCAGAATTCAACAAACCACTAGTGCTTAGGTGTGGTCCTTGAATATGTGCAGTCCATGAACAAAATACGCAGTTTTGAAAACCGCAAACAGTTTTTTTTTTAACTTTACGAAAACCGCAATGAAATGAAAAAAATTTCTGATTGGTAACATGAAGAAGTTTTAAGAAAAACGCTTTGAATTACGCACCGCTTTGCGTTACCATTCATTAACTTTGTTTCTCCCACCATCATCTCCTTTATTTCTTGAGCTATTACTGTTTTTTAAAATTGAGTAATAACACCATCTCGGACCCCTCTTCATCTTCCTTCCTCTCTCTTTCAATATATAAATCAATGATATGACATTACCTCTTCTCACCAATCAAGTGAATATGTGAGGAAAGCTTCTTTACTAATTTCTGGTTTTGGATTTAGGCTCATGATTGTGACAACAAGAACCTCGAGCCATCCTCTCATACAACCCTAAATAGATATCTTTGAATAGATATTCTTCACGATCCTAGAAATTGTGTGTCTCTGCACCACTTGATTCGGGTTTGGGTTCAGATAACCTATTTAATTCCTTTTCAAAAATTAAAGTTCATATAAAATTTAAAAAAATTTCAAAATATAAAAATAAAATAGTATATAACATATAAATCTGAACAATGTTTGCCAAAATACTTAAGAAATCAATAGATATTTTAAGTATTTTAGACATTTTAAGTATCATTTAGCTATAATAAACATGTATCTATAACTATTTGTATATATTTCCAAGTATTTTGGACAACCTTAAAATGTCTTATATATTTTGTACATTCTTTTAGATATTAAATTTTAAAATAATTAATATATATAAGTATATAAATCTGGTTCGTATATATTCGGATATCCAAAGTATTTCGGTCTGGATCGTGTTCAGTTCCGGTTCTCTAGATACCAAAAATTTGAACTCATTCGGATATCTAACCAATTTTGGTTAAAGTTCACTACTATTCTTTGGAAGACTTTGGTTCGGTTTTTTGGATTCAGATATTTTGCACAACCCTATATTTTTAATTGTGACAAAATTTTAAACGAAAATTATGGTGGTTCATATTGATTTTGGGTATGCAACAATTTTTAAACCAAAACACATTTTACTATGTAGGTGACTCATTTAGTTAATCATTAAAATTATTCTAGGCTCATTTAAGAAAAACAATGAGCTAAACTTAAAAAAACGTTATTGTTTCAGATTGTCAATCCACATTTCCAAATATTCTTTGTCAGTGTTGTGATGAATAGAAAGGGTGTTGGATTAGTGTTAGGAAAGCCAATTTGTTGTGTAATCCATGTTCTCGTTAGGTAATTTCAATAACTTCTAAATAAATCTTAATATGTTGATCATTGTAAGATTTTCCAACAATATTAATTAATAAAATCTTACACTTGCTAGAGTAATCAATTGTTTTTTAATTAATATATAGAAGATTAGAATAATCACATAAATCAAAACAGTACCTCTTGTTTATTTACAAAATATTTATGGTAAATAAATCAAAATAATCATTTTATTTATTTATATGGAATATAATTATATTTCAAAGATATTGAAATACATATATAGTATATTTTAATATAAATATATATTATTGAGACTTTCTACTCATATGATTTTATTAACACTTGTATATTTGATGTAACAAAAAAATTATACCATTAATCTTAAAATTTTTGATTTGGTATTTTTCGATGCAAATTTCATAATTAAAATACTTAAGGTCTCACTACTCTCTTTCAATGCAAACTTAAAAATTAACATATTTATGTATTTTTAAATGGTACATAGTTTAATTTAAATGATATTAATATATATATATATATATATATATATATATATATATATATATTCTAACATGAATATCTATTAAATAAAAGTTCATATTAATAGATTTTAATCATTTTTATCTTATTATAACAAAAAAATAAGTCATTGGTCACAAGATTTTCAAAGGGATTTTTAACATTTTTTGTAATTTAACGTCGTTTTAAAAAATTCAAAATATAACATAAAAGAAAAAACCTAATTTTTTTATTATATGGTTAATGTGATTGTTTATTTCTTTTAATAATATAAAACTAAACAAAATAAGGAATGATGCAAAAATTGTTATCAAATCTTTATTATTTATAATCATTAATTGTCATATATATGTTAATCATATTAGGTAATTCCAAACTTTTATTTAAGGGAAATACATGTTTTTTATATTTTAGGTTAATATAATGTTCCCTGGCAAATGGATTTTTGACCAATATTTTTTTTCAATTGATTCTTAAATTGTCATGTAAGATTAATTGATATCTTAATTAAATGACATCTCAACAAGACTCTTTTGTAATTATCACAAACTACAGATTACAACTTTTTAAATGTTTTGCTATTAATATATGTAGGGATATCGTCAAAAGAAAAGTGATGGGAATATTTAATAGACTTTTTCAACTTTATGCAGCCCATAAATATATGAAATACGTATGCTTACGAACTAAAAAGGTTATTAACATAATTAAAACATATCGATATTGATGCATATGAATAGCATGATATTAAACTTCAAAAGATGATGTGGCACATTGATTGGTTGGAATATTTTGAGTGATGTCGAATGTCTAAAAAACCTTCAGTTTAGTTATTCATTTTATATCAAACAATGAATCTCACTGATAACATTATGTACAGTCATTTTATATTCAAATGTAGCATTGTAGCAAGTAAGCACTAGTAACTGGCATACCATAAAATCGTGTTGAAATGATTTAATACTAATTTAGAAGAAGAATATGGTAATTTGGTGACAAAATCAAATTTTGGACTAGTTTTCTGTTTTATAAATTACCTATCAAAGCCCAATATATTTGTGTAGCCCATAATCCATTTAAACTCACAAACCTTGGAGCATGTTGTAAGTGGGAAACTAAACCTTGAATGCTTCTGAAATTAAAATTTAGAAAATAATTAACATAACTAATCAGTAAAAAAAAAATCAAAGAATCTTTCTTCGTGAAAAACAAGTCCAACAAACGCCTCAACGGCTTTCTACGTTTCGTTCGACGATCACGTACGTTCAATTAATCAATTCCATTCCTGGAAAAGATAATAATAATAGAAGTTATAATATTGAGACTATAAAATACTATTTGCGAACATGTACTTTAAATAGTAAAGTATCATGTTATTTACGATATAATCGTCAGCTTAGATTCATGCATTTAGAATATGCTTCTCAACATTAAAGGTGTTTTTAGTTTTACAGAAAACAAAACGAACAATTAAACTAAGAATTTAGTGTCTTCCGTTTTAATGTTTATTAAGTTAAATTTTGACTACTTATATTGAAATAGTCAATGCTCGTAAATCGCAACAAATATGTTTTATGTTGGCTAAATCGGATAACAAATAGTATGTCTTGTGGCTAAAAAAATAGTATGTCTTATCTTGCGGTATATTAATCCGTTTAATTCGGTTTTTAATTTCCTGTTTAGTTAATATTTTTATTTATCTTGTATATATGTAGTGTATAGTTATTTTTAGTAAAATAAAAATCATTATTATGTGATGAGATATGTATGTTATTAATTATAAATGTTTGTTCGTCAACAATCTATTATTTGGCATCAAATCTATTATTTGGCATCAAATTCTGTCTAACTATGGTTGTATATATTAGTATGTGTGTGAATCTTGATACCTATAGGTAAAGAGTAGTAACTAAGATTTTATTACGTTATCCCTTAGACTATATTTGAGAATTGATTTTGCCACATGTCCTCTCTACAATCATTTTCACAAAAATAATATGACATGACTAATAAAATTGATGACATGTTTTATAGAGTAATATGACATGGATAATTATATTTAATGTTAATTTATATTTTGGTAATTTTTAAAATATGATAATAACTCATATATTACATTTATTGTCGATTTACATTTTTGTATTTTTAGAATATGGTAATAACTCATAAATCATCGCTAAAATAAATATATTCAACCATGACATTTCAAATTTCGAAATATCATTTAAATTATAAAATTTTCAAAAATGTATACATTTTCAGAAAATTATAAAAAAAAAATCGTAAAATCAAATTAAATCGTAAAATCATTAGTTTCTTATATATATCTACAGTTTTTATAAATATTGTTTAATTTTAAATTTTGACAATTATGAAATTTTTACATATTTATTTAATATACTTAATTAAAATAAATAGATAGAAAAATCTACCTAAGATTATAATTTTAAATATATACATGCACATTCTTAAATATAATTTAAAATAAACAAAATTATTTTTATCTTAATTTTAATGTTTATTTAAATCAAATTTATATTAAAATATTGATAATAAAAATAAAATTTACAATATTAATTAAAAAATTAAATATGATTTATATTTATCTATTAAAAATATTTTAATTTTTTTTACTGCACATGGTGTAGGAAAACACCTAGTTAGTAATATTAGTTTAACTTTAGACACTGAAAATCAGGTATAAATCGTATTTTCGTATACATGCATGTGATGCATTCACATGTTAGCTAAAACGTCTATCTTATTTCCATATATTGTTTTTATTTTTCCATATATTGATAAGTGAATGTACTTACTTCAACTAAAATATAAATCTAAGTGAACATGCATTTATTATTATAACTCCGTTTTAGTTAACTCATTAGTATGTTATGCTTGTTAAACATCTTACTAAGCAAGTTTGTTTGAAAAAAAATTGCTCGGAATTATGGAACCAAGGTTAGTATAACATATTAATAGTTAGCTAATTTATTTGTAATGTTAAAGTCAACTAGTCAAGGTATACATCATCATCTATTAAACGAAAAGGAATAAAACTTGGAGCAAAAAAAGAAGAAAAAAAAAGATTGCACAGCTAAAAGAAAAGCTTACTTTAAATAACATCAATATCCTCTTTTGCACGTTATTTTTATTCTATGTGCCTGAGTGTTAGTGCCATGATATTTTATGATTAACTAATATTAAATCAGCACTTGTTGTTAACAAAATATCTGGCCCGACTGAGTTGATTAGACCTTCCATGCCAATTACAAAATGTTTGTTTGTTATCTTTCATCAATCGCCATGGTTAGAATCACATAACCTTAAAACTACAAAAAGAAAAAAAATCCTTAGAATAATATTTTTTGTCACAAATTTAGTACACAAGGAAGAAAATAACTAAAATATTTCATTAAATGAATTAACTAATATAAACCTTAAATTTTTTTATAGATCAGACTCAGACAGATGAAAATACTCTTCGGAGAATCGACTCGTCTGCTCTTCACTTGATCTAGTTAAAATGGGTTGATGACAAAAAAAAACTTAAAGTTTTAAAGTTAAGGGGTGATGTTCTGAGTTCAGATTTTAAAGTTTTAAAATAAAAAAATAAATGACAATTATTTCAAATAGCCATTTTTAAGTTTTTTCATTAAAATAACAATCAAAAAATAAAATGACCAAAATAGTTCATTTTAATTTTAACATTTTTAATTTTTATTTTTCTTAAATTTGAAATCTCATCCCTTAAACCCACCATTTAACTCTAAACCCTAATTTTAGATTAGTTAACCCAAATAATATAAATGTATATTTTACACTTTAATAAAACTTCTTTTGGTCATTTTTTCTTTGAGAGCTATTTTTATGTAAATAAACTGAAAATGGCTATTCAAGGGAATTTCTCGAAAACAAATATTAAAAGATTGAAAATAAAAATTTTAAAATTTCAAAAAAAATTTGAAAAAAGAAATTGACAATGTTTTGTTTGAGAAAACAAATTTATAAAAAAGTTTCGAATTTGAAAACATATAATTCGAAATTATAATTTATTTTTACTTTTTAAATTTTTAATTTATTTATTTTTATTTATTTTTATTTATTTTTATTTATTTTTATTTATTTGTATTTATATATTTAGGATATAAAAATCTTTTGCTCTTTTAAATGAAATCTTTTGGTCATTTTCTTCTACGTGTGCTATTTTGTGACGAAAACATAAAAAAAAATCTACTTAGGAGAATTGCCTAAAAAAAGAATTAACAACTAAGGAGGACCACTAAAAAGAAAAGAAAACTACTAGAGAAGCCAGAGTACTCAGAACTAAGAAGGAAAAATGTTTAGTTTCACTAAAGATGGTCATTTTCTTCTCCATCTTCATTTGTTTGCATCTTTAGACAAGATTAAGTTCTACAAGTACTATTTATACGAAAAGTATATGTTTATGGTTACACATTTCTAACCGTTATATCTGTTTAACGTAGTACATATATAATAATGTACTAGCCGTCAAACAAGGGTAGAACCCACGTAACAAAAACAAACATAAGAATCCACTGAAAATAATAATCGAAACGTTCTTTCGTCGTTTACATAGATGTAGAAGTTATCAGTGTGGTATACATAATCAATATGAATAGTTTATTAGTCGAGACGTTACATTTTCTTTATCAACCTCTCCATGAAAATTTCTTGTATATATTACCACTAACTTTCTCAAAGATGTTTTAATGGTTATCAATATATATGACAATATCTATGTTGTGTATATTTCTAATCGTTATATCACATGTTTAACGCGATACAAAACAATGTACTAATCGTCAAAAAAAGAAGAATATAATCCACATATCGAGAACGAACACGAGAATTCACTGATAATAATAGTCAAGGCGTTATATTTTCTTCATGAACCGCTTCTGCATAAAAATCTCTTATTCCCTCTGTCCCAAAATACTTTAAGTTTTCATTTAAATTTTTGTTGAATGCACAAAAACTAAAAAATTACATTTTACCTAAAAATTGACGACACAGTTTTTTATAAAACTAAAATTAATATAAAAATATAACATTTTGAAATATCAAAAACTCAAAACATCATCGAATTTGGAATGATGAGAGTCTATATAAACCGGAAGGAGTATATATTAACACTAACTTTTAATTCATAATTGTTTCATGATTACATATATCTATTTTGTATATATTTCTAAAAGTTACATCAATATTCCACATAATACAAAAATAATACACCAACTGTCAAACAAGAATGGAACCCACACGCTGAAGAGCAGACAAATATAGTTACGACACCAGGACGTTACATTTTCTTAATCAACCACATTTCATTCGTACGAATGGAAATCTCTCGTATATTAATCAACACTAAATATTTAAGTACTACATTTTTTTCTTAAAAGTGTCATTTTGAATACATTTCGCAAGATTAAAAAACATGTATATTAGATTATTATACTCTCTTATTTAATGTACGATTAGTTAAATGAACAAGATTTAAAATATTTAAGTAATATATTTTTTTCTTAAAAAGTGTCATTTTAATATATTTCACGAGATTAAAAAAATGTATATTAGATTATTATACTCTCTTATTTAATGTACTGATTAGTTAAATGAACAAGATCTAAAAATTTAAATACAAAAAACTAGTTTTTGTTAAAAAAAATTTAGAATGAAATTTAAAAGTATATTTAAAGTGACACTTTTTAAGAAACAAATCAAATGTACGAGGATTTCGGCCATGCAGGGAGATTTATACAAACGCATGCATTGGTCATTGCGTATAACTAAAGAGAAAAATAATTTTTAAGGTAATACATTTCCTTTTTTTTAAAAAGTGTCATTTTGATACTATTTTACGGAGATTAAAAACTCTATATTAAATTATTATATCTTTATTTAGTGTATAATTAATTAAATGAAAAATATTTAAAAGATTTAAATAAAAGATCTATTATTCATTACAAAAGGATAAATTATATAAAAAGATATAGAACTAGATTTTAAAACGACACTTATTAAGAAACAAACGGAATGTACGAGGATTTCTAGGCCATGCAGGAGATTTATACAAACGCATGCATTGGTCATTGCGTATTAATTAAAAAGAAGAATACAATTTGTCTGTATTCATCATAATGCTAATGTGATTCGTTGCTATTTATTTACACCTATTTTCCCCATAAAATGTTATTCATTCTCTCTCTCTCTCAGAGTTTTCTTCTTCATCATCACACCTCTCTCTCTCTCTATCTCTAACGGCAGAGCTGACTCAGTTCCTCCGGCATTGACTGAGAATCAGAAACCTCCCACGCTTCCCTCAGATCGGTGAGCTTCAACCTCCATTTTCCGATTCTAAATTTTATTTCCCTTTTTTTTTTTATTTTTCCTTATATCTAAAATTTGTCCCTGTTAAATCTCCAGATCACACGATCTACTGAGAATTTGTTTTAATCAATGTGTAGTTTCTATTTTCTGATCATAATCTTTAGCTATTTAACACCTGAGAAGGCCTCATTAAAACCCAGATTTGCTTTTTTTTCATCATATCTCTCTGTCTCCCTCCTTGCAAATTTTCTAATTTATTAATCTGGATTTTCACCATCTTTCCTAATTGAATGTGTTTCTGTATCTGGGAAAATCATTTGTTGCGTTTTATGTTTTGCAGATTCTTACTTAAAAAAGGAGTTATGATCGCAGCACTGCTTTCAAATGTTTGGTCTTTAACAAATTTGTGAAGAGAGAGAATGAAGTCAAGGGATGGTTTTGTCCCACTCCCTTTGGAGAATAATCAATTCATGGCTTCTTGGACTCCTGTTACTCCCAGGAAACCCATGCAAGCTAGATCAACTCTTGTTGCAGATCCTAACTCCACAGGGCTGCTGAGCGATGAGCTTTTGAGCAGGAGCAGTTTTGCTTCTTCTCAACCTGCCTATAATGTGTTTGAACTGGACGACTTGTTGGATAACGATCACATGCCCTTCTCCTTCACTACCCTCCTCAGTGGAGGAGATCATCTCTTCCAATGTGAGTTGAATTTCTATTTCAGTTTTTTAGTGTGGAACATTTGCTTAGATCTTGTTAGTGTTATGTTGGTTTTTTGCATAAATGTGACAACTTTGTAACCATTGGCACTGCATACTATCATTATATTTCATAGTCAGTATCAGTTCATGAGAAAGTTGAGTTTTTTTTCTTTCCCACAGGTGGAACTCCAGCGAGTAGCAAACCTCTTTACAATTTGAATTTTCCACCTACAAGAGAAGAAGAAGAAGAAGTTGGGTATATCTGTGAAAGTTCTGTTCAATCTGTGCCTTCAACGCCTAATCTGCGCAGAACAGGAGGTCGAGATAATGGATTCCTGGAAGCTATTACGAGAAACACTGACAACGGCATGCAGAGCGTTGTGGCCTCGACGGAGATTAAGGATGGCAGCAGACAAAATGATCTGGGGTTTGATCTTAACCAGACACCTCAGCAGAAACCCTCCAAAAAGAAAAAGAAGTTTATGCCTAAGGTGTTTGTGAAAGGCAAACCTATCAGGAAGCCACGCAAACCTGCATCCCAGGAAGCTGTGAAACCTAAGGCAACCGGGACTGGCAAAAGGAAGAAAGCTCAGAAGACAAACTCGAAAGAGTCAGAAGCTAACAAGCCAGCCATCGGTGGAGATATGAGCAACACGAGCCTTGAAATCACACGGAAAAGTTGCAGAAAAGCTTTAGCTTTTGACCTTGGAGAAAACTGGAGACGTGGGGCTAGATGACTCCGAGCCTGAAATTTTCGAGAACACTAGTGGTTCAAACTCATTTACCGAGACCAGAGGTGTCGCTGGTGGGACAAGCTGGTAGCTGCCTGGATTCAGTAACACAAGTAGACCAGACCAACGGATCGGCGGCTGCGAACCAGCCACTTGAAGCGTCCAACAGCTGTGAAACTACCAAGAGGATCAGAAGTAAACCATTCTCGAATTCCGGCGAGAGACCAACAACCTGGATTATTTACTGGAAACCAGCAACGCCAGTTCCCAATGGGAAACGAACAAGCTTGGCTTCAGATGAGAAATCAACTTTGTGGCTTTCCAGTCGGTAACCAGCAGCCACGCTTGGCCTTGGGTAACCAACAGCCTATGTATCTGATGGGAACCCCACGATCTGCATTGGAGAGTAGAAACCAGCAACCAGGAGGTCCCCAAAGGAACAACCAGCCTCTATTTCTGAATCAACAAACACATCAGACTTGCCTACCTGCTGGAAATCGACAGTATGGATCACCGTCAGACATGCAGAAGACTTGCTTACCTGCTGGAAATAGACAATATGGATCACCGTCAGGCATGCAGCAGACTTGCTTACCTGCTGGAAATAGACAATATGGATCACCGTCAGGCATGCAGCAGCTTGCTATGTCACCCAGGGGGCAACAACATGGGATGCTGCTGAATAACCTTAGATCTCAACTTCTGATGCGAAACCAGCAACTTGTTTCACCAATGAGAGGCCAGCAGCCTTGCGTACCTTTGATGAACCAGCAACCTGGAGCTCCTAAAGGGTTTACTCACTCCAATCAGATGGTAGCTGGCTGCATGCCATCCTCTGGGCTTCGATCTCATCCTCAATCACAAACTCCGGCAACAAATCTGTATATGGGATCTGTTTCCAGGACTTCCGAATGGGACTGCAGGGACATGGCAAAGAAGCAGCATTGCTGAATACGGTTCTTTACCTCAAGATTTTCACCAAGGAAAGCAGTGCATCCCATCTCAAGAGAGATCCTATGCTGAATATTTTGACGTACGCAATAAAGCCTTATCCTCAAAACTCTTCTTTGCCAACTCCAGAAGCCAGGGGTTCGAAGAGACAGCATGATCATCGCGATGGGACAGTATGCAAAACTCAGTAGCTCAATGGCCCTTGCTCCAACAGATTGCTCAACCACAAAATGTGGAGAGACAGAACAGTAGCAGGGAGTGCGAAACATTTAGATGCTGCAAAGAAAATGAAAATCCAGAAAGTCAGTACAAGAAAAACTGCATCATGGCGTGGCTCCTGAGGTAATAGATATCGAGGATGATCCAACTGATGGCGAAAGAAAAGACAAAAGTGGTGTCCTAAAAGCTCCCGCAAGAAAGGGCCAGGGAGGGAGAAAGAAAGCAGTACCTCCACCTGCCCATAATACCTCAGAGATTTCCATGTCTAGTTCAAAATTCTGCAGATAGTGAGAAATGTATTGTCCCGAAAACTCCGGCAAGAAAGGGCCCTAGAGGGAGAAAGAAAACAGTACCTCCGCCACCCCATGCCTCAGAGATCCAGGTTTACAAACCTACTCCAGCCAAGGCACCTTCATCAAGAAGTAAGGCTAAAGAGGAAAGGGACGAAGTCCAAACAAGATTCAGGAAAAGCAAGAGGTAACTATATTCTGCAATCTCTGTGTGATACATTTTGAGTTTTTATTAACTGATGTGTCCAAAATTGTACAGGTCAATCAGGAGAACTTCTACGTGAAGATTGTATTGCAGAAATAATATACAGGTTGCAGAATCTATATCTAGGAGAAGAAAGCAGAGAACAAGAGCAGAATGCACTTGTCGTCTACAGAGGAGATGGTGCAGTTGTTCCATATGAGGCCAAGAAGAAAAAACCAAGGCCTAAAGTTGACCTTGATGATGAAACAACTCGAATATGGAATCTTTTGATGGGGAAAGAAGAAAAAGAGGGCGATGAAGAGATGAATAAGAGAAAAGAGAAGTGGTGGGAAGAAGAGAGAAATGTTTTCCGAGGAAGGGCCGATTCATTTATTGCCCGTATGCATCTTGTGCAAGGTAATTTACCCATAAACACACTAAAGTTGTCTTTTTCACATTTCGTGTCTGGTTAGGAAACACAGGTTTCAGTTTCTTGAAATCACAATAATAAAGTTACTAGGGAAACAATTCAAGAATAGCATACAGATAAGCAGAATACCACATTTACTAGAATACCTAAGAGATATATACTTCTTGTGTGAATTTTTCTTCTTTTAAATCCTCAGTAGTAAACCATAGGCAAATAATATGAATGGTTGCTGTGTCGATTATTTAGTTTTCTGCTATACATGTGACCATTTGGGGTTGAATGTTCACAGGAGATAGACGTTTTTCGCCATGGAAGGGATCGGTGGTTGATTCGGTCATTGGAGTTTTCCTTACGCAGAATGTCACAGATCACCTTTCAAGGTATGTATATTGGTTGCTTTAAGAAAATAAGCATGTCAAAGAGAGTTCCAAAACAGAGAAAATAATCAGTGTTGTTTTCTACGATGCAGCTCTGCTTTCATGTCTCTAGCCGCACGATTCCCTCCAAAATCAAGCAGCAAACGAGAAGATGAAAGGAATATTAGAAGCGTAGTTGTTGAAGATCCAGAAGGATGTATTCTGAACTTAAACGACATCCCTCCGTGGCAGGAAAAGGTTCAAACTTCGTCTGACACGCAAGTTTCTGGGGTTGATAGTGGATCAAAAGAGCAGCAAAGGTACTGTTCAAATTCTGGAATCGAAAGATTTAGTTTCTTAGAGAACAGTAGTCAGAACTTAGAAGAGGAAGTGTTATCATCACAAGATTCCTTTGATCCTGGGAGTTGGCCATTTCAATCGACCGGGAGAGTTGGATCCTGTTCAGGTTCCAAATCAGACGCAGAGTTTTCTACAACCAGATCTGAAACAAAGAGTGCAAGTGGATCAGCACTATCAGTGCAAATTGGGAGTCCAAACTTGTCTGATGAAAGATCGCTTCTCCATCAAGAATCTGGTGATGTTCAAATACAAGAAACTTCAAATGTTCGCTCAGAAGAAACCTGTGATGACGGCAGATTTGGTAGACTATAGAAGACTTTGGAATGAACTTTGTACCAACAAATTTCACCATGGAACGTGAGATGAAAGGAACCCTTGCTGCTGGGAAAAACCCTACAAGCCAATGGGATAGCCTTAGAAGAGATGTGCTGGAGAAACAAGGGAAAAAAGAAAGAAGCAGAGACAGCATGGACTCTATAGATTATGAAGCCATTAGACGTGCTAGCATCCATGAAATTTCTGATGCTATCAAAGAAAGAGGAATGAATTACATGCTAGCTGTAAGGATTAAGGTAAACTAGGATTGCTCTTAACTTTTTTTTGTCTCAAACATGAGTACCTTATGTAGTCTTTATCTAAATTGACTGAAAATATTGCAGGATTTCCTTGAAAGGATAGTCAAGGATCACGGTGCTGTCGATCTTGAATGGCTAAGGGATGTTCATCCTGATAAAGCAAAGTAAGTAATTCAAAATTTTAGATGATCATTTTACTCAACAATTACGCCAGACTGAATACTGAAACAAGCTGCTCATGATCATTTCACAGGGACTATCTCTTGAGCATAAGAGGATTGGGTTTGAAAAGTGTAGAATGCGTTAGACTCTTGACACTCCACAATCTGGCTTTCCCTGTAAGTCGGACTATATCATTAGCTACTTATAATTAAAAACCTCCGGTTAACTAAGTTGGAACTCGTATGTGAAGGTTGACACAAATGTCGGAAGGATAGCCGTTAGGCTGGGATGGGTGCCTCTACAACCTTTACCTGAATCACTTCAACTACACCTTCTGGAGCTGTACGTTTCTTTGTTTATCATTCAAAATAACTAAAAAGTATTTGATTTTTCGCAAGTCATAACCGTGCAGTTGCTTCCACAGATACCCAGTGCTTGAGTCCATCCAAAAGTTTCTTTGGCCAAGACTCTGCAAACTCGATCAACCAACACTGTATACTCATTAACTCCACCAAATCAATTTATTCTGAAAAATAATCAGTTCTTCTTCTTTAGAATTCTATCCCTCATTACTAACAGTGAAACTAAATTAGCTTCCTTGTATTCATTCAGGTATGAATTACACTACCAGTTGATTACGTTTGGAAAGGTATTATTTCTCTAAGCTCTGAATCTTATCGTATGGTCATTTGAAGCGTTGCAGGTACCTGGTCAAAATATGTCTCTGAAATCATGTGAACTCATGTCAGGTATTTTGCACGAAGAGTAAACCAAACTGTAATGCATGTCCCATGCGAGGAGAGTGCAGGCACTTTGCTAGTGCTTATGCTAGGTAAGCAAACCGTTCATGCATGTCTACTTCAATGCAATACACATGCCAAAAGTAGCTATTTCTAATTGGAGACTCGATGACTGATGTTATGGTAACAGTGCAAGACTTGCGTTGCCGGCACCAGAGGAAAAGATCTTAACCACTGCAACTATCCCAGTCCCTCCCCAATCCTTTTCTCCTGCACCCATCCCGATGATGGAACTACCTTCTCCTCTGGATAGTTTTCTAACAAGGGAAGCACCATCGAATATAGGAAGCTCGGAACCCATAATAGAAGAGCCTGCTACGCCCGAGCAAGAATGCACTGAGATAACAGAGAGTGACATTGAAGATGCTTACTACAACGAGGACCCTGACGAGATTCCAACGATTGAACTCAACATTACGCAATTCGGCAAGACGCTTAAGGAACACATGAAGAGAAACATGGAGCTCCAAGAAGGTGACATGTCAAAGGCTTTGGTTGCTTTGGATCCATCCACAACTTCGATTCCAACTCCCAAACTAAAGAACATTAGCCGTCTCAGGACAGAGCACCAAGTGTAAGACAACATCTCCTATATTTCATCTTTCATATATCACTTGGGGAAAAAAGAAAACAGTCCCTCTCAATCTGGTTTTATAGCATGCGGGTCAGCCATGGGACATTATGACCTGAGAACGTACAACTTTTCTGTTAGTATAGATAAACAAGGTAAATGATAAATGTGTCGTCTGTTTGCAGGTACGAGCTCCCGGATTCACATCGTCTCCTTGCTGGTGTAAGACAGATCTGTTTATTCTCTCTATACTTGAGGTGTTTTCATTTGAACAAAACTGTATAAAAATACTCATTTGATGAAAACAGATGGACAAAAGGAGAACCAGATGACCCAAGTCCTTATCTCTTAGGCTATTTGGACACCTGGTAAGGATACAATGTTCTCAGCTATTGCTTTCCCCGAGTAGCTAGGACCTCAAGGCATTTATAAACTAATGTAGTTGTTTGGTTGACAGGGGAAACGGCTAATTCGGCTCAGCCGCCTGGACAGAAATGTGGAGGGCAAGCGTTTGGCAAAATGTGCTTTGACGAGGCTTGTTCAGAGTGCAACAGCGTGAGGGAAGCGAATTCACAGACAGTTAGAGGAACTCTTCTGGTGAGATTTGTCTAGAGCTTTTGTAGTATTCATAAGAAGTGAGAGTACAAGTTACTTACTGATATGTTTTTTTTTCCAATCATTCTCAGATACCTTGTCGAACTGCCATGAGAGGAAGCTTTCCCCTTAATGGCACATATTTTCAAGTGAACGAGGTACGTTAATTGAAAAATACAAGTCAGAAACACAGCGAACCAATTCTTTCTATCTAGTTTACTTTGATTGTTGATCCTTGTCATTTTCATCTTGCAGTTATTTGCAGACCATGATTCCAGTCTCAAACCCATCGATGTTCCTAGAGAATGGATATGGGATCTACCAAGAAGAACTGTTTACTTCGGGACATCGGTAACATCAATATTCAGAGGTAAAAGCATTCACATATGATCAAATGTTCAAACACATAACTCTTTGTCAAAAAAGAAAAATTCTTGAAATGTTTTGAGGAATACATGCAGGTATGTCGACCTGAACAAATTCAGTACTGCTTCTGGAGAGGTACACGTTAGAAATCACATTGTTCCTTATCAACATAGCATACACACTTGTTATGTTCTCTAACGATTCATGATGATGATGCAGGATTCGTCTGTGTACGAGGATTCGAACCCAAGACCAGAGCACCTCGACCGCTGATGGCGAGGTTGCATTTCCCGTTAAGCAAATTGAAGAAGAACAAGACCTGAAGATCAACGGATTAAGAAACAGCATCACTTCTCTTTTCTCCCCTGAATAAAAGTCAAGCAAAAGACTCATCTAGACATAAAACAGAACACCAAATAGCTTTTATTCTGCCTTCATTCATCAGAGAAACAAAAAGAAGTTAGCAAATACCAAAAGAAGTTAGCAAATGCCAAAGGAAGATTCGTAGGTTCTTTTTAATTTCTCTCTAACAGATTGTAGCATTCGTGCAGATTGAAACGCATCGTTTAGATATGAATGCGTCTTTCTACCGTCAGTTAATGCATCTTCCATTCTTTTACTGTTGGGTTCGTGAGCTTTTCTCTATCATTAACTAATATCATCCCTTTCTGTCATTAACTACTTTAAATGGTAATGGTGTGGTAGGTCACCAACTAATGTTATGGGTACAAAAGAATCAATTGATGCAGATCATTAGATAATTAATATGTTTTTTGAGTATATTTAGCAAAGGAAAAATGTAGATGATGTAACATGGTATTTAGTATGCCAAGGAACAAAGTAGGCTAGCACTTGTTGTTAAAGAATCATTAAAGAAAGAACAAGTACTGTAGCACCAGCTAAAACTCGCATACTGATCATATTTAGCATATGCGGCATTAGCCTTTTAGCCTTACAAATCAGCAGTGCCCGTGCGTATTGCCTCAAGCCAAATTTTTAAAATATGTCATTGTACATATTTTATTGAAATCATCAATCAATATAAGAACTTCAACTTTAATAAAACATCAAATTCCACAAACTGTTTATATTTTTTTTATCTATGACACTTTTATTATTGAAATATAGTGCTTCTTGCATTTTTCCTACAAAATTAGTCCATTAAACTTGTATTGTCAAGTTTTTCAGCCATAACTGTCTCGGTTGATAATATAATCAAACTCCTTTAATTTTTTTTGTGACATGGTAGACCGCAAATAATTTTTTACAACTTCAACTTCAAAAAAAATCTTTTAATTGTGGCGATTAATATCAGAATGGTCAACAATATCCGATAATCAATTTCTTTATTTTGATAACAATTCTCCATCTTTTTCAAAAAATCAAGCACTTTGATATGCTTCCGAACTTCCACATGTATTGATTTTTGAAGAATCTTAATTTCCATAAATAAATTATTCCCAACTATGTTTCAATGCTTACCATTCATATAAAATAACTTTATATTGATTTATTTTCTACCTACCTTGCTTTATAGATAAATAAATATAAATAAATAATAAAAAGATACCTATTGATAGCTTTGAACTTATATTTTTTTTCAAATTTGAACTTTTCATTAAAAATAATTCTCGAAATTTTGTTTTTTTTTTTAAATGTTTCTGTCCAACTTTCTTTTTTGAAATTCGAAATTCTTTTTGAAACTATTTAAAAAAACTATTTTGAAAATTTTAATATTCATTATTTATCTTAAAAAATAATATTTATTTTAAAAATTTAAACTACATTCCCGAAAACCCCACCACTTAACTATAAACCCTAAATTTATATTAATCAACCCAATGGATATAAGTATATATATACATTTTAATGAAACTTGTTTTGGTTATTTTCTTCTTTGGAGAATATTTGGTAAAAAGACACTAAAAAGGTTATCCTACAGATTTCTCTAAAATATATGGTAAAATACACAGTTTAAATTCATTTCTAAAGTCCAAATTATTGTATTGTCTCTACTTTGTTACTTCTAACCATAGATGTTTCATCGAAGATAACATTCCTGCTTAGAACCACTCGGTTTTCTGATGGAGACAAGACCCTGAATCCCTTGACTCCACACTGTAGCCCATAAACACTCTTAAAAGTGAATATTCAGCAGATTTATCTGACCACACCTCAGAAGGTATCCTACACTTGATGCCTGTGTGGGAACCGAGATTTATCAAGTATCAAGTTAGTGTTAATTGCTTCATCCCGAAACCGCTTCTCCAAACCAGTACTCGAGAGCATGCGGCACATCGCTCTCTCTATCATTATCAGGTTCATCCATTTTGCAACACCATTTCGTTGTGATGTTCCCTTATCTGTAAGATGCTTAGCAGTTGTTGCATCCTTTACAAAACTGTTTGAACTCTACCGAGCAGAATTCCAAACAAATTTCAGAACGAAGCAGATCTTGCGTCGACAGACTTTGCATCCCACGCTCACCCATATGTCCAAACCTCATATGCCATAGCTTAGTCATGTCTTCCTTTGAGATCCTTGGCGATGCAACATTTGCTGAACCGGTAACCGTTGTATTATTCAACAAATACAAAGTACTGTTCATAAAACCCTTCAAAATCACATCAGAACCCCTGTAGACATTCAGAACTCCATCGCCACCTGAATATTTGAAACCTCTACTGTCCAGAAGACTCACAGATATCAAATTCTTCGACATTGGTGAAATATGCCTAACCTTGTTCAATATGCAGAATCTACCATCATATGTCCTGACTTGATTTAGCCGATCCCAACAATATTGGAAACAAAGTCGTTTACCATCTTAATCTTGTTGTCAAGTATCTTTATGTACTCTGAAAACCACTCTCTCCTCGGTGTCATATGGTAGGATGCTCATGTATAAAGAACCCATACATCAGAAGAGAGTGTCCGTGCACAACAAGAGCGATGTCGCTGTCAGACTTGGTTTCATCCTCGGCTACTACAACAGACCCAAACTGTTGCTGCTTCATTTGGGACAGTCCGATTTCCAATATTCTTTCTCTTTGCAATAGTGCAAATATCATATGGCTTAGGACCTCTTGGGAACGACTTCCTATCTTTCAAAATCCTTCTGCTTCTATGTCACTTCACGCCACTGACAAACAATTCCGACAATCAGTTTTATCAAATCATTAAAATATATTGTACATAGGTTTTTATTATATATATATATATATATATATATATATATATTAAAATATACTCCCTCTGTTCAAATTTATTTGACATACATTTTACAACATGGCATATAAATTAAGGAAGTTGATGTAATATCTATTTTAATCTTTCATTGGTGTCTAATTTTCACCTGACTTCATACCATTATCGTTAGAGATCATTAACTACAAAGGTAAAAATAAGTCATATTTTTATCTTTATTTACCTAAGACTTTGTGAACGTCAAATATTTTGAGAAAATCACTAGAACGTCAGATAATTCCGAACGAATGAAGTATTAAATATCTCATTCTGTGCAAGACATGGATTATTAGCTATTAGCTAATTAAACGACTAATAATGTCACGATTTTTGTTCTCGTCAGAAAAAAATATAACGCATATTATATATTAAACGTGATATTATTTTTTAAAAATATATGTATAGGTAAGAACTATGTAATGTCGTTATAACGGTTGCTCTGGTCTTAAATATAAGTAATAATGAAATATCAGATATTAGTGAAGAACAACATAAGAAGACATTAAATAAACAAGTCATTTTCTTGTTGTCGATGTCTTGTAGTTATAAAACCGTATAGTATCTTTCAATTCTTACTCCATTTCGGCTTTGTCTCTTATTTTTTCCAACTCTTTAAGGATCTTACTTCTCCAAAAATAACAATACAAAATCGATTTTAAGTGATTTTAAATTTAAATTTAAAGAATTTATCACAATTTAAGAAAACGTGAAAAGCAGACATTGAACACAAAACATGTTCTCCTTCCAGTTGCATTCCTCGTGTCATGTGTATTCGTAATTATCAAAAAACATTGCTTAACATAGTAAATGATGTGATTTTATATATTTCTTTTTAAAAACACTGAACATTTAAGCAAATGCAGAATAATATCTTTTTTATATATACATTTCCTTTTCTTGTGGAAGAAAAAAAATTGATTTTCTCTTCTTAATCCCATCTTTTCCTAAAATTAAATGAGAAACAAAACTCTCTCTTGTTGATTACAACGTTCTCATCAAAAGGCAGAACTTGACAAACCTGTCTATAAGTATTCGCATTATCTCCAAAGGCATATTCACTTTGGTTTAAGCAAAACATTTTGAGAGAGAGAGAGATGGAGAATAAGAGAGGACATGTATTGGCGGTGCCATATCCAGCCCAAGGACACATCACACCAATCCGCCAATTCTGTAAACGACTCATCTCTAAAGGTCTTAAAACCACTCTCACTCTCACCACTTTCATTTTCAACTCCATCAAACCTGACCCATCTGGTCCAGTCTCCATAGCCACCATCTCCGACGGCTACGACGATCACGGCTTCGACCCATCTGGCTCGATCCATGACTACCTCCAAAACTTCAAAACATTCGGCTCCAAAACGATTGCAGATATCATCCGCAAACACCAGACAAGTGATAACCCCATCACTTGTATCGTCTATGATGCTTTCATGCCTTGGGCACTCGACGTTTCACGAGAGTTTGGTTTAGCTGCGGCTCCTTTCTTTACGCAGTCTTGTGCGGTTAACTACGTTTACTATCTTTCTTACATAAACCAGGGTATCTCGAAGCTTCCCATTAAAGATTTGCCTTTTCTTGAGTTCCAAGATTTGCCTTCTTTTCTATCTGTTTATGGATCTTACCCTGCTTACTTTGAGATGGTGCTCCAACAGTTTACAAACTTTGAGAAAGCAGATTTTGTACTCGTTAATACCTTTCAAGAGTTGGAGCTTCATGTTAGACACTTCTTCTTACAACTTTCTCAAACATGTTGTTTTCTTGTTCATGTCTTAATTAGCGTATTTTCGTTTCAGGAGAAGGAGTTGTTGTCAAAAGTTTGTCCTGTTTTGACAATTGGTCCGACTATTCCATCGATGTACTTAGACCAAAGGATCAAATCAGACACAGATTACGATCTGAATCTCTTTGATTCAAAAGACACTGCCTTCTGCACTACCTGGCTCAACACAAAGCCACAAGGGTCTGTGGTGTATGTAGCATTCGGGAGCATTGCTAAGCTGAACAATGTGCAGATGGAGGAACTTGCTTTAGCAGTAAGCAACTTCAGCTTCCTGTGGGTTGTCAGAGATTCAGAGGAGGCAAAACTGCCATCAGGGTTTCTTGAGACACTCGATAAAGACAAGTGCTTGGTCTTGAAATGGAGTCCTCAGCTTGACGTTCTATCAAACAAAGCCATTGGTTGTTTCTTGACTCATTGTGGCTGGAACTCAACTATGGAGGCATTAACCTTCGGGGTTCCCATGGTGGCTATGCCTCAATGGACTGATCAACCTATGGACGCAAAGTACATACAAGATGTGTGGAAGGCTGGAGTCCGTGTGAAGATACACAATGAGAGCGGGATTGCCAAGAGAGAGGAGATTGAGTCTAGCATTAGCGAAGTGATGGAAGGAGAGAAGAGCAAAGAGATGAAGGAGAATGCAAAGAAATGGAGAGACTTGGCTGTCAAGTCACTCAGTGAAGGAGGCTCTACAGATGTTAACATCGACACATTTGTCACAACAGTCCAGAACAAATAAGTTATCATGAAGTAGCGAAGATTTCCTTTATATTGTCTTGTTGAGTCAGTATTTCATTCAGTGCATGTAATCTTTAAACTCATTCTTCATCTGGGTTACTTTCCAATTTAAAAAAAAAATAAAAAGACATGCTTAATATTAATAAAACCGAGCTATTTATAGTATTTGGATAAATATATTAAAAATTATAAGAAAACTTCAAACTTGATTTAGTGAAAGATACAAAATAATCACAGTATTGATAGCGAACTGTCAACTAGTGAAGGACAAAAGAAGACAAGCTTCTTCACAAAGAATGCATTATTGTGTTGAAGTCTATAAGCTATTTTAAGGATTGAACTAGATTAGGACCCGCCCTAAAGGGCGGAAATTGATTTGTCAACTTTCAATTAATAATATATGGTATATATAATATGTGTATATAATATTATATATATTTTGTGTAACATTTATATATATATATACATATTAGACATATATATAATATTTTATTAAATATATATAGAATTTAATAGTGTTATAATTTGTGTTGTACTTGTTATTAGTTTGTATTTAATCTTCTTTCATTTTTAGTATAATAATTTGCTTTATCACACTTTTTACCTTTTAACTTATACACATAGTTATGCCTTTTTTCAAAAAAAAAACTTATACACATAGTCTCGTAAAATGTAATATATAAAAAATATATTTAAAAAATCTACTGACCATATGCCACCATTATTTGGTTGTTTGAACAAAAAAAATCATGTTTTTGCAGAACTGTGTATGTTGTGATATGATGTAGGTGAAGAGTAAATATATGGAAGTAAAGTTAGTGATACGAACATGAGCCTATGTTGGTCTATGCCATAATTATTTGGTTTTTGGAAGATCAATGAGCATAAACATACACGGTCTTTGTATACTTACGTTGTAAATGAGTCGGATATTTTTTCTCTTATGTCTGGAATGATATGGAACTCGTTGATTTAAAAGTGGTTCAGTTTTATATGATCTGATTATATTAAGAGATTAACCCAAAAATATTATAAAAGTGTTACTGGTTAGGTTTAACTAATCTATATTGGTTAAGATTTGGTTTAATTTAAGTTGGTAGGTTACATTGTATAGGAGGCATGATATATTCTAGCAACAACTATGAAAGAGTCCAAAATTTAAATGAGAACTTCAAATAGTAGATAATCCCTAAATTAATAGATTAGATGGTAAAAAAACTTGAACTCAATATGACATCCATATCAAGAGTGTCATAGTGTGTCAAACCATATTCTCATGGCTTCTTCATACCCCTTTCTCCCTAGTCTTTGTGTAACTGTGATCCTGTTTCTCACAGTCCTATCAATGTAGCTCTTTAGCAGTATGGTGTGCCGCACCATGCCTACGTCCATTTCATTCCCGCCAAAGTGAATATAAGGTTGCTTGGAACACATATCTGATAAGAAACAGAGTTGTTTTGTCGATTGATCCACCAAAATCTTCAATAGATCAGACCAATTGTTGGTATACAAGCTCCAAGAAGATTATAGGTTAGACCGTTCCAAAGCTCGCATATGTATTCCATTTGGTGATTCTGTCACATGTAGCAAGCCTGTCTTTTACTGCAATCCATGTTACATCAAAAAATCTTGGTGTAGCTGCCGGTCTAAGTTTTATACTGTCCCAAGCCTAACTTATAATATGCCTTTATACATATTTTATCAAAATAATAAAAATACAAAAAAACTTCATACAGATCAAATTTCATAAATTATTTATAAAAAACTAGTTATTTAAGACATTTATTATTAAAATATAGAATTTCTTACATTTTTCCTGCAAAATTCATCCGTTAAACTTTTATAGTTAAGGCTTTCAATCATAGTCGTCTCAATTTACAACATATCCAACTTGTTTAACATTTTTGTGACATGGTAGATCGCAAGTAATTTTTTATCATTTTCAATTTCAAAACAATATTTCACTTGGGACGATCAATACTAAAATTTTCAATAGAAACTAAATTATATAATTAAAAAACAAAAAGGCAAATGAAAATTTTGGATAAAGGTTAGTATGCTGCAAAAACGTAAAAGAATAAATTACAACAAGAAGAAAACTGTTTTGCGGTTAACTTTTAGTTAGTATTTTAGATTTTGACTATAATTTAACATAGAAATTTACTATAAACTATTAGTAATATATTTAACTTTAATAAAAATTTAAATTGTTGGAGAGTCCAAAAAAGTTATTCTAACTAATAATTTTCAATAACTAATATTTATCTAAAAAGATCTGCATACTTATAAGTACTAACAAAAAAATCAAAAATATGTCATTTAGTTATGGATGACCTAATCAGTGGTTTGGATGGCTTCCCCTCTGTGGCTGAAATCTTTTTGGGTCTATGGAGATTCGAACCTTGGAACATATCGAAAGCATTACAGTGTTGATGTCTTGCATATTTGCATTGTTTTAACCATTCATTCATAAGCATTGGCATCATATAGACTAGGATTTAGGCATGTTTAGGTTGCATTTTGCATACATACGTCCTTATCAGGTATTGGAGTGCGCCATGGAGTGATTTGAGATGTTTGGGAGCAATGTGATCAAAAAAAGGAGGGGTGAAAGATGAGCATGTATGGAGGCCTTAGAGAAATCTTCTGTAGCTAAGATTTGGTGGAGGCATAGGAAATTGAGTTAGCTTTCTAATGGAAGTGGTTTCAAGTCATTTGAAGATGTGATAAAGAAGTTATGACCAATTTACTAGTGCATACGAACCAGAGCGACCTCCCACAGCGACCCTGCCTGGTCGCTGTACCACCGCCAGCCTGGAGCGACCCCGGCGCAGCGAGTCTCACCGGTCGCTCGTCTTTCCTGTCCAGACCACAGCGACCTCCTGGAGCGGGTCTCCCTGGTCGCTCCACCCCTTTATGCTACCCGATTTTATGATTTTTCAAGGACCTTTTTGCAATTTCTTATGCACGTTTTTACTCTGAAAAACCTAATGTTTAAGTATGTTGTAGCCACCTTTTGGCAGATTATCTTTTATCTATTGAAGAACACAAACTCTATCAAGAAAAACATTTCTTTTTGGCTTGATTTGTGATTGTTCTTGTGATCTCTCATCTATTTCTCTACATGATTAATCTGAAATCCATCATGGGTTTAAGAAGAATCATGGAGATTAGTGAGTAATCACCTTTTGGATTCATGGGTTAGGGTGATTAAGGGTGATTAGGTTAGTTCTAGGATGTTTTAGGTATAGATCATACTTGTTCCTTGCTAGTAGAGTGATCTTAATGCATCATTTGAGTAGGCCACTCAAAGGGTGATCTCTAGGCATTTCTCACCCGACAGGTGTTTGATGGAATGCCTGAGTCAACTCTCCTAGGCTTTTAGTGTACTTTGCCAAAGACATTTGTTGTTAAAGATGCTAAGATAAATAATAGACTTGTTAGTAATGATTACTTGCATGTTATTCAACCAAAGACATTTGATGTTTGAGACATGTTAGCAAATGAGCATTCATCTAGACATAGAGCTTGCTTAGAATTGTGTCTAGGCTTAAGGTTGATAGTTTGATTTATCATTTGCATTCCTTAGATCGAAACCTGATCACCCAAAGTCTAAATCCCTATACCCATGAGTTCTCCTTTCCAATAGCTTAAGAGTATCATTTTACTGTTTTGCATTAGCTTTAATCATTAGTTTAGAAATCATCAAATCACTGGCTGCACTTAGATTAGGCAAATACTTGCATTCTCACTGCTTTGAGTCCCTCAGAACTGGTTCGACAACTTACTACCACTATACTATCATTTGACTTAGGAGCCTCAAAACTCCTAACATCAAATTGGCGCCGTTGCCAAATTCTGAGTTTGATTTGAACATTGAGATTTAGTCATTTGCTTGAGACTAAGTCATTTTTATTTTTGTAAGTTACTGATTCTCTTCTTCGCTCTTTGTGATTTTCAGGTGTATGAACTTGAGGAGCAAGGGTACATCAAACCTTGTTCCAAGAGCCGCAGACATCAAAGCTTTAGAGAGAGAGTGTGCTAGAAAGAGAAGACAAGAAGAGCAACATGCTCAACTGCAGACACTGGAAGCTGCAATGGAAGAACAACAAAATCCTCAGAACCCCAATGGAGTCAACAATGTTCCACTACAAGGGCCTCAACAGCGACCAGCTCGCCCCATTGGCACTTATGACCGCCCCAACATCCACGGTCCTAGACTGGGAATCCGAGCACCGGCTGTGGCTGCTAACAACTTTGAGATCAAGTCAGGACTGCTCAACTGCATAGAGAACAACAAGTATCATGGTCTGGCTGTGGAGGACCCATTTGATCACTTGGATAAGTTTGACAGCTACTGTGGTATGTCAAAGAGTAATGGTGTGTCAGAGGATGCTTTAAAGCTCAAGCTATTCCCCTTCTCTTTGGGGGATAAGGCACGTCAATGGGAGAAGTCTTTACCAAGTGACTCCATCACCACTTGGGAAGACTGCAAAAAGGCATTCTTGGAGAAATTCTTCTCCACCTCAAAAACTGCTAAGTTGAGGAACAAGATCTCCAGCTTCCAACAGAAGAACTTGGAAGGATTCAGTGAAGCTTGGGAGAGATTCAATGGTTACCAAGCTCTGTGCCCACACCATGGTTTTTCCAAGGAGAGCTTGCTGAGCACATTCTACAGAGGTGATCTTCCTAAGTACAGAGCCAGACTGGATACAGCTAGCAATGGGTTCTTTTTGGGGAGAACTGAGGAAGAAACAGAGGCTCTGGTTGACAACATGGTTAAGAGTGATGCAGTCTACAGTGGAGACCTTGACAGAAGCAGTAGAGGTGATGACAAGCACACAAGGAATGAGATCGAAGCTCTTCAGGAGAAGATTGACACACTCATTGCTGATAAGGCCACACAAGCGCATGTGAACTTTGTTGGTAACCCACAACAGGAGATACCTCTTACTGTCAATGAGGTTGAGGGTTTGGAAGGGCAAGAAGAATTGTGTTTCATCAACAGCAATGGTAGCTGGTACAAGAAGGAACCCAACTTTCAGTACAACAACTACCAATAGAAGCCATATTCAAACAACCAGTAGAGTGGTTATCAGCCTAGAAACAACCAGCAGAGCAACTATCAGCCTCAGCAAAACCCCTCTCCTAGCTCCTCTGCCCCTCAAGAGAGCAGCACTGATGCCTTACTTAAACAGATCTTGGAGTCTCAGACTAGAAGTGAGAAGCATGTGGGCTATGAGCTGAAGAACCTTCACTCCAAGATTGATGGGAGCTACAATGAGCTCAACAACAAATTCTCCCACCTTGCTTCTTCTGTCAAGAATTTGGAGAATCAGTTTGCTTCCATGAGCACCCACCAGAATCGCCAGCCAGGATCTCTACCTGGAAAATCTGATCAAAACCCCAAGGAAGCAAAAGCTGTCACACTCAGGAGTGGTAAGCAGTTACCTCCTAGAACCCTCACCAAGGATGCTAAGAAACAAGGTGAGGAGGTAGTCATCAATCAAGATGATGAAGTGGTCATTGTTGATGAGAAGACAGATGATGAGATCTTGGAGAAGATTGAGAAAGATAAGGGTAAAGGAAAGGTTGGAGAAGAAAAGAAGCCAACAAAAGATGGTGAATCTGCTGCTCCAACAGGTGAAAGCTCTTCTGTCCCTCCTCCCTATGAACCCAAGCTTCCATTCCCTGGTAGATTCAAGAAGCAGCTGCTACAGAAGTACAAGGCTTTGTTTGAGAAGCAGATGAGTGAAGCTCAGGTTACAATGCCCATCATTGATGCTTTCATGCTGATTCCTCAATACAGCAAGTTCCTGAAAGATGCTGTAGCTGCTAAGAAGAAGGAGATGGAGGGCATGATGGTTCTGAGTCATGAGTGCAATGCCATCATTCAGAGGCTTGATGCTCCAGAGAAGCTAGAGGATCCAGGATGCTTCACACTACCTTGTGCTCTTGGACCTATGGTATTTGAGAAATGTCTCTGCGATTTGGGAGCTAGTGTCAGCTTGATGCTTTTGTCTGTGACAAAGAAGCTTGGCTTCACTCAATACAAGAAGTGTAGACTCTCTCTGGTGTTGGCTGATCGTTCAGTGAAATACCCAGTGGACATCCTAGAGAACCTCCCTGTGAAGATTGGAGGGTATGAGATACCTACAGATTTTGTGGTGCTTGAAATGGGTGAGGAGGCTCAAGACCCATTGATTCTTGGAAGGCCATTCTTAGCTACAGCAGGAGCTATTGTGAATGTGAAAGAAGGCAAGATTGACCTCCATTTGGGTAAGGAGAACATCCTCCACTTTGACATCAAGGAGAAAATGAGGAACCCCACTGTGTTTGGACAAGCCTTCATCATTGAAGAAATGGGCCCTCCTGCTGATGATCACCTTGGTGAGCTACCACCTGAGGAAGATGGGGTGTTAACTCCACTTTCTGCACCTATTCCAGCCTGATCCAAAGGAGGCAAAGTCAAGCTAGAGACTTAAAACAAGCTCATTTGGGAGGAAGTCCCATGAGTATCCTTGTATATATTGCATTACTATTTTTATTTTCATCTTACTGCATAAAACAATGGGAAAATGAAGTTGTGTGCATGTCAAAATAGGCAAAAGGAGTGACACAAGGATGAGCAGAGCCCAACGACCAGTCACAGCGGCTCTGCCTGGTCGCTGTGACTCCATCAGCACGGAGCGGTCTTGGCGCAGCGGCTGATTCCCGTCGCTCGCTTCATTCTGGAGCGACCTCCCACAGCGGCTCATGGAAGTCGCTGTGAAGCCATCACCAGCAGTGACGCACCCGCAGCGACACGTCCCCATCGCTCGTCTTTTTCGGCAGCGGTTAGCTGGAGCGGGTCTCCCTGGTCGCTGAGAAGCCATCACCCGCAGCGATCCTTCCACCTCGCTCCCGTCTCAGGTAACTGGAAACTTCCCTTATCCCAGTTTTTCTTTGCATTTTAGAATTTCATTGGGTACCTCACTCACACAGAGACTGTGTGATTTAAGTGTGGGGGAGGTGCCAAGCATTTGATCATGTTTGCTTTGATGATTCTGAGTCTCATGCATTACATTTTGCATCCTTATTTGCATAGAAAAAAAAGGGGCTAGCAAAGTGAGAATGATCTTAGACGTTGTGTTTTAAAAGTTTAAATATTTCCCTTGACTAAGAGTTTGTGGATGTGTTCTTGAGATTTTTGGGTGAGAGATGTGAAATGGGTGTAACTTGGGATTTTAATTGTGTCACTTGTATGTTTGAAAAAGGGTAGAACAATGAAGATTTAGCATTGTATGCATTAGTTGATCCCTTTCTTAGATATATTATGTGCAATGTCAAGGCTACTTGTTTGAGTGTTAAACCTTGAAGATAATGAGTTATGAACCCCTTGATCACTATAATGAAAAGCCTTCCCTTACCCAAATGACTTGGACCAATTGACCATTTGCATAGAGCTCACTTGTTGTATTTCTTAATGAATGTGAGAGTTGGTTGAATTGAATGTGTGAATGCATAATGTTGAGTTGAGACAGGCCTAGAGAAGCTAGAGGATAATAAGAGAGAGTGTGCTAGTACTGAATTCTTATGTTGAAGCGAGTGCTTTTGTGTTTCTCTTGGCTATGAACTCCCACTTTCAAACCTCTTCCCCTATGAGTCCCAGAAAGTTCACTTGAGGACAAGTAAAGGACTAGTGTGGGGGAGTTGATGTCTTGCATATTTGCATTGTTTTAACCATTCATTCATAAGCATTGGCATCATATAGACTAGGATTTAGGCATGTTTAGGTTGCATTTTGCATACATACGTCCTTATCAGGTATTGGAGTGCGCCATGGAGTGATTTGAGATGTTTGGGAGCAATGTGATCAAAAAAAGGAGGGGTGAAAGATGAGCATGGATGGAGGCCTTAGAGAAATCTTCTGTAGTTAAGATTTGGTGGAGGCATAAGAAATTGAGTTAGATTTCTAATGGAAGTGGTTTCAAGTCATTTGGAGATGTGATAAAGAAGTTATGACCAATTTACTAGTGGCATACGAACCAGAGCGACCTCCCACATCGACCCTGCCTGGTCGCTGTGCCACCGCCAGCCTGGAGCGACCCCGGCGCAGCGAGTCTCACCGGTCGCTCGTCTTTCCTGTCCAGACCACAGCGACCTCCTGGAGCGGGTCACCCTGGTCGCTCCACCCCTTTATGCTACCCGATTTTATGATTTTTCAAGGACCTTTTTGCAATTTCTTATGCACGTTTTTACTCTGAAAACCTAATGTTTAAGTATGTTGTAGCCATCTTTTGGCAGATTATCTTTTATCTATTGAAGAACACAAACTCTATCAAGAAAAACATTTCTTTTTGGCTTGATTTGTGATTGTTCTTGTGATCTCTCATCTATTTCTCTACATGATTAATCTGAAATCCATCATGGGTTTAAGAAGAATCATGGAGATTAGTGAGTAATCACCTTTTGGATTCATGGGTTAGGGTGATTAAGGGTGATTAGGTTAGTTCTAGGATGTTTTAGGTATAGATCATACTTGTTCCTTGCTAGTAGAGTGATCTTAATGCATCATTTGAGTAGGCCACTCAAAGGGTGATCTCTAGGCATTTCTCACCCGACAGGTGTTTGATGGAATGCCTGAGTCAACTCTCCTAGGCTTTTAGTGTACTTTGCCAAAGACATTTGTTGTTGAAGATGCTAAGATAGCTAATAGACTTGTTAGTAATGATTACTTGCATGTTATTCAACCAAAGACATTTGATGTTTGAGACATGTTAGCAAATGAGCATTCATCTAGACATAGAGCTTGCTTAGAATTGTGTCTAGGCTTAAGGTTGATAGTTTGATTTATCATTTGCATTCCTTAGATCGAAACCTGATCACCCAAGGTCTAAATCCCTATACCCATGAGTTCTCCTTTCCAATAGCTTAAGAGTATCATTTTACTGTTTTGCATTAGCTTTAATCATTAGTTTAGAAATCATCAAATCACTGGCTGCACTTAAATTAGGCAAATACTTGCATTCTCACTGCTTTGAGTCCCTCAAAACTGGTTCGACAACTTACTACCACTATACTATCATTTGACTTAGGAGCCTCAAAACTCCTAACATCAAATTGGCGCCGTTGCCAAATTCTGAGTTTGATTTGAACATTGAGATTTAGTCATTTGCTTGAGACTAAGTCATTTTTATTTTTGTAAGTTACTGATTCTCTTCTTCACTCTTTGTGATTTTCAGGTGTATGAACTTGAGGAGCAAGGGTACATCAAACCTTGTTCCAAGAGCCGCAGACATCAGAGCTTTAGAGAGAGAGTGTGTTAGAAAGAGAAGACAAGAAGAGCAACAGGCTCAACTGCAGACACTGGAAGCTTCAATGGAAGAACAACAAAATCCTCAGAACCCCAATGGAGTCAACAATGTTCCACTACAAGGACCTCAACAGCGACCAGCTCGCCCCATTGGCACTTATGACCGCCCCAACATCCACGGTCCTAGACTGGGAATCCGAGCACCGGCTGTGGCTGCTAACAACTTTGAGATCAAGTCAGGACTGCTCAACTGCATAGAGAACAACAAGTATCATGGTCTGGCTGTGGAGGACCCATTTGATCACTTGGATAAGTTTGACAGCTACTGTGGTATGTCAAAGACTAATGGTGTGTCAGAGGTTGCTTTAAAGCTCAAGCTATTCCCCTTCTCTTTGGGGGATAAGGCACTTCAGTGGGAGAAGTCTCTACCAAGTGACTCCATCACCAGTTGGGAAGACTGCAAAAAGGCATTCTTGGAGAAATTCTTCTCCACCTCAAGAACTGCTAAGTTGAGGAACGAGATCTCCAGCTTCCAACAGAAGAACTTGGAAGGATTCAGTGAAGCTTGGGAGAGATTCAATGGTTACCAAGCTCAGTGCCCACACCATGGTTTTTCCAAGGAGAGCTTGCTGAGCACATTCTACAGAGGTGCTCTTCCTAAGTACATAGCCAGACTGGATACAGCTAGCAATGGGTTCTTTTTGGGGAGAACTGAGGAAGAAGCAGAAGCTCTGGTTGACAACATGGTTAAAAGTGATGCAGTCTACAGTGGAGACCATGACAGAAGCAGTAGAGGTGATGACAAGCACACAAGGAATGAGATCAAAGCTCTTCAGGAGAAGATTGACACACTCATTGCTAAAAATATTATATTTAAATATTTGTATTGATATCTTATTTAGTTTTATTTTAAAATTTTACAAATAACATTTATAATAAAAATGAGACACCTTATAAATTTTAAAAACGAACTTAAAATGAATTTAAAAACAAAAATATATGTATATTTAATATAATTACATTAAAAAGGAAAGTTCACAAAATAGTAATATTCTATTTAAAATATTTTTAAATAACGATAAAAATAATTTTGAAGTAATAAAATATTTTCTTAGATAATTTTTTATTTTTATATAATGTTATTTCATAAAAAATATTATTTGAGAAATCAGTTTACTATGTGTACGCCCCAAGTTTACTATCACGGTTGTTGATTACACTAATACCTTTAATAAATTAAAAAAATTAAATTTATATATTATTATTGTTATTTTGTTTATTTTATTTTAATTTTTTACAAATAACATATATAATAAAAAGGAAACATTTGCAAAGTTAAAAAGGAAATTAAGAAACGAAAATATATGTACATATAATATTATTTCGTCAAAAAGGAAAGTTCACAAAATAGTAATATTCCATTTAAAAAATATTTTAAATAACAAAAACAATATTTTTGGAGTAATAAAGTATTTTCTTAGATTAAAATTTTATATTTGTATATAATGTGATTTCATAAAAAACAAATTCACACATATAATCTTGATATTGGAAAAAGTAATATTATTTCTTTTAAAACATAATTTTAAACAATACAAAATTATATACACAAAGTAATAGAAATATTTTTATATATCTATCTTTCTATTAGATGGTTATATAAAATAATTAATTAACATAAACTGATATATGTTTAATTGGCTAAAAATAGTTTATAATTAGTAATGAATTGTTCTATTTATTTTTCATATATTTTTTTACTATAATATCTTTCAATTAAATAAAAAAAATCTATAGATTATATTTAACTTATATAATATGATTTCTCAAACTTAATCACAATATTGTTTTACTGCTTATTTTAAGAGATATTAAAAAAAAGTTAAACAATAAACATCTTGTTGATCAAATAATTACAAAATATTTAAAATAACATAAGTATATACTTTAACGAAGTAGATATATTTTTATCATTATTAAAATTATTTGTTTTCTTAATACTAAAAAAAATCTGAATTCTCATTTTTAAGATTATTTAAAATAAATTTCAGCTTGCAATTCAATAAATCTAAGGCATAAAATTATTTATAATTTATAAAATATTCTAATTATTGTAAATATTAATATGTGTTTATGAGCTTCAATCTAAGCACAATATATCTTAAGTTATATATAATATTCCTAAAATCTATTTATATATCTAAGACAACAATCAACCTATACAAATAAGAAAGTTAGAATTTTAATACATTTAGAATAAAGCATATTATAGTTTAATTTATAGAAATAGATGTAATCTAATATATCCAATAACAAAAACAACAAAACCGACTAGATATAACAAATCTAAAATCATATGTTTAAATAAATTAATACAATATTAATATTATTATAAATTATGCATAAAGTTATAAATTAATAAAATTAAAAGTAAATAGAAATCAATTATTATAATATATTTACTTTATAAATATATCAAATGTATTTATGTATTTGTAATATAGTATCTATTTTTTCAGAGGATTTTTTTTATGTTTTAACGTTAGATTTTATTTTTAAGAAGTTTAAAGCGACATAAAACAGTTAATAACATTTTTTATAATTGTCAAACATCGACAACCTACACCAATTGTTAAATGTAGTGTTTGTAGATGGTAGCAAGAAAACTAATGAAGCTCAAGTTCTGTTCCTTCGTCATTAGGTGTAATTCAGAAGGATAAGAAAACAAATTAAGTTTAAAAAAAAAAAAAAAAAAAACAACAATTTCAGCAAAAGTATTAGTATATTACAATCAAAAACAGACATGGATTTTAGAAGAGAAGTATGAGTAGCATCTCCCGAAACGCAACCTGTGTCTGCCCCTGGTTGGAATTATTTTAAAGAGAAATAATATAGTTGGTCAAATCTGATGTTGTGGAGTTAATATTCAAAACCTTAAAACCTAGAAATCTGCTTATAAACCACAAAAAAAAACTACGTCAGTTCTTCCCTAACGTAGCCATCGTCGGTTTCAGCGGTAGCATTAGTTTTACATTACAAATCAATATTGACATGAATTTTAGAAAAGTATGAGTGGCATCTCCCTGAATACAACCTGTGTCCGCCCCTGGTTGGAACTTGAAAGACAATATAATAAAAGGTAGTGTAGTTCATATTCTAAAGCTAAGAACTTAGAATCTGCTTCTAAACAAAACAAAAATAAATAAAACGACGACAGTTTTTCCTTAATGTAGCTATCGTGGACTTGATCAAACCAGAAAATTTCAATCTCCCTTTATAAAACCACAGTTCTTACTTCTCTTTTCTTTTATAAACTAGACAAAAAAAAGAGAAGTTACCTAAACCGTCTTGTGAGATATATTATATATATAACTAAGAAATAAAATCGTCTTGTGAGATATCTATATACATCTTCATATCATGGAAATTAACACCGAAGCAAACCATCAAGAATCATCGGAGTGGTTCGTAAAATACCTAAACCATCAAGGCGACTGGTTAGAAAAAACAAGAGGCAACCTGATGGTTGCAGCAACGGTTATAGCCGGTATGAGTTTTCAAATTATAGTTAATCCTCCAGGTGGTGTTTGGCAAAGTGATAATTGCCCCTCTGGAAATCAAACTAGTGTCGTACCGGTTTGTAAGGCGAAAGCAGGAACCTCAGTACTGGAGTATAGTTCAAAGCGTGTGCTATATCTTGGAATGATTATTAGTAGTACGGTATCCTTCTCTGCCTCTATGAGTCTACTTCTTCTCATCATCAGCGGTTTACGACTGAGGTATTAGTAGATCAATTATATCTGCAGCTTCATACAATAACAGTAGAATATTAAATTTTGAAAAATGTATGCAAATATGTAATTGATAAGATATTAAGAAAGATTGAATCAAATTGAATTAAGAAAGATTGAATTAAATTTACTAATTTCGTTGATATTTATGTAAATTGAGATTAAGGTATTGACTTTGTTAGCACTAGGTGTTTTGTCCGCACATGCGGGCATAATCGTTTTACTAATAATTATTAATATATGTATTATGATTTAAACATCATAATAACTTATTCTTTATATTCTTAATCATTTTAGTTTTTTCGATTTTTATTTCAGTCTATGTCTTCTTAACACAAAGAAAAGCTATAAAACTATAAAATCATAAGAGCATAATTACATATAAAATATTCCACACAATAAAGTAAAGTAAGAATGTGAATTTTTGGTCACTCTTAATCTATTCTGTATTTTCGAACCAGAAATATGTATTAAACTACCGAAAACAATAAAGCAAGTAAGAACAAAATAAATAAAAAGTAAAGTTCAATGATAATTTAGAAAAAAGGTTTTTTTTTTCAAAAAGTAATTGAGATAATGACAAATATTTCATTGGTGTACTTGATCAATATATACATTGAATTATCTTAATATTTATAAGTTTAATTTTAATAAAAAAAATAGATAATGATAATTTTATTATTAAAGTTAATTCATGGTTAATTATATAATGATAAATCTAATTATTCATTAAAAATATATTTATTTTAGCTGTTTTAGAAACTAAACCATTAAACACACATTCATAACATGATTACATAGATAACTCTCTAAGTTTAATATCAAGGCATATTTTTGTTATAGATTAAACAGTAATAAACATACACGTGAAATAACTCTCGAAATAATTCAGAATACCTAATTCATAATTCCAAACTTGATGTAACAAAACTGATTTGTTCATACTCTTTCATACTCAAAGAAAGAAGGAAAACATAGAATTCCAACTAAAAAAAATATCACAATTATATAAATATAGATATTAACTATAATCGAGACAACTTGGAATGAATGAGAAAAATGAAATTAGAGAGTTTAAAACATCTTACATCATATGAACATAAGAATTGGTCATAACTTGTTTAAAATAATTATTATTGTAATCCCAATTAGAAATTTTGAAATAATTATATTATTTAAATTAATAAATTAATGATTTAAGCTAAAAACTAATAAGAATCTTGTGAAAGTTAAAATAATTATAATCATAATTCCAATTAGAAATTTAGAAATATTTATATTATTTAAATTAATAAATCAATTAGAAAGTTCAAAATATTTGTATTATCTAAATTAATAAATTGATGATTTAATCTAAAAAATAATAAGAATATGATAAATAAGCAAAATTAGCTAAAATTATGGAAAATGTGATAAATCAGTAAAATCACTTCATAAATAATAGTATGGATAGATATAATTGTGTTGATGGTTGACTTAGATTTATTCACCAAAACTCGTCTGATTGGTAAAAAAAATATTAACTCAACATAATTCAAAGTTGTTAATGGTTTTTTAGCACTTAGAATAAATAGTGGGAACTTTTTGGCTTCAAGATCAATTAAAATTTTAATTATCTAACGTTACAATTATTAATTTATAGGAACCGGATGGTAATGGGAATTCTGGTAACGTTCATGATAGCTGCAGTTCTTTGTATCTCGGCAGCATTCTTCTTTGCAATGGCTTTGGTTCAATCCGACGATCGAATAATTGTTTATGTACTAACGATTTATTTGGGATTTTGGATCGTGTTTCCTATATTAATACTCATAATCCAACTCGTCCGATTTATATGTTGGATTATTTGTTTTATATGTTGTTGTTGTTGTCGCCCTCGTCGACGACGATCTGCTTGACGGTTATTACCATTGACTCGAACTCCAGTCTATTAAAGAAGGAAGAAATCGTTGGCTCGAACTCCAACCCACATAGAAAATGAGACCGACGAACACTAGGAAAAGAATCTCTCATGTTCATTATTGTAAGTTTAAATGTTCCTTGTATGGTGTTTATATTGTTTAATAACTGCATTCGTCTGGTTAATAAATATCAAATCTCTTATAAATTGTTGCTCTTTATTTAATAACAAAATTTAGACTTTAATCCGGATGTCCGTGTGGTATTTAGCCTTGATATTATCACAAATATTTTAAATATATGATTTACTGTTTAGTGTTACTAAATATTTTTTTCCGTGTTCATGCACGGATATAATATTTATAAAATGAATATACTATAATAATTGATTGATATTTACTTCAGTTTTAAATTAATTTATAATTTGTATGTATAATTTATATTAATAACATAATATTACTTTAAATAGAAATATGATTTTAAATATGTTATATAGTCAGTTTGTTGTTTTTACAGTCGATCATTTGGATACATTTGATTGCATTTATTTCTCTGAATTCAACTATAATATTTATATTCTAAATAAATTAAAATTTGGTTAAAAATTTCTTATTTTCATTTAGGTTAGTTGTTGTCTTAGATATGTAAATATATTTTATCAAGATCATGTATAACTAAAGATATATTATATACGTTAATGTAATGATAATATATATTCTGAAATTTCATGCATATATATAAATTTTTCAAAAGAAATAAATTGTAAGAGTTGATTCATATTTTTAAATTTTTAATTTTATAATTTTTTGAGTCATCTTTTAATAAAATAATTATCAAGAAATTATATATTTTTATTGTAGTTAAATCTATGATTTTAGATATAAGTTGAATTAGTCGAATCACTCATGTTGTAAGTATATTTAGATGCATATATTCTTTCAAGTTCAAACTGAAGTATAATTACTTTGATTATAATCAAGTCAAATCAAATTATTTTTATTTATCGCTTAAATTTGCATGTATTTTCATAATATTTATCAAATTATATGTTGATTTCTTAAAAATACAAGAAAAAATTATATGTTGATTTAAAAAAAACAATACAACAGTAAATAACAAGTAAACTATAATTAAATGGATCTTCCAAATCTTGACAACAAAAACATCTTGGTAGCTGATCTCGAAAGGAAATTGAAACAGTAATGAATTTTTTCTCCCAAAATCTGAAATCATATGCATAAGAGTTAAGACCAAGTAATAAATGATTTAGAGATGCTCATATTTGTTCATAACAAACAAATAAAGTTTATTTTACTAAAAATGAATATCACCCAACAATAAACTTGAAAAATGAGACCGATGAACACCAGGAATAACATTCTCAATCCAGGAACGCCATTTCCAACTCAACTGGATAACTAATGTTTTGATTGTCAGTTTTTCACCAAAGTTAAGATTTTTTTTTTGGAAAATTATGCAAAAGTCTTACGGCTGGTAAAAACCTCCAAAGGAGTCATATACATTAGTTGCTAGATACAAATTATTCAGCTGAGAATGACATAACAACTCAATCATGGTGATACCATAGAAGCAAAAAATCAAAATAAAAATTACTTACAAACAAACTAATCAACAACTTAAATTAATAAAATAGTATATCCCATACGCATATTTTACAAATGTAAACATAAAACACAAACCACAAAATCATATAAAAATAATCTAGATCACAAATAAAATATATTGTCTGTAGGGCAAATCGGCCCTAATAAATTCTATATATTTTTATTCACGTGACTTAGCTTTGAAAATATCATGTATTCATAAGATTTGTAAAATCTGTATGATAAAAACTCACATTACGAATATTACACTAACAAGTGACAATTTCAACATCTGTCCATTTCAATTTCGTAACAAGAAGAACGTGGCACCATTTAGCATTGGAACATTTACAACCGGTTAATCAAACCGTACCAAATTGAAGCCAAACCAATATTTTAAATATAGTTTATCTCTATGATATTATTTGAGAATGTGTCATGCTCGCATTAATTGTCAATTAAACACTTTTAATCAATTAAAAATATTATTCTTTTATGTCAATTAAACTCTTAATTTTAGTTTCCTTTCTATATTTTTCCTAATAATATATATAATAAAAACAAATATTCATAGAATAAAAATGAATATTATATTTATAAAAATGAAATATTTTTTATGGAAGGAATATTTTATATATAATGAGATTTCATCAAAAGAAAAGTTCACAAAAACAGTTTTGATGTTAAAAATAATCATAACTTTACAACAACATAATATATATTTTAAAATTAATAAAAATATTTAGGCATATCAGTTTGTTTTCTTAGATTATTACAAAGTTAATTTAAATAAAATTACTAATATATCATTGATGAACTAAAAATATTTTACAATTGCTACTATTGAGATGTTTTTTTTCATTTTTCATAATTTATTTTTATTAAATTATTTTGGTTTACAGTATCGATATAATATTTATCAAAAAATCTACAAACTTTAATCAAACTAATTTCCCACTAAAAATCTTTAAGGCTAATTAATATTTTTATTTTCTAGTTTTATATATTTAGTACAACATAATATGTAGATGATATACATATAAAGGTATATTAGTCATTGTGTAATCCCTAGATTAGTCTTGTAAACACTATAAATACTGTAGTACACCATTCTAATAAAAGTATTCAGTTCATAATCTCTATTATGGTATCATAATCTAGATAACTAGGGATCTAAAAACTTTTTCTAGCTGCCAAACACAAACTTCTTCTGCACGGCTACAATGGCGTCTCCTGCATCCTCTACTGAAACCATTGCTCTGTCTAAGAACAAAACATTCTCAACGTCCATACGGACGTATAAAAAATAAAGTTTCTTAAAATTTACTAGGATAGACGTTCAAATAAACATTTGGCTTCGATTGTGTCCATTCATGATTTAGATTTTTGGGTGTAAAATTTTCAGCCTCAATCCAATACTTATAAATTTCGATTCAGGTATGGTTTGGATCTTTGCGGATTTGGATAACCCGTTTAAATTATTTTTAAAATTTAAAATTTATATATACTTTAAGTTCCTCAGATTTAAAAACCAAATAATATAGTAACATATAAATTTGAATAATGTATTCCAAAATACTTAAACTTAACATAAAAATTAGTTTAATAATGGTTAAAGTTGAGAAAGTAAATACAATTTGATAATCCGAGTAATAACCAAATCAACTAGATATTATATATCAAAATTACATATCTAACTAAAATAATATAAAATTATTTAAAATAAATCATACATATAAATTACAAAATAATTAATATTAAAATTAGAATATTAACAATTATAATATATTAATTTTATAAATATTTATATCCGTGTATGAGCATAGAAAATCACCTAATATACATAAAAATACTAACAAAACGTAAACCAAAATAACCTAATATTTTACAGATATCTGGTTCCTAACTTTGTTAACCAAACAAAACTGTAAAACCGAAATAACCTAACAAAACAAAATCAAATTTCATAAGTACATGGCATGGAACAGATCTTATATCTTTAAAACAGAAAAACTGAACCTAATTTTGTATGTAATAATTCATGCACATTATTTATGGCCTGTCTTTCTTTTTAACACCCTGGTTTTGTCTTTGACAATAAAAATGTGATGCACATATTGACGTCAACGATGTGTGTGAAGTGTGATTGTAACACGTCTAATAAGTAACATAGGCTCTGAATGGATAACAGTTGATTGAACGATGCGGGATATATTAGATATTGTAGTACGGTTTGACTGAGAGTGCTATACACGAAATACATACTCTGTAACAACTGCTATTCGTCTAAAACAAACAATACAAAACAAAATACAATGATAACATATACAATGAATAATGTAACTACGAAATACATATAATATATTTATTTTAAACTAAAAGATCATTGATATTAATATAATTAAACTATAATATATTATACAATACAGTTATCTATACTATTATTTATGAATTGATTTTGCTTTATGTGTCATGTTCTCTATATTGTTAGGTAATTTTGCTTATTTGTCATTGTTTTTTGTTTATTTGTTAGATTTTTCATAATTTTAGATAATTTACTTATTTGTTATTTTTAATAATTTGTTTTATTATCATATTCTCCATAATTTAGGTTATTTATTTATTTATTTATCATGTTCTTAATAATTTTAATTGGTAATTTTATTTATTATCATATTTCAAAAATAATTTCAGGAGGTAATTTAGTTTTACTTACTTGTCGTGTTCTTTATGATTTTATTACTATTTTACTTATTTGTCATGTTTTATTTTTTAGAAGCTTATTTTTCATGTTCTATGATTTAGATTGAGTCATTAGTTTTAATAAATAAATTTGAATTGTTAGTTTTAAAACATTTTCAGTGATTATTTAATAAATAATTTTTATTATCTTCGGGGATAATTATTATTAACAAGTATTATCAAATTTTAGCAATAATTTTTCTTTATGATGAATTATCTTACCAATCAAAAATATGAGTCCAAACAATACAATCTATCACTGTTAAAAAATTAAATAATCCAGTTTTTACTAGACATATATAGTTTATTATTTTAGTTTATAAAATTTTAGTTAAATAGAAGTAAATTTTTAATTATTATATATTTTGTTAATAGTGTCATCACTATGAACTTCCCCGAAAAAGAAATTCATATAAAATGCAATTAAGATCTCGATGAAAAGGGGTTTGATTTCATAGGTTTTGTAGATTTATCCTTTATATTATTTTAAAGTATTAATAAAATTTTATTAAGTTATAATGATGATGATATTTTTACATGTGTGGTTTGGTGACAGAGTAAATAAATAAAGTTGCAAGTACCAAACCATTATCTATATTGCATTATAACTAAAAAGGTAAATTATATCTTCTGATTAATTTAATATTTGAAACTATTTTAATAAATTAAACTAAAATTAATTTCTTTAAAAAAATCAAATTAGTTAGATATACATTAATCCGCACAAGTGTGCGGACCATCATCTAGTTGCTAATAAATACTTAAAATTCTGCATCATTATTGAAATATTAATAATACTAAATTAAAAATCATAGTTATAGAATATTTTCATTTATCCTAATTATATTGCTATTAATATGCATATTTTAATTTCTCTTTTAAAGTATATATTTCAATCAATTTATTTATTAAAAACCGTCTAGAATAAAATTATTTATTATATAAACACTATTAAGTTTTAACAATAATTCATTTGATAAATTAAATTATAAACTAATATAGTTTTCTTAACACATAAAAATCTATGATTTAATAATATTCAATACATATTATTAATAACTAGAAAATTAACATTAGTTTACTATATATTTTCTACACAACTATTTTTTTTTACATTTTAACTTAAATAATTAAGTCTTAACATATAAATTAGTTTATATTATGTATATTGCGTATATTTTATATTTCTAAAATAAAAAATTTCTGTTTTATAAATGAAAATTAGTGTAAATATATATTTTTTATATTTAATAAGCTGAAGAAAATGAAATAATATTTAAAGAAAAAAACTGAAATGAAAAATAGTTACTACCCCACTAACTCACTAACCCACACCTATTTACATATTTCTGTGTTTCAGGTATGTTTCACCAACCCCACCTATATTTCCATTTTTTATTTTATTTTTAAATTATAACCACTATCTGTGTTTTGTTATGAATCGAAGCATAAAGGTATGAATGTTAGTAGCGGTACGTACAAACCACATAGCGGGACAGAAAAAGTGTCACCATTCATCATTATTTTGTTGCTATTATTTTCATTTAAAAAAATAATAAACTAAATGGAAAATATGAAAGCGGGAAAAATCTAATCAGACCGCACCTAAAAATTAGATGAATGCAAAATGGTGTGGTTTAAACACACTATAGTAAATAAGTATATTTTATTATTTTTAATTATTTAAATGTAGAAAATAATAAAAATTCATCTACTAATATTTTTAATTATATAATATCCATAAATTAAAAGACAACATGCACAACTGCCACAAATAAGTTTTGGTCAGGTGACAAATTAAATCTTACTCTTTTTTAACTAAAAAAATACGAGTGAACATGGAGAAAATATGCGTTAGTTTTCAAGCGTAACTGGGAGGGATTAAACTATATGACTTTCATAGGTTATAGAAAGGGCAAGGAAACGACTAATAGACAACATAAAAACCAAGGCGTCAGCTTCGGAATGTATCTAAACCTCTATCCGTTACTCAAATCCTAATACTCAACAACTCATACAAACTCCACATTTCACAGTTTCTTGATTGAATCCCTCCCTCCGTTAATTCAAAGTATCACGGGTCCATCGTCTTGTACTGAAACAAAGGAAAGAAAAAAGATCAGTTCCTATATGAATACTTGACGGTACTTAGTTTGAAAAGAGAGAAGAACTTACTGCTCAAGATGAAGCCTTGAAGCAAGCTCTGTGCTCTCTCTGCCTGCTCTGGCGTACCCGAAATTCGAATGACATTCTGTGTTTCTTCCGGTCGGTCTTCAACTAATGTTACGCTAGCTCCAGACCACTGTGATCAAATGGGAAAGAGCAAAAGAAGGTTAGATTTTGAAGACATGATTTTGCAACCAATCTAGCTTCCAGTTGATAGAGAGTTTCACCTCACTGACTTGTGCAAGCTTGTTTCTTGATTTCGTAACAAGCTTAGGAATAACCTCGTCAGGTAAGACAATTTCAAGAGTGCTCCTAGTAACAAGCGCCACCGACATTCTAGACGTCCAAAAATAACAACAGAAAGGAGAGGTGTAAAACAAATAGTTCTCGCCTTCATGGAATATATTTTTATCAATGGACACAGAGAGAACAATTCTAAGTTTGGGAGTTTCTCTACCTGCTTGCCGTGACAGGAACCTCATCCCGGTGTTCACTTTCACCCCCCTTTGCAACGAACCCACCACTTTCCTACAGGACAAAAATATATGTAAATACAGGAACATTAACCCGTTAAGCTACCTTCAGATTGTGCATCGGTAGTGTTACGTTATCCCATTAACTGTCAATAAGTGTGGACCTAAGTTATTATGAACTGTATTGACAAGATTATTGATGTGACCAAAACCTTATATTGTGGCGCGATTGCGAGTCCTTCACGGGACTGAGTAGTGTTATTTGATGAAGCTACTTCCATTACTCCAACAACACCTTCAAGAGGGCCAGTTGTGGAAGTGGAACCCGGTGGTGTCTCCTTCTGAGAGAGCTCCTTGCACATTTGACTCCTCAATCGTAAGGTTAATTCAACAAGTGCATCCCGTGCTGCTCTGATCTCGCCAGCAATCTACATACGCATGAAAAATCCTCTTCTGAGACAAAAAGTAACTTTACAATAATATGCCTAAGTACTCAAAAATTGGAACAAAAGCAAAAACCTGTACAACAACATCATTGATGGAAACACATCGTGGAATTTCGTCCCTAGCTAGGATCTGTACGCTTGCTCCAGTTAACCGTGAAATCTCAGATACAGATCCTGCTTTACCTTCCAAACATACTGAGTCTCTAGATGAGACGAGCAACTTTCGTCGTTATAAGGTTATCTTTATCAGGTATTAGGTCTACGATTTGAGTTTGAATGTGCAACAGAGCTTCTTGAGCAGGGAAAAGCGGGTCATCAGGTGCCTAGGCAAAGCATAGAAACACAACTTCAAGTTAAGTATATGTGACAGATGATAACTCAACAAGATTTGGAGATATATAGAACACCTCTTCCGAAGAGATGGTAATGATCTGTTCATCAGATCCAGCAACAGGGTCAGATACACTCATGTCCACGCCCACATCGTTCTGAAGCAATTCTACTATCCCTTGTGACTCTCCAACAACCTTAACAATCTTGTCAACAGGGCAAAGAATCTTGAAAACAAGCTCTTCAGTGTAGAAAGGCTGCACATTCTCACCACCCGAAACCGCAGGAGCTGCTTCATCTGGATAGTTAGATTGGCGAGAGCTGAAACCGTTATTATTCCTATACCTTCTCTGCTGCGGGATGTAATCATCAGGCAGGCGAAAAAGAGCGTTCTGGCGAATGCACACGCCCCTGGAGAAGATGACTGCGATCGCGATGCTGACTCTCTCTTAGACGCGACGCTAACAATACCTAAAGCGTTTCTAACCGCAGAAGCTTCACCTACAATCTGAACAATCTCATCAGCGAGAGAGACGCAACGTGGCAAGTTAGTTTCTCTCGGAAGGATCCTAATATGAGTCTTGGTCTCAATCCTCATCTGCTCAATAATCTTCCCACCTCTCCCCAACAAGCAACCAACATTAACCTTTGAAACCACAAGCCTCGTCACCACTTTCCCTCCACCTCCACCAGGTCTCACTCCGCCGTAATCCTCCTCATCCTCCGGCGGCGGAGCCACGCCGTAACCGTACTGAGCCTCGCTCTCGAGGATCCTGTCGTGGACGCTGAACAGAGCCTCCTGAGCGGGAGAGAACGCAGGCATTCCTCCCGTCGGGGTCGCGCCGACGGTTATCGGAAATCTCGATGATTCGCTCGGCGTCTCCGGGGACTAGCTCGTGGACGTTGATCCACGCGCCGGTGTGTTGGCGTATGGACTTGATGATGGATCCGGACTTGCCGATTACGCCTCCCGCTTTGGCGTCGTGGCAGAGGACGCGGTAAGTCGTCGTCGCCATGGTGTCGGAGTGAGACTTCGAGGGGCGTCCGTTTCCGCCGCCGCGGTATCTGTTGTTCCTCCACCGCCGCCGCCGTTGCTAAAGTGGTTGTTGTAGCGAGGTTTAGACCTAGGGTTGGAATCTCCTCCGTCATAGTCTTGGTCATAGTGATAGTTCCTCTTCGATCTAGATCTCTCCATTATAATCGCTAATCGGAAAAATCAAGAAAGTCCAATCAACAACTAGTCCTTTATATTGATATCTCCCCCAAATTTCAAGTCAAGAAAACCTAGAAGTTTAGTGATTAGTTACTTTTTCTCGGAAAATGAAGTGAAACTTTCCGTCAATTTGTCTGGGGAATGAATATCCGGAGACGGGAGCAATGCAAATAGGTTTTTCAGATTAGTTATCGTGACTCTGAGGGTTCTTGAGAGTTGTTAAAGTTGGGAGAGTGGAGAGACGCCGTGCAAGGTTAGTGGTGTGCGCTCTTTACGGTCTTGGCTTTTTGGCTTATTTACCAAAACGCTGCCGTTTAAGAGTCGTAGGAGACTTTTGGGATGCTTCAAAATTGGTGCTAAACTGCCAACTTATGTGGAATCAGATCAGATGCCAGCCTACGGTGACATTAAGATTTTAGATGGAGATTTAAATTTTGTAGTTTCAATTTCTTTTTTTTTTTACCACTAAATAGAACAATCAACAAAACATAAAATCTTATGAAAAATCGAGCGACTCTACTCAAATGGTTTTTCAATTCTGTCAAAAAGATCTGCCATACTTAAAGTTTCCCTAATACCAATATCCGGTCTTTGCAGTCCTCCCAAACAATGCTGACATATGAAATGATGCAACATGCATTCTAGTACCTAGTATAACGTTCTCAACTCTGTATGTAACGTGGATTCTTTTTTTTTTTTGATAATACAGGAGTTCTTCGTTTACGTGGATCATTCTCTTGGATCCGGTCAGGCAGCGGATCCACTTTACTCGGGAGGACTTTATCTGGGCTGGGGATAAGATCCAACACCCAGTACTGCATTTGGTGACAAGAATCGGCAGTTTTTATTTAGCAAAAAAAAAAGAATCGATAGTTCTCCTCCGTCTGGCGTCGAACCCGTGAACATGACAATTGGCCCCCAGAATCCTTTCCAAGCGTGCTACCTCATCCCGTCAATAACGTGGATTCTCTTTCTTAGATATATCCAAATAATTCATTCTTAATAATTTTTTCTGTAAACTTGAATGGTCAAACACTATTCCAAATTGTCAACATTGTTTCTAACTCGGATGATACGGTGGTTTCGAAAAGGTGCTAATCGCCTGATCTCACAACCTAGTCCATATTGTTTATCTATGCAGTAATTAGGTAGCAAGTGTATTTATTTCATACATAGAACAATTGGGCTTGCATGTTGCAAATAGACTAACTCTCAAAAAATAAGTTTGGATCTTAGCCTGAAATACTCTGATCTATAAAAAACGTTGTTTTTAAAAAACAAATCAAAATATCATATGCAGATAAAACTTGGAGACTAACCAATATACTGTACAGTCTTTTTAGAAATCTAAGAGGATAATTGGTTGCAGGGGCGAATTTAGGTAGCTCAAGAAGGTGCCCCATAATAATTAGAAAAAAAGTTTATTTGAGTTAGTAGACATAGATATCTACCAGCTTAGTTGGTTTAAGCTTTCTATGTGCCCCCACCATTTAACCTGAGTTCGATGTGCCATCTTAGCCCTGGGCATTCGGGTCCTCGGGTCGGGTTTGGGTCGGGTAATCTCGGGTCCGGGTCTGTCGGGTCTTGTATTTTTGGACCCAATCGGGTAATTTGAGTTTATCAGGTTCGGGGTGGGTCGGGTCGTCTCTGGTTCGGGTTGGTTTCGGGTCATGGTGTCTAGGAAACCGTAAAAAATCCGCTATTTTCGGTTCTCAATGGTTTCGGGTCGGTTTTCAGGTAAATTCATTAAATTTGGATAAAATTCAAAATTTCCGGTTCGGGTTCTTCGGGTTACCCGAAAATTTTTGTACAAAAGTGCAAAAACCATGACATAAATCCTACTTTCAAACCTACAGCTGAACTTGACAAATGAGCATGTTTAACAACAGATCAAAACTTCAAAACCGAAAATATCAATAAACATTCAAACACATCAAATTTAAGCTTCCATGTTCCAAATTCCACATACCAAATTCAACCAACAACGTCACAAACTGAAAATAAAAAAGTTCAATAGACATAACCAAAGTATTTGTCCAAAAAAAAAAGAAACACAACAAAGCCAACGGAAAAACAACGACCAGACTGATGAGTGGTGATTGGTGACAACTTCATTACCATTCAAGACTTCTTGTGTTCTCCAACTCGAACTCAAGTCTCACTAAAACCTGAAACTAAGAACTAAGAACATTAACAATTGAAATTTAGATCATAGTATGAAACTTACATTCAGATTAAAGAGTACAAAAACTCAACTTACGGCTTACCATTGCTATTTCTTCACTCATTCTCAAAGACTTCGGAAGTTGAAACCAGGTTCAAATTCTAATAAAACGAAGCAAGTAAAGGTTAGTAATCACAAGTAAGAACTAAGAAGCATAAATAAAACTTGGAACAAAATTATTAAAGACTTGATTTGAAATTACCTCTCACAAGTTCATCTTCTGCCTCCACATCCTTAAGTAGTTGTTCTTGTCTAATAATTCCTCTGTCAGAGACTTTAATCTCACATTTGAGCCATTGCTCGGTACACATTAACACTTCTATGATATAATGTGTCAAGCAGCTTCTGCTTAGATCCAAAACTCGACCACTTGTACGAAAAGCAGACTCAGATGCAACAGAACTCACTTGCATTGCAAATGCATCTCTAGCTAAGAGTGATAGAACCGGATACTTACCACTATTTCCCCTCCAGAAAGAGAGAACATCATACTCTAGTACCATTCATCACATGATGATTCTCCACACTCTCTTTCAAATAGAGATCCAACTCGTTAGTGTCTTCCTGAAATCCAGCTTCTTGGCCAAGCTCATCATAGATGTCATTCATGCTCTCATATGCAACACCATTCCCAAGTACTGTTCTCTGAGATATTTCAACAAACTGATCTTGAGACTGAGAAGAGGTACTTTGAGACTGACTCTGAACAGACGCAGCAGCAGACCCACCATTATTGTTACTGTTGTAACTGTTGTTGTACTCATTGAACAAACTCCTCAAAATGTCTTCAGTGTCTTTAGCTAACTGAGTCGCTTTAAACACTATCCTTTCCATACAATTTCTCAAAACATTTTAAGAAAAATTTCATATTCTTGGTTGGGTCAAGAACACCAGCTACAATGATGAGTTTATTCATCTCAACTTTGTCCCCGAATGGATCCCAATACTTGCCTAATTTTCCTAACATAGATTCAGCTTTAGACCTTAATATTTCATCAGGACCAGGAGCAGTGCTCAACCCAATAATATTTCTTGTGACGTTGTATATTGCGTGATAAAACTTGTGCGCACAGACTGAAGTTGAAGCTGACAAAACCAATGTAGCTTGGTAGAAAATGATTAAGAATTGGACTAACCTGTCAGCAGCTTCCCAATCCTCTATAACTGGTGGTCCAATTTGTTTCTCTCCATTCACAAACTCATTGAAATAGTCATTGTATGGCTTGTCTTCAACTTCCATCTTCTCAAAAGCCACTCTGAACTTCATTGCTTGCTCTAGCATCAGATATGTAGAGTTCCATCTTGTGGTGACATCCAGAGGCAAACTTCCTCTCTGAAGTTTTCCTGAATCCACACGCTGTTTCAAAGGAGATTTGCCTCTGTGTTGAAGACCTCACAAATAGAATACCAGTCCTTACCTGCATTTACACTGGTGTCAGCTTCCCGCAAACCATCCTTGACAATAAGATTGAGAACATGAGTAGCACAACGAATGTGTAGAAACCGACCTTCCAAAACCATGGCATCATCTCCAACTTTCATAAAACCTTCCTTAAATCTTCTCATAACTGAACCATTAGCAGTATCATTGTCAACAGTAATGCTAAACCCTCAGTTTGATACCCCAATCTTCCAAACAATCAAGAAGAACCTTTGAGATTGTGGATCCTTTATGATCAACAACGTTCTTGAATCCAATAATGAGCTTCCTTAATTTCCACCCAGCATCTACGAAGTGAGCTGTGATTACCATGTAGCTTGCTTTTGTATATGGAGCTGTCCATATATCAGTAGTCAATGAAAGCCTTTGCTTGTTGTCTCCAAGTATCTTCTTCATCGCCTCTTTCTTTTTCACATACCTCTCCACTATATCTCGTCTAGCAGTTCTCCTAGAATGAGGTGTGTAGAGTTTCGTTTTGTTACAGAAATGTTTCCATGCTAGCAGTTCTCCTAGAATGAGGTGTGTAGAGTTTCGGTGTGTGAGAGTCAAATGCTTTGACAAGCTAGTTGTTCCAGATTTGGTCGCACTTGCATCTCTTTCCCACAGTAGTTGCAAGTATCTCTGTCTTTATCTTCTTTCTTTTTGGTGAAATGTTCCCACATCCATGATCTAGCCTTCTTTGCACTACCACTAGCACCAGCTGCACCACCTTCATCTGTTTCTTTACGCTTGTTTTTATTTTGAGAAACTGGTGTCTGAACTTCATCTTCGGATGCATTAGAATCATCATCATCATCAGACACTAGAATCAACTCTCTCCTCTGGATGGTCACAAGACACCATCTGTATGATACAATCAAGAAAAAGTTACAAACAAGAACAGAAAACTTGAAACAACAACTCCAAGTCGAACAAGAGGACCGAGTTCGAGAGTTACCTTTGAACAACTACGAGACGCCCCTGATGGAGGAGATGACGCTGTGATCCAAAATTGACGATTTGATTCCAGTTTGTGGTTGAATAAAAAGAAGATATACACTATTAATTGACGATAATTGGGAAGTGGAAACGAAAATTTGGGAAGTGGAAACGGCTTGCAAGATAAATGGAAAGAGGATCAGTGAAGTAAGATGTTAATGTCTGCCGGTTTGGTGACTTTCGAAGATTAGGTTTAGGGTTCTTTCGGTTCTTAAGAAAACCGATCGGGTATCGGGTAAAAACCAATCGGGTATCGGTTCCTCGGGTCTTGAAGAATTCTACCCAATAGGGTATTTTACACGGGTCGGGTAAGGAACCGAACCTGTTTTTTCGGGTCGGTATCCGGTCGGGTCGTCGGGTCGGGATTATATGTACCAGGGCTATGCCATCTTATCCTTTCTTTATTGATTTTAGTAAAATACTTTTCCTTTTTTTGTTTCCCCTTTCTATGTGGGGTTAGTTCTCTCCCCTCCTCACGTTAATTTTCCTTTGAATTTTGTTTGATTCATTCAATTTCTTTTCATTTAATTAAATTTTGTTTTTAACAATAATTCCAGTTTTTCATTTTTTTGTTAATGGGTTCATTCTTTTTTTTTCATTTTTAAATGTATTATTCGATTTATTTTTATTCTAAATGTCATATTTATTAAATAAAAATTTGTTAATACATTAAAAAAAATTTGCCCCCTACTAAAAATATTTTCTAGATCCGCCACTGATTGGTTGTTGCTGTGGATGTTCTTCACAACATGATTTACAAAGCAATCAAACTTTATTTAAGAAAAACTCTTCACAACAATTTAATGTAGAAACGTAGAGACAAGTGCTTTAGAAAGCTAAATAGACACAACCCATTTTTTAAGCTTTCAAAAGGAAATGTAATATTTCACTTAATTTTTATCTATACTATTATTTGCGAAGTGATTTTTCGCAACGGAGCTCTCACGTCAAAAGTTGGAGTGGTTAATATCGATTGTACCCTTAGTGAATAAAAATATATATATTAGCTAAAAAAATAAAAACGAATTTAAAACTAATAATAGTAAGAATTATCCAAAATCTTAAAATATAGTTGTTAAATAATAAGTTAATTTATATATATATGTAAAAAACAAATTTAAAACTAATAATAATAAGAATTATCCAAAATCTTAAACTATAGATGTTAAATAAAAAAATAATATATATATATATATATATATATTGTGTTGTAATCCGAAAAAACTTTTAAGAAAAAGTTAAAATTAAAAAAAGACACATATTAATCAAGTAAAATTCTTAATTTTATATAATCAAAAAATATTAAGTGATTTTTAAGATTTATTTTTAATAATGAATATAATGAATGAAACATTTTTAAAAATTATAATACGTAAGAATTTTCAAATGAAAATAATAATTTATGATTTATAACTATAATATTTTCATTAGTAATGCATATATTATTAAATAATTATAAAATATTTTTCCCCGTGGGCAGACAAAATACCTAGAAACCTGTCAAATAAGCAATTAGGAGCCGACATCAGATAATTGTCTAACCTCATTTATACGTTTGGTTTTATAAAAATTTAATTTTAGTGACAAATGCATGTGTATTAATTAACATGAATATAGATAATATGATCATGTATATAATAAATAGTTATATATAATATGTACTATAATTAAAAATTTGTTTTGATAATTTTATGTTTATCTATTAGATTAGATAATTAAACGTAAATTAATATAATATAACTTTTGGCCAAAAATAAATAAAACAGTTCTAATATATATTATGTTGTTATCTAAAAATAATATTCTTAATCATAAACATTAAAAAATTAATTTCAATAATAGTCATATATAATTATTTATATTTTAAATGAGAAATTTAATTATAGATACATATATCACTAATTTAAAAATCTAAAAGTATAAACATAATTTATAATGATAATTGCTGAAATAATAATATATGTATCAATAAACCCGCATGAGCGGACCAACCATCTAGTTTTTAAAATAAGATAAACAACAAAAACCCTAGCTATATATATATATATGTATATATATATATATATATATGTATATGTATATATGTATATGTACTGAGATTAAAACGAGAAGATATTGTACTCATAGATTCTTCTTTTATTTATTTTATTGATAACTAGTTAACAATATATTTGGTGCATTATTTTATTATTTTATTTTTTGATCAACTGTGCACTATTTTATTATATTATCGTATATGATTCAAGTGAGAATTCATTATTATTAACTGTGAAAGGATTGTGAGATAAAAATTTAATGGATTTATGAAATATTTTAAGTAAATATATTATTAATTTTTACTTTGCAAAAATATGTTTTATTAAAGAACTTCAAAAAATGGTTAATCTATGTTCTTAGAGCATGCGCAACGGGAGTTCGTTCCCAATCCTTAGCGCGTAAACATATGGTAGTTAGAATATAATAATAATATCAAGCCCAATAAACGTAAGAATTGGTCCGTCATTAAGAGATTTAAGGACTCGGTCCTTGTGATACGTGGCCGAAATTGAGTGGATGAGAAGGGTTTTGTGTTTTGTATGGGAAAAAAGGGTCATCGGAACCTGAAGGCGGTGAAAATCGAAGGCGGTGGTTTACGCTCTGTCGCCGTTTCAGCAGAAGATCATGACTGGTCTATTTAGGGATATTCCGGGGAAGATCCACCATAAGGTCTCTGAGAATTGGATCAGCACTATTCTCCTCCTCGCTCCGGTCATCGGAACCTACTCGTACGTTCCTCTGTTTTGGATCTGATGATTTCGAATCTGATTGTTAGGCTATGTAAGATAGATTCTATTAAGTTTTGGTTGAATTGGAGATTGCAACTTAGATGATTTTAGGGTTATTATTGATTCGTTAAGATTGGTTTCGATTTCTGATGCTTTTAGTTCATTTTTGCTGTGATGACACTGGATCCAAGATTTTAAAATGATAGAACAAAGCTAAGCTGAAGGTTCTCTAAAGGAAACTCCAAATACGGATGATTGATGATAGTAGCAACATTTTTTTAATAATACAAATTATTTCTGAGTTGTGATTGTTATATGAATCATTGAGGTGGTAGTAGATTTTAGCCAGCATGTTCTGGCTTTTTGTTTTTTTTTTTGTCAACGTTTTTATTTCATAAACTCCAAACAGAGTACTTTAACCACAAAGTTTGGGGACACCACCCATTACAAAAGCAACAACAGTTAAACAGAAGGCTGAACCTATATTATAAAGACATGATAACGGTATGACGAGAGGGACAAGGTTCCTACCTATGAAGAAACCCGTAATCTCAATCAAAACCAACCCCGAGCACAGGGCAAAGAAGAAGACAATTGAGTCCTCTAGAATCTGAAGACTTGAGAATCCAGATGATAATGACTGGTGTAGAACTTTCTGCAGCGTTACAGCTTTGCCGTTTTGAGTAGAACTCACGATCCACGTTCCATAAGCCGAACAAGTCGGGAAGTTCTCAACATACCCGATTAGGGAGGATACATCAGTAAACTCAGAGGCTACCAAACACCTCTTCCACAAGATTGATTGCTGTGAGGCGAACCGCCATGGCCAAATAGACAAACCTGAAACAATAGCATCCAAAACCACAAAGACAGAAATCCAGATAACAGCCTCATGCTGAGGTAAATGGAGCTTAAACCTGGAGCTCAAAAGGTTTATAACATCCTCAATACGAGGTAAAGAACCATTCAAAATCAGCATAAACTCTTGTTTGCGAGGAAACAAGGATCTCCTACTAAGACAATTACATTCTTCTCGGAGGCAATGATCGAACAAGAATGATTCACTCCAGTAAGTTATGAGAACCATACCTTGCGAAAGCATGGAGCAAAGGGAGATGAGTCCAACGACATGTGACCAAGGTTTCGAATGAAAGACCGGCTTTGACTGAGAACTGCACTTTGCAGTGGAGAGCTGCACTCCAAGAAGTTTCACTGAGGTAATAAAAGCTGCATACAGAAAACCCACCACCACCAATATCTCAACATTCGAAGTCCAGTCCTCGCGAACTTGAGGTGTTGAGTATTGAAGGAAATTAAGCTTGCAGTCAGCTGTCAGTAACCCCAAGAACCTTGCCACAGAGATCTCAATACCCCCTGCCTCTTGTTGATAATTAAACGAAACATATTCGCCACAAGAGACCAAGTTTCTCGGCTTTGACACCGGGATTAGTTGGAGGAAGGAGGAGACTCGTCTGGTGGTGAGAGAGCTGGAGAGATCGGCTTCATCTTGTAAAGGATGCATCACCAGAGGATGGACAGATAGCACACCTACATCTATGAGAATCGGTGGAGGGTCGGGGGGAACTGGAGGGACAGGGGGAAACATCGGAAACAACACGTCGAGATTGGGGTCTGGTGGTTCAGGCGGCAGGGGGAGAAACCCAGATGAAACAGCTTCAGGAGACTCCATTGACAGAGGAGGGGAAAAGCTTCGGGAAAGGATGGGAGGCGTCGACATCAGCGGAGAAGCGGCTCGTGGTTAAGAGACGGAGGAGCAAAACAAAGCCTCAGAGATGAGGTAGAAACTGTAATCGACAGTATGAACCCAGCGATGAGTGAACGGAGAAAAAAAATAGTACAAATCACCCCGTAAAGAATTTTAGATCCAAGATCTAGCACAGAGGAAGCACCCCACACGAAATCTGACCCCATAAATCAGTAACCCTCAACATCAGGATTCCAAAAGCAGAAGAAAATTCTGGTCGGAAATTTTGAGAAGGTGGCCGCCGGAATAGAGTCACGGTGGGGAGACGGCTGAGCTGCGGAGGAGACTAAAGACAGGGAGGAGTCATGGTAGTCTTGAGAAGAGCGCCGTTCTGGCTTTTTGTATGTGTAATGTAATGTGCATACATTCTCATAGATGATAACAAGTTTGAGCTATTATGTGTATCGCCTTGTTGTTTATGGCAATTGCCCATTGGTTTACGCTTTGGCCTTTCCTCGGCAAGCATCAAGAATCACGACATGTTCTTGTCTTTCTGGAGGACCACATACAAGGTTCAGAATCAGCACCATGTTCTTGTCTTTCTAAAGGACCATGGTCATAAGTTTTTATTGTGTTGTACGTTGGAGCTTTCTGTCTTGACTGTGTAACTTTGTGTTGCCTATTATGACTTTGCAACTTCGCTTTGGATTTATTTAAGAAGAGAAGATTACATTTGAGTTGATAAAGGTACTTGTGGGAAATCACTTGCTTTTCTCCCTCAAGGTTGTTTTTGTTTTGAATAGTTGTCGTGTGTCGCAGACGTTTTTTTAGTATGGAATCCACCATTGGACACATTCTTTTTATTGGAATTCTTAACTATTCAAAAAAAAAAAAAAAAAAACTATAATATTGCTAAGGATTCTAGTATGGAATCCACCATTGCATATGCTCTTATGGATATTTTTATAATTATTACTTTTATTTATTCAAAACAAATAAAACTACTATAAATTTTATTTTGATCACTATTAATATATTGTTTTATATATGTCTATTATATTGTACCATTGAATAATACCAACCATACTTTATAAAAAACTACAGTTAAAATTCTACAGCAATAAAATCTACTGCTACAACAAAAAATTTACAGTAAAATATTTAAAGATACAGCCGTTACCGATCAACCCTTTAAATTCAATTTACATCCTAAATGATATGGAGTCACGGTTGCAAATAGGTTATTAGTTTATTATGAACGAAGATCCTAATTGATGAATAAAAAAACAAAGGACGTAGTAATGATGGATTTGATCTTTGATATACATCACTAAATCAAACTTGTTGCAGGTATTCAAATGACACATATAGATAGAAAATAAATCACGATTGAATCGCTTGATGCGATAACTCAAACGAAGCAATCACAATATAATCAAGTTTTATTTATAATTCTCCCCTCCCAGTTGCACCCATGAATTTATCTATCAAACTCCTATACAGAAATTCTAATTTAATGAAGTCGAGTGTTGAAAAATATCTATCTTATTAAAGTAGAAGTACTTTAAGCTTTTGTTTGGAAACAAGGATAGAAATAAAAAATACATTTTTGATTGGAAACATGGATAACATACTAATTGATATTATATTCTTTTAATTAAAAATAAATGTGCGCCATTAATTTATAAACAAACTAATCTATCTTATTAAAGCAGAAGTACTTTAAGCTTTTGTTTGGAAACAAGGATAGAAATAAAAAATACATTTTTGATTGGAAACATGGATACCATACTAATTGATATTATATTCTTTTAATTAAAAATAAATGTGCGCCATTAATTTATAAACAAACTAATCTAATTAAATTCTTCTATATACAAAACTTGACTTCGATATCTTACTCCACTTGATTGTCTTCCCTATAAAAAAACAGAGCTTTGTAACAGAACTTCATATCAGTTCTGTTTGTCATCAAAGTGTTGTTTCAAATACATTTGTTTGTGTTTTATATATGATTTGTCACTCGATCTTTATCCAGCTTATCCATGCACAATGATTATATCCAAAATCTCAATTTCATTTTAGAAAAACAAACATTATTTGATCATGGCAGTGCAACAATAATATGCAGCGTTTTGCTTGAACAATCCTGTTTGATCATAGAAATGGCATGTCAAACCGAACTAATTAAAGATGAACAAATTTGATAGTCATTGTGCATCAACAATCATTCAGCAATCTGCAATGTGTAATTATTAATAAAGATTTTTACAAATCTATAATTGTTCAGATGATATTTACAAAAATTATCAATTGATTATAGTGAAGTTTTATTTGTATATTGTTGATGATCAAACCGTAAATAGAAGACCAAAATCTATTAAACCGGATTCATAATACGATCTATTTCAGTATACCACGTGAATTGCTCACCAAGTCTGAATTAATGGCACCAAATATATTAGTTAACTATTTGAGAAAATTTACTCATTTATCTTCCACATATCTCGATCTTACTAACTCACAGATCTCTTACGAATCCTACTTACTTGGTTCACTCATATTTTCACATTCCTTATCCTATAAAGTATATAAATATTTATTATTAAAAATATGAAAAAATCGTAGTATCATAACTAATTTATCTATATTTGCCTATAATGTATATCTTATGTGTATTATTTATAGAATATTCTCAAGTGTCATAACTAATTTACTTAAATTCGTCTACAATGTAAATCTTATGAATATTTTTGCGTGATAGCTTCCACAAAATCTAGGTATTAAATTTGAAATCAATACTATTCCCCCTATGTTTATATATATCATAAAAACAAAGACCCGCCCGGTCGGGCGGGTTATGATCTAGTATATATTAAATGACAAGCGACTAAGAATGGATACACAAGATATTAGTATTAAGAGATTACTATATATTAACTTACGCTTTCAAATTGCGGAATTTTTTTTTTAATATTCTATTTTTAAAAAATAGTTATTTATTAGAAGATTATGTGTTTTAGATTTTTTTTTATAACCTAATATAAGGCTTAAGAATAATATCTATATTCGAAAAACTGATCCGGAACTTATTTGAAAATTATGGTGTTGAACTTCAATTAAAAAAATTCAATTCTACCACAAGTTTGATATTACTTTTTAAATTTACCATTAATGAATGATTATTTTCATAAATACCTTAATTTTTGATAAAATAACACTAAGCTAATTTTATAAAGCATTTATAAACCTACTTTTTATAATCCCGTCGGACCCAGCCTAAATATCGAAACGGATCAATTTAAAAAATATATATATATATATATATATATATATATATGTATATATATTATGTATTTAAATATATGTATATAATTTATATTATTTGTTTTTGTAAACTAAATTTTTGGCAGGGTTCAGCTTTGTGCCATAGTCATGTGTTTCAGAAACTATGATATTGATTTAATTAAAAAATCTACTGTAGATTTTATTTCTATCATGTTGATTAAATATTTTATATCTCTATTATTTTGATTAAAGTATTGTTAATAATATCATTGTATATTCTATCATTATATAAAGAATTATAATTTTTATTCTTTTTCACTATGAAAGACTATAATATAATTTATAAATTGTTTAAAGTTGAATTATTATTTTTTTTGAAATGAAACGCATATAATATAATTCCAAGTTGTAATCATTAAGTTCAAACATCATCATTGTGGGGCTTTGAATGGTTCTTTCTTCCTATGAAAGTGTTTATTGTGAGGCTTTGAATGGTTCTTTTCCTATGAAAGTGTTGGTTTATGTATGTTTAATATAATGTAAGAGTTAGTTTAGTGTTTGCATTTTTTCTAGAATCTTAGTTTATACTTTTGATGATTTTTTCCCCGCTAACTGGCTTGTACTCCAGTTACAGAAAAAAAAATTGGCTTCTACTTGATCTATTATATCCTTTAGAAAAAAACTTGATTTAATATTTTAAAGAGCTTTTAAAAAAAAAATACTGCCAAATTGCCAATGAACTTGTTTATGTTTCTGTTTATAATCGAGGCCGATGCTTTTTAGCTAGGATAGCATGTCGCTATTGACATAGTCAATTATTCTAAGCCGTTATTTTTGTCTTGCTTTATTATTACTAGTTTCATAGCCTCCGCGCAGGCGCGGGGCCGGATACATTGTCGACACGTAAGATATTTTTGTGTACGTGATTTTGTTATTTGAATAGGTTATTGAATATTTACGGGATTTAGTATTATTATTATTTCTGGAATTGTAAGTGATGAGAAAATTAATTCCGAATTTGAAACTTGGAAAGTGTTTTTTTTTATTATTAGCTTGTATCGGTTCATAAATTACTTGTTCGACACACTGGGCAACTTATATTTGTACGAAGCCAATGATCAATGCAAAGAAAATGAAATTTATGGCCGCAGCTGAGGGTTAAAATATTGGTTACGTCGGTGTAGTTCCCAAAGTAGATGGAGCATAGATGGTTTTCCTCTTCCGTTGTCGGGTGTCTATCAGTTCCTTCTAGATCGGTGATGATCAGATCTACGTCAAGTCTTACGGTTGCCTTTAGATTGTAGTCTGTGATGATCAAAGTAACTTCAAGATCTTGAGGTATTATATTATTGTTTTCTCTAGTAACCTCATCACATATTAGTAAGTCTCTTCAATTAGGAACGTTGAGTTAGGGTGATGAATATCATGGTATGATAACGTGAAATCCAATGACTCAGGAACCAAATCATTGTAATTACTTTTATTGTCAAAAATTCTTGGTACCTGGAAATCGATGACCGATTGTTGGATGTTCGGTCTGTGTATATAGATTTGGAGGAATTGTCCTCGATTAGCTCCTAACGATCTTATTTGGTGTGAGAGTCGATGAGTAAGTAGTGGATTATTGTTCATGTTGTGTCTGTTGTGAAAGCTTATCACAATATATATTTGTTTTATAGGTGATTATTAATTGATTTTTTTTTGCCTATTTATTTTTACGTTTATTTATATATTGTATTTATTAATGAAACTTCTAAAAATCAAACTTCTAATTTGGGAAATTTATTAGAGTAAAATGTTAAGTTTCTTAAATGCATTATATGGTAAAAATATTTTGTGACGTAACTTAAATTTTCTTGGATAAAGCGTAGAGTATTTAATAAACGGTTTTGAATGAATTGGTGGTGTAACTTAAAGATGGGATAAATTGTTATGTATTTCTGTTTTGAAATAATTTTTTAAATTTATTTGTGGTGTAACTTAAAGATGGGATAAATTGTTTTAAAATGAAAATCAAATCTGTATAGTAATATAAATATTTATTGGTTTGGTTAATTTTTTTGATATATTAACCATCGAATTTAAACTGTTTAAGCGTAATGTTTAATGGGTCTATTAGCAAACATGGGTCTAAAGAGGTGGGCTCAGATTAAGTTGGGTTTAAAAAGTTGTGTTATGTTTTGTCGGTGAAAATATTTTTTGAACAATTGAACTGGAAAAAAATAAAACGTCCGGCCAACTTCGTTTCCTCCGTCCTCGTGTGTACGTCTCCTCCGCGATACCTGCACTGATTATTACATAAGTTTATTGAGTTTGGTGATGGGGGGTTGCTCTAGACCGTTATTGTTAGGTGAGAACTTACTTCAGCTATGGTTGGTCCGCATCGACACGGAGTCATTGATTCTCCAGGGTTCGTAGTTGTCAGAATCTGCAACAAAAATGGTTTTTAATTTATTTGTTTATAATTTATGATAATTAAATCATCTATCCTGATTCTTATCTTATTTAAGATAAGAAATAAAGACTTGTCTGTCTTATAGGAAAGATAATCAGAATCTGTGTTATCGTGTGTGCTTTTCCACATGAAACAATGTAATAAAGAGAATATGTTTTGTATGAAACAACAATGTGGCTAAAAAGAAAGAGAAGATTATGTGTAGCAGAGAGGGATGAAGACATAAAGTTTCGTTAAACAAAATATATGAACTTCGTATCCGAACTTATGTATCAGCTAATCCACCAAAGTAAAGACAGTTGTATATATCCTCTTTGGAGGCTCTGTGGTGACCATAGTTCTCTTTTTCATGTTCCTCTTGAGGGTGTCGTGTTCTTCATCCCAAAAAATAAAAAATACAATGCTTTGAAATTTGTGAAATACTTGGTTGGTGATGGTTGTTATCGAAAGCAACAACCGGTTTAGAAAACAATAGATTAATTAGCAATGGCTACAGCTTTTTAATCAATAGATCACAAAGCGTCAATGAAGGAGACTGGAACCAATGCTCTGTAAGAGAGATATAGAACTAACGAAAACTGGAGACCTTCTTCTCCTAGACCCATCTTACTGTCTGTTTAGGGTATCAGAAACTTATAAAATATTTTTCTGCATCTTATATCCCGATAAAGTGAAGAATGGCATCATAGTTTTTTTATAGCGACATATATAAACATCATCTGCATAAAAAAAGGTAAACATGTCAAGAGAGAAGCTAAATAGCTAACTCTAAGGCAAGATTCAACATAAAAAAATACTTTGATATAAACCTTCTTGAAATAATCAGTCTGAAGTCATCAGTCTTGACAAAGATCATATCCTAACCAAGGGAGAAAAAACAAAAGTAGGATTCAATCCTTACCAGGGAAATTATAACCAAAACTGGGATATGATACAAAACTGATATGACCGAAATATGGAAGCTAGCTCCACATAGCCACATACATTGCTGACGCTCCCACGACGTCTATCACCCCAGTGACGCAACAACCACTACCAGCATCACAAAATAGGCCACCATGCCAGTTCTTGTTAACCCCCAAGGCATTTCCTGTAAGATTTTTTCCATATCACCAATGATTTACTCTCAGGTTAGTGCAGCTTATGACAACTTTGGAAACACAACCCAATAGCAATAGATGGAAGCATAATCTTGCTAAGACCAAAGTTATAAAGAAGACTTGTATAATATTGATGTTTGAGAAAAAATAAACCTTTCATCAGCCTTAGTACCCATTTTTGCAGCTCCTCTTTAGCCATGCTTCTACTATCACACAATCACATCCACTTGTCTCTCTGAGACAGATCAACACTGATTGATAAACCATTGCAGATGATCTCACTTATACTAAGATTTTGAAATAGTGTTACCGATTAATCAACCAAAATAAACATATTCACAACCTATTCCCCATTTAAATTTCTCAAACATTCAACTGTGGCCTTAATATCACAGCTTAGATATGCAAGACTCAACATATGTATGCTTCTAATAAATGTAAAGAAGACTTTCTATCATGATTAGATTATCTCCTTAAGAGGACTAAAACTTGATACACAAAATTTGGGGATTCAAACCAAGATAAAAGGGGAACAAAATCCAGAAACAAAAAAATGAGAGAGATCTGAAGTTTTCATACCTCAAACAACGTATGCCATCGCAAATAAACCTTGGGTCCGTTTCGGTCAAAAATCTCCGGTGTATATCAAAACAGAGAAATCTCAATCAAAAACGTTTTGAAAGTCCTTTAAATAAGTAAGAAACAATCATCACCAGTTCATCAAGGAGGAAAATGGTGATGCCCATGAACTCTTCATTCTTGGTAATGTTCCTGGAATCCAAAAATCGTATGAGTCGACAAACAACTGACTGGGCGGATCTTCCGAGGCGGAGGGAGTTGTGTTAATGAACATCATAACTGCAGAAGAAAGGAAGAGGAAGAGGAAGAGGAAGAGGGATCAGAGCGATCAGAAAAAAAAAAAATTAATCGACAAACCCTAAGGTATTAGCCGTCGGGAAGATCATGATCAGCGATGGCCAGAACACACAAAATTAAAAAAACAGAACACACAAAGTGAAACACATTGAAAGCCCAAACCAAAAATACAGCCCATTTTAAAAAAAAAGACACGTGGCACCCTGAAGGGAGTGATACTCCGCCATTATAATATAGATTATTACTAGGATAAGATCTGCGCTTTAAACGGAATGAGGTTATTATTTTTATTATATTTTGGAGAATGGAACAATAGTTCGATCTTATTTGAATATTAGTTGGTTTTGGATATTTTGTTTATCAGGTCTTAATATCTTATGGTAGAATTAGATTTTAAATCCATTCTTATTTTTGTGTTCGATTTAAGCTGTTGATATTTTTGATTTTCTGGTGATAAGCAAAAGACAATTCATATTTTTTTTTTGTTTTTGCTATATTATTTTAGACAATCACTGATGGTAAGCAAGCAATTCATATTATAAAACTGTAATTGATGAAAAATACAAAGTTTACAAAAAAATTAAAATAAAATACATTTGAAACCCTTTGGTTCAATATACATTTCACATATGAGTCTGCGCAAAAATAAATAAAACCCAATATTTTAAAACATGTTTGGTTACGGCCCATAATTTTTTCAAAAACCGAAATTAATATAATTTATGAAATTTACCTCTATTGTAATATTTATTATATTAATTTTCTAATTACCTAAATCTAATATAATTTGTAAACTAAAACAATTTGATTTTTAATGGATATTGAGGTTTCTTTTACATTATCTAAGTAAATGCCAAAATATGAAGAAATCTTACAACCTTCTATCACTAACACCAAACACAACAACTAATTAATATCACAAAGTAATCATTAAACACATAGAAACTACTCTAACTAAACACACAATATCAGAGAAAAATATTTAGAAAACATGAAAACGAATTATCATCAATCAAAATATCAAATATTGGAATGAGATATGCAAGTAGAGAAGCAATTTAACATAAAACACAAATAAGTTCAGGTTCACAACATAACAATATTAAACTGAAAACTGGTTTAAAAACCAGGAAATAAGTTCTGAAATTTGTAGCTGAATTAACACACAAACTAAAGCATTTCAAACTTGGGGAGATTATGAAAGCAAAGAGGTTAGTCAAACATTTGTGGCTCACCCAACTTGAACCAATCAATGTAAGGAATCTTGACCTCATCCATCTTCTCCTGTGCTAGCACAAGTTCGGTCTCTAGCTTCTCCTTCTCATTACTCATTACCTCCATGTTGAAAAATTCCTTAAGTAACTCTAGTTTACCTCGAACTCGATAGACTTCACACTCTTCATCATGCTTGGCTATGGTGGCTTCCAAATGTTCCTTGTACATGAAGAGCATGGCTCGGTAGTGCTCCCTACTCGCATTCATTCCATTGTTGAAAGCCTCTTTGAGAGAAGAACCGTATTCTTCAACAATCGGACTTTTGAGTTTTAGGTCTCTGTTGAATGCCATCGCGAGATCTTGTCCTGCATGTTTACATAGAAAATATTGGTTAACAAATACAAATATTAATAATTCAGATCTATAACAAAGACAAAGCTTTACTAACAATAAAATATATCTCTTCAATTAGATCCTCTAAAATCTAGCATACATGATGCACTATAAATTACAAAAATCATCAGCTAAATTCAAATAAAATTATATATAACCGTAGAAAGATGATCTACATATATTTTTCAACAAACAAAGATGCACGAAATTAATACTTAAGAATCTGTGATTCGATAATAAAATATAACAGATTAAACTGATGTACATGTGTTGTTAAAATAAAAGGATAACAAAAAACTTACAAACAGATATGGGGAGAGATTGGGAGAGAATTAGAGAGACAATGTCAGAGAAGAAGACAAATATTAGGTTGGTAAGATAGATAAAATGTACCGTTTATATAGAAAGATATGTTCTAGAATTGTGTATTTTCAATTGTCCTATAGAGACTCTTCAAACTGAACTCGAATATTCTATTTCTTAAATTGTTCAAGTAAAATGAATTATAAAGATAACTTATTACAATACAATTTCGTTTAGGGTGAAATGAAATATTACAAACAAACATTTGCCGACATTATATAGAATCCCCTATAGTTATAACAGTAAATAATATGGATATGATATGATATGCGACATATATAGATTATAACAAGGAAGGATATCTACTATGTTAGGCGAATATATGCTTACCCGAATTGAATTTTTGCTAGGGACTTCATTTTTAGACTATGGTCACCCGATATGCTCTATAAATCTGCCACATAGGATGAGTCTTTTTAATTATTACAAAATTCAGGTTATAACTATTTAAAAGATCCTCAAATAATATATATATATATGTGATTATTATTATTATCATTAATATTTATATTTAATCGTTATATATAAATATTAAACTAGTAATATTTTATAATAACTATTTTGAGAATTTCACATTTTAAAGTTTTCTCAAAATTTTAAAACTGATTCATTTAAAAAATATATTTAGAAATAAATATTAATCTAGATTTTATATGTAAAATATATTTAAAAAGCTACCAATATTATTTCTAAAAGAAAATTAAAGAGATAAAAAGAAAGAACAAATACTATAGGAGTGTTCATGTGGGTTGGTGACCGAAAATACTAGTCAGTTTTTTTTTACATACTGCTTCTTAATTACCGGAAAAATGTAGTTAAAAATAAAGTAGAGAAATATTTTAAATAGTCCTAAAGAAAATTTTGTCACAAATATAACTTTTAAGAACTAAAATAGCCAAAATATTTTATTAAAGAGGTAAATATATACTTATTTGCTATAATTAATTAATCTAGATTTGATAGTTTAAGTTTTTTCTTCTTGTTTGCAGCAAAAACAGATTCATCTAGACTCTGTAAACCAGACCGGAGGATCTGCATCCATATGGACGACAAAAGACTGATTACTTTCTTACACTGCGTGCTACACTGTCCGCATTTGTGTTATGCATCCGTGATCTCCAAAGAATTGAAACTTCTCTTCAGGATCTTGATGTCTTCTAGATAATTTGCAAAATATGGCAATTCTTCTGGTTCTGAAACCATCTTCACCAACTAAGAACACATGATCAAAAAGCCTTCACCAAAATATGGCAATTCTTCTGGTTCTGAAACCCGCCATAGCAAATGATCCATGTTTACAAATAAAGATTTAGTTAGGAAGATATCTGGGTTCGATGGGATCCTAGATAGTGCCCAAACTTGAATCGCGGGTGGACATTCGAAGAACACATGGTTGACAGATTCTTCAGGATCTACACATCCAGTACATATAGTATCTCCCTGGATCCCTCTTGCTTTCAGATTTTTCTTAACTCCTATGCGTCCTGAAACCATTTGCTATAAGAAATGTTTCATCTTAGGTGGGCATCGTACTTTCCAGCAAAAAGCCTTCAAAGGTACGATCGATGGGCTAAGCGCAAGTAAAGTTCTTTCTCTATCTGGATACACTCTTTCAAGTTGATAAGCAGATTTAACCGTATATCTCCCATTATTAGTAAAATGCCAGCCATCCCCATCCTGTCATCTGGGATCTACTTAATAGAATACTTGCGATAATTTTCACATCTTCGGGGTCCACCTAGACTCTGGATTGTTTGTAAGGTCCATGTCCTCGAATTTTCATTGATGAGTGAAGCCACTGTAAGGTCCGGATAAAGGTTGTGTTGATTTTTATTTGCTGGTTTCGGGCAAGTGGATGGGAGCCAAGGATCATTCAATATTGAAATAGATGATCCTGATCCCACCCTTTTGATTAGTCCTTTGCTAACCAGAGATCTAGCTGAAACAATACTTCGCCATCCATAGGATGACGAGTACAAACGAATTGGTTCCAGGGCTGATGGATTTTAAAATACCGATCTTTGAAAATCCGAGAAAATAGAGTTTGTAGTTTCTCTATTAGCCTCCAAAATTGCTTGTCGAGCATACCTGTATTAAAATCCGTGAGATCTTTAAAACCTAACCCTCCATCTTCCTTACGACAACATATTTTGACCCGTGATTGCCAATGTACGCCTCTAGTATTACCCCCTGGACTCCATCAAAATTAAGCCACAACACTCGTGACTTTTTTTATTACTGTTTTTGGTATGTGAAAGAAGGACATTACATAGTTTGGTAAAGTTAATTGTAACCACCGATTTGATAATCTTTTCCTTTCATCCTTTGGTAAAGAACTTGAAAGTCCATCCATTAACCTATATTATTTAACCGCTCTTGAAAAAATCCAAAGACTTGGATTTTGGATCCTCCCAGATTTTCAGAGATTCCCTAAATAAGATCCCATTCTACCTAGATTTTGTATCCTTAAGATGTCCTGTAATTTCTTCATGATCAGGTTCTTCAATCTTGTGTCCAAATTGAATCAAAGAATTAACATAATTTATCTTCTGGCCCGATACCTCTTCATAATCCTTCAGAATCATGAAAATAGTCTGGCAGTCCTCTTCTTGTGCTTTACAAAAAATAGACTATCATCTGCGAAGAACATGTGTGAGATAGCAGGGTAGGCCCTTGCAACCTTCATGCATGTTAGTTGTTTCTCCCGTTCAAGCCTTTTTAATATTTGCCACCAAAGGTTCCAGTACACATAAAAAATAAATAAGGAGATAAAGGAGCTCTCTGTTGAAGGCCTCTCTGAGGGATTATATGTCCTTTTGGGTGACCATTCAATAAAACCACGTATTGTACTGAAGATATTTGTTTCATCATAAACTTAATCCATTGATGATCGAAACCCATCTTTGAGAGCACTTATTAAATAAAAATTCATTCCACTCTATCATAAGTCCTTGCTTATAACCGTTTAAATGGCCATAAATTTATTCTGGCATGATTTGTTAGTCCGCCAACCATGGAACATCTCATGAGCGATAAGTATATTATAAGATATCAGCCTTCAAGCCACGAAGGCCGACTGAGTTTCTGAGATGAGTGATGGGAGACAAGCCTTTAATCTCTGACATAATTCGTTGGAGATGATCTTATATCCTACATTACATAAACTTATAGGTCTTAACTCTTTCATTCTTGTTGGCCTCTCCGTTTTGGGAATTAGGCAAACGTTTGTAAGTGTTCAACCTTGTATCCAGTTTCCCTGAGGTTAAAAAGTTATTAACAATTGCCAATAACTCCTTTTTATTATATGCCAAGAGTGTTGAAAGAATAAAGACGTCATTCCATCCCGCCTAGGAGATTTTTATGGATGCATCATAAATAGAGCTTGACGAACCTCTTCCTCGATTGCTAACCTAATTAACATCTGATTCATCTGGGGGGGGGGGTAATGGTAGGTGCAATCTCATCCAAGAAACCTTTGAAATCTGATGGAGATGTTATCTGGAACAAATCATCAAAATAGTCTACTGCAACCTTTTCCACTCCTTGTTCCGCAATCATCCAATTTCCATTTTCATCATAAAGTCCCATGATTCTATTACGAACTCGTCGTTGTTTACTTAGGGCATGATATAATTTAGTATTAAAATCTCCTGCTGTGTTCCATGAATTTAAACTCTTTTGATGTCAATATTCTTCTTCATCCTTATATGCTTCTTGTAATTTCCTAATGATGTCTAAAATATCTTCCTGAGTTATGTTGTCATCAGTTTGTACTTCTTCCAAGACCTTTTGAAGCTCACCTATTTTCGAAACAACATCCCCCAAATTTTCCCCTATGTTATCTCCTATTGAGGCACCCCAACCTCTTTCAGTGGCTTCCATCAGGCCATCATGTCCGATCCGTCGTTTATCAAACTGAAATTGTCCCCGACGTTTCTTAACTTTGTCCTCAAGGTAGGCCACGACTGGCCTACGGTCAGAACCCACCATCCCTAAATATTCAGTGTAGGAATACGGGAAAAGTGTATGCCGATCTTCATTTGCTAATTCTCGATCCAGCTGACATCTAACCATTACTTTGTTCCTCCTTCCTTACCAGGAAAATTTATTACCTCGAACCGGAAATTCCAGTAAACTAGTGTTCCTAATCATATTATTGGAAGGAATAATCATGCACTTCTTAAAGTACCACCCTCTTTTCATGGTTGTCATTAGTCTCATTTAAATCTCCAATAATGAACCTAATGTTCAGATCGTGCTAGTCCATATCTCGTTAAACGTTTCCAAACTTGGTCTATTAATTTTTGGACCGGCTCTCCGTAAACAAATGTCATGAAAACTTGTTTCCCAAGTAAAATTGCATCCACATCTATCATCTGATTACTGGAATATAGAATTTTAACCTGGCGCTCATTATTAAAATACAGAGTTAATCCTCTACTTATCCCGTTTGGATCCACCGTTATCAGACTGTCAAAACCAAAGTGCGATTGAAATCCTTAAATAAAAGCGAAATCTTACTTTGTTTCTGATAAAAATAGAAAATCGGGTTCATGTTTTTGCCATATCTCCCTAAGAAAGCTTATTGTCAATTTACTTTACATTCCCCTGCAATTCCAGCTTAAAACTCTCATAATAAAAATAATAATTTGCTATGTTGAGTTAAGAATTCGAGTATAAGAAAACCCTTTATTAATCTGATAAACGTATTAATCCTCAAATGAATCTTATTACACAACATTTCCAGTTGTGAAAAAGTTTACAAGCTCTTATTGCCAAAGTTGTAGAGTTGTTAATACGTGCAGAATCCTGCGTAAACTCCATATATGCCCATACGTCTCTAACTCCTCCCCACAAAAGAGTCCCCATGATCAGAATATACCAGTCTTTCTCTACGTTACCAATTATTTTATGTGATTAGTATGATGAGACCAAACACAGTATCTGTTGCATATATAATGATTGAAACACATTTTGCCTCCACTTATCTTGTCCATGAAGAAGCCAAATACAAAGTTGAGACCATAATTCGACCTTTTGGCTATCAAGCATCCAACTAGAATCAATAATCTCGTAGACTCCACTGTGTACACATGTGATGAAGCAACACCACCAGAAATCCCAAATTAAAAAAAAAAATCATTTTTATTCCAATAAAAGGTCTTGTAGTAAGACCATTTCCACAACAAATATAATAGAGAACAATCAAAAGCCAACTTCATACCAGAAATAAAACAAAAAAAAAGTGCTCAAAGAGCTTATTGAAACTGAAAATATACAATAAAAACCATAAAAGGACGACACAAACTCTCCAATAAAGCTTTTTGATTCATGAAACGCTTAGTGTTTTGCAAATTCATGTTTTGTGTTTGAAATACCCTTGTCCTCCACCTGCTTGGAGTGGTCTCCATGACGAATTCCTGATTTAGCCCCCGGACGTTTGGAAGTCACCAACTGGGCCTACTTCATTTTGTTGAAAGCTCCCGTGCCCAGCAACGACTTCAGAGGCTTCATGCGAATGCGCTGTCTTTTTATCGCTTCCCCAGTAACACAATATTTCCCTTCCACACCTTCCACAACCTTCTCTCCCTCGAGTATGTTAATCTCCGCATCCTGTATCCTAACATCCTCCTCAACCTCTCGATCAGATAATGACTGAAAATCATCTATCTATATTATCTTTAATCTCGTGTTCAAAGTTACTCGCTTTAAGTTCTTACGTAATTAGCCCTAGTTTAGCACTTACAATGTTACTTTCCTCTGACCCTAGTAATCCCGAGTCTAAGCCTTTTTTCTCACCTAAAACATTCGAAATTACCTTTGGTAGCTCCTCTTGAGTCTCTATTAGCTCAGCGAGGAACGTGTGAGAAAGGCCTGCATTCTCGTCCTGCTGATGAGGCTTCTCCAAATCTCTGATCTCACCTTCTTCTCTCATCTCCGTTCGGGCCTCAGTACGTAAATCTTTATCACTCCACGGACCTCTTGTAGTTCTGGTCCGGTCCTCCTGATGGTGAGACCGAATGTGTTCTCTTCTGGAAACTTTGTGACGAGAGCCTTCTTCCTCCACGCGATAATCTTTACGGTTATTGTGGTATCTCTTATGTTCTCTCTCCGCAACCCTAAATCACTTGGAGTCATCTTCCTCAAACATTTTTCCCTTTCTCTTTCCATGATACTCCCATTTTTCCCTTCCTTTATCTTGTTGCACCATGTTGCCATTAATTACCACGCCTTTGTAGCTGCGGGGCCGATCAGTATGTCATCGCTCAGATGCATCTCTAGTCTCCTTCATCTCCTTCTTCTTCTCGGGACACGTTATGGTCAGTGGGCACTTCTCCGTCTTATGAATAAAACTGCAACATGTACGACAATAGCCAAACATTTTTTCATACTTCATGAGACTGGAGCTTCTTTTCCCTCGTAGTACTCTCCACCAGTGAAATCCACAGTCGTCTGAAAAGTAAACTCCTTGAACCCATCGACTACTACTTGCACCCGACCATAGTCCAAATCTACTACCTTTGTCTCTCCTATCGCATCTCCAATACTGGGAAAGGTGGGAGCTTCCCAAAACTCCAATAGGACTCCCAAAACTTTGATCCAAAAGGTGATCTCAGAGGGATAATTCTTGTTCTTCCTTGGTTGCCAGCGTACAAGATAAATCATCCAATAGTCGAAGCGTAAAGGCTGAATTTTCAGAACCGTCTCGATGTATTCTTCCTCGTCAAAATCAAACTGAAACCTCCCGAGACCCAAGTCAACACCAATAACCCTTTCCTCCATGTTCCATATTTTGGGGAGAGTCACGATCAGATACTTAATGTTCTGCTCCTCTGGATTCATGCATATTCCAATCAATGTTTTGGAATAGTCTTTGATGAGATCGGAGTTGTTGAAGTGAGGGACCAAAATCTTCAATCTCTTTTGAGCTCCTTCACCGTTTTTCTTGTCTCCCGAACTTCCGAGAAGCTGACTCTGAGTCGTTAAAGTCAAGGAAAACAACAAAAGGTTAAGAAAGATATGTTTGTGTAAGATAAAACTATCGAATGTGATATGACAAAAGTTAGACCCCAAGCTCTCTTTATAGTATTTCTCATAACCTATTTCTCTTCCAAAAAGATGTATCTTAAAACCAAATCTTCCATTATCAAAATTACCTACTCAGTTCCATCAAATCAATTAGGCAAAAAGATATCTTAACAATCTCAAATTATCTCTTAACAATCTCAAATAGATAATCATAGGAAATCACGACTTTCCAACATTCCACCATCACCAAACAATTCCTGATTCTACTTCATCACGTAAACGATAATTCGAGATCATGTTTTAATGATAACAAGAAATTTTATTTCTGACTTTCTGAGGTTTTGTGATTAATGATGACTGAAAGCCATATCCTTTTTCTCGATCTTGATGATTTCCCCAAGATTTCATTTCCGATTCATGAAACCAACGAATCATTCGCGGATTCGATCGAGATCCTGTTTCCCAATCGCTCCTTCGATTCTCAATCTTTCCATTTTGCCTTTCTTGCAGATCCGCCATCCCTTTCTAGAAATTTTCATTGATTCCTGGTCTCCAAATCCGAAAGGCCATGAACTCTAGTTTGTCGCCATCGCGATCGCCGTAGAGTTTTTTTAACGTTATAGTTTAAGATTAAAGAGTGGAGTTTTGGGACTTAAAGTTTAAAATTTTATAAAAGTAAAAATAAATATTAAAATTTTGAAAATAATTTTTTAAAAATAGTTTCAAAATAATTTCCGAATTCCGAAAAGAAAAATTGAAAAAGTTAAAAAAAATTGAAAAAAGAATTTCAAAAAGGATTTATACAAAACTTAAAATTTGAAAACATATAATTCGAAAAGTTCATATATATTTTATTTATTTATTTATTTTATTTATTTATTTTATGTATATATCTAGGATATAAAAACATTTTAACTATTAAATAAATATTTTGTTCATTTTTCTCTTTAGAACTCTCTTTTAACAAAAAAATGAAAATATAAGAGAATTGCCCAATAAAATAACCTCCAATTACTAAATTATTTTGTTAGAATATTTTATCAAATTATTTATTGTTTCAGCTATACAACCAAGTTGTTTGCCAACACTACATCAATTTGCAATGACTTTTAAATGAACCCGATTTCGTATCATGTGTGTATTTCAAAGGTGTATTAATCAGTCATTTCTAGACCTGAAAGTAGTTCAATAGTTTTGATTGAACATCTTTTGTTTGAGTCATTCAAACAGTATTAACCAGTTCGAGTTAAATCACTTGACAATAAATAGATGATAATTTTCTGAAATAGATTATTTTTAAGATTTTGTCACAGCTAAAATGATCAAAATGTTTTATTTAATAGGTTAAAAATTCTTATATCTTAGATATATAAATGAAAATAAATAAATAAATAAATAAATAATAACAAATAAAAAGTTTATAATTTCAAATTATATGTTTACAAATTTGAATTTTTATAAAAAAATTTTAAAATTCGAAAGTGTTTTATGAAATTATTTTAAAAATTTTTAATTTTAAAATTTTAATATTCATTTCTATTTTATAAAATTTAAACCTTAATCCCAAAACTCCATCATTTAATTCTAAACCCTAACCCTAAAGGTATAAATGTATATTTTTCTTTTTAATACAATTTTTTGGTCATTTTGTGACAAATTCTTTTTAGTGCTATCCTAAGATATTTCTCTTAATAAACATAATCAAATTTTTAAATTCTTCTAATCCTATATGGGAATATGTCAACAAAAAAACTCATAGCGCAACCTTTCAAAAAGTTAGAAAGAAGTTCCTTATTAATGGCAAAGCCTGTGTGTTTTGAATAATCTCAACATGTTTTATGTCAAAATTGACCGTTGACTCTTTTAGATATTAGTATAATACGCCATCCAACCGGCCAGTCCCACGTGGCAGTCATTTCCTCCACCAGCAACCAAACCGAACCAAACCACCAAAAGCAATTGCCGTCCAATCTCTTTCTCTCTCTATAGAGAAGAGAAGAGGAAGTCATTTCTGTTCCTCATTTTCTCTTATCCTCTTCTTCTGAATCCGAATCCCCCGCCCAGATTTTCTAAGAGGAAGAAACGATGCCGTATTGCGAGGTTGTGAGAGAACACGTGGACGCGGAAACGACGCTTAACAATGCCGGAGTCAAGATCTTCTACAGAACCTACGGCCACGGTCCCACCAAAGCTCTTCTCATCATAGGTCTCTCTCTCTCTCTCTCTCGATCTCCCCCCGAGCTTGATTTCAATTTTAAGATTAAATCGCTCAAATGTTTCCTCCTTTTTGTTGTGCAGGTTTAGCCGGAACCCATGAATCGTGGGGACCTCAAATCAAGGGCTTGACGGGGACGGATCAACCCAACGACGGAGACGGAATCGTTTCCGATGATTCAGGCACCGAGGTCTGCGCTTTCGACAATCGTGGTAATGGGTCGAAGCTCCTGTGCCCACCCACAAATCTGACTACACGTGAGGACTCTCTCAAAATACTGAAGAACCTGTGAAATTGGTGGTTTTTTCCACTCAATTTGATTGTTGATTTGTGGTTTGGCAGAACAAGTATAATGGCAAAGGATTCAATTAGTTTGTTGGATCATTTGGGATGGGAGAAAGCTCACGTTATTGGCCACTCTATGGGTAAACTAACTAACTAACTCCTTTTGATCATTCTTCAAGTTTCTTGACGTTTTATGCATTCCGTCCTTCTTATTATTGTGTGTTGTGGATTTAACAGGAGCTATGATAGCTTGCAAGTTAGCTGCAATGGTGCCCGAACGGGTTCTTTCTCTTGCGTTGCTTAACGTTACTGGTGGTGGTTTTGAGTGTTTCCCCAAGGTAACCACTTTGGAAGGATGAAACATATGCCTCTATTTCTTCAATCTTCCTCTTTTTCTTTTATTTCAATTTTACTTTGTTCTTATATATATATAGAGAAAAAGTATATTTGTTCTATTGTAATTGATTTCTATGGAAGAGAATGAATGTTTCACTAGAAATCTCTGAACTTTAGCGTTTTGTTTATTGTCCTGCAGCTTGACCGGCTAACTCTTTCCATTGCGTTTCGTTTCTGGATGGCTAAGACCCCTCAACAAAGAGCAAAAGTTGATTTGGATACACATTATTCACAGGTGGAGATCTTCTTTTGATTTGCTGCAAAATTTTCTAAGAACAAAAAATAAAATTGACATAGAACGGTTGTAAATAAATCTGATGATTGGAGTTTGGAAAATGGTGACTGTATGTTTGGAGGAATGTTTTACTTTTCTATGCAAAGTGCGATGCTGTTTTTCTCTGTTGCGGTTATAATGTGCCATTCAGATGGTTCCATGGTTGAGAAATTGAACATATATTGGTCTTGGAGATGCTATCAGAGTGATTTGGCTACAAAACTCTGTGTGATGTACTACTCTCAAGAGGAAAATTGTGAGGAGATTCAGTTCTTATGCTGTATATTATATCTATATATGCAGGATTACCTAAAAGAACGCATAGGCACCAACACAAGGCGGGATGTCTTATATGAGGTGGGCACACTGGTTTGACAATGCAGACATATAAATCAGTCAATTGACGGGAACTAATATTTGAGTGATTGCAAATTTGCAGCAATATGTAAAAGGAATATCAGAAACTGGAATGCAGTCAAAGGACGGGCTTGACGGACAACTTAACGCTTGTTGGTTACACAAGATCACAAAACCAGAGATTGAACGGATACGCTCTGCTGGGTTCCTTGTCTCAGTCATTCATGGAAGGTATGTGACAAAGATGCAGTTAAGTTAGAATATAATCATGTTGTTGTGCTCAGGTCTTGAGTGTGTGGTGGGTTTATATGCAGACATGATGTCATTGCTCAGATGTGTCACGCAAGAAGACTGGCACAGAGGCTGTATCCTGTTGCTAGAATGGTTGATCTTCATGGAGGTCATCTTGTAAGCCACGAGAGAACAGATGAGGTACTCTTCTGTCCTATTTACTCATGTCTTAACTTCTCTGTCTCTCTTGCGTCTGATGTATCGCAAAGACTTGATCAATGTGTCTTTGTTGTCCCTTTTGGGACTTTAATCTGCAGTCAATGTTTATGCATATCATACTCGGATTATTGCAACTTAACAGAAAAGATATAACTAATCTGAAAATAATAATAGTAAGTTGACTATGATTTTGATTAACTGATGTAACTGTAAGCAATCATATTGTTACCTAAACCCTCGGTGATGAGTTAATGATATAGCAAATTACAAAGACTTACCAGGCTCTTGAGTTCTTGTGGGAATAGCATTGCTATAATGTTGTAGAGGGAGCAAATGGTTTTTCTTGCTCTTGTCCGTATTTCTATTTGCCTCAGAACCTGGAAGAAAGGATTAAGATACCTTACTGATTAATTTACAGGTTAATAAATCTCTTCTAGAGTTGATCAAAGCGTCAGGGATGAAGAAAACAGCAACTGATTGGACTAACCTCACCATGGAAGATCCTGGTATAGAAATACGCAATTGATCCATTGTTTAAGACCATACTTCTTCTTCATGAAAGGTTGTTCTGGAACTAACACCAATATTACATTACTCGCTTGCTCTCTTTCAGGTTATTTCCAGAGGAGAATAGCAATTATTAGAAGCTCATCAGAAGGCAAGAGTGCGGCTTCTCCCTCATATTTCATGGTGGAGAAGTTTCATCGCTGTCTACTTTTCCTCTTCGGGCTTCTGGTTCTGGCTTATGAGTATGCAAGAAGAACATTTAGGGTCGTGAAACCCGTCAAAGTTGGGCCTTCTCTTACATAACCAACAAACCTCCTCACACGTCAATTCGTCCACTGGTAAAGCCCCTCTCCTCGCTGCTTAACAATGCCTAGATAGAACTTCAGAAATTAGACTCATTGTTATCTGCTTCTCTTTCAGCTTTGAACAAAGTTTTCATTCAGGCAACTATGCAGTGTTCTTCAATGATCAAGCTGATAATTTTGATGCAAACATACGCTAGAGAAGGAGACACTGCTTTTACAAAGAGAGATTAATACAAAACTGTTGATATGTACTTATGCACTTATGTAGAGAGACAGAACATTTGTTATATTCTATTTACATCGATCCAAATGAGGTACCATGTAAAGACAAGACTTCACCTCAACTAAGACTTCAAACGTTTTCTGTGTACCTCCCTCCTATATTAATTAACATACAAGTTTCTGAATAAGTATTGAATACAAGTTTCTGCAGACTACATATTGGTTATATATCTCTATAAAGGATTAAACGCCTAAAAGATCTTTTGATACTAGGAATACTAAGATAAGAATAACCATTAGAAAACAATTTCACTAAAAAAATTCCAGGTTTCATGAAACTTAACGAATATTTGGAAGCTAATTTTCTAGTAATAAATTTTTTTTTTTGTTATAAGACAAGAGAGCCAGTTTTGAAATATGTACAAACAGATGAGAAGAGGACATACCTTGTGGGTAATGCTTCTGTGTCTGAAACCAAAGCTGCAAAGTATTATCTCTCGTGTCAGTGAAGTGATGTTTGCGTAGCCGAACAGTTTTAATCTCCAGAACCAAAGATAGAGATAGAGCCTGCTTTGAGAGAAGAGAGAGAACGAAGAGATAGCAAAAATTGAGTAAGACCGTAGACTAGATTCTCAAGGTAATATTCCTTCATGCAAAAATATTCTTGGCATATACCCCTCCCTCCCTCCCTCCCTCACGACACCATTTGCTTACGGGTGGAGTTGTCTTTTCGTTAAAATCTTGGGCCCTAAAGCCCATTAAACCTTTTGAAGCCCACTCAAACCCTCTGCTTCTCTGTTATTTATTTTCTATCGAAACAAAGGTGTACAATTTTCTGTTGTTGGCTAAAACCTCCCTAGAAGAAAAGAAGAAGACAGATGGCTGCGACTGTTCCTTCTAACCAAGCTTGGGATTTTAGTTGGTAACTTCTCTTACTTAAAAGCTATTGAATCATCTTCTCTGTTTTGGGAATTTTACTTAATTCTTCTCCCTTAGTGATTGGGCTCTTAGCTTTCTGGATTGTTCGTAACGATTTTGCTCTAGTTCTGATGATAGAACATACGGATTCCTTCATTGAAATCTTTGGGTTTCGATCTGTACTCATAGACAGCATACGACCTATTAGAGATTAGTTTAGAGATTAATATCTACGCTTACATTGTAATGACTTGAACAAATTTGGATTTTTTTAATTCAATGAGAGAGATGGAATGAAGTTAGGGATTGTTGTAATCTTTTGTATCTAACAGAGTTTGTTTTCCCCCACCAAATTTGCAGTAAATTGGATGTGAATTTCGAATCAGAAGAACATGCTTTGATTGTATACACAACGTTAGATGTTGATAAAGAGGTTTGGCATTTTTTTGTTTGATTTCCAACACACGTCTTATGTTCTTTCTTCTTCTCATTTCTCACTCAAACTCTTTTGTTTGCAACCAATATTTTGCAGTTGCAGCCTGATAAAGTGAGAAGAGTTATGTCCGTATCAAACAACAAGCTTTCTGTGTGAGTTTCTCCAAAATCATCAATATTTATATCTCTTAATATATATGGATTAAGACTGATTCCAAATTAGACGTCTTCGGGTCCAAATTAGTACCTTCATATTTCGTCTACTTCTTTACTAGTTTTTTCTTTTCCTTCACCGGATAAAACTGTATAGGCACTTTGAGGCATTAGAGGCGAGGTTTCTCCGAGCATCGTTCTCTGCGTTTGTAGACGTCCTTACGCTCGCAACGAGAACAATTCAAGAATTCGGGCAAAAGTAAACCACCAGTGTGAAACAACAAGTTTCGTTCTTTCTTATTCACTTCAGTTATTGAAGCGTTAATCAAACAATGTAACTCTATAATGGTGGTTACTGATTAATCTAAGAAATGAGAAAGAGATAATACATTTTTAATATTTTTTTTCATTTCACAAGCGGTTATTCTTTTATTTATTCTCTTTTACAAAATAAATTAAACGTTAATTAATAATGTTATTTATGTTAAAAAGATAATTACAAAAGGATAATAATTATCCAAAAGGACAATTGTCCAATTCTCACATTATCCTCATCATCAACACATGTCTCATTCTCTTTTAATGAGATGATGAGTAAGCTGAAGTTTCTGTACTATATATATGTTACGTGAAAGTTCAATCAGAACTTTTTTTTTTTGGGCAACATAAAACTTTGATTAAAAAGTTTAGAGTACAAGATATTAGGTCCAAATTACATGGACTGCGAGACAGGCCTTTGCAAGCCCATCAACAGGTCTATTGTTAGTCCTAGGAATGAACCTGAAACGATAATTGCTGAAAGGAGAAGATGCAGTAAAAGAAAGATCGTCGAAGTCTGATAGAACCCCGTAAAACTCCATCGTGTGTCGTCGAGAAGTGATTGCTTGTGAAAGCACTTGAGAGTCTGTTCGAATACAAATTTTGGTGTAGTTGTGCGAGGCTGCTTGGAGTAGAGCTTCTCTAATTGCTAGGGCTTCACCCATGCAAGGCGATGAGACCGATGTCTGTTTGGCGGATCCGCGTGCTAGTTCGGTTCCTGCTTCATCAGTGAAGATCCACGCCAATCGTGCTTCTCTTGTCGTCTGGCTCCAGGAAGCATCTGTGTTGCAGTAGATTTCCGATTGTACCGGGTTTGCTTTGCGGAGATGGGAGGAGCTTGATTTGACACAAGGCGCTGGTAGTGATGATTGGGCTGTTTCCCATTCTTTTAGGGCCAGAAAAGCGTTAAGAGCGATGTCGTTTGGTGATTGGGTTCTGTTCTCAAAGATTAGCTGGTTCCTGGCGGTCCAAATGAACCAGCAGAGCCAAGGAAACACGTTCCCCTTGATGCCATATGGTGGGAGAGGCGTGAGCTTCCATGAGTCTTCTAAGCGATTGAAGAAGGAGGATGCCATCGAGGTATCTATAGTGTGTTCCCAGGGGCCATGTGACCAGACTTCAGTCGCAAACTGACATTGGAAGAGGATGTGATCAATGCTCTCCGGTTCTCCACAACGTATACAAGCTGTGTTTGTCAGCATCCCGCGCCGTCGTAGATTCTCTCCCGTCGGTAGTGCATTTGATCGTACTTTCCAAAGGAAGTACTTCAGTTTTGGAGCGAGTTGTCGGGACCAGATAAGTTTTTTCCACTTTCCATTATCCAAATCCAAGAGTTCTGTAGTCGATTGGATGTGAGGAAGAAAGGTAGAGTAGTACCCTGAATTCAATCAGAACTTAAGTCTCTTCTTTCTCTCATTGTTGTATGATCAGAACACAAGAAAGTTTATAATTAAAGCTCTCTCATCTCTCGCCTACTCCTTACATATAGAAATATATATATAATACATATATAAACAAAACTATAGTTTTATATATATCTCGTTACTTTTTATTTCACAACACGTTATCAGCACGACGAGCTCTTTTATACCGATGCAAGGTTATACCAGCGAGATAAGTTTTTAAATTTATGTCTTTCAATAATTTTAATTATTTAAATTATTTTTATTATTCCGGAGTGAGAGGCTAGGCCTTCTCCGTTTATTTTTCGGGAAGAGAGGCGTTGCTTTCTCCGACTGATCGTTAAGATAGACTAGGCCTTCACGATCAGAGAAACACGTGGTAGGTTTTACCTCCGTGAATAAAAGGTTAAAAATGAAAGGCTAAGCCTCCTCGGATCTTGATTAAAAGAAAAAGATTAATATGGCCGACTATGTCGCCTCAAACCTTTGAAAATGATCAATATGGAAGTCTAAGACTCCTGGATCATATGGTGGGCTGGGCCCCCAATTTTATTTATGCTATTTAAATTTCTGCAATTTAAGTTTACGCAATTTAATTTTTGCATTTATTTTATGCTTTTAATTTCTGCATTTAAATTATGCTTTTAAATTCCCGTCTATATTTATATTATTATTTTATGAATACAGTAATCATGTCGAATTTAACAAAGCTCTAAATTAATGCCCTAGATATTACGAAAAATAATTATATGATCTGGGCACTGGGTGTAAATATACACCTGGGAGAGAATGAGCTTTGAGAAATCATCGATAAGTTAATCAGATGAGAAAAGAAAAGCCATGATATTTACACCAATTTAAAGATGGTTTATAAGATGAGGTGTATCATGAGAAAAGATCTAGAAGATCTTTGAGTGACTAAATCCTTAAAAGAAAGGATTCACTAAATAGTTGGAGCTGATGTAAATCCTCCATGAAAACTGAAAAGTTGAAAATCATGATACTAAACCATCAAGTTGGTCCTCCTAGAAAAGGACGAAGGTGTAGATGCGGTTGAAACCGCTATCGTGGTCGTGGAAGAGGACGAGGAAGAATATACCGTCCCAATGAAATAATAAGAATTTCCACGTAAATGAAAATGGTTGGATGATAAAAGGCAAACAGAAAAGGTTTGCTACAACCAACGCGTGTTGGCCTAGTGGTAAAGGAACTCCGGCTGGAGTGCCCGCCCTGGGTTCGATCCGCGTTGGCCACGAGAGCTTTCACATGGGCTTCTCTCGCCCTCGCGTAACCAGGGGCCCTTAAGTGTAGGCTTAAAAATCCTATAATGGCATGGGCTTAGGCCCGGTGGGCTAGTCGATCACGCTTAGTGGTCGGATACTGGATTATCAAAAAAAAAGGTTTGCTACAGATTTGGCAAGACAGAACGTTGGGTACATATTTGTTGTACGCCAAAATATTAGCCTATCTGTATTAATGGTCAATAAAAAAGAGAAAGGAAGTGAGATATACTTCATCTCTTATGAACCCGAACCATCTTTCATGGATTTAATACTCATCTTGATGTTTTAAGATTTTCTGGGCAATTCAGAAAATAAATGGAAATATCGATGTGACATGAAAATTATTTTTCTAAACAATATTTTGAGATTCAGGATAGAGATAGATATACTTGGCAGATACTGAGTCATCATACATGGCTACTAAAGGTAACAAATATCTATCCTCTCTCAAAATAAATAAGTATAGTATCTAGTAATATATATAAAAATTACTATTGATTCTATAAGAGCTTATGATGAAAAGACATGCATAAGAGAAGGTTGGCAAAAATTATAAATGAGTAGTAAACCTGAAGTTTACTAATATATAGTCATCCCCAATAATGTTATCGACATTATTGTGAAATGTTGAAAAACTAAAGGTTTTTCACATATAGCATGTCTTAAGAAAACAAAGAAGCCATCATGAGTGTTGAATCATCAAAACAAGTTCAATAGATGTGATTTCTTTAAACAGTCCCAAATCAGGATCTCACTCTAAAGGATTTGAAACATAATTCATCCCAAATGGGAAATCTGAATATGTTATTGGTTCTAGAGTGGGATTCAATACGAGATTTTAGACATGGAATGTCATCATCTCGAGGGGGAGAGTTAAAGAATCCTAGTGAGTGGAACAATGAGAATATTCTGTTCACTCGAAAAAAAACTTGATAAAGTAAATTCAAGTAAGATGATTCCCATGATCGGGTGTAAACATGCAGTTATGCATGTAATAGAGTCATATACAATCCAAAAAAAATGAAGTACATGGACTAATCAGAAATATGCTCGCAAGGTTGCTGGAAGCATATAAGCAGCTGATGGAATGAGATATGAGAAATGGATTATCATGAAAGTTATATAGTATAATCCATTTATAAAATGCCTGCCAGACATTTTGATAAAATAATTATCTCATATTCCAGTTGAAAAGGCTCCAATAAGAAAATGTGTCCTACAAGGACGATATATGAGTCTATGGCACGCTAGAGACGTGATAGACCACTTTGGCTCCAAAGAGTCCTCGAAATGGAGCAAATATATGAATAGAGGACGAATCTCTTAAAGAGACCGTTGATATGGGTTAATGCGTAGTCAGGTACCTGGGTAAATCATCGATGATAATAAAGAGATCTCGATTAACCATATCAGTACGGGTAAAAAGATGGAACCAAAGAAAAAATAGATTGTCGACAATAAATGAATAAAAAAAAGCGCTATATAAATGAGGATCCTGAATCTACCTATATATATGAGGATAGAGTGAATTGATTAGCCAAAAAGTGAATGAGGCAATCAATTTGATATAAAGCTCGTTAGAAAAACTTGAAGGCTTTGGACTAGAAGTCCAAGCATATTTCTCCAGAGAATGAAAAGAAAGATGACCTTGAGGAATGAAAAACGGCTTGTTCCAAGGTCACTGGAGAAAATTTATAGTAGATGCAATATTGATATGTCTGGCAGGACACAAATGACTTGAGTTGCATCTTAGTAGTCCCTGGAGAATTAATGATATTCTCGGGAACGATAAAACTCTGAAAGAGTTAGAACAAGCTGTAAATGAGATATCTGGAACCAGTAACTGGTGATATGTCTACGGAACAGTTTGCCGATTGCCATGAATTCCAGCGTTAGGGGGAGGAATTAGAAGAATTCCTAATAAAGCGTACATGGTGTACACAGTTGTTGTTACACCTTGATCCCCCTACAAATTAAAGAGAGCTGGAACTTTAGAAAAATGTGCATTTGCATAATTTGGCAAACCAGTTACCAGATGCGTTCACAGATACGAGAAGGGTGATGAAATCATATATACCCTTTGAAAATATTCCATCAAGAGTGGTTGTTCCTGGGGAACAAACTGATGGAAACAAAACGAATGAACCTAGAGTTCAGTTAAAGAGGGGGAGACCAGCGGGTTCGAAAGATAAAAATCCCCGAAAGAAAAAGAAATTGGTTGAGGAAAGTGGAAAGGTTTCAGAAGAACCTGATATTGAAAAATGTCTGAAAGAAGGCATAAGTGAAAGGTTCAAGAAGAACCAAATAAAGATAAGGATCCAGATGACGAGGAGGGAACAGAAAAGTATGAGATTTCCATCAACTACGTCCGTGATCAAAAGTTATTGATCAGAAATAAAATAAAAGATGTTGATGGAATGTTCTCATTTTCTGTGTCCAAAGAAATCGGTCACGAAAGTGATGATCCCGATCCAAGGTCCATTTTAGAATGTCAAAAAAGACATGATTGGGAGGAGTGGAAGAAGACCATTCAAATTGAATTACTCTCCCTGAATAAAAGAGATGTCTTTGGACCTATTGTCATAACGCCTGAGAATATAAATCATGTTGGGTATAAGTGGGTATTCGTGAGAAAAAGAAATGAAAAGAATGAAGTAACACGATATAAAGCCCGATTAGTAGCCCAAGGTTTTTTTCCGAGACCGGGAGTTGATTTTGAGAAAACGTACTCCCCGGTAATGGATGCAATTACGTTTAGATTTTTGATTAGCCTTACGGCGTCAAAAAATCTTGAAATGCATCTCATGGATGTTGTGACAGCTTATTTGTATGGATCGTTGGATAATGATATATATATAAGACTCCCTGAAGGATTGAAAATGCCAGAGGCATTGAAAGAAAAATCCAGGGAGGTTTGTTCGGTCAAGTTACAGCGATCACTCTACGGATTAAAGCAATCCGGACGCATGTGGTACAATCGCTTAAGTGATTATCTCTTGAGTAAAGGATATGTAAACAATGCGATATGTCCCTGCGTTTTTATTAAGAAATCGTCATCTGGCTTTGTGATCATCGCTGTATATGTAGATGACCTGAACATGATTGGAACTCAAAAGGAGATTGATGATGCTCGAACTCATATGAAAGAGGAGTTCGAAATGAAAGATCTCGGCAAGACAAAGTTTTGTCTTGGGCTCCAGATAGAGCATCTCTGAGAAAGAATATTTGTGCATCAATCAAACTATACGAAAAGGTTATTGAAACGCTTTCGTATGGACCAAGCGACTCCTTTTAGTACTCCAATGATTGGTAGATCTCTCAATGTGGAGACTGATCCTTTTAGGCACTGCGAAGATAGTGAGAAGATATTAGGTCCTGAAGTACCTTATATGAGTGCTATCGGTGGGTTTTTATACTTAGCAAACTGTACCAGGCCTGATATTGCTTTTGCAACTAATCTCTTAGCAAGATATAGCTCTGCTCCTACTCGCATGCATTGTAACGGAATAAAACATCTATTCCGTTATTTACAAGGTACAGTTGATTTAGGGTTAATGTATTTTAGAAAACCCAAGTTTGGTATGGTTGGTTTTGCAGATGCAGGATACTTATCAGATCCTATCGCAAACCGGCTATGTTTTTACAATTGGTGGAACCGCGATCTCCTGGCGGTCCCAGAAACAAACTCTGGTTGCAACTTCTTCAAACCATGCAGAGACTATTGCGCTTCACGAAGCATGTCGAGAATGTGTGTGGTTGAGGTCAATGAGTCACCACATACAAGATTCAAGCGGAATAGTTAACAAGAAAGAGCCAACAAAAGTTTTTGAAGATAACTCGGCTTGTGTCGTTCAACTAAAAGAAGGTTATATTAAGAGCGACAGAACAAAGCACATCCCTCCAAGATTTTTCTCGTACATTCGGGAGCTCGAGAAAAATAAAGAAGTGGACATCGAATATGTACGGTCATGCGACAACCCGGCTGACTTGTTCACCAAGTCTCTTCCGACTACAACATTCCGGAAACTCGTCGACGGTATCGGGATGCGGCATTTGCGTGACTTATGAAGAAAAAGTTATGTTCATTACTCTTACGTCAGTGTATTCTTTTTCCCTTATCATAGTTTTTATCTCATTGGGTTTTTCCATGACTAGGTTTTTAATCAGGTACTACGTAATACAAGTTGGATAATCAAAGGGGAGTGTTAAAAAGATAATTACAAAAAGATGATTATCCAAAAGGACACTTATCCAATTCTTAGATTATCCTCATCATCAACACATGTCTCATTCTCTTTTAATGAGATGATGAGTAAACTGAAGTTTCTGTACTATATATATGTTACGTGAAAGTTCAATCAGAACTTAAGTCTCTTCTTTCTCTCATTGTTGTACGATCAGAACACAAGAAAGTTTATAATTAAAGCTCTCTCATCTCTCGCCTACTCCTTACGTATAGAAATATATATAATACATATATAAACAAAGCTATAGTTTTATATATATCTCGTTACTTTTTATTTCACAACAATTTATACTTTACTAAGGTTTTTTACTGCACTACATGCGATTCGTGTACTAAATCTGTTAAATTATTATTTTATTACTTTTTTATCAATATTTTTTTTATTACTAAATTTTTTGTTTTGCTTGAGGTTGTGTTTAATTTGTATATATATTTCTAGGTAGTATTTTAAGCCGGTTTTATTATTAAATAATTCCGTAACTTTCTGCTTTGTTCTTTTTTACTCTATACCATGTATCTTTTGATATAATAAAATAGGTTTATAAATTATGAAACCAAAAACTGAGTTTCATAACAAACACACTAAAAGTGAGTGATATAGTTTGTTATTTTGTTATTTTATGTCGTTAATCTCTAACCTCAAATGTAGTATGATAATTCTTTTTTGCATTTTATTCAATCATATTTGAAACTTTAAATAATGTTTTCTAATTTTTTTGACGTAAAATATTATTAATGGTGTTGTGGCCCCCACTATTTTCACTTCATTGTTTTGATTAGTTTTGAAAATCTATCTATATCTATCTATACTATTATTTGCGAAGTGATTTTTCGAAAGAGAGTTCTCACGTTAAAAGTTGGAGCGGTTAATATCGTTTATACCCTTAATGAATAAAATCTATAAATTACTTAAAAAATAAAAAACGAATTTAAATGATTTTATTAGGTAAATGATCAAAATTAATAATTAATAATAATAAGAATTATTCAAAATCTAAAATATATATTTTAAAATAAAAAGATAATGATCATATATATATTGTGATTATCCGAAAGATATCTTTTAATAAAAACTCAAAAATTAGAAAAATAGAAATACATAACTAAATAATAATCAATTAATATTATTACTTTTATATAATTGAAAATATAATATTGAGTGATTTCTAATTTTTAATTAATAATGAATATAGTATACATAAGAATTTTCAAGAAAAAAAAATTATTACTTTTATATAATTGAAAAAATAATATTGAGTGATTTCTAAAATTTATTTATTATTAATGAATATAATATACATAAGAATTTCCAAGAAAAAAAATCATAATACATGAGAATATTCAAATGAAAAAAATATGGATTTACCATTATAATCTTTTAATTAGTAATTGGTATATTAATAAGTTTATAAAATGTATATGCCCGCATATGCGGGCTAAACACCTAGTATATTGTATATGGTTAATTAATGTAACCTTTTAATCTTTGTATATTTTTGGATTAATGCTTATAGCCAATAAATAAGGGAGTTTTCTAATAAAAGTTGATCAAATAAGTATATATCACACAATTAATCAAACAAATTACATAAGTTTTATTAAAATTTATTAACAAAACGGATTAGAATAATTAAAAACAAAATTAAATAATATATTATATAACTTCATATTTAATATATATAAAATAGTATAATTAGATGGTTTTCAAATAGACTAAAATAAAAATGTTAAAACACTACTTATCAAAAATTTATAAAATATATTGATTTTTGTAAATTAGATTTTGTCAAAAATATTCTTATATTTTTAAATCGCAGATCAAAATCTAATTTTAATCTAAACTACCATCAAGTACGTCATATTTTAATTGATAAAACAGGAGATTTAACTGGTCTCTGATGTCCACGTTAGTTTTTGGATGAATGAAATTAAATTGGTGATATTAACTAGTACATAATATTATTAAGTCGAGGCATGTTGCTATGCATAACATATACTTTGTGTAGTTAGATATACATTGTTTAGTTTGTATCATTAGCCACGTGATGTCTAATACTTCATGTATTCAGTAATCATTATATATATATATATATGTGATGTCTTGCATATTTGCATTGTTTTAACTATTCATTCATAAGCATTTTCATCATATAGAATAGGATTTAGACATGTTTAGGTTGCATTTTGCATGCATAAGTCTCTATTAGGTACTGGAGTGCCAAGTGAGGTTATTGGAGACATTTGGATGCACTTGGAGCTCAAAAGATGTGAAAAGGAGGATGATTGGACGAGAGGAGCCTGGAGCGACCTGCAGAGGTCGCTGTGAGACCTCGCTCCAGCCGGAGCGACCTTGACGACCAAAGCTGGAGCGACCACTCCAAGTCGCTCGGCTTTACACGGCTCGAAGACGAAGAAAATGCTTCCGGAGCGACCCCTCGCAGCGACCACCCAAGGTCGCTCCCGAAGCCCAGAGCGACCTCTCGGAGCGACTGGCCAAGGTCGCTCCGCGTTATCAGTGCACGATTTTTATTATTTTCAAGGACCTTTTTGCAATTTATTGTGCACGTTTTTGCACTGAAAAACCTAATGTTTAAGTATGCTTTGTAGCCACCATTGGCAGAAAATCTTTTATCTATGGAATACACAAAACTCTCTCAAGAAAAGTTCTCTTTTGATAAGATTGTTCTTGTTCTTGTGAGTTTCTCTTCTAATTCTCTATATGATTCATCTGAAATCCATCATGGGTTTAAGAGGAATCATGGAGATTAGTGAGTAATCACCTTTTGGATTCATGGGTTAGGGTGATTAAGGGTGATTAGGCTAGTTCTAGGATGTTTTAGGTATAGATCATACTTGTTCCTTGCATAGTAGAGTGATCTTAATGCATCATTTGAGTAGGCCACTCAAAGGGTGATCTCTAGGCATTTCTCACCCGACAGGTGTTTGATGAAATGCCTGAGTCAACTCTCCTAGGCTTTTAGTGTACTTTGCCAAAGAGATTTGTTGTTAAAGATGCTAAGATAGCTAATAGACTTGTTAGTAATGATTGCTTGCATGTTATTCAACCAAAGACATTTGATGTTTGAGACATGTTAGCAAATGAGCATTCATCTAGACATAGAGCTTGCTTAGAATTGTGTCTAGGCTTAAGGTTGATAGTTTGATTTATCATTTACATTCCTTAGTTCGAAACCTGATCACCCAAGGTCTAAATCCCTATACCCATGAGTTCTCCTTTCCAATAGCTTAAAAGTATCATTTTTATTGCTTTGCATTAGCTTTAATCATTAGTTTAGAAATCATCAAATCACTGGCTGCACTTAGATTAGGCAAATACTTGCATTCTCTCTGTCTTTGAATCCCTCAGATTTGGTTCGACAACTTACTACCACTATACTATCATTTGACTTAGGAGCTCAAAACTCCTAACATCAAATTGGCGCCGTTGCCAAATTCTGAGTTTGATTTAAACATTGAGATTTAGTCATTTGCTTGAGACTAAGTCATTTTTATTTTTGTAAGTTACTGATTCTCTTCTTCACTCTTTGTGATTTTCAGGTGTATGAACTTGAGGAGCAAGGGTACATCAAACCTTGTTCCAAGAGCCGTAGACATCAGAGCTTTAGAAAGAGAGTGTGCTAGAAAAAGAAGAGAAGAAGAGCAACAAGCTCAACTGCAGCCACTGGAAGCTGCAATGGAAGAACAACAAAATCCTCTGAACCCCAATGGAGTAAACAATGCTCCACAAGGGTCCCAACAGCGACCAGCTCGCCCCATTGGCACTTATGACTGCCCCAACATCCATGGTCCTAGACTTGGAATCCGAGCACCAGCTGTGGCTGCTAACAATTTTGAGATCAAGTCAGGACTGCTAAACTGCATAGAGAACAACAAGTATCATGGTCTGGCTGTGGAGGACCCATTTGATCACTTGGATAAGTTTGACAGCTACTGTGGTATGTCAAAGACTAATGGTGTGTCAGAGGATGTCTTAAAGCTCAAGCTATTCCCTTTCTCTTTGGGGGATAAGGCACGTCAATGGGAGAAGTCTCTACCAAGTGACTCCATCACCACTTGGGAAGACTGCAAAAGAGCATTTTTGGAGAAGTTCTTCTCTACCTCAAGAACTGCTAAGTTGAGGAATGAGATCTCCAGCTTCCAACAGAAGAACTTGGAAGGATTCAGTGAAGCTTGGGAGAGATTCAATGGTTACCAAGCTCAGTGCCCACACCATGGATTCTCTAAGGAGAGCTTGCTGAGCACATTCTACAGAGGTGCTCTTCCTAAGTACAGAGCCAGACTGGATACAACTAGCAATGGGTTCTTTTTGGGGAGAACTGAGGAAGAGGCAGAGGCTCTGGTTGACAACATGGTTAAAAGTGATGCAGTCTACAGTGGAGACCATGACAGAAGCAGCAGAGGTGATGACAATCGAACAAGGAATGAGATAAAGGCTCTTCAGGAGAAGATTGACAAACTCATTGCTGATAAGGCCACACAAGCGCAGGTGAACTTTGTTGGCAACCCAAGCCAGGAGATACCTCCTACTGTCAATGAGGTTGAGGGTTTGGAAGGGCAAGAAGAATTATGTTTCATCAACAGTAATGGTAGCTGGTACAAGAAGGAACCCAACTTTCAGTACAACAACTACCAACATAAGCCCTATTCAAACAACCAGCAGAGTGGTTATCAGCCTCGAAACAATCAGCAGAGCAACTATCAGCCTCAGCAAAACTCCTCTCCTAGCTCCTCTGCCCCTCAACAGAGCAGCACTGATGCCTTACTGAAACAGATCTTGGAGTCTCAGACTAGAAGTGAGAAGCATGTGGGCTATGAGCTGAAGAACCTTCACTCCAAGATTGATGGGAGCTACAATGAGCTCAACAACAAATTCTCCCACCTTGCTTCTTCTGTCAAGAATTTGGAGAATCAGTTTGCTTCCATGAGCTCCCACCAGAACCGCCAGCAAGGATCTCTACCTGGAAAGTCAGATCAAAACCCCAAGGAAGCAAAAGCTGTCACACTTAGGAGTGGTAAGCAGTTGACTCCTGTAACCCTCACCAAGGATGCTGAGAAACAAGGTGAGGAGGTGGCCATCAACCTAGATGATGAAGTGGTCATTGTTGATGAGAAGACAGATGCTGAGATCTTGGAGAAGATTGTGAAAGCCAAGGGTAAAGGAAAGATGGGAGAAGAGAAGAAAACAACAAAAGATGGTGAATCTGCTGCTCCAACAAGTGAGAGCTCTCCTGTCCCCCCTCCCTATGAACCAAAGCTTCCATTCCCTGGTAGATTCAAGAAGCAGCTGCTACAGAAGTACAAGGCTTTGTTTGAGAAGCAGATGAGTGAAGCTCAGGTTACAATGCCCATCATTGATGCTTTCATGCTGATTCCTCAATACAGCAAACTCCTGAAAGATGTTGTAGCTGCTAAGAAGAAGGAGATGGAGGGCATGATGGTTCTGAGTCATGAGTGCAATGCCATCATTCAGAGGCTAGATGCTCCAGAGAAGCTAGAAGATCCAGGATGCTTCACACTCCCTTGTGCTCTTGGACCTATGGTGTTTGAGAAGTGTCTCTGCGATTTAGGAGCTAGTGTCAGCTTGATGCCTTTGTCTGTGGCAAAGAAGCTTGGATTCACTCAGTACAAGAAGTGTAGACTCTCTCTGGTGTTGGCTGATCGTTCACTGAAGTACCATGTGGGTATCCTAGAGAACCTCCCTGTGAAGATTGGAAGGTATGAGATACCTACAGACTTTGTGGTGCTTGAGATGGGTGAGGAGGCTCAAGACCCATTGATTCTTGGAAGGCCATTCTTAGCTACAGCAGGAGCTATTGTGAATGTGAAGGAAGGGAAGATTGACCTCCATTTGGGCAAGGAGAACATCCTCCACTTTGACATCAAGGAGAAGATGAGGAACCCCACTGTATTTGGACAAGCCTTCACCATTGAAGAGATGAATTCTCCTCCTGCTGATGGTAACTTTGATGAGCTACCACCTGAGGAAGATGGGGTGTCAACTCCACTCTCTGCACCTAGTCCAGCCTGATCCAAAGGAGGCAAAGTCAAGCTCGAGACTTAAAACAAGCTCACTTGGGAGGAAGTCCCATGAGTATCCTTGTATATATTGCATTAGTATTTGCATTATCATTCTATTGCATAGAACAATTGGAAAATGAAGTTGTTTGCAGGTGTGGAACAGAAACTCGGACATCAGAGCGAGGTCATGGAGCGAGGGAGAGAAGTCGCTCCAGCTGGGAGCGACTTGCCCACAGCGACCCCCAGAGGTCGCTCGTGTCCTCCGGAGCGAAACTGACCATGGAGCGAGGTCTCCGCAGCGACGTCACGAGGTCGCTCCAACTGGGAGCGACCTGCCGCAGCGACCCTTCAACCTCGCTCCCGTCTCAGGTAACTGCAAACTTCCCTTTTCCCAGTTTTTCTTTGTATTTCACATTTCCATTGGGTACCTCACTCACACAGAGACTGTGTGATTTAAGTGTGGGGGAGGTACCAAGTATTTGATCATGTCTGTTTTCATGATTTTGAGTCTCATGCATTGCATATTGCATTCTTATTTGCATAGAAAAATCCAAAAAAAAAAAAAAATTTGAAAAACACAAAAAGAATCATTTAGTTGCATCATTTGCATTTTTAGGATTGAGTATAGAAGCATATAGGTTGCATTCATGCATTAGGGGGATTTCAACCTTGTAAAGAGCTCATGCTAAGTACTGAATTTGTTGACCTTTGTAATCATGACAAGTAGCTTGAGCACCCTTTGGAAAGCTTGTAAACTTCGTGCCTTGAATGCTCCTCTTGAAACTCATTTGACTGTTGATACTCTCTCTTTGAAGCAAGCTCCTGTTTTAATGTCTCTTGCATATGGTCCCTTGTGTACTAAGTCATGGATATACACACTTGAGTTGTCCCATCTGTTTTACCAATCTTTTTGACAAACCCAAGTGGTACTCCACTCCCAAAACCCATACCTCTTTTTAAACCATCATTATTTGTTGAGTGAGGCCTCTTTGGAAAGCTTTACATGTGCATAATGTTGAGAGTATTGGGAACGACAATGCTTAGTCTCCATTCTTGCTAGATTAATCACTCTATTGTCTAGCTATAGGAAGGGGGTGAGTGTTGTGATTGTGATTTGGGAATATGAAAGGTTTGACTCTTTGTGCTTAAATGATTAGTCTTTATGGGATAAGTGGAGAAGTATCTAGTTCTTATTGTGAAAAGTCTTGGCCCCCAAATAAAAAAAAAAGAAAAAAAAAGAAAAAAAAAGAGAAAAAAAAAAGAGAATAAAAAGGGGGCTAGCAAAATTGTTAGGAGCTGAGATTTGTTTTAAAATTGTGAAAAATCCCTTGTTGATTTCAAAAAGAAAGAGTCTGATGTGAAAAATGTTCTTGGGATCTTTTGGTGAGAGATGTGAGTTGGGTTTGACATTGAGGAATAATTGAATATCTTGTGTGTTTGGGAAAAGGTAGAACAATGGAGATTGAGCATTGTATGCATGAGTTGATCCCTTTCTTAGATATATTATGTGTAATGTCAAAGCTACTTTGTTTTGAGAGTAAACCACCTTAAAAGATCATTTTGAACCTCTGATTTCACTTGCGTTAAAGCCTTTGTCTTACCAAACCAAATGACTTGGACCAGTTGACCATTTGTGAGATGTCTATTGAGTTTGCTTCATAAATGTTAGAGAGATGTGGATTTGTGGTTTGTAGATGCATGGTTAATGAGTGTAGAGATCAAATGAGCTGAGATAGGCCTAGAGAAGTTAGAGATGGATAAAATCTTTGCTCTTGCTATTTGGTATGATTATGCAAGGTTGTTAGGTTGAGAACTAAGAAGAGTTTCTTTTGGTTATGAGTCCCCATTTTCAAACCTTTTCTCCTTGGTTCTTGAAAGTTTACTTGTGGACAAGTAAAGGACTAGTGTGGGGGAGTTATTTGCATTGTTTTAACTATTCATTCATAAGCATTTTCATCATATAGAATAGGATTTAGACATGTTTAGGTTGCATTTTGCATGCATAAGTCTCTATTAGGTACTGGAGTGCCAAGTGAGGTTATTGGAGACATTTGGATGCACTTGGAGCTCAAAAGATGTGAAAAGGAGGATGATTGGACGAGAGGAGCCTGGAGCGACCTGCAGAGGTCGCTGTGAGACCTCGCTCCAGCCGGAGCGACCTTGACGACCAAAGCTGGAGCGACCACTCCAAGTCGCTCGGCTTTACACGGCTCGAAGACGAAGAAAATGCTTCCAGAGCGACCCCTCGCAGCGACCACCCAAGGTCGCTCCCGAAGCCCAGAGCGACCTCTCGGAGCGACTGGCCGAGGTCGCTCCGCGTTATCAGTGCACGATTTTTATTATTTTCAAGGACCTTTTTGCAATTTATTGTGCACGTTTTTGCACTGAAAAACCTAATGTTTAAGTATGCTTTGTAGCCACCATTGGCAGAAAATCTTTTATCTATGGAATACACAAAACTCTCTCAAGAAAAGTTCTCTTTTGATTTGATTGTTCTTGTTCTTGTGAGTTTCTCTTCTAATTCTCTATATGATTCATCTGAAATCCATCATGGGTTTAAGAGGAATCATGGAGATTAGTGAGTAATCACCTTTTGGATTCATGGGTTAGGGTGATTAAGGGTGATTAGGCTAGTTCTAGGATGTTTTAGGTATAGATCATACTTGTTCCTTGCATAGTAGAGTGATCTTAATGCATCATTTGAGTAGGCCACTCAAAGGGTGATCTCTAGGCATTTCTCACCCGACAGGTGTTTGATGAAATGCCTGAGTCAACTCTCCTAGGCTTTTAGTGTACTTTGCCAAAGAGATTTGTTGTTAAAGATGCTAAGATAGCTAATAGACTTGTTAGTAATGATTGCTTGCATGTTATTCAACCAAAGACATTTGATGTTTGAGACATGTTAGCAAATGAGCATTCATCTAGACATAGAGCTTGCTTAGAATTGTGTCTAGGCTTAAGGTTGATAGTTTGATTTATCATTTACATTCCTTAGTTCGAAACCTGATCACCCAAGGTCTAAATCCCTATACCCATGAGTTCTCCTTTCCAATAGCTTAAAAGTATCATTTTTATTGCTTTGCATTAGCTTTAATCATTAGTTTAGAAATCATCAAATCACTGGCTGCACTTAGATTAGGCAAATACTTGCATTCTCTCTGTCTTTGAATCTCTCAGATTTGGTTCGACAACTTACTACCACTATACTATCATTTGACTTAGGAGCTCAAAACTCTTAACATCAATATGTATACACTTCCGACACTTATCTTGTTCCTAATATTTTAAAAAATCTCGTATCAGCGCTTTCGTACAGTTCCACTTTCGTGTACCGGGTTTCATGTAATATAGGTTGAAAGGAGATTCACACTATAATCATAACATATAAACACATGCATCATGTATTACGAAGAAGCCCGTTCATTAATTATAGATTACGAAATTTAGATGTTATCTACTTCATGCATTGACTTTGACTGGAAGAATAAAAAGAAAATAAGGTACATCCTTACTTAGCATCACTAAAGATCGACTAACCCACAATTCAGTCCCCATGATCACACAATTAATTCAAGTCACACGGTAATCCCTTTCAATTAATGATTGCACCCTTTGGGACTCGTAACTCCCATTACATTGCACACAATTCCCTGTGGACATTAAATTTTTATTTACAGAGACTATATATGCCTTCCTCGACAAGGTCTCCTTTGTTTACTTTCTTCTAAAATAATCTGCTCTGTTTCTACTAGTTACTATCTTGAAATGGATCCTAACTCTCTTCAACCACTCGATTCTATGAAAATCGAAAACCAGTATGAACCAGATTCATTGTTCGACGTTCTAGAAAAGTAAGTTCGAAACCCTTGACTCGTTTCTTGATATACAAGTAACCTCGTTCTGAGGTGTTTTTTGATTTAATCGTTTTCCCATCTGCAGGTTGCCTCCGCTAGATTCTCTGCTGGATACCGAGTATCTAAAGCCAGATTCAGGGTTGCGTTTTGAGTATCAGTACAATAGCTTTGAAGATTTCTTCGAAAACATTGAAGTGAATAACACAATATCATCTGATATTCTCATGTTGACTCAAGAACCCTACTTCTCGAGTGACTCCCCTTCACCATTGGCTATCCAAAACAACCACTGTCCCGGTACCAACGAGAGAGGTGAAAAGAGAACCCCAAAGAACAGGAACACTAGGATAAAGAGACGACAGGACAAGTTGGAGTTGTCCGAGATCAGAAAGTACTTTGATAGACCAATCATGAAAGCGGCAAAAGAACTTAACGTTGGGCTTACGGTGTTGAAGAAGCGTTGCAGAGAACTTGAAATTTACCGGTGGCCTCACCGGAAGCTCAAGAGTCTTAACTCTCTCATTTATAATCTCAAGGTAATAACGTTTGCTTATATGATTTCAATTGCATTTTAGGGTTTAATGCTTTCTTGATATTGAGATTTAATAGTTTTGATATTAATTATTAAATAAGAACAACATCAAATACGTTTTTGGTGATAGGGTGTTGGAATGGATGAAGAAGTCAAGAATTTGGAAGAACATAGGGTTCTTATAGAGCAAGAACCTGATGCTGAGCTAACTGATGGAACAAAGAAGCTGAGACAAGCTTGTTTCAAAGCTAAGTACAAGAGAAAGAAATCACTTGCCAATGATGGTTACTAATGAATCTATTTTAGAGTTTAATTTTTCCACAATTCTATTTCATTTCTTATTCAATTCTAGGCTTTTTTTTTCTTTCTAGTGACCCAATTGGTCAAATCTAGGAAATCTAGGATTTTTCGGGTCAGAAGAATATCTAGGGATTGTTATTTTGGTATTTAGAGCCTTAGAGGCATTTATTTGATGAACTAAGGAACGCGTTTATCAATTATTTTGTTGAATGAAGTTAAGTTTGATGAGTTGAATAAATTACAATCAAATTACCAATGAAGTTATATTATGTACTCCGTATTGAAAATTATGCTCCATAATCAAACTGCCATTTCTAAACAAATTTGACAAAAAAACTTGCACAAACGAGCAGAAGTCCATTATAGACAAATATATAAAAGTAAAACTTTGTTTCAACTTTTCGGATAGGCATGGGCATAAAATCCAGAACCCGAAATCCGAACTGAATTCGAACCGAAAAATCTGATCCGTTATCCGATCTGAAGTCTAAAAATATTCGAACGGATTTTGTAGGGTGGTATAAAAAGCATCCGAACCCGAAGTGCTATTAACCGAACTCGAACGGAGAACCCGAAAAATACGAAATTAATAGTTAATATAAATATTTTGAAATATATATAAGTATTTTAATTATTAACTTCAATATTTGTGGTAATATGATATACAATAATAAATATTATTTTTTTAAATGTTTTAAGTACACAATTAGTTATAAATAAGTAATTTATTATTTGATCATTGAAATAACAAGTCTACTCTCTAGGTAATATATATTGTTTACAAAAGATGTTTGTTTTCATGCTTGATTTAACATTTTATTGTTATTTTATCAATTTTATTTAATTTAGATGTTTTTTGATTTTTTTGCTTTAATTTTTGTTTTTACTTTGGTTATATCCAAACAGTTCGATATAATTCGAATCCGAATGATATATGGTTACTTTATGGGGTTTAGGATACAATATAATTTTGAACCGAACCCGAAGTATTATTATCCGAACTCGATCCGTATTAATAAAATTTTAGTATAAGACCTAAAAGCGTAACCGAAAACCCAAAAATCCGAAAAACACGAACCGAATGCCGACGGGTACCCGGAACGTCCAGGCATATTTTCAGGGGTAAAATGTTGAAAATTTACTTTTTTCAAAAAAAAATATTGAATTATAAGTAATGTAAGAACTCAATTACTTTTATAAGCATCCTTACAGTTTGTTAATATCTTATTAAAAATTAGATAATAAATGATGATACTCAGTTCGCTGTACAATTTTTCTTACTGAATGCAACAAAATGGTACATAACAAAATAAATTTTATAGTTTCGTTGTAATTTTACAACATAAGTTGCTTCATTGACATATTGTATACAAATAAAGTATTATAAACGAGAGAAGACTAATTAATTTGTAAATTAACTATATAATTAGAAGAAGTTTACCTTTTCAAAAGACTAGATTTCAGTGACATATTCTATAATATAAATAAAGTATGATAAACAATAGAAGACAAATTAATCAGTAAATCAGCTAGTATAGAATTAGAAGAAGTTTAAGAGATATTCGATGTTAATAGTGGAATAATTTATCCTTTAAGATTCTCTTGCTTACGCCTCCATGGAATCGCTTGCTTAAACCCTTCGTAAACCCTTTCCTGCATGTTTAAATATCGAATAATTGGGTTACTCAATTATTTCCTCGTCACAACAAAAACAAACCTTTTATAATTATTTATACAATTTTGACAACGAAAGATATTTTTTGGTCGCAGAAATATACATTATAATTAAAACCAATCTTTATAACGCAACTTAAATCAAAACTGAAAAAGGTTATTTCTTTTGTGAAAAGTGTGTAACTTTTGAATATTTATTCAGCTGAAAAAAGCAAAACTTACCCAGAACTCTGACTTTGTTGCATGTGAGAGGTTAAAAAGGTTTCCTTTCCTTTTTAGTCTAAAAAGTTTCACTTTTGTGCCGCCGTCGCCGGAGAAATCACTTCCTCCTCCGGTCCAATCCCTCCGGCAATCACAGCCGCCGTCTCTAAAACGTGAAAAGTCAAATACACCCTCGGTCGCCTCTTTGCATTTCCCGAAACTTCCCCATCTACTCGACCCAAACAGTCTCTTCTCCTTCGCCGGCGCCGGCTCCGGCGCCGGAACACCTCTCAACTTCCTGACTACATACGCTGATCTCGGAAGCGACAGCGCACGACGACGCAAATCATTCGGACCGCCTAGAACAGTGGTCGGAGAAGGCTCGTCTGAAGTAAACGATTTACAAGACTCCTCGGGTCGCAAAAGGAGCCTCGGAGGAAGGTCCAAGCTTCTCACGACTCCTCTTTTTTCTCCGGTACGATTCGACCTCGGCGGTTTTCTAACGGAAGAACGAGCCTTTGGCTTTCCCGGAGCTTCTTCCCATAGAAAAGGAACAGATCCGCCGATGTTAACGGGCGGTGTAGCTAGTCCCGGAGTTTCGTATGGCATGTTCATTGGATATGAAAACAGAGGAAGCTTAGGCGTGGAACAGAACCGATCTTGATCTTTATTAAAACCCATTTGTTTTGTCTTCTTTTAATGAAACCCAATAATGTTTTTTTTTTTGACGTTATATGAAATGGGTTGGGATTATATAGGCGAAAGACATGAAGGAGGAATTGGATTCATTTGAACATGGAAAAGGAAAAGTTAAGGAGGATGTATAATGGTAGAGAAGACATGAAGGAGAAGTAAAGAAATAAATAAATAAATTGAATTTAAAAATTAAAATGAAACGCTTCTCTTGTGTGCTTCTTGTTCACGAGAGATTGGAATGAAAACGACTAGTTAATTAAGTACCTTCGCTATCACCAATATGATAATCTGAAACTAAGAGTATAATTGATGATTAGGCTACAAAAACGTTACATTTTGTGGGCATTCATCATTATCACTACATACACATGCTTTGTGTTTAGGCAATGTATAGTATTTGTAACTTGTAATAAGAGAAAAACATAGAAGGGAATATTGTTGGGTGAGAATTAATAAAGGTAAATCCTTGATGGACGTTGACGAGGACGTGTTGATGGACAAACGGTCAATTTGGTTTAGGGATTGAAAAAGTCAAAGGAAGCTCTTTGTTTGTTCAATCACTCTCTCTGTTTGTCGTTGCATCAGTTATGTTTGTGGTGACTTTTGTGAAGAAATGAGTGCTAAGATTAGGAGAATCATGCGAATCTCCTGCCTCTTCGCCTTCTCTTGCTTTCATCTTCCATGCACATATATATATATATTGATGTACATTTCACTTTATATATAGATATGATATCTGTTGGAATTTATCAAATGATATGATATCTCACTTCTTCAAGTATTTCATTAGAAATTAGGTCAAATTCAAATAGTAGCCACTGTTTCATGAAATTAAACGACAGTAAATTTTAAGCTACCGTCAACGACATTTAAGTGTTGAAATATATATATTTTTGTTCACAAAACATACTATCTGTTTTTTTCTATACACTTGCATTATCATTATAAGTCTCGACTAGAGTTTAATTCACGCCCCCGCACGGATGTATATTTTTATGAACTTTATAAACATATAAAAACAAAAATTTAATAGTTTTATTATACTATATTAGTTTATTTTTAAAATATATATATATTTCATTACAGTATCGTGTGGATTTTCTTTTAGCTATCTGTGGATCAGTTATATTGTTTTATAGTATCAATAATTGTTTTATTAAGTAATTTAGTGATTGTATTTATAATTAAATGAAATGAACTTTAACAAAACATGATTACCTATAAAATTTATGTTGTTACTGAATGTATTAAAAATAACATTAAAATTGTAACTATAGTTTATTTTTTTTTAAATATAATTAATAAGATTCATACAAAAACACTGAAAGACTTGATATATATTTGTCCCGTACATACACAAACTTCTGTATTTCTAAATTGGGTTGTCGTATACAAAAATTTTATTTTGGCCATACTAATTTAGGCCATAAAATTTCTATTTGTTCGCTGGTTTAGTAATTAATTTACGGTATATGTGGTTTACAAAGAGAACTAAAATCTTGATAGTTAGTTATTAGGGCAATTGCACTTCATATACATAAAACGTAAGATATTTAGCTATCCGTTATTACACTATTCAGTCTTTCTGATATCCCCATTCTAGCCCTATAAGGTATATCGTAGTGCTCTGACACAGCTAGGATTTACTCATTATGAGAGTCTAGGGAACAATATCGCTAAATTGATTTCATCACGCCTTCAAAGTATTTTTTGCAGAAAACATATTTTGGAAAGACCAATAAACGACTTTTTAAAAAGAACTTGCGGAGTTTACTAAGTAGAAGTTCTGGTTCGATTTGCGGAGAAGTTTTAGTTACGAAGGCGACGGCGACGGTCTTGTCCCTGAACGGAGTCTCCGATTGTAACGATGGTGTCGGCACAGCTAGTAGATAGTCCGGATTCACTGGAAGATGAAGAAATCGGGCCCATACCGGAAATGATGTTTGCAGCCGGTGAGGAACCTATTGGGGTTCGCGTTATTACATATCAATCATCGAGTTCTTTAAAAAGGATCTTCAGTGTGCTAGGGGAAGATGAAGTTGATATTATTAAACGATCTTCTTTTGGTAAGCTGATTGAGATTGCAGAAAAACCAGTTTTTTCTGGTCGCTTTGTCAGGTATCTGTTATCACGGCAGCTTAAAACGAAAAAGAAGTACGAAACGTGGTTTAGATTTGCAGGTAAGCCGGTTAGATTTTCCCTTAGAGAATTTGCAATCGTTACCGGCTTACCGTGCGGTCCATTTCCTCGGCGGTCAAAGATGAAGCTTAAAAAAACCATTTCCCAGAAACCGTACTGGCCATCGCTATTTGGGAAAGTGAAAGTCGTTACTGTCGATGAAGTCATCAAGATGCTGTACCGGAAGACAGTTATGGACAGAGAAATCAGGATTAAATATGCTTGCTTGGCTCTTCTAGAATCGGTGCTTTTACCTACAAGCTTGAACATGAAGATCTCACGAGAACATGCAGAAGCAATTGAAGATATTGACGAATTTTTTTTCTTATCCTTGGGGCAGAGTTGCATTTCAATTGTTAATGGGTAGTATCAAAGAGCGAGATGAGATAGCCTTGTCACAAAATACGATTGCTGTTAAAGGTTTTGCTCTAGCTCTTCAGCTTGTATTGGTCTAAGCGGTCCCAGCGTTAACATAGGGTTTGGATGTTGTGTGTTCTGATTCTGAATCCGACAGCGATGAAATTGAAGTCAGTGGCCGGGATATATTTATTAAGAAGCAGACCCTTAACCCAGCACACGCAAGAAATGTAGACAGGAAATGTGAGGTTAGTTGTATTGATTTTGTTAGTATTTTTTTATGTTTTTCGTATAGTTTATAACTCATGCTCTACTTTCTGATAGATATATGAAATTGTAGGCATTTGTTTCTAGCTTGCTAGCTGTTGAACCAACCCGGCCAGTTGAAGATTGTAATTGTGTATGGTCAGATGAGGAGGAAGATTATAGAGTTGCGAACCTGGTTGCTCGCATCAATAGGCAGTGGGATTTTAAGCCGGATTCATATTTTGGAGGTCTTACCATGCTTGATGTCGATCGTATGCGCGAAGCAGCAAAATCAAAGCGAAATGGAAGGAAAGTATCTGCCAAGAAGGTGCAATCCGGACTAAGAGAAACCTGTAGTGTCGCTGCCACTGTAGTTGAGACAATCAGACCTCGGTTAGAAATGATGGAAGAGAAGATTAATGTTGCATGTTCAAAGGTTGAAGCAATTGACGCTAAAGTGGGCTTACCAGTGGATTCTACGTTTGGTAAGCTGAAGGAAGAATTGCTTAGTTGTGTTACGGAAATGGTATCTTCTATGTGTAAAGCTTACGTCGAGGGGCATAATTCACCATCAGTTGTAGCACCGCATGCCTCCAAGGAAGTATCCGTTCAGCCTCTTCACACAACTCCAGCAGATGATTGTAATGCAGAGAATATCGCCAACGTTCTCAGAAATATAAGTGATTACACAACTCCGTCCCGGTCTAATCCGAAGACTCAGGTTTATTTTCTTTGCTATAAAAACTCATTTCTTAACAATTATACTGTTTGCTTTATTCTCGTTTCGTAGCCGAGACTTCTAACTTCTTTATAATACTTTTGCAGGAGAATCTTGGACATCCCACCAATGCCGCTGCAGGTTCCGGTTTAGTCGGTGTTACGCCAATCCTTCAGACATGTGCTCAATCTGAAAATAGCGAGATTCGAACACGGCAACTTTCTTTTCAGCAAAGTTTGGTAATGTTTTTAAATACATTTTTCATAACACTTATGCTGAATACCTTTACATCCACTGGATTATGTTTACATGTTGTTCAAAATCTTCTGCCATAGGATGCAATTAGGAGGGAAGGTCCTAATCTCAATGAAGAACCATCTTTCTCACTTCGTTTAACTCAGGAAGAACAGAATCAGCAGCATCCAAATATTGTGGCTCCACAGGTTACTCCGCTGACATATGTCTCGTTACTTCCATACATTCTTTTTTTTATATATCTTTATTTGACTGGATTTTATGAATATGCTATTAGGAGGATTTTATACATCGGCCAATTGAGGGACCAGTTTTGTTGGTGTAACGCCAGATCAGGATAGTAGTGCTCAATCTGCAACCAGAGCGAATCATAAACGTTCGAATTCGTTTCAGAAGTGTTTGGTTAGTTTTTCTTCTCGTATTTCGATTTGACAGTTACGGGTTTATACATCTCAATTTAGTCTACCATTGTAACTGTTGTTTCCATGTTGTATGAAGGAGGGTAATAACAGTGGCGCAGAAAATGATCAAGACGCGCCCTCTTTCTCACTGGGTTTAACCCAGGAAGATCTGCATAACGGTGAAGGCAATATAGGCGGACCAATGGAGCCTCTGCTTCCAAAACAAGTTGACGTGAATGTTGCTGACAATTTAGGTGACTGGCATGTTGCACGCAAAAGTAAGAGGCCGAGGACGGTTCCCTCATCTCTTGTTGAGGATTACCAATGTGGGCGTGACATAATGTCGAGGGTTAGGAAATCACAACAGTATTTCTTCGATGGGAACAGTATATCAGATTGGGCAAGGAAGTACGCCCAACTGTCTACTAAAATGCTTGAAAAGTTGTAAGTTTTGAAAATTATGATTTTTTGTTGCATTTGCATCACCTTTTATGAGAACTAAGTTGACCTACAATGTTTGAATTCTTTTTTATGTTGTAGTGTTTTGAAAGTTGATGGACTGTCTGTTTCCAAAAAAGACATACGTTTAATCGTTGAGAGATCACGATTTTTCCCGGCCAAGGTTTGTTGTAATTTCATATTTGTTTTTATATTACCGTTTAAGCTTCTTTTGTTACTTCTTAGTCAATATTTTATGATTCAGCATATTCATCTATATTTATTTGGTTTACTTATGATTGAACGCATATATGTTTTATCCAGGTTATTGATATTCTTATACGTGTTGTCCGTTCTGCAAACCAGCATCACTTGCCGCTACATGGAGAACATAGTGTTCAATTTATGGATACCAAGTTTGTTGCTGCAATAAACCGGACGTATCCTAAGTTTTTGAAGAGTCGCAACAAAGAGTCTTTCGGGTTTCCAAAACTATTGAGAGATATGTTTCCTACAGCAGAAGCTACATTTGTCCAACCTAAAAGGTATTACTTTCCTTTTAATGTTGCGAACAAACATTGGATGGGGATTTGCTTTGACGCAGGACTTAGGGTCGTAACTTTGCTGGATAGCAATGTCGCTTTGTTTAAAAAAAGTTCGTTGGAGCAATATATAAAACCTATAGTCCAGATGTTGCCCTATTTGGCTAGATATGCATGTCAACTGGTTGGGGAGGAGGCAGTTCTACAATGTTTCGATGTTGCTAAACCGAAGTCGGTTTCACAGAATACAAATATTCCTGACTCCGGATTTATGGCAGTGTTATTTATGTCAAGACATGCAGTGTATGGGCTCGAAGGATGTAAGAATATCACTTCCGAAGTGCTTGAAGAAGAAGGTCGACGTGCTGCGATAGTTTCCTATGAGTTAAAGGAGGAGCTTTAGATATTGTAACGTGTTGGAGTTTGTTTTAATGTTATTGCTACAACTTGCGTAGTGAAATTTATGTTGTAAAACTAATTTGTTTGAACGTGTTGGAGGTTGTTTTAACCAGGCTTTGGGCTTGTTTCATTGGCTTTTCAAACGCTTGCTAATCCAATTTTACAATATCTTGCAACTACGGATGTTAATAACGGTATAATATTAGAGACGAACCCATATATATACTAGCTGGAACATTGCATTCTTTTTCACCGACCAATACGATAGTTGGGTTACAAATCGTTTTTCGGGTAAGAACAAGGGTTTTCTATTTGACCATACCAACAATATTTGTTTGGCCGTAATGAGAGCAAACTTGGTTTTCCTATTATGGAGGCACAAAAAATATTGCCGGTTTTATCGGGCAGACTACAATTCGTTTCTGGTTATTCATTTTTTTGGTTTTCAGGGTACCTGGTTTAGACAATTTTGTCTATAAAGTTTGTTTCTCGATTTTGTGGAGCAATCATGGTCTCTATTTTTTTACCCACCATACTCAATTTTTGATTGAAAAATTATCTCCTCTGTTAAGTTATTTGTATTCTTCCCATATATTCGTTTACAAACCCGAAAGTTGAAAGTATTAGACAGAAATCACATACTCCATGTGCTACTATTTGGAAGTCAGGCACGGGCAAGAAAAAAACAATATCATGTCAAATCATATGCATATTTCCAAAATGTGTTGTCGTCTTTGTCTGAGCTTAATATCATCATTATACCTACCATATAGTAGGCTGCAAATTTGCGTAATATTTCCACCATGCCATCTTGTGATCTTATCTTTAAATTACTTTTTCCACTATAAATAGCAACTCGAATTACCGTATCCTTACCCCATTTACAGAGAAGATCTGAGTCATATACGATTGCAAGTAAGGTTACACATATAATATAACTATTTTTTTAATTACACTCCATAGCACTCAATAGCAACTTGATTCTGCAGATGTCATTACCACTCCCAGTTCGTGTTTTTCATGGTGCATAGACGATTGATGACAATGGTCATTGGACTTTTCATAGGAAGCCAACAGACCCAGGATATACGGTTCTCGTTAACCCGAGAGAGAATCTGGCAGCTTTGGAGTCTATAACCCGTGCTCGTTACAACTTGAATCCTGCTACACCAATAGCGCTTGCGTATCACCCACCTGCGTCCTTGCTTCTACCAGAGAGAACGCTCACACCACCAATAACCCTTACGACGAACGAGTCAGTGGAAGAAATGATGCGTCTGCGTTCTTCCTTTGCTGACTTTCTTCTATGTGTTTCATCTGGGCCAGAAGATGTCGCTTATTACCAGTTTCTCTGCCAAACAACTTTCGAAATTGGTCGGCCACCTTTTCTATTATCATTTGATTGTCCCACGTTTTCAAAGTAAACGTGAGCTCCGTAAAACTTGTTGTTCTTATTTATGATTTTAGGACTCGATGACAACGAACTTGTTGCAAGTCAGGATGTGCTTGAAGAGATATTTACTGAAGATAAAAGGATTGTCATCTACAGGGCTCACTATGAATTGGAGAAGGCTAAGAACCAAGCAAGGGCGAATGGTGCGTCCTCCAGTGATATTCCACCTGAATAAAACAATTAAGGTTGTATGCTAACCTATTATACATATTTCTTCTTCTATATAATATAATGGTGTAGTGATTTTAACAATTTTTTAGCTACCTCTCCATCTGCTTATGAGGACCAAAGTGAGGATGTGCCTACGCTATTTTCAAGTACTGAAGAATAAGGATGTGTGTTTGTACTCTATTTCACGTAATTTCCGGTTTCATGTATTATGTATCTGAATAATTGAAGGCTATGTAAGTCATCATGTGTTTCTGGGTTGTTTTTCTAATCTTGTTTGTTGTTTTTATTCTTTTTTTACTGCGTTGTTGTTAAAAAAACCGCTTTTATCAAGCATGTATAATAAAACATAAGTTTTAAGGTTATGTTTTAATATCTGATATGGTTTTTTATGAATGTTCTGATCTTACATATAATGATAACCGTTTATTAAACCAAGACCTGCTAACATAATATAATGGTGTTAGAAAGTTACTCATTTGGTTTTATAAAACCCACATTAATCAGTATAAATGCTTGTGCTTAGCCCATATATGCATCAAACCATTATAAACTTTACGTAGGATAGATTGCATTTGATTATTTCGTATGAGCTTCACGAGTTGGATATTATAGGCATCTTATTTATTTCACAATCTCGGGAAATACTACAACCTGCCTCCGCCCATACATGGATACACTATTTTACATTCACATGTATTATTTTCTGTCATTGACAGTCCACCTTACTTATCAAACACCTTCATCATCCGAGATTAACCAAACTTCTCTTCATAGCACATATATTAATATAGCAACTTTGCAAGTTGCTTTGTTATGGCCGTTAGCCTTGCATCTGCTACATACATGTCTTTTTCTTGGAGTTTTCATCTGTGAACCATAAATATAATGTTAAATGGTTATTATGTGATATAGAAAAACTATTTTAGTTGCGATATGTACCCGTATTTCTCCAGTTGATAATATGCGGCTCTTCCGTGGTCTACCCGGAGGTCGTCTGCTAGCGGGAGGATATATTTGAAATTCATCTCCACCACCAACCAAAATAGGTCCACTTGTTTTAACATTGCTTGTTATTGGAACTATGTCTTCCGCATATGCCGATGCCAGAGTTGCAATACTGTAAACGTCATCTACAAGAGATTCAATACTCACCTTCTCATTTATAGCTGATGCGATTGCATGTGGGCAAGGAATGAGGAGTTTCTGGAATGACAAACAGCTGCACGCCTTTGTGGAGAGGTTTACGTGGTATGAAGAACCCTTGCTTGTCTTTCACTTCGAACTCAGCATTGTTAATCCTACTAACAAGCATGCCACCGCTTGCTTCAAAATTGCCTTCGACGATTTCGGTAACGCGCACTGACAGTTTTCCAGAACCAACTTGTTTGACATTACGTCTTTCAGCAAACCAGTTCATAAGTTTGGAGCGGATATGCTCAACCAAAGCCGTAATTGGATATTCACGGGCTTCCCTTAGAACTGAGTTCCACGTCTCCGTAACATTGCTTGTCATTATGTTGTACCGATTGCCCGAGAAATGTGCCCGGGCCCAGTGCTCGAACCCTATATCTATGAGGTAGTATGCACAAGATGCATTGATCAGCTTGATTTCGTTGAACGTTGTGTCAAACTCATGCATATGGAAAGCTCTTGCTGCCTTGCCAACCAAGTAGCTAAGGTTCTTATTTTTGAAATAAGTCTTGATGTTGCGCTTCAGGTGAAGAACGCATGCATAATGGTTTGCGTCTGGATATATCTACATGATAATATACGGGACGGTTAAGTGCATTACATAACTGTTAAAATATTATATAATATGCGATATTAATTTCATACATGTTACCTTCGATAACCCATTGTATATGGACGAGTGTCGGTCAGAGACAAATACAACGGCATTGCTATTCGGAATAAATTGTAAGAGCCTAGAAAAAAACCACTCCCAGGCTCTATCGTTTTCCCCATCCACTATTCCTACAGCAATAGGAAAGACCTGATAATTGCCATCTTGTGCGGAAGCGGTCAATAAGCATCCACCATATTTGCCTCTCAAATGTGCGCCATCGATGACAATGACATTCCGCATATGCTTCAATCCGGTAATACATGCCCCAAGGGCAAGGAACATGTATTGGAACCTATGCCCAACTTTTGCATCGTAAGTTGTTTGAATTTCGGCAATTGTACCAGGATTGGCACCAATAAGGCTTTGTAAGTATTTTGGAAGCAAGCTATAAGAGGTTCCACAAGAGCCTTTTGCATATTCTAGCGCTACTTCTCTTGCTCGCCATACTTTCCAATAAGAAATGCGTACATTGTGATCACCGAGCATCACTTGTATGATTTCATTAGGACGTGGGCCACAACCGGTTCCACCAAACTTTGCCTTAATCATTTTTCCAATAACTGAATGAGTTGCTTGATCTTTATAGCCTGCGTTATCAAGTTTTTGCAGTTAGATATATTTCCATTACCCTCTTTCTTAAGCAGCAAGTGATCTAATGATAAAAATGTCTTCAAATTGTATGCACGTTATATAATCCATACGCGTTTCGCATATATAAAGTTGTTTCCACTATAAATCATTTGCCTTATATTAACTTCCAGTGTTTTGTATATATTTCCTATTACTATTCATTTAATCAGGTATATACTGGTATCTCTCATATCTTTATATAAGCCAAATACATATATTTGTGTTGCACTGACTATATTATACTACTCTTTAAAGGATACAATATGTAGCTTGAAAACCTTTTTACTTATATCAACTTACTGATTAGTGGGATATATTTGTATACCAAGCCGTTTACCGAAGTTACATATTGTGTGTTTTTAATATTTATACACGAAGACTACATATAGGGTCGTCCAAATAATCCATATGTTAACCAACTATACAATGTCTACGTATAACCATATTTTGTACCTATTACTAAATTATATCTCCAACATTCTTATGCAACAAGAATATAAATATATTTTTTTCAATTTTATACCTGCTCTTTCGTCAATTGAACATGTATGTTCTAAATTCACACTCCGAATTTCGTACTTTTCCACATTCTTCAGTCTGATTGCGTAGATTCTCCATTTGCATGCGCTACTTAAGCATCTCACGACCATACACTCCGGTGTGGATCGAGTGTTTTTGTAGCGGAACTTATTTCGCAAAGCATATAATGCCATTTGGTGTTTGAAATCAGCTCTACTTTTTAAAACCTTTCCTTGATATAATCCATCTGATATGTTTCTTTCGAGTCCTACATATTAGTTTTCGGGACTTATATTAGTTTAACGAAATTACAGTGGCTGCATCAACATATTTAACATTAATATTTCACATTACAAGCGTACACACACATTTTAGATTATGATTCGTTTCGGTTACGACTTCCCAAAATAAAACCCCTAGCCCATATATTTCACATCAAAAGGTGGCTACTTATTTATAAGTTAAAATATAGATTCTAAAAGAGGGGACCAAACCCACCACTACCGTCTGAGTCTTCTGCATCAGCCCCGCCATCGTCCTTTAGTGGCTCTGTCTCATCCGATTTGTTTCCACTTCCTACCCCAAGTGTGAGATCCAAAGACGGTTCATGGAGAGGAGATGCATAAGCCGGAATCCCAACTGGCATGTCTGATATGGGTTCCACAGATTGTTTGCCGCCTTCAGCCGAAGATTCACCTCCAACATAAATATCGAAAATATTCAACAGTTAGCTTCATTTTTTTACCATAATACTTTACTGCTTCCGATACAAATTTTTATTTATTCTCATATACCTCGTATTAGATTTGTGACTATGTTGACTTGGGCGGTGAAAGCATCATCTGTTTAAAGGGGCGGCGGTAATGCATCCATGTTCTCCACCTCGTTGAGACCAGTGGTTGAGCCAGTGTGTGATTCATCATCGTCGTCGTCAATAACAATGATTGTTGCGGGTTGTGGTGCACAAACTCTCCTATTGGTAGCAAGTGCTTGTCCCATAAATCCTTCAGGGGGTGTGGGTCCCTGGTCGATGTAAACTTCAAATGAATCATCTTCTTCCATCATGTCTTCCAAGTTAGCTTCCTCATCTGCTAGGTTTTCCCACAAGTTAAGCGGTTCTACGTTGAAAGTGTTTCCATGATAATCCATTGCGCCTCCTCCACCATGTGGCACTGTGTTTTGGAGTTCTTCAAGACTCATTGGTTCCCCATAGAGGACTATCAATATAAGAAAACGGTTTTGTTAAACACCAAATTTAATATATTATCGGTTATGGTTTGCAGTCAACCTATAACCAAAGACTCATACTAGAAACCAAGTAATACACAACCTATTATTATTTTGAGCAATTATTTTCACCACAACCTAATCTCAAAGACCGTTATGAAAGCTTCAAATATATATGTATACTTCAACAGTGTGCTAACCTTCTTCATACATATTGTAGTCAAGCACGGCATCCGGAGATAAGGGAATCTCTCCATCCAATGGTATTATTTGATCTCCTTGTGTGGTGTTCTGCGGAAGCTGATCTTCGATGGCATCATCATCGTTTTGTAGTCCATAGACCATCTCAATTTCTAAAGCAACTCGGAACACAATAAGCAATTGTTTCTCATTGAACATAAGCTCCAACATATGGTGGCTACAGACGATAGGATGTCCACCAACCAAATCTTGCATAAATAAAATCAAAAATGTGATACCACATTAAATATACGAGTGATTTTTTAAAAAAATACAAAACTTTTCTAATGTTGAAAGACCTACCACGTATAGCTTGGCGATGTTGCTCTTCTGTAACTCTCTCTTCAAGGTAAGTTTTGTCACCAATTGTGAATGGTGTTCGGCAGAAGAATTGGTATTTTGCGACCAGTTCAGGGCCACTGGTCACATATAGCACCGGGTCTGTCATATAATCAGTAACACTTGTCAAGATTTCGACGTGTTTGTTGGTGATCATCGTAGCCGGAGGTGTTGTTGGCCCTTCAGGAGCGAGCATCCAATCTGGAAGTTGATATGTCAACACAATAGGTGTCATGATTCTGAGGTTGTGAGTTATACAGATCCTCTCAATCAGACCGTCGATATCGTCAGTTCGGTTTATTATCAACGCGTCACCCTGACCGGTTGAGCTCTCTTCGAAAGTCCACACACCAGTTTCCGATTTCTTCCACAGCCCTAACACGAGCCGCACTAACCTTCCCATCTGCAAGATATAGTAAATTCATTATTTACAATCTGTTTCACACTTGTGTGTTTATATACCGAAGACAAGCATAACAACAATTATCTATGCATATTTGATTGCCTTTTTTTATAGCACAAGAAAAAGAAAATTTTTCTCTACATCTACCTTTAATCCCTTCGCGATTCAAGGTTGCCGGCAGGAAAGTAGAGATACTGGATTTTATTTGTGTTGTGTGTCTGTGTGGAGTAAGCTTCTGGTATGCTCCATTTATAGCGAGAAGATGATGGTGAATCATAACTTCTTTGCAAAAAATCCAGTTTTTAAGCTAGGCATTTAATGCGCCCTCTAATCTACTCGTAGAGGTAATGATGAAACCATATGTTACGTAAAATATCTCTGACATATTTTTCTATTTTGCGTAAAATTAATAAAATTCTATCATTATCCAATTTGGTTAACTAATATAAACCGATTATGTTTTTCCTTTTCGGTTTGCCAACACAATCTCGATTTTTATACTCCACTTATAGTTATTTACAATATTTCTCCTTCTTCATCTCGCCTCTACTTCTTTAATTATTGCACATTTGTTTTTTTTTTTGTAACTTAGGCTGTTATTGCACATTTGTTGTCAATATAATGGTAACTTCTCCGTTTCAACACCAGCATATGTTCTTTCTTCCTTTATATTCATGTTCCCATTTATATAACTTTATTATCTCCACCTGTTATCTGGTAAAACAATTTATCCTGCCACTATATCTTCGCATCAGCAGAGGATTGATTTACCTTGCGCAACACGTTTTCATGTATCTTGTTTACATACCCCCTAGCTCAACCATTAAAACTTCAGAATCTGTGCATATTTGACAACTAAGACGAATTTACGGTTTGTAGACTGGCGTACATTGACTGCAAATTTAGTTTTCTTTTGCACAGGTTTGGGAATGCATATTCATAAAACCTTGAATATCTAATCACAATTATTTTGTTTTCTAAGGACTAATTGAAAAATTAAATGACATCCACATGTTTCGTTTAAAGTCTAGCACTCATGGTACACATGTTTTTTAACTTGAGCAATTGAAGTACAACGTTTGGCGGGAATGTTTCGCAAAGTAGGTAAGACAAAATGTCATTATCTCATACATAACCTGACAATAGATTTGCCCTAGATATGCCTACGAGATCTCAACTTCAGCCTACGATACTAGACTCGATTCTGCGAGGGGCTTTCCAGTAAATTCGTTATTCCTGTTCACTCCGACTACCCAAATAAACTTCTAAGTCTCCATGTACCTAAATAACTTTCCTATTTTGGTTTTCCACCCAAATTGGCCTAATTATTAATTTAAGTGTCGATTAAAAAAAGGTAATGTCATAAAGATGTACTTTTTTGAGGAAAACTAAAGGGTAATTACAAAATGTAATTCACTGATTAGATTAGCACAAGCAAGAACAAAATACCTTCTAAACTTAGGGCCGAACCAATACCACAACTTAAATGATTGATGATCAATATCACACTTGCATTTTCAAAAGAAAAAAAAGTAGAGACAATACAATAATTTAGACTTTACCAATGAATTTACGTTGTGTGTTTTACCAACAAAAATAATACATTATTTTGTATAAAATTATCTCATGTATTTTTATGTGCTATGAGATTTGCTTTTCAATATATATAAGTTAAAAGACGGATATGTTTTTTTTCTGTAAACCAAATAAAAATTGGTTGGTTTCTTTTCAATATCGAACTTTTTTTTTCAATATCGAATTTGTTTGCTTCTTAACAAATATGACTCATTAGTGAAAGTCAAAACTCATTTGTGTAAATTAAATTTAAGGTCAAAGCTTATAATTTTCACGGAATTTGCGATGCTTACACATTATTATCATGATTACAAGTCAAATATATAATACTTTATAATTAATAGGTATAATTATATGTATATGAATCTGGAAGTGGAAATTGAAGATGCAGATTCCTAAGATGTTCTGTATTAGTTCGTGAAGTACTACATGAGGTACTACAGGCGTGTGGCATGAAGATGGAGCTGAATGGGAGATCAAGTTTTGTGATGTGCGTGGACTTGCTGAGCTCAGAAAAGGAAAGAAGATATGTGCTTGAAGACATATGGACGTTTTCCATAAAGTAAAAGGGAGTTTACTTGAAGATGAAGTTTTCCATTAAGGTAAATGGAAAGTTATCTTATGTGTATTGGAAAGACTTGGAGAGCAAGTGGAAGACTTGGAGATTAAGTTAAAGACGTGGACATCAAGTTCTGGTCTGCTATATAAGGAGGGACGTGCCTTATGAGAAAGCTAGACCTCACATAATAGAGAGAGGGGTTTCATTGTATATTGGTGTATCTGCTTGGTGTCAAAGCAGTGTCTGTAGTAGTTGTCGATGGAGTCTGATGTTGACTTAGTTTGGTGGCGTTGGTGTTGGCGCTTTGTGTGGTGGAGTTAGCCATCGTGTGTAGCTCGTGGTGAGATGTGTGTGCGCTTGGGTGATCAAGCGTTTGGTGTCACTGGTGTGCGTTAGGTGCTGACGTACTTGGTGAAGTACTTCCGAGAAGTGGAAGATCGAAACCTAGACTCAGGGGGAGTTTAGCAAAGGAGGTTTCATTGAAGAGGTCTGTGAAGATTGCAGCTGTAGAAGACAGTGTGCTCTGGCTTGTCCGGATGGGATCTGTTGTATTCCTAATCTTTGTAGATTGCTCCTTAGAAAAGAGTGGTAGACACTCGTGTGTGTTGTACCATATAGCAATTGTAGGTTGCTCCTTGTTCTAAGTCAATAAAATCTGGACAAAATCTCGGGGATGTAGGAAACGAACCCCGTTAACAAACTTTGTGTGTTTTTACTTTCTGCACTAGTTTTTGTCGCTCTCACTACATTAACAGAAATGACAGGGAGTCTCATGTTTAGTTAGTGGAATATCTTTGTTTTTTCATTTCGAATTTTATTTGGACACGGGATTACATTTTTAGCATCGGTTGTATGTCAAAAACTTCTAATGAAAAACAATAAAAGAAGTGGGTTGTGTATAATAGCTATAACATTTTTTTTAGCTACAACATTTTTAATTACACACCAACAAGAAAGTAATAATAATAGTGATATATAAAGAGAATCAGATCGCGATGACCAGTGAATGGACTCTTCCCGGAGATAGAAATATAAATGTCATAGTTCAGATTTTCCAACGTCCATTATCGTAGTATAAGTGACAAGTTCTCTATTTGAAGTTGTGCATGATCCAAAGATTAGTATGAGTTTCTGCTTCGCCCTTATTCCTTTTGTAAACAGAAAATAGTCAAAAGCAAGTCATGTTGATAAATGGTCTATGTTGAGGATAACTGCTTGTATTAAACATGTTTAGGTTATGAGAATTGAGAGGCCACTCACGTTAGTCAAATGTTACTTTCTTCTCTCAAACTTTTATACAAGGTACTACGAAACAGAACACGGAATTATATAGATAACCATAAGGAAGATCTTTTTTTCTTTCAATTTGTCACTGGGAGGGCTATTTCCTTTTTATCATAAAGCAAATTTGGTTGCGTTTACGAAACGTGAAGTGTTCAAATAAATAAATTTGTAAAGTACGGAGAAAATATGTATTGCTATCCGAACCAAAAGTACATACTTTTAAAAGTTATTTTATTTTATTTTATAAGCTAGGATACCTGGACATAAAGTAAAGAAAATGTTTTAATTGTAAATTCGGACACAGATATATTATATATAATTCTCCTTTGTTTTATGTTACCTCAACTTTTATGAGTTCTTAAATAAACTTTATTGAAAAATAAATAAAATGATCGACTGTTATCTCAGTATTGATAGAATAAGAGCTCCACTATGGTGGTACCTTATTGGATACAAATGATGCTATTGTTCTTCGGTTCTTCCATTGATCAAGGATTTGGATTTTTGAAAGGTATTGCGACAATCTAATAAAAGAGGTTTCATTTCCTTTTAAATGAACGATTTGAAGTTTTATATTTTATATATTATAGAATATTATTGGATTTTTGATAAACTCAAGACTCAACTACCAAACATTGTTGATTGAATGTGAAGCTTTTACAAAATAACAAGAGGGCAAAGCAAAAAACAACACATGCAAATACTTTTATTATCACTTTCAAAAGCTACATAGATACATCCAATTGAAGCCCCATCCTCTCCTTAGCCCACTCTCCAATCCTTTTAATCTTTCTATCTTTATAATTCTCTTGTGGTACTTTTCTTTTATATAGTTTTGCTTTCCAAATAGCTAACTGTAGGTGATCGGTTCGGTTCACTTATTTCCGGTATCAGGTAGTTCGGGCAGAGGCTATAGGATTCATTTACTATCTTGACTTATTTTCGGTTATGTTCGGTTCCGTTCAGATAGTTTCGGTTCGATTCAGATAGAAAAAGTAGGAACCAAATAATATCCGAAAAATCAGTTATCATTTGGTTCTCATTCGGTTCCGGTCCTGGTTTGGTTATTTCAGGTAATTCGGATAATTCGGGTTAAATATCAGATATTTTGGGTAAAATATCAAATAATTAGGATAATTATAATAAAAATATTGGATATTTTAGATTATTTTGGATATTTCAGATAAAAATATCTAATATCTGGACACTTTTGGATACTTTCGTGTATTTCAGATATTTTGTAATAATTTAATTTTTCTTAAATTATTTTTGGATAATTTTAATAGATTTTTAAATTATAAATACATTTTTAGTTATGTTATATGATATATGATTAATATTTTTATATATTCGGGCACCGTTCAGTTCTCGGTTCGGTTCTAATTCGGTTTGGTTATTTCAGATATAGAGACACAGGAACCATTCAGGTATTTGAAGGCTTCGGTCCGGTTCCCATTTCAGGTATTTTAGTTCGGCTCCAGTTCGGTTCTTCGATTTCGGTTTTTTGCCCAGGGGATACCAAACGAAACCGGATTGGACATCTATCCTTTGTTATAGTATATAGCCTATATTTGGTTTTGAATGGTGATCAAAAGAACAAAAGAAAATTTATGAAATTTCTTATCATTCCTAAGAATACCATTTATAAAGAATAAAATTTTCTTTCTATTTCTTACGATTAAAGAATAAATTTGTTCTTCATTAAATTTAAAAGGAAACAATCTTATTTTTTTCACGCCTACTATTTTATTCATATCCATTTTTCCTTTTGATTTCTAATGTTTCTAGTATTGATTACCGGTTAGATTCAAATAATGCATGATTTAGACAAGTAAAGAACTTAGAGAAACCTTTATTAAGCAAACCATTGTAAACGATGAAATACTTCCATTTCTTGAAGAATTTTATTCATATAACATAGCATTTTTTTTTTAAAACTCAGTAATGATTTTACAGTATGATCTAAGAACATACAAGTTTGTATAAACAATTTTTTTCGTATATTTTGATTGGGGCAAGGTTTGATTGGCAAAACATTAGCATAAGCATTATGCTCGTTATTATCCAATAAATATTTATCACAAAATATTTATAAAATGCTTATGCTCTCTAAATAATCTTTTACCCAATGTGATCATATGAAGCTTTTGGTACAGTATCTGTAATTAGAATATATAAAAACTAAAAGTTAATTGTATATATATATTAGTTTATTTTTATTTTAATAATATAAAGATTATGTTCATAATCAAAAAAATATTTTTAAAAATAAAAGTTGCGATCAAATAATTTTCAATTTTTTAAACGAACAATATTTCACATTTAAATATAATATAATTTATATAACTACACATATATTTCATTATTTATAATAAAACATAACATAATTTATATTATAAAATATACATATCTATATTATTGAGAAATAAATAAATGATATGTCATATATTAATTTTTATGATAATATTATATGTGAATCATTTACTGATATACCAATAAATAAATAAAGATAGTTTGTATATAAACTATATATAACTAATTTATTTTACATTTTTAAATAATAATATTTCACATTTATAATTTTATTTAATTTATATAATTATATAAGATTCGTTATTTTAATAACAAATATATTACTAATATATATTGTAATTGGATACAAATTGTTTTAAAATAAATATGTTATATACTAACTTTTATGATATTTAAATTGTATACTGCTAATATTTTACCAATTATTTTTAAAAAAATTAATGACAACATATTGCTACTGCTTCTTTATGAATTGTATCAATCTACCTGAAAACCACCGAATCTTTTGTGGGAGAGTTTAAACACAGATAAACTTAAAAGGGTTTTCATTAACCTTGAGAAGAGCTGAAGAGAAACATATATATATTTATTATATATATAAACCGCTATACTTAAAAGGGTTTATAAACCGCTATATAAACCGCTATTTCACTTAAAAGGGGATTCCAACAGTTATATGTCTGTTGGAATCTATCAAATGATATCTCACTTCTTCAAGTATTTCATTAGGAATCTAGGTCAAATTCAAATAGTACCACTATTTCAAGAAATTAAACGACAGTAAATTTTAAGCTACCGTCAACGACACTCAGAGGGTTTATGGAACAAAAAATGATGTAGAATTTAATAATTTTTAAAGTAGATAGATTTTAAAAGTTGACTAGATTGAAGAAATGTTCCCTTTTTATTATTTGAGTTAGGTCTGGGCACAGATCGGATATCCGGGGTTTTGAAAATATTTGTGATTTGCTTCGAATGTTACAGATATCTAATTTTCTGATTTGCTTTACTTCGGAAAACTACAGATATTCGGAAAAACAGATATCCAGAAAATAAATAGATATTTGTGGATATTTACGGATATCTCATTTGTTTTGATTAATTAATACAAATAAACTTAAAAATTCGATACAGATTAAAAAAATTTTTTTGCATGATAGAAAAGATAAAAATTAAAAGAAATAGTGAATCTACATATTTTGTAAGATTTTAAACTTAATTAACAATTATAATAACACAAAACTTAAGAAAAAAATTATAATTGTCATAAATGTTTTCTCTTCCTTTTATGTAATACTTTTATATAAGTAATAATGTGAATATAATCTGTCAAATCATATATTAGAATAATAACTATATAATTTTATACATTTAAAACTTTAAATATAATCAAAATATACATGTATTTAAATATTAACGGGTCGGATATTCGCTTTCCAAAATTTTAATATTTGTGATTTGCTTCAATTTAACGGATATTTAATTTTAGTATTTGCTTTGCTTCGAAAACTTACGGATATCCGGAATTTTAAAATCGAATAGCAACGAATAACAAATGAATCAAATTTAACGGATAAAATGCCCAACCCTATTTTAAGTAACATTATTGATAAACTAGGAGCGTGTCCGCCCTTCACGCGGAATATTGTTTCATTGTTGTTCAGTATGATTCCTATATGATGTAATTATTTGGTCGTTTTTATTTGTTAAAGATATCATTTGGTATTTTTATTGTGTAATGTAGTAATCTAATAATATGTTGTTGTTTGTATAATAGTATTTGTTAGTGGTGAAGTTAACATCTGGTGTAAATCATATTAAATTTCAATAACTTTCATTAATGTATGTTTTGATTATAAGATTAACGGTTTCAGTGTCAAATTGTATTTTTATTTTTCAAAAAAAATTGATTTTTTTAAGATATTTTTTTGCGTTCTCTTCCTATTTTGATATTGAGTCGTCACCATCTATATATTCCGTTTACATTTCTGTGTGCGGTGTTCCTCAATAAAATCACTATTATTGTGAAATAAAATCACTATTTTGTAACATAAAAAAAACTTTAAAATTTGTGTGATAGTGCAAATTTTTGTTTCTCAGTTTCAAATAGGAATTTCGTTCTGTGCAAGGCGAGGATTATTACCTAGTTTTATCAAGTATTTTGTATGAACTACGTTTATTGTTATTGAATTTTATAGATATATTTTTTTCAAGAAAACTCTCCTATCAAGGTAATTATATAAAAAATGTTTAAGAGGTAATATATCTAAGTCTTTTTAGAAAATTACCATTTTTTTTGTAAGCCAAACACGTGCGCGCGCACACACAGATATATAAATATATATATATCCTTCATGAGCTACATAGACATAGTCTCTTCCTTTTCAGTTTTCACCCTTATCCTATTATGTTGAGTTTCCCTTCTTTTTTTTTGAGCAAACATATGTTGAGTTTTCCATATGCAATGATTAGTATAATCTAGTTTTAAACCATGTTTTTAAACCCGACCCCGAAAATTGAACCAGATGGTTTTCCGGATCACCGGATTATTGGATCGACCGCGAGTGAACTGCGGATTAATAAATTAATTAATTTTTTATTATATAATAATATATTAGCTATGAAAAATAAATATATAGAAACTAAAGTTAAAATTTAAGTATTTTCTAAAACTTTTACAAAACATAAAATAATATTTTTGATATGTATATATTTTATGTTTAAAAAACATTTAGAAAATATTTAACTTTACTTTTTATTTTTATTTTTATTTGACATACAAAATATCAAAATAGTTTAGATTATTTAAAAAAAAATATATCAAGTTAAGATTTATGAAATTTAACAAAATTTATCAAGACAAAATTCATAAATACTTATATGTCTAAAATGAATAATAAAATCAAATTTCAAATCCAAAATATACGAAAAAGTAAAACATCATTAATAAATTATGGATAACAAAATTGAAAAACCTAATTTCTTAAATTAAAAATTATACAAAATAGATTTTAAAAACATAATTAAAAACTAAAAAAGTAAAAATTTCTATTTGTTCAACCAGTGGTTCAACCGGTAACTGGGTTCTAGGTTTTAGTGGTTTTTACTGGATTTTATTAGGTTTTTTAAATTTTGTTTTTTTTATAAAATCCAAACCAAATTTATCTTCTTTTACCTGATTTATCGGTTCAACCGCGGATCAAAATCGGATTTCAAAATACTGATTTTATAGGGTTTTTTGTGAATGACGAAATAAGAAGTAAGACAAGAAGACAAAGAAGAATTGTCATTTCTCCACGGCTTGATTGTTCGGTCAATTATCGTCTTTTTCACCACCTGTCTTTTCTAGGATTTGGTTCATACTCTGAAAGATTGGTCTCGTATGATGCCACGTTCTTCTTGTTACGAAATTGAAATGGACAGATGTTGAAATTGTCACTTGTTAGTGTAATATTCGTAAGGAGCCGAAATGTGAGTTTTTATCATACAGATTTTACAAATCTTATAAATACATGATATTTTCAAAGCTGAGTCACGTGAATAAAAATATATAGAATTTATTAGGGCCGATTTGCCCTACAGACAATATATTTTATTTGTGATCTAGATTATTTTTATATGATTTTGTGGTTTGTGTTTTATATTTACATTTGTAAAATATGCGTATGAGATATACTATTTTATTAATTTACATTGTTGATTAGTTTGTTTGCAAGTAATTTTTATTTTCTGCTTCTATGGTATCACCATGATTAAGTTGTTATGTCATTCTCAGCTGAATAATTTGTATCTAGCAACTAATGTATATGACTCTTTTGGAGGTTTTTGCCAGCCGTAAGACCTTTGCATAATTTTCCAAAAAACAAATTTTAACTTTGGTGAAAAACTGGCAATCAAAACATTAGTTATCCAGTTGAGTTGGAAATGGCGTTCCTGGATTGAGAATGTTGTTCCTGGTGTTCATCGGTTTCATTTTTTAAGTTTATTGTTGGGTGATATTCATTTTTAGTAAAATAAACTCTATTTGTTTCAATATGAGTCTGTAATGTTGCTGACAAAAAAAAAAAAAAAAAAAAAAAAAAACTCTATTTGTTTGTTATGAACAAATATGAGCATCTCTAAATCATTTATTACTTGGTCTTAACTCTTATGCATATGATTTCAGATTTTGGGGGAAAAAAATCATTATTGTTTCAATGTTCCTTTCGAGATCAGCTACCAAGATGTTTTTATTGTCAAGATTTGGAAGATCCATTTAATTATAGTTTACTTGTTATTTACCGTTGTATTGTTTTTTAAAAAATCAACATAAAATATTTTCTTATATTTTTAAGAAATCAACATATAATTTGATAAGTATTATGAAAATACATGCAAATTTAAGCGATAAATAAAAATAATTTGATTTGACTTGATTATAATCAAAGTAATTATACTTCAGTTTGAACTTGAAAGAATATATGTATCTAAATATATTCACAACATGAGTGATTCGACTAATCCAACTTATATCTAAAATCATAGAATCTTTAACAAAAACAAAATTAAAAAAAAAAAATCTAAAATCATAGATCTAACTACAATAAAAATATATAATTTCTTGATAATTATTTATTAAAAGATGACTCAAAAAATTAAAAAATTAAAAATATTAATCAACTCTTACAATTTATTTCTTTTGAAAAATTTATATATATGCATGAAATTTCAGAATATATATTATCATTACATTAACTTATATAATATATCTTTAGTTATAAATGATATTGGTAAAATATATTTACATATCTAAGACAACAACTAACCTAAATGAAAATAAGAAATTAAACTAAAATTTTAATTTATTTAGAATATAAATTTTATAGTTGAATTCAGAGAAATAAATGCAATCAAATGTATCCAAATGATCGACTGTAAAAACAACAAACTAACTCGATATAACATATTTAAAATCATATGTCTATTTAAAGTAATATTATGTTATTAATATAAATTATACATACAAATTATAAATTAATTTAAAATTGAAAGTAAATATCAATCAATTATTATAGTATATTTATTTTATAAATATTTATATCCGCACATGAGTACGGAAAAATTATTTAGTAACACTAAACTGTAAATCATATATTTAAAATATTTGTGATAATATCAAAGATATACATTTATGAAATGAAAAAATACCGCACGGACATCCGCTAATTTTTGTTATTAAATAAAGAGCAACAATTTACAAGAGATTTTTTCATGATACACATACGATATTTATTAACCAGACGAATGCAGTTATTAAACAATATAAACACCATACAAGGAACATTTAAACTTACAATAATGAACATGAGAGATTCTTTTCCTAGTGTTCGTCAGTCTCATTTTCTATGTGGGTTGGAGTTCGAGCCAACGATTTCTTCCTTCTTTAATGGACTGGAGTTCGAGTCAATGGTAATAACCGTCAAGCAGATCGTCGTCGACGAGGGCGACAACAACAACAACATATAAAACAAATAATCCAACATATAAATCGGACGAGTTGGATTATGAGTATTAATTAGGGGTGTCAAAATGGGTCAAATGGGTCAACCCAACCCATAACCCAAATGGGTTGACTGTTAATGGGTCATGGGTCAATCCAACCCATTTAATAAATGGATTGGGTTGACTCATGACCCATTAAATTAAATGGGTCAGATGGGTTAATGGTTGACCCATCAACCCAACATCTTTGTGTAATGAACTATTTTAAAAAACAGAGAAGCAAATGCAAGTTCACTGTGATTAAATCATACTCTTAAATGTTTATAACAATCCACAGCTTATAAGATCAAAAAAAGAAAGATTTTCCCATAAAAAAGCTTATAAGTTCAGCTTCCACAAGGGAATATAAGTTTGGTTCTGTCGCCAGTACCTGAAAGAACAACACACAACACCATAAGTCACTCACTGTCTCAGACCGAACTCACTGCCTCTGCTCTAACTCAACCAATCGCATGAAATTCAAACAAAAGACACCACTAATAGTAAGTAAATACAATAAATAAATACAGAAGCAGAGGCAAGCAGTCATTAGTCATTACACAGATTTGGTCATCCTTATAGATTTACTAGTTCCTATACGGAGCTTTTTAAGAACTTGTATTGTTTGATATATACAGACTCAAACAAACAGGCACATCTATATCAAGAAACATGCACAGCTATATCTCTTTCTCTCATCAAACAAACAGAGACCACAGACACACATACAAACCGATCTATAAATTAGAGAAGTAAGACTCACCACCAGCTATAGTTCCATGGTATTAACGAGGTCTTGATTTGAAGTTACTAGTGCTTGAGTTGGAGCTCCCCGGATAATGACGATCCCATCTTCATCATCTTCATCTACAGATCATAAGAAACCAAATATTAATAGATATATAAACTTAATGGAGCAAAGTATATAAAGTTTATATAAGATTGTATTATAGCCATGAATCCAAGACCTAGTACACAACAAAGCTTGCACAATTCTTTAGCAAAAGCAAACAGCTTTAAGACATCTATCAAAGCAGTAATGTAAACCCACAACAAAAGATGATCTCTCAAAGCTAAAAGCTAATCAACTAAAGCAGTAATGTACCTCAAAGTTATCTTTACTTAGTAACATACCTCAAAGGGTTGAGAGAGATGAGATCGAGAGCGTGAACCAAAGACTCAATATACCAGTGCGGGTCTTCTCCTCCTGTACTTTATCAATCACCTGAACAGAGAATAACTCAATATATAAGTTACAACTAAAACTGAGGATCAAATGTGTTTGCTCGTTCAAGTGTTATCATCACTAAATCTTACATCCAAGCTAGTTGTGGATCAAATGTTTGCTCATTCAAGTAACAAGTTTCATCTTACAAGCTATCAGTTTCACTAACAGCTTTACCAATCAAGAGAAACTAACACAATATCACCAAAGTTCTGTGCAACAGTTTCCATAAACGTAAACATGTATAGCTAGAATCAACAGAGAATAATCTGTATCCACATAAGAACAGAGAATAACTCGATAATCTCTGGTCAGACAACAACCTGAGATGATGACAGGACAATTACGAGTAGAGACTCTGAGATGATGACGAGAGGTCTGAGAGGGTCTGAGAGAGTGGATCGTTTGATATCGATGAGAGGGTCTGAGAGAGTGGGTCGTCGAGGTTGTGGTCGACGGAGAAGAGAGAGCTCGAGCCGGAGAAGATGAAAATCTCGAGTCGTGGTCGTTTGAGATCGATGAAGATGAGGTCGTGGTCGTCGGAGAAGAGAGAGATCGAAACCCAAATCGGAGGAGATGAGAGAACTCGTGGTCAGCGTCGATGGGTTTGATCGAGGATCGAGAGCGTGATGAGAGATGAGAGATCGAGGATCGCGAGAGATAGGAGAAGAAGAGAAAGGTTTGATCGATGGGTTTGATTCTTTTTTTTTTTAATTATTAAACTAAATGGGTCAGATTTAACCCAACCTAATATACCCATTTAAACTGTTAACCCATCAACCTACTAACCCATCAACTTACTAACCCATCAACCTACTAACCCATTAATCCATTAAATCAAAAATAAACAGTTCATATGGGTTAATGGATCAGCTTGGATTGGGTTGACCCATGGGTCATGACCCATTTTGACACCCCTATGCACAACTAAGCATATACACATTTACTTGAAACCAAAGAACCAAACCGAAGCAAACCAAAAAAAAAAGTTTCGTTCGGATTTAGATCCTATCTGTTATACTAGTGGATCATATATTTCTGGAGCCAAAAACGAACCAGAATATAATCGGAACCTATCCAGAACCAACCGAGAACCAAAAATATACCCAAATATTTATAATATAGTTTATCTATTTATAAACATTAACTATATTTAGTTTTAAGATAATAAAATAATTTAAAAATACTACCATATACCAAATAAATCAAATTACTATAATATTTTTTTATCTAAAATACTTATAATTGTCTTAACTATCCTAATTTTATCTGACAAAAATATATTTTTATCCGAAAACCCCAACTTTTAACCTTTTTAACCTTTTTAACCGGAACTAACCGAAAACATAACCGGAACCGAATCAGATCCGAAGTTACTATGGATATAATCTGGTTTCCAACTTTGTTATCTGAATCAAACAGAAAACCGAAATAACCAAACCAAACCTTCTAAATACCCTAAACCTCTAGAACCGGAGAACCGAAAAAACCAAACCGGAACCAAACCAAGAACCAAATGCCGAGAGCTATGCACAACTTTGACAATCTATAAATCAAGTTTTAAAATATAGTATAATTTAAAATCATATTAGTATCACTGTTACATGTTATCATTCACAGTTTTTTTTTAACCGATTATTTTAAATGAACCACAGTTGTTTTGCAGTTCCGCGTTTCTCTTATATAAACCACAATTAAACCGTATCTCAATATCCAAACCGCTTCTCCCGCACAGCTCAATCCGCTGTTACCATTCGGAGCGTAAATCACAATACACATGTGTTTCATCATAACCGCACTAAACATTCGACCCATAATACTACACCAATAGTGAAGTGTGGATAATAATAACGTGGGACTGTAGCACATCTTATGAGTACTATAAAACAATTATGTGACAAAAATTGGAAGTGTTTGTGCATAAAGCTTGTTGTGTTTTTTTTTCGTTTTTTGACTAAAGATCCAAACAGTAACAGTGGGTTGAACAGTGCGGATCAAGCAGAAAATATAATGTGGTACAGTTTAAATGCAATAAACTGCGGAATAGTAGCGGTTATACAAAAAAGCGGTACATAAAATTTGTGAATCGTAAAAGAAAAATAAATACAGTTTTAAATCGATAGTAGAATAGTAAAATTATTATAAGCAGTGCAGAATACAAATAAAATTAAAATATATTAATATAAAGTTTTAGTTATGACTAATAAATATATAAATTTTAAATGGAAAATCTCCTAGAAGGACCCAAAAATATTATTGACCAACAAATTTGATTAAAAATGTAAATGACAATTATACACATACTCTACAGATATATAATTATAAATAATATTTAAACAAATAATTCTTCAATATTCAGAACTTTTTTGAATTCTCTTTTCAAATTTATTTAAAATTTTGAAAATTCCTTTTTTTTACAATAAATATATCTAAATCTTAAATAGTTATGTCTTGATATATACTCCCTCTTTTTCATAAAGTTACATATTATAGAGAAAAAATTGTTTCAGAAAGATTTATTTTTACATTTTCAATGCATATTTTATTTACTAATTGTAAACTTCAAAAAATTTAACTGTATTTTTTTGGATTTTTATTGGCTTAAAATTATGGAGAAAAGATATGCATAAACAATTATGCATATATAAATGAGATTTAATATGTTTTAATTATTAATATGTGTTAAAATCTATAATATGTAACATTTTGAAACGGAGGGAGTATAATATATGATTATTTATATTATGTATTTTCATATGTTTATATTTCAAAATAAAACTTTTATTTTTTGTTTTGTAAATGAAGTTAGATTAAATATATTTAAAATCTAATTATTTATATTTAAAAACTTTAAGAGAATATAATGAAAAAAGTTGATATGAAATTTTATTTTCTTTTTATGTACCTTGGAAAGTTGCAAAAGAATTGTATATGTGTTTTCAAGTTATTGGTTCCTTTATATAAGTTTAAAATTTGTTGGAATAAAAAAAACTAATGTGATGTTTCTGTATTTCAAGTGCGGTTCCATACCATACACTTTATTTTATATTTTTCTTTTATTTTTAAATCTAAAACTGCTATATGTGTTTTATACTTGAATTGACATGAATGGTAAAAAATTCTAAGTCTAAGTGGTTGTGGTTGGAACCATATGAAATATTCACAACCTAAGGTTTCAAATGGTGTCAGCGGAATTAGCAATAAGTAACAAATGGAATAGATATTGCGGTATGGTTTAAATGAGGTTTAGATAAGAGAAATACATATTGTGGAATAACTGTGGTTCGTTTACAGTGAGCAGTTCAAAATAATATATGTATGGTAACATGTATACTTACTATTATGGAACAAATTTTTGAGTGGAAACATGTATAATAAACACTGTGGGATACATATACATATATATATATATATATATATATATATATATATCTTAAAATTCAAAAGAAATAAGTTATACTAATATAATCTAAATACATATTCTTATTTTGTTATTCGTGCTTTCTCATTCAATATCTCGTATTTTTGTTGACCTAAAGACTGACAAATTTGTGCCAGTTTTTTCTAAATAAATAATTGATCATTCTGATCTGTTAGGAGAAAAACAATTAACGAAAATTGCAGACTGGCGAAAGGAAAGAGATTCCTCTTCTGAGAGAAGAGACGAGAAGTTAGATTCCTCCTTCTCCGATGAGAGGGGATAAGCTGGATTCTTCTTTGAAAACTCTTTTCCTACAAACACTAAACCAGAGACCAAAGTAGGATTCGACAAAATAGAAAGTATTATGAGTACGTCGTATCATGGGTAAGTCGTCTTTCCGTGGAATAGAATATTTGGGTAACAAAATTAATAACGCTAAAAATAATTTTATTTACCAAATATTACACATTTACACTTTAGTTAAACTTTATTATAAGTACATTACATATAATAGTAGTCGATTAATTTATGTTTTATATATTTTTAATCACTAAAAAGCAAAAAAAAATTATATCTATATAAATTTGTCAAAAAATATCATATTATATATTTTAGTTTAGGGTGTGATCCACAGACAAATATTTCCCGTAATTTATTTTCACTTTTCTTATTTATTTAATTTAAAAAAAGAAACAAGTATTATTATAAGAAAATAAATGAGATTCCGTCGCTAAGTGAGAAGTGGAAAATTCATAGAAAATTACAATCTTCACCGTGTAATAGTGCGCCTACACGTCTTCATCGATGTTGCTTGTCGACTGGAAGACCGAGAACTAACTATCGAGGCTTTGGACTATCTGGACACATCCTTCGGGAAATGGTTCAGGCTTGTTTGTTGCTAGGGGAAACAAGATCAAGCTGGTAAAATAATTTTATTTACCAAATATTACACATTTACACTTTAGTTAAACTTTATTATAAATACATTATATATAATAGTAGTCGATTAATTTATATTTTATATATTTTTAATCACTAAAAACCAAAAAAAAAATATCTATATTAATTTGTCAAACCATAATATATTATATATTTTAGTTTAAGGTGTGATCCACAAAAAAATATTTCCCGCAATTTATTTTCACTTTTCTTATTTATTTAATTTAAAAAAACAAAAAAAATTAGTTGAATAGTGACAATTTTTGTCTATGTTCTTCTCAGTCCACTATAAACATTCAATGCTTAAGTAAATAATCTCATTTTCTTACCATCAAAAGATTGAGAAGGTAAAATCAACGGTGAAATTTTACATTCATTTAGATTAAGAAAACTACATCCAAAACACTAATTAGTGTTGATTTTACACTTAAATATAAGTCACTTATTTTTTAATAGATATCATTTTAGAACTAATACAAGTTAAAAAGAAAGAATTAAATACAAAGATTAAAAATGTTTAATTCTTTATATAATCTAAATAAAAACATCATTAATTATTCTACTAATTACAATTTTGCCAATAAAAATAAGCAGTATAATAGCATTGGTCATTTAACATAAAACTTTAGTAACTTCTACATTAAAAGTTCAAAAAATCATCTAATTTGAAATAAAAATATTTCTCTAAAACATCAAAGTATTAAAAACGGATGAAATATGGTTTTAGCACTATTTTTTAATTCTCCAACTACCACTTCAAATTCTATACTAAAATTATAGTTTCTATTTTATATTATTAATATAATTTTAGTTATCATTTGATATTTGTAATAAATAATTACTATATTGTAATTATATTATATTGAATCGTTTAAATTTAAGCAAGATTTGTCATCCACATCACATCATACTTTTGAACTAAAGAAAATTATTGATGAACTTCTCAAACACCTACCATGATTCACACTAGCTGTCCTATTTTGTTGTTTTTTTCTGTGAATCTGCTATTAAAAATAGGGAAAATTCCATATTAATACACAACTTTAATTATTATTTCCAACTTAATACACATGTTTTTAAAATGACCGAAACAATACGCAAACTAATTTTTTTTGTTCCTTTAAAACACCAACTAAAGTCTGTATAACCGTTTTAGTTTGGCTCGTTAACACCATTAACAAAACTGTCAACTCCGTAAATTAATAGTCAATCTTGCCGTTTAATGTTAAACCATGGTTAATAAACAAACCTTTATCTTAAACATGCCAGTTAGTTTACTCTCCCTAAATCGAAAAACCCTAATTTCTACGGAAGAGAAGCAATTATATATCATAAAACAAATCACCCTTTTCACGTCAAAAGGGAAAAAAACAAGTCACCCTTTTCACGTCAAAAAAAAAAAAAAATCTCCTTGTTCTCGCTGTAAGAGTGTTGTTATCTTTGAGAGACGAAGTGTCTATGTGGTTTTGTTGGAGTTGTTGCTGTAATTATCCATTGACTAAGTAATAAATTGTCTGTATTATTGGTTGTGTGAATTGAAACTTTGATTAAACACACAAAGAGAAGGTGAAATCAAGAGAGAAGAAGTGGAAGCAAGGAAGCTTGCCACACAAGAAAAGACGAATGAAGGAAGTGATCAAGGAGTCACTTAGAAGAAGAACAACGAAGTGTAGCAGAGAAGAAAGATGAAGGAGATACTTGGGGTGCAAGAAATGGAGGAGCTAGAAGAAGACCGACTTGGACAACATGTAGTAAGTAGATTGATGTTCATGTATGTGTGTGTAATGTTGTAAGATATCCAATTCTAATAAAGAAAAAGTGTTGGAGGAAGTAACAATGTAGACATACAAGATAAATTCTCTTTTCTCTCTATAAAGACAAACGTGAGTGAGGGAGTCAAAAGAGAATGAGTGTGTGCTTGTGTTATGAGTCTTATGACATTGTAACACAAGTGTAAAAACAGAGAGTGAGTGAAGGCAAAACAGAGAGTGAGTGAAGGCAAAACAGAGACTCAACAAAACAGTCTTTCAGTTTCAGTGAACAAGAGTAAAAGAAAGAGGGCTGGCCGAGAGTACAAGAGAGGAGAGGTCAAGCCAAAGAGCAAATCACAACAATGTTTGATTGATAAAGGAAAACGTAATGTTTTCTAAATCCTGCACTTCACAACCGCTCCAAACATTTTGATACAGATTTTCATTATGTGCGTGAGCGTGTTGCTCTTGGAGCTTCAGTTAGCGGATATATTTACCAAGTCTCTGCCTCAACGGTCTTTCATCAACCTGCACACCAAACTCGGCGTCTTTGAACTATCCGACACGAGTTTGAGAGGGTGTGTAAGTGATGATGGGCCAAAGCCAAAGGCTTTGCTAAGTATCACAGCCCAACAGGAGACACAAGGCAACAAGATAAGTCTAGAGCTAAAGGACAAATCAAGTGCTCTGCAAGTAGTCTCCAACGGTAAAGTAGCAGCACCAATGACAAGTGAGAGGAGTTATATCAGGTGGAGGAGGTACCAAATCCCAAGTATGAGTTACTTCGAAGTTATGCATCTCATGTTGCATAGACTTAGTCCATCTCTCGTCTTTCAAGGCAGCAGCAAGAGATTTTGGAACAGGATAACCAGTCTTGACAGTAAAGAAGACATATCTAGGATTTGGCTTTCTGATACCTTCCTTTCCTCTAGTAACCATCGGGTGAGAGGGCACCGGAGGAGGAGGTGGAGGCACAGGTGGCGAAGGAGAAGCAACAGGCGACGGCAAAGGTGGGAAATCAGCATCATTTAAGATGTTTTGTTCCGGTACAGAGGCAACGGCAGGAGCAGGATGTGCAACAGAAGGAAGAATCTCTTCAACTGGAGGCAACTCTTGTTCTTAAACTGACTTTGGCTCCATGAAACCGGACTGCCATGCTGAGAACAGAGGTGTGTCATGTGTTGTTTGAAACTGTTGATAGCTGGAGTAGCTGGAGTATCAAATCTATTGAATAGCTGGAGTTGCTGAGCTGTGTTGAGGTTCGTACGACATGAGGTTGGTGCTGCTACTTTACCGTTGGAGACTACTTGCAGAGCACTTGATTTGTCCTTTAGCTCTAGGCTTATCTTGTTGCCTTGTGTCTCCTGTTGGGCTGTGATACTTAGCAAAGCCTTTGGCTTTGGCCCATCATCACTTACACATTTCCCCTAGGAATGATCTCTCTGCGTGCTTGTTCTTGTCCAGGAGGACGCCCACGTCCACGGCCACGACCAGTTGCAGGTGGTCTTGTTGCTGCATAAGTTGACAAAGATGGTCTTGTCGATGCTTCAGGACATGAAGATATAACATCAGGTGTGTCGATGGAAGATTGAGACTGTGTTTTCTTCTGCCTCCTTGGTCTTTTTGGATTTGTTTCTCCTTCGTCCTGTAATGTTAAATAATTCAGATACGAAGCTATAATATTAATATGAAGTGGGAATTCTGATAAGAAGCTATCATATAACTCAAAGATATTTTAAACGGTCTTCCACGTTTACGTTTTGAACCTTGAACCACATGAGATGCATTGTCACAAGTGATTCGGTTATGGTCCTTATGGACGCTTTGTCTCTCAAAAGATTACACTATTACGCGAACATTCTGAAAGCGAGAACAAGAAGATTTTTTCTTGACGTGAAGAGGATAACTTGTTTTTTTTTACGTCAAGAAGGTGATTTGTTTTATGAAATTAATTGCTCTCTTTCGTACAAATTAGGGTTTTTCGATTTAGGGAGAGTAAACTAATCGGCATGTTTAAGATAAAGGTTTGTTTATTAACAATGGTTTAACAATTAACGGCAAGATTGACTATTAATTTACGGAGTTAACAGTTTTGGTAATGGTGTTAACGAGCTAAACTAAAACGGCTACACGGACTTTAGTTGGTGTTTTAAAGGAACAAAAAAATTAGTTTGTGTATTGTTTCGGTCACTTTAAAAATATGTGTATTAAGTTGGAAATAATAATTAAAGTTGTGTATTGATATGGAATTTTCCCTTAAAAATATATATTACCACAATAATTAACAAGTATACAAATATCGTGCCTAACTTAAACCTTCTGTTGTCAGCTTAACTCAAATCGGCCATTAACAAGTGTTAGAATCTTCAATTTAAATTGCAGGTAAAATGTAGTACATATTGTATTAAATATCTTGACAAACAACGAACACAACTCTTTTTCATACCTTCCTTATAAGTTATAAAGAACAATGTGAAACAAATTCTTAACTTTCAAACTCTCAATCACAGTTTTTCTTTTCACTCCACTTCTCCAACAAATGTATCACCAACTACTATTCATATATATATTTGATTCTAATAACCCTAGTACCAAATACTTATGCAAGTAGACCTAATATCCTTACACATATCAAAGCAATCATCATCAAATCATGTACACTGTCGACACAATAACCAAAACGTGGGATGAATAGTCCACTTTGTTGTACTTCGTCGTCTCCTCTCTTTTACCAGGGGAAAAAGCGTCTTCACATGGCTCAAAAGTGTAGACAATTTTCCCATTAAGATTGAACAACGGCATTCTTATAATTAGGGCTTCATATGAGTATATTCCCTTATATCCTCCATAAAAGTTTTGAAATATGGGTATATTCCCTACAAAGGCATTGTAGATGGGTATATGAGATTTTGGCTCATCTAATACCTTGTTTAAAAACACGGGTGCCTTGGTCGTCTAGGCGCTCTACGTCAGTGTTCTGTGGCGATTTAGTCCAAATCGAATCACTCACTCGGCCAACCATATAATCGGCCGCCGACATTAAAAAATAGTCATTATGCCAATTTTTAGCACTTAATATGGCAACTTAAACAAACAAATTTGGCAAGTTTCTGGACCTCTTAAAAAGTAATAAAAGCCCAATCCTACTATATATTAATTGAGAAATCACTTTATTGATTTATGCTTATGTTTCATTCATACGAGAGCTTTCCAATTAATTGTTTTATTTTCATTGACTGATGATTAGATAAAAAAATTCCAAATGAATATTACATATAATAAATAATTTTAGGATAATGTTGAAATCTAATTTATATTAGAATATATTTTATTTGTATTACGAGAAATTTAAAAACTTACTTTGCTTGTTATATAAATAATAAAAAAAAATAGTAGTTAGTATTTTTTGATTACTTATGTATTATATAGATAATAATATATAAATTATATATATAATATAATTTAGAGTAAAAGTAAATCTATATTTAATCTTTTCTATTAACAAATATATCAAATAATTATTTACTGTAAAATCCGGTAAAATATTTCATACATTTATAATTAATCTTATAAGAAAAATATATTTAATTTTTTTTCCTTGTATGTTATATATATAGCTAAAATAAAATACATTTAGTAGTTAGTAAATTTAAAGTAAACAAGTTAAGCTAACTTAAGATATAATAAAAATAAAATGAAATTTTTTTCCATCAACAAATCTGTAAAAAGCTATACGGTTTTTAAAAACGAACAAATTATTTTACACATTTTAAATAAACTTTTAAGAAAATTCTTTAAAACTTTATTTTCAATGTTATATAAAGAACTAAAAATAAATAAAATTAGCCACTACAAGAAAACATATTTTACCAACGGCCGATTTTGTTGTAAATTCATCGTAAATGGGGCTTTACGATAAATTAACTTCGAAACGCGTTTCGTTGTTAATCGTTCGTCGTAACGGAAGATTCATCGTAAACTCCACGTAATATTTACGAGTAATTTATTTTGTCGTAAAGCAGAAGGAAAGGTTTCGTCGTAAATGCCACATAAAGATTCATTGTAAAATCCTCGTAAAACTTCGAAGTAAAGACAATGTAAATATTTCGATGTAAATACATTGTAAAATGCACGAGGACTTTACATGTCCTGCGTTGTAAAATCGATGTAAATATTTACAACGTATTTACGACTACTTCGATGTAAAGTCCATGTAACATTTCTAACGTATTTACATCTTTTATTATTATTAAAAATATTACTTTTACTTATAACTTTTATTATTATTTATAATAATAAAATTGGAAATTTAAAAAAAATTAAAATTTCAAATATCAAACAAAAAAATTGTTTAGAAAAATATATAAATATGTCATAAAAATTTAAGTTTAAAATACAAAACGAAATAAATAAATAAAAGCTACGGGAGCATATCATCGAAGTAGTTGGTGGGGCCGCTCGGTCCCGCAGAGCCTGCTGGATCGGTCGATTCGGGATCCCGTTGTTGCATCCCGAGAGCTTCTCGTATGGCCGCCAATGCTCTCTGCATGTTCGGGTTTCCCACCGCCATAACATCCAACAGATCCTCAAGAGAGTCCAAACGGACCTGCTGGGTATCCAATCGAGCCTGCATCTGAGAAGTCTCCTGGTCCCGTTTCGAAGAGTATGACGAAGTCGCCCTTGCGACTTTGTTAACAGAACCTATTTTCACCGTCCGTCCCTTCTTTCTTGGAGCCACCTACAAAACAAAATATTAATATAGTTAATTATGTTAAAATAGTCAAATTATTTAAAATAAACCTTTAAATTTTACCTCTTCGAAGATCATGTCGACCTCTTCTGTTGTCAATTTGATGGGTAATCCATCCGGAGACTGCTGGGTTAGTTGCATCTCTCGCTCTTCAAACCGAGCAGCCACACTGTTGAAGAGTTTCTCGGATGCATGATCAGCAAAAGTCCCGTCTGGTGTGGCGTGAGTCATCTTGAAGAGATCAGATAGAGACTGGCAAAACTCCAGTCTTCTCAAACTACAAAACATGAATAATAAAAAATCAAATATTGAAATTAAAATTTATTAATAAAATAAATATTACAACTAAAACTTAAAACTTCTAGACGGATCCTGGCATGAGGTTTTTGCCCGGTTCTATGAACCATAGGCAAATGACCATCTTTATCCTTGGTCCTACGGGAAGAGGAGCAGGAGTTGGCCTTCCGGATCAAGCTGGGTAGCTTCCAATAGGCGATGAGGCCATCCCATACCTCCTTTGTGACCTCGGTGGGCTTCCCATCATAACCGTAGATCTTCCACTTGTCCTTCCAATCTGAGACCGTGTTGGTAAGGCGGGTCTTCGCCTTTGCCTGGAATTCCTTCTTCACCCTTTCAGTGATTTCTAAGGACCAGTGCCAGCTTTGCTGAAACAAACAAAATTTTGAAGATATTAATAGTTAATAATTAAGAAAATTAAATATTAAAAAAAATGAAAAATTACCGCAGAAAATTTAAACATTTGGCAGAAACAGAGTCATGCCTTTGGAATGAGGCGCAGATTTCACTCTCACATAGTATTGTTCAAGCTAGAACATCTGTGTTAGCACTAGTACCGGCTATCCGGAGTAGATGGTGTTTTTTGGATGGATCATGGAAGGAAAAGGAACCTTTTTTCGGGACAATGGTGGTACAGTACCTTGAAAAGTTTTGATGGCTTAATGGGAGTAAGGAATACAAGAGCGAGTCAGTCACCATTGCACTCAGAGGTTTTGATGGCTTAATGGGAGCAAGGAATACAAGAGGGAGTCAGTCACCATTGCACTCAGAGATTGAAGCTCTTGTTTGGGCAATGGAATGTATGCGGAATCTAAGACAGTATAATGTTACATTTGCAACATATTATTCTTAGTTGGTGAAGAAGGTTTCAGAACCAGAAGAATTGCCAGCTTTTGCAAATTATCTAGAAGACATCAAGATCTTGAAGAGAAGTTTCAATTATTTGAAGATCACGGATGCAAAACACAAAGGCGGACAGCCTAGCACGCAGTGTAAGAAAGCAATCGTCTTTTGTCGTCCATATAGGAGCAGATCCTCCGGTTTTGTTTACAGAGTCTATATGAGTCTGCTTATGTTGCTGACAAGAAAAAAATCTTAAACTATCAAATCTAGATTAATTAGTTATAGCAAATAAGTATATATTTACCTCTTTAATGAAATATTTTGGCTATTTCAGTTCTTAAAAGTTATATTTGTGACAAAAGTTTCTTTAGGACTATTTAAAATATTTCTCTACTTTATTTTTAACTACATTTTTCCGGTAGTTAAGAAGCAGTATGTAAAACAAACTGCCAGTATGTTCGGTCACCAACCCACATGTACACTTCTATGTATTGTTCTTTTATGTTTTTTATCTCTTTAATTTTCTTTATTTGGAAATAATATTAATAGCTTTTCAAATATATTTTACATATAAAAACTAGATTAAATTTATTTCTATATAAATTTGTATAAATGAATCAGTTTTAAAAATTTGAGAAAACTTTAAAATGTGAAATTCTCAAAATAGTTATTATAAAATATTACTATAGTTTAATAATTATATATAATGATTAAAATATTAAAAAAAATGATGCTTATAGATTTACTTTAATAAAACTAAAACTAGTAATAATAATAATAATAATAATAATCCACATATATATATATATATATATATATATTATTTGAGGATCTTTTAAATAGGTATAACCTTAATTTTGTAATAATTAAAAAAGACACATCCTATGTGGTAGTTGTTTATGCATTCAATGGCTGACGTGACAGATTTATAGAGCATATCGGGTGGCCATAGTCTAAAAATGAACTCCCTAGAAAAAAATCAATTCGGGTAAGCATATATTCGCCTAACATAGTAGATATCCTTCCTTATTATAATCTATATATGTCGCATATCATATCATATCATATCCATATTATTTACTGTTATAACTATAGGGGATCCTATATAATGTCGGCAAATGTTTGTTTGTAATATTTCATTTCACTCTTACCGAAATTGTATTGTAATAAGTTATCTTTATAATTTATCTTACTTGAACAATTTAAGAAACAGAATATTCGAGTTCGATTTGAAGAGTCTCTATAGGGCAATTGAAAAGACACAATTCTAGAACATATCTTTCTATATAAACTGTACATTTTATCTATCTTACCAAACATAATATTTGTCTTTTTCTTCGACATTGTCTCTCCAATTCTCTCCTAATCTCTCCACATATCTGTTGGTAAGTTTTTTGTTATCCTTTTATTTTAACAACACATGTGCATCAGTTTAATCTGTTATATTTTATTATTGAATCACGGATTCTTAAGTATTTATTTCATGCATCTTTGTTTGTTGAACAATACATGTAGATCATCTTTCTAGGGTTATATATAATTTTATTTGAATTTAGTTGATGATTTTTGTAATTTTTGTAATTTATATAGCAACATGTATGCTAGATTTTAGAGGATCTAACTGAAGAGATATATTTTATTGTTAGTAAAGCTTTGTCTTTGTTATAGATCTGAATTATTAAGGTCTTTATTTATTTATAATCGTGTTGCCTACATAATCTTTGTATTTGTTAACCAATATTTTCTATGTAAACATGCAGGACAAGATCTCACGATGGCATTCAACAGAGACCTAAAACTCAAAAGTCCAATTGTTGAAGAATACGGTTCTTCTCTCAAAGAGGCTTTCAACAATGGAATGAATGCGAGTAGGGAGAACTACCGAGCCATGCTCTTCATGTACAAGGAACATTTCGAAGCCACCATAGCCAAGCATGATGAAGAGTGTGAAGTCTATCGAGTTCGAGGTAAACTAGAGTTACTTAAGGAACTTTTCAACATGGAGTCAATGAGGAATGAGAAGGAGAAGCTAGAGACCGAACTTGTGCTCGCACATGAGAAGATGGATGAGGTCAAGATTCCTTACATTGATTGGTTCAAGTTGGGTGAGCCACAAATGTTTGACTAACCTCTGCGCTTTTATAATCTCTCCAAGTTTGAAATGTTTTAGTTTGTGTTAATTCAACTACAAATTTCGGAACTTATTTTCTGGTTTTTAAACCAGTTTTCTTTTAATGTTGTTATGTTGTGGACCTCAATTTATTTTTTATTTTATGTTAAATTGCTTCTCTGTTTTCATATCTCATTCCAATATTTGATATTTTGATTGATAGTAGTTCATTTTCATATTTTCTAATGATTTCTCTCTGATTTTGTGTGTTTAGTTAGAGTAGTTTCGATTTGTTTAATGATTACTTTGTGATATTAGTTAGCTGTTGCATTTGGTGTTAGCGATAGAAGGTTGTAAGATTTTTTCATATTTTGGCATTTATTTAGATAATGTAAAAAGAAACCTCAATATCCATTAAAAATCAAATTGTTTTAGTTTACAAATTATATTAGATTTAGGTAATTATAAAATTAATATAATAAATATTACAATAGTGGTAAAATTTATAAATTATATTAATTTCGGTTTTTGAAGAAATTATGGGCCCTAAACAAACATGTTTTAAAAATATTGGGTTTTATTTATTTTTACGCAGGCTCATATGTGAAATATATATTGAACCAAAGGGTTTCAAATGTATTTTCTTCCAATTATTTTGTAAACTTTGTATTTTTCATTAATTACAGTTTTATAATATGAATTGCTTGCTTACCATCATGATTGTCTAAAATAATATAGCAAAAACAAAAGAAATATAAATTGTCTTTTGCTTATCACCAAAAAATCAAAAATATTAACAGCCTTAACCGAACACAAAAATAATAATGGATTTAAAATCTAATTCTACCATAAGATATTAAGACCTCATTAAATAACAACTCAAAACAAACTAATATCCAAATGAGACCAAACTATTCTTTCATTCTCCCAAATATAATGAAATAATAACCTCAATCCGTGTAAGGCGCGAAAAAAATAACGGCTTAGGCATCATAGTAATAATAATAATAATGGAAGAGAAAAATAACGGCTTAGCATCATATAGTAGTTAACGGTTTTTGTTACTTGTGCTTCTTATAAATAATAATAGACAAAAATAAGAATAATCCTATAAACTTTAATATAATATTATGTATATGTGGTGTGTCTAACTAGTTTTAATATATATGAAGTATTTCATTGATTATTGCTTATAGTGTCTCTTAAATTTGCACTAGTCAGAATATCTGGTTATTTGTATTAAATCTTGCATGTTTGACCTCAGATAATCATAATCTATATGACGAATTACTCTAACTATATTGGCCAATGTAATTATTTTGTGATTTTAGAAATTATTGTCATGTTCATATCATCTTTAAGAAAATATTATTTGTGTTATTGTGTATATGTTATTTTTAGTAAATATTAATGGAAGTATAATGTAATATTAATTGAATGGCATTTGGAAATCAAATTACATAACATATAATAATACTGTAAAAATTAAATTGGAGTAACTATTATTATTATAGTTGTTGAGTAAAAATCTAATAAAATATTACAAAAGTCATATTATATTTTAAAAGTAATAAAGAATCAGAATAAACAAAAGACAGAAATTTTTTTATTTATAAAATATATAACAAATAAAATTCACATTCAATTTTGAAATATAAATAAACTTTAAAACCTATCTATATCCGCGAATTCAGCATGCAACTACTTAATTTGCAACTAATAGTTAGTAAAGTATCTTTATTTATAAAGTATATGAGGTATCAATTTTTTAATCACTGCTGATGTGAAACTCTGTTATTAACCTTTTCTATTTTTCTTCTTTATCATTATTTACTGTCTATGATGTGTAATATTTTATCAAATTTTATGAATATATTATGAATGATTTAATAAAAAATACATATATATATATATATATATATATATGATATAATTTATTGTGAGGTCATGTTTCTTCAGTTTGAATATTTATATTGTATCAAATATATATACAATTAATTTTATTAGAACTAAGTAGTAATATAAATTTTAACAATTATATAAAATTACCACATTATCACATTTTATTATATTAACCAAATATATTCTAATTGAAATATTAAATTAAATAAAATAAATTAAAATAGTCCCCAAATACTCTTTGATTACAGAGAACTGAAAGCTCAAAATCGCTTGAGAATCGCTTCAAACAAGACACACACTTTTCACCAAAGCCTTTATTTATATTGGAAATTATTTATATGAAACTTATTATTTATAAGTATAATTGGGGTTTTGAAATGATTAAATAACTGTTATTTTGTAGTGAAATTATTATATGACACCATGATACACTTGCCACTCCTCACACACTTTTGTCTAAACAAGACCAATTTACACTCATGAACTAACTAAACAAATCTGACACCAAATATCCATTAGACTAACTAAATTTGACATATATTTCTTTGTTAGTAAAGTGAGGCCATATACCTTTTTCTGCGTCTCTCTCCGAGCAGAATGTGTTCTGTTATTTTTACTTTCACTTGTGTTGATTGTAATTGATTGTCTTATTCATTCATTTTTACTTAACAATTGTATCAAATTTGTGATGCATTCCTTGTGTAAATAAAGAAGAACAAATTCTAAAGAGAATAGAATATGTGTATATAAATACTGAGTAGAATGTGTACACTCCGCTTGTGGGCAGCTTTACCATCCACATATACAAATAATCTCATGTACAACAATTTTAAATCCTCACAAACAAATGTTATTCTTTTGATTCACTTTTGATGTACACGTATGTTACATGGTGTACACAATCAACTTATACACACAAAATAATCTCTTATATGGAAGCATGCTCTCACATTAAAAAAGATCGCTGGATATTTGTTTTCCGGTGCACATGTGGCCAGCCATAAAACGTGAAAACGTGGATAGTAAAACAAATGTGTATATGTACATGTAATGTTATTTGATAATATATATGTAAAAAAATCAAACACCTTTATATGTGTTTAATAGATAACTAATCATGTGTTCCCAAGACTCTTTGATCGTATGATATGTATATAGAATGCAAACAAAATTTTGCTGAATTTTTGTCATCAAAGTAAACCCTTACAAACTTAGCTTTCAATGCATAATATTGTGCACTTGTTAAATCTTTTTCCGCAAATCTCGTCCCATCAATCTGTTTCAATATGAAAACATGCTTCCATTTAGAAAGATTGTTGTTTTGTGTACATTTTGTTGTGTACACCATGTGGTGAAGCTGTACGCATTTAGGTGGATCGGTATTTGCTTACTCAAAAATATCAAAATAGATCAAATCAAAGTGAATATGACATATATGACAATAGGTGCACACATGGTTTTGTGTGTTATTTATATCTAATGGTTTTAATGATTCTTAGCATTTGATTTTAGTTCATTTGATTCATTTTGGATGCATTTAGATGTCTTTTGTGTCTATATGTGTTTGATTGCAGTAATAGCGATTGGAATACACAATTAGTAAATTTTGACCTAAATCAAAGAAAAAAAGTATTTATTTTGAATGGGTGCGAAAAATGAAAGAAATTAAAAGACAAAGAACCATTCGTACAATTATGAGATAGAAAGAACAATTACAAAGTTAGAGAGTTAATATGCACAGTTAAAAAGTTTGGGGAGATGGTATAAAAAAGAAAAAAAATTCTCTTAGAGGCACATTTTGACTTTACAACTACATAATAAGTCATTTTTCATTTGCCACACACATTTTATTTAAGTTGTTGAATGTCCATACCATCCTCCAACCAACATCTCTCGTTACTTTTTCTCCCAAACTAAATTTCTTTTTGCATTATTGATTTAAAATTTTATACCCGAGAAAAGCCTTTTCCAATTATTTACCTCATTCAGAAACCTTAATTCGACCGTCCTTTTCTCCTCCACCGGTGAGAGAGAGAGATAAATAGAAAATATCTTCAACGGTGACTTTGATTTTCACGACTGATTCCAGTGACACGAGATGAGTCTCGCTCGATTTGACTCAGTATTAGATTTTTTTAGACTTGTTATGTCATATGACGAGAAGCAAACCATGTTCTCATCACGGGACAATCAGCTGCTTCACTGGAGTATTTCCGGACGATGGAGCCACAAAAGCATCTTCTTCTCCCTTTCTAGTTCTTGACAGTGACAAGTAATGGTAAAAAAAAGCATATGTCGTGGCTTTGATTCAGTCCACAATTTTTCTGCCTTTTCATCCGACGGTGGCTTAGGCGGAGGACCACTGGCAATGATGATGCAGTTGGGTTCACGCAAGGAAGGAGGTCACATAGCTGGAGGAACTGGATTTCATAACCAGATGTTTCTTCTAGGTTTGAGTCTCAAACAAGGGGAAGGACTTGCATTTCGTAGACACGAAGGTGGCCATGGAAGTGGGAAACGTTTCTCTGGTGATATTATGAAACTGTAAGTTAACTTCTTAGCTTTTGTTACTCTATGAACTTGTATGGTTGATCTTATTGTTGTGTTGTTTTCTGTTACAAATTATGAAATCAGTTCTTGTGTAAATTGTTTGTGTATTCATCGATTCTTGAATGTTTTGTGTTGCGGTGGTAATGTGGCGGTATTGCAGCGGTAATCTCGTCCACAGGTTACCATCCACAAATAACCATCCACGTTGACATACCTACATACTATATAGTGATGAAGCGGAAGCTTTAGAGGATAGAACTAGAGATCCATTGATTCTAAGAATACCAGAAAACTAGGATAATCACAAAGATCTTATTTAGTCTAAGAATACCTAAGACCAATGTCTTCTTAAATTCGTTGAGTCACCAATGATCTACCGAAAACAAAGAACAACAGAGAAAACTCTTAATTTTATTAATCGATCAAAAACTGAAGAAAACCATAATCCTAGAAGGCTATTTATATGAAAACATAAAAGTTATGAAAATCCTAATCCTAATTTAAATAGGAAAACTATTAAAATAAAGATAATACAAATAAATAGTAATTATCCTAATTCTACGCTGCATCAGGTCTCGCCGGCCAAGAAAGATTCGTCCTCGAATCTTCAGTCGAATTCTTGGCACAAAGTAGATCTTCTGCACCAAATCTGTCTAAACCGGATTTGCACAAAATTTGCACTAAACTGATTTCGTCCTATTTTGCACGCATCAGATTATCAGGATTCTTTACAAAATCTTCACCAATAATATTTCGCCCTATTTTTGCACGGCCCAAATTCTCAAAAGAACCTTCTTTGAAGATGAAGTCAATAAGATGAACATCGTCTTCATACATATCATAAATCGGATCACCATAGATCTCTTGATAGATCTCATGGTATTCTCTCTCGACAAAAGGACTTTCGTCCTCGAAAGTGCAGCCACTGCAAATCAACATGACATCCAGAATCGTTCGTCGATTAAGAAACCAAAGACGTGTGGCTCTGATACCAACTGATGAAGCGAAAGCTTTAAAGGATAGAACTAGAGATCTGTTAATTCTACGAATACCGGAAACTAGGATAATCACAAAGATCTTATTTACTCTAAGAATACCTAAGATCAATGTTTTCTTAAATTCGTTGAGATCACTAATGATCTACCGAAAACAAGGAATAAAAGTGAAAACTCTTAATTTTATTAATCAATCAAAAACTGAATAAAACCATAAGCCTAGAAGGCTATTTATATGAAAATATAAAAGCTATGAAAACCCTAATCCTAATTAAAATAGAAAAACTATTAAAATAAAGATAATACAAATAAATAGTAATTATCCTAATTCTACGCTGCATCACATAGTCATTCTCGTCCACATATATCTATCCACGTACACTTAATAATAATATATTATACTTCCATACATAAGTTAATTTTTGCTTATTTTAGTATCAGGTTTTTTTGGCTATTTATTATGAATTTACCAAGGATTAAGCATTTCAAGTTCTGGATCTACATCTTTTCGTTGTTATTTTTCTTTTATATGTATGTCCACATTTTATTTATTCATATTTTTCCATCCACATCCACACTTTTTCGGCATCCATGTCCACACTTATTTGTATAAATATAATATAATATATATATATATATATATGAAAATGAATGTTAAAATATAGAGAACACAAATTTTAAATTTATTGTAACAATTATAATTTTTAATATATCAAAAACGAGTGTAAAATAAGAGGATGAAAAGTATGACACAGAAAATTTAATTGAACTACTTTTTTATTTTTTCCATTGGATCTCTATATTTCTTTTTCAAAAGTAAAACAATTTGAATTGTCTCTTTTTGGCTAACAATCGTCCTAACCAAACATAATTAAGTGGTTGGGCATAAGGGTAAAAATATATAAAAAATGACAGTCCTACAGAAAAAGTGTGTCAAATGTTGAACGTGTCTCTACACCTAAAAACAAACATAAATGTGTCTGATTTGATAAACAACTGTATAAAAATGATTTATAGCGTAATAAAAAGATCAAAATTGACATTGGATATAAACATTCTTTATTTTAAGTTTTTGTGCACAAAACACTCTTTAGTTTCTAATCACAGCATAAATTATATAACTTATTAATATTCTATTTATTTTTAGTAGAAAAAAGGTAAGTAGCAAACATTATCAAAATGAGTTGCTTAACTTTCTAAAAGATGTGTGAGTCGTAAATACTTCTATCTTTTCCTAGAAAGTAACAGAATTTGAGTCTAATCCCTCCACCACTCCCTTGGGTGTTAAATTGGTAATGATATCACAGATAACAACGATCACTCTAGCGACGACATTCCTAAAATCCTACTCTTCCATCATCCTCTGAGTCAGAGGTGGTTGTTCCCAAACCAAGTGCTTTTGGTGATCTCTTTGGTAAAAATGGAGTTTTCGTAGGTGAAGAATGGAATGCTTCATGGCATAAATCCCGAGGAGGTAGGTCCTTAAAACCTTCTTAAAATATGCGTGACTCGGAGTGACAACTTCACAACGAAGAGTGGTTGGAAAATAGAGGCAGATAACAAATGATGGGTCAAAGACAAATACAGAGTGTCTAGCCCGTCGATTAAAAAAAAAAAAAGTGTGTCCACAGCCCTAGTCAACAGACATTTAGCTTTTGTTAGAAGCCGGCGAGGTATTTCTTCGGTGTTATAAAACCAGCAAGGAGTTCCATTTTAAACCCCTGAAACTTGCACGCCTTGTCGTTAAAAACAAACGTAAACGCTTGTCACTGGGCTAGGGGCTAGTTTTGCAAAATCACAAACCTCAAGGTGTAACAAACAATTAAAATATGAATTCTTAATTTACAAAAAAAATCCCGATGCTAAAACCTCGCCTGCGTATTCCCTTAATTTTATTTTATTTCGTGAAACGGAGACGTTGAATCGTATCGAACCGCCGTCACCGGTGATTCTCCCATAACTTCCTCTTCTCTCACGTATCCGTCGCAGAGAATCTGAAATGGCGCATGTGGCGCAAAGCCGAAACGTGATCCGGCATGTAGTTTCGAGAGGGAAAGCTTTCCAAAAATCCGAAAACGCGATCCATCATCCTCTCCTTTTCGCCTGCCAAGGAGTTCGTTACAGAAAATTGGAAGTCGTTCTCACCACGGTCGGTGGTTTTACAGACTCTTCGTTGGAAATTTTGAATGAAAATCAGATGGTGTTTTTTGATATGTGGTTTACTCTTCATCTCTGATAGGGCATAGAGAAGCTTGGGAAAGGTGGGGAGACGGTGAAGGTAGCTCCTGGTTACTTCAGGAATCACCTTATGCCTAAGCTCCTCGCTGTCCCCAACATTGACAAGTATGCTCATCTCATCCGTCACCAACGCAAGGTTACCTTCTTCTACTAGGTTTGCAGCTTGCTTACTTGTTTTATTCTGGTAATTAATTTGATTTCTTGATGCGAATCTTGTTTCAGCTGCGTAATTTTGAAGAAAAGGAAGAGGTTAAAGTGGTTCATAAAACTTCTGAAGTTCAGACTAAAGAGTTTGAAAAGTCCGCTAAGCGCCTCGCCAATGCCAACTTGGTATATTTTTTTACCTTGCCAGACTCTCTGTATTCAACATTCTTGTCTTTTCTCATCCTTTTTGTTTTGATTAACAGGTACTGAGGAAGTTAATTGACAAGGAAAAGTTCAAAAACCGATCCTCAAAGGAGGATAAACCGGATGTACAAACACCTGTCACAAAGGAAGAGATAGTCTCTCAGGTAAAACCTCTTCCTTCCTTCTAACTTTATGTGACTTGTTAACTTATGCAAGCCCTTCATATCATCATTTTTAAAGGTGGCGAGGCAGCTCTGTGTTAAGATTGATCCGGACAATGTGGTTCTTACGGAGCCATTGGCAACTTTTGGCGAGTACGAGGTTCCTTTGAAATTCCCAAAGACTATTCCTTTGCCACCAGGAACTGCTCAGTGGATTCTCAAAGTCAAAGTCCGTGGCCATTAGAAATCTTCTTCTGCATTTTGATAATTTTTCTACTTCACAGAAAAGCATTGTAGTTTGATGACACGAGAGATCAGTTGCATTTTCTTTCATTCCCTTTGTCTTTTACTTGTAGTTATGTAAACCCGGTATAATCCGGTTTACAGTTTACAGTTTAAACCATGACTTGAATGGACATTAATAAGTTTTGGTTTTGTGAAGTTAATTTGATGCCGACAGATGCGAATGTGACTATTTAGCATTGGTTACAAACTTTTGGCCTATTTTGTAAGATTCTATTATTTTAGACCATCTTAATATTGTTGAGACTTGAGATAGATCACCCACTTCTCCTGCTCGGCGACTCAGAAGAGCCGTTATCTACTATGTCTTTAATCTTTAAACAAATAGCTTCACGCTAATCTTGCTCTTTCTTCCCTTTAGCCACTCTGCTCTTTCCTGTGAGTACATCATTTGTTTAATCGATAGAGAACTTTTTGTTTTTTATATCTATTAGCTACAGATCCATTACGAATCGATTTGTTCTATCTCTGTCTTGGCTTTGGAGTTGGACTTTTTTCTTTTGTGAAAATTTTTAACTTCTTAGGATTTATATATATTATTATGCTCTAGATAGGTCACCATATTTTCCAAGATTCATATAATCTCATCTTTCTTTTTCAATGTGTGATGAAAAAGATGAATGTATTTTAATAGTATAGATAACAAATCAATTATTTTAACTATATTTAAATACATTGTTGTACACCAAAAATTAGAATGTTACAGATGAATGTACTGTTTGATTTATTACACTGATGAACGTACATTAGAGATGTCAAATGGAATAACCATATATTCAAATAGTATTTCTGGTGTTTTAAAATTGGACTTACATTTATCCGAAGGACTAATAAGAATCTATGATATCCAATTTTCACGTCCAATTTGAAACAGATGGAAGTCGTCCTTAGTTGGTCTCGTTCTACATTGTCCAAGAGGGGGCATATACCTCCAATGATTTTTCAAAATTTCATGTAAACCTTTAAATAATTTAGGCTACCTTCTCCAATGGACTTGGTTTAACAAGACATTCATTCGTGGGGTTGAAGAACGATAGTGAGTTTGTTGATTATTCTTCTACCGACACAAATGTCCTAAGAATCTTCTAACTTCTTCCTTGTGGATGAGTAAGGTAGCTATGGACTGTACATGGACTTAATTTTCAATGGAGAAATTTCATAGAAATAATATTGAGAACTTGTTTACTCAATTTTTCAAATTTAGTTTACAATAGGCTTAGGTAATCGTGGTTCCTAAATTCGATATCAAATAATTGAACTTATTTTTTCATATTAAATTTTAAACGTGAAACTATTCCGAAAAAGGTAGTCAAGGTATTATTGATTTAAAATAATAGTTTAAGAGATTTTCTAATAGTTTAACAATTAGAAAAAGGGAATAGAGTGGGTTACAAAACTTGGGAAAAGATAATGAAAATTGAACCATTACTAAAACAAAATAGAATCAGACCAACCCAAACCAAAGAGAAATAAAATGTTTTTCGATTTTTTTAGTTCAAAATATTCTGGGTCCATAGCTTTTTGGGGCCATGGACAAAAAACGGTTACTAAATCTTTTTTTTTTACGTAGCTAGTGAGACTCAAACCTGAAGACTCTTTTAACAACTGAGATATCAAAGAGAGAAAAGAGAGAAAAGAGCGCTTGTGGTGGTAGCTCCAGCGTCCGGCTGCGCGTCTGAGCGCGTGCCGGCGCCGGTAACTCATTTCTTTGCCTTTTAAGCTTAGTCTCCTTCCCTTACGCTTCGATCTGTGGCTTGTATCCGATATACTAGTGAATCTGGGTTAGGGTTTTGCCCCGAGAAGGGCTCTGTTTGTGGAGAGTCTCGGACGGCGGTAACGCTGCTTCTTCTGGATTCACGGTGAGGATGGAGTTTGGTGATTCGAGGAGTCAATCGTTCCTTTTGAGTTCATAGTTTGCTACGGGATGGGGAGGCTCGGTTAGCTCCGCCGTCGCCGTTAAAGCTTCCGGGGGTAGAAGCTTCTTTAGTTCTGCGCCGCCGGCTAAGACTCCAGGAGGTGGGAGCTTTTACAGATCCACCGTCGTCGGTTTTGTTGCGCCTTTTAATTTTGGGCTTTTAGGTCCCTAGATCTGTATTAGGGTTTCGTCTAGTTTCTTTTATGTTCTTGCATGTTGGTCGAGGTTTGGTGGTTGAGTTATTCGTAGCAGGTTGAGTGAACATCTCCGGTGAAAGATGTTAGTGTGCAAAGCTTTCCCCCGTGTGTGTTCTAATGGTGACAGATGAATCTTGCTCAGGCAATTGATACTCTCCGGTAAAGAAATCACGGGAGGTAAAGGCGTTTGCGGTTAAGGTGGCTTGGAGTCCATGGATCCCGGTGTGTTCCGGCGAGTTGATGGGTAGTGATAGTCAGGTGCGTCTCCGGTGAACGGCGTTGAAGTTGTCATCTTTGATAGAGATGCAGAGATTGGGTACTGGGTCTGGCCCATTTCTCTTTGCTTTATTGGTTTTTGTTTGTGGGCTTTGAGCTTTTAACCCATGTTTGTTTTTGTTTTGGTTGTATCTGGACTTGATTCTCGGGCTTGACCCTACTAATGAAATTTAGAGGGAAAAAAAAAAAGTGAGACTCAAACCTGAAATACCTACCATTAAATATTTACCACTAAAGCTAGCAGCTCCAGGTAACAACGGTAATTCAATTCTGTTTGGAACTAATTTTCAAGGTTTTTTTTTTATTTACAATTTAACCTACAATCACCAGGTTTGGATTTGTAAAACTTTCAGAAAATGCATCTCAATCATTTACCACATAGTCCATAATATATTCCTCGTCACTGTATAAATTTCGTGATCCGTATATACTTGTGTATAAGTTATCAAAACTAAGTCGTTTTGAATATTTCAAAATTGGAAAAATGGATATAGCGATTTTGTAGTCAAATTATTCTATTGTGTACTTGGAACTTGGAAGAATGCATGTCAATCTTTTTTTTTGTTTGCCAACTGAATGCATGTCAACTTTTTTTTTTTAAAAAAGCCAAAAATTCGCAATCAAATGTCATTTATAGTGCCATGTTTTCTGCATACTGCTACTAAGGTAGGGTATTCCCAAATGGCCATCCCCAAATGGCCATCCAAAATAGCATTCGTCTTTTCAAAGTCACTTAAATATAGAGGTTGATTTTTTTTTTATGGAAAAAACTACGAAAGTTATAGAAATTAATTATAATAATATTGCTCAAACTGGCCTATTATCCGTTAAATTTGATTCGATTCGTTTCACTTCGATCAGAAAAATTTGAATATCCGTAATTATTCCAAGCAAAGTAAATATTAAAATCAATATTTATTAAAAACGAAATAAATCACAAATACTAAAAATTTAGTGTCAGATATCCGCTCTACTTTGATATTTATACAAATTGAAGTATATCTACAATTAAATAGGAAACTATAAATGTTTAATTTTTTATTATTATTATTTTAACAATAATAATAATTTTATTCATAAAATTACTTATAAAAGTATTAAATTCTGAAAGGATATAAAATATTTCTAAAGCTACAATGTTTCTAAAATATTTCTGTTTTTAATTAATTATTTTTAACAATTCATGGAACATACAATTTCACTAAATTTTACTTTCTTTTTTATATTAGGTAAAATATATCTTTTGAAAACTAACTTGTACGGTTGCTTTTAGATTTACCTGTATGAACAAAGTGGACGAGGTATTTGTAAATATTCTTATATATTCGCAAATATCTATAATTTCTGGATTTGCGACAAAAAAATCGATGGATATTTGAAAAACCAAATATTTTAAAGTAAAGTAATTAAATATCCATAAAATACAAAGCAAATTACAACTACTGAAATTTGTAATCATATTCGCTCCGTGCCCACACCTACTACTTCCATAGCATGCCGAAATTGATAGGAGTTCTAGGGTATTTTTCTTTTTGGTAAGTAAGCTAACTTTAAATTTTAATTGTTTTGATTTTATAAAAATAAATATTTTCCGTACTTGCGGAGGTGGGACTCCCTTATATATTAATTGGGAACATTGGAGACAAACTAACCTTAGAGCTGTAAGTTATTTACATGTGAATCAGCTGATGTGTCGTTCTATTAGGGCTTCTCGTAATCTATTACTAAGTACCCTTTAAAGACTAGATTAATTACAATTCACTGCCACTGGAATATATTGGGCAAATTCTGCCTTGTGTTGTTTGACCTATTCGCCACACTACCAGGTTGTAGAAGCTCACTTTTCTCACCAACGCATGTTCTCAAATTCCAATATATTGTGAAATCTATATTATTAAAAGAGAAGTACCATTTAAAATTCCCCCTTAATTTTTACACTTATTTACACTACCATATCACTGAGAATTAAATAATACTTCATATTTTAATGTTTTTTCTTTTCTACTTAGATTAATGTGTTTTTCTGAATTAAATTTGAATTAAATACACTACATTGGGGGTGATTGGCTCGACTGTAGCTGTAAAAATTTAGCTGTAAAAGTTTAGCTGTAGGTAAGTTGGTTGTAGCTGTAAAATCGTTACTGTAGATTTTTTTGCAGAGACTTTTGCTGTAGTTAAATTTGTTGTAGTTGTAGGTTATATGTTGTAGTTGTAAGTTATATATTGTAGATATTTTAAAATAAAATATGTGATGTATATATAAAATAATTATGTTTATCAACTAAAAAAAATTTTATTAATAATTTTTATAAATTATCATAGTTTACTGTTATTTAAAATGTGATATATAAATAATATTTTATGTTATTTAAAATATTTCAACAGTTTTGAAAACACCCAGAATTAAAGTAAAATATTTATAAATGTTTTTATTATGATTATCTAATTTATTTGATATCGTAAATAGTTTTTTCTTTTAAAGTTTCTACAGCCTATAAAACAAGGAATTTAGATTTTTTGCCTAAAATACATAAGGAAAAAATTTGCTTTAGATTTTTTGTTATAGCTTTAAAAATAAATCTAAACCATGATTGGTAAAAGTTAATAGAAATTTGTTGTAGGCTTTGACTAACAAAAATAAAGCTAAAACATAATTGGTAAAGTTTAATGTTTTAAAAATAAATATAAGCTAAAGTAGGAAGTTAAAGCTGAACCAATCACCCACATTAACTTTTCCATTAAATCAATGTCAAAAATATTTATTTTTATCAGCTTAAAATTTACATTTTTATTGAACAAAAAATTCATGGAAAGTATAATATCAACTCTTCATTTAACAAATCTGAACCAAAAAAATTACCAAATTTGAACCGAAACTAGATAAATATTTAAACGGATTTACCATTTTGGTATCTAGAGAACCATAACCAAACCTGATCCGAACGAAATATTTCGGATATTCGAATGTATTTAAATCATATTTATATACTTGAATATGTTAGCTATATTTAGAGTTAATAGCCAATTTATAAGCTATTTTAAAGTTGTCTAAAATATTTGAAATATATGAAATAGTTAAAAGTAAACATCTAAAGTAGATACAAAATAATCAAAAGACCAAAAATACTTAAAATAAATATTTTTTCTCCATCCAAATATTTACGTTAAACCTATTTTTAATTTTTAATTTAGGTACTTTGACTTACATTACTCAAATTTACATATTATATTATTTTTATTTTTAGATTTAGGGAAATTTAAAGTATATATAAATTTTGAAAATTTAAAAATAGTTTAAACTGGTTATCCGAACCCGCAAAGAACCAAATCAAACTGGAACCAGAATTTATAAATACTTGAATATAGGTAGAATCTTTAAACTCGAAAATCTCAAACCCGGATAGATTTTAACCGAATTCGAATGAGTATTGAAATACCCACCCCTACTTTAGTCAAGTAAAACTATCAAATATTACAAATACATTATTTAGTATAAATAAATAAAAAAAAATAAAACTGAAAATTAATACCCGTGCGATCGCATGGATCAAGATCTAGTGTTAAATTGAAACCGATAACAAACCCGATTGATGTAACTGGGGCAAATAGATGAAATAAGGTTGTAATGGTTTACATCAATACATATCTGGGGCTAACCGGCTAATAGATCTGCTGCAACAAAAGCAAAGCAGAGAGCATAAACATGAATACAAAGGATAGTAGCATACAAAGCACTCAAACAAACAAAGTCATGGAGAGCAGTCCTCTAAACCTCTCTCAGAGGTGTCAACCTAAACACTCTTCTGAAGAAGCTCAAAACATAGAAACATGGAACAAAATTTGGGAAAAGACAATAGACCTAACTGGTCTTCCTCTTGATGCACTGGAAAGGATTATAGAATGTTAAGAGGTCCAACGTGGTTATGGGATTCATTAACAATAGATCTGTGATTAGACTTTTCGTTAATTAATGTTGAAACATTCTTTATGGCTTACTAATTATATTATTAGACAGTCTATGGAATTTTGGTCATAGTCATACGCTCTTAGTTGTATGGAAAGAGTTGAATTTTGAAAGGATTTATCAAAAATGATAGTATATCTTTTCACTTTAATAACATATGTTCTTTTAACCCCAAAATAATATGATACTCACCAAAGTGGTGATCATAACTTTATGGTTTTCATTCTTTAATTTAAAACTCAATTATTTTTCTCCTTTCATGTACATGAATATACTCGATATCGCTGTTCTGACCCAGACATTATCCATATTTTTGTAGTAAATAAAAGGACAATCTTTTCAAAATACTAAAATGAGTTTTTTTTAACCAAAATATACATAATAAGTAAAATGATCGAATATGTTTCATTAAAGATGCAAAAATATCTTCTATTCTTCTTATTATTATTATTATTATTATTATATATATATAAATAATGATTTAATTATTATTTAAAAATACTTTTAAAATTTTTCAAATATATGTTTTTAATTCAAAATTTTCTGATTTTCTATTTTTATAATTTTTTATTTTAAAATTCGAAATTGTTTTTTTTAAACTATTTTAAAAATTATTATTTTAAATACTATTTAAAGGAAAAAAAAACTAAAGCCACCCCTTCCAAAACCCACCCCTCAAATATATACACTAAGTCTAAATTAGTTAATCCAAAAAATATAAATACATCTTTTTATTTTTTTAAAATATTTTGGTCATTTTGACTTTTATAATAAAAAACCCGTCGCTGCCGTAACAATAAAATACAAATGATTACGTGCATTATGGGTCCATTTCAATTACAAATAGGATTGGGTCACTGCTTTACTTTTCCAACACCAAACTAAACTCCCTCAAAGAAAAAAAAAGAATATGGAGTTTACTACAAAAATAACATCATTCTTTCTCTTAATTATCTCTCTCCTAATCCCGACGACGACCACTGCCACATGCACTAACGCCTTTTGTCGGCCGTAGGCGATCCCATCATCCGTTTCCCTTTCCGTTTAAAATCCCACCAACCCCAATCTTGCGGGTATGACAAAGGGTTCGACTTAACGTGCGGTAATAATAACGGCGTTAACCGAACCACCATAACACTACCATTCTCTGGTGACTTCACCGTCGAAACGATCGATTACGAGGCTCAAGAGATTTTACTCTCCGACCCACATAACTGTCTTCCTAAACGCATCTTAACGCTAAACCTCACTTCGACGCCGTTTGACGGTGATTACACACGTCCGTTCACGTTTTTTAGCTGCCCGACGTCGGAATATCTTTCTTTCAGGAGTTTGACCAATCCGATAACGTGTTTGAGCAATAAGACCAGCACGGTGTTTGTGACTACTTCGCCTAGAGTGGTGAACCACCTGTCGGCTCAGTCGTGCCAGTTAATGAAAACCGTTGACGTTCCGGTTCGTTGGCAGGTTAATAACATCTGGCTCACTTGGAGGGTCCCGAGATGCCGCCGGTGTGAGGGACCTGAGGGTAGAGGTGGTAAGTGTGGGATTAAGAGTAATTCTCGTGAAATCGTATGCTCTGATGCTCCTAAACCAGGTAATTAATTTTATAATCACCGTTATCTTACGATTTTTAATCGTATTATAGAATGATTAATTGTCCTCGGTCTTAAATTTTGATGGCAAGAATACAATTTTAATATATATCAAGTCAAAAATACAACTAATACGAGTATATTAGTTAAAGTTGACGTAGACCATGACGAAATTTCGTGTTGAATGAGTCATGCGTATTTGTGTGTTAGTGTATATTTATATAGAGAATGATGAATATAAACAAATTTGGAAAAATGGCATAATTGCAACCAAGTTTGTCGGTTCTGATTTCCAACTATGAAAAACCTCAGTGAGACGGCTCAAGACGATATAATATTTTGAATATATGCGTGTTTTTTTTTTGTAACACAAATATATGCGTGTTAAAATATATATATCTATAAATTCACTTTCTACGAAATAAATCTAGTAGAAATAGCACATCTACAAAAAAGAAATAGCACATCTACGTTATCTACCTACAATATAAGATAAGTAAACGTGAAAACTTTTAAAAGTCAAGTCATACAGGAAACCAAGTACTAACGAGTCTTATATATGAACGCTAATTAAAGGCAGATCAAACCTTAATTATTCCTCACGTTAGACGTATAGTAAAAGTTATTAGACTGTTTACTGATTATCATAGATTTATATATGCTACTGAGAAAAACATATAATCATATAACAAGACATATATACTATCTTCACTTACAGTGTTGAAATTAATTCAAAAATAATATTTGGTTTTTAAATATCTATTTTAACAGAAATAAGATTTGATTCTTGAACATCCGAAACAAATTATAACTAGATCTCGCAGATGTTTGTTTTCATTTATATTTACGTTGTAATTTTGTTTTTATTTAAAGAATAATATATATATTATAATAATAACATATTTTCAAATGTATATACGGCTTTTTAAACACAAAAATGTTATAGTTTATTTGTTTCTAATCAAATTAATTATTTCAAATAGTCTATCATATATTTTTGTATATTCTTCTATATACTTTTTTTTTGGATTTGTGTTTGATTATTAAACTCAGTAAGCTCTTGGAAAATTTGGTAAAATAGCAACTATTCATAAAATTATAAAGTTTAACAAAAATTGAACTTTGATGTCTTGACACAATCTGTCATATGTTGCAATTGCATCGTATCACATGGCTTTATCTCCACCGGAGAAGAGAAAACCTCTGAATATATATATATATATATATAGTATATTTTTGATAAAAAAAAATCAGATAATCAAAAACTAAATTTTGAAAACCTTATATTATCAAATAAAAATGAGTCACTTTCTATGTGTTTGCTTTAGGTCCGAATATATTAGGATCATGCATCTATAATTTTTGTATAGTAGCAAAGAAAAAGTAGTTTCACTTTGATGTCTTGACACAATCTGTCATATGTTGCAGTTGCATCATATCACATGGCTTTATCTCCACCGGAGAAGAGAAAACCTCTGAGCGGGAGAACAAACAAATTAACTTAGCGCCAGTGGCAATCTTGTAACAATTCATATTAGTTAGAGAATATATATAGTTAGTTAGTTTATGCAGCTGCTCAATGTTGGGTTAGCACTTTGGTTTACTTTGGTTTATGATCTCGATTGCATTTCAATCAAACGAAGGAATTAACATGATTCTCTCTAGAATCTAATAATTTATTAAATAATTATAGAATAACCTTTCAACTGAGCAATTCAGGACACGAGCTAGAGGATTCAGATCCATCTAGTAATAAAAGATATATAAAATGATGTAATTACAATTTCGTGACTTTGGTTTTCACCAGAAACATATTCTTACTACCTTTTTCTGAGAAATACAATTTCGTACTACTTTTTTTTTTGTTTTTTTTCTTACTACTTACATAAATACAATTTCGGATAATCTTTCGATTCTAACTTATTTTAAATAAATAACACAATTATTTTTGTCGTTGATTACTTTCTTCTTATCATTTTTTGAAATTATAATTTCAGCTATTCCGAGAAGAGTCCGTTATGCAATAGCCATCGGTGCAGGGATCCCAGGAACTTTAGTCCTCTTCGGTGTTGTTTGTTTCAGTTTACAGCAAAATTAACGCCTTCATCAAACGACGCCATCTTATCTCACATCCAGAAATCAACAATACTCAAGCCCATTCTTCTCAGTCCAGTATCATGATAAAGGGTTTAGATGGGTCTACTATAGAGTCGTATCCAAAAATAGTATTAGGCGAAAGCAAAAGGTTACCCAAAATAGATGATGTCACATGTGCCTATTTGTCTATCAGAGTATGAGCCCAAGGAGACGCTTAGGACAATACCATTGTGCCAACACTGTTTTCACGCCGACTGTATCGATGAGTGGCTTAAATTAAACGGGACTTGTCCCGTGTGTCGAAACTCTCCCGAGCAGATTTTGTCATCTGAAAACATTAATTCTTAGTTAGTCACTCGTGTTATTATTGTTTGCGTCATTGTAAGTAGTTTATAAGCAGTGTTTCCCTCCAGAATTCACTGTTAACATTATATTGAAATCATTTTTTATACAGTAATAAATCATTTGTTTTTATCGTTAGCTTTTCTGTCAACATTTTTTTTACAGACAAGAAAAATATATGATATAGAATTACCAAATCCAAGTTGGATGATCCAACTACTAAAGAATACACTAATTTTTTTACGGCAAACAAATTAACAAATTTCCTTAATAAATATTAGAGATTAGAAAATCAATTTTTAAAAATTTCAAAAGAAAAAAGTTAATTAATACATAAGTATATATATATGGAGGGACTAGGCATGTGCATTCAAGGTCCCAATCGGGTTTCGGTTTTATCCAATCGGATTTCGGTTTCGGGTTTATCAAAATCAGCCCCATTCGGATTATTTAAAAATTCGGTTTGGGACCGGTTCGGATTCTATCGGGTTTGGGTCGGGGTTAGTAAATCTTCAAAGAACCGGTACAACCCAATGTACTTTCGGGTTCGGGTCCCAATCGGTTCTTCGGTTTAAAAATATCTGACTTATACCTACTTTATAACCAAAACATAAGTAAAATTGGTTTGTTTTGGTTTCGAATACCTAATTTGTACTTTTTGTAACCAAAACATAAATAAAATCGATTTAAAAATAAGAAAGGAGCATCAACCATGATCATTCAAAATCAAACGAAAGGGAAATCATAAAACGAAAACTACGACCTCATGAAATAAAAAACATTTTTTACTGAAAACAAAATCTAAATCTAAATCTAAATATTTCAAAATTCAACAGCCATCTTTAATCATCAATCTTCATGTATTAGAACCACCAACCTTTATGTAATAGATAAATATTTCAGATGTTTAACATATCTTAATGTATTTTGAATACATATTATGAATTGAGATTATGTTTGGTATAGATTTTTTGGGGTTTTGATGTTTCGGGTTCTATCGGATATCCATTTAGATTCGTGTTCGGTTCGGGTAATACCCATAACCCGAAATACCAAAAAACAAGATCCATTCGGTATTTACGTCGGATTCGGATCGGTTCGGATTCATTTTTATCGGATCGGATTCGGTTCGGATTTTCGGGTTCGGTTTATTTGCCCAGCCCTAGGAGGGACATTATTCTCCATCATGGTATGTTGTTGGTAAATTTTACCAAGTGTTATATAATAATATTATATTTAATATTGTGTGCAAATAAAACAGTTTTTATGACTAAAAGTACTAAAAATCAAAACAGAGAGAGCGAGATTGCAAAATTAAATTTTTATTATATGTTTATTAAATACAATAGAACAAAAAATGATTTCATATTTGAAGATTAAAATTGAACTATACTATATAAAAATGTTATATAATATAGTTTAACATTTAATCTATGTAATATTATTCAAAATTTGGAAAATATATGTCTATTCTAAAAATTTCAAGACATGTTATATGTAAAAAACATATGTTTTAATATGTAATTCTAAAATTTAATATATTTTTCGAAACAGTAAAATAATTAAAATTTGAAGGGAAAATACAATTTTAGAAAGAAAACAAAAAGACATTACACATACTACATACATATATAGAGATACTACAGAAATTTATATATTGTATAGCCTATGATATAGCCATTAACTTTTTGTGTGTATTTAATTAATTATATTTTTCGTTATACAATAAAATTAGGAGTTTTACCTTGCATGTGCAGATATAATTTTCTTACGAATACTTATTAGTTTATGTTTATTAATTTAAAAATCAAAATGATAAGTTATTATTTATGTTTTCAAAAAGTGTAAATCAAACATCTCATTATTTATATATAAAAAAACTTTTGCATTAAAATATATATACTTATTGTTATGTTGAAATTTAAAAAACCATCATATATTAAAATATTTTTTCAAATATCTCTATATAAATGTTTTTGTTTGATTAATATTTTATCATTAATTGTTTATATTTAAAATTTTATAATAAAAGTATTATTTCAAGATAACAACATAATATATAAGAATTATCCTATTTCTAAAAATCAAATATTATTAATATAAAATTTATCTTTTATATAATAAAAATTAATTAAAGGTATATTGACTACATTTAGATCTTGGCCTACTGGTTAGTTAAGGTTTAAAAGCTTCTACATTTAGGTTTGGAGCTCGAATCTCAGATTATGTATTTTTCTTACAGACTATATGATGTGAAGCTTATCAAACATTCTAGAGTATTGTAGGCAAAGCCGTTTGTTGTGGTCGTCTTCTACGGAAAAAGTATGTCCATCGAAAATGACTACATGCAGAACCGTTCGTCGATCCAAATGTTTTGGAAGATTTAATCCTTGTATGTGGATTTTGTTCATCAATATCACATATATTGCAAGTGGTTGATTATCATATTTAATGGAGTTAGAAATTGTACGAAGATAATACGTTTAAAGAAAGATATGTTAGGTATTCTTTAGTGGAGACCATCATTAACTCTAGTCTCTTAACTGGAGTTCTTAGCTTCGGATAAGAGACATTTTTTAGTTTTTCTTAGATTTTAATTAAGAAAAGTTAAGAAACATCTCTTAAATAAGAGATATAAGAGTCGTCTTTTAGCCGAAAAGTATAAAAAAAACAAAAGAAACAAAAAAAATGTTAAATCATGAGTTAAGAACCCCGGCTAAGAGACCGAGGTTAAAGACACAAACATCTACTTTCCTTCTTCGTGGGGCCTTCTTCAGTGTTGTTTATAAGATAACTAGTGTAAACCAGTTCTGCAGGCAGGCGGATAAATAAATTAATAAAACAAAATTATTATAAATTTTAGTTTTACTTTTAACTAAAGTACCATAAGACAAAAATTTTATCTATGTATTTTTATATTTATTTTAAAATATAATTATTTTATTTCGGAGATTACAATTTTTGGTTTTTGATTTACTGTTTGGTTTTCTCTTTTCTTCTAAGTAAATATTTGTTGGTCGTCTCTCCATACATTTTTCCATCGTATATTTGCTTTCGTGTGTTTCAAGATGACTATTATCTTAATTTCATGTAATTCACTTATAAAATCCTAGACAGTGCCGTGCGAGGGTCTCTAGAGACCTAAGGCAATTTTAAAATTGGGGCCCTTTTATATAACTAACAAATACATTATACAACTGCTATAGTTTTAATAAAAACAAAATTATAGGAAGATAACAAAATCATACAAAATTCTTTGAAAGGAGTTATTTAAACACAGATCAAATCAAATTAGAGTTTGATTTCTGGTGTTTTTGGACAACTTACCTGGAAAATGAACCAGATTTCTTTATAAATTAGGATTTAAATCTCTTTGAAAAATTATTTGATTCAGAATCTTTATTTCCTTCTATAAACTTATATTTAGCAAAAACAAAAAAACTTATATTCCAAAAAAATAATAATGCACACATAAAGTTTCGAACACTGATCATTACGGTGAGTCTTAGAAAATATATTAACATACAACCACTTTGATATGGTCACTCTAAAAAATCGGGGTCAGTAAAATTGTAGATAATTTGGGGCCTGTGGCAAATGCCTTTTTGATTATATAGTAAGCACGGCTCTGATCCTAGACATCATTGGACTTGTAGCCATTCTCTAGATTTCACGGGATATGTGTTGGGACATCCGTTTTGCTTACCACTCTTGTAATTTAACGCATGGAGGATTATATTTAGATCCTAGACTAACCAAAATACATGAGAGCTTTGTTGATGTTCATTATCGTTCTTTATCCAAGAAACTGTTTATGTTTTGATAAATAACCAATTCTATCACAGTGTTATTTTTAAACTCTAAGAGGTATTTGTTTCCTAATGCAAAGACTTCTCGGTAAGCTTTTGTCTCAAAATTTAAAGATCCAAGGTTGGAGGTGTATCAGGTGTAATTTTGGTGATGAGACTTCTCGAGTCATTATCAGTATATCTTCTTTACGGTGCTCTTAAAAGAAACTAATGTTTTCTGGTAGTATTGATCGATAGGTCTCTATCTAATTCTCCAATCTTATCTATACTTTGTAGATCATATTATTTATCCAGATACTTCATACTAATCAACCTTATATTGAACTTGACTAAATTAATTGGTTCATAAAGTTTCCTTGCTGCCATAATATCTTGACAGTGAATAATAGCTCCAACATCTTTCAAGATGAAGACAGACATGAGAGCCTTCTACAGTCACATGTTTGTTTACCTCTCTTTATCCCTCCAAAACACATAACCAGGTGATGACACGTCATTAGTGCCATAGCCTGAGTTTCAAATACTTTTTCGATTTTCATATTTGAGTTGTTGATTTTTTTTCTCCGATCCAAGCATGATGGATCCCAAAAACTTAAAGAACCAATTTACTGCAATTTTATTTTTATTTTCCTTTCCACAAGACAAACGTTCCACTAATGTAGGAGAAATCCATGTCATTTTTGTGTGTATTTGAGCTATCTTGCAAGCGCTTTCAATGGCATTGATATCGTAATCTAGAAGAATTGAAAATTGAATCTTCGTACAGAAAAAGTAAAAAATAGAGACTTAAGAATGATAGTTCACGTTTGTACTCATGTTCATGATTTTACTCTCTTTTAGTCTTTTCTTATCTCCATTTGACAGAATCTTCTTTAAGCTCTGCATAGACTCGTGTTTCCTCTTTTTCCCTTCACCCTCTTCGTCTTCTTGTTGTTGTTCTTCTTCTTTGAATTTCAGCAGAGTATCTCAGATAATGTGGGTGGTATAGCTAATTCCCTAGCTCCTCCCTGAATTTACAAAACACACTGTATCATCAATCATGGAAGAATGAACCATCCTGATTTCAGATCATATTAATGGATGCTCAATAATACCTGAAGAGCATTGTCTGGTTTATTAGAAAGAAGAGACGAAGCATGAGAAACAGAGTCGAACTCTTTAAGCAAAAACATCAATCATTGATGGAGTAAACTCTAAAGAAGCTTTAGTAATCACAACCATTGTTCTGTTAAAACAAAGACAATTTAATATACTAATTTTCATAATAGAGAAAAAACCATGCTTTCTCTTGATCAAGCTTTCATTTATCAATGTTAAAAGAAAAAAAAAAACCATTTATCCATGTGGTTTGTGTTAGTGAAGACAAAAACAATAGAAAACATTTCTAGTGTTTATAAAAAGATCTTGCGGAGAAGAGAGAGAAATACAAAAAAATCAATTTTTTGATTGAAAATCAAAATGAAGTAGAGAGTTTATTGTTCAATCTGAGTCAGTATAATTTTGATAAATCTGAAGTTTATAAGCCATCATATGTTACATAACTTAAATGATCATGGTTTAAAGAACATAATAACCTTAGCTTCGAGGGGGAGCATGTATACACCCATCATCTCGCAACAGAGTTTCAAGACACACCTCCATGGTGGAAAAAGAACGATCGGCAACTAAGACAGATGAGTTACCCCTTATACTAAAGAAGTTTCTATTGTTAATAGGAATTGAGAAGATGGTTTCGAGAGGAGGAAGACTAACCTTTTTATATTCGTAGATATATGGCCTCAAAAATAAAAGCTCGTGTTCAAGGCTACACCATTGTTGATGGACTTAAGAAGGGATTTAACGCGATTCACTGGGAGCATTTCGGTTGATGAAGAAGAAGTTCAGACGACGGGATCGAACAAAGAGCGGGGATGAGGAGTAGACTTTTCTGCGACGTGTAAAGAGAAAATTATGGTTATTTTCTGTCGGGCTGCCTGGCTGGAAATTTTTATCCAAACATAAAGTCCAAAACTCATAACAAAGCCTACATCAATTCCATACTAAATTAAATGAAACAGTGAGTTTTTATAAATTGGACAGATGTCGCGCTGCGAACATCCGAATTGATGACGTGGTGGACTGAGGAATAAGAGAACTATACTTTATATAATAAGAAGTGACATCTCTTTTATATGTTGTTTGATGATGAGAAGTTACGGCGTCTAGCAAAATATCCGTAAATTTTGATTTTATTCGTTATTTGTTCCGGTTTGAACAAAAATAAATATTCGTAATTATATGAAACAAAAAAATACTAAATTGCAATATCCGTAGAAAACAAAGCAAATCATTAATATTTTTTAAGAACAGATATCTGATCTGTTATATGCATATATACATATATTTAAAGAATTATATATAAGTAATATAATTATTATATTCTATATAAGTTTTTTTATAGTTTTTTATTTACTAAATTTATTAAATTATTTATTAGAATTTTCAAAGTAAATCAATTTTTATTTTTGTAATAAAGTATTACTATTTTATATTATTTTAAATTTTTTTATTTATTTCTAAATTTTTAATTTTTACATATCGAATCAGATATCTGGGATACCAAATATTCGAATGATTACAGATCGAATCGGATTAGATAATTGATTATTTAAACAAAACAAAATGGATCACGGATACTTTCCTCTGATTCGTGTCCACTTCAAAAGATAACTCCAAACATTTGTCAACATTTTATTAACTTAGTGACGCGTGTCCCGCATCTTATTCAATTTCCCCGATGATGACTTTTCACTACCAATTATATTGGTGGAACATTTTAATTTTTACAAGAAAATAATAGATTTTGGATTAACAAGAGAGCAACAACATAACACTAATCACTTAAAATAATAATAAAAATTTGCAAAAAGTCTAGTTCCGCTGTTATGTTAAAAATGCTCAATAGTTGGGAATTTGCGATCAGTTCGTGATCAGCTAAATTCATGTATAGAGGCAAAAATGTTTTAATTAAATCATTAGACCAATAATTACCGACTTACCAATGATAAAATTTTTCTTAATTTTATTAGATACTTTTTTCCGCCTGTTTTAATTTTTACAAGAAAATAATAGATTTTGGAATTGACAAGAGAGCAACAACATAACACTAATCACTTAAAATAATAAAAAAGAATTGCAAAAAGTCTAGTTCCGCTGTTATGTTAAAAATGCTCAATAGTTGGGAATTTGGGATCAGTTCGTGATCAGCTAAATTCATGTATAGAGGCAAAAGGTTTTAGTTAAATCATTAGACCAATAATTACCAACTTACCAATGATAAAATATTTCTTAATTTCATTAGATACCTTTTTCTCATTTTTTTATTTCGTTGATCATTTGCGTTTTAAATGTTTGTGCCAATTTTTTTTATCAGATTGGATATTTGATTATAAGACAAAATGGATCGGATCACGAATACCTCCAAAAACTCTGATATCCAATATTTTTAAACACAACTCAGACATTAAACCGGATGACTTTCCGGATTACCGGGTCACCGGATCAACTGTGGATAAAACCGTAGGTTAATAAATAATTTAAGTTTATTATATAATATATTATTTATAAAAATAAATATATAGAAAATGAAATTAAGTATTTTCTAATATTTTAATAAAAAATAAAATAATATTTTGGATATGTATATATTTTATGTTTAAAAATCATTTAGAAAATGTCTAATTTTAGTTTCTATTTTTTATTTTTATTTGACATACAAAAAATATCAAAATAGTTTAGATTATTTAAAAAAAAAATATAACAACTTAAGATTTATGACATTTAACAAAAAAAATATCAAGAACTAAAAATTCATAAATATTTATATATCTAATGTGAATTAAACTTCAAATCCAAAATATATCAAAAGTAAATCCTTAATAAATTAACGATAACAAAACTGTAAAAACTAATTTCTTAATTAAAAATTAAACAAAATAGATTTTAAAAACCTAAGTAAATTTTTTTTAAAAAACTAAAAATTGTCTATTGGTTAAACCAGTGGTTCAACCATTAACCGAGTTCCAAATTTTAGTGGTTATAGCAGATTTTATTGGGTTTTTAAATTTTGATATTTTCATATAACCCGAACTGAATTTATTTTGGACCACTAGATTTACCAGTTCAACCGTAGATCCGAATAGGATTTCAAAACATTGTTGATATTAGGGTTAAGCATTTTATCCGTAAAATTTGATTCGATTCGTAAGTATCCGCAAATATCTGCAAATATCTATTTATTTTTCGGATGTCCGTTTTTCCGCATATCCATATTTTTCCGAAGCAAAGCAAATCGGAAAATTAGATATCCGTAACATTCGAAGCAAATCACAAATACCTTCAAAAATCCTGATATCTGATCTGTGTCGAGGCCTACATAACATTAATCACTTAAAAACAGTAAAAATTTACAAAAGGTAAAGTTCCGCTGTTATGTTAAAAATGCTCGATAGTTGGATCAGTTCGTGATCAGCTAAATTCATGTATAGAGGCAAAAAGGTTTTAATTAAATCATTAGACCAATAATTAACGACTTACCAATGATAAAATATTGCTTAGGTTTATTAGATGCTTTTCTAATTTTTTTTTATCTCGTTGATCATTTGAAGTTTTAAATGTTTGTGCCGATTACTCAAAGAAAAAAAAGAAAAAAAATCTCGAATTACACGGTATCATAGTTTATTTAAATATATTTTTGTGAACAAAACGAAAAGTAACAAGTTAAATGCTTTTTAGTAGATAACATTAACAGATTTATTCATCAATGGTAGAGCCGTACCTACAATGTATCAAAAAAGGCATTCGTCTAAGTCTCTGATTAGTATGACTTTCTTTATAAATCCAAAATTTAAAATTATTTCACTTTAATGGTTTAGACTTATTTAAAAATTCTTTCTACGAGAGTTAGACTAATTCACCTTCTAAAATCATGTATTTTTTCTTATATAATATAATTATAGCACATTTATATAATAACTTTATTCTTTTACAGTTTTAGATTTGTGTATTTGTTGAAAATGATATAGAAAATTGTTTTCATCATAGTTATAAATAAGTTTATTTTTAAAACTTGTCTTAGGCCACTAAATCCTTAGCACAGCACTGATCAATGGATCAACCATATCACTATTAATTTCTTGAATGTTAGAGTCCGTGTAGTAGTATAAATTTTGTGTCGTCGTCACAGTTTTCTTCATTTGGCATAATGCTGAAAACGTTATGTTTATTTGGGTTGTATGTTTTCTTGGCCTTTTTGGCTTTATAAATAATATCAGACGGCAAAAAGAAAAAAAAATGTTTTAGTGTTGAAAAAAAAAATTACAACCACACATGTCTGGTAGAGTGGTACGTGAAATTGGAGAAGTGTTAAACATCCCGGATTCGGAATCTGATAATATAAGGTGGTGTTATTGGACTAGTGATTTGAAATCCATCAAAAAATTTATGATTGTTCAAGAATTCTAAAATATCTACAGTATGCATTGGATTTTGAGGTCATTTATTTATTTATGAGACTCCATAAAAAATGATTTGAAATCAATTGAAAATACAAAAAAAATTAAGATCCTTAAAGTTGAATAACACTAGATTTTAAAAATTAGATTTAAATCATTCATTAAATAATACTAGATTTTAAAATAGAATTTAAAATCATCACTTGAATGACAATAGATTGTGTTTAGATTAAACGATGTTAAAATACATCAACAAGTAACACCCCCTAAGTTTTAAATTTTCTATCAAATCTTATCTAAAATGTTGGTAGATAGACTTATAGGGAATGACTCGCTTGGTTCGACCCATCATATAATGCACTTAAGGGGAATTATTGGCAAATAAATTCTCATCAACTTTGGAATTTTGAGATTCCATTATTATTGGTTTATTGATTTTTTTTTAACAATCTTTATAAAATCCATTGTTATTGGTTTGAGATTTTTTAAAATCCATTAAAATCTCTTGCTATTTAAAAAGTTTAGTTATTGTTGATTCTCTATTCTAAATAAGTATATTGTTATTGAGACATGAATTCTCTCTATTTTTACTCATAAGACATGACTTTCAAAATATCATGTGTATCTATGAGATTTATAAAATCGGTATGACAGAAAAGTCTAGATTATATTTTGAATATCTTTTGCACTTTCAACCCAAATTATAACTCATTATATATAATTATCTTTTGAATATATAATTATATTTTATTGTTTTATCATTAAATAAAAAATAATATATTTTTCGAATTATATGTTTTTGAATTCAAACTTTTTTTTCTGAAATTCTTTTTGATTTTTTTTTCATTTTATACAATTTTTTTTCAATTTTTACAAATTCATTTTTACAAATTTTAATTTTAAAATTCTAAATTGTTTTTGAAACTATTTTTAAATTTGAAATATTTATTTATTTATTTCAAAAAATTATTTTAAATTCCAAAATTTCTTAACCATATATTTTTTTTAACGTCTGGATCGATTATTATCGATTAATTATGCTATTACAATGATGAGAATATTACAAAGACGATTTTACAGCCGACAATTCTACCACCCTGTGAGAATACACGTCTGACTGCACCACTCTGAGCCGTCCTATGAGATCCATGTTCGATGGTACGCCTTGCACCAAGCTGAAGATCTCCTGTAACTTGTTTCTCCATAATCTGCATAATTTGGTATTTTCTGGGGTTTGAACCCCAGATCTCCGGATGTAGAAGCAATTGAACCCTTAGTCAAACCACCGGACCAAGGGGGCTTCCACACTTAACCATATATTAGTTTACAAAATGAATGATAGAAAACAAATAACATTAATTCATGAAGTAGCAATCTATAAAAGTTATAATCAAATTTTGTAAGTTAATGTTTATATATATTTTTAGTTCACATATTTTCAAAATTTCATCAACTTTTAAAATTCATAAACTCTATACTAATTCATCTCCTAATAACCCTTCTTAGATTTATCAAAGAAAAACCCTCAGGGACATAAAATAAAATTAGAAAAGGTTGGTTTTGTTCTGAGACTGCCGTGGGTTGGAAAACAAATAGAACTTTACAACAACACACAGAAAGTGCCAAAGAGAGAGAGAGAAGTCAGAGACGCAACACCGAAAGAGAGAAAGAGAACAAATTCTCTCTTTCCCTTTTCCCATTTTAGTTTTAGTCTTTCCCGCTCACTGTTTCTTCCTCAGATCACCTCTCTCATCTCTTCTCCGCCGTTAACCACCAGGTATCATTCTCTCTCTCTCTCTCTCTCTCTCTCTCTCTCTTGGGTCTCCATCCATTAATCTATTTTGCTTCTGTTCATGATCTCTGATGTTTTGATTGTTCCTCAAACTGAAAAGTTACGGTCTTTAATTTCCTAAAGTTATAGCCTTTTTGTATTTTTCGGACCAAACCTTGTCTCCAAAGTCTTCAACTTTCCAGTCTGTAAGATTCTTTAATCAGCGCTAAATGATTCTCTCTTTTTGCGGACGAATGTTTTTGGCGCTAAATGATTGTCGTGTTTGCTTAAAGTTTATAATGGCCCTCTATTTGCTTTTGGTTTTCATTGCAGTATACAGAGAGGCTGGAGCTGGGGAAGAAGAAAAGGATTGTTTATGGAGGGAGAAGGCGTAAAAGGTTTGGGATGCCAGAAGACTATGGATGGGAATGCGAGTAATGGGAATGGTCTGGAGGAGAAGACTGTACCTGTACCTTCTTGTTGCCTCAAGGCCATCTCTTGCTTACCAGAAGCAAGATGCTAAGTGCCACTCCACTGTTGTCTCTGGATGGTTCTCCTGAATCCTCCTCGCCCTCGCTCTGGTCTTTATTCCTTTTTGTTCTTTTCTTGTCAACTATTTTCTCAAACACACATGTCTTATTGTTCGTTTTGATTGGATACAGGGAAAAGAGGCAAATCAGTGTATTTCAACAACCCTATGTGGCCTGGTAGGTAACTCACCTCCTCTTTAATAGACTTGTTGTGCTTTTCAGTATGCTTTATTACCTCAAGATTGTCTTGTTTAAGGTTTCTGATGTGCTTATGAGTGGTTGTACATGTGGCTTATGCTTGTTTTTTGTTGATTCTAGGAGAAGCACACTCGCTGAAAGTTGAGAAAGTTCTATTCAAAGACAAGTCAGATTATCAGGAAGTCCTAGTGTTTGAGGTTTGAACTAGCTTTTCTCGTTACACTTTTCTTATCATCTTCTGAATCTGTCAGCTTCTAACTGCTGCTGTTTTGTTTAGTTTGTAAATGCATATGCTTTAGGATAACCTCAGTTTTTTTTGTTTATCTTGTTTTTTGCAGTCAGCTACGTATGGGAAAGTGCTTGTTCTAGATGGTATTCTACAGCTGACTGAAAAAGATGAATTTGCATATCAAGAGATGATAGCTCATCTACCTTTATGCTCTACACCTTCACCTAAAAATGTAATTTCTCTCGCCTTTAAATTTTAGACTCTAGGTTGCCTATATCTGCGTGGCCTCTTGCAAGTAATCGAAGTTAAAGTATGTCCAGTTTGTAATGATTACTCCTTTTCTGGGGACACAATGTGCTTGCCTGTTTTGTTTCACGTTTGATCTCATGAGATTGGTCATTTCGCCAATGCTGATCATCCCCGTACATTAAAACATTTATTCAGCTCAACTTCTCTAAGGGTTGTATGAATATTTGCAGGTTCTGGTTGTTGGTGGAGGTGATGGTGGTGTTCTCAGGGAGATTTCTCGCCATAGCTCTGTTGAGGTTATTGACATTTGTGAGATAGACAAGATGGTCATAGATGTAAGTATATGGTCTCGCTGCTGTGCCTATCATAAGTATGAGCACTTTTAGGTTTGTGCTGATAGCTTTGATCTTGTAGGTGTCTAAGAAGTTCTTCCCCGAGTTAGCGGTTGGATTTGAGGATCCTCGTGTTCATCTTCACATTGGTGATGGTAACTAAGCATCCTTCTACTCGCTCCCAGTATATAAACCCTATTTGAAACTTGCCCTGTGTTGATATCACTTTCTTGTGGCAGCTGTTGAGTTCCTTCGTAAATCCCCTGAAGGGAAGTATGATGCCATTATTGTGGATTCTTCAGACCCTGTTGGTATGATTCTCTCTGGATATCTGACTAGTAGCTGATTAGTTTTACCTTAAATTCTGAATCAGAACTTGGTTCAAATACAAAACGAACGTTAACGTTTTGTTTGGCCTTTACAATCACAGGTCCTGCTCAGGCGCTTGTTGAGAAGCCTTTCTTTGAGACGTTAGCTAGAGCGTTGAAGCCTGGAGGAGTTCTTTGCAACATGGCGGAAAGTATGTGGCTCCACACTCATCTCATTGAAGACTATGATCTCCATTTGCCGCCAAACATTCAAAAACGTTCAATATGCCTGGAGCAGCGTCCCAACATACCCAAGGTAAACCTGTAGCTTTTCTTCTGATCACGTTTCATGTTCTCACTGAAACTCTTTGTTGCAGCGGCGTGATTGGTTTTATCTTGTGCTCTACGGGCGGTCCCGCTGTTGATTTCAAGAACCCTATTAACCCTATTGAGAAACTAGAAGGTGCCATGACCTACTAAGCGAGAAATGAAGTTTTACAACTCGGATGTAAGTTTCTTAATGGCTTCTCTCCATAGATTCACTTTGACAATTAATCCTTAATCTGTCTTTTCTTTACAAAACAGATGCACAGAGCAGCTTTCGCTTTGCCTACATTCCTTAGAAGAGAAGTGGCTTCACTTCTGTCTTCTTCTTCTTCTTAACTTCTGTTTGCCTTAAACATTTTATTATATCCAATCATATAAAACAGAGGAAATAATTGCATCGTAGGAGGCTTTGTATCACTAAGCTCACTCCTTTAATAATTAAAGACTTCTATTTTTATATATTGGCACTATATGCATATAACCATCACTATAGAAATCTGGTTCTGCTGGTTTCTGAAGTAGAAGCATAGGTGGCATTCGTTCCAGCATCCTCGGTTTATGTACCGAACCGCTCCTACGTACAGTCCTCAAGATATTTGCAGCAAACCGTGACGCGTACATCGTAGCCCCAAAGCTTGGGGAACTTCCACAGGCTTCTTTAGCCAAAGCGTCCTGCAACCGGTTCTCTTCTTCTCTAAGAGACTCCTCTAGTCTCTTCTTCACGCATCTTCTCCAAAAGGCTTGTATGAAGCAAGCTGCCCAAGTCCTCCATTGCTGCGAGTAGAACCTGAAAGTGTGTCTCAGCTGTTTGCTGTGGAGACGTCTGAACTGAGAAGCCACGAATTTGAGGTTGTCAGCTTTGAGTGCGAAAGCTTCGACTTCCATGAGAGCTTGAACGGTTCTCGTTGAGATTGGGAGGTTTGTGGATGTGTGTGGGTCTAAAGCCCATGTCAGAAGCTCCTCACCGCAGAAATCGCCAGCTCCAAGATGCTCTGAGTTGAAGAAGCCTGTTCTTCCACCGTTTGTTGTCATTGTTAGAAGCTTCCCACGCATTATGAAGAGCATTTCATCCACGGGATCTCCTTCCCTGACGATGTAGCTTTCCTCTGTGTACAGCACAGGCTGCAGACGGTCACAGAGAGCATCGAGAAGCTGCTCGTCCATTTGCTCAAACATAGGGACCCGCATGACGAAGGGCGAGACAGAGATGGCGTTTGAATGTCGCGTCTAAGATCTTTAGGGAGGTTACTAAGAAGATTCTCTTCGTTAACGCCTCTTGTCTCTTGCCATTTGTACTGCTCGTATCGCCGTATTCTTTGTCTTAGATTCTCAGGGAGCAAACGGTGAGACATCCATTGCTCTGCGTCTCTTCTCTTGACTCTCATCTCCTCCAACCTCGTGGTTGTTGATTGCAGATACGTCTGCTCATTTCAGTAAAGCAATCATTTTGCAGCAAACACTACGGACAGTTTGATGAAAGGAGAGAAGCTACTAACCTGCATGTTGCCGATCAAGAACGAGAACAGAACCAGTCCGGAGATAGATATGAAGACAGCGAAACAGTTCTCCCAAATGTATGTACTTGTTTTAAGGTTTTGACCGAGCGAACTGGATCAAGAAACACACAAGAAGAAGATGGAAGAACACTTACTGTTGTGTTCTTTTGTGCATGGTCGAAGATTTGTGACTGTATAAATAGAATGTAATCTCAATACCTGAGGTTTTGAAGACCCCACCAGAAACAGTAAAAGAACTTCTGAGGGAAATCATGAGACTCCACCACACCTGAATCAAGTGCGCCAAGGAATATCCCAAAGTCGAAACGTGTTGTGTTTGGTTCAAGAACCGGACAAGCTTCATTGAGGGAAGTTATGTTTCCTGAAGTGGTATTCTTAGGACAATACAACGAGCTTATTTTGCAGAGTCCTCTTTTGCTGCAAGCTTGTTTCCAGCACACAGTTTTGCGCTCGATAGAGAACAAATACCAGAAAGCACCAAACACCTGCCACATCAAGCCCGTTTTGGTTATAAGACTATCTGCTTAAGCTTTAACCATCCTAGAAATAGGACTCTCACGTGACTAGCAAGCATGTAGAGGAATAGATTAAAAGCAGCTCCTGCCCAAGCTGTCTCTGTAAGTATCCCTGAGGTTCTCGTCACTTGCTTATAGAGCGGATAGATTCTCATAAACCTCGGTATGTATTGGAAGAAGACGATGAACTTCAACATATTCTTCGTGTGCAAAGGCCTGGATCTTTTGATACACGGAATGATTACCGAAATCACCATCTGAGAGCACAACAATCACTCGCATTAACCAAGCTTAGTGGTTTTGAGATAGATACAAAATAAAACCAAAATTATCAAATCCTCTCACCTGTGGAAGAGGAAGCACGGCAAGAATGTCAACGATGAATTGCGATGACAAGTAACGTTTAGCAATCTCTACGCCTGTCCTCAACAAGAACACCTCTCCCGAAGACACGAGAAGAAGGAGCGATGAAGCCTGTACGGAACTGAAGACCATGTGAATGGCGTAGAACATAGTCGGTGATGGAGCGCAGAACGCTTGCGGTTGTCTGCATTCTCGTCGTCGACACCGAGGCAGTTATTGGCCTTGTCGAGGACAGGGACGTAGAAGAAGAGAGGGTCGACAGAGACAGCGATGATGCAAGCTAGAACGAAGATCTTGTTCCATCTCTGAAGGAAAGGTCCTTGCGGGTCAAGTATCTCGTGAGTGGAAATCTATCCCTTTCGATACAGCTTCTTTGAACGAGTAAGACTTGTAAGATGGTCTCAACATTTTGATCATCGCCGAGCTTCTGTGGAACTTGTCGGAGATTGAGCTTATTGCTCTCCGGAATATTGCACGTGTCACTTCGGTTCTCTCGGAGTGTTCCACCTCGGAAGTCTTGTCGGACTTCCAGTCGTGAAACCTTTGATACAACAAGTGATCGAGATTAAGCGATCCAGGAACTAGAGTTTGAAGAGACAATATACTGTAAAAGAAGACTGACCTAACGAACTTGTCTGGTCGGAAATTCATTGTTAGATGCACAACTTGGTGTAACCTTCGTTGGTGAGGGAAATGCGAAACCTCTGATCCCACAAAGAATAGAGTGAGTGACTTATAAGCTTCAATATCTACTCTTTCTACTTACCCTTTTTTATCAAAATATAAATAATTTCCATTGTAAACCCATTTGTATATTTATATCTCAAAAGACTTGGATTATAGAATTAGGTAACCTTAATTAAATAAGAACTGATATCTTCCAAACATTAGATCATATTTTTTCAAACTTAGTCCTAACATCTTTAATTTCTTAATGACATGTTTTTTTTCTGTTAGGGAAACACATCACCCGTCTCTTTAGATGTCATTAAACATGCAAGACCTAGTATATGCAAACCAAAAAAAATAACCAGATCTAGTTATACATTAAAACATGCCATATGGTGTATTTCTGAAAACTACTTTGTGTAATAATTGAGATTATAGGACTTTGGGAGAATTAGATATTACACTCCTTGTAATAGAAAGAGAGAAAAGGATCACCTTCTTTTGGTCGCAGTCTCTCTTAGTTACAGGGTCAAAAGTGGAGCTGATACGAGAATTCAAGAAGGAGATGTCAGACAACTAAAACAGATTTCAAAATAGAAAATATCGCTGCTACCACTATCATTATTAAAATTTATACACTTTTTGTATAGAAACTATACAACTAAAAGATTTGAATACAAAAATGAACAAAAGTTGTGTACTTTTACAGTAGCAAACATCGTTCGTCCGATCTCATATAAAAATATTTAGTTGTTAGAAAATTTTAAACATTGTGACTGAAATTGGAGTAATTTCTTTGTTTATTGGCCATGAAAAAAACATCTAAAGGCTGATACAGTCTCATCCATGGTTGTTTTGACGACCGTATAATGAAGTATGGATTGTACTGCATGATTTACATATCTCTTTCTTCTCCTTAAGAGCACCCACAACGCAGAGTACATCAGGCCCGATAACCAAAGAGAAAATTTGGAATATTTTACTATTTTTTCTTTTTTTCGTTTGAATTAAAAAAAAAACTGACAAATCGTGGGCCGCCACATGTAGCGGGGCCCACGAACAGTAACGAATTCACGGAAGGATCAATCCTTATTTACGGTGTTCGACAGACTTTGGCGGGCACAAAAACCTAAAAACTAAGTATTATAATATTTTCTTTTCTAAAAAACATTGTTAAAAATTACCGTTGGACGTGCTCTAAGGCCCTTCTTCTTGGTTTGTTAGAGGAAACTTCAAGGAAGTTACACACCCAATTCATAATATTCTTCTGCAGCTTTTAATTATCTTACATCTCCAATAATTGACTTACAAGCATTCATTGATCAAATGAGAATTAGAGATAAGTGTATCCATGAAACCTGATATCATGATCTAACCCAAAAATATCATTTAATGCAAGCAATCCAGGATTGGAGAATATCGACATCTCATCTTTCTTGTATAAGCATTGCATTGATCTACATTACTAGCTAATTCCATTACAAGAAAACACGAATTTAACGACGATCATTTTTGTAGTTAATTCATCGTAAAATAGGAGTTACGACTAATTAACTACGAAACATATTTTGTCGGTTAACATTTGTTGTAATGCATATTTCCTCACCATTTCGTCCTAACTTAACGAGGAAAACATTTCGACGTAAAAGAGGGTTAAGAATTCCTCGTAACTGACACGTAATACTTCCATGTAAAGTACACGTTAAGTTTCCTTGTAAAGGACACATAAAAATTATCTCGTAAACGCAACATTAATTTTCTCACGTCATATACACGTAAGTATTACCTTGTAAATTCCACGTAAAAGTTTCGCCGTAAAAGGTCACGTAGAAATTTCCTCGTAATGTCCACGTAAACTTTTCCTTGTAAAAATATCGTAAAAATATCGTAAAATATTTTTAGATACACTCTTTAATACCTCGTAGTTTAGCTACGAATTTGCTTCCATTATTTTATTTTTAAAATAACCAAATTTATTTTTAAATTATTTTTATTTCAAAATTATTAGAAATTTAAATAATAAATAATACGAAAATATTTTATAAATATATAAGTTTCGAATTTATGATACAATAAAAAAACTAAACGTTGTTGTTTTGCATCGTCTCCTGGAAGAGGTCTTGACTCTTCCTATCTACCGCTTCCTCCTCCTCCTATGTGCGGGACAGATTCTGGAATGGGATTTTGTCGTCGCATCTCCACCAACAACCCCTCCCATTGCGGATTTCCAGAAGCTATAACATCCAGAAATCCCTCGACTTCCACCCATACGAGCTGTGAACTGCAGATCCGTGTCGACTCCAACTCAGAACACAGCTGAGTAACTTCATCAGCCCGTCTCTGACCATAAGACGATGTCGCTCTTGGGACATCGTTATTTTATATCTTTGACTTTATAGTTTTGTCTCATTATACCTTTGATTATTTTTAATATGAAATTAACCTTGTAATTCTATAACTTAATTTATAAATACAGTTTATGTTTAATAGTTAAAAATTTATGTAGTTTATGTTTTTTATTTATCAAACTAATAATTTATTAAATTTTTAGAATATTTAAATATATGTATAATACATAATAGTTATATATTTAGTAAAAAATAAAATATATTCATCAAAATATAATCTCATTTAATATTTTTTATTTATGTAATTAATACAATATTTTAGTATATGTATAATATATAATCAATTCGGTATTTATTGAAATTTTAAAAATATTTAAAGATATTCATTAGAATATAATTAATTTCATATTTTAGTTTTATATAATCAAATAAGAATAAATGCAAAACATATAAACTAATAAAAATGATGAAATTAATAAAAGTAAAATATAAAACCAAAAAAAAACTTATTTATATTGTATATAACATCAAAATTTAAAATATATATAAAATTTCTTTAAATATAAATATAACATAACAAAACGCCTTAACTATAATTTATTAATTATCTACCAGTCAAATACAAATATTAATTACATTATATATAACATCAAAACTTAACAAAATAAAATAATGTAGTTTTATAAAAGTTATATATATATATATATATATATATATATACACACACTTAACATTGAAAATGTACAAATAAGTTTAAAAGAATCAATTACGATTGTTTCCTAAATTTTCTCAGATTTAAAAGATAAAATAAACCAAAATATATAATACAATGTTTTAAACTAGATAGAACTATAATATAGGGTTAGAATATATATTATAACTCCGTTAAAACATAACATACACGTAAGAACTAGTTGTTTTATCTAATACAGATGGTGGTGTAAAAGATATGACATAAATTAACGTTTTCTATATTTTTCTAAAACACAGTGCAATGCCTACAATATGAATAACAAAGTAGTACGGTTAGAACATAGGTTGATGTATTCTATATTTAGATAGATCATAGAAAAACCTTACAATGTGCATGATAACCTTTCTAAAACGTAGAAGAAAGGTTAGAATATACATTACATCTTTGTAAAAATGGTTATAATATATATTTTAAAAAATTTAGATCCGAAAATACATTTTTAATTTAATTTTTGTATACCTAAACATGTTAAAAATTCACATGAGTTTATATATCTTTTATTTATCTGAGTTATATATAATTTTTGAAAATTATTTTATTAATATAAGGGTAATTGTGTTTATTATTGACAAATTAATATAAAAGTATATGTAGACAAATTTATTCTCAATATAAGGGTAATTCGTTCTTTTTAAAGATATTAAACTTATATTTGGGGATTACTTGGAGTTTATTTTGTTTTGGGCTCGTAAGAACTGGTATTTGGGTTTTAATTTCTCTTTTCATTTTGTAAATGTTAAGTGTTATTCTTGTTCAGGACAACACAATACCAACATTAAAGATGTTTGGGGAAAATTTGGTTTTGACGTATGCTACATTAGATCTACGTTCTGTGTGTATATTTGTCTTTTTCCTTATTTGAGGATCATATATGTGGTCATAGCTGCGGAATAGATATAGTCGTTTGTTAGGTCGTTTGTTATTTATAATGATATTTAAAATGGGATATATGGAATAATTGAGGTGGAATTTTTTCCGTTTCAGATATTGAATCATTGAGATGAATAATCAAAAATAGCTAAATCGCCAATTAGTCAGCATTATAGTAATATGCTTTTCTTGTGATGCATGGACTTTCGCCGGAAGATGGCAAAGGGTTAAGTAGCGGTGAGAAACATTACCAAATTACTTGTGTTGGAATGGATTTATTATATGAGTATTGTTCAAGATGTAACCATAATACGGTTAGTGTGTTGAGAAGTCCGTCTCAGTCCGCGTATTTTAGAATCTTCTTTTATACAATTTGACGTTGTAATCTTCTTGTATTTGTAAACGTTGTTAGATTAATGTATTCCTCATGATTTCATTTAATTATTATAGGTGAACATGCAGTGGGAGCGATTCTGATAATATTGTGAATGAATCGACTGTTGTCACCGGAGTCTGAAAACATTTTAATAATTAACAACACAGTAATAAATAAATAAAGTACTTTGAGAGAAATTATAGTTGATTGCCTTCCACTTCACCAGAACAAAACATATTATCACTTGGTTGAATGTAACTGTTTTTCATAAAAACAATACTCTTAAAAAAAAACTGAGGTAACTTTGTGTTTGCCACCCACCAAGATCTGTGTGTTTCCATTTAAAATATGGAATGATATGGATCGAACATTCTCTCCCTATATCACCTTACCTATAACATTTATATGGTCAAGTATCTTTCTTTCTTATAGAAAATTTACCGTAGGTAAATTGTATTACACTTAGTCACTTAAATCAAAGCATCTACGTACATCATCATTTTCAACAAATCACGCCACATACACATTTAAAATCAATTAAGTAAGACAGTATCTTCAGTAGTGGTTATAAATAAATTTTACGGTTTCTCTAACTTATTTAGATAGAATGTTTAAACTCATCAAATCCTCATGAAACACCATATAAATCACTCGAATCTGTTTAAGAAATGATAATCATATCATATTGAGTCTGATGTTGCATTAATTAAACTAATAACTTACATCATTAGGTGATTAATCATATCGTTATAGCGAGAAGGTAGATCATGGGATTATAAAATATTGAACTCAAATGATTAATCCTATTTTTACTAGTCAATCTAAAAGGAAAATCAAGTAATTGTTTTTCAAATCACAGGAGTTACCTTAGGGTCAAAGGGAAGTTTATCGGTTTATGAGCTCACCGCCGCGTGTGACATTCCTGGTCTCCCAAAATCGCAGCAATCTAACTTCTACAGTGGAAGAAGATCTACCAATCTTAAGATCAGAAAGAAAAACTTTGAAATTAGCCATTTCTAGGTTAATAAGTTTTAAAAGATGGTTTTTCAGAGGAAAAAACTCATTTTTTATACTCACAAAAATACACCGCCTTGCAGAAGAGAAACCCGTACTCAAGGCTAGAACATGGTCGATATAATTAAGAAGAGGATAAATGTGATAATCTGTAAATGTAAGCATTTCGTTTTATGAAGAAGAATCTCAAACAACACAATCGAAACCTTAAAAACAGAAGAATCACACCGACTTTAGAAGCTCAATCGCTCGAATAGCGGAGAGCAAAACTTGAGGAAACCTCTAAAATATGGTCTAATCTGGTAGAGGAAATTATGCTTATTTTCCCAGAAATACCTGGGATACGTCGTTAACTAAATGAAACATAAAGTTCTATGGATAGGGCACGTGTCACCATGAAAATGAGTGATTTGATAATGTGATATTCATAGAGTGAAAAAACACTATTTTATATGATAAGATGTTACTAAACCGCTTTAAAACAAAAATATCAGAATAAAATTTGTTCAAAAAAAATTTCAGTAAACATTAAAAAAAAGTTTGAGGATGACACCTCAACAAGTTCATTTTGTAATTAATACAAAATTGAAGTTAAAATTTTTAAAAATTCTCAAATAATATTAATGAGATTTGTTGGAACGCTACTGGGTCCAACTTTCCTTTTAAATATTACATATTTAACTGTGATCAACATAACCATGGTTAAAATAACCATGGTTTAAGTAACCATGGTTACTTAGAAACATGGATAGTGACAGAATAAATAAATTTGGAGACCCATACATTGTTTGAGGTGTTGTTCATATGAGAGAGTAGGGTTTGTAAACAAAAAAAGAAAAGAAAAAAAAAATCTGACAAATCAGACTCTTTGTAGTAAAAGTTGGATTTGATTCAAATTCATATTCTTTATCCTCTCTCCCAACAGCGATTGGTATGTTTCCTCCTACTTTCATGGATTATTATTTCTTTCTCTTCCTCTGTATTAACTTCCCGATTCTTAGACAAAACACAGATTCAACTTCTTTCGATTTCCCTGTAATGGATTAGGGTTTCCGGGTTTTTTATCATTACAAAATCTCTCGATTAGCGTACTTGGGCTGTTTGATTTTGTACCGATTTGTGTGTAGATCCGTTTCAATATTTCTTTTAAACTGTCTCGAATGTTCGCGGGTTTTGATTGGTTGCAGTGATGTAGATGTAGATTAGGGTTTTCTTGTCCCCATAGTGATGAACAGATTCAAATTTCGATTGCGCACTTCTGTTGGTAGGTGAATGTGTGGTTTAGGTTTGTTTCTCTACTTGAATCGTAGTTAAAGTTCATAGCTTTCTCAAATCTTTGTACACCATCAGTGCTTTATTGCACTAGATTCACCAGATTTGACCTTCCTTAGGCTTATTTATATTCAACTCTGCTTTGTAAATTGTTTGTATTTATTGGTGAAAAGGTAACTTCTTGCCAAGGATTGCTTCTCTCTCTCTCTTTTCTTTTATATGCATTGTTACAGTACTAGGATAAGATTGATTTTCTTATCCTAGTGGTGTGCATTTGTAGTTTTACTAGTTGGATCAGATCTGCATCTAAACCTTCATATGGAAGTAGTTAGAACGTTTCCAGGGATGTTGAGATACTAGTGGGGGCATGGTGTAATCACTGTAAAGTTATTAGATGTGTGCTTCTCTGAATCTATTCTTATTTTATGCTCCTTTGAGACAGGTGCCAAAACCTTTGGAGGATACTGGATTCTAAGGAGAGGTAATGGAATGCAACAAGGATGAAGCCAAGAGGGCAATGGATATTGCTGAGAGAAAGGTTACAGAAAAGGACTACACTGGTGCCAAGAAGTTCGCTAACAAGGCTCAAACCTTGTATCCCCCACCTGGATGGTCTGAAACAGTTGTTGATGGCCGTTGATGTTTATATCTCCGGAGAGAAACAGATCAGCGGAGAAGCTGACTGGTACGGTATCCTTGGTGTGGACCCCTTGGCTGATGACGAGTCAGTGAGGAAACAGTACAGGAAACTAGCTCTTATGCTCCATCCGGATAAAAACAAATGCAAAGGTACAGAAGGTGCGTTTAAGCTGGTTTCGGAAGCTTGGAATCTACTATCTGACAAGGTTAAGAGATACTCATATAACTTAAAGAGGCAGGTTAAAGGAGGAGGTCAACAAAGATTCCCAACGACTCAGAGCGCGCACCCTACAAGTTCTAACGGGTTCCAGAATGTAAGAGACCATGTAGCTCCTTCGGGTGCTAAGGCCAGAACCAAGCCAGCTTCACGCATGGATCAGCCTGCTTCTTCTGCCCCTCCGTTTCAGGAGAGTAGTACCTTCTGGACAATGTGCAGCAGATGCAAGACGCAGTATGAGTTCCAGAGGGTTTATCTTAACCAGACTCTGCTTTGTCCACACTGTCGTCAGGGTTTCTTTGCAGCGGAGAAAAACCCGCCTCCAACTGTTCCGAAGCCAACCAACAACCACTCATCTAACCAACAGAAACGTACTTCTAAAGTTCAAGCAAAGACAAACAAGAACTCATCTTCTGCGAGAGAGCATGCATCATCTGTTAACAATGGTTTCCAGTGGGAACCTTCGGCTGGATCCGACAGCAGAAATAATGTCGTAAACCAAGCTGCTGCTAATGTGGTCCAACAAGCACAAGAGAGACTGAAGAGAGCGTATGAGGAGTCGCAAGAGAGGGATGCTGCTAGAGGATTCACAAACTCTGATCTGGAAAATTATAAGAAGATGAGGACAGATGGTTCATTCTCATACAATTGGTCGAATCAAAACGGTCCACGTAGGTTCACTACTACTCCTGAAACGCCATCCACCCTAGGCTCTCGTCGTCCTCAGGTAGAAGGAATCTTGTTACCTAGCGACATGAAAAAAGCGCTCGTGAAGAAGGCACAGTCGGATATTTCCAAGAGACTCATGGCAGAAGCAGCAGAGGAGATGAAAGCGATGGAAGAAATAGAGAAGAAGAAGAGTATGAAAGCGACAAGCAAGATGATGAGTAGCAAGGCAGATGAGGTGGAGAAAGCTACTGAACCAGTCAAGGAAGTTCCCAATGATGATGAAGTGAATGCAATAGTTGTTCCGGATTCAGACTTTCACGACTTTGATCTCGACCGCACTGAAACTGCTTTTGGAGACGACGAGATTTGGGCAGCTTATGATGAAGACGATGGAATGCCTCGGTACTACGCCCGCATCCAGAAGGTGGTTTCTCTGGATCCCTTTAAGATGAGAATCAGCTGGCTCAACACCAAAACCTGCAAAGAGTTTGCTGATGTAGACTGGGTAGGCTTTGGTTTCGCTAAGTCATGTGGAGACTTCAGGACTTCGAAATACGAGTTGAATGATGCACTCAACGCATTCTCTCCACAGAGTAGATTTCACCAAAGGTGCGAAAAGGACTCATTCACATCTTCCCCAAGAAGGGACAAGTTTGGGCACTGTATCGTCACTGGTCCCCTGACTGGGACGGTGATATCCCCTGATGAAGTCAAACACAAGTACGACATGGTTGAAGTTCTTGATTACTACACTGAAGACAAGCAAAGTTTAACTGTTGCTCCCTTACTCAAAGCTGAAGGATTCAAGTCGGTTTTCCGCAGAAGCACAGATCAAAAGAATGTGAGAAAGATTCCAAAGGAACAAATGTTTAGATTCTCTCACCAAGTGCCTCACTACATTCTTACTGGGAAAGAAGCTGAAAACGCACCAGAGGGTTGTGTGGAGCTAGACACAGCTGCAATTCCTTGTGAGTTACTTTCAGAGAATGCAGAGGTGAAAGAGTCATCCAAAATGGACACTGAGAGCAGCAAACCTGTCCAAGAGAAAAGCACAGCTCCAGAGGAAGAAGAAATGGGTATGAACATAGATTAGGGTGGTGTTGAAGCTAGTAGCAATCAGTACAGTGTACAATGGAGGAAGTAAGCATATCAATCTCATATGGCATCATTATTACGGAACAGGACTAGGCAGGTCTGATCTCTTTTTGCTGTGATCTTTTATTTTGTTTTTTTTTCTAAAGGCTGACCCAAATAGATCTCTCGCCTTTTTCGGCACAAGAAACAATGTCTTTTTTTTCTTTTATATTTGGTATTTACTCAGATAATCGTGTAAGAACTCTCAATTCAATATATCGAATGTATGGTTGGTTATGGGTTTAAGCAATATTTTGACATGTTGTGATAGACAAAATGTATGGTTGTTGGGATGGGCTAAAGGGTAATACCCATTTGGTTCCTGGTTTCAGAATTTGAGCTCGGGCTCGTGGTACAAAGAGAAGTTTTATCTAAGATTTTCCGCAGTACATTGTTTTAAAAGTAATCGATTCAAATCCGCCTGTACCTCTGTATTTCCAAGTGTTAGAACACTTGTAAAACTCTATTTTTTCATAATAGAATTGAATTTACTCCAAACTTTACTTGATTTTAGAATGAAAAATTGAATAATAAACAAAAAAATAAAAATAAATTGTTTAATTTATAGAATAAATGTGATATTAGAGCATTTCTTATTCCAAATTCCATTTTGGAGTTAACTATAAAAAAGGTTGAAAATTCTCTTAGGTTGGTTAAGTTTTCTTGACAATGTTTTTGTCGACATGTTTTAAATGAGATGAAAAAGCTTCATGGACATACATATGGTTCGGCCCAATTTCCATCTTATATCGATCATAATAAGAGAGATTAACAGTTTGAGTTACTTTATGACTTTGAATAACACAATAAGTCTCTTTGGTATACCTAAACACTTTTTTAATGGTCAAATACTATTATGTCTTCCTCTTGTGTTTACAATTTCATTTTGTGTTTTTCTTTTAAAAATTATTTTTGGGTTTTGTTCTCCTCTTTTATTGAGAACATGCAGACAGAGAAAGTGAATCTGGGTTTTCTTTTCTTCTCTTTTCCGATGAAGGTGATGAACAAGATTTGACTTTCATTGAGTTTCTGAGATGACGTCGTTGAGTTTCCGAGATGACGAGGAGTGGGAGGCGACCGGAGAAAGAGTACTGTGTTGGTGAGTTCGATTTGATAATGAATCCCATGATTGAGATGAAACCCTAATCTCTTAAAAATTGGGGGAAATCATTTTCGGTGGTGAAGACTCACCAGTGCCTCTTGGAGATACCATAACTTCGCCGTAAATCACCACTCAGACGGAAGCAGAAGTACTAAATCAAGGCTTCTCTCTTCCATCGTATCTACAAGGAGACGTGATATGAAGAGAGAGGCGAACTTCTTGTCAGTTTGAATGTTAATCCCAAAATTTCTGTAATTCAAGTGGATTTAGGTATGATGATCTCTGTTATTTGATCCATTGGTTTGTGATTATAGTTTGGAGTTGTAATAAAAAGAAAAAAAAAAAAAGCAAAAGGTGATTTTGGCGATCAAAGGTGATTTTGGCGATCAAAAGTGCGATCTGAGATCTGAGATCTTTGCCGTCTTTGTAGATGGCTGAGAAGGAGATTCCGGCGGCTCCTCCGCCACCAGTACACCAGAAGGAGAAGGATTGGGTTGCGGCAACACAGGGGAAGCATGTTATGAAAAAGTACGATCTCGATATATCAAACACCGATGGGAAGCAATCAGTTGAGGTACCGTTCGATATCATTGACAAGGCGAATCCATTGTGGGATGACTTTGTGGTGGCAAGGTTTCTGGAAACAGCTCCACATATCGCAAAAGTTCATATGATTGTCAACAAGATATGGGCTTTTGGTGATAAGCAGAAATATGATGTGTTTGAGGTTGATGATAGAACAATGAGGATCAGAATCACAAGTGAGAAGATTAGAGATAAGGTGGTGAGGCGTGGTATGTGGAACATAGCGGGCGTCCCAATGGTGGTATCAAAGTGGTCTCCGGTGGAAGACGATTCTACGGCGGCTCTACTACCACTATGGGTTCATCTCACAAATGTTCCTCTCAGTATGTACTCATGGGAAGGCTTGAGTTTCATCACAAGTGCAGCAGGAATCCCGGATCACTTGCATCCTGAGACTCTGGCCTGTACAAATCTTAAGACAGCAAAAGTTTTTGTGAAAGCGGACCTATCGAAAGAGTTGCCAAAGAAGATAAACTTCACAATTCAAGGAAAAGAGACTTTGGTTGAGTTTGCTTATCCATGGTTACCTCCAAGATGTGAGGAGTGTGGAAAATGGGGTCACTATGTTACGTTTTGCAAAGAAAAAAAGAAGGAGGAAGAAGCTATAACAGTGGAGGATAAGATTGAGGTGAATACTGAAACAGGAGGAAAAATACAAGAGTCTGAGAAGAAGGAAGAACATATGGAGGAACATAATGAGAGTAAAAGTAGTGCGGAGAAGGAAGGAACAGAATCAAAAAAGAAAGAGGAGCAGGTTAGTGAATGGGAAACAGTTGGCTCTGAGTTTCGAAGAAGTCCTAAGCCGCGGGAGTTGCAATATGGGCAGGTGAGTATTGTAACACCATCAAGATACACAGTTCTAAGCACCTCAGATGAGGCAGGAAATGAAATTACAGTGGAAGAAATACAAGATGTGGAGGGGGGAAATGAGAATGAAGAGGTTGAGGAGTATGCAGAGGAGGATATAATACAGAGTAATGCAGAGGAGAATGTTGAAAACAAGTCTGATAAAGGCAGGTTGAGACAGGTGCTTCCTCGTGTATCAAAGACAAATCACAAGGTGGTGCCAGAAGCTACTGATCAGAGCAAAGTTATGAAAAGAGGTTCTCGGAAAAAACACTAATGGCAGGGTTTTTCTGGAACATGAGGGGTTTTAACAAATCAATAAAACATAAAGTAGTTAGAAGTTGGATAAGGGAGAAGTCGATGTTGTTTGGTTGCTTAATTGAAACAAGAGTGAAAGAGAAGAAGGCTGAGGGAATTGTAAAGGAGGTTTTTCAGGGTTGGAACTACATGTCGAACTACGAATACAATCGTTTGGGTCGAATTTGGGTTATTTGGAATTCAGAAGTGAGGATCACTCCAGTTTATAAAAGTGCGCAGATGATAACATGCTCGATTCTGCTTCCAAAGCAGTCAGAAGAGTTCTTATGTTCTTTTATCTACGCTTTGAATACTGTGGAGGAGAGGAAAGAGTTATGGGAGGACATAAAGCATCATCATGATGCTCCAATGTTCAAAAATAAAAAATGGATGCTAATGGGTGACTATAATGAGATACTCGAGGGAGAGGAGCACTCGGATTTTGAAGATTCTCCAAGAATTTCGATGGGTATGAGGGATTTTCAAGATATCACAAGGCAATGCAAGCTTACTGACATGAGTTATCACGGCCCAAGGTACACGTGGTGTAATAAAAGAGCAGAAGGTTTGATCTGTAAAAAGCTAGATAGAGTTCTGGTTAACGAAGTATGGTTGAATGATTCTGGTGTCACTGATTGCGTCTTTGAGCCGGGTGGGTGTTCAGATCATTTAAGATGCAGAGTGCAGTTTGAGAAGGAGGTGGAAAAGAAGAGAAGGCCATTCAAGTTTACAAATGCGATTGTAAATATGAAAGAGTTTAAGCCTCTGGTGAAGGAATATTGGGAGGGTTATGAAGCTCTCTACAACTCAACATCTGCTATGTTTATGCTTACAAAGCGGCTGAAAACTCTTAAGCAACCTCTTAGAATCCTAAGTAAAATAAAGCTGGGGGATCTTTCAAGAAGAACAAAAGAGGCGTATCAGATGTTGTGTTTAAAGCAATTGGAAACATTGGAAAGAAATACATCGGAGGCTGTAAGTGAAGAGAGCACTGCTTATGAAAAATGGCAAAGGCTGTCAGACTTGGAAGAAGAAGTATTGAAGCAGAGATCAAAAGTTCATTGGCTTGATGTTGGTGATGGTAACAATCATTACTTCCATAACTCGGCGAAAATTAGAGAAGTTCGTAATGCTATCCATGAGGTTCAACGAGAAGATGGGTCTATTGCTCAAACAGAGGATGAGATAAAGAAGGAAGCTGAAAGTTTTTTTGCCGACTTTATGAGGAACCAACCTGAGGAGTTTGAGGGAGCGTCTGTTGAGGAACTTATAGAGCTGTTGGATTTCAGATGTAGTGCACCTGACAGTGATAAACTAGAAAGGGAGGTCACTAATGAAGAGATCCGAAAAGTTCTGTTTAAAATGCCTAGCAACAAGGCACCGGGCCCTGATGGTTATACTACAGAATTTTTCAAGGAATCTTGGGAGATCACTGGAGGAGATATCACAGTGGCTATTCAGACGTTTTTCACTACGGGGTTTCTTCCTAAGGGTTTAAACTCAACAATTCTTTCTCTCATACCAAAAAAGGAGGAAGCAAAGATGATGAAGGACTATAGACCCATATCCTTATGCAACGTGCTGTATAAGGTAATCTCAAAACTTATTGCTAATAGACTTAAGAGTATTCTGCCTAAGTGTATCACCTGGAATCAATCGGCCTTTATTAAAGAGCGTTTACTGATGGAAAACGTTTTGCTCGCAACCGAATTGGTTAAGGATTACCATAGTGATAACATTTCTCCTAGATGTGCTCTGCAAATTGACATTTCGAAAGCCTTTGATTCAGTTCAATGGGGGTTCCTTCTCAATACCTTGAAAGCTTTGGGTTTGCCAGAAAAATTTATTGGTTGGATAATGCGTTGTGTAACTTCTCCTTCGTTCTCAGTTCAAGTCAACGGCGAATTAGCGGGATATTTTCAGAGTAAATGTGGTTTGAGGCAAGGATGCTCTCTCTCGCCATATCTGTTTGTGTTGTGTCTGAATGTCTTATCCAGGATGTTAGATGCAGCAGCGATTAGAGGTGAGATGGGTTATCATCCTAAGTGCAAGAACCTGGAGCTTACTCACTTGTGTTTCGCTGACGATCTGATGATCTTCACAGATGGAACCAAGCATTCCATCGAGGGCATTCTTCGAATCTTTGAGCAGTTTGATAAGAAAAGTGGTTTGAAAATCAGTAAGGAGAAATCTGTTCTGTTTATGGCAGGGCCTGAAAGAAGGAAAGAAGATATGATTGGGCTCTATCAGTTTGCAACAGGAAGGCTTCCGGTTCGTTGCTTGGGTCTCCCTCTGTTAACAAAACATATGACAGTAACAGATTTTCTTCCCTTGGTTGAGAAAATCAGAAAGAAGATTAGCTCTTGGACAGGAAGATTCTTGTCTTATGCGGGTCGGTTGCAGATGATCAATTCAGTGATTGGTAGCCTCACGAATTTCTGGATGGCTGCATTTAGACTGCCAAGTGGATGCATCAAAGAAATAGAAAGACTATGCTCAGCTTTTTTGTGGTCGGGTCCAGAATTGAATTGTAAGAAAGCAAAAGTATCTTGGGTTGATGTGTGTAAAACAAAGCAAGAAGGTGGCCTGGGTCTAAGATCATTGAGAGAAGTAAACCTTGTTTGCTGCCTAAAGCTTATTTGGAGGATCCTTTCTAGCAAATCTCTTTGGGTCAATTGGATTAAGATCTACCTTATCAGGAAGGGATCGATATGGACGGTCAAAGAAAGCACACAGGGGGGCTCTTGGATGTGGAGAAAAATCCTTAAATGTAGGGACTATGCAAAGCAGTTCTATAAAGTGGAGATAAGAAATGGTGCAAACACATCTTTTTGGCATGAGAATTGGTCTACTTTGGGTTGTTTGCAAGATCTTGTAGGTGAAGGAAGATACATTGACTTGGGGATTCCAGTTAATGCGACAGTAGAAGACAGCAGAACCCATAGAAGAAGAAATCATAGAATCACCCTTCTAAACAGAGTGGAGTTGGAAATAGAAAGGTATAAAAACAGTTGGACTCGAGATGAAGACATCTCGCTTTGGAAAACAGAGAAAGGCATGTATAAGAAAGTTTTCTTAACAAAGAACACTTGGCTCAGTGTGAGGAAAACCCATCCGCTATGTTCTTGGCATCATGGCGTCTGGTTCAAGCATGCTACTCCAAAATTCAGCTTTATTACTTGGTTGGCGATGAAAGGTAGACTCTCAACAGGGGAAAGGATGAGAAGCTGGAAAAATGGGGCCGATACTTCTTGCAGGCTGTGTCAGGAACCTTTTGAAACTTTAAGCCACTTGTTTTTTGATTGTGAGTACTCAGGAAAAATTTGGGAAGCTCTGATGAAGGGAGTTCTAAAGGATCAATACACTGCGAAGTGGGATGATCTGATTAGCTTGATCTCAGCAAATTTAAATGGTAGTAAGATTGAGACATTCACGATGAGATACATGTTTCAGTCGACTATTCATTTGGTTTGGCGAGAGAGAAACAAAAGGAGGCATGGAGAAGATCCATCTCCTGCTGAGGCTCTGATCAGAATTTTGGATAAGAACATCAGAAACAAGTTTACTGTGATACGAAGGAGAGGAGATAAGAACTTTGAGAGAGGTATGGAGTATTGGTTTAGTACTCGTTGAGCGCTTGCTAGTTTCTTGGGAGGAAGAAGAGTTGAAGAAGAGTTGAAGTGTTGGAAGAGTTGAAGTTCTAAGAGAGTTGAAGTTTGATAGTTGTTTGGTTTCTGTTCTCATTTTCAAAATTTGATATGAAACTTATAGGAAAAGTAAGCTTATAGATTGTAAATGATTTTTTCTTTTGAATTAAATTTAACATTCAATTCAAAAAAAAAAAAAAAAAAAAAAAAACAGAGAATGAACATATGTTTTATTGTACAGATTAAAAGAATGATATCAAAATTTGATTCAATACGAGCACATGATTACATATTTAAAGCATAACTCATGTTTCTTGTTCTAGATTTCAAGGTTTACTTGGTGTACATGTAGTTTGATGTTGTGTACATGTGTACATGAATGGTACTGACCTTTTTTTTTGAAACTTTACATAAAAGCCTGCAACTTTGCGCTGAAGAATCTTCTAAATATATACAAATACAAAGAGGGCAGTATCATACTACCAAAACAAAAATAACTTATAACACAAAATCAAATCTTTATCAATCTTAATTGTCACAAAGGGGCATCGCTTTCTTAGAGGAAATGGGTGGATGTAATTAGAGAACCGAACAACCTTTGTCCCAGGAGTCTATGACCACCGTTAACAAACAATTGAAAAACAACCTTTCTTCTCTCTGCCATCTAAGCCATTGTTGATCTCGCCTATCGCCAACGGTCTCCGCCATCATCTATGTTCTCTGCCGTCATCTATGTCACCATTTAACCATCATCACCATTATCAAACTAGCATCTTGACACATTTTAGAAAATAGATCGAACAACAGAGACAATAATTTAAGGTGAATTATATTAGAAAAGGAATCTGGAAAAGCAAATTTGGATGAAGAAGAAATAGTGAGACCTACTATATTTTCTCAATCGATGATGTGTTTTAAATTTAAATTTAATTTTGACAGAACAAAGTTAAATTAGTTGAAGAGAGAAAAATAAAAATGATAATTTTGGAATTTTGTATGCTCTACATGTGTGGTTTCTAGTGATAATGTGCTCTAGTAGCGTTAAGTGACTGATAGTGTTATAGTAAAGTCAAAAAGTGACCTTGTGTGTAATTCTTGCTCATAATAATAGGTTTAACCTCTTGCTCTAATTACAATAGTTGGATAGATCAAACAAAACATTTTTTTTTCAAACAAAACATATTAGAATCATAAGAAACCGGAAGAAAGGAAGACAAAAAGAAACATATCTGATTTTGATCCGACTTGAGTTAAAAAGGAGGAAATTCGATCGGAATCAAACATAAAAGCAAAAAAAAAACGGCCGAAGCCAGTAGATACACTAACTTATGATCGGAAATTGAGACGATCAGTTCAACTTGTAAACCCAAACACAATTAAAGTATACGAAACTTTTAAAGAGAAGTTTATTCTGCTCATGTGATGATTGATGGGGCTCACATTAATGTGGACAAAGAAGAGAGATGGAGAAGCATGGGTTTTGATTCATTTGGCATTGATGGTGTTCACGTTTATTTAGCGAGCGAAATGGTCAAAAGAAGATGGATGCAAGTTGCAACACATAATCCTTCAATTGTTGGTAAAAAAAAAGAAAAGAATGCAACACATGATCCTCGCTTCTGTCTTTAATTCATCTTTTTTTTCTTTATTCATTTCCTCCAGCTGTTTTGGGTCTATTTTTTTATTTACTATTTCAGCATTGAATAATATTTTATTAAAATTACTAGTTATATGCTCTTTCAACCAATAATTTTGCATATTTCATGAAGATCCATGTTTAAACATTTAATAAAAATACATCTCTTGTAATTCTATTTGCACCGTGTTAAAAATTTTTTTTAAAAAAATTTGATTAGAATATATAATCTATGAAAAGTTTCATTTTATAATTCGTAAATGTATTTTTTTTAGTCAAACCAATACTAAAGAATTTACATGTTTGATCAGCTTACTTAGATAAAAACGAATCATACTGTTTCTAGGCACAAATGACTATGGGACCGGACGGACAGTGTGGAGATGAGCCAACGAGACTGTGATCAGGTATTCACATATGAGTTACGAATCGTGGTCCGGTTTGGGCGTGGTTTGGGCGTCGTAGGAAATGCAGTGAAGGGGGCTTCGGGTGAAACCTCCGGGGGAGTGTTCTAGGTACTAGAGGTATAGGTTGTTTGTTATTTGTTTTTTTTTTTGCTAAATTATCAGTTGTTTGTTATTTGTTGCATGTTAGTCCTTATTAGTTTGTGATTTTGTTGATTGTTTGATTGTCACAATATGAGTTCGTAGGTTCTTTGAATTTATCTTCACTGAATAATCTCAAGTTATTCACCCTTTTTTTTAAGTATGAACGAATAGGTTGAGGAGTGAGAGTTCGTTGGTGTCATCTTTTGAGATTTCGGTATTCTTTTAAGTTATTTATGAATTCAAAACTATTATTACATATTATCCTGTTTTCGTTTAAGTTAAGTTTATGTAAGAGTATGATTTTAGTAGAATAAATGAAGTTTTGTACTGAATGGAATGTGATTGAGGTTTAAGTATTATCTTGAGGACGAGGTCCTTACACTAGTGGTTGCCGGATACAAACTAAAGTCTGGTTGCCTACTGCTTTGAGAAGATAATTAGTAATTATTATTAAAAAAAGCACTTATCGATAGGCCTGGGCACGGATCGGATATTCGGGTTTTTGAAGGTATTTGCGATTTGCTTCGAATATTACGGATATCTAATTTTCCGATTTGCTTTGATTCGGAAAAATACGGATATTCGGAAAAATGGATATCCGGAAAATAAATAGATATTTGCGGATATTTGCGGATACTTACCGATATCTCATTTGTTTCGATTAATACAAATAATCTTAAAAATTTGATACAAATTTTTTTTGGAAAATATTTTTTTTGCATGATATAAAAGATAAAAGTTAAAAGATATAGTATATCTACATATTTTGTAAAATTTTAAACTTAATTAACAATTATAATAACACAAAACTTAAGAAAAAAATTATAATTGTCATAAATGTTTTTTTTTTCCTTTTATGTAATACTTTTATATAAGTAATAATGTGAATAGAATCTGTCAAATCATATGTTAGAATAATAATTTTATACATTTAAAATTTTAAATATAATCAAAATATACATGTATTTATATATTGACGGATCGGATCGGATATTCGATTCCCAAAATTTTAATATTTGTGATTTGCTTCGATATTAACGGATATTGAATTTTAGTATTTGCTTTGCTTCGAAAGCTTACGGATATTCGGAATTTTCGGATCGAATAACAACGGATAACGAATCGAATCAAATTTCACGGATAAAATGCCCACCCCTACTTAGGGGTGGGCAAAATATCCGTAAATTTTGATTCGATTCGTTATTCGTTCCGATTCGATCCGAAAAATCCGAATATCCGTAACTTAACGAATCGAAGCAAATACTAAAATCCAATATCCGTCAAAGACGAAGCAAATCACAAATACTAATATTTTTAGAAACGGATATCCGATCCGATCCGTTATATACATATATATGTATACATGTTTATAAAATTATATAATATACATACTTTTATATCTTTATATAAGTATTATAATGTTTTATTCACTAAATTAATTATTTAGTTATTAAAAATTTTGAAAGTATGTAATTTTCTTATAAAAAAGTAATGAAATATTATTATTTTATTTCAGATTTTCTTCTTTTTCTTTTATTTTTATTTATTTTTTTAATTTTTTATTATTTTTTACGGATCGAATCGGATATCCGAAAAAAAATCGGATATTCGCGGATATCCGATGTTCCGGATATCCGAAGAGTTACGGATCGGATCGGATCAAAAAATCGAATATTCGTAAGACACGGATCGGATCACGGATATTCTTAAAATTCCGGATATCCGCTCCGTGCCCACCCCTACCCCTACTTATCGATGTAGTTTCTTGGAGAGAATACTTTTTGGCACGTTACAAAGCTAGCAATGAGTTTATCTTTTTCTAGATATGACTTATAAGAGCCAAACCTTTTGTGTTATAAAAATCTTTGCGACTTAAAAAGAGTGCTGGATAAAGCACGTGGGGTCATTCGCTCTCTCTAGATTGGCTTTTCGAGTCAAGGAAAAGTTGAGGACGTGAAGCAAATCCTAAGAATATCGTTTGTCAAAAACTAATTACTTTTCTTCAATCATCTACAAAAAAAAACTATTGTCCGTATAACCCCACTTGGACGTAAAATGACATGAACTATTTGCGAATCAACTTTTTTTCTTTTTTTTTGTCATTTATTAGATTAACCTAAAAAAACAAATGTTGAACTACAACACTTGGCAGGGAATACAGTCCCTCCAAAGCCAAGAGCCGGCAAGGATCAAAGTCCTTCCAGAGACATAATCAAACAGAAAAAACACAATCCTACCGAACACAAAGCTTAATAAACAAAAAGGCATAAGATCAAACCAGAACCAAAGGCCTAGACAAAGGAAGAGCTCAATCGTTTACTCACAGACAAACCAAAAGGCAAGAACACAACACTGAATAAGCACAATGAAAGGAGGCAGGAGACCATCTTGACACTCTCATGCGAGAACCAAGCAGATAAAACCAGAATCAGCTAGTACCCGGACCCGTCGCTGTAATTACCCTACAATTCCAACTAAAGTCTTGCCATTGGACCTTGCAACAGGCTCACCCCTCCCCCCCCGCCTTCAGCGCACCACCATCCCACGGCCAAGCTAAGAACAGCTTCCCAAATACGTCTTATTAATACAGCCGGAAATCGGAGACTAACCATTCCGAAACCAAAAACACACAGATTCAACTACGGTCGAACCGCTTCAAAGCTTCAGCAGCATAAAAGGCCATCTCCTCTAGCACTCCTCTCAAACCGACAAGAGCGTTTACTTACCAATCAACCCTGCCAAAGCTCCGAGAGCTCCCTCCACAAAGGCCACTACTGTTAGTCCCGAAGAAAAAACAGAGGGTAGATCCTGATTCCAAACCTCACACGCTGACATCGAGACCAAACCTAAAATCTGGAGGAGATCAACAAGAGAAAACGATACCCTCACAAAACTCTAAATCCGACCACCACTACGAATCGTCACATCTACAGCCTCGCCACGATACCAGAAGAAGAGGAGACACCACCGGAGATCCACTCATCGCGAGCGGAGCCACCGTTGTAGCAAAACCCTAAAACCAGGAACGCAAGCATATCGGAAGAGATGGTGGGGATCGAGTAGTAGCAAAGCAAAGGAGGAGAAATGTAGAAGCCGGATGCCTCCGACGTCGTCACGCGCTCGCACGCGCTACCAACGCCGGAGCTGCAACAAGAAGCTTTCTAGTCTTCGAGAGAGAAGGGTTGGAGGAGAGAGAAACCACCGTCTGTGCGAATCAACTTTATAATTCACGTAAAAAGGAAAAAAAGTTTCCTGGCTACAGAAAAATTATACTAATATGGTGGAAACCATCCGATGTATTACAATGTGTCAATAACTACACGAAATTTATGTTAATACATGTCACATGTATGAAGTTTATGTTAATATAATGCCAACATCACAGTCGGGTTTAATTGATTTAAATCTAAGTTAATGGGGTCAATCCATAATTTATTAAACTTAATAAATTTAATGATTTTTTCAAAAAATGTTTTGTTAAGATTAATAAACCTAATTGATTTTATTAATGAATTTAATAAACTTAATAATTTATTGAATTTAATAAATTAATTAAAATTAATAATTTACTAAATCTATAAATTTAATAAATTTGTTAAACTTGTTAAACTTATTACACTTATTAAACTTAAAATTAATAAAACCAATAAATTTATATATTCTAATAATTTATTAAGTTTATTAAGTTAACTTTTAAAATTTTATTAAGTTCAATAAATCATCAAGTTTATCATGTTTCTAAATTTATTAATTTTAATAAATTTATGAAGTTTAATAAATTTATTATGTTTAGTAAATTATTAAGTTTGTTAATTTTATTAGTTTTAATAAATTTATTAAGTTTAATAATTTTATTAAGTTTAATGAATAATAAAGTTTATTAAGATTATTAATTTTATTAAGTTTTATAAATTATTAATTTAATAATTTTTTTAAAAATATTAAGTTTATTAATTTATTTAATTTAGTAAATTATTAATTTTATTAATTTATTTAAGTTTAATAATTTTATTAATATGTTTAATAAGTTTAATCATTTTAATAATTAACTCTATTTAATGTTAATAAATTATAAAGTTTATTAATTTTATTAATAGGTGTAATAAGTTTAATAAATTTAGTAAGATTTATAAATTTATTAAATTTGTTAAGTTTAGTAAAATATTAATTTTAATTAATTTATTAAATTTAATAAATCATTAAGTTTAGGAATTCCTTAAGTTTATAAGTTCATTAATAAAATCAATTAAGTTTATTAATCTTAATAAATCAGTTTTTTGAAAAAATCATTAAATTTATTCAATTTAATAAGTTACGGATTGACCCTTTTTTTTGAGCAACACGGATTGACCCTATTAACTTAAATTTAAATCAATTAAACCCGACTGTGATGTTGATACCATATTAACATAAACTTCGTACATGTAGCATGTATTAACATAAACTTCGTGTAATTATTGACACATTCTAATACATCAGATGGTTTCCACCATATTAGTATAAACGTTGTGTAGTTAGGAAACTTTTTTCCTAGAATAAACCATGACTGGTAGTAACGTACTATATGAGAAAATAGTTTTTTTTGCCCCAGAAGCCTATCGATCTTCTGTGTGTTTAAGGAAAATATATGTTTTTTTGTAACTTAAGGAAAATATAACCAGCGGGCTTAGGCTAATGGCGCTTGAGGGATAACTCCAATACGGCGAATCCGCAGTTCGATTCCCGCTAGCCACCTGAACTATCTTAAATGTTAAGAATACGTGGCTGCTGTTGGTTTCGTGGAATTAGTCGGTTGACCTCGGTCGCCGGATCCACACAATTATTAAAAAAAAACTTAAGGAAGATATATGTTAGGAGGCTATAGTTCTTGACAGGGGTGGGCACTTCGGTTATTTTATAGGTTTGGTTTGGTTTATTTGGTTTTAGATTTTTTCAACTGAAATAAACCATAATTAGTTTGATTTGGATCGATTTTGGTTCGGTTCAATCGGATTCCCTAATTTGGTTATTTCAAGAAAAATCATGTTTTTAAAAATAAATGTATGGTCATGAAATCATCATATGTTGGTGACTATGAAAAAATAAATTATACAAACTAAATCTAATATAAAACCGAAACAAAAATATTTAGAAAAAAACACAAACGGGTTTATAAAAATACAATCAAGTCAAAATTAACTAAAGTAAATAGATATTTTTAAAACATCGTTAATTAATAATGTCTATTAAAAATAAACTATGTAAATTAAATCTAATATAAAATTAATACAAAAACCTTAAAACTCACAAAATTTTATAAGAATACAATCAAATCAAAGTTAGCTAAAGTAAATAGAAAACTAAAAAACCAACATCGCTATAAAGTTAACATTGACTATAGTCTTAGGAGTTTAGTATACTGTATATTGGTAGTATGTTTAATTTAAATAATAACAAAACACATTGATTTATCGGTTTGTTTAATTCGGTTCGATTCAGATCGTTTTCGGTTCGGTTGGTTCGGGTTGAGAAAATATTAAACCAAACTATTTGATAATAGACTTCGGTTTGGTTTAGATCGATTTCGGTTTAGTTCGGTTTTTTTGCCCATTCCTAGTTCTTGAGATTGAGCTATTAAATTGCTGATAATTAATTATGAAAAACAAATCTAAGCACAAATTCTTATTTAAGAAAAAACTAAGGATGACAAAAAAAACTAAGCATAAGAGCTTACAACAAAAAGTCATGCTCCTCTTTCTGAAATGTATGTGTTATGTTTATACACATTAAAAATATTAAATTTTGATGATAAATATATATTATTTTCTGTGATTAGCAGTTTATAATTTTAGACCAATACTATTTTAGTTAATACAATATTATTTTTGAAGTTCTTAATTTATCATTATTAATTAGTAAATATGCATAGAAAACCTCAAATATGTATCTTTTAAACCTTTTTTTAAGACAGTTACTGAATACATTAGTATTGATAAAAAAAATAGGAACGCAGTGTCGTCGTTTGGGTTAGTAATGTCCATGTTCCATCATCCAAAATGTTTTTCATAATATAAATACATGAGGAATGTCCAAATTAAGTTTTTTTTTTTTTTTGAGAAAATGTCCAAATTAAGTTGATGCAAGAAGAACAATAAGTCGACAAAAAGAAGAACAATATAGAAAATTCATGTAGATATTTATTTATAAACAACGAATCATCGGACTGTACTAGCTTAGTAGTTAAAACTTTAACTGATTTTAATTACTTCTATACAGTTGCATATGCATGGTTAATAGCATATGTAACACAATATATTACATTGATTTTAGTAATTAATTAATGATTTCGTATTCTTTACATATCACTTTGCTTTTCTTATTTTAGAACAACTGCAGGCGCATAGTCTAGTTTGGATAAGAAACAAGTTTCTGACAAAAGCATAGCAATTTTTAACACTTTCTTTTCAACTAAGAAAACTAGTTTGGTCCATAGTTTTCTTGGACGGAATACTACACCATGTTAATTTAAGGTCTCTCAGTGTTCGCGTTTTCTGGCTTTCTCTTTGTAGAATGGTCACATGATACAGTCATTACTCATACACCGTTCGTGGTTGACATATCAACACTGAATCAGACTTTTTTTCTAATCTTAGTGTAATAGAAAAAAGAAAAAAAACATATTTCTCAAAAGAAATATACATATGTATGTTTTAACTTTTAACACCATCGAGTTATATCTGAACTTGTATGTTGTGGATTAACAAAACTCTTAGACGTTCGGAATAGAGCATCATTTATCTAAAAAGAATTAATAAGAAAAAAAAACATATTTCTCAAAAGGCAAAAAGTCTAGGCACTTCCAAGCAAAAATGTTCTAAATAAGTAACATTAAATTTTCAACAGTCACTTGTCTGTTTTTTATATACAAAAGAAAAGGACAAAAAAATCACCAATTGACACACTAGAGTTTTCTTCGCTTAGAAAAAGACAAAAAAAAAACAACAACGAAATTAAATTAGCCGAAGAAACTTAAAGAGTAAAATCGCTAATCTATACTATACTAAAAGGCTAATATAATCCATAGATAGCCTGTCCACGTCCTCAATTTAAATCAACCAATAGGAAATGAGAGATTTGCCCCGTCAGATCGGTGTTGGACTGTTTTTTTTCTTGATCCGTAAAATGAAAAATCTGGCCCAAAAGCCCAAGCCAATAGAAACGTTCTACATCTTCTATCTTCATCGTTTCTAAAGGAAACTAAAATTCTAAGCGTTTCACCTCCGACGATTTCCAGTTTGATATTGATAGAAACGTTCCGCTCCCCTCAATCATAGATCCTTAATTCACATCTAAAGCTGGGATCTTTACCAGATCGGCGATACACGCTTCGAGCCAAGAGGAGACAAAGGCTTCACCTTTCGCATCCGTTGCTTCACCACCGGGTCTATACTCTGCTCAGACTTTCGATTTGACTCCTCAAAATGTTGACTTGGTCCTCGAAGATGTTAGGCCGTTTCTTATCTCTGATGGTGGGAACGTTGACGTTGTCTCTGTTGAAGATGGCGTCGTCTCTCTCAAACTCCAAGGTTAGTTTTTTTGAGTTTCGTTTCTCTGTTGAAGACTTGAACTTTTTTTTTATAAAGGTTGCTGTCTGCATAATGATGAAGCCAAACTCTTTTGAACTCTAGATTCGGACAAGAGACCGGACAAATTTGTACAGCATTTGTCTTATTGTTGTTCTTGCTATAGTCTTTAGTTCTGCTTTATCTATCTCTCTTTTGTTTCTGTTAATTCACATAGGATTCAAAGGTTTTAGCAGAAATTTAGGATTCTTAAGACTCCTTAGTCCGACGTCACCGTCCCTCCAACCAATGAATCCTCTGTCAGCCTCAGTCGTAAATGGAAGTGGAATCCAGGTTTGGACGAGCTGTATTGGATCCCTCTCCCAAGCTTCCTGTCTGTGATATCATAAACGCCTGGATGTAAGTTAGGGATTTGAGCTTCACTCCCGGTGATTTTCTTCTTTAACAAACTATTTTCTCTTTGATTATTCCGAAGGAAATCAAAATTGAAACATTGCGGTTGATCAGATTGATTCAGAATGCTGATTGCAGTCAATTTATTGGATTGAAGAAAAGACATTTCTCTTTGCAGATCAAAATTTGGTTAGAGCCGGATACTCTTACTTCCTTTTGCTTACTGATAAGATTGAACGTTGATATTGACATCGTCTCTTTGTATTAAATTTGATGATACTTTGATGATGATATATATTTTAATTTGATTGGAAAATGATCTATCTTCTTACATTTTTCTGTATTTGCAGCACTGCTTGTGTGAAGCTAGAAGAATATACAAGCAGCCCTAGAAAAGAGCAGATCCTGGCGCACAAAATGATACCAATCCTAAGAAGATGATAGATGAATGCAATATTTGCATCACAGGTACTACATCTACCCAAAAGAAAAGTTTTCTTCTGAAAGAATCTCAATATATATATTTTTTTAACTCTGTTCAGAGGAAGAGAAATATGTGGTTCAACAGATGCCACTGACTTTTCCTTCAAGCTCTACAACCCCACTAGCAACCCCAGCTGATGGTCCGCCTGCTCCAACTCCTGCACCACCTGCCAAACTGATGTTCAGGTAGTTTAGTTATCCAAAGTATTTTTCCTCTCTTCTTTTCGTTTAACACTCACGCTAGATCAACATACATGAGTTCTACCAGAAGCCGGAAAAAATGATGGTCTCAGTTTTCTCCAAAGCACAACATAAAAAAAGTCGAGTTTGATGACCAGATTTTGAGTATCGTTTGAAATGATAAATGTATTACTCTAAAAAGTACTGATTTGAGATATCTATTCAGGTTATGTTTTCCAGTTGAATGATGTGACTGATTTTGCTGGAGAAGAAGCTTATCTTTCCTAACCAAGATTGTTTGGGAAGGTATATATATTCGTCAAACTGAATAGTTTTTTATTTCCATGCCTTTACTAAATCAATATCCATGTGTTATATAGATAGTACGAGAAGTTCATATATAAAAATTTTGGAACCAAAGTAGAGATCCGTCTCACAAAAGCTGAGATAGTCACTTGGGCATCCCTTGAGTATGGAAAAGGGAAAGATCTTCTGCCTAAACCCAATCTCGCATCAAGTTTTTGTAAACAACGAAGTCTTTCTTTTTGTTTACTTTTTTTGCTTTGGTTTTATCTATTCATTACAGCCGTGTGTGCCGTGATACAGGGCTCGGTGGAAGATTTTTTTATGAGACGAACTGATGAATTCCAAGCTATGAAGAGATACAACAATGTACTGTTGCATGGACGGTAAATGGATCAAAAGATTCTGGATGGAAACAATGAGGTTGCTCCTGTTGCAGCTCGCTTTAAATTATGTGGATTAAGAGGACTGTTTCCACTGGGTATGTCCAGCTTTTTTTTGGTCTTTCTTTCTTTCACAATAGAATAGTTGAGATTGCTACCTGATTCTGTTGATGATTGCACTCATGAAGACTAAAACAAGCCACTGGTTATTGTAGAGAAGCAGTTGGACGCTGGAAAGGAAGACTAGGAAGAGGCGCAGCTCCTTCTGTGAGACACCTTCCAATGTAAGTGTTAATGACTCTGAGCTCGCCTCCGATGTAAGTGTCCATGAAGAATTTTATATGGTTTTATGTCTCCTTTGATGAAAGTATGTGTTTACTGTATTTATTGTTTCTATATGGTTTTCTGCAGATGTATTAGATAAATAGCCATGCATAAAGAAAATTTTTACATCAACATTGTGGTCATAGGCCAAGACGACTCTGAAAATCGACAAACATTGGTCACTTGATCGACAAGCTTCGTGGTTTTGGAAGTTTGAGACCACCGAGTGCTACTGCACTGTCTTTGCTGCTCCTTAGCACCTTGATTTCATCAAGAACATGCTTATTGGTACCTCCCAGGATGATTGTGCTGTTTTTATCATGGACTCCACCATTGTGGTTTCGAAGCTGATATCTCTAAGTACGTATAGACCCGTGAGCACAATCTACTTGCTTCACCCTTGGTATCAAGCAAATGATTTTCGTCTCTAATAAGGTGAACTAGATTTTCATTTTTCATTGCTTGATGTGACCATACTCCTTTGATACGATGCTAAAATAAAGTCATGTCCTTTGTTGTTTTTCTGTTGCAGATGAATGCAACAACACCCATATACTCCAAGGGTAGGTACGATGAGATTATCAGGGAGGTGTTTTCTTACTTGAAGAAGTTTGGATACGACACTTGAAAAATCTCAATCGTTCCCATCTCTGTTTTTGAGGATGACAACATGATTGAGAGGTCTACCAACCTTGACTGGTATAAGAGACCAACTCTCCTTGAGGTACTTGACCAGATCAGCGAGCCCAAGCAGCCATCAGACAATCCCCTCCGTCTTCCACTCCAGGATGTTTAAGGGTTGTATTGGAACGGTGTCGGTGGGTCATGTGGAGCCTGGTATGGTTGTGACCTTTGAACTCTGGCCACCATGTTGGATAAGATACAAAAGCAGATATGAGCAGAGAGTCATGCGTTTGTTGAGCACGTTGGAAAGGAGGCCACGATGGGTCTGTATTGTATTTATACAGCTTCATGTAATGCATAAGGAGCAGCTTTTGGACGTCACTTTTCCAAACATCCTTCACTTGCAAGTAAATGACGATCAAATATGTTAATCAAGATTTGTACTCCCGAAAAATTCAACGTATTTATTAAAGGTTTACAAGTGCTTTCAGTATTGTAACTATGAATATATTGGTTTACAAGTACTTTGTGTATTGAAATGACAAACCAGTTTTCTTACTAATTTAATATTTTTTATAAAATGCACTTAAATTAGAGAAATAACCTTTTGTATAATAATATTTTGAAAATATAGTATTTTGTTCTATCATTATTAGTAACTCTGCTTCATTTTAATTTTACTGTCTCATATAAGGTGAGGAATGGGTATATTGCATAGATTTATTAGTGTAGAAATTAATACGATACAAACAGGAAAAAAAGTTAAAATGTTTGTTGAAATTAATAAGAAATCAATCGAATCACAACTAGGTTTAGTTAATTTTATATTCACCTTCTTATTGTTTACAATCTAAAATATGCTTTGTGTTATTTTATTTTGACTAAAAGCTTATGCTTTGTGTTATTGAAACAACCAATTTTGAATTAGTTTTTAAAAAATAATCTACTAAGTTCATTCATAGTATATTTTAAACAATATATGTATTACTTACTCAAAAAAATGTAAAATTTAAATTTAAAAATTTATGAAAACTTAGACTAATATATATTTTTCTAAGTAAGTTTTAGTGAATTCAAATCATAATATTTTTTTAAATTTTTTGTTTAGTCTGTTGTATGTCTTTGTTTTGAAAAGGAAATACATGTTTTAACTTAAAACAATGAATATATTAAATTATCCTTATTTCCTATAATAGTAATAAAACATGTTATAATCATAAGAAATATATTATGAAAATAGTAATAAAATAGGATTTAATAAAATACTATATGTAACACAATTAAATAATATACAGTATTTTGCAGGCAAACTACAAATGAATTCATCACCAGCAACGAAATTCTACTTCAACAAATCAATCGAATACGTCAAGCATTTCAAAGGATGAATAAAAGATCAAGTAAAAGCATGAAGTGAAGAGGGACTTTAGTTCATGCAAAACCCCATGAATAGAACTCAAAAGAAAAGAATCGATCCAACCATCATTCAGTTTATTTTTCTCATTCCCACACAACTTGATACTTGAACTTATTTTTTTTTTTTAAAACTTTATCATTGGATTGTTTTTTTAAAGTATTTGATCCTAAATGACCCCAATATTAAATACACAATGTTCATATAAAAGTTAAACAAATCCTCAACTTTGTGATTTGGACCATTATAATCTCCAACTTTCAAAATAACCACAAAAATCACATATTTATTATCAACTATTTAAAAAATCTCTAACTTTTCGTTGAATGAATCAATTTAAACCTGACGTTAATTACACTAACATAATATTTAAACTCAGTTAATTCTCATCGTTAACCAAAAAGACACCGTATTTTGTCGATTAAAAAAACACATCTCCTCTCATTATTTTTGATTTGAAGGTTTTCTCTAAATTACGAATACTAAATCACAAACCACCATCAAAAATCTTCGACGAACCAGATCGTAGAAAGAAAAGATGGGTAATCAAAAGAACGAGAAGTCTTGACAAGAGAAATTTGGTGGTGCCAGCTCTATAGCGTCTATGTCAGCGGCATCCGGACAATCTCGTGACAAGCTTCTCGAAGAATCATCCAAAGCCGTTGGGGCCAAAAGTGGAGTCGACGATTTAGATAAAAAGAAAAAGAGCAAAACAGATACTCTCGACGGCGAAGAAAATGTATTTTTTAATTGACAAAACACGGCGTTGTTTTGTTTTACGAAGAAAATTAACTGAGTTTAAATATTCTGTCAGTGTAATTAACGTCGGATTTAAAGTGATCAATTCAACGAAAAGTTAGAGTTTTTTTAGATTGTTGATAATAAATATATGATTTTTGTGGTTATTTTAAAACCGAGGATTATAATGATCCGAATCGCAAAGTTGAGGATTTGTTTAACATTTTTCCCATATAATATATGTCAATTGAACATCAAACATTTTCCGCGCGTAGCGCGGATATCGGACTAGTAAACATAACGATCGAGATGCTGCTCACATAGCAATCGAGAAATCGACAACGAATGGCATTACTGTAAGAAACCTGAACTCTGGGGAAAATATAAAATCTCTTCTGTCCAATGAGAGTTGTGAAATTGGAGAAAAGACACTTAGCTTATTTAACTAATAATTAAAATTAATAAAAATATAAAGACAGAGAGAGAGAGAGAAAAGTTTGTAGGAACTTGGAAGGAGTCTTCACTCTTTCTCTCTCTTCTCTATCTCTCCCCTCTAAAGACGGCGACCAAAGTCTCTCTCACATTAACGCTTAAAGATCTATACCGGGAAAACATCAGATCTCCGACGAGTCCAATAGTCGCACTGATTACTTCATCAGCTCGATCTTACCTTTCTTTCTATCTTTTGTGCACTCTCCTCTCCTCTGCTCGAAGCTTTTGGTGTATAGATTCAGAAAGGTGTGTTAGACGAAGAAAATGGAAGCTAGTAAGAGAGAGTATATAAGGAGGTACCATAAGCATGAGCTTGAGAGGGAGAATCAGTGTAGCTCTACTCTTGTTAAACACATCAACGCTCCTGTCCATATCGTAAGTTAACCTTTCTTTCTTTCTTTCTTTCTTTCTTTCTTTCTTTCTTTCTTTCTCTTTAATTAGTCGTTAGTGCTTAGAATTTAAAGCACTAATCCAATCCTCGTACTGATTGATTCGCATTCATTTCCAATGTTCTTATTAGATAGGAAAATACATTTCGAAAAAGTTTAATTTTCACTGATTTAGAAAGCTTTTTGAGGTTAATTTGAAAAAAAAAAATGAAACATTCATGGATTCGAGTTTTGATTTATATATACATAACAGGTATGGTCACTTGTGAGAAGATTCGATCAGCCACAGAAATACAAACCATTCATCAGTAGATGTGTGGTTAAAGGAAACATGGAGATTGGTACCGTAAGAGAAGTTGATGTGAGATCAGGGTTGCCTGCTACTAGAAGCACTGAGAGGTTGGAGTTGCTTGATGATAATGAGCATATTCTCAGCATCAGGATCGTCGGTGGCGATCACAGACTCAAGGTTTAGTCTTTTTTTTTTTTCTATAAAATGGTTTGTTCAAAGGTCACAAATTAAAACCCATTTGCTAATTCTGTTTTCTTTTTTTTTTCTGGTGTGATTAGAACTATTCTTCAATCATCTCTCTTCACCCTGAGACCATAGAAGGAGGAAGAATAGGGACAGTTGTGATGGAATCTTTTGTGGTGGATGTACCAGAAGGGAACACAAAGGATGAGACTTGTTATTTTGTGGAGGCTCTTATCAAATGCAATCTTAAGTCTTTAGCCGATGTCTCCGAGCGTCTTGCAGGTTCAAGACAGAACAGGTTCCCCATGAACAAGAGTCCTAAGAGAACAAAGAAAGCACGTGGAGTCAAGAGAGAGAGAAAGACTGTTGCTGCCAGTGGATGAAGCTTTCAAAGGGAAAAAGGAGAGAGAGTCTCTTTGAGGATGGACAAGGCAAATAATCAATTCATCATCATTTACCGTTACATAATAAGTTTCTTTCTCTATTTAACTTGATGGAATGTTTTTTTGGTTAATTTGATGAATGCTTTTTTTTTTGGTTTCTTCTCTATAGAACCAACCAAATATGATTTTTGTAGTTTTGGCCTCTTTTTTTTCAGTTTTCAGAGAGAACATGTTAAAAAGTGTGATCATGGGGTTCCACTCTTTCTTCCCTTTTTGTGACCCACCCATAAAGGCAACACACCGTCTCTTTTTTATTATAATATACTAACTTTACTGAACCAATAGCATTTCTGGGATGTGAAAATCTCCATAAGTACCGACCATCAAGGAAATGGATCTTTATTGTATTCTAGTTTTATAGATTTTGTCTTCACTTGTGATTGAGGAAACACACATTAGCTCCATTGGCTGTAAAAGCTTGTTACACCCTTTCTTTATTAGTTTTTTTTTGTTTCCTAATTTTATACGCTTGTCCAGTTGAGATGATGAAACTTAATATTCGAGTTACTCACATGGACAGGTAGCTCCATTAACAATGCTTCCATTTTCAATATTACTACAACTGTTTTCTGCATAAAATTTCATTGGCCTATTTCGCTCAAAACATAAATAGAACTTGTAACTAAAAATTAGTTTTGTTTCCCTTAAAAAGAACACAGCAGAGATAAAACTACAATTTCATTGAATATTTAATGAAAAATAAAGTTCTAGGTTGAAGTCAAACTAATGTGCTAATGAAATAAAAACTACAATAATGTGCATGAGATGCGTAATTTTTCACTCTTTTTTTTTTGTTTTTGTAAAAAAAGAATGGGAGATGTTTTCCTTATTGTTTTGTTTTAAGCTATGTGAGATTGAACATTTGAACCTCTTTTTTTGCACCTAAAAAGGTGTCTTTATGATGATGATGATTGATAAATAATGTGACTAGGCCAATACCAAGTCTCCTTCTTGTTGTTCCTGTAACTCTCTCCGTCCTGATTTGTAAGGAGAATACGCTTTATGTACTCTGAGGTTAGCGTTTCATACACTAGAAGTGCGTTTGCTAACGTGTGTAGCTGCTTCTCATGCTGGACAAAACACACATAAACAAATAAACAAAAGTGAGAAAATAATTTACTAAAATAGTTTTGGTAAACCAAGTTGTCTTGGCCTAGTGGTAAAGGAGTTCCGGCTGGAGCTTCCGCCCTGGGTTCGATTCCACTTGGCCACCGGAGTTAGCGTTAAATCGCAAGAATATGTGGGTTGCTGTCGGTCTCAAGGGGATTAGTCTTGGGCCTAGAAAGCCTTTGGATCATCCCCTGGTTAAAGAAAAAAAAATAGTTTTGGTAAGAGTCAAAGGTGTGAATAGCGTTAAATTTTGCACAAGCAAACCCGTCTCAATAGAGACTTCACTCTTTCGTATGCCTCTTGAAGAAGTTTCATAACCTGACCATTAAAAATGGTAAAGACTTAGGAGCAATGGGATTTAAATAGGAACTAGGAGAAAATGAACAAATATAGTCTCCCTACCTCTGCATCGATGCGTGATTGCATTTCAGAACTTGGTATGTCTTTTATATGAACTGGTCATATTGCCTCACTCATCCCACAGCTCGATACCTTCCACATTAAACCAAAAAGCATTACTACAACTACAACGAGAGGTGAGAAGCAATGTTCGTGTCATATGAAGGTTAGAACAAGTAATTACCATATACTGAGCAAGTTTGTGGCCTGAGAGAGATCGCTACTTGCTCCAGTGGTGAAATATGGTCTTGGCCAAAGATGAGCTCCTCTGCGACTCTTCCTCCCATGCATACATCAACACGAGCTAATAACTGCTTCTTGCTCACTGATGTTTCATCGTTTGAAGGTGTAACTGCGTGACCATTCCCAACGCAGATCCACGTGGCATTATAGTTGCTTTGTGGATCGGATGCGCACCTCTCCTGTGTTCAAAGCGACAATAGCATGACACACTCTCATGGTAGGCAGTGAGCTAAAAAGGTAAAGAAGCAAGTGAGAGAGGTCACATAATGTTTTGAACTCCAAATTCAAAAACTTATATACCTTTTTTTGAGTCCTCTGATACAAAACATTGTCTTCCTCTCTGTTCCCATAACTATCCTGTCCTTGGCGAATTCCAACTGTTCAGCAGAAAGCTCCTCTGATACAAATATTTTCCAGGTTTGCAAGATCTAGATAATTGAATTTGGTGAAATCATTGAATCTTAAGAAAATGGAGTTACAGATTTAAGATACTCACCAGCACCATTGAATCCAGGAGTTCCACGAGCAATTGCTTTAACTTCCACATCATCTGAGATAGGTTTGCCTTGGAGGTAGAGTTCCAAAATCTCTTGGCGTCCACGGACATCCGGAAATCTAAATTCACTTCTTCATTTTTCAGTACGAAGCTAAATACTTACATGCCTATCAAATCTACCCGGTCTTGTCAGGGCTGGATCAAGTATATCAGCCAAGTTGGTTGCACCCATAACTATTATTCCCTCCATAGCAAACGAAGAATTAAAAGGAGAAGGTACTAGTATACTCTAGCAGATTATGGCAAGTATTCACAAGCTACTACACTATCCCTCGTTAAAAAAAAAACCCCACCTCGTTCTGCTCAAAACCATCCATTTCAACAAGCAGTTGATGCAGTGTCTTCTTTGTTTGCCCTTCCCATCGTTTTCTCGTGGAACCAACCGCGTCAATTTCATCAATGAAAATGATACAGGGCGCCTGTATAACACATGGTCATCAGCAAATAGAACCTCGACTCATGGTGAGACGCTGTCACAGCTTAACAAACATAACTCTTTTGAAATAGTTCTATAGCGGTGACAGTTTATCTCAGACCATTTTCTTAGCTGCCTGGAACAAGGATCTCACACGCTTAGCTTCAACCCCAACAAACCTGTCAATGAAGGAAATTATGATATTATTATCTGTTACTATAGAAGCCACCTCATAGTAAAAGAAAGTTAATGGTGATATCACTCACGACAGAGACCGGAGAAAAAAAAAATAGAAGGCTCACTCACATCTCTTCAAATTCAGATCCAGCTCTATTGAAGAAGGGTACTCCAGCAATTGCCTTTAAAATTTAACTGTGTCAGCTACATGCAATCAACAAAAGTATAGGTAGTTTATTTAAGAGTTTTTTTTTGGTTTTAAGTGGGATGTGATTAAAAGGCACACAAAAACGTAACATTTGACTCTTTGATACGAAAATTTAATGCTATATGAGAACTTACTTTAGCCAGCAATGTCTTTCCAGTACCAGGTGACCCTGTTAGAAGAATTCCCTGGAAGCAAACATTTCAAGATTTGTCTCAAATTTACATGCAATCGAGAAAAATATAATAACCAAATATAAAGAGATTATACCTTCGGCAACTTTCCTCCAACTTCAATTGATTTTTAAGATATTCTACCACCTCCTCAAGCTCTTGTTTTGCATCATCACAACCCTTTACATCCTTAAATGTTTTCACATTTTGCAGCAAGCAAACTTGTCAGAATATGATACAATGACGCCACTCGCCGAGATTAATACCTAGTCTCAAATGTTACATGAACAGAAATATACAAATGTTCACTGGGGAAACTAGTATTAGAACCGAGAGGATCAAGGATTCAAAAAGACAACAATTGTCTCTGGTAAGAAAGATTGTAACCAATTTCCTTACAATTCAAATTCAACTACATTAGAATCCTTATAAACAGCGAAGAAAACTTGGCTTCAAGTATAACCAACACCCGAAGCTCCAACTCCTCCCAAGCTTCCAATATACTTTTAAACACCCATTAACCTAAACAAGGAAATTATATATTTAACAGGAACACAGTAATAAACAGGAGAAGCAAGCAATAACAAGTTCAACTATGCATAAGAAGAAGCAATATTTCCCACCTGTGTATCTAAATTAATCAATCATAAACTTGATTCAACTACATACCACACTAATCCAACATCAACTGTGAACAAGATAGTCCAGACAAGCTCTTGTGCAAATCTTGATTTGTTTGAAACTTTCGGATTTACCTAACAAAGTAGTGAGGAACTCAGATATATAAAACCTTTTTTTTTAACCAGAAAATCCGCAATTAGTGTATATACCTCACCAAATGAGCAATGTAATAAGCGGAAACTTACCATGGTAACATGCAGCGGTTGCCTCTCAGATATACCAGAGTTCACAAATGATTCGTCCATATTGCCTGATGCACGATGTTTCAGCTCTTGCAGCTGCACATCAACCAATGAATTAAATATATTACAACAAGTAGGCATACTCTAACTGAGAGATGTATTCATCTCTGTTAGAGGTACATACAACGTTTGAGAGATATTTAGACAGCAGTTATCAATAAGAGACAGCAGGCAAATAAAATTCAGAGATCAAACCAAACCACATATTCTAGAAGTAGAGAAGAATATACTACCAGAGTGGGAAGAGTAGATGGCTTGCCGGATTGTTCGTCAGGAAGATAGTCGGCAATAGCATTAGTAATGACTCACTTCGGCGATGAGTTTCTCAAGACGCTTCTCTTGGCGAGAGAAAGGCCACCAGCTAAGCCACTCCCGTTGCATTACCTTCTCAAAGGCTTCTATTCCACTATTGGTTTCAGCCGCAAGGATGTCTTCACTCGTCCGTTGTTCAGTCATTAATATATCTGCTGAGTCCGTAACGTTTGCCGTCGCTCCAGGAGGCCTCCTTCTTGGGAAGGGAAGCGACATTGTCTTACCCAGTGATTACCCAGTGAGTGTTGGATTAAGCTTGAAGGAAAAAAGAAATTTGATAAATAACTTGAGATGCAAGTTACCTAATTCTATTGAGTTATAGAATAGGAAAATATTTATTTTGTGATTCTTAATGAGTTTAGGAAATATTGAGTTATATATAAGAAGATGCATTTGATGTTGCATAAACTCTCTAACTCATGAGAGTTTTAGAGCTTGAGGTTTTGAGTTAGTCTCCTCACGAGATTAATAAGATGAGTTTCTTATTTTGAGTTATTATCTTGTGTGTTCTTGAGAAAGACGTTCTAGAGTGAGCAAGCAATGGAACGAAGAGTTGACAAGTGTTGAAGAAAGAAGGTAGAAACTGGAGAGAGATTGAGGACTGAAACGTAAAGAAGAAGAAGAGAAGAGAGGACAAAGGAGAAGAGAAGCTTGAAGAGTTGAACAAGACATTGGAGTCACTAGAGTTTTTGAATCTCTCTTCCTTCTTCTCACTCCTTCTATTCTTCAGACACTACTTGGTGGGGAGCCACAAGATCCCTATTTTGCAATTCATAGACACAACTGGGTTTAGCAAAACCTAATCCAGATTCCCTCTGATATCAGTTAGCCAATAATCAGCCGATTAAACCAAATGATTTTTATTGATAATGATCCTTTGGACACAAGTACAAGTGTATTCCGGCATAAACATAAAACGAACTAAAAACAAAACAGAAAGAATTATGAGAAATGTAATAGACAAGGAATAAAAACAACTTTGTCTTCTTTCTAATGCATTGGACCACGACCATAACCATAATGATGTGGCTGCATCGGACCAGGACTACCATAATGATGTGGTGGTCGCATATGCCCACCCGGACCTTGATGCATCGAGGGTGCTGCCATGTAAGGATTCTGACCTTGCCCTCCTCCTGATTGCCCCCATTGTATCGCTCCGGGTATTGATTAGTGCCAGATGGTGGAGTCATCACAACATCCGAGTTAGGCAGCCTGTAGTCTCTGCTTCCATCGTTGTCCACCTGTTCAAATCCCAAATAAATTAGTATAGTCCTCTTACTATTTTGACATTTTGAAAAGAAATGTTCAACTAACACTAACCTTTATGCTGAGGTCGGTGTGGCGTGGCGTAGCGTAAGTGATGTGCAGCTTACAAAATCCACCATCATAAATACAATGTCCTTCCAACGCTCCCTTCGCCACCACAGCCGTTTGATATCTGATCACAACTCATTTGATTATTTCACCTTAAACACACATCAATGACAAAGAAAACAGAGCATTTTCGTATAAAGAGAATGTTGTTACCTGGGTATTGAATCAAATGCTTGCATCCCACCCTTCTTATCAAACATTACAATCTTTTAGGACAGCTCCAAATGTCGCAAAAACCTACTCGTTAATAAAGAAAAAAAAAGAGGGGTGGGGGGCAAGAGCCAAATTAATATTTTCCCAACGAAACATTCATTGAGATTTCACCTTCTAGCGAGTATTACCGTGTGTAAAATATTCAAAGTTACTGCATGCTGCATGTTCTCAATGGATGCTAGAAGAACATTACTCTCAGGCTCCATCTTCAGTTCCGTCTACACCCACAACCACCTATTAAGAAACGACACATTGTTCTTTCAAGTCAGTATTAGAACCACAATAAACGATGTTTTCACTTCCATACATCTCTTTCGAAGTCAGTCGTGGACTAATGCATTTTCAAGCAAGAGACTGCTCCCCAAATTGCTTACCTGACCAGTACTACCAATGGCTGATGGAGCAACAGGAAGGTAAGGGTTAGTATAGTCCCTGCATATTAAACAGGAAATAATAAAGTTTAGTATGATCACAGAGTCATGGCAATCAATCACCAAGAAAACCAAAACATGTTTCAAGTTTCAACACAGGATGAGAATACACATACCGGCTCGGATGGCTCTGAAACGTGACAGTCAAATCTGTATGAGCTGAATAAGTAATCTTAAGAGAGCATTGGCCACTTCCTCAGGGAGTAGATAACTGATGCAGAGAAAAAGATGGTACTTACAAGTATGCCTAAGTATTAACTAAACCTAATAACGCAAAGCCTGTAATACTTATAACCAAATAGCACATGAATGATGAAACATATCCTCCTAATGCATTATCCTGCCACTGAAGGAATTGGCTTGACATGGCCCTGCTGATTATCCATTTACATCCATGTCAAAAGGTAAGTTTCCAAAAACAAGACAAAACCTAAAACCTATCAGAATGTCTTAGAGAAAATCTTTTCAGCCTTCCTTCAAACAGAAACCAAAAACAAAAGGGTTCTGGATCCACTGACTTACCAGATGCAAAACATCAATGCTGACCATACAAACATCCTCGCCTTCGACTGTCACAAGAAGAACATTCCCCACAACATCTTCCGCCGTTTTGTTGTTGACTATCTCTTGCTTGCCTGTTGTTGCCTCCTGTTTTCTTTGAACGAAAACGTTTTACAGCGTCCTACTTGTCGGACTTAAAATAGAATTGATATTATATGGGCTTTTACGCTTTCACTAGCCCATTATGACTATTACGTCTATATAGGCTTTCAGAAAACAAAAGCACCAGACTTGCATAAAGAAAATTATTATACGAATTGAGTAGTAATTTTCTTTTTAACATCAACCAAAAAAAAAAATTCTCTGTATTTATAAAGAATAATTCTAAAATAAATAGTTTCAAAATATAAGATTTTAAAAGTTTTCTGTCTAGTTGTTAATTATATATTGTACAGTTTTTAATGTGAGATCCATGGTCCAAAAATAATAATATGCTAATTGAGTAGTAACATTAACCGAAAATACTCTTTTTTCTTTAATTTTAAAAAAGTTAAAATAAACTGTTTCCAAGTTTTCTATGTATTTTATTTAGTTATTAATGATTTTTAAAATATAAGGAAACACAAATTATCATTGATTCAAATTATTAATAATTACTGATAACGAATTAATCTATTTATAATCAAATTTTCATTTTTTAATATGTGAGAAGTAAAACACTCTGTTAATTTGCAACATACTTTTTTAACTAAAATTTGTAACAGATTATTACAATGTTATTTTATAATAAAGTGGGAAGTGATGTTGTTTTCTGTGAGTCCATCTAATCTTTGATACGTTTTACAAAATACTCAATTATTCTGAATTGTATCTATCATATAGATTGATCTTTTTCTTTTGTCTTTTTGTGGACACATTGAATCTTTTGTCGTCGAAGACAAAAACTCTTCTTGTTTTTATTCACATGATCAAGAATAGAGATGTAACATCATGTAATGAAAGCACAGCCCACGAGACCTTGACGGTGACGTAACATCTCTGGATGGATTCACACATAGTTTTTGGAGGAGGAAAACACATCCAAGATACTTAAAACTGATAAAGCTGAAAGCGAACTAACATGCATTCATGAACTTCTTCTCATTGTCATTACCATCACCATCATGATCAACGTCAACTACAAGCTCAAGTTTACTCTTGTTCTTCTCCTCGTCCCATTTGCTCACCACCGTTGTTGTAATTGGCGGCCCCTTGTTCTTGTACTTAAAATAGATGATAAGTTGGAGAATCCCCAATGGAGTCCCCACCATATTAGGTGACTATTCATGTGTGAGAAAACCAATCGATACCATCATCAAAACCATGCACATAAAAATCTCAAAAATTCATTGCATTATACATATATTCACAAAAACATTTGTAATGTGTCCTTTCATATGTAACATCAGTTTTTTCATTTGATAGACATGTAATCAAGGCTCTAATTTCTAGTCATCATTCATCATGTCCATCGATAATTAGCAAGTGATTATACCAATAATTATCACTAAAATGAAAGGTTTAACCAGTGTGTACCACCTAATACTAGTGATTTATTTAACATCAAATTTGTTTAGGATCACCTAGAAACAAATGAACAACTAACCAATTCTTAAACTATAACCATCAAAGAAGCGTTTTTATATTGTTAATCTTTTCCAATCAAAGCAACGAAAAATTTGTGAATCTACGGATTGGTGGGCTAGTGGTCTTGAGGCAGTTCCAACGCCGATAAGGATCCGGGTTCGAATACCCCCTGTGGCCACGGAATGCTTTACGCTCTCCCCAAATTTAAATTTAAGCGCGGCGTTGGTGCTGGGCCCTTGGGTAATGAGTATTAGTGACGGCTGGTTCCGGGCCAGGGGTGACTACGGGCCTAAGGATTGCGGAAAGTTACGGAAGTGACTACGGGCCTATGAGTTGCGGAAAGTTACGGAAGTGTCTACGGGTCTACGGGTTGCGGAACATCCCTGTTAAAAAAAAAAAAAAAAAAAAAATTTGTAAATCAACAATTTTTCTTGGACCGGTTTGACTATGTTTAAACTAAAGAATAAACCAAAGAAAGGGAGTGAACTAGAAAAAAAACGAACCGCAAGAAAGAGATCATGGCTAAGTAAACCATAGGCCAGCCAAAGAGAGGTAGCCAAAAATGAAAAGAGTGACAAGTAAAACGGCATGTATTCCACACTTTTTGTCTCTATCACTTTTTTCTGCACACACATTCACATTAGTTAGCTTGATCCATACGTATATATATTCTTGCATAAATAATATCTCTAATAACTAATATTTTGACTTGATTGTGGTAGGGAAAAACGAAACAAAAATCTTAATGAGCATATTCAATCGTAAGGTCTCTTTGTAACAAATTTAAAACTGTGGTATGTATTTAGAGAGTTACCCTTTTTATTTGTTTCTTGTGGTTTGACATATATAACTGCAACAATGCATATATATATATATATATATATATATATATATATATAGCTTACCATAACGATGAGAGGAGAACCATACATGGAGATAGAAGCCACGAGGCCAACACTTCCTACTAATGATCTGCGGTGACGGTGGTCGTCAAACACCACGGCTGAGATTGCCGTTGTTAACCCAAACACAACCATCACCGGAACAAATATAACACCAACCTTAATCTGTTTCATATGTTTATACATATCAATGTCACTGTTTTAACTTTACCATATAAAACAATACCATATGATTCTGAATAACCTACCTTTTCATTGGGCGACGCGTAGCAGAAATATACGAAAATGAAGATTGATTCAAGAACGATGCCAACTCCATTAATGGTGACAAGAGGAAAATTCTCCCAACGATGGCTCACAATCGGTAAACCGTACCAAGTGTAAATCAAACAGTTGAAGAGTGTCATAACGTAAGGAAAACATGAGAATTGTTCTGTGCTTTTCTTCTTAAACACCCTCGAAAATGTTAATCTACAGTCAAGAAAACAAGTTATAGTTAACTTTCTTGCTTAATTCAAATTAAATTGGCTTTTATTTTACGTACACTGGAGCTGTATAGAGCAGCAAGGAAGCTCCGTTTCCTGTGGAGTGTCCATGCATGATTTTAAACAATCAAAACTCATATATACCTCTATATATATATATATTTAATAAATATATATGTTACCAAAAAAAAAAAATTCTGATAAGCTTAGACCGAAAAGTCACTTGTTTAAATATAAGTTATACGTTGTCCAAAAAAAAAATATAGGTTATACTTATATTAATAAATTTTGGAAACAGAGCATGGAATGGATTAAGAAAACTTAGTATCATACAAAAATTGAAGAAGAAAAAAATACCCAAAATTCCGACGGCTAGTCTTAGTTTGTCATCCATTTTGATTGGCCGGAAAACACAGATTATAGAATGGTTGGGAAGTAGAAGAGTTACGCCTGTAATGTGTGTGTATATATAATACATATAACAACATGTCTTTGGTGTTCATCTTAAAATAATAATCACAAGTTTGGGACATTCTAAATTTGATGACAGGTTTGGGACATTTGGTGATATTAAGTGTTTAAAATATTTATCACGAAATTATATTTATGTGGTGAATATTATCAACAATTTATTTTTAGTTTTTCATAATACTATATTAATTCATAGAGATTAAGGTTTATTTAGAAAATAATGAAAACATTTAGAATAGCACAAAATGTCATTGGTCATATACACGGATGAAGTTTTATGAGCTAAAAACGAACCTAGAAATTAAGGTGGTGGATTAAAGCGGTCAGGATTTTTTTGATAGTTCAATAGTTTAAGTTTTGGTAATTTTATTTTAAATTCTCGAGGTAGTGAATTATTTATATAACATTATAAGACAGTTAGAGGTGTGTGGAAAATTGAATAGTTGTTCATATATATACAAAACTTCCACACAATTTATTTATTATACAAGAAATGCACTCATAACATTAGAATGATATATCACACAGATTATGTGCTTCAACAACATATCAGCAAACATTCCATCACAACTTACAAATGCATGTGCAATATATACCGTACTAAGCAAATTAATTTATCTAATTATAACGTTATATGTTTTTTTTTTATAATCCGGAGGTTCTCCACTTACGCGGATCATTCCTCCGGGCCCGATCAGGCAGTGGTCTACTTCACCCGGGAGGGTTATACCTGGGCTGAGGATAAGGCCCAACACCCAGTACCGCATTTGGTGATATGGAAGAGGTAGTTCCCCTCCAGGTGGTTCGAACCCAGGAGCATGACCATTGGCCCCCAAGGTCCTTACCACTTGTGCTACCTCATCATGTCGTTATAACGTGATATGTTCATCTCAAAATTTATATAAATGCAATTTTGTTTTATAGGTTGTGTAGTTCACAAAGAACGATTATAATGCTCAAAAGAGCTGATCCAAACCGTATTTGATGATTTTCTTATACCGCACTTAATTCCAAACATCAAATAAGAGGCCAAGAGGGTATAGTATGGTTTAAGCGATTATGGAAAATATAGTGGAAAATGATAAAGTGGATATGAATAAAAAGGAACTTAAGTAAAAAATGGGTTTACTTAGCTTTATGGTGGGTTAGCAATACGTGAAATGTGAAACTAGCGTCCTCTATCAGAGAAAAAAACATTATCTCCTGAATGGATATATTTCAGTTTTTTGATCGGCAATTCACACAGATCCATCTAAAATTTATAGAGGTTAAATCTGTGAAATGACTATTCACTACAAGAAAACATGACCTAACAACTGCTATATTTGTTATTAATTCGTCATATATGAATATGTACAACGAATTAACAATACATTTCATCGTCGTGAATCAAAGATTCTTCATCAATCCGTTTTTCATTTACTATAGAAAAAACCCGTCGTTATATCATCATTGACTGGTTCGCCGTACAGCAGTATGATGCTAAACACAGATGTTAATTCGTCGTAATAGTTTATGGTGAGTTAACAACGATATATGCCATTAATTCGTCGTAATAGTTTCATTGTGTGTTTGTGTTGTTGTGTTGACATATGGTGTAACGTAGTGTATGATAGAGTATACCATTGTGTTGGTGTTCTGGCATTGGTGTTGATGCTGTGTTTGACATAGTGTGTCATTACTTGAGCTTGTAGGTGATCAAAGGAATTGTGTGTTGGGTGTTCGTTGGTATCATTGGGTGTGCATTAGGTGTTGACGTACTAATTGATGTATTTGGTAAAGTATTTGTTGATATACTTTCAGAAAATTAGAGGATTGAAGTCTAAACACAAAGATAGTTTAGCTCATGGTTAGGTTATCGTGATAAAATCTGGACTATGAGAGAGTATAGCTCAAGATCATTTATCTTGAAGAGTTAATGCTATAGAATAGAACAGTGCTTCAAGATGATTGTTCTTGTATTATGTATTTGCGAATTGATTGTAATTTACTTTTTATTCTATTAGATTCGAAATCTTGACGAAATTTCGGAAAGAGAAATTTGGTTCCATATTCATAGTAGAAATTAAACGTAGAATATAACCATATAGAAAGAAGTGCTACGATATTATACATATTATAGGAGAGTAGGACAAAAATACCCTTACGTGCGCGTGAAAAGGGTTCAACGACATATTAGATATATTGAAGAGAAACCGAGAGGTCGCCATCACCCTTTTAGTTACTGTTGAAAGAGAAACCCCTTAGGTTTTCGCACCGTCGAGACTTAAAATTTGTTTCTGATTTCGGGGAAGAACTCAAATCGGAGTACAACAACAACGGAAGCGGAGGCGCCGACATCAACATTGATAAGGTTTCGGGTACGCCGGAGAACACCGTCGGGATTGCGGTGCTGTTCTGAAAGGTAAATCCGATGTCAATTTCAAAAACGATTCTCTGTTTTGTTGGGGGAGTAACATAAAAGGTTTTCTTCCCCACAATATTGGGGAAACCCGATGTTGTTGCAGACTAAGAACTCGGACATGGTTTCTCCGATAATGGACCCCGAGTGGGTGTCTTCCGGTTGCGTTGTTGAATGAGAATAGGAGATAGTATTGAATCAAAATAGGGGAGACTATACTATTAGCGAAAATATTTTGGTAGACTTTGTATAAATGCAAGTTGAAGTTCTATACTATAGCGTTATTAGTATTGTATCAAGAAATGGTAACACTATTGATTTAGAATAGGAGATACTAGACTATAAAAGAAACTATTATAGGTTAGGATGTATAAAAGAACTTTCAAATAGTATACTATCATGCTAATAGTATAGTACTGAGACTCGTTAAGTTAGTGGTTTTAATAACTATGCAATATAGGAAGTTAGTATAGTCTACACTTGTTATATATGTATATTGAAACTAATGTGTACGATACTAGGTTATAGACGAAAAAATGTTAGTAGCCTGTGTAGAAGTGATAATAAGTTATGTATACTATCAGGTTAATAGTATAGTTCTACGAAATAGAGAGGTTAGGGGTTTCAAATAAGTATCCAATATACGAATGTATTTTAGTATACAGTGGTTATATAAGTATATTGAAACAAAATAGTATGCAGATGGCTGTGTTTATGTGTAGGGTAAACTAGACTATAACGAATATCATATAGTATAGTCCCGCATTTTAAGTAATGGCATACAATAACTGATAACTGTATTTTCTATGTATGTGTAGGATGGAAGAGTTAGGTTTACCAAAGCAGTTGTATCAGACAGGGTACGAACCTACCGGCCGCAAAAGAATAAATAATTACTTCAATTTGAGGTGGATAGAGGTTATCAAAGAAGCACTGACTGATGCGCAGCAGGAGATGTTAGCGGAATCACAGTTCTGCCGGATAATGCAGATGGGAGGCCATACGTTTTCAGTGATGTTTGCCCACCAGTTGTTGGCGAGACAGCTGGTTACGAAGAAGAAGTATGAACTATGGTGGAGGTTTGCGGGGAAGCCAATAAGGTATGCGATTGGAGACTTCGCTGTTGCGACTGGTCTTAACTGCGGAATCCCGCCAACAAATGGAGTGGGAAGTCAAGCTGCGGTAAAATGGAAAAAGAAAGGAAAATCTAAGTCCAAGCCTGTGGGTTCTGATGGAGGTGTGTGGCTTTCTTTGTTTGGGAGGGAGGATAAGATTACTCCGGAAATGATTGTCGGACGTTTGTCACAAAAAGACAGATGCAAAGATGATGAAACCAAACTCCGTTTGGCACTCCTTCTGCTAGTTGAAGGTATTCTCTGTCCAACCAGTAGTTGTACTCAGATTAGACCAGAAGTTGTTGAGATGCTAGCCGATTTACCCGCCTTCCTCGCATACCCGTGGGGCAGAGAGTCGTTTCTGTTAACTGTGGCTAGTGCGAAGCCGCGATCGGCATCCCAATATGCCCAAGACACCGTTGCAGTCCAAGGATTTGCGCATGCAATTGTACTTGTGACAGTATGCTGTTGCCCCCAGATAATATATGATTTACGGGTAGGTGAAGAACTGCTGGATGACTCCCTCCCTGTTGAGGACATCGTCGATGGTGTGTGTGCGCGGAGCGTGAAGATAAATGTGGTTACCGTCCACACTATGAAGCTAATTGGCCAGGTTAGTTAAATGATGCCCCTTGTCCCATACTATTATCCTTATAGTACGGCGCAGACCATTGCAATTAAACATAGCCGACTATGATAGTTTATTTTATAGTGTAGTATCCACTAGTATAATACAATGGTTGTTTACCCAGCATATGTAGTGCTGTGTTATTAATATTAAACTATGTTTATAACCCGGGTTATGTTTATTATGTGCAGGCAAAAGTGCGTTCGTTTCTATGTGAAGGAAGTGACATTCCGTCATTCCCTGATGAAGTTTACGATTTACAAGTGGCGCACTTGGTTGAATTGATTCGAGATGATTTTCCTTTTGAGCTTAATACTTGGCGTGGGGGTGTGAAGGCTATAGATGCGCGACAGTGGAAAGGGGTTGGTGGGGCCGAAGATGCTGGGCCATCAGGCATGGATGGGGAAGATGGATCGGCGGATGGAGGCCTCCATGAGGACCGTGGCCGTGGAAATACAGTTGATGCGGACCATATTGTGCGGGTTGCAGCTGATGCTTTTGTTGCGCAGGCCCTGCCAATGTTTGAGGGATATGTTCGTAATATGAAAAGGGAGTTTGGGAGAAAGATAGGGGACTTTAAGTCTGATATTGTAACAAAGCTGCACGTACTCGACGATAAGCTAGGGGAATTTGGAACTTTGCTTACAAACATTTCAGTTGGGGAAGGAAGAGGAATTTCATCACAATTTCCTCTATACACCTCACCTGGTAGAGATGATCAAGGTCGGATTTTCTGTTTGTAGTTCTTCCAGTTAGATGATGCAGTATTTAAACAACTTGTAATATGTCGTAGGTGGCGAGGATGTGCAGACCGGACAGAGAAGGAATGTGCGCCAACAACAAACGGAAATGCCCGAAGAAGGTATGCACTTCAGTTCTTCAACTGCTATAACAACATACCGGCGGGTACTAACACTTGTTTATTCAACAACTGTTACACAGGTGATGGAAATGGAGGATCTAAGGAACTGAGAATGAAAATCTTGAACATCCCACACTTGTGCATCCTGATGATGCAGTACAGATGGTATTGGATTCGCTAAGAGAGGAAACTGAAGGCGGGGTTCGGAAAGGTCCAACACATACCAGTACAGGGGAAGAGGTTCGTATCTAATGTGATAATGTTGGTTAGATGTACTATACTATGTGACACTACGGTATGGAACGGGTGAATATTAAGTTTGATATAGAGTCAGCTTCGTATTCTAATAGTTAATGTACCGGATATCTAATCTATTTTGTAGGCCGCAGGAGGGGGTGAGGGGGAAATTGGGGATTCAATTTCGGATATTGAACCTGTTACTGGTTTTTTAGAAGGAGTAGCTGATGAACAGGTTATTTCAAATAATGAGACTTTCATTCCTAAACAGCCCCCACCGGCAATAGGAGCATTTGAAACTGACAGTCTAGTCTTACTAGGAAATGAAACCACTCTGGTAAGCAAACCGATTGTAGTTGGAGACATTTAATAGTAATAAAGAGTACTATAATGTAGTGTTAATGTGTATAGTATTGTTTTGCTATTTACATGTAACCTTTTCTGGTATATGTTATATCTTTACCAGGAGGTCCAACAAACTGAGGCAGTTCCTGTTGAACGTGAGGTCGATGTAGATCCCACCCAATTGCCAACTGATTTGGGGAATGTAAGTGACCAAAACTATTAAAATGAGGGCTGTCTACAATATCGAACTATTCTACATTAGCTGATGACATAGTCTAGTATACATCTATGATAAGTTCCTCCATTATACCTGAAGTTGTTGTCGTTGTTTCGCAGGAACACGACCCTGAATTAGCTGATGGAAAAGGAACATCTAGTGACGTGGGAGAAAAGGATGATGCACCGGCAACAACCAATGACCCTTTGTTGTCAGACTCGACTTCCATTACAGCAGGAGGGACGCCATCATTAATCAGAGAAGTAGAGGAGGTTAACTGGCGATTATTACAACTGGTGAGAACTATCAATCAAAATTTTTGCGCACTTATTGTATATATGTGTAGGATGACCAATCGGGAGACGAAGGTCGTCAATCCAGTCAGCCAGAGGAGGCCATGGCAAAGGAGAAACGTACCAGTAAATGGAACAGAAATCCAACAATTAGGTTTAGTCCCGGCGAGGGGGAGCCTAAGAAACCAAAGGTCGATGTTAAAGAGAAGAAAAAAAATTTACCAGCCGGCAAAGCTCGTAAACCTGCTAAATCAAAGAAAAAGGGTGGTAAGGAGACTGCTCCTATAGAAGTGGCCAATCCTCCTCCTCAACTTACTTCGGCAGCTACTATAGGACCCCTTATAGGTGGTTATTCCCCATTCCCGGGCCATACTGGATTCCGACACGCAGCTTTTACAACCTTAATACAGTCCCCGAGGTACAACTTAGCGCCCTTAATATCTTAACGGTTAAATGCAGCTTCTAAACCACCTCCTAACAACAGGGACTACACAATGGGTGAGGGTCTTGTTGTGCCCAATACGGTTTTCGGGGAATTCTTCGAGTCTAATCAACCACAAACCACTCAGGTAACAATGCTTTCCCCGTTTTTGTTCCATTTACAAAACTAACTTATTTTCGATTTTGCAGGCAGCTGACATGGTGATTAGTTTTATTCGGAAACGGGTTAGGGAAGCGGGAGAAACAGCGTTTGATGTTCTTCCTGTGACTTTCCTCACATCCCTCCGTGTTGAGTACGAACAGTTCTGTCGGGTGAACGATATTGCCAAGTTCAGCTTCTCTAGTAATTTTGGAAAAGACCGATTGTCATCCCTGCGGTTGGACGGAGGAGTGGAAGTTATTTACAGTGCTTTTCAACTTGACAGACGCCACTGGGTTGGTCTAGTTATTGACATCGGAAAGTGGTCCGTCACTGTATTGGACTGCAATACTGTTGTCGTCACTGATGAAAAAATGGAAGCTAATCTGCAGCCCATTCTCCATCTCTTCCCCTACCTCCTTCAGCTTAATGGTTATCAGGCGAAGATGGAAGATGGAAATGTTCCACCTCTCCCGGTTACTCGTATAGAACCACCAATGTTGGCCGAACAGACAGGTATGCGTTGCTATACTATACGATTCCTCTTATAGTGTAGACTAATATTTTACAATGCAAATCTATTTGACTTTATGCCTTTGTGCTTCATGGAGTTCAGGTTTATCGTGTGTTGCAAGTCTACTCCTTATCGAACTCCATGCAACCGGGTGCATGCATCAGGTTGCAAGCCTCACCGATGCTTCACTTGCTGTTGCGGCCAAGTCCTATGCAGTCGATGCATTCGCAGCATTTAACCCCTACAAACTTGCTTAATTCATCTCTTTCAGTGTGAATGTTATATTTAATTTGAACTGTTATTTACGGCTGGAGATGTTACTTTCGGCGGCCTATCTTTCTGGGTTGCCATTCAGTTGCTATGTATGTTTAACGCTTCGTCAAGAACTACTTTCATATTGTCCTTCATTATTTTTATGTTCTAAAGCATGCATTAAGAGTCTTCCTCCCCAGATGGTTTAGAGTTGGGTTAATTGTGTTGGGTAAATAAACTATTCGGCCATGTAAAATAGTATAGTACTGTCTCTATATGTTACTCATGCCTCTTCTATCTGTGTTATAAATAAACTATTAGGGTATAGGGTTTAGTTTTATGTCCACGACTGTTCCATACTAAGCATATATAGAATAGAAATGTCTATTATTTTCGAACTCACTAAAATCAGTTCCATGATTTTAAATTTAAGGTTTGGGTTAAGGGGTTAGGAAATGGGTTTTGGGTATACACTGTGGGTTTAGGGTTTACCGTTGACAGTGTGGGTTAGGGATCTTTGGGGTTCTGGGGTTAGGGTTTTGGTTTTACTGTTATGTGCATCAATGTTCCATACTATAGCATATATAGTATCGCACTGTCTATTATTCTCTACCTTGATTATACATTTAAGGTTTGTGTTAAGGCTATTGTATTTATGTTGAGGGTTTACAGGGTGGGTTTAGGGTTTAGCAGTGATACTTTGGGTTAATGAGGTTTAGGGTTCTGGGGTTATGGTGTTGGGTTATGTGTTATATGTACCCATGTCCTATACTAACGCATATATAGGATAGAACTATCTCTTATTCTCCCACTCCGCAAACATCTATCCCAAGATTTTAAATATAAGGTTGGGGTTTAGGAATTTATATTTGGGTATAGGATTTACAGAGTGTGTTTTGGGTTTAGCATTGACACTATCGGTGACGACGTTTTGTGTTCCTGAGTTAGGATTTTGGTATATCGTTATGTTCAAATGTGGTCCATACTAAAGCATATATAGTATAGCCATGTTTAACATTCTACCACTCTCTTAACATTTACCGAAGATTTTAAATATAAGGTTTGGGTTATCGGTTTAAAGGGTGGGTTTAGGGTATAGGATTGAAACATTCTGGATTCGTAGGTTTACTGTACTTGGGTTAGGGTTTTAAGTACATAGTTATGTGGAAAGAATGTTCTATACTTACTCATATATAGTATAGAACTGTCTTTAATATAAGGTTTGGGTATAGGCCTTTGTACATCAGATATAGTATGGAACTTTATAAAAGTATCGAACTTTATAAAAGTATTGAACTGTACATCAGATATAGTATAACACTTTCTTAAAATATAATTTTTGGGTATACGATTTTTCGATACTACATCAGATATAGTATGAACTTTAAAAAAGTATCGCCCTCCCCAACTTCATTACCATGATTATAAATTTAAGGTTTGGGTTTAGGGTATTGTGTTTGGGTTGAGGGTTCACAGTGTGGGTTTATGGTTTATCATTGACCGTGGGGGTGTAGGGTATACTGTTCCTGTTTTAGGGTTTTGGGTATATTGTTATGTGCAAACACGTTCTATACTAACACATATATAGTATAGAACTATATCTTACTCTCCAACTAAACATCTTTCCAAAGTATTTATAAAACCATCCCCCTCCCCAACTTCATTACGAAGATTATAAATTTAAGGTTTGGGTTTAGGGTATTGTGTTTGGGTTGAGGGTTTACAGGGTGGGTTTAGGGTTTAGCATTGACACTGTGGGTTAATGACGTATAGGGTTCTGGGGTTATGGTGTTGGGTTATGTGTTATATGTGCCCTCGTTCTATACTAACGCCTATATATTATAGTACTTTCTATTATTTTTGATTTCCCGAACTTCTATACCATTATTTTTTAAAAAAATGTTTGGGTTAAAGGTTTTCGATTTGGGTTTAGGGTTCACAGTGTGGGTTTAGGGTTTATCATTGGTCGTGTGGGTTTAGGGTTTACTGTTCCTGTTTTAGGGTTGTGGGTATATTGTTATGTGCAAACACGTTCTATACTAACGCACATATAGTATAGAACTATCTATTACTCTCCAAATAAACATTGCTCCCAAGTATTTATAAAACATCCCCCTCCCCAACTTCTCTACCATGATTATAAATTTAAGGTTTGGGTTTGGGTATTGTATTTGGGTTGAGGGTTTACAGGGTGGGTTTAGGGTTTAGCATTGCCACTGCGGATTAATGAGGTTTAGGGTTCTGGGGTTATTGTGTTGGGTTATGTGTTATATGTACTCATATTCCATACTAAATCGTATATAGTATAGTACCGAACTTCTATCCCATTGTTTTTAAAATATTGTTTGGGTTACAGATTTTGGATTTGGGTTCTCGGTTCACAGTGTGGGTTTAGGGTTTACCATTGACCGTGGGGGTTTGGGTTTAGTGTTCCTGGGTTAGGGTTTTGTGTATATTGTTATGTGGAAACATGTTCCATACTAACGTATATATAGTATAGTACGATATCTTATTATCCTACTCCGGCGAAATATTTCCCAAGTTTTTAAATATAAGGTTGGTGTTTAGGGTCTTATACTTGGGTTTAGGATTTACAGAGTGGGTTTTGAGTTTACCATTGACACTGTCGCTGACGAGGTTTTGTGTTCCTCGGTTAGTGTTTTGGTATATTGGTATTTTTAAATATGGTTCTATACTAAAGCATATATAGTATAGCCTTGTTTAACATTCTCCCACTAACCTAACATCTTTCCGAATATTTTAAATAAAATGTATGGGTTTATGGTTTACAGGGTGGGTTTAGGGTATAGATTGACCCATTGACCGTGTGGGTTTAGGGTATAGTGTTCCTGGGTTAGGGTTTTGTGTAGATTGTTATGTGCAACCACGTTCCATACTGACGTATATATAGTTTAGAACAATCTCTTATTCTCCCACTCCGCAGACAGCTATCCCAAGTTTTTGATATAAGATTGGGGTTTAGGGTTTTATATTTGGTTTTATGATTTACAGAGTGGGTTTTGGGTTTAGCATTCACACTGTCGGTGACGAGGTTTTGTGTTCCTTGGTTACTGTTTCGGTATATTGGTATGTTCAAATATGTCCCATACTAAAGCATATATAGTATGTTACTGTTTAGCATTATCTCACTCCTCTAACATCTTTCCCAAGATTTTAAATATAAGGTTTGGGTTTACGGTTTTCAAGGGTGGGTTTATGGTCTAGCATTGACACATTGTGGGTTCGTAGGTTTACTGTACTTGGGTTAGGGTTTTGGGTACATTGTTATGTGGAAACAATGTTACATACTAAATCATATATAGTATAGAACTGTCTTTAAATATAAGGTTTGGGTATAGTCCTTTGTATTTGTGTTTATGGTTTACACTGTCTGTATAGGGTTTAGGATTTACAGAGTGGGTTTTGGGTATACTGTTATTCTAATACTCCCGAACTTCTATGCCATTATTTATATACAAAATGTTTGGGTTAAAGGTTTTGGATTTGGGTTTAGGGTTCACAGTGTGGGTTTAGGGTTTATCATTGACCGTGTGGGTTTAGGGAAAACTGTTCCTGTTTTAAGGTTTTGGGTATATTGTTATGTGCAAACACGGTCTATACTAACGCATATATAGTATAGAACTATCTATTTCTCTCCAACTAAATATCTTTCCAAAGTATTTATAAAACCATCCCCCTCCCCAACTTCTCTACCATGATTATAAATTTAAGGTTTGGGTTTAGGGTATTTTTTTTGGGTTGAGGGGTTACAGGGTGGGTTTAGGGTTTAGCATTGGCACTGCGGGTTAATGAGGTTTAGGGTTCTGGGGTTATTGTGTTGGGTTATGTGTTATATGTACTCATATTCCATACTAAATCGTATATAGTATCGAACTGTCTAATATTCTGTTACTCCCGAACTTCTATCCCATTGTTTTAAAAAAAATGTTTGGGTTACAGATTTTGGATTTGGGTTTACGGTATAGCATTGCCACATTGTGGGTTCGTAGGTTTACTGTACTTGGGTTAGGGTTTTGGGTACATTGTTATGTGGAAACAATGTTCCATACTAAATCATATATAGTATAGCACTGTCTTTAAATATAAGGTTTGGGTATAGTCCTTTGTATTTGTGGTTATGGTTTACACTGTCGGTATAGGGTTTAGCATTGACACTGTGGGTTTATTAGGATTAGGGTTGCGGGGTAATTGGTTTGGGTTTAGTGTTATGTGTACGACTGTTCCAGACTAAATCAGATATAGTAAGGAATTTAAAAAAAATTTCACACTCCCGAAATGCTCAACGATGATTATTAATTTAAGGTTTGGGTTTAAGGTATTGTATTTAGGTTGAGGGTTTACAGGGTGGGGTTAGGGTTTAGTATTGCCACTGTCGGTGACGAGGTTTTGTGTTCCTGGATTAGGGTTTTGGTATATTGTTATCTTCAATTGTGTTCCATACTAAAACATATATAGTATATAACTGTCTGGAATTCGCACTCCCCGCGAACATCTTTCCCAATATTTGAAAATTAAAGTTTGGGTTCAGGGTTATTTATTTGGGTTAATAGTTTACAGGTTGGGTTTAGGGTTTAGCATTGACACTTTGGGTTTATGAGGTTTAGGGTTCCGGGGATAAGGGTATAGGATTTGGGTTTAGGGTTAACAGTGTGGGTTTAGGGTTTTTAATTGAAAGTGTAGGTTGAGGAGGTGTTGGGTTCAGGGGGTTAGTGCTTTGGGTTTAGTGGTATGTCAACAAAATTCTATACCGAATCAGATATAGTATAGTCTAATATTCGCTAACTCCCAGCCATATCTTCTATAGTATAGTACTTTCTAAATATTTTCCAACCGCATGGCCGAAGTGTTTGAATTCAACATTATTGAACAATTTCTTAGTGATTGACATGTATATATACCCACCTCATCCACGATGTAAGAGAACTCGTACTGAATAGTATAACTTTCATTTCCGTTCTATACTATACATCCAATAGAATGTTATATTAAAAGTAATCAATACCTTCACATATTCCCCTTAAACACACCTTCGATATGTCCATCTGAATCCCCTTTTTACATAATTGGCATTATGATTCCCAAATTTGGCTATATTTGCAGTTCTATGGTTATAAACATGAAAATTAAGTTAAAAGGGGCATATTTTATATATTACACAAAAGACGGTTTACATAAGACGGTTATATTTTACAAAGACATTGCAACCAAGTCAACTAAAGGAAATCTTACAAATAAATGTGTATACTTCATAGTCTGAAGAATACAACAGTATTTATAAGCTTTGAAAATACCAATGTTGGCGCCGAATCATCACGCCATCTACTAAATGGGTGGAAACTTTATTACGCCTTCCCGGAAACCTTACTGAAAAACATAGTTCTTCTGCCCCATTAGGTTAATAGACTGCTTATATTGGACGACGACAAGATGCCTTGTTGTGGCCTTCTCCTTTACAACGACTGCACTTCCGTCCTGTAAGCTGAATGTTGCGCTGAAATGTGATATGTTTATATCCATCAGTGGTTATACTATACTATAAAACCATAGAGTATCGTAATTAAAAGGTTGGAGTAGATAGGAGACTTTATCTTCGCCGATAGACAGGATCCGCTGTTTGCGTGGTCTTCCGGGCGGACGCTTAACCGCGGGTGGAAGTAGATCACCAGAGTATGCGCCCCCAAATATTGTTCCACCTACAGAAGGGATTGGATAGATTTTTTCTTCGTAAGCGCTGTGCCAAGTCTCAGCAAAATATGCGGCTCCAACCATTGATTCGGTTGCCATTCCGGCTCTTCCAGCCGCAGCAAGGGCATGGCTGCATGGAATCCTGAGCTGATCAAACGTCGTGCAAGTGCAAGTCCCCGCCATTAGGTTGACCATGTAAATCTCGCCAAATGGCTCCTGAATTTGAAATTCCATTTCACTGATTCCAGTTACAGCAAACCCAGTAGAGGCGTCGTAGTTAGCTTCAACCATCCGCCTAACATGTGGAGTTAGTGTACCCTTATGCTCGAAAGCTTTTGCACGTCGAATTGCAAACCAGCACATCATTTTTGTGCGAATGTACTCGCACATAGATATTAGTGGGAACTCCCGGGCTTCAGTCAAAACAGTATTCCAAGATTCAGCAATATTGGAATCCATTATATTGAACCTCTCTCCTTCGAAATGTGCGCGTGTCCAATGCGGAAATCCTGAGTTTCAGAGTTGATTAATATACACTGTACTATACCACAGCAGGACAAATTATAGTATAGCACAAAAGGATTTACCTATGTCCAACAAGTACCCTGCACATCCTGGGCTTACACGCTGTATTTCTAAAAACTTCTTACTGAACTCCGCCACCGTGTATGCTCGAGCTGCTGCTCCCATTAAAGATGCCAGTCGTTTAGATTTGAATCTTGACTTTATGTTCCTCCAGAGATGGACAGTGCATGCGGCATGCTGAGAATATGGGTAAACCTACATGGAAACATAGCATTTGGATCAGAAGACTATACTATATCTCGTATAACATAGTATAATGTTTGAGCCTTTACTCGTACCTTAGCAATAGCATTGTATATGCTACCATGTCTATCGGAGACGAAAACAACACGGTCTTCATCTAATACAAATGTTTTCAACTTCAGTAAGAACCACTCCCAAGCGTCATCGTTCTCACTGTCCACAATCGCAATTGCTAAAGGGAAGATTTGGAAATTGCCATCTTGGGCAGAGGCTGTGAGCAAACATCCACCATAACGTCCTTTTAAACTTGTCCCATCGATGATTATAACTTTCCGCATGAACAGGTACCCTTTGATCGAAGCGGCAAAAGCAATGAAGGCATACTTAAACACCATTCTCCCTTCGCTATTCTCGACCTTATGCAGTGCACAGATGGAGCCGGGGTTTGTGGTTTGAAGGAGACCCAGATATGCTGGCATTAGGGCGTAACTACCTGCCATAGATCCAAGAGCCAATTCCATGGCGACTTCGCGGCCTCTCCAAGATTTCCAATAGGAGACATTGACATGGAAGTCGTCCAGGAGCATCTTACGAATTGTTGCTGGTGTCGGTCCTCGCTTGATCGCAATGAATCGGGTTTGTATAAGCTCCCCGATAACTTGTGTCGTTGCTAATCTGTGGTAATTCCTTCTTGCATCGAGGGTACAGCAGTGCGTTAGAGTAGCTTGTCGGATCTGGAAATTTCCTGAGCCATCAACTAGGGCAGCGTATACTCTCCAAGGACAGTCAATAGCGACGCAGATTAGAACCATGAATTTCGGTGTAGACCGCTTTGTCTTGAAATGAAACTTCCTATTGATTGCATGAATAGCAATTTTTATCTTGCAATCGCTTTTCGACTTGAACACCTGCCCGACAAAGAGATTGTCGCCTTCGTACGGAACAGCATCCAACGCCTCCTCTAAGCCTGCATGTCATTGGTTTCTCAGTCATCAACAAAGTGATTGGTAGTTATATCTATACTATAAATATTATTAGTGTAGTATCATATTATCTTACCATCTTTCTCAAGACTCTCAACAACAGGGGGAGCATCGCGTCCGAAAAGTGCATTTTGGGAAGTCTCGTCGTCTAGCATTTGTTGGAGGGAATCTTGGAATCGTGTCCAATGTGTTAGTGCTGTGGAACTATCACCACCGACCTCCGTTGTTTGAGTCACATGGATCGGACATGGTATAGATGTCCCTTGGGAGGGTTCAGCGTCCACATCAGCCTCCGATTCAATGGTTTCCGGTGAAAACAACCTCCTTTTCACTCCTCTGCTAGGTCCCCCTTCATCTGGTGGGTGTTCATGCCTGTGGAACAGATGAGGTCCCCCACTGGCCGCCTGTTCTCTGCCATGGACATCATCTGTTAACACTGCCTTTCCTTTGCCCCGATTTGGCCCGCAAGGTGGGGGACTCTGTAGTCTGAGGATTGGCTCTGGCTCCCTGATAACTATACCATTAGCCATGGATGGTATAGTATTGGTGACCCTGACACGAAAGCTTCCACCAACTGCATTGGTTATCGGAGGGCATGTCAACGGCGTCTCTGATAGGGCAAAATCCAACCACTCATCCTCCGGTGAATCATCAAATGTATTGTTATCTTCTTCGTCGTCATTACATAACATTTGATCAGTCACATTAGAAAAATGTGGTTTTCGTTGCGCCGTGTTAATCCCATCGTTGCACTTGGCGATAGTGACACAAAGGTTAACCTCCTCTATTTGTCTTCTCATCTGGACAAACACCTCCACCTCGTGATCGTCGGATATGAACTGGGGTGTTGAGCCATCCCCATCGTCGATCTGCATCCATGCGGGATATTGGTAAGCCAGTTTCATTGTTACAGTTCTTGACTCAATACCAAGACTGTCCTTCACGAGGGAGACTAGTTCGTCATATTCGAGATCAGATCTGACGAAGACGTAATTTATCCCTTCCTCGTTGAGGACATCGAAAATCCATTTTCCACTATCCTCACGCACCCAGTTTCCGGTCAGTATCATCACGGCGTCCTGTTCATTCATCTACAAATACAAGCAGATAGGCTACCCATTAGTACGCAATATATGCCATTTATGTGAGATCTTCATCTATTATTTTATATACAGCTGAAAGTCAAATTTTTGTACTAAAACGATAGTCCCCAGGAGGTATATTCTATAGGTGAAAAGTCTATACATTATGCTGTTTATCTATTTATAAGGGTTCATATACGGTCCCCAACCCCGATTCTCCTACCCCTTAGCAGATCTACGTGGACGTTCAACAAGTTCCATACATCAAGATCTGTTCTATGTAAATACATAGAAAAGTTTAATAAACAGACTATTCGGTAAAAAGATATAGAATGAAAGTGATCCCCTTTATACTGTCGGCCAATGATTTCGTCATTTATGGCAATAAATAGCTATATGTTTCACAACAACAAACCTCCAGGATGGTAGGTTGTGCTTTAACTTCGCTGTTGTCTTCTTCTTCAGACATTCTTCTGGAAGTTCATCTGTTTTTTTAGGAGAAGAATATTAGAAGTGCTATTAATAACCATACAATAAAGGCTGCGTAGTATAGGACAGGGCGGGAAAGTATTATTTTGAAACTATTAGTCTTTAGTGTTATGTTAGAGATTAGACAGCCTAAGACATAGGTTTGGTATAAAACAATAGATCACATGTGTTAATTACTCAACCAATATAACGCCTCACGTGCGAGGAGGGAGCGAAACGGAAAATGGTGTGCGTAATTGTCCCATCCCCCACCCATTACTGTTTTATGGCTATAATCTTAATTAATGGGCCTCCTATGATTATTCAGCAAAATGACTATTCACTACAAGAAAACATGACCTAACAACTGCCATATTTGTTATTAATTCGTCATATATGAATATGTACAACGAATTAACAATACATTTCATCGTCGTGAATCAAAGATTCTTTATCAATCCGTTTTTAATTTACTATAGAAAAAAACCCGTCGTTATATCATCATTGACTGGTTCGCCGTACAGCAGTATGATGCTAAACACAGATGTTAATTCGTCGTAATAGTTTATGGTGAGTTAACAACGATATCTGCCGTTAATTCGTCGTAATAGTTTCATTGTGTGTTTGTGTTGTTGTGTTGACGTATGGTGTAACGTAGTGTATGATAGAGTATACCATTGTGTTGGTGTTCTGGCATTGGTGTTGATGCTGTGTTTGACATAGTGTGTCATTACTTGAGCTTGTAGGTGATCAAAGGAATTGTGTGTTGGGTGTTCGTTGGTATCATTGGGTGTGCATTAGGTGTTGACGTACTAGTTGATGTATTTGGTGAAATATTTGTTGATATACTTTCAGAAAATTAGAGGATTGAAGTCTAAACACAAAGATAGTTTAGCTCATGGTTAGGTTATCGTGATAAAGTCTGGACTATGAGAGAGTATAGCTCAAGATCATTTATCTTGAAGAGTTAATGTTATAGAATAGAACAGTGCTTCAAGATGATTGTTCTTGTATTATGTATTTGCGAATTGATTGTAATTTACTTTTTATTCTATTAGATTCGAAATCTTGACGAGATTTCGGAAAATAGTAAACAAATTTGTTAGAAAACTTTGTGCATTGTTTACTTTGTGTTCTTTATTCATGCCTCATCCGCATTTACAAAAATACTTGCAGCCATGCAAATATTTTGATGGACGAAACTTCTGTGATTTTTCCTAACATCTAGCAGCGGTCTAACATTTTCCAATTTTTTTCTTGATGTCCTAAGTTCACTCAATATTTTATGCCTTTGTTATTCACGTAAAATAGTTTTCTGCCCTATATAAACCTAAAATTTTCATTTAAAATTAAGTGGTCGGTTTTTTTACCTATGCTCTGGACCGGCTCTGCTAATTCCACCGTACTGTTTTAAACACATTATTCTGCTGAGATGTAGTATGTTTGCAGAGAGGGCTTGGTCTCTTAGTTAAACTCGTGCAGCTGTCAGTGGCGGAGGTAGCTCTTAGATAAAGAAAACTGAAAAATGTTACCAATTGACCCATGTAATATATGTAAATACGATGAAATTGACTCCTCTAAATAGTTTCTTGGCTCCACCACTGGCAGCTGTACATTTTATTATTTGATATGAAATTGGGTTTGTGCTTCGCTTTCTGTTATTTTGTCATCAAAGTTAATATTATAACCATATATTTTGTCATCAAAGTTTAATATTATAACCATATTTCATATGAATATATTATGTTTCATGACGAAGGTTGGTCAAAGAATGAGATGGTCAGAAAAAAAAAAGAAGAATGAGATGGTCAAACTTAACGAATGAATTAGTTGAAGTCTTAGTTTAGAAAGTCAGATGTTTGCGCAAGACGTTTAGTTAGATTACACTTCATATATCAAATCATAATCATATAAATATGTAATATAAAAATATGAGCGACCGTGTTATTAGTTTTATTTCTGCCATCCGTTGTTACCTGATTGCTTAGTTTAGTTATTCGATAGTCCTTTCACTACTGTAGCAAGATTACAAAATGTTCGCTAGACAATGCAGAAAACTAGAATTATTTTTGTTGCTATCCATCATTATAATATGACTAGATCCTAACGCTATTAAGAAACGAGTTGACAAACTGTGGGGTTCGGACTCTTTAACTAGTCATAATCTGTGGTTTGGTTGGAGGTTCCGAAATTCAGATCTGAGAATGACTCAATATAGGTTATTTTTGTCCAACAAGAAAGGAGGTTAACATAAAGTTTTTGTTGTATTGATTTTTTTTTTTCATTTTTAAGGATCAAATTAGATATTTAGTTTTTTTTGGGACAAACCATACTTCATTAATTCAAAGATTTTAGTTTACACTCCATTAAAGGAGAAAAAAACTTACAAAACAGAAAATGATAACCAACTACAATCTTTGCCATACAACACGCAAAGCTAAATACAAGATGAGAAACTTCAGAAAACACGATAAGGAATTGAATAACGAGTAAGATCTGATGAACATCAGTTGACCAACTCTCTGAAAGAAAGCGAATAAGTTCTTGAGAGTCTGACCTGCAACAAGCTTAGAAATACCAACAAAAGTGCAACATGTCAAATCAACATGGTTAGACACTGCAACAACGGTAGAAAGGTCATAAAACTGGAAGGAAGACTAAGCTCCTCGTAAAACCATCACTTAAGTGAAAGAAATGGCTATAAAAGTCTCAACTAATCCAAAGCAAATCCTCATTGAAATCTGCATACTGCAGTAAGAGGTCGCACCAAGGCGTCAAGGCGATAAAAGTGCCACATGACCCAACACTGAATGACCTAAAGCCACAAGTTCACTACTTTCTGAAAAGGCAACAGAAGAGGGCCTGAAATGAGATTATACATCAGCCTGAGATGTTCCACTGGAGAGCAAATATCAGGGATTCAGGGTCAGTAAACACCGAAATAAAATTTGGATCTGGAAAAACTTGAACGAAACCATGGGTTAAGAGCGTCGACGGATGCTTAAGGAAGACCAGGAGAATTGGTGGAGGCCGGGAGGAACTAAGGTTCTGGAGGATCTACGGAGACACCACGTTTAGGTTTTGATCTGGTTGTTCAGGGAGCAAGATAAATCAGCTACAAGGAACGTCATTGGAGGAGAAGAAAAAGACCAAGATATATATATATATATTTATTTATTTATTTATTTATATAAATGGTGTATTTAAAGTATTTATTTAAATTTTAAATACTTTCTGTTAGATATCATATCGAAATAAATATAAAATTAATTATTTGATGTATATATTTATGTTTTAAATAATTATATTGTATATTAACTGGACATTTGGATCGGTTTTTTTCGGATATTTTTTTAGATTTTTCTTTTTACAGACTTGGTTAATAACACATTGCATTCAAATATGTTTTGTAACATCTTATAAGACCCATTCAAATATTTTTTACGTTTCAGATTAGTGCGGACCGAGTTTTCGGATTTTATGCTTAGTTCTAGGCCGGACTCTGATAGAACATTGTAGAAGTACGAAAACCCAGCCCTTAAAACTATATATATATCAATTTTGGCAACTCACACTTTATGTTTCATTAGTTTAGTGGTATTATTAGTGAAGCTGAAACCACTACAGCCTGAGTTCGAACTGTAAGTTGGTCACTATAAGCTTTTTTGTTTAAATTGCTTCTGGTCCTTATAAAGTCAGGACCAGTACTGACTCCAGATAAGATAAATCAGATCGTATATTTAGCTAAATATCCAAGTTTAAGCAAAATACAAGTTGAAGATATTAGCTGATGCTGATGCCAGATTAAATACATATAGAAACATATTTGTCCACATGTCATATAAACAACAAAAACTATCCACCAATTCCATAAAAGTTATTTAGTTTTAGATTTTTATTTTATCCAGAGAGATTTGATTTTTGGCCATATAATTGAAAAATAAACATTCAAGTATAATTTTGTCATATAAACTTGAATTTATTGAAATATTAGTTCATATATATGGAAACTATTTAGTCAAAAATGATGCATGTATTACATTTAATGATTATCTTTAAATCTCTTAAAATTGAGAGTCTTAAAAATGTAGAAGCATAAAATATCTCTCCACGTCCAACCCTAATTAATTCAACTTCATATAGTTTCCTCGTCACTCAATCTTTATAGGTATAACTCTCTGATCTATTTATAGAATCTTCATCCACACTTCACAATTTACTTTAAAAATGAAATGAGAAATGAAGAATGAACAAAAAATAAAAGACTACTCGATAAATGGAGTGATTTTTTAGTTTTTGTTCATACTCAATTTTTTACTTCATTATTGGAATAGATTATAGAGTTGAGATGGAGATACTTGTAAGTCAACTCTTATGTTGTACAATGGATGTGTCTAAATTGATTTTTTCTTTTACAGTGGAAACACAAACAATCATCAACTGCCTACTAAAATCCCTACATCAAAATCAAACATGTATGGAGAGCAAAGCAGACAATCTCCAAAACAAGAAAGTGAATCTACTCACTCATACATTGTTAAATGTATTGATAGTCAAGTGAATCACATTATCTGACAAAAAAAACAGCGAATCACATTATCTACTTATCTGTGTAGTGATCTTATTGTTTTTTTTAACATCATTTAACATTTTTTTGTTACGCAAAAATATCATTTTAGTTGCTAACTGCATTAATTTTATAAATATTATTATTTATCTCAAATACTATTGGTAAAATATATAATTAATAAAAACATAAATTCATCAATCATTTTCTTAATATGCGTAAAGAATATCAAAGTGATATTCTTAAACAATGTCATTTAAACAATTATTCCAAATTCTCAATCACGAAAGAAGCCTTTGAGAGGCACGTACACCCCACGCGCTCACCCAACTTTTCTCTCAAAACCCTAATCGCCGTTTTCACAAGGGTGGAGGCAAAACGGTCTCCCGCGTCCTGCCGTTGCTCGTCGAGTCTTCACCCTCTCGGACTATGCACATCAAGACGGAATAGTCTCGATCTGGTGTCTTCTGGAGGTATCTCTCTCTCTCATGTGCAAATCGGTTGGGTCTGGGTGCGCGACCCTTCGTGAGCTCCGCCGCTCTGGTAACTCGTCGAGAGTACGGCTGCGCTCCTTGTTAGAGGACAACGAGGAGTGGCTGGAAACCGCGTTGTCAGTTATCGGGGTTGGAGTTTCTTCTCCGGTGGAAGAGGCGATTTCAGTGTCGGAGGATCTTTGATTGGGATGGCGGTTCCTGATCTATGTTTTCTCTCCGATCTGGGCTCTTCTCCTTCCCTGCTATGAGAGTGGAGGAGTACGCCATGTCTCGGACTTGCGGAGCGCTGGATCTGCTACAGCTTGCGGCGGCTAGGGTTAAGGAGTTGACTCTTTCGATTAGAAGTTGACGCGTGGTGGCCGCGGAACAACTCCGTGGGTGATATCTCTGACGGTAACTGGTGGTGGCTCTCGTGCTGGTATTGGACTCCCTGGCCTCGAGTTACTCCGGTCATCAGATTTGTAAGTCACCGGGTTCAACCGGAGGCGGAAGCGTAGCTTCCCTGTTTTCTTTCCCATCACCTTTAAACCTCTTTGCCCTGATCTATTAGTTAGATTAAGTTGTTGTTGTTAGATCTTAAGCTGCTTTCATATTGTAACCTAGCTAGGCTGTTTCTCCTAAATTTCGCCGGCGTATGTACTGTTCCGATGTCCCTGTTTGGAAAGATTTAATATATAATTATTTATTAAAAAAAAAAACAATTATTCCTATGCTTCTTAAAAAGTGTCATTTTAACAGTTTTTTTATGTTACCCAAACAAAGTCATTTTATAATTTAATTAAATTATACTTATATTCATATTAATATTAATTGACAACTGTATTGATTTTATAAATAATTCTATTTATTTCAAAAACTATCGATGAAATATATAGTTTCTTGTTTCATTATATAAGTAGTTTTAATTGAATACCTAAAAATTTTGAAAAAATATTATTTATTAAAAATGTAATATTTGATATATAAATTATGTGTAGTTAAATCAAACATAGATAAAACCTCTATTATTTGATAAGTTACACAATATCTAATATATTAAAGTAAAAAAATATTTAGAAATATAAAAACGATTTATATTTTGAAATAAACAAATTTCTCTTACACTATTTATAATATGAAACATATGGAATATAACTAAAACAAAACATAAATTTGTAACAATTGTTTTCGCAATCTGTGGGAAAAAATAACAAAATATAAATTTTAGAAACGGAAGGGATATAACATTTCATGACGGTAAACATTAGAATATTCATTTGATTACCCTAACTGTTGTCAACCAAAAAAAAAAAAACTGTTGTCAACCAATCAAACATTTACAGCTGAACAATTTATTAATAATTAATTAAACCTTTTACTCAATGGTGTTTTAAAGATATTTTAGTGACCAGATTAAACAATATGCTATATATACATACATATATGTGAACTCGAACATATACATGTGGACTCATACAAAATACGTTACGGATAAAGATATATCCATTTAGGACTACGAATGTTAGTTGAAGTAATTTACCTTCGGCTGCAACCGTTTTACCTAATGGTGTTCTAATGATATTTTAGATTAAACAATATACTATATATATACGGGAACTCGAACACATACATGTAGACTACAATACGTTACGGATAAAGGAATGCTCATTTAGGACTAAGAATGTTAGTTGAAGTAATTTACCATAGGCTGCAACCGTATTTCAGTTTTGTTCATTATTTCTTCCCTTATAACTTTCTTAGCTCAAAAACTATTGCTCAGTAACTACTCTTTTTTATTAGTCTATTTATAATTTTTTGTATTGAAAGTTTTATTTTTCAACATCGGTAAAGTATTTTAGATTTAAAGTGGAAAGATGAACAGATATAGAGACTACGTTGACGAAAAAAAGGTACAGAGACTGCTCTATCATAAGTATCTATCCAGGAGAAAACACTACTAGGCAACACATCAAAACATTTATTCATAAAACTAGGCGACCCCCTATCGTATTAAGATGGTAAGATCAAATACTAAGGTAGGCACATCTTTCTCCATCGGTAGGGTCGGTTCAAAATCGTAGTAAACCCTCAAGAAAACATTAAAAAAGAAAATCTCTTTTATTCAAAATCGGAATATTTGAAGGATTTTTTTTTTCCAAATATGACCTACAATTTCAATTCAAACACAAAATAATTCATGTTTTTAGAAATTTTCTATTTTTTTTACTCACCCTAAAGTCCGAGTTATTCACAAAAATGTCATTAATTTTTTTCTTTTCAAAAATGAATATTTTACCTTATCTTCGTTATTTTCACCAAGTGTTTATAATATTACCATTGTAATCAATACACTTAACACTATGAACAACTAATTTGAAACTCTTAATGCATAAAAGTTTCAATGTTCACACAAATCAAATCTCTTTCACTTTCTCTTTAAGTTCATCAAAAAAACCAAAATTTTGATGTCAACCTTTGTAAGGTTCATAGAGATATTGAAACTCATGATTCTTGATCATTAATTAGTTGGTAGCTTTTGTAGTGAAGTTATGGGTGCTTTGAGAAGGTAAGGAAGTCATCTCATAGATTCAAGGTATGAAATCGGTTTTTTCAGATATGTTAGTGAAGACTTCGGAAGACTTTCAAATGACTTTGCTATGTGTTCTCCATCGAGAAGACTTATAGGGAAGTTTTTTTAACTTTTCTTTGTTAACAAAAAACCCGAAAATCTCTGAGAAGAAGTCTTCTCGGATAAATATGTTAGTTTTGCAATTGACCGAATTTTTTCAGAAATTTGACTTTTTATAGAAGAATTCACGGGAAGTCTTCTCGGAAAAAACTTCTATAAAAGTCTTCCCAAAGTCTTCTCACTGTCAAAAAAAGTATGTGTGGGTTACTTTTGCAACTGAAAAATAATAATAAAATATTTAATATTAATGAGACTTCTTTAGAAGTCTTCTCAAATTTTATTCCGGGTTTTGGTCAAACCTTCGGTTACGAGAGAAGACTTCTTTAGAATTCTTCTCTGGAAAAGTCAAATATATTCAACTGCAACGAATACTTCGAGAAGACTCTCAAAAGACTTCTATAGAAGTCTTCCCCGAAAAGTCCTCTATAAAAAGTCAAATTTCTGAAAATATTTGGTCAATTGTAAAACTAACATGTTTATCCGAGAAAACTTCTGGAAAAGTCAAGTCTTCTCTCGCATTTTCAGAAAAAAAATTCAAATTCAAAAATAAACCAAAATTTACAAAGGAATACTTCTCAAGATGTCTTATGTAAAGTAGACTTCTTAAGAAAGCTTCTCTCGGAAGACTTCTGGAAAAGTATTCTACGTTTGTTATTGTATAATTTGTATTTTCAAGAGAGCAAAGTAATTTCAAGATTTTTTTTTAATTTTCAAAAGTTTAAACTAACTTCAAGAATATCAAGTCATGTGGATTAATGTGTTTTCTTAGATTATGAGATATACCTTTTAACTTTCATTAAATTTAAAATTTCAACTTCCCTTATAAATTAAGTTTCCCCCATAAATATTCCGCTTATATTTTAGTTTCCTGCTTAATTTGCAGAGAAGACATCTTGACAAGTCTTCCGAGAAGAAGTCTTCCGAGAAGAAGTCTTCTGAGAGAAGATTAAACTTTTTTCTCTCAATAATTTTTAAAGAATTTTTTAAAGAAGTCTTCTGTTATTGATAATATTAAAGGAATACTTCCCATAAAACTTTTAGTGAAGTGTTCTGAAAATTATTCTAGTGAGACTTATGTATTGTTTGGTCTTTTGTGAGTTTTACAAAGTTTTTTCGAGAAGTCTTCTCCCTTAGTTTTGGTAAATTTGTGCTATGTAGTATCAATAACTTCAATAATATTGTAAACATCAACATATTTACCCAATTATTTTCATTAATATCTTTTCAAGTTTACAAAAGAATTCACAATTAAAAGAATACACATAGTAATTATAAAACAGAACATAAACAAAACTACTACAATTGGATCTTGAGACCATTCCTTGACATAGTAAGCTTGAGCTCTACTTAAGTGACAAAAAAATTCAGAAGACTTTGGAAGACTTCACTTTTAAATCGGAAGATTTCAGAAGACGTTAAAAGACTGCAGAAGACTTCCCAGTAAGTCTTCTTAAAAGTCTTCTGAGAAGTCTTCCAAAGTCTGACTCAAATCTGGAAAAAAAATTTAAATTCAAAAACGTTCAAATAACATCAAAACGGAGAAAAACTTCAAAAATAAAACTTTCTATGTTTAAATAATAAGTAAAACATTCATATTATGCTGAATCTACAAATTTTAATAATCTAATATATAACACACAAAAATAAATACTTTTAATTTTTAGATCTACCTTTAAAGTAATGAAAAATGAGAACCATGTAATGAAAAACCAGCAAAACAAGATAAATTAGTGAGAAAGGCATACGAAAATGAATTTTCAAAATTTATTGATCTACCTTTAAAGTAGTGAAAGATAAAAACCATGTAATGAAAAACCTGCAAAACAAGATAAATTAGTGAGAAAAATATAAGAAAAAAAAGAAAATTTGATATAAATTTTTAGGTTTTCAAATTTAAAGAGATTAGAGAGAGGTTAGAGAGTTTTAGAGTGAGAAACGTTACATTTTTGTTGTAGCCATTTGAAAGAAAGATAGAGAATTTGTAAATTTACTTTATATAGGGAGAAAAATATTCCAATTAGGTTAAATATTTTCAAGGAAGTCTTCTAAGCCCTAAATTTATTATTCGCCGAGAAGACTTCTCCTGATGTCTTCTAGTGTATTATTCTCATGTAAGACTTTTGGAAGACTTCGATTTAGGCGTGAAACCAAAATTCTTCTAAAACTGTAGATGAGAACCCTAAATTTTACTAAAATTTAGCAGTATATGTTAGAAGACTTCCCAAGAAGTCTTTGGGAAGTCTTATGTGAGTCTTCCGGACCCTATAATCAAATAACAAAACAAAAAACAAACACATTTTAAAACTTAAAAAAACTTAGGAATTGCTTAAATCAAGTTATTAGATAGTCACTCAGAAGATATATGTCATTAAAAAGAAAGAAGATAAAAATTCAAAATCTAACTCTGAAAATACTAACAATACTATAACATATGTTACCATACCCTAAACCAAAGACTGTTATGACTCAATCTACATTTACTCATCTATGTTGAAAATAATCCAATTTTAATAAAAATAATTTTACATCATTTAGAAATGTTTATTATTACATGATTTCATTTTTCTCCATTAAAATATTTTTTATAAAATTTATTTACTTTTAAGATCTAATACATCAGAAGACTTTCCTTGGAAGACTTCGATTTAGCGGGAAACCTAAATTTTTCTAAAAATTTAGGTGGAAACCTTAAATTTTACTAAAACTTAGACATGCTATGTTAGAATACTTTCCAAGAAATCATATGTAAGTCTTCCAGACTCTATAGTCAAATAACTAAGCAAAAAAAACACATTTTTAAACTTAAAAGATACTTTAAAAGTGTTTAAATCAAATTATTAGATAATCACTAAACATATATAGGTAAAAAAATCAAAATCTAACCTTAAAAATACTAACAATGATTACAACATATGTTACCAAACCTAGACCAAGGATTATCATGACTCAATCTACATTCACTCATCTATGTTGAAACTAATTTAATTTTAGTGAAACTAAACTTACATCATTTAGAAATGTTTATTAATACATGATTTCAATTTTTCTCCATCAGAATGTTTTTATTTATAAAATTATTTTAAGTCTTCTCAGACGGAGGGTTATAATTGTAAAACTCAATACAAGTTTTTTGTTTGGTCATAAAGGGGTTATTGTAATTTCATTAGCCTTTTGAACTATTTTTACATTTGATTGAATTTGAGTTATACTTTTGTATTCAAATTAAGTTTTAAGTCATTTTCGGCAAATCCCTCATCTGTACTTTAAATCATTGATAAAAAATACTTTAAAAATCGTATGCCATTAAAGATTTTACGAATATTTAACATTTTTAATATGAAAATTTAGATATGGACAATATCGTTTCAGAATTTGAATACTTTAAATTATAAACTTTAAATATTTAATGAATATTCAAAATTCGTAATATAAAATTTTATATTAATTTTAGTGTATTCATCAAAACAAAAAAATATATTTAGTCGTTACTCATAGTTTTAGTTAAAATGGTTTTTGTGAACTCGATCATAAGATATCATACTAATTGCTGGTTTACTTAAATATAGTGAAAATCCAATCCATCACTTCTTATAGCTATGAAACCATCATACAAATTATCATAAATATTAAATTAAATTATTTTTATGAAAACTTCAAAAAACAACTAAAAACTTCAATAAAACAAATTTCTCCCTTCTCTCTCATCTCTTTGCGCTCCCTTCTCACTAAAACCAGAGTTCAGATCTGTTCTTGGCTAAGGTGGCTCCGGTGGCTTCTTGAGCACCGGAGCCGTGTCTCCTTTTGTTTTATGTATTTCTTCTTCTCGGGGTATTATGTTTCGATTTAGGGTTTGTTTTGGGTCAATCGACGGGATTTATCGTTTTTGGGTTTGTAACTCTTCGATGTGTTCCGGATTGATGCTTGCAAGCTCAATCGTCGGATACTGATTCGATGCTGGTGGGTGTGGGATGTGGTCTCGTCTTTCTCCTTTCTCCTCTCCCTAGAAGTTCCAGGTTCCGATTATTTCTTCACCGGGTGAGGTGTGGATCCGTCTATCCTGTGGCGGTCTAGAGGTTTGTTACCTCAATCGGAGGTTCTTCTCGGTTCTTCTAATACAGATCCTCAACCATCGTCTTCTGATCTGTTGTAACCGGTGCGGGTTTGGAGTTTGTGGGGTTTGATTGTGACTTCTTGACCATTTAGCTGCAGGATCTGTCTTCCTTGATTTGGCTAGGAGCTTATCGCCGTTTCCGTTCATAGTTGGTCTATGATGTCTATGGCCTATTTGGTAAAACGGATGTTGACTGTACCGAAGGGAACTCATGGCTTCGACAACGTAATGACATGTTGGTGTAAGGGTTAAGTGAGAAGTTCGGTCTCAGTCTTTATTCACTGTCTTTTGTGATTCTGGTCAAGTTTATGGTTTGATGGGTCTTGTAAGTTTAGCCTTCTTGTTTAGAATCTTAGTTGTTTGTTTGATGTTGTTTCAGTTTCTTTTCCCACTTGTGGGCTTAGTTTCCAGGGACATCCATATCGTCCGCTGGCTTAGTATGCTCGACTATGTAATGGTTGATGTTGCAAGCTCTAATAAAATCTGTTCAGAGGAAAAAAAAAACAACTAAAATGAAGAAAAGGTTCTAAAATATCTTAACATAGGGTAATAGATAGGACTGGGCGTTCGGGTACTCATTCGGGTTTCGGTTCAGTCCATTCGGGTTTCGGGTTTTCGATTTCAGCCTCATTCGGATATTTCTAAATTTCGGTTCGGGTTCGGTTCGGATCTTTGCGAGTTCGGTTTGGGTTCGGATAACCCATTTAAAATGTTTTTAAATTTTCAAAATTTATTATATACTTTAAATTTTCAAAATCTATAAAAAAGATAATATATTACATATAAATTTTCATAACATATATGTTAAAATACCTTAATTTAACATATAAATTGGTTTTCTTTGAATATTTGGATAAAGAATCAATAGATATTTAACTATTTTTAGTGTTTTTAGTATACTTTAGCTATTTTAAATATTTACTTTTGACTATTTGCATATATTTTTCGAGTATTTTGGAAAACTTAAAGGTATCTTATATATTTTTAATATTTTTAATATACATTATATATAAAAATAATGTATATATTTAAGTATATAAATTTATTTCGGATACATTCGGGTACCCAAAATATTTCGGTTCGGATCGGGTTCGGTTTCGGTTCTTTAAATACCGAAATTTTGAATCCGTTCGGATATTTAATCAATTTCGGTTCGGGTTCAGTGCTACTTTTTCGGATCGGGTTCGGTTCGGTTTTTCGGGTTCGGATTTTTTGCCCAGCCCTAGTAATAGAGGGAGTCTGTGTTAAAAAGGGTAATAGAAGGACTAGGATAGTATTCGAGTAAAATTGGTTGGTTATCAAAAAAAAAAGATTTGTCTTGATGTGACGAGAGCTCAAATTTTGCTGTACTGGTGTGTGGACTGGACTATAAGAAAATACCATGACTGGCATAATAAAATTGTACTATATCTTGATCCGTGCGATCGCACGGATATTTATTTTCTTTTTTATTTTTTATTTATTTATATTAAATGATGTATTTCTAATAATTGATCGTTTTACATTGACTATGTTAGGGATGTATATTTGGATACCTACTGATTCGGTTAAAATCTATTTGAGTTTGAGATTCCCGAGGTTTAAGATTTCAGCAACATTCAAATATTTATAAATTTTGGTTTCGGTTTGATTCGGGTATTTGCGGGTTCGGTTCGGATACGGATAACCCGTTTGAATTATTTTAAAATTTTCAAAATTTATATATACTTTAAATTTCTCAAAACATATAAATTTGAGTAATGTAAGCCAAAATACCTAAATTAAAAATTAAAAAACAGGTTGAACTTCAATATTTAGATGGAGAATAAATACAATTTTAAATATTTTTAGTGTTTGATTATTGTTTATCTACTTTATATGTTTACTTTTGACTATTTTTTATATTTTCAAATAGTTTAGACAATTTTAAGTTGACAAAACGATAACTTTAAAATATCAATAATTGTTGAAGAATAAAAAATAAAATACATTAATCTAACTAAAAAGATAAACATTAAAATAGGAAAAAAAATATATTAATCTAATTGAAAAAGACAAGCATTAAAATAGGAAAGAAAAAGAAACACATTAATATAACCGAAAAAGACAAGTATTAAAATAGAAAATTCAATTTAATTCTCAGTAGCATGCAATTATAAATAACACTGAAAACTAAGGAGTATTTTATAGGGGTACTTCTGTTTTAATAAGATAGATATATACAAGTAGCATAAAATTTGTATACCTTCAGTTTTGATGTATGCGGATCATGTAATTAACTATACCTATAAAATATATAATCTGAATGGCCAACATATATACATATATATATATATTATAATATGTTTGAGTTCATATAATAATAAAAAAAATACTCTTAATATAAATATAAAAATATGAATTTATATACAAAATCCCCAAAACTTCAAATATCTTTCAAACTCAATTTTGTCTAAATATAGCAAGCAACTTAAATTGACTATTTTCAGCTATATATATTATAAGTTTGAGATTAATTTCATATAAAAATATAAATGGGATTCATATACGGTAATAAATTCCCAAAACCTCAAATTTCTTTCAAAATCAAATTTGTCCAAATATAGTAAAAATCTAAAGTTTTGAATATTTTCATCTTTATGTAAGAATAAATTGTATTGACAATAAATAATAATATGCATTACACAGTTGGAGAAGTCTAGATTTCTAATACTGCATGTAAAGTTCCAAAACAAATTTACAAACTTATTGGGGATCCTCATGAATGCTATCAAGCCTACTTGTATGTGATGTCTAAACTTTAGATTTCATGTAGTTCCTAACAACATTTACTGAAAGGCGTACTTTGTATGTGATGTCTCGCACTCGTATTTAATACGTTATTTAATGGCCAGTTCGAATTTATGGTAGATTTCGAAATTTCGAAAAGAATACAAAACTCAAGGACTTTTAGTTGTATTGTAGTATCATGTAAGAGATGATTAAATGTCTCCAGAATCACTTTAAATCGGATTTGAGTACTCCGCCAGCAAAAGAGGCTGCCCTTCTGCGGAATATGTAATGTCTTTGTCACCGTAGAGCGGAATATGTAATGTCTTTGTCACCGTAGACTTCTTTGATAATCCCTAAACCAAATATCTATGATCCACATTTATGTGAAAACGAGTCTTCTTGTATAGGGGATGAATAATACAATTAAAATATTTTAACATGTTCAAATTATTCTAAATATTTGAATGGAAACATTTTGTTTGAATGATTAAATCTGGTTCTTATTTTTTCTTAATTTTTTTAGTATTGAAATATTTTATAAAGATAGCAAATGTAATTGTATATGATTTTGTTTCATATGTTTTTAATACATTGAAATGTACTCTTGTTCGGTTTGCTCTAAATTCAGGTTCGACTTGGTATACTCTGTGAAAACTCTAACGACTCCGTTAAAATTAATTTTCAATTTGGTTTTGATTTATGAAATTTTAATTTTGTTTGGTTTGGTTTGGTTTATCCAGTTCAAATGTGGTTTATGCCCAAAACAACTAGTGATTTGTTTTTCTTTTCTTTTTGCTATAAAAACTAGCAATTTCATAGATTAATTTCTTAGAAGAAAATCATTGGACTTCTTTTCAAAAAAAAAATGAAAAATAATTGTTTTGTTCAATGAAAAACAACTATAAACCCAAGTACCCAACTACCATAAAATCCAGGAGCTTGCTCTGCCAAATTGAACCAAATATTATATTTTGAATAAGAAGAAAGAAGGCTAAAAAGTTTTAAATAATAGTGATAATGAATATGTTACTCTAGTGAGAACAAGATTAGCCTTCAAATACTAAATTATAAATTCCAGTAAGAGACTTCATCTCAATGTGTATACGAGTGGCAACGACAAGTCTACAAAAAGGCTAAGAGGTCAACAAGACCACACAACACTTCTTACTATTAGTTTGCAAAGGCTGTTCGTTTGACACTTCCTCCTCTCCCCTTCTCTCCTCCTCTCCTATTCTTTTCTTTATAAATTCTCATCTCTCACATATTTCTTTTCTTGCATCCTCCAACTAAACTTCAAATATCGATTTCATTCCCTCGACTTTTTCTTACTGTCTCCAATATTAATGGATAACCCCGACCGTCGTCGCCGTCGTAAGCAACACAAAGTCACTCTCCATGACTCTGAAGGTTCCTCTTATTCCATATATTATTCTTACATGGTATTTTACTTGTTTGCATAATTGTTCATGGGTTGCACATCTTGAAAGCACTATTTGCCATCGACCTCAAATTTTATCTTAGAGAGCACTTGTAGAAAACAACGCAAATGAACACATCGCGCCAAGTAACTGAAAAACGTAGCAAGATTAAGTTTCCAGTTTTAACCAAAAACAAAAAGTAATTCCTTTTTTTTTGTTAATATAATATTTGTTTTGAGTTTAATTGGTTGAATATAACTGCTCGTGCAGAAGTGAGCAGTATTGAATGGGAATTTATCAATATGACAGAACAAGAAGAAGATCTCATCTTTCGAATGCATAGACTTGTCGGTGATAGGTAGCAATTTCTTCTTCTTCTTCTTCTTCTATCAATTTATCTCGGCCCAAAGAGAAATGGTATTCTATACAATGATAGGTAAATAATTTAATATGCTTGTATATTTCCAGGTTAACATACGTTTATTTAGGCATATATATACTTACGTTTTGTAGTTGTACAGTGTACGATATTGTAGAGGAAAGCACATGGCGTCCACTAATTTTCTTAAAAACATTTAGTTTAAAGCTATCACGTTCATTAAATTATATACATATATTATATATAAAGTCGAGAACCTAATATATACTTATGAATAAATGCTTGTCTAGCTATAAATAGAACCCGAATTGACAAAATAAATATATAAAAGTGTAATCTGGTGTGTTTATTTTTAAAATTTAGGTGGGATTTAATAGCAGGACGAGTGCCAGGAAGACAACCAGAAGAGATAGAGAGATACTGGATAATGAGAAACAGTGATGGCTTTGCTGAGAAACGACGCCAACTTCATCACTCCTCTTCTCACAAAAATACGAAACCTCATCGTCCACGTTTTTCTATTTATCCTTCTTAGTTTTGAATGTCATTATATTTTATTCTGTTTCTCCCCCACCACAAAAAGAAAAAGAAAATGTATATTTGCAGTTTTATTTAGCATTATGAAATTGTTATGTTTTCTGTTGTGTTTTATATTTTAATATTATAGGTTCCAATTAGTAAAGAACTAGTGATCAGTGTGGTTAAGGTTATAAATCCATTTACAATCAATATAAATAGCAACAGAAAGAAGCGATTTATTATTCAGTATTAAAAATTGGAATGATTTGAGCTTTGATGAAATTGTAGAAGATTTTTGGTGAGTTGTTATGATTACTTTTAATAAAAACCCTTCAAAGTGTCAGCTGAAACCGGAAGTTTTCTTATATACACTTTAATAACTTAAAAAAATAATCTAATTTCAATTCATAGTGAGTGATTAGCTAGGACGCTTCGTTTTACAAATTTGTCTTTGTCAACAACGTGGGTTTTGGATAGTGACTAGGAGTCTAGGACCATGCTTACGGTACACTGAAAGAGCCTTTTTGTCTTTAAATCCTCAAATAATTTGAGAAATCATTCTTAATATACATTCAGTTATATCTCGCCAGAGTTTGAACTTGGCCCTTGTTTAAAGAAGCCTTTCCTGATTTTATAACAATCGAATTTATTAAAATCATCGTTCAAAACTATCTTATGAATTTTTTTTATAAATGCCTCATACCTCTATAAATCCTCGCACAAAATTGTCGTGACACATCGGTGACAATAGCATAAAACACGACCCTGTATGTCATAATATGATTTACAAATATACATTCCCAACGCCTTTCAAAAGGTCGTCGCATTCCAGCTTGATCTCCTTCTCATATATTGTTTTACCAAGTGTTATTTGTGAATCATAGAGAAACTTCCAAGGGTGCATTAAAAAAAACCTTGAAGAAAAAAGTTTTTCTTATTTTCTTAATTTTTCACTTACCTTCATCATACAACATCACATACATTTGTATTACATCTTGTCTTTATCATCTAGTAAACCTTAGCACATGATCTAAGGCAACATAATTCGTTGTGGTCATACAATGAGCTGAAATTTGAGTCGTTGTAGTCGTAAGTGTAACATTGAACACATTTATCATGAGCATAGGAGAGTAGGCTGGGATGAAGATTGGAATCTGAAGTGGGATTCAACATTTGATAACATGCTTTGTTTTGAGATCCATTAAGATTGAAGTTTGGAGCAGAGGACTTCAGCTTTCTTTTGTTAATATGCCCCTTCAAATTTGGAATTGGAGGCAATGAGATACTATTTTTTTCCTGCAACTTTAAATGGTTCTTGAGAAAAAAAATTAGTAAAGACACAACAGGTTTTAAAAAGGCTGAAATAAGTTTAATCTGCAAAGCCTTAAGATTCACTCTATCATGAATATAATGATATTCCACATTATAATGTTTTGTCTTTTTGTGGAACATGAGGTTTGCAGACAAGAAAACATGAGACACGTTATCACATAGAAGCAGAGGTGTAACCTGTTGTTGTAATTCCAATAATTTTAACAAATTGCGTAACCACGTAATTTCAGAGACATCAAGAGACATCGTTAGTCTGTTTCAGTTGATGACTTAGACACAATTCCATATCTTTTTAATGATCATGAGATTATTTTGGAACTCAGTAGAGTACATAAACCACCTGTGAAGCGTCTTGTTTTCTTATACCCTGCCCAGTCACAATAGCACAAAAGAGTGAAATCAGTGTTATCCTCACAAAAGAGTGGAATCATTATTATCCTTGATACTTATACTCATCTCCAATGTTTCTTTAATATAACAAAGAATGCACTTCAGTAGGTGAGAGTCGGACTGTGTAAGAGAATGCATTTGTTGGCATATATAGTTAACAAAGAACTAAAGATCTGGTCTTGTGATTGTAAGGCACTGCAGCTTCTCTGTGAAACTCCAGAAGTAAGATGGCTCAAGAAAATATTCATTTTTATGGCAACCTGATCAAGTTATAAAGGTAGTGGGGTTGACATTAAGGCACATTCTTCCATTCCAGCTATATGAAGAAGATCATGAGTGTATTTGGATTGGTTTATGAAGAGAACTTCAGCATATTGATGGACTTGAATTCCAAAGTGAACATATCTTTCAATTTGAACTCTTTGTTGAGACTGACTAGTAGTTGATCAAGCAGTGTGCTGTTATTGCCTGTTAATATCATGTCGTTAACACACATAAGTAGATTATGTAACTGTGGTGATAGATGAATAATGAAGGATCCGAGAAGTTGTATTGGAATCCAAAATCAGGAAGAAATGTACTGAACTTGTCAAACCAGAAACTTGGAGCCTATTTCAAACCATATATAGCTTTCTTAAGTTTACATACATAGTCTGGCCTGTTAGGATTTTTGGAAATTAGGAGGTTGGGTCATGAATACAATTTCTTTTAAATCCTCATGAAGAAACACATGCTGGATATCAGGTTGTTTTAGAGGCCAATGTTTGATGACTACAAAACAAAAAACTATTTGAATGGTAAATGTATGAACTACGAGACTAAACCTTCTTCTTTCTTGTTCCCTTTTACAATAATTTGTCCCTTGAACTTAAGGTGTGTCCCATCTGCATTTAACTTCCTTTTATACACCCAGCAGTAACTTAAACGATTTTGTTCTTCTTCAGTTGGAACAAGCTCATAAGTGTCAGTCTCTTCCATAATTCTCATTTCAACATTCATATCATTATTCCATTAATATCTTTTAAAGTTGCTTTTGCTGTTTTTGGTTATGCATAGTCATTTAAACAGTGAATAGAGCATACCGTAAGTTTGGTTGATAATACTAGACTTTGCACATGTTTGTGTGGGATGAAAAACTGGTTCCTATTGATGATTCTGCTTCATGCAATTCTAAATCATCTGCTTCATGTGGCAAGTTTTTAGAATTATTTTGTTCTGATGATTCTGAGGCTGTGCTTTGAGAAGGGGATGAACCATAATATGGTTGTTGAATAGGAGACTACGGCACAACATGATATCAGAGGCGGACCAAGAACTTTACAAAGTATTAGGGCACAAAGTGTAATTTATATAGGTAAAGGATATGTAAATAAATTTAGGTTAATTATTAAATAAAAACCAAAATGAGTGTGTGGCCTGTGCCACATCCCCCTTCTCACCTGGGTCCGTCCCTTCATGATATGCAGTTTTATTGTTTGCATAATTTCTTGTAACAAGTTCATCATGAGGAAGTATAAGCTACTGAGTCTCTTGCTCATGAAATTTCAGAAGATAAGCTGAGTGCCAGACATCAAGAAAAGGTGAATTGTTGTCTTTGTGAAATCAGGTGTAGATGTCAGCAAATGAAAAATCACTTTCTTTAAACAATACATGCCTACTGATATATACGTTCTTATTTTTTCAATGTAGCCTAGAATGACAAAATACAGATTTGTGATTTATTTTATAACAATTAAATTTATTAAGAATTTACAGCCAAAAACTCGAAGGGACATGAGGTGTTCCATTCAAGGCTTCAAAAGGACTAATATGATTTTCCAAAATTAAAGAACGAAGGAAATTGCCCAAGAAAGACTAAATTGAAGAATTCTCCATTCCATAATTGTTGAGGTATATTACTATGAAACAACATTGTGACTGCTAACTCTGTCAAGTGCATGCTTTTCTTTTTTGCTAGCCCGTTTCTTGTGACGTATTTGGACACAAGACTAGTTGTTGAATATCAGAACCAACCAAATGTGTAAGAAAGGGTTTACTAATAAATTCTCCTCTATCATCAAACTGAAACTGCTTGATTTTCCTTTGTAATTGATTTTCAATCATGTTTTGAAACCAAATGAACACATAATAGAAGTCTGATTTGAGCTTTAATGGATAAAACCATATGTATCTTGAATATTATCAATAAAGATGGCATAGTATTTAAATCATTGTGAGGATACAATTGGACTAAAACCCCACAAATCACAATATATCCTCTCTAAAGGTTAGCTTGATACAAAATCAGTAGCGAAAATGGAAGTTGACAGCTCCTCCCTACCTTACAAGCATCACAAACAGTCTTGAAGCTTGACTTATTGAAAACTATGGCTTTATTCCTTTAAAATTGTTAATGAACATCCATGAGGGGATGGCCTAGAGTCTAATGACAAACCCCTTAGCTCATAGCCTGTAGTAGTTGAGCAGAAAACTTGAAAAGCGGGTATCCTTAAGCATATAAAGATGCTTATGTTTTCTTCCTTGTGTTATCAATTTTAACTGGAACTAGGATATGACCCGCGCCTTGCGCGGAGTGATCATGCTCAAAAAGAAAATTGGGATATATAGATTAATATATACAAACTTTAAAAAGTTAAAATTTTACGGTTCTCTTTTTATTACTTTTATTTATTGTTTAAACTATGTATTTCATCAATATGTTATGTAATTAGAGATTGGTTGCGGATAAAACCCGCCCCGCTCACCCGCTAACCCGCGGGTTTAAAAACAATTTGGTCAAAAAATCTAACCCGCACTACCAGCAAGCAAGTAATTTTGTACCCGCACCTGCCCCGCTTTATTTCCTGGGTTTATACTTTTTAATAATTATTTAATTTAGTTAGTATAAAAATAATATAAAGAATATATTTATAATTAACATTGTGTATATTTTACGTAATATTAAAATTATTTTTATTAAATTCTCGATTTAAAAAAAAACATTTACTTTTTTAACTAAAAAAATCAATTTAAAATATATATATATATGCGGGTCGGCGAATATTCACGATCTAAAATCCATTAACCAACATCCGCCCCGCATAAATAATTCATGACCCACACCCGTGAAATGATTTTATTTTCATATTGATGGACCCGCACCTGCCCTGCAGCTGGTCAAATGGGGCGCGTCCTGCGGGTTTAAACTTATATTCTCAGGCCTAGTAATAGGGATGTCTGTAAAATATTGTGAATCGTAAACACTGAAGTAAAATTTTACAAATATAAATATTAATTATACTTTGGACCATAATAATCTATTATTCAAATTAAACCTATTTTTTAATATAGTGTTATCTATGTTTCCACACAACATTATATTTTCTTTTTACTATTATACTTATTTCCAAACATTTTCAAAAGGTATTTCTAATTTAATAAGATGTTGTAAAAGAAAAAAAATTAATAAGATAAATTCCAAACTAAATTATATTTTTTATTACTATTTTTATTTTCAAACATTTCCAAAAGAAATTTCTCCTTTAAAATATAGATGTTCGAGTCTTGCGGCAGAATGGTTGGTTTGGTCCACTTAAATTCCAAAAATTATCAAAAAAAAAATCATTTCGTATACTTTATAGTACTCACTGACATACACACAAAAAATTCAAATTAAGATTAAGTTTAATTTCTGAAACTATAAGACCCACTCTTTTAAAAGCGTTCGTTAAATTTACACAAGATAAAAATCAATTTTGAAAGACCTTGACTGAGAAAAGGGTCAAATTGGCTGACTTGTTCCATCCTAACAGTAGCATGGATCTTATCCCTCTGATATAACAAAACAACATTCTTTAGTAGTTGGTTTAGATAATCAAACAATTAAAACTGAAAGAAAAAATACTCTAGTTTTTCAGTATGTTTACTTTGGAATCGACCAAAACCATCTCTTTTTTCTCTCCCACAGCACTGGAATATTGTTTACAAAGACGAAAGATTTTCACCTTCACTTTCCACGTAGATTCGAAAGGCTTCAAATTAGAAAAAAAATCAAGACCAGCAATTTTAGGCTTGCGTGGTTTAAGTAAAAAGTTTAGATGTAGTTGTGTTCTAGGACTGAGAACAAAGTCTCATTTATATAGTAAACACAAACCTTAGTAAACAAATAATTGATATTAAAGAATAAGGAAGGCGTTATCTCGTCAATCCCGTTAGCAATAATTACGACATATGATTGTGAATTTCTATTGTATATTTTGAAAATTACATGAGATTACAATACCAAATATCAATGAGTGTACGCGATGATAGTCATAAATCCTCAATTCAAATAATTATCATAAATTTTAGTAAGGATCTATAATAGGAAACAAATAACGAAAACATAGGTAATCAAATAAACGTTATATTAGGATACTGAATATCAATGAGTGTACGTAATTCAAATTGTTAACACAATTTTTTGTAAGGATCTATAATAGGAAACAAAAACGAAATACTGTATTAGGCAACAAAAAAAAACGAGAAAAAAAACAATTAAAGCTATTGTCGCGAATAAGTGGGGTGAATTCTCTATACTTAATGCTAATTATATATAGTTACGTAATATTTGATTAAGTCATGCCATAAATAGTATATATTGTGACAGCTTTATAGGTAGAAATGATTGTGTGATTGATGGATTTTTCTATTGTATGTTTTTGAAAATCACCAGTGATAGTAATTGTATAATAAATCATATAAAAAATCAAACTACTTAAAATAGATAAAAATCAATCCACATGAAAATATGTAAACACATAAAAAAATAGCCTTTCATCAAAAAAAAAAATCACATAAAAATGTTGATGTAGAGAAATAAGACATGTTTAGTATTATATTGTATTCATTTTTACCGAAGAAGATAATGATATACATATTCAACCATCTTACACTTAAGTTGATAATATGACCCCTGATAAACTTTGGACCAAGGGTGGATCTCAAGTTTATATTATAAATTGAAACCTATTAATAATAGGCTATTATGTAATATAAAATATGATCTCTCATTTCTTAAAAAGATAACACATTCGTAGTATATCTTCTCTTGAATTCCGAAATGTAAAACAAAATCTAAATGATAACTTTATGAATCATGATGGTTGTCCCTATGTTGTCGCTATAGGAGAAGATAAACGAAAAAATATATTCTATGTAGAGAAATCATAACTTATACATTGTTTTTATTTTCTTGTATTCAAAATAACAAAATAATATTAGTGTGACAAATATTTTATCGTGATAGACATATGTTGTGAATATGACCACGTAGAAAACTTAAGTTGATAATATACGGTCTTATTAAATGAATGTAGCTACGTTATCTAAATAATATGATACAACATAATATAATAGATGAGAGTTTGACCAGTGGCATATCTCGTAAATAGTCTAGTCTAATAATGATTTTTATAAAAGAAGGCTGAGAATGAATGTCAAGACGACACGTCATCATAATGGCAACATTGTAATAAGTTTACTCATTGAAGGTTATGTTTTTTAATCGCTTCCTTTTTAATAATAAGGGGATTATGAGTTTTGTTTAATAGTTTCTTTACCAAAAGCTTTTATTTAATTTTTTTTTGGCAAAAAACAATTAAATAAAAGCTTTGGGTAAAAAAAGAAACTATTAAACAAAATTCACAATTCCAGTTAAAATTGAGAAATTGCAGGCTTAACTAGCATAGCCAACTATAGAAAAGAAAAGACTAATCATTAACGTTACTAGCCCATATAAAGTTTTTATGCGCTGGCAATATCTGCCAGAATCTATTTTTAGTCTTTTTGTAAATTCAACGGTATGGCGCCACACGTGCTATGTAGACCTGGACATTTTAACCTGGATCCGAAAAGTCAAACCGGAACCGATTCGAAAAATCCGAACCTAAAATAACCCGAAGATTTATAAATATCTATTGGATCCAAAATATTTTTACCCAAAAGAACCGGAACCAAAAAGAACCGACCTAAATAGATCCGGACCCGGAAAAAAGACCCAAATAGATCTGACCTGATAAAAACCGATTTATACCCGATTAAAAACATAAACATCCAAAAACTATGTTTTATTGTGTTCTATTTTCTATATTTTATTTTATGATCTAGTTGAAATATTTATTTTGTTAACAATCTTTGTTATTATTTTTGTAATATTTTCAAGTAATATGAAGTTTTAAATGTAAAATTAGAATTTTAAATTGTTTTATTTTAATTTCAATAGTTTATTTTAAGTTATTTTGTAAAATTTTAGATATGCATGATATATTTTGACTAAATTTGATAAAATATGCATATTTTTGTCTTTTTAGATCCTAAATATCCGAACCAAGCTGGACTCGATACATGCCCGAAAAATTATGGCTATTTTACAAGTATTTTAATTATAGACCAAAATCGACCTGAATCCGAGAAGAATCGAACCGAACCCGGACCAAAAATTTAGAAGTACCTATTGACTCCAGATGTTTAGGACCCGAAAGACCTGGACTCAAAAGAGATCGTCCCAAACCCGACCCGAAGACCCAAACGTCCATGCCTAGTGCTATGCCCACCAGAAAAACTATCATTTTTCTTAATAGTGGATAATTATGCTATTACAAACAATGAGAAATATTATAAACAACTAGATTCTTTCTCCGCGTTACGTGCGGAAAAGTGTGTTGATCGTTTATTTTTCGATAATATGTGTCAATGTTCGTGTTCGGAATGAGGGTGTTATATTTGTCAAAGCAATGAGGAATTCGATGAATTATTTAGGAGTGCTCAATCCGGTAAATCTTTTCAATTTAAAACTGGAGGTAACAATTAAAAAAAAAAATCTTTGTAATGTAATTTTTATATTCAAAAGTTCTTTTCTATTGATTTTATAAAAATAATTGTTACAATTTTTTTATTTTAACTTTTGGCCAAATTTCTAATTCGGTGTTAATAAGTTAGTTAAATAATTTGTTTCTTCGGGTAAGTAAAAACTGATATTGAAAATAATTCAATTATATTTTTAAATTAAAAAATGATTTTGATATTCTTATATTTTAGAAGATTAATAATATTATATTAATATATAAATATTTAATAAAATTTATTAAATTATTGATCTATAGTTTAGCAACAGTCGATACCAATGATCTCGGGACTCTTGAAATAATCTGGTTCAGTGTCCAAATCGAGTTTAAAATGTTGATAGTGCGTAAATAGTTTACTATTTTCTTTATTTTAGTAGTGTTTTAATTTCTTATATTTATATGTATATATATATATATTAGCAATATTTTACATGATTTGCTGCAGCGTTTGATTCTGTGATTTCTAGGTTTGTTATTTGAGCAAGGAGAAAAACTTGGGTTGTTATGGCTTGTAGACGAATAAACCAGAACATTAAAAACCTATTCTATTATTTACAAATTATTCAAAATATTTTTTATTGATGGATCATATAAACAACCAATTTCTAAGGCTTGTTTATTTCTTTAAGTTCAGAGGTGTTTATTGGTATCATATAAACAACCAAATTTTTATGTTCTTTTCTTTTTTTAGCTTAATCTGAAAATTCCAGACTCTGTCAATGATTTGTTGTTTTTATTTTGTGGTTATTTGGAATTTGATTAGTTAATAAAGAGTTAAGGTTACACAGAGAATGAGGATCCCATAGATTAGTGTTAAATCAAGGTGATATTACCCTTATCCTAAACACAACTCTTTTCACCAAAATGGAAAGCCCGAAGGCATATATGTTTGCAGCTGACCCTGATTATAAACAAAGTGATATATTTCCAGTTTCCTCATAACACTGGCATATTTGCTAAGGAATAATAATGTGACTACATGAATGATAAACAAAGCTTCAGTACGTCTGCGAGAGTTAAGAAGAACTTCGTAAGTCATTTCTTACTGCATTATAGCAATAGCTGGCTCTTGATATAATCTTCTGGAAAAATTATCTTGCTTAGCAAAAAAATGATGAGTACCAGAGTTTGAGACTTAAAGTAAGAAAGCTACAAAAGATCAAAAAATAGATCATATACTTCATTTGTTTCCTATGCTAGCTACTTTAAGAGAAATTGCCAAAAATACCATTTTCATAGTACCACTTTTCAAGTTTACACTAACCACTTTTACCACTACTTTTAATGAAGGGTCTAGATTTAAAGTTTTAGGATTTATGGTTTAGATTTGATGTTTTAGGGTTTAAGGTATATAGTTTAGGGTTTAGAGTTTAAGATTTAGGGTTTAGAATTAAGGATTTAGGGTTTATAGTTTAGACTTTAGGGTTTAGGGTTTAGGATATTAAATTTAGGGTATATAGTTTAGGGTTTAGGGTTTAGAGTTGAAGATTTTGGGTTTAGGTTTAGAATTGGAGGTTTAGGAATTAGAATTTGGGATTAGAATTTTGAAAAACATATAAAAACAAAGATATAAGAATCTTTACCATTTTAATAAATAAGGTATTTTTGAAAATGTGTCTTTAGTGGTGGTAAAGATGAATAATGGTACCTTGAAAATGGTATTTTTGAAAATTCCCCCTACTTTAAATACAATATCTACATAAATTCCTATTCTTTTGGCTAAAACTACATTAGACATATATAACTCTCCTCTGAAATTAATGCTATATCAATACAATACTAATCGAAACTTATTATGATGGGTAACTGAGATTTAAGACAAACAATAGAAGCAATCTCAAAACCATTTCGAAAATAATCCTAAGTTCAAGCATTGAGACCGAAACCAAGATATTAATAAACACATTCTTAAGAGATCTTACGGGTGGTGTAAATGTAAATGTTTGGGAATGAGAAAGTACAAAGCTGTCTGGTGCGATCAGACAGCCTGTCTCATCAAAGAGGCCATGAATGTCGGTACATGAAATCCAAAGTATGAAGCCTTGATTACTACTCTTCTTCTAGAGATATCTTGACTCTAAGTGCTGAACAATAGAGTAGAAATTTTATGGAAAAGAAGAAGCAGGAAGATGATATAAGGGAAGTTACATGTAGAACCTGAGATTTTAAATATTGCGTCATTACCACTCACGACAGGTTCAGGAGAGATCTTTACACCCTCGACCTTAACCGGAACCAACCTGATCCTTCATGGTTTTGAAATATTAAAATGCAGTATAGTATGAGAAGATAAGTTTGTGGCTGTCTATTCTTGAAGCTTCACATATTTTCCGGTAAGTCTTGCAAGACTGATAGTAAGATCTGAAATATTCTGTGTAAATTGTTTAACAAAGATCCCAAACTACAAATTAAAAATTTATAATCACTGAAGCTACCAGTTCAAGTGGTCCAGAGACATCCATATAGTCAATCAAACCAAAGAAGAAAAGAAGCTGATATAATGATAAAGTTCTTTACATGATTTGATTGGAAGATTTTGATGGGAACAACTCCATGAGGGTCTGTATACTGGATTGTAGTACCATAGAAGGCGGAGATTATGAATTGAAGAGGAAGCAGTGGGAATCTAAATTTAAATGCCATGATTAACAACCGTAACGGTATCAATTGGAGTGGAGAAGAAGCGTTACAGGAACAGCTTCAAACCGACGGTGTTGGAGAAAACGAACCGACGCAGAAAAGAAGAAATAAAGCTTTAATTTAATGGAGGAGAAGCAGATGAGATTCACCGTCTCATCTAAAGCGTTGTAGGGTTTCTTTTGAACTGGATTTTTGGGCCAAATTTTACATCTCATGGATGAGTAAAAAACAGCCCAATCTGAGTGACATGGCAAAAAAACAGTTTTTTCATTGGAAGAGACGGGCTAAACTTTGAGCATAAGCAGCTTTTAGTATAGTACTGATTTTACAACCAATAATTCTACATACCTTATGAGAATTTCCATCTGACTGCATCATCTGAGTCGCCCAATAGATCTATGCTTGATCTGGTATTTCTCGTACCTGAATGAATTATTCGTATCCTATCCAAGATCTGAATAGCAATTTAAAATACCCGTATTAAATAGTTTTGCCAGGTAGAAATCCTCTTGGTACGAATAATTCATTCAGATATTCAGATTTTGGATAGGATACGAATAATTCATTCAGATATTCAGACATTTTGGTTATTGGCGGAGACAATAAATTTACGGATATTTATATGTACATTATAAATACAAATATCATCATCATCATAATTAATAATAAAAATTATGATCTTAATTATTTCCATTATTTCTAGTTTTTCTTTTCCTTTTTCCATTTCATATTCTTCTTTTTAAATATCACTGAAATCTATATAAAACTATAAAACGATCATACATCAAACATTCAATTAAAAAAATCAAAAATAAACCTTCGTTTTAAACCTTTATTAACTTTGTAAATTAATTTTTAACCACCAATATATATGAAACTATAAAGCAAACTTCATAAAACAAAACTAAAATAAATAAAAAAGTAAATAAGTAAAAAATGATGATAACTTAGGAAAAGACTTAAAGAGAAACGAATAGGGTTTTAAATATTTCTTTTGTTTAGTCGAAATATATAGACACAAATTTATTATATTATAATTTATTTCTTTATAAAAAGGTGATCACTATAATCATCAGATCTATCTATAGAATTTAAAGCAGTCGGATAACCCTACAATCATTTTGCACAGAACCCTAGAATTTAAGCGGTCCGGAGAGAAATATTGACAAATCAGTCACAACCACCGTCGAATGAGTTCGTGATACGCCTTAAATTTGAGGATCGCTCTAAGGTTGGTGGATTAGATACGACTTGCACCGAATGAGCTAGAAATCACAAAAGATCAAGGAACGTGGATCAAATGGTGACACAAGAGGTGTAGAAAGTCTCTTGATACTACCGAACTCCTAAACCCAAAAATATGACTCACTCCGACGACTTAGAAACTACGATGTCCGATTAAGAACAAAGGAATAAACAAGAATAAAAAGAAGGGTTTTTTGTTTAAAATGTTGAATGATTTGAAACAATATAAAGCAAACCTTTATATAATAGGATGTGGATTAGACAAAAGGTCTAAACTTATTCTAGGAAATACAAATAGCATAAATATGTAGATTTGACCAAACACCAAGACTATTGACCGAATTTGAGAATTTGTGGTCGTAAAACTCTTCAGCTGGTCGTGTCTTTTTGCATGGTTGACGGTCTCTGAATTGCCGTCAGATTGGTATATTATTCGACCATGACTTATATTTTATTGTTGGGCCCTTCTTGGACAAATCCAAACTACTGATTTCTTATTAAGCATAAGCCTCTATGTTCTGCATCAAGCCCAATAGCTTCTCTCGGTCTAGAACTTCATGGATCAAGGTAAGGCCCCTAAAATGCCCATTAAACCAAGTTATGATCAGTTGCTTAGCTGGTTCGTACCTTAAGCTCCTCGTTGAGACATAACTGCTGATATGGGTTGCATCATCCTCTCCTCCTTTAAAAAGATTTGTCCTCAAATCCGGACGTGAATGAATCACATGGTTTTGCTCAGCCAAGGTGTTTCTATGGTTCTTGTGTGCACACACCCCTATTCCAGCCTCAAAGATAAAGTGTTGTAGACCTTCTTCAGGCCTCAGTAGCTCTACTGGGTTGTACTCCTTGCAAACAAATGGCTCAACCAGTTTGGCACTTGTTAAAGAACCGAGAATATCACCTGAAGCATAAAGCGGTTGTGAGATTTTTTTCATGATCACATCTTCAACCACTTTTTGGACAGCCAGGAGAACACTTCAGCCTCTGGTTCATCCTCCTCATCAAAGATTGGACAGAGATCTTTCTCTTGATGCAGCTGGTCATCCATATATTCTGCTCGGACATAAACAGACGATAGCTCTGGTTCGTTATCTTTGGCCTCCTGATCTTCTGCTGAAAACTGGAGATGGACGTGGGTTTGAGATCCTTTGATGGATCTTAGCCTTGAAACTCTCTAGCCATCTTTCCAAGCCTTTATTCCTCTTCTCTTCAGTTCTGGTCGATGGAGTTTCTTCTTTGCTGAGTGGTTTCTTCGATTTGTCTCTCTCAGGTCGTGGAGTTTCTTCTTTGCTGAGTGATTTCTTCCCTTTGTCTCTCTCAGGTCGTGACTTCTTGGCTTCTTTCTCTTGGTCACTGCTCATATTGTGCTATTATCTCGGCTGTGCATTTTCTGTACCTCTATTATTTACTATAATGAAGGGTTACACAAACTTTGAATTTTCCATTTGAAGATGTGACTAAATAAAATTAGAGAAAACCATTAAAAACTAAAACAAAAAAAATTAACTTTTATTTAAGTCATTTTGATTTTGATTTTCGATTTTTTAAAATATATATTTTAATTTTTATATCTGAAGATACACCATGGGATGTAAGAATGTAAATCACAGTATATTTTTTTATCGTGGGATGCTTCCACGAACCGAGCAGGAATAGCTTGGATTCTGAAAGGGGCCCAACCTCTGAATCAACGATCGGGGTCCCAAACCATCAATTTGTTTCCCTTCTTATGGCTGAAGCCCTAGCTCTTCCAAAAGAAATCAAAAGGGAAGTAGAGATGGGAATCTCCAGCATCACCGTCTTCTCTGATTGCTCAATGATCATTAAAGCAATTAACAGTAATATACAAATTAAGGAAATATATGGTGTCCTCAAAGACATCAATTGTATCTCCTCTGTTTTTGCATCGATCTTCTTTCAGCATATACCCAATTCTCAGAATAGAGAGACTGATTTCTTAGCTAAGCAGGCCCTTAGAGAAAATTGTCTTTTTCGACCCTAACTATTCGTATCGTGCCTTTTCAGATCCAAACAAAACATAAGTGCTAAATACGACCTAAACTAAAGCATAATTTGAATTGTAGACCTGAACTCTTAACCGTGTACATAAAGCCTACCTTGACTAATAGCCAGTTAGTCAACCTTTATTTTAACCAAGACGATGAAAAATTGCTTGGTAGGGATCAAATCTGGGTCTCGCAAATATAATATAGATTTATTTACCACTGTGCTACAACACTTCGATAGTTCATTTAGTAGATTTAACATATAAGTAGGTTTTGATATTATATTCTAAGTAAAAAAAATTGTTTACAAATTTTATTTAATACAAGTTATAATTGCATTAATAATTTATGTTTTAATATTTTTTACAGTTTTAAACATGTAATAAAACTAAAGTGACATTTCATAAATTATTAACTCTAATTTTAAGATGACATTTATCAAACATTTATCTAATCTTAAATATTTAATTTTTAAAAATAAAAAGCGTAAATTTTAAAATAATTTTTTTCACAAATTTAAATAAAATTATAAAAACCTTAAAATACATAGATTATAGATGTAATTATAAATTATAATAAATAAAAATTGCAACCAAAATTAAGTTTAAGTTCTATATAATAATTACATCTATAGTCAATGTATTTTAAATTTTATATAATATTATTTAGATTTGTGTACATTTTTTATTTTAAATTTTTAGTATGATTTTAAATAATATAATCACTGTTATATGTAGACTTTTGAAATTTTAAATTTTAAAATTAGATAATATTTGAAAAATTTCATCTTAAAATTAGATTGAATAATTTATGAAATATATTTTTAGTTTTACTACAAGTGTATAAGTGTAAAAAACTTGAAATGCATATTTGAGAAATTTCATCATAAAATTAGATTGAATAATTTATGAAATATATTTTTTAGTTTTACTACAAGTGTATAAGTGTAAAAAACTTGAAATGCATAAATCATTGATGCAATTATAATTTGTATTGAATAAAATTTGTAAACAAAATAAAATTTCTTTTAGAATATAAAGATCAAAATCTAATAAATATTAGAAGTGTTGTACCATAGTGGTAAGTAATTCAGTCTTATATCCGTGGGACCAAGGTTTGATTCCTACCAAGCGCACATTTTAAAAAAAATTCTACTATTACAAAACGACAAAACGAAGACGTTTTGTAGTAAATAACGATTGACTAACAAGATATTATTCAAGGTAGTTTTTATGTACACTATTAAGAGTTCAGGTCTACAATTCAAATTTGTTTTTAGCTTAGGTCGTATTTAGCATATATAGTTTTTAGGGTCTAAAAAAGCACAACGTGTTAAAGATAATTATAGATATGATTATCCATATGATTCCACGTAATAGGATATATGTCCACTCCAAATTGATTTTATGCTTCATCATCTGTACACATGTCAGATTTATAATTTTGTCTTTTACTTTGGTTTCACTGACTTGAAACTCCTATAAATAGATGGGAGGTTTCATTCACTTGTAATATGAGTCAGTGCAAATAATAAAGTCACAAAAGAAAGTGGTCCCCTTTTTCTCTCTCTCGTTTAAACATCACACATACAAACCTCTTTTCACTTACCTCTCTCCTCACATCACTTTCAAATAGAAATTAATATATATATATATTATAAATCATCACCTCACTTTTATTCTCAACACGTTATCAGCACGACGAGCTCTTTTATACCGACCGTTCTTAGACCAAGGAAGCGAGGTGATGTTTAAATTTATGTCTTTAATATATTTAATTTATTTAAATTTTTTATTTATTATTCTGGAGTGAGAGGCTAGGCCTTCTCCGTTTATTTTCCGGGATGATAGGCGTTGCCTTCCCCGGCTGATCGTTAAGATAGGCTAGGCCTTCACGATCAGAGAAACACGTGGTAGGTTTTACCTCCGTGAATAAAAGGTCAAAAATGGAAGGCTAAGCCTCCTCGGACCTTGATTAAAAGAAAAGGTTAATATGGCCGACTATGTCGCCTCGAACCTTTGAAAATGATCAAATATGGAAGTCTAAGACTCCTAGATCATTTGGTGGGCTGGGCCCCCAATTTTATTTATGCTATTTAAATTTCTGCAATTTAAGTTTACGCAATTTAATTTTTTGCCTTTACTTTATGCTTTTAATTTCTGCATTTAAATTATGCATTTAAATTCTCGTCTATATTATATTATTATTTTATGAATACAGTAATCATGTCGAATTTGACAAAGCTCGAAATTAATGCCCTGGATATTACGGGAAATAATTATATGACCTGGGCAGTAGGTGCAAGAATGCACTTAAGAGGTAGCGGGCTTTTGGAAACCATCGATAATACTAAAACGGTGTCGGATGAGAAAAAGGCTAAAGCCATGATATTTTTACGACACCACATACATGATGGTTTAAAAGATGAATATATTACAAAAGAGGATCCTGGGGACCTCTGGCAATCTCTTAAAGAGAGGTTTGATCACCAAAAGTATGTGATCTTACCAAAAGCCAAACACGAGTGGATCCATCTCCGGTTCCAGGACTACAAAAGTGTAAGTGAGTTTAATTCCGCTATGTTCGGAATTACTTCAAAGATGATGTTATGTGGAGAGAAAATAAGTGATTATGATATGATCGAGAAAACTCTCTCCACGTTCCATCCTGAAAATGTAGTCCTGCAGCAACAGTACCGGGTGAATGGATTTAAGCGTTACTCGGAGCTGATGCAAATCCTCCTTGTAGCAGAGCAAAATAATCAACTCGTGTTGTTAAACCATCAAGCTCGTCCCACTGGATCTGCTCCATTCCCCGAAGTGAATGTTGCATCATCCAGTTATGATAATTGGAGAGGACGAGGACGTGGACGTGGTCGAGGTCAAAATCATGGTCGTGGGAGAGGACGAGGAAGAAGATTCCGTCCGTATGATGAAAGAAATAAAAAGGACTCCCAAGAGAATGAGAGGGGCCGGGATGATAAAAGACAAACAGAAAAGGTTTGCTACAGATGTGGCATGAAAGGTCATTGGGTACGTACCTGTCGTACGCCAAGACACTTAGCCGATCTGTATAAAGAATCCCAGAAGGGAAAAGAGAAAAGTGGAGGTGAAACGAATTTCATCTCTGATGAACCCGGGCCATCCTTTCATGGTTTAAATGATGATACTCATCTCGACGTATCAGATTTTCTGGTTGAGCCAGAAAACATCGATGTGTGATATAAGATCGATGTGATATAAGTTTACTGTATTATAGTATCGTTATCTTTTGTTTTGTAAGATATATGTTATGTTTCATGTTTCATGTTTAATAATATATGTTTTATAAATATTTTAAATTCAGAAAGAATGCCAGACTTTGAGATTTTGGATGGAGATATGTGCTTGGCGGATAGTGCGTCAACGCACACGATAATTAAAGATAAGAAATATTTCTCCAGTCTCAAAATGAAAGATTACGCTGGAAGCGTAAGTACAATATCTGGTAATGCAAAGATTATTATGGGCTCTGGTAGAGCGAAATTTTCAATGCCAGGGGGAACAATATTTGAAGTAAATGATGCATTGTATTCCCCCAAGTCTCATAGAAACTTGTTAAGTTTTAAGGATATCCGAAAGAATGGATATCATATTGAGACTATGAGTAAAGATGGCATTGAGTTTCTTTGCATTAAGTCCGAGAGAAAACATATATTGGAAGAGTTAAGAATGTTATCCTCTGGACTATATTGTACAAAAATAAACATGACTGAGTCCTATGCCGTGGTAAACATGAAGTTTACAAATACATTTAAAATATGGCATGAAAGGCTAGGACACCCTGGTTCAGTCATGATGAGAAAGATAGTGCAAAACTCGAATGGCCATCCGTTGAAACACGGAAAAGTTTTGCAAACGGGCGAGTTTACATGTAAAGCATGTTCTCAAGGAAAGTTTATAACTCGGCCATCACCAGCAAAAGTAGGCAATGAATCACCAATGTTTTTAGAAAGAATACATGGTGATATATGTGGGCCGATTCACCCACCTTGCGGGCCATTTAAGTATTTCATGGTATTGATTGACGCATCTACTAGATGGTCAAGTGTGTGTCTTTTGACAACACGAAATACGGCTTTCGCAAAGTTCATTGCCCAGATAATAAAGCTGAGAACGCAGTTCTCAGAACATGCCATTAAGAAAGTAAGGCTTGATAATGCTGGTGAGTTTACATCACAAGCCTTTGATGATTATTGTATGTCAATGGGGATTGATGTAGAGCATCCAGTTCCCCATGTGCATACACAAAATGGCATGGCCGAGTCGTTGATAAAACGGTTGCAGTTGATTGCAAGACCGTTAGTCTTGAGAACAAAGCTCCCAATTTCTGTATGGGGTCATGCTATTTTGCATGCGGCTGCACTGATTTGGTTGAGACCGAGTGCATATCATAAGTACTCCCCATCACAATTAGCATCTGGGCAAGAGCCAGATATATCCCATCTCCGTGTCTTTGGGTGTGCGGTCTATGTTCCGATAGCTCCGCCACAAAGAACAAAAATGGGCCCACAAAGGAGATTGGGAATATATGTGGGTTATACGTCACCAAGTATTATAAGATATCTGGAACCAGTAACTGGTGATATGTTTACGGCAAGATTTGTCGATTGCCATTTTAATGAGGATGAATTTCCAGCGTTAGGGGGAGGAATTAGAGAAATTCCTAAAGAAATTACTTGGTGTACACAGTCGTTGTTACACCTTGATCCCCCTACGAATCAAAGAGAGCTGGAAGTTCAGAAAATTGTGCATTTGCATAAATTGGCAAACCAGTTACCAGATGCGTTCACAGATACGAGAAGGGTGACGAAATCATATATACCCGCTGAAAATGTTCCATCAAGAGTTGTTGTTTCTGGGGAACAAACTGATGGAAACAAAATAAATGAACCTGGGGTTCAGTTAAAGAGGGGGAGACCAACGGGTTCTAAAGATAAAAATCCCCGAAAGAAAAAGAAATTGGTTGAGGAAAGTGAAAAGGTTCCAGAAGAACCTGATATCGAAAAATGTCTGAAAGAAGACATAAGTGAAAAGGTTCAAGAAGAACCAAATAAAGATAAGGATCCAGATGACGAGGAGGGAACAGAAAAGTATGAGATTTCCATCAACTACGGCCTTGATCAAAAGTTATTGATCAGAAATAAAATAAAAGATGTTGATGGAATGTTCTCCTTTTCTGTGTCCAAAGAAATCAATCACGAAAGTGATGATCCCGATCCAAGGTCCATTTTAGAATGTCAGAAAAGACATGATTGGGAGGAGTGGAAGAAGGCCATTCAAATTGAATTACTCTCCCTGAATAAAAGAGATGTCTTTGGACCTATTGTCATAACGCCTGAGAATATAAATCCTGTTGGGTATAAGTGGGTATTCGTGAGAAAAAGAAATGAAAAGAATGAAGTAACACGATATAAAGCCCGATTAGTAGCCCAAGGTTTTTCTCAGAGACCGGGAGTTGATTTTGAGGAAACGTATTCCCCGGTAATGGATGCAATTACGTTTAGATTTTTGATGAGCCTTACGGCGTCAAAAACTCTTGAGATGCATCTCATGGACGTTGTGACAGCTTATTTGTATGGATCGTTGGATAATAATATATATATGAGACTCCCTGAAGGATTGAAAATGCCAGGGGCATTGAAAGAAAAATCCAGGGAGGTATGTTCGGTCAAGTTACAGCGATCACTCTATGGATTAAAGCAATCCGGACGCATGTGGTACAATCGCTTAAGTGACTATCTCTTGAGTAAAGGATATGTGAATAATGCGATATGTCCCTGCGTTTTTGTAAAGAAATCGTCATCTGGCTTTGTGATCATTGCTGTATATGTAGATGACCTGAACATGATTGGAACTCAAAATGAGGTTGATGATGCTCGAACTCATATGAAAGAGGAGTTCGAAATGAAAGATCTCGGCAAGACAAAGTTTTGTCTTGGGCTCCAGATAGAGCATCTCCGAGAAGGGATATTTGTGCATCAATCAAATTATACGAAAAGGTTATTGAAACGCTTTCGTATGGACCAAGCGACTCCTTTGAGTACTCCAATGGTTGGTAGATCTCTCAATGTTGAGAGTGATCCTTTTAGACCCTGTGAAGATAGCGAAAAGATATTAGGTCCTGAAGTACCTTATATGAGTGCTATCGGTGGGCTTTTATACTTGGCAAACTGTATCCGGCCTGATATTGCTTTTGCAACTAATCTCTTAGCAAGATATAGCTCTGCTCCTACTCACAGGCATTGGAACGGAATAAAACATTTATTCCGTTATTTACAAGGTACAGTTGATTTAGGGTTAATGTATTTTAGAAAACCCGAGTTTGGTATGGTTGGTTTTGCAGATGCAGGATACTTATCAGATCCTCATAAAGCTCGATCGCAAACCGGCTATGTTTTTACAATTGGCGGAACTGCGATCTCTTGGCGGTCCCAAAAACAAACTCTGGTTGCAACATCTTCGAATCATGCAGAGACTATTGCGCTTCACGAAGCATGTCGAGAATGTGTGTGGCTAAGGTCAATGAGTCACCACATACAAGATTCAAGCGGAATAGTTAATAAGAAAGAGCCGACAAAAGTTTTTGAAGATAACTCGGCTTGCGTCGCTTAACTCAAAGAAGGTTATATCAAGAGCGACAGAACGAAACACATCCCTCCAAGATTTTTCTCGTACATTCGGGAGCTCGAGAAAAATAAAGAAGTGGACATTGAATATGTACGGTCATGCGACAATCCGGCTGACTTGTTCACCAAGTCTCTTCCGACTACAACATTCCGAAAACACCTCAACGGTATCGGAATGCGTCGTTTGTGTGACCTGTGAAGAGAAAACTATATCCATTATTCTCAGGGGGAGATTACGTCAGTGTACTCTTTTTCCCTTATCATGGTTTTTTATCCCATTGGGTTTTTCCATGACTAGGTTTTTAACGAGGCACTACGTAATACAAGATGGATAATCAAGGGGGAGTGTTAAAGATAATTATAGATATGATTATCCATGTGATTTCACGTAATAGGACATATGTCCACTCCAAATTGATTTTATGCTTCATCATCTGTACACATGTCAGATTTATAATTTTGTCTTTTACTTTGGTTTCACCGACTTGAAACTCCTATAAATAGATGGGAGGTTTCATTCACTTGTAATATGAGTCAGTGCAAATAATAAAATCACAAAAGAAAGTGGTCCCCTTTTTCTCTCTCTCGTTTAAACATCACACATACAAACCTCTTTTCACTTACCTCTCTCCTCACATCACTTTCAAATAGAAATTAATATATATATATTATAAATCATCACCTCACTTTTATTCTCAACACAACGCGAATTGTTGGAGTTGAAAAAGACACTTTTCCGCAGGATCTTGAGACCCACTTTGTTGTTTCTGAATCCTCTCCCAGCTTTGCCCTTGGACTAAACTCTTATGGCCCACTTTGTTGTTTACTAAGTTGTTTTTTTTTTATCAAAACTCTTACTAAGTTGTAATAAAATTTCAGTTGCTAAAAAAAAATGTGAGACCAGACATTTATGTATGTACGGCATAGTATACGTTTACATAATTTAAGTTCGAGCCACGATAATCCATAATAATTAAGAAGTTAAGATATAACTTGTGTTTGCTCCAAAACTATATTGTGTTGATCTCTACTTTTGAGTTACTTTGAACACGAAGTGTTGTCAAATTCGGTTGGTTCGCTTAGGAATACCCGATACTGACGAAGAAGAAAAAGATAAGGAAAATCCACGAGAAACTCTACACTGTTGTTCATTAATAAGCAATTACAGCTACAATGCTTGATATAATAAAGCATAAAGTTACATGGTAGGAGTACTGTTAATTCTAAGCTTACAGAGAGAAAAACATGCGAGGAAGGTGTTAAATATTAAGCTAGTTTGTTTAAACCTCATTTATATTGGTTATACTTAATAATAATATTTGTTTAATGTTTAAATAACAATATTATTCAAAATGACTCCACATATTTGTAGAAAGATTTGGAGATAATTAAAAGGATGATAAGGAGAGAAAGTGAGTCCGTACTGATCGCTTGTTAGAGTTTATGTTGAAGATGTATCTAATCCTTCATTTATTAGCAGAACGTTTGCTGAATTTGTTGAGCCAATTCTTCTGCACTTAGTTGGCACTCAATTCCAACCTATCACAAGAAAAACAATGAGATGTATATATAGATCATTGTCATTCAATATGATAACATTTATCTAAATACGATTTAAAGTATCCTCTCTTCCCTGATGTATAAACTAAACAATAGCAAGACCAGCAATATCAGCTAGAAACATGACATTCTTTAACGTTGATAGAGAATATAATAACGAATGATTTTGTTAACAAACTATTGGAACCAAAAAAAAGATATGAGAACAAGTGTAATTATACTTTAGAAATAAAAGTAAAAAATAGATTACTAAGATTGTAAGTATAAAATATTTAAAACAAAGAACGGTCTAGCTATTTTGTATGCTTGTGAGCAATCTGACATAACCGGCCCTATGTTGGTGTGCATTTATGTCTAACGTAACACAATGTATGTAAGATCTTACACTGATTTTCTTATATTTCTTTAAACTGTGTATAAATTTATGTGACTGAATGAATTATTATTTATAACAATATCCTACCATTTCACCCGCACCATATATTAGACTCATTACAAGAACAACAACAAAATCAGTGAAACTTAGTTAGGATGATTACTCGTATGTACCTTGATGGTGAAAGAGTTAAGCATAGTTTCTTCGACGGTGTTAATGTTAACCTGAAGAATCTCGAGAGCCAAATCCTCAAGAGCAGCGATTATCTTCATAACCTGTCCTGGGATATTATGCGACACCGTTTTGAGCAGCACATTAGCTCCTGAGAACTTCACTTCCACGTCAGCCAAATCTGACTTTGAGTTAGCAACAAGCTCATTTATCAAACTACTCTCATGATTACTACTGACTGAAGGAGAGGAAGAAGATGAAGCTGGGGAGTATGGAGGTAGGTCCCCTAAGCTGTAAGAACGAGGAGGCTGTGGGATGAGTGGTAGTTGCGGAGGATGGGCCCCGTATGGGCTTGTGGGAAGAGGGGTTCGAGGGCTTATGGGAGGGAGAAGGAGATGATGGTGGCTGATACGAGGGCTAAGAGGCGGTTTTCGTGGGCTTAGAAGAGGCGGTGAAGGACGAGGGCTTGGGACTAGTCTCGGGCTCAGGACTTCCGCGTAGGTCTTACGTTGTTTCTTGGCTTCTAAAGATTGAAGAACTTGCTGTAGCTCGCTTATGTATTCCACAACTCCACCTATAATCGATGCTTGGTCCCCCTTTTATTGTGATACAAGGAAAAGAGTATAATAAGTCACTATGAACATTCTCTCACATTGCGACATGAAAGAAATAATATAAAAGGAGATGACTAGTGGCACTAAATAATTGTCATTAATATTAAGAATGCATATAGATATGATGCATTTGTTGTAATTGATGTTTTAGGTGTACCAATAACATTGAAAGGCAAAACGTTATAATAGTAGTTAAGCTATGATATATATATATATATATATATATATATATGGCAACTCATAAAGCAAAGTACTGACTAAGAAAATATTTGGATTTATTGAATATATACCCGTTTGACGTAGAAACAAGGCATAAGAGAACGTAAAACGGTCAAATGCTCGTTCATTTGCTTTCTCCTATTACGTTCCACGTTTACATGAGACATCTTTTGTTGCCCATCTTGCTTATTGTCTTCTTCTTCTCCTTCTCCATCCTCGTCTTCTTCTTCTTCTTCTTCTTCTTCTTCTTCTTCTTCTTCTTTCCCAGTTTCTAGTCTTTTCCTCTTCTTTTTAGGAGATGAAGTTTCATAGTTTTGATTCTTTACTAACTCTTTGGAACTTGTGGTTCCATCTTTAGGTGTAGATGCAGCCGTGGGAGATATCTCTCCGGCGCCTTCAAGACTCTCTAAGATAGCAAACAGATCATCTCCGGCTAGTGAAGTGTCCACAAATTCACATTCTTCAAGAAAATCCGGTATTGTCTCCTGCATCGTGACTAGAAATATCTCTTCCTCTCTCTATCTCTTCCTCTTTTGTTGTTTTGGTATACAAAAATGTAAAGTAAAAGTAAGATTTAGAGAAAGAAAGAGACGCAGAGAGACATATCAAGTTGAGTGAGAGAAATTGAAAGAGTTAAAAGGAGTAAATATTAGGGATTCGCATTCATCGAGGACTAAACCATAGCTATCCAGTTTCAATATTTATTAGTATTATATTTTGATAGGGCTATTTATTGCGGTTGTGCCGTTGGATGAAGTTTGGGGAGAATCTAGGTTTTTTGGTGGAACAAAACTTTGGTTCACACCGAACCTTTAATTTCACTTTTATCTCTATAACCAATCAAAATGTCACACATATAAGAAAATCTAAAATATTAAATTTTTAAAAATAATTAGAAAATGACGCCAATTTTAACGACGCTAATATCGATCTTCTAAACCCTAAATCTTAAATTTTAAACCTTTAATCCTAAACTGAAATTCTAGACCCTAAATTCAAAACATATATCTTAAACCCAATCTTATACCCTAAACCCAAACCGTAAATTTTAAACTCAAATCATAAACCATAAATCCAAACCGTTAATCTTAAACTCAAACCGTATACTCTAAATCCAAATTCTAAACCCTAAACCGTAAATCTAAACTTAAATCCTATAGCGTCTGAGTATAGGGTTTGTGTTTAGGGTTTATGGTTTGGGTCTAAAACCAAAATTCAAACTCTATATCCTAAACTCAAATCCTAGACCTACTCAAACCGTAAATCTAAACCTAAACTCAAATCCTATAGCGTCTAGATTTAGAGTTTTTGTTTATGGTTTACAGTTTAGGGTGTAAACCTAAATCCAAACTTTATGCCATAAACCCAAATCCTAAACCGTAAACTCAAACCGTAAATCTTTACTCAAATCTTATAGCGTCTAAATTTAGGGTTTGTATTTAAGGTTTATGGTTTGAATTTAGGGTCTAGAATTTTGGTTTAAGATTTAGGGTTTAGGGTTACGAGACGATGTTAGCGTCGATAAATTGGCGTCATTTTTTTGTTATTTTTTAAAAAATTAATATTTTTTTGTTTAAGATATAAATATACACATATATAGGGTACATTTATCGTATACTTTTTATTAGAGAGAAAAAGGTTGCATATAAGCAAAGGGAATTTTACATAAATTCCATAGAAACCTATTTTATGGATTTTTTGGGTTAAAAGTTTTCATTAATCACGAGATTCGGTTTAATTGTTTTTTAATTTTGGTCCACACAAATATGTAAGGCACACAAACACGGATATGTACGTTCTTTTGTATTTAATCTACATGTATATATGGGTTGCGAATGGTCCGACCATTCCCTGTTTTCGAGTAGACATATACAAGAAGGGAAGAAAAAATTATTTGAAATTCACTGAATTCACATTTATTTTAGCGCCCTCGCTCGTGAGACAATCAATTGAATGATATGTTTGTACATTCGTATTAATTATTCACAAAAACTAACTTACACAAAGTTGATGAAAAAAAAAAAAAAAAATTAACTTACACAAAGTTAGACACTACAATTATTCCACTTAGCGGTCAGCACATACTTGGCCTTCACTAGTTTTAGCCTTTTAGCCAAGGTAACATTAATAAATATCGTAATCAAACTGACTTTTGGCAAATACCTTCTGACATGTTTGGTGTTTTTGCATACACCCTTTTAAAATTACTATGTTTTTATTATTTAACCTTTTAATTCGTATTCGTTTTCTCTACCTTTCACACTCAAACTTTTTATTTTTGAATATTTCACTCAATTTCTTTCACTTTAAAATTATATTCATATTTCTTCATTTTCTAAAAATCCATTTTCTTCCTCTTTGTTTCATCTTTTCAGTTCACTTAATACTCTATACGCTCTATTATTAGTTTGTTTGTTTTTCTATTTTCTACTTCCAAAATTTGAAAATCCCAATCGGTTTATATCAAAGTTTGTTCGATTCAAATGGATACTAATTCACTTTGCTTTAAAAGCAAACCGAATACTTGGTGCCATACTAGTCGTGCCTCAATTTGTCTCTTCAAACAAAATTGATTCTCGAGGAGCCACCCTTCATTTGAACTTTCCCTTTCAAAAATTGAAATATTTGTCCATTAGTATATGTAATTTTCAATGATAATAATCCAATTAAATGTTTTAGAAAATTAAATATTTTTAAGAAGATGGAGCCAAGAAAAAACCAGGTAGACGTTAGGTTTGAAGTTAATGTGTTGGCTGTCAGATATTGTTTACCTGACAATGTCTTTTTAGTAAGAGGTCGATCTATTCTCCTTAATTATGGTTTGTTTCTAGCTCGATTAATAGAGATCAAGATATAAAAACAGAGTTCGATGATTGAAAGACAACATCAGTTAAGGAAGTAAGGGCATCTCCAATCCAACTCCATTTTTAACTCCAAAATGGAGTAAAAGTGATTATGGAGTAACATATGCTCTAACCCAACTTCATATCTCACTCCATTTTGAAGTTTACTCTATAAATGAAGTAATCTATTTTTTGTTTGTTCATGACTCCATTATGGAGTGAAAAATGGAGTAGGGTTGGAGCAATTTTACTCCATATTCACTTTTACTGCATTTTGGAGGAAAAAATGGAGTTTTACATTGGAGATGCTCTAAAGGGGTGATTCTTTTTAGTTGAGTGCTTATGCATGTATATCCATGAAAGAATGAAAACTACATCTTGTTTTTAATAACAAGATCATATATATGCATCAAACCAAAACGAACACAATGTACTAGAAACAGCAAAACTGGAAGAAGAGATGGTTCCTATAGTAAATGGCCAATTTTTTATATGAAACATAGTAATGTAACGAATTTTTAACTATGCATGTATGATATTAGTTTGAGATTTGACGCGGATCCAAGATGTTATTCATATATATATATATGGAGACTATGACATGCTTTTAATATTCGTACACTTTTGTCTTGCACTATTTATTTCGTAAATCAAAATCAATAATTCTATAATACTTTTGACATCAGTAAGACAAAGAAAATCGATGGAAATACATTTATTATTATTTTTTTGACAAAAGGCTTTACATTTATTTTATTGTGATATGATATAACGAAACTTTGATTATATTCTTCATGTAGTTTCAATTAAGAAGGCAAGAACTGGCGTCGATAACTACTAATCAAAAACAAACAAACAACAGCTCGAGACACTAAAGAAATGTATGTTTTTTAAACACAAAGGAATGTATAATTGGTGAAATTTATTACCCTTTTAAATATAATAATTGAGAATGAGAGAACAAAGAGAGTTAGTTCATGAAACAAAGTGTCTGCAAGTTGAGCAGAGACCAGTACTTGAGAACCAACTATAATAAAGATGGCGGGCGGCTTTCAATGATCGGACACGCCTTCTCCGTGCCCGAGATTTACTTCTTCATCCATCCACATGCACACATTCATATACATTCATCTTTTCACATTTACATAAATTTTGATTTAAATAAATATTATATATTTGTGGAGTTTCATCTTTTCATTTACTATGTCGACCGTGGATTCTAGATGGTCTGGTTTTCTGGTTAATACCATGTCTACATTGCGACCGCTCCAGAGAATCCACTCCAATTTTTTTATCTTTTTGATATATACTATAATAAATTTTAATTTATGTAGTATTAAAAATGTGAATATAAAAAAATTTACTTAACTTATGCAAATTTTTAAAAAATATTAGAAATCATATAAAAAATTATTTCATTCGTTTCTAAATAAGTGTCACTTTTACATTTTTACACATATTAAGAAAATGACAGAAATATATGTAAATTGTTGTTAATTACACCTCTGACCAATGATAGTATTTTACCACTGAGTTCTGGAGTTATATATTTGTGTATGTATAATACATATAAGTATATTATTGCATCCTAAATCCAGTAATGGGTTTAGAAGACAATTATTGGAGATTGATTCTATTTAGAAGAGGGTTAAAGATTTCGTTTATTGAAGTGTAGGTAAAATGCCGAAAGGAGATAACAGAAAGAACTCGTCGTCAACTGACAAACTTAGAAAGACTTTAAAGTTGGATGCGCTTTTCTTTCTCTATATGCTTGTTTCCCTTTCTTTCTCTATATGCTTGTCCCCTACCCCCCCCCCCCCCTCTCTTTTCTCATTGAATGCACTCCTCTTTTTATACTCATTTGGACGCGCTCTTTTCTGTAATGGTTGTCTGTCAGAGAGTTGGTTCGTCGTCATCATCACCCTATCGCTTGTTTAGACTTCTTTCCTACGACCGGTGGTTGTTTCAGCCTATACCGTCTTAGCTTCCTGTTCTTTGTGTGTGCCGCAGAGGTCGTCCTTTTATTTGGGATGGGCTTTTATAGATTCCTTCCTTGGTTTCCAACTCGCGAATGGACCGTCGTCCAACATATACTAAAATTTTGGAAACTCAACCAATAATATCCAAATTTGGATATAACCAAGACTGCAATTTTGAAAATATTTGCTTAGCAAAAAAATGTTTAAGAAAATATTTGTGACATTATACATTATTTTTTCTCAACTATAGTACAAGATTCTAATTTTGTTTGCCCTCTAATTGGCTGGACCAATCGAGTTTAGGTGAAAAACAGCAAAACACATCAAATAACACATATGAATTAATATATATATATATATTGGGCCACATATGAATTATATATTTAAGAACGCATATTAAATTATTAATTAACACAATTTTGTATATATATAGAAAACGCGTATACATGCTTACATATCTATATGGTGACGACTCGTGTACGTATAGTTGTGAGTTTTGACAGTAGGAGTCTCAATGGGGACCAAAACATAGTATGCCCTAAATGGCTAAACGTTACACCTACGTCCTATGATTGATTCAGAGAAGGTAAAAGAACAAAACCCTACGACTGTAGCTTTGAACTAAAAGCAGCTCTTTAGCCCTAGCTCCGATTGAACATTTAATTGTTCTTTGAGATACATATATGATACAGAGAATCTGTATTGGAGAAGATGATGAATAAATAGTAACCTTGATTAGATGTTCATAAAACACCGAATCAACTCTCAAAGTGTGAAGAGTTTAGAAGAAGAAACCACTCTAGAACAACAATGAGGGATTTTCCTAGAAAATTCTTAAGAAAACCATATAGTAACCACAGAGTAAAGAAGAAGAAGACACAAATTTTCTGATATTGTTCTTGATGATGAAGAAGACGATGTCGATGCAGAGCTTCTTTTATCCATAACAAACTTCTTCTTCCAATCTCACACAGACACGTGGCTGTTTTACCAATCATTCCTCCCATCCAATCCGCTAATGCCACGTACACAAGACTCTATTTATCTGTAACAATATAAAGCTCATGTTTAGAGATGTAAGACAGACGAATCCGAGTCCAAATAGCCCAACCAGTAGCAGGTCTTTTTTATCGGCCATGCGGGTTGACCCGCCGCTGGTTGCGGTTTAAATATATATGTCCAAACCTACCCCGCCGCTGGTTGCGGTTTAAATATATATGTCCAAACCTAAGCTATTTTTCAGGTCAACCCGCGGGTTTCTCCTCGCAATATTTAAAATATGTTATGTAATTTTCATGCTATGAATGCCATTTTATAATGAATATAACTTATAGAAATTGAATCATGGAGTTTTTCTGTAGTAAATGATGTATATTAGATTAAAAAGCATCCATTTTATAAAAAGAAACGATAAAATAATCTTTAAAAAAAAGAACATAAACAAATATATCTTTATAGTACTAATATCATTTAATTCTTTGACATATAATATATTCATTTTTAATGATTGTGAAACATTTGTGTGTAAAAATTAACAAAGTTGAAGATAACAAATATACAATGAACTGAGGTACAAAAAGCAAAGATCATCTATAAGCCTACTATATCTGCTGATACAAATCAAATGAAAAATAAAATGTTGAGATAAATGATTACAAGATTCACTTCATTGTGCTTAACACTTTAATGTAATAACTAGATCTTGACCCGTGCGACCGCACGGATATTAATTTTCTGTTTTAATTTTTATTTATATTAAATGATATATTTGTAATACTTGATCGTTTTATATTGACTACGTTAGGGATGTGTATTTGGATACCCACTGATTCGGTTAAAATCTATTTGGGTTTGAGATTCCCGAGTTTAAAGATTTCAGCAACATTCAAATATTTATAAATTTTGGTTTCGGTTTGATTCGGGTATATGCGGGTTTGGTTCGAATACAGATAACCCGTTTGAATTATTTTAAAATTTTCAAAATTTATATATATTTTAAATATCTCAAAACATATAAATTTGAGTAATGTAAACCAACATACCTAAATTAAAAATTAAAAAACAGGTTGAACTTCAATATTTGGATGGAGAATAAATATATATATTTTAAATATTTTTGGTGTTTGATTATTGTTTATCTATTTTATATGTTTACTTTTGACTATTTTTTATATTTTTAAATAGTTTAGACAACTTTAAGTTGACAGAAAAAACAACTTTAAAATATCATTAATTGTTGAAGAATAAAAAACAAAATACATTAATCTAATTAAAAAGACAAACATTAAAATAGGAAAAAAAAACACAGTAATCTACCTGAAAAGACAGGCATTAAAATAGGAAGAAAAAAAAACACATTAATATAACTGAAAAAGACAAGCATTAAAATAGGAAATTCAATTTAATTCTCAATGGCATGCAATTGTAAATAACACTGAAAACTAAGGGGTATTCTATATGTGTACTTCTATTTTAATAAGATAGACTAGATTTTGATCCGCCCTTAAAAGGCCGGGATTATTTTTGAATCATATAAATTTTTATTTTTGATTGCGTATATACTTTTAAATATTACACATGAAGTGTTTATTCAGTGTTCTGTAACCCGGTCCAGATCTGCAGTTAAACTGATAACACAGATGACTCTATATGTAATCTGGTTAAACTTCTATTAAACCCGCAATTTTGTTGTAATCTTTTATATTGGTAAAAATTATTTTAGTATTATATTTTTGGTCAGCATTATTATACAAATTAACTATTATCATTCAACCGCCTTATACTTGACAAAAAAATAAAAATTTTAAAAATATTTAATATATATATATATATTAAATTATGAAATTATTTATTATTTTATATATCGTACTTTAATATTTGTTTTAATAAGTTGAAGTATGTTGTAAAATTCATGCATTTATTTTATTATGTTATTTTATAATTTAGAAAATAGTTAATAGATGGATTAAATACTTTATATTTATTACTTGATGCAGCAATTTAATTAAGAATATAAATTATTTATATATAAATACTATAGAATTTTATTTCTTATTATATAAATAAAAATGAATTAAAATCGTTTTAACTATAGTTAGTTATTAATTATGACTTATGATTTAAAAGTAAATATTAAAAATAAATGTGTATTTACATTTTAAATAAAAGATATTAAAAGATATTCTTGAGATGTAATATTAGTAAAATATACTTAAGAATATATTTTTAAAGATTTTTTTTGAAAATATTAAAATAATTGGTTAGAAATAGTATATATTTAATAATAATTAAGTTAATTACAAGAAAAATAATAGGAAATTTAATAAATTTAATGGTCCAACCTAAACTATTTGCAAGTAGATAAAAAGTTTTTCTGTTTTAATAATATTGATATATATATATATATATATTTGTTTTGTTAATTAAATTGGAGGTGATGTGCAAGGTGGTTTGTTAGAGAATATACGGATGATGCTGATTGTTATCCTATAATAATGCTAATTGGTTAAATATAGGAAATGTTTAAAAATGTTATTGATTTAATTGTGCAATGAATTTATTAGTTTAGATTTGGTGAACCCAAATTATCTTTAAATATTCTCAATTAATTTTGACTCATTTAAATTAATTGTCAAAATTACTCTAAAAAAAATTGAAAGTTGTAAATATAAGAAGAACAACCGATTGAAACACTAATGTAACAATAGCTATGAAAGAAAACAATGCAATCGTTTAGTTTTATACATAAAAATTGTTATAAAGAAGTATGGAATTGAAAATTTAATTAGTTGTATGTGATTCTGTGGACAAAAAGAATTTATTAGTTCTAAACCGTCTATAGCTGATTTGCAAAGAGAATGAAATCTCGCTGGTGTAATAATTAAGGTAATAACTGGTTTGCAAAGAGAAGGAAATCCTAGTGATTTAATAATTTGAGTTAATTGTTGATTTAAAAAAAGCAGTGGTATTTCATTGTAATTATTGAGGAAAATTTTGGGGTTAAGTACAAAATGTACTTCTGTTTTAATTGTTTAGATTAGATTTTGAAGTTTCTAGAAGAAACATTAGACCTAATTTATGATGTAATTATGAAATGCGATTTTTGTAAATGTCTTCATGTTTTTCTTGTTACTTAATTTGTATTTAAATGGTTAATTTATGGGATATCCATTATAAATTAACAAAATAACCATCTATCGGGAACTATGTCAACATGTGACACAAATAGACAACGAACTCCTTTCTGTGTGCGTGTGTATAACATACAAAACAACAAAATACTATTCTATTTATTACATCGATATATAATATATTGTTTAGACAAAAATATAATTACAGACAATAATTTGAAATGGTTCACAGTTTTTTGTTTATACATAATAAAATTATTAGGAAAAAATTGTATTTTAAATTATTCATAATCCTTATATTTTATCAAAATTCTTAATTTTTTAAAAAATTAGGCGCGACAATCCCCGTCCAAGTAGCCCAACCGCTTTAGACTCAATTTTACTTTAGTCTGTGCGGGCCGGCCGACTGCGGATTGCGGTTTGTATATATATATATTCAAACCTACCTTGCTACTAGGCTACTTGGACACAACCCGCATATTGCAGTCCACTTTGATTTCTTTTATTCGCGTTGATAAGATTCTCGAGAGAAAATAACATAATTAATGAAGAACCATAATGATAAGAAAAGAAGAATAACAATCATCTATTTATATTATTAAAACTGTTTGGATACATAGATAATATGATAAATGATAATTTTTTGGAAATATAGATAACAGATTAAATGTTTTTTTTATTTACACATTTAACCATTTCATTTACAATAAATTACGTAATTTTTTGTAATTTATTTTAATTTACAGATTCTGCCACTATATTTAAAATAAATTTATATTAATTAATTATAATAGTTGTTGTTTGTTTGTGGTGAAAATGAAAACATAAACTGAAATATATAGTATATATTGTATAAAACATATTTTAAATATAGTATTACCTTATTTAGTTTAGTAAAATATAAAAAAATTGAGAGTTCAATTAAAAAAATATCATAAAATTATTCATAGAAAACTAATGCAAATTTTTTAAAAATAAATTAACAAAAACAGGTTAATATATGAATAATACATTACATCAAATTACATCAATTTATATTTTTAATATAATATTATGTAAAATATTATTATCAAACATCTATACTATAAAATAATATATTTTATATTCTACTATATATATAAATTACAAAACATAAAAGGTTTACATGGATTTTTTATAAACTGGTCGTTTATGAGTTTACGTTGAATATAAGTTAAATCAAATATTTTTCGGGGACACGGATCAATTTCTAGTAATGCATTATAGATCATATACACAAAATATATGTTAAATATTTCCGAGAAAAGAAGATTAACCTTGAAGTTTGAAGTAAATATATAAAGCATGAATTTCGGAGTCAACCGACCTTCTTCTTTTCTCTATCAACTTTTAGAAAACTACTATTACATAACCGTCTCTTTCTATTACATTTGCATGACAAACAACTAATTCCAAGATTTCTGCCTGCATCCCACTTACCCTTACATGCAATGCGTACACGCCTCTCGTCTATGTAATTCGGCAGTCACTAGGGCACGGCTATATGGTCGTATATATAACTATGTGTATACCTCTGTGTTACATATCAATGGTAAAATGTGAATATATCCATAAACTGGCAAAGGTGTTGTACAATAGAAGAAGAATCTAAAGGGCTTCGAAGGATGACATTTCCTTTATATATGTTTATTTGGGTAAAAAAAAAATCGATTCTAGTAGAAACAAAATTGTAGAAGTAGCTGAAGTGATGAATGAAATGGGTCCTACTCAAACTTTAATCACTACGAAGTTCTGAAATATCATGGCCCAAATATCATTTACTCTTACCACGAAATACATGAGCGACACTTTCTCTCTGCTCTCTCTCATCCAATGTGTCATGGTATGATTACATATTATGAGTTTCATCATCTATGAAAGACATATACCGTAGGTAATGATTATGTTCCTAATACGAATGTGTTTCCTGAAAAATAGCTTACCTCATTTTGTTTTCTTTTTTCGATTTACAGCAATTGACAGTAGTAGAACCATAATTAAAATGTGAAAAGAAAACACAATTCAAGAAAGTTAGATATGAACACAAGAGTAAAAGATCAATAGCATAATAAATCCTCTTAGAGTATGTTTCTCCTGATTATTATGTTTCTCTGTATTTCCATGCTGCAAAAATAAAAAAAATCAGTCAATAATTATATATATATATATATATTTAAATTACAAGAAAGTTAGATATGAACACAAGAGTACAAGATTAATAGCACAATCATCTTACAATAATTTTCTCCTGACTATTATTTTTCTATGTATTGGCCATGAATTTGTGTATCAGACAAAAGATCCTCCTTGGAGTCTCATCACAATTGATTCTCAGCTATTAGTACTATTATCTTACATTAAATCTAGCAGTGTTTAAATTTAGAAGACAAATTAATGACTTAGACAGCCCGCAAATTTTGTTTCATAAATGCAACGTACTATCTCTTGTGACCACGAATTATAGAGCAAGAAATCATACTCTTTATTCTAGAAGAATGGTTATGCGTGTTTAACTTGCTGCGGAACAGGGTGTATAGATCGACCGATTTTAAAAAAAAAAGATTAATTACGGTGTGTATGTGCGGGTTGAACTTACTTTAAGCAAGATGGATGTGAGTCGGGTGAATTTGAATTGAGGATTACCCAGCAATCCGCAATTTTTTTAATAAAAGAAATAATATAAAACAATGTACTTTATATATATATATATATTTCAAATAACTAATATATATTTTCAAATACTTTTAATACAAGAAATACTATCCACTGATTCACGGTTTACTCGCAAATTGCTTGAAGCAAATACCGATTTAAGTTTTTTTTCGAGTTATGTGATCTGCAAGAATGCTCTAGAATCAGACTCTATCTCGTATCTCCGAAAGGGGACTTGGTCGAACAGTTCTCCCGACTAGGCTTCAATGTTTCATAGTCTTTTTTGAACTCTTTTAGTATTTTATCTATGCAATTTATTAAGTCTTTTATGTTTTCATTGATCATACATGAGTAAACACCTTATTAGATTTAGAGATTTTTTTAGGGTTTACAAAGAATTGCTAATTGATTGAATGGTTAGGGGTGATCTAATTAAATTATTTATTATGATTGTTATTATTGCTTGTTTTTGGAGTAATTAATTACAAATTTGATCTTAGGATAGTTGATAGACAAAACAATGTGACTAATTTTTTGAAATGAATCTTGTTGAGCTAAATACTTATTCACAATGACAGTTGGTTTAGGGATTTAATGAACAAATATAATCTGGAATTAATGCTTGTCTGAATTGTTTGATTTTTTGAATTCGCATCGTAAAGAACGATGCCAACGTCAACATCTTTTAGGGTTTAGGGTTTTAGATTTGATATTTAGGGTTTAGGGATTATGGTTTTGAGTTGTGCGTTAGAATTTAGAGTTTAGAGTTTAGGAGTTAGTGTTATGGTTTAGAGTTTTGAATTTATGGTTTAGACGATTGGGTTTAGGGTTAGAATTTAGAATTTAGCGTTTTGCTAACGGTGTATACACCATATCGTTGGCATTTATGTCAACATTATTCATTTTCCAGTTCTTTTGTAAATTTTAATATCATTTTTAATTAAGAGAAATTATTAGGTTCATCTAACCAATAGTAAATTACCAATTCATACTTTATTTTAGAAAAATAAAAAATTAAAAGTAAAATTATCTACAGAATAAAACCCCTTACCTTCTTTTTCATCATCGATTGAAGAAAAAAGAAAAACATGTATTTGATAAGTTACAGCAAAAAGCTGATTCATGTTGTACCTTCGCCGTTAACTATAATAAAATCCTCCTAAAAACTTTAAATCTTAAATCTAACTTCTAAATCTTTGGGTTTAGGATTAATCTTTAGGTTTAGGGTTTAAAATTAAAAATTTAGAATTCATGATTCACTTGACTTGATTGTTGTGATCTTAAGTGATCTATACAACCACCAATGTAGAAGTGTCCCCATCTTTTCCCGAGGAAAAGGATTGTATCGTACTGTCAAGTTTTTGGTTTTCGTTGGCTGGTCCAAAGTGAATTAGAAAGCAAAGAATTGGAGAAGAAAATCATAAACACAGACACTTTTGAATTGAAAAAAAGAAACACTTTGAATTTTCTATTGTCAATTTATGACTTTTCATACTTTGGTCATTTTTTTACTTGTTTTGCCTTGGTTGATGAAAAAAATAGTAAACATAACTTTAAAATATAAAAAAATATGAAAAGTATTGGAAACATAGGTATGATAATTTATATGTTTAAATTTATTTTTTAAAAAATAGGGAATCATATTTTATTTTCTCTTCTAGCCAAAATAGAATACACATTCCGTTAGTCTGCTTAATACAGAAAACCAAAACTAAGTTTAATACATAGATATATCTCGGGTATATAAAAGTAAACTAATGTTTCTTCATCCTATATCTGAGTTAGAATTAGTTACGTCACAATATAGCAGTATGTCTTCAGTGTACCAACAGATATATAATGATATATATCTTGAACTCTATGATGTACCTAACATAGAAGTTGTGTCATAGGCTCTTATGCCTTTTACCTTATATATGTGACGCCTAAGGAAGAATAGGTGTTGCACGTGTTGTACTATATGCTGGGTTAGGTATATTACGTATTCTAGGCAAATCCGAAAAAAATGGAAACTTTCATTTTCGGTTTTAGAAGTTTCCAAAATCTAGCCTAAAAATCTTGGAGAATATTTTCTTGATATCCCACATTTTCCTCCTCCTCCCACGATCCCCTTTCTTGAAATTAGGGTTTGAGAAATCCCTTTTCCCCTTTTTGTCTTTTTTTTTTACTATTTCTTAATTTTTACTATTTTCACTTAAGTTAAAAGAATTATTTTGATTTTAACTATTTTTAATTGGTAAATCATAAACAAAAATTATAAAAAATTATAATAATTTAACTTAATTGCTAAATGAAGGGTACTATGGTATTTATAGAAAATCAAAATCCTATTTCCCCAAAAAATGTTCCTAAAATCCTAGAGTAAAAAATCTAAGATGAATGTGTCTCTTAAATCCAATTTTCCCTTTCTTTTATGTACCGGATAAATGAAGAAGAAGAGGCATTGAGTCCGTGAGTTCGACGGCTTTATAATGTTTACCTTTTTTTTCCTCTAGATAATTATATTTCCACTTTTTTTTTCATTCCAAACACTGAATATGCGTTGGCAAGATTTTTCATTGGTTATGTGAACCTAAAGATTTACCCTAAGGGTGAGGGTGTGATTGGTAATGGATGTAGGTGCTGTCAAGAGCACCATTTATTTCTAAAGCACTAAATTCACAGCAATCAAGCTTTATTAACTTTTTAAAAATCACAGCTCCAGAATAATCTACAGCTGTGTAAGTGCTTTCTAAAGCCAAATATTCAAATCAAATTTTTTGAGCTCTCCATATAATCTACAGCAATAAAATCTAAAGCCAAAGCAAAAAGTCTACAGCATTTTTTCTACAGCAAAAATTGTAAAGCTGCAGCCATTACCAATCGGACCCTGAATCTAAGAATTTCTCTTTAATTAATCTTACTAGATTTTGACCCGCCCTTAAAAAGGACGGGTATATTTTTTGTTGGAAAATTATTTTACGTAATATTAATTATGATTTTTGATAAATTATATATTTTAACTTTTTATGAAATTTATCTTAATTTTATTTATATGACTTATTTTTATTATTTTCAATATGACTAAATTTTAGAAGACTCTAAATAATTCTAACCTGTAATATGATTTTATTTATTTAAACCGAAGTTAAACTTATTTTACACTGATTTTTTTTTTAATTTAAATAAAATATTTTATATCTTCAACACTCTTGTATTGAAAATTTCATTTGTGCGTTTCATTTTCTATAATTTTATTAAATTTAGTTTACGTGATTTAGTTTTTATTTTAAATGAAACTATTTTTTAAGGAGTTGAGATAATTCAGACCCGTATTATGATTTTGTTGATTTAATCATTTATGATTTTTGATAAATTATATATTTTAACGTTTTATGAAATTTATCTTAAATTTACTTATATGACTTGTTTTTGTTATTTTCAATATGAATAAATTTAGAAGACTCTAAATAATTCTAACCCGTAATATGATTTTATTTATTTAAACTGAAGTTAAACTTATTTTACACTGATTTTCTAATTTAAACAAAATATTTTATATCTTCAACACTCTTGTATTGAAAAATTCATTTGTGTGTTTCAAAATATTTTCTATAATTTTATTAAATTAAATTTATGTGATGTAGTTTTTATTTTGAATGAAATTATTTTTTAAGGAGTTGAGATAATTTAGACCCGTATTATGATTTTGTTGATTTAATCATTTGTTATTTCAACTTGATTTATTTTGAGGTTTCATTTAATAAATGCTTTCAAATAATTAATAATGTGAAAGATTTTTTGGAAAGATATGGTGCAAACATTTAGGAAATAAAATTTTCAAAAATGCTAAGAATTGAATTATATTAAATACCATTTAATTTAATTGCAAAATAATGACTTTTGATTGGTTGCAAATGATGCTGGAAAAAGGTATAGGCAATTTTTGTAATTACTTAGAAATTTCAGGGGCATATTCATAAACAGTCATCTGCTTTAATAGTATAGATATAGTCTTTTGATTGGTTATAAGAGATAAGGTGAATTTGACTGTTCACCGCCACCAATAAGTATTGTTCCTTCGACTCATTCAAATTTGTTTGGTGAGACAGAATATTATTTTAAGAACAAAACTTAGCTTCACCCCCTAAGGTGAACCTCTATATTCACCCACCAATAGGAATTAGTTTATTAAGATTTGATATCTCTTAAAAAAGGAAACCAAGTAATAAGAATTTAATAAAATAAAATTATGTTTTTAGATAAATAAAAATAGTAGCAAGTATCAAAAAAATATATTCTTTTTAATATTAAGAAATCCGTCAGAAAATACTAAACCCTAAACCCTAAATTTTAAACCCTAAACCTTAAATTCTAAATACTAAACCCTAAACCCTTGGCAAAAGCCTGAACCCTTGGGCAAATCCTATACCCTAAATCCTTAAATTTAAACCAAACCTTAAATCATAAACTAAATCCTAATCCCTAAACCCTAAATCATAACCTCTAATACTAAACCCTAAATCATTAATTTCAAAATGGTTTATAGTTTAGTATTAAGAATTTATGATTTAATATTTATCAAAGAGTTTAGGGTTTAGGGTTTCGTGTTTAGAATTTAGGGTTTAATATTATGGTTTATGATTAAAGGTTTAGGGTTTAAGATTAACGATTTAGGGTATAGGATTTGCCCAAGGGTTCAGGCTTTCCCCAAAAGTTTAGGGTTTAGTATTTAGAATTTAGGGTTTAGGGTTTAATATTTTCTGACGGATTTATTAATACTAAAAAAATATTTTTTTTTTATAATTGCTACTATTTTTTATTTATCTAAAAACATAATTTTATTTCATTAAATTCTTATTAGTTGGTTTTCTTTTTTAAGAGATATCAAATCTCAATTAACTCATTCCTATTGGTGGGTGAATGTAGAAGTTCACCTTAGGGGGTGAAGCCAAGTTTTGTTCTTATTTTAACAGTTTTGTCTTCTGAAAGAAATTCTGAGAAGAAACCAATCAATATTTCTTTGGCAAGAGAGAATATCCGTCTTAAAGTTTTTCTTGGTTCTGATAAAAAAGGGGCAATTGGGCATATACCCATATCTGAGACCCAAATAAGGAATCTACTCATGATTTGACAGAAGACAACTGAATCATATCATTTGAGCATCTGGATGACGAAATTTCCCCTCCTTCTCTTTCTCTTCAACCTGCTGTTTCTCTTTCTTTCTCACATCCTCTTTCCTTTTTCCATCTATTTTCCAGACTCTATTTCTTTTTTCTTACATTTTTTTTTCTATTCTACATTTGGTTTCAACTTGTTTTTTTCTTCTCTTTCGTTTATCAATTAAGATTATAGATAAAAACAAAACTCAGTTTTAAAGATTGGTTTTCAATCATTTCGAATTAGATTCAAAAAAACTTGATGAAATTTTAATAACTTTTTAATTAAGATCTCAAAGAAAAACAACAACAGAAAAAACGAAAAAATTCAATGAAGAGAATAAGCTTGTGGTAATGAAATTATACAGAACGAAAACCTGGTAAATATTTTTCTTTTTATATAATTAACAACAAGAGAACTCATTGATGAATTGCCATCAAACACTTTACATTTTTTTTAGCTACTAAACATTTTTTTACATGTTACAAATTTTGTTAACATGAAATACTATTTTGTACACGCTACGAATTTTGTTATCAAGTTATATTTATTTATAGAGATTTAAACAAATCATTAACTTAATAATAAACTATATAATTTAGTATTATTTATAAATTTAATAAATTATTTAATGGATAAAACATATAGTTAACCAGCTAATATTAAAGTTAACGAGCAAAATTAAAAAATTACCATGTTATAAAACAAGTTACCATGTTAACAATAATAGTATCCTATATAAAATATATTTACTTATATATATATGTTTTAACATGCTAACATTAATGTTATTTTGAGAACACAAACAATGATAAAGATCAAAACAAAATTATTTAGAACCAGATGTGAATACACAAATAAAATTATCTGAGAAAAAAATTATGGTTGCTATACCGAATAATCGAAAGAACAGAACCGACAACAGAAGCAAAAAAACAAACAATCCAACCGATGAAAATGATCAAGAGGAAATCACCGAACATTTGTAACAAGATACAAAATATATTAGCGAGTTAACAAAATTTGTTAGCGAGTTAACCCAATTTGTAACAAGATACAAAATTTGTTAACATGTTACAAGGTATGTTAGTGAGTTAACAAATTTGTTAACATGATACAAAAATTTGTTAACATTAAAATATCATCAACTATAAACTGCAAAAACGTATTTCATTTAGACAATCAAAGTGAAAATTTTACCAGTCGTACAAGAATAGTCGTGAGTTTGTGTGATTTATACATTTAATTTCTAATTTGTACACACGAATCTAAAAGGATCATACCGAAGAAGATAAAAGAATAAAATCTAAATGAGACTAATAATAATAGACATAAAGAGGATTACAAGGTATGTTAGTGAGTTAACAAATTTGTTAACATGATACAAAAATTTGTTAACATTAAAATATCATCAACTATAAACTGCAAAAACGTATTTCATTTAGACAATCAAAGTGAAAATTTTACCAGTCGTACAAGAATAGTCGTGAGTTTGTGTGATTTATACATTTAATTTCTAATTTGTACACACGAATCTAAAAGGATCATACCGAAGAAGATAAAAGAATAAAATTTAAATGAGACTAATAATAATAGACATAAAGAGGAAAGATGAAAAACAAAAAAAATGAAAGGAGAAACTGATCGAGAAAAACAAAAGGATCAGAAGAGAGGAGACTAAGAAAACGTAAAAGTAATATTAAAAGAAAAAAGAGGAGAGAAAGTGAATAGACTGACACATGCACAGAGCTATAACATAGGTTGCACATGCTGCAGTAGGGGTAAAACTGGAATCAAAATGTGTTCAATCCAATCATAGGTAATCTTCTAATATTAATAGCGCGTGGGTGCATAGGAGCCAATTTTCTCATAAAAAAATAGTAACCAAAATTTGACCCAAAAGATAATTATTGGGCTGAGGCCTTTAGCAAGTATCACGAATCGGACATACGGCGGTGACGCGGCGCATGCATGTGGGTGGCTTGGTCTCTTCCCTCATGCACCATTTGAACTTGTACATGATTTCACTCCTTTATAAACTAGAGAAATGTTTCTAAACTTTAAAATATAGTAAATTTTACAAGTTCCCACTAACAATCTACAACAATTGTATGACTCTTCATATGAGCCCAAAGTATCTTAATTTTAGGATTGCAAAATTTTATCAATAAGCTGAACTAAAATTAAACTGAACTAAAATTAAACTGAAACAAATTGAAACCAGACTAAAAATCACAAATACTCAAACGGATCTTATTTAATTAAATTTAAAATCAAAACTGAGATAGAACTGAACCGAAACCGAGTAGGTACCAATTATTTGCTTAATTTTTTTTGTTATATTTAGTTTAAAATAACTAAATATCCAAAATTATAATGTATAGACCAAATATTTATGTTTGTGAATATCTAATATTATAGAATATAACTGAATTACCAAAAAAAACTGAATTACTTTAATAATGTTTAAACGCATTATATGAAATTATCCAAATTATCCGATACGTTATCTGAATATTCCAAATTGCTTAATTTGAATATCTGCAATTATCCAAAATTACTTGAAACTACCTATAAACCTCAAACCAAACTGATCTAAACCTGAATCGGACTAAATAAAAAAAAAATAGTATTGCCCGATATGTTTAGAACCAAAGTGAAAACAAAAAAGGAATCAAAATGCACTAAAACTGAACCAAATCTAAACAAAACCGATTTCGAATCAAATTTTATAACTCCAACCAGTTATCATATCTCTAAATCCAAAATAACCAAAATAGGAACAAGATCTGAGCAAAAAGAATCAAACAATCAAACCGGAACCAAACCAAAGATGAATGAATGTCCATGTCTATTTAATGGTCATCGATTTTGAAAAAGTAATTAAAAGTGACATATTTTACTTCATATATATTATTCACACATTTAAAAATAATAAGAGAACTTGTTTGACTTTAAAAACAATGATATGTATCGTAGATCAGGGTCACTAATCGATCTTTTAAATATTTTAAATTTTGAATAAAGCAAGCTTTGCAACTCAACCATCGAGACTCTTCCTAATTTAAGTAAGCAATGCACATTGTAAATTATATTATTAAAAAATTGTTACACTCATTCATGTAACCAACATTGATTCATCGTACTCTATAATGTTCATGCACGTTTATGTCTCACGTACGAACATTACTAAGCTTGTTAGACAACAAATATTACCTCACCTCTGACATTGTAAAGTAACTTTCTTCTGGTTTTAAATGAAATAAATTATATAAAAACACTAACTCGTAGTTATGGAATATCGAACATGGATTATTGTTTAACAGTGTAAATTTTAACAAAATTAGATTTTTTTTTAGTTCAATACCATTAAATTTATGAAGTACTAGGTAAAAATAGTACTCGAACAGTAGTGAAGTAATGAAATTCGGATACTGAAAAATGTGATAACAATCTTTAGAAAACGTGCTACTTGTCATTGAGTTGGTATCGAACTGATCAATCTGTATTATTATTCTCTCTAAAATCTATTCATCTTTGCATGAGAAACATGCAAATAACATATTTTTTAAATGACATAATATTTGTTTTTGTTGAAAGCTGAATATTAATAATCAACAAAAAAGAATATTTATAGAAGTGATTAAAATCTGCTAGGAAATATTTGAGAGAAGTTTTGGCATTATAAAGAAACCCCGACACTGTGGCGGTTGACCGAATGTAATTCAAGTACATGGCACGAAAAAGCAATTGGGGCAGCGTATATCGTTAGTCACTCGCATGAGAAACCAAATTTGGGGTGACTGAAAAAAATATAAAATCAGATAGCATAAAACATATTTTGAAAGCTAAGTGAATTTTAACAAATACTAGTTTTTTTTAGTTCAATACTGTTAAATTTATGAAGTACTAGGTAAAAATAGTACTCAAACACTAGTGAAGTAATGAAATTAGGATACTGAAAAATGTGAACAAATCTTTAGAAAACGTGCTACTTGCCATTGAGTTGGTATCGAACTGATCAATCTGTATTATTATTCGCTCTGAAATCTATTCATCTTTGCATGAGAAACATGCAAATAACATATATTTTTTAAATAACATAATGCTTGTTTTTGTTGAAAGCTGAATATTAATAATCAACAAAAAAGAATATTTATAGAAGTGATTAAAATCTGCTAGGAAATATTTGAGAGAAGTTTTGGCATTATAAAGAAACCCCGACACTGTGGCGGTTGACCGAATGTAATTCAAGTACGTGGCACGAAAAAGCAATTGGGGCAGCGTATATCGTTAGTCACTTGCATGAGAAATCAAATTCGGGGTGACTGAGAAAAATATAAAATCAGATAGCATAAAACATATTTGAGAGTTTTCATCATGTTATTTCCAAATATGCTTTCTGTGTGTGTGTGTGTGTGTGTGTGAGAGAGAGAGAGAGAGAGAGAGAGAGAGAGAGAGAGAGAGAGAGAGAGAGAGAGAGAGAGAGAGAGAGAGAGAGAGAGAGAGAGAGAGAGAGAGAGAGAGAGAGAGAGAGAGAGAGAGAGAGAGAGAGAGAGAGAGAGAGAGAGAGAGAGAGAGAGAGAGAGAGAGAGAGAGAGAGAGAGAGAGAGAGAGAGAGAGAGAGAGAGAGAGAGAGAGAGAGAGAGAGAGAGAGACCATTTCGGCTTTAAGCCCATCAAGCTAGAAACCATAAAAGACGTCTCGATACCACACATCGAGAGATTAGCATGGACATGACACGTGTTGAAGCTCTCACCAACGAGGAACATGCGTCACAAGGCTGCCACATCTTGACAAACAAGTGATTCAACCCCGGAGACCTATTCGGCATTCCACCGGATCAACGCCAAAACCAGGAACCCGTTCAAAGATCTCCACAACGATCATAATTAGGGGAGAGTATACCACTCTTCACCTCCTCTTTGCCATCGTCCTACATTCTCCAAATCGTGAAACATCAATCAGCTAACATTAAGAGCAAACCGGAACATCAGAGCCACCAACCAAGCGGATAAGTTTGGGTGATACCACTGTCGACACAAAAAGATAGAGCGATGCGGAACCATGAGCCATCATTTCACCTTCAAAGAATAGATGCAACGTTGGATTTAAAATCGAATCACCTAAAGGAAAGTATGACGCCGGAAGAAAGCCAAAATGGGCGGAGTTTCACTGGAAGACACCGGTTGAGGTTTCATCTCATCGACAAAAAAGGAGATAGAGATAAGAAAAGAATCCTGACTGATGACGTATCTTTGCAAACCCATTGTCGTGAGCCGGAAAATAGAGATCGGAGTAATCTAATTTTAGAGAGAAGATGCAGTTTTTCAACTTCTGTAAAGTTATATTCTGAACACTTTATCTTTGCTCTCAAAAAATTCTAAGCAAAAAAGAAACGAATAACATGTGTAAAATAACATTACCATTATATTATTTTGATTTTGTATTAGCAGTCCAATATTCACATATGTCTAACACACATATACATGTTATGTTATTAAAGGTTTTATAAGTTAGAAAGTTAGTAAATTTTACTATCTAATAATTATGAGTTTGTGTTTTGTTGGCAAAATTAATTTTCATAATCTATCTTATTAAAACAGAAACATTCTGTTGGACCTAACATTTATTTTGTAAGTTTTTAAATTAAATACACTTTTATACTTTATAGTTAAACATACATTAAATCACTAATGTTCCTTTTTTTATACTACTATCCATGTTTCCAAAAATATACTTATTTCTTTATAATACTATCAATATTTCCAAACAATATACTTATTTCTTTATACTACTATCAATGTTTCCAAACAATATATTTTTTATACTACTATCAATGTTTCCAAATAATACAATAATTAATCTTAGTTATTTTATATCTATCATTTTCTCTTTAAAATTTTGTAGAAACGTCATAATTTCATAAATTGCAAAATAGTGAACTTTAAAATTTCGATTATAAGATTACAAATTATGAAACTATTACAATTTAAATCCAATTAGATTATATATCGGTCATCCATCAGTTCAATCGGTTAGTCTCGGGTTTTAGTGATTTTTTAATATGAATATTTTAAAAACATAAATTGAATTGTCAGATCTCCGGATTAACCGGTATAATCACAATCGGGTTGAATTTAAAAATACTGATTTAAATACAAAATTATTTTAAATACACACTCTTTAAAAATTACCAAAGTATTTGTTAAATTATTAGTAAAAATTTTCATCGTAAAATATCCCGCGCTTCAAAAGCGCGGGTCAAAATCTAGTCATTTTATAAACATGATGGATTCAAAGAAAAATATATAATGCTACTGTCAGGAAGAAATCTAGTGCTACTGTTTTGGAGACTGAAAGTGATTGAATTCTATACAATTATGTTGTGTATAGCAGACGAGACGAGATAATCATCAAAGTGTCAGATAAGAAAACCGCTGCTAGTTTGTGGCAGAATTTAGAGACTTTTTACATAACAAAATCTCTAACAAACAAGCTACTTCTGGAGCACTGCCCCTCGCCCCTGCATATGCAAGAAGGTATTGAGCTTTGCGACCATCATGACAAGTTTAATTTGATATTATTGAAGCTGTGTAACATCGATGTCAAAGTGGAGGATGAAGACGCTGCAGTAACTCTGTTGGTATCTTTGTCGAACTCCTTCGAGATATTCGTGCAATCGTTCATTGTTGGCAAAGACACAGTGGTCTGAAGGAACATGGAAAAACAAGGGTTTCGAAAGATAGGAAGTCGTTCCAGAAGGATCCTAAACCTAATCATCTTTGCAACTATACTTTTTCCAATAAAATAGTTATGATTTCGTGTAACCTAATTCTATCATTATTGTGTATTATTGTCGTAGCAGATTTATATGATTTGATTACAACAATATATTCGGAACTTTCTAAACTATATAGTAACATTCCTAAGAATATTTTGAATTTATTTTGTTAATCAACAATAATTTTTAAATATTAAAACCACATTTTAAAAAGTTTAGAAGTCTTTTTGATATATTATATATTTAACACTTAATGTAAAATATAAAAACCATAATTTAAGTTGGTGTTTGAAATTGAGCTTTGTATTGTATTTTTCTCATGTATATATATTGAAAATATTTTTTTATAACGGCTATTGAAAAATATTTTAGGAAAAAATAATTATTGAATATATGTATATTTTGAATCAATTTTTGATATAAATCAATTTTAAATTATTATTTTGATTTGAAATAGGTATATAAAGTTTAATTTTTATGAATATTTTATACAAAATATGTTTTTAGGTAATTAGATTGGACAATTTTCATATATTTTAAAATTGGCCGAGATAGATAGTTTCTCATAATTTAATGAACTTCTAATTTTTCTTAATCATTCGTACATTAGTTCTGTTCTTAATATATTGTTATCCATGTTTCCAAACAACATTATATTTATTTTTATGTTGTTATCTATGTTTACAAACAAATCCCAAAGATAACTCATTTTTAATAATATAGATGTAGTAGGTTATCTCATACAAAATCCTTAATCTATTAACTAATTTTTATAGAATTTAAAAAGAAAATAATATCCGCACTTTGAAATCTATATTAGGGCTGGGCAACCGGGGTACCATTCGGGTGTCGGTTCTATTTTAATCGGGTTCGGGTTTTCAAGGTTACCGAAAACCAGTCCCATTCGGATAATTTAAAACTTCGGTTCGGGATCAGTTCTGGTGCTCTTCGGGATCGGGCCGGGGTTGGTAAATTATTTTGGTATTGTTATAACCCGAAATACTATCGGGTTTAGGTTTCAAACGGACTTTCGGTTCTTGAGTATATAGTTTATACTAAATGTAACCAATACAAATTAAATCTAAATAAATCGTAACTTGCAATACAAGTAAGTAAGTAAAAGTATCAATTTTGTCACTAACCAAAGAAAACAATTATAAAATGACACAAATTTAAAACGAAAGCCAAACATCTTTATTGATATAAATAAAACAAAACAAATGAGAGAATTCAAAGAAAGCTAAAGCCAAAACCAAAATCAAATGAAAAAACATATTATTTAATGAAATCAAAAACCAAAACTTAAATAAAACTTCAAAAAAAAAGAAACATCAACCTCGATCATTCAAAATCAAACGAAAAAGTAAACATATCTATCGATAGAAATAAAACCAAATAAATGAAAGCATAAAACGAAAACCAATTTCTCATGAAATGAGAAGCATTGTTCAATGAACACAAAACCAAAATATAAAAACTTCAAACTTCAACCATAAACTTCCATGTTATATAACCACCAACATTTATGTAATAGATAATAATTTAGATGTTTCATATATCTAAGTGTATTTTGGATACATATCAGAAATTAAAATCATGTTTGGTACAAGATTTTTTTGAGGTTTTGAATGTTTCGGGTTCTATCGGATATCTATTTAAATTCGGGTTCGGTTCGGATAATATCCATAACCCAAAATATCATAAAACAAGATCCATTTGGTATTTATGTCGGGTTCGGATCGGTTCTAATTCGTTTTTATCGGATCGGATTCGGTTCGAATTTTCGGGTTCGGTTAATTTGCCCAGCCGTAATCTATATGATGTCCAGTAAATTTTAAATTAGTTGGCATATATTTTGTAATATATTTGTGATAAAAATATTAAACTCTAATTTTTATTCATAAATTATAGTTCTATATGATTTATATTTGAATTCAAAGAGTGAACTATTGTCACCATTTGAAAAAAATAATAAAAAAACTCCCTAAAACGTTGAACTCCACATGATTTTCCATATTTTGAATAAAAGTTTAATACCCTAGACATTATTTGCGAAGTGGTTTTAAGCACATGTCCTTTTACAATCACTTTCACTAAATAAATATGACATAGCATACAAAAAAATAATGACATAGTTTATATTTAATTGTAACATGGACAAATATATTTAACGCTTATTTATATTTTTGGTAAACTTTTTAGAATATGGTAGTAAATTATATATCATTATTAATGTAAATATATTCAAATATGACATTAACTAATACAATAATTAAAATATAATAATATTTAACAATTTCGAAATAATTGTTTATATTTTATAATTATATAGTTTTATTGCTAAATGTATTTTCAATTTTTTTAGTTTTTCTAAAAGTTATAAATTTTTAATCGTAATATTATTGGCTTCTTTTACATATTAACAAATTTTAGAAATATTGCTTAGTTGTACATTTTGATAATTATACAAATTTATATCAGTTTTTAATTAATTATGTATAAGTTTATTTAAAATATTTTATCCAAAAGAAATAGATAAAAAATATATCTAAGATTATATATATGTATTCTTAAATAAAATTTAAAACTAAACAAAATTGTTTATTTATCTTAATTTTATGTTCAATTAAATCAAAATTTATATTAAAATATTGGTAATAAAATAATAACTTTAAAACAATAATTAAATTTTTTTTTTTAATATAATTTAAATTTTAAATTTTGTTATTGCACATTTTACAGGAAAACACCTAATAACATATATAAAGCATGAAGTTATAAATATAAATATTGACTAATTCATATGAAATTTTCAAAAGAAAAATATATGCACTTAAAAGATGCAGATCAAAATCGATTTTGATCCGTATTTTTTAATATTAAAATGTAAATTATATATTTAAAATGTTTATGACATTATCAAACCTGAATAGGGTGTTTGAGGGGAAGAGAGCTATCAAGAACTGGGTGAAGCCATGGCTGATATGTTAAACGGCTTCATCATCTTCCTGATTTTCAAAATTTTGTATAAATAAATGTTTAAAAGTCTGCCCTGTCGAAACCAGAGAATATACAGTATATGGAAAAGTGCAGTTAATGAGAATTAGGGTTAATTTCTCTAATTTTTATGGAGATGGAAAACTTGGTGAGCAAGTCCCTTCACCTGTATTAATGTGAGCAAATCACATCACCAATAAGCCGTTAGTATTCTTTTACTAAAACTATACATGTCTCAGATTCTCAACCAGCACTCGAAGCTATGCTTGCGGAAACCAGTGTTGGTAAGATGCTCTCCTCATCACTCTGATGGTTCCTCATCTGCTTCATGGCTGCAATCGCAAACCCTTCCTTATTCCATCTTCTGCGCTGATCCTTGTAGACCACATCTCATAAGAGTGGTTTACAGGACGTGGGATGGTGACATGAAACCTCTTGAGTACGAGAGGCCTAGTAATTTTATGGAGGTAACGAATCTGATAGGATCATCCAATGGATGGATAACGGCTTTGGTGGACGGCATTGTGCGTATCCGGGAACACCCGCCTCCACCGGGGAAGCGTGTAAATGTCATTTCGTTACCTCCTCATGAAACTCTGCCTCTATGCCAAACCCAAATGGTCACCAACGTGGCAATGTCCTCATCTTCTCCAGAGGACGAGGACTGTGTTGTGGCTGTCAAGTTCTTGGGACCTCAACTAAGCATTTGTAAACCGGCTCAAAGTAACGCCGAGTGGATCAACATGAGAATCTCAAACCCTTGTTTCTTCTCCTCCTCTGTCATGTACTCGGAGAAAGAGGACATGTTCCGCATTGTCGGATCTGGAGGCCACCTTATCGGATCATGGGATCTCCGCAAACACAAGTACACACCAACGATTCAGAGACTTCAATTTCAAAACCTTCCGGAGCTGAGCGAGGCCAAACGGGAGCTTCTGCATTCGTGTCACACAAGCGAGCACTTGGTGGAGGACGGCCAAGACCATCTACCGTACAGAGAGAATGGAAACAGAAGCTTTAATGGTCTTCAAGATAGACGACGAAGGTGGTAACGCTGTTTACACTCAAGATATTGGTGATCTCTGCATTTTCCTCACAAGGTCTGAATCTTTCTGTGTCCCTGCTTGCTCTGTTCGTCGCATGCGTCCTAACCGAGTCAAAATTATGGATGTCGACGAAATCACTGTTGTCGATCTGGCTGCTCAAAGTTGGAAATGATAAGAATAGTACTTTGGAGTCCAAAGCCTTGTCAAACATTTTAGCTATCAAATCTATTTATCATAGCTATTATCTGTGAGATTGTTATCATTAAAATAACAATTTGGTTATGTTTAAGCTATATTCAGTGTTTCTTTGTGTTGTGACTTTATATTGGAAAGCTATCTATGCATTGTGGTTTGATTCAAGTGGCATTGCTTATTTGCTTTGGTGATTTTAACAAAATATTTGCGTCACTAGAATATTCCCAAGAGTCTTTAGGTGTTACAAGGCATGTTTCATGTTGTTGTTAGGAATCTTTGAGAAACAAGCTCAGTCTGATTCAGTCAAAAGGTATAAAGGGTCTTGAAGGGATCCTGCAATATTGGTTTGGTTCTAGAGTGTAATCGGAGGTTGCCGATTTGGTTTGAAGTTTTGACCCCATAAAAATCTATTCTATAGAAGTAGGAAGTAGATGGTAGAGGTAGAAGTAGAAACTCTTTCTATACAAAGGTTCACTTGATGTAAAAAGGTCTTTTTTGATGAATAAAATTTAGCATTCATTCAAAAAAAAAAAAAAAAAAGAAAGTAAGAAAGAAAGGAAAGGCTTGTGTTGGAGGATAAGCACCAGTTGTATATTTCTGAAGTAGAACTGCAAAAGTGTCATCTCATTCTGTGTGTTGTACAAAACAGTTAACATTAAGAGAAGCCTATAGCAGACGATGTCAGATATGTGAAATGAAAAAGTTTTTACTTTTATTATTCTAAATATTTCAAAATTTTAAACTCTTTGTAAACCTATACTCACTCATAGAATTAGTTCCACAGAATCAATTGCTTCTATCCATTTTTGAGAAAACAGGGTATGATGAACATACCTTTTGATTCCTTCCTTTTGCAGTGTGCAAAAAATTAATATAGAGATGTATTTGAATTTGTCACTCTTTTAGTTCAGTCCTTAGAATAAAACACACACATTTTAGTTCAGTCATAGGAGAAAACTAGAGTATGATGCACACATCTTTCGGCTCAATCCTTTTTTATTCATGTTTTCCATATTCAGCTAAGCCTATCATATGAGATTTCTCGGTCGTCAATTTCCTTGTTATGCATAGACTTGTGAGTCTATTTTGTACATATTTAGAGGCAGCATCAGATCAGATTACTCACTTGCAGGCTCATCATCATTAACAATAGAACACTCCAACCTCTTGATCTCAACTCTCTCTACACAATATAAAAAATATTGTATTCTTTGCTGAGATGTTTTTATATATCACACTCTTCCTAGTCATGCAAGAGATCATTTGCTAACTCTAAACCTTTTTCACTATTAGATTCAAGCTATGAGTACAACATTATAAACTTCTTATCTCATAACAAACCACTCGCACTTATCATTTGAAGTTGTCTTTTAAAATTCTCTGCATACACTATCATTGTTGCTACATAACTATCCAAAATAACAGAGAACACTTTAGTATAAACCATTTTCTGATTTATGTTTTTGAATGATGTAACTAGAGGCACGGTGCATAGGAAAATTTCAGACAGATGGAGATCCCTCGGGTGATTTGAAGAAATCAGTGAAACACAGAGAAGTTTCATTCTTCGTTGTTCCTCCATCTTCATAACCATTACTTTAGATGTAAATCTCATTGTGGACATGTTTGCTTGGTGCACAAGTCAAAATCTAGTTTATGTTAATGAATGTTGTAAGTTGTGGGCCTGTTCGAGATCAAGACCAGAGATTAACCATCTATTGATCGAAAAGGATTCTTGGTTTTCGAGGTTGAGTGGAATTACGAATTAAATCATCTTTTATTTCTTTCTTTTGGCTGTAAATGGAAGGATGATCTGGACATATGATGACGTCTTAGGGCATCTCCAACTCCACTCCATAATTTACTTCAAATTAAGAAATGGAGTTGAAAATGGAGTGATGACAAAAAAATAAAAACATTACTCCATAAATAGAGTAATGATTTTATTTTTTGGTCATCACTCCATTTTCCACTCCATTTTCAACTTCATTTCTTAATTTGGAGTAAATTATAAAGTAGGGTTGGAGATGCTCTTAGGTGATTTATTATAATGAATTTCGAAATAAAATAAAGTTTCGACTTACCATTTCTAACTTTAGCTAAAACATGCTGTTGTTAGAATAAAAATATACAAAAATAAGATATACATGAAGCAACCAAATTATACAAAACACTCCAACTTCTCACTAGAAAGAAATCCGACAAGTCAATCCGTTCGGTGACCGGTGGCATTTGCTGCCGGTTACCATCTCTGTTTCTTCTTTTTGTTCTAGGTTTCTTTGTTTTGTTTTATACTAGTTCGGCATCTGTGGTTCTTAGGAACTGCATGTTTGTTTTTAGTTTCCAGTATTGCACCATCCGTACGGTGGATATCTGGCTTTGGATTCTGGGGCCGTGCCGTTCGTCTTTGGCGGTGGTCGCCGGCAATCAAGGTCTCGATCTGTGGTGGTGGCCTGCGGTTGGGTGAGATCTCGATGTTCTCCATTGATGCTCCCTAAAAGTTCAGACGTATGAGTCGAAGCTACTGAATCTGTAATTCTCCAATATTGTTGTTGGAGGTGGAGTCGGTGGCTGTGGTTATGTCCCGGTAGTGTCTGGTGGTCAAGGATTGTTCCCGTGAAGACTTTCAAGTCGGTGTAGATGGTGAAGGCTCGTATCTCCGGTGATCCATGTGTCTGGTGATTCCGGTGAAGCGACGGAAGCGGTTCCGGCGACGTTGTCAAGTCGGTCGTGTCGAAGTCGATCTCCAATCTTGCCACGTGCTTCTCTTGCGGCTATCGCGCAACACGTGGTGGAGTGGGGATTAGGTCACACGTATTTGAGTTTGCTATGTTGGCCTTTTGGTGGGCCTCTATGTATAATGGATTTGGGTTATAGTTTATCGGATCTGTCTGTTGTAATGTTTTTCTATGGGCTTTGGATCTTTAATAAATTAAGATGGCAAAAAAAAAGAATAAAAATATACAAAAGCACAAACGTTTGGTACAATGATATCTACTATCTAGTTGTTTGGGAATCTAATTAAAATAAGTAAATTTTATTTATTAAAAATGTACTTTAGCATCATATAATATGTATATATATATATATATATATATATATATATATATATATATATATATATATATATAATATGTGGATTCGGAAACATCTTAGGAAAAAGAAGAACATACAATTTTTTTTAAACATGGATTAGAATTATTGTCAATGAATGAATGTTTGATTCGATTTAGCCCTGAAACTGATTATTACAATTCACAAAATGAAAGTAGGGACCGATAGAGTAAAAGGAGAACTGCAAAAGCAGCAAAGTATGAGAGAAACAGGCTGGAGATACTTCCTTTTTATATGATTCTTCTCAAACACAGCTTAAGAACAGAGCATAATAAACCGTTTCTCTCGTTAAACCTCTAATTTATAAGTTAAATTAAAAAGACAACGCATCCACCAACAAGTGTTTAGACAGAGAGGATCTGTGCGCTAGGTGGGTCCAAGACGTGTGGGCCCTACATTCCTTGACGCATGTCTTTTACTCCTATTTAACCGAATCTTAGCCTTCACTTGTTCTTTCACCAATCGGCATTTTTCTTGATTTTTGGTGAGAGACTTCATTAAAGAGAAAAAAAGGAGATTCCCTCGCCGGAAAAATCACCGGAGATAAAGAAAAAGAATGGCGTCCCTGAAATTTCCATTGGAGATTCTCGCCGTCTTCGTCATCATCTCCGTGATTCTCTTGCCGATTGCTCATGCGCAATCACCTTCGCCTGCTCCTGCACCCACCAGCGATGGTATTACATTTATAAATTCTTCGATTAATTTTTTATTGTTTTGAAAAACTTATCTTCATTAATATTTCCATGGTAGATTTTGAAGAAATTAAAATGAAGATGTGCATTGATATTTGATATTTGGGATATGGCAGGAACATCGATAGATCAGGGGGTAGCGTATGTTCTAATGATGGTTGCTTTGGCGTTGACTTATTTCATCCATTAAACTCATTGGATCATCCATTTTCTTCTTCCTTCGCAGTTGTTTTGTGCTCTTAATTCTTTTGACCTTCTTTTGTTTATTTTTTGTTCTTGTGACGTGGGATTTGTAGAGAATGAAATGATAGCTAGGTTTTGGACATCATGCTTTTGTTATGTTTTTGTTGTTTGGATGATTCGTTTAATTTATTTTCTCTTTCTTTAATAAAAACGTAACTATAATATTTTCTATCATCGCATATTTTGATCATCTACTTAATATACAAGATGGAATACATACACTGGCGGAACGAGCTGCTACTCCCTAAAAACATGTCTCAAGAAGAGAAACGAGAACTCAAACCCGAAAAATCAAAGAAGAGACTGAAGCAACTTGAAATTAAATTAGAGACTAAAAATTAATTTTGGAATAGAAATGAAATAATGTTTGGAATAACTACAAACAGTCAGATGCTATCATGCTACCACGAGACAGCTAACCAAAACGAGGAAGACTCACTATCAATTGAACAACCGATATAATATGAAAAACTATACAACCCAAAAAAATAAAGAAGTAGGAAAGGCTACTTAACGAGTAAACCTTCCCTCATAACTAAACTGTTTTCAAAACGACACGAGAATGGTCGAATGGTACGACAAACTTCGAAAGGTGTTAAACATTCCGGATTCGAAACCTATTAAATTCAGATTTATCCATTTTTGTGACCAGACGATATGGATATTTAATTTTCATTACGAACAACCGGATCTATTTGGCGGCGGTAGACAGATTCATGACACGGCTGTTTTCTTAAGAGAAGCAGGAAACAAAAAAAAGTATCAAAAAAAAAACTAACTTGTTTTCTTAAGAGAAGCAGGAAACAAACCAAGTATCCATGACACGGCTTACCATTGTTGACAAGGGGCATTTGAAATACAACTCCTGAAATAATACAAAAACGCTCGGACTACAACAGAGACATGACCAGTTGACCACCTGAGAACACAAAGCAAGCAGCGAACACCCAAAGTCAGGAAAAGACTACACAACAAGCCCAAAAAAGACAACCGAACAATAGACATTCTCCAAAACAAACGAATAAATCGAATTTGAATTAAGGCAAAACCTGAAGAGGCATAATAAAGCATTTGCACTACAGAATGTTGGAACTCAATTATAAATTTATAATATGTGTTAAAATTGAAGTTTGTTTAAATGGAAATGTTTGTCTTAAGATTGTTGCTTTAATAGTACAAAATAGATAGTGTGGAGAAGTCTAACAAGATTGCTAACCAAGGACGATTATAAATGTGAATTTATAGTAAACCAAGCTCGTGCACCAAGTTGAGTTAATGTAAACTCTGATTTGAGTTCGGTTTATATAATTATTCGGGTATGTGAATCATGATCCAACAACCTATATTTTTATATCAAAGTTTATTTTATGTAATTGATCACTACATAAATGAAAATTTGATTAGAAAAATGAACAAGTTTTTAGAGAATAAAACTTGGTCAAAACTCATTAATTATTATTAAGAATTAGTCTTGGTCACCAAGTTAAATAATCTCTTTAATTTTGTGTTTAATTTTGTGGTTAATACCAAAAATTAATGAAGCATTATCTCCACTAAGACCAAAAATGTTTTTGGCATTTTATCAGCTATATAATGCTCTTTCTCATTCCACTAAGAAAGGTGGACAACAACAATCTCTTCATCTTCTTCTCTTTATTTTTTTTTCATTTGTCAATGAGAGTACACATAAAATGAATGTTTGCTAGACTTCTTATTCAAGTGATGTGAATAGAATAAAAATGCAGTTTTATCCTATGATTCTTATCGCCATACAACTGTCACACTACGAGGTGTTTTTTAGTTAAAGAAATAGATTCCTAAGTCTCGACTCTGTAAAAACTCTTTGTCCAGTTCGTTTGATTCATGGTATTTCTATATATATTCAATGTTCTTTATAATCTACCTTACATTTATTTAGATTGTGCTCTTTTGTGAATTAAGATCCTGCACAAAAAATATATATAGCCAAGTAATTATAATAGTAATTATTATTCCAAAAACAACACTATAGTCATAGGTGAATTTGGTTACTTGGTAAATGAAAAAATAATATACATTAAAGTAAAAGTTTATAAAATAACAAAAATACTGGAAAATCTAGAAAATGTAATATTATATTTTATAAAATAAATATTATTAAAATTTTACATAAAAAGAAATAGATATTATTCTAATGATTTTTATTTATGCACGAATGTACCAATATGTAATTTGTAAATAATAATAAAGAATATCCAACATAGTAGATTACAGTAATACCATAATATGTAATTTTAATATAGTTTTACTTTATTAAATTAATTAAATAATAATTAAATAGCATCATTGGAAAATAGTAGAGAAATTTTGGTCGGAAGTTGTCATAGAAAATGTCAAAATTTCGGACAAATTTTTGACTTCCGACTAAATAAAGCTTATTAACATTTTTGTAAATTTATATTAAAAATGACAAAAATAACCAGTGGAAATTTAAACCTTAATTATGCCATAAACTTCAAAGTCATGCAATAAAGTTTTATATATTTTAATTTAAAATAACACTTTATATCAAATATGATTTGAATCATGCTCGACTAGAAATACCCAGAAAAAAAATAAGCTCATCTAGATACGTCCAAATTCACTCAGCCCGTCCAAATCGTGACAAAATAAACACACATACAATTTTCAAAACTATATCAGAAATAAAAATATATATGCGGCATAAAAATTTAAGCAAATATACAACTATATGCTAATGTAAAGATATTTACAACTCTGAAATCTGTGAGATGTAGGAGCATTTCAAGCATTGCAAGAAAATATACACTAGATCTTAACGTCAAAATTGTCACTAACGAGTTTTATTTACCAAAGTGTTAGGTAGCGTAGCAGTGCTCGCTCGGATTGTAACTAGACTGAAAAAAACAAAAATATTTTTGGACCAGTTGGGCTTAAATTCCATGTTTTATAAAAAGGTACTTAAACTTAAAATTAAACTTCATATTTAACAAAAGATACATAAACTGAGGATCACACTTCATGCTTCTTCTTCATTCATCTAGCAGCCAAGTAAAAGAGACATATCAACAATGCAGCCAAAAAAAAAAAAACTGAAACGAGTTAGCTAGAGAGAGAAGAAGATGAAGTGAAAAAAACGAAAGAAGAAGATCAGAATATTTGGGCTTAAGCTTGAGTTACGAGTAAAAACTCTCGTGAAAAATATGAAATGAAAAAAGATCAGAATCGAGCTTTCTGAGTCTGACGGCCAAAAGAAAAAAAAGTTATGTGTTTCTGGCAAATACATTAGCCCTATATATTTTTAGTAATTGGGTCATCTAGTGTCCATCTGATTTTGTCCACTTGGACCATGGGTATATTTGGACATTTCTATTTGGACAAAAAACTCCGGTCAAATATGGACATGTCCATATTAGTTCATATTAATTTGGACATGGATTAGCCATGGACATGGACAGTCCATCCATCTGACATCCCTAGTTTAGTGCAACCGAGGAGATGCAATAAATTATAAAGGTTATAAGACCGTAAATATCTAACAGGTGATAGGGTTTTTTATACAAATTGCGAGTACGTAATATCGCAGAGAAGGTGTGCCATGTAATATATGAACTGGAGTGATATGAATAACATGGTTAAAGGGAGAATGAGTGAGCTCAACCTGAGCCACTCCCACCGATTCTGCGCCTTCACTTGTCTTTCGTCACTTTCAGATGACAGCTAAACATAGTTCGTACAACCCAACCAAGCTCCCCTCAACCTCACCAGAGTAAATCATATTTGAAACGTCGGCTTATAACATTGGACGTGTTCTGGGCCATTTGGTGGTTTGTGGGATAGAAACATTGGTGAGACCAACGCGGATGAGAATGGGCCTCTCTCATGGAACGACTCTATAGAAAGCCGCAAACAAATTAACAAACATCGAGAACACGTGCATAGTCCGTGCGGCCAGAGTAACCGTTTAAGCATTTCCGGGTCGGGTAGGTTCCGACCCGTTACCAAAAATCAAAATCACCGGAGCCCTCAGTCCACAATTAAAGTGGGAATTTAATTTCGCCGAAGAAGAAGAAGAAGAAGAAAGTCCTTTTTTCTTGCTTTTTCCCTCTTTTTTTGTTCGGTAATGAAATGGGAGAGATGGAGATGGAAGAAATCGAAGCAGTCCTCGAGAAAATCTGGGATCTGCACGACAAGCTCAGCGACGAGATCCACTTGATTTCCCGCTCTCACTTCCTCAAATCCGTCAAACCACCTCCTAGATCGGAGGAGAAGAAGAAGAGGAACAGCCACAGCTCCGCCGAAGAGAAGCCACAGCAGGGATACGTCTTCATCAAGGGCTTCCCCGTCAACGACAACGACGCAGCGATTCAAGAGGCCAAGAGTCTTAACGCGATTCGAACCGCCCTTGAGCACCTCGAAGACCAGCTCGAGTTCTTCCATGTGAGTTTCGTTTCCTCCGATTGTGAAATCAGGAGCTTACGGTTACCAGTTTAGGTTTCGAACAATGTGCGCATTGATTACGATATGGTTCTTGGCTGTAATTGGTTTATGAATACTTGCGTTTTGGTCATTTATTCTAGATCAAGAAAACAAGAGCATTTTCTTGTGTATGATATTATACTCTTTCTCCTTTGCTCTGCAGACTATAAACACACAGCAACGAACAGAGAGAGATGTAGCCGTTTCCCGCCTTGAACAGAGCAGGATGTTACTAGCAAAGAGACTGGCTGAACACCACGGGAAGAGCTACGGAGTTCTAGATGAAGCTCTTGCCTTTGTTGGGAGCATTAAAACCGCTACACATCAAGTTTACAGCTCTTCTCCAAACCCAGCCGGGGCTAACTCTACTCCAAAGTCATCGAACTTTGTAGTCAACGCCTTTGCGTGGACTTTCGGGTTTGCTAAAAGAGCACTTGGATTCAACCATGTGAGAGGCGTGCTAGGAAACGCTGCTATATTCGCTATAAGCATGGTCGCTCTGCTACATCTTCAGCAAGTGGCGTCTAGTGAACATCATCATCGTCTAAGAGCGAAGAAAGAAGAGAGATACCAACTGAGGAAAACATACAGAGGAGAGATGTCTTCGTCTGACATAAGCTTGGACCACTTGGACGTGATGATGGCTCGTGGTTAAAAGAGTATAGACCAGATTTCCAACTTGTCTACACGTGATACTCACACCTGCAGCAATGGGAATATAAGACAAAAAAAAGATGTGAAAAACAAGAAGAGAAGAGATAGTTCCTTTCTTCTCGATATAATGAGCGAAAGGATAAGAACTTTGAGGCGAAGTATTGGAATTTTCTGAGCTGAGCTAATCATTCTTTTTCTTTCAGATGCAAATATTTTTCCTTTCTTCTCGTTTTCTTAATTTCAATTACTGTGTTTTAAGTTTTGCTTGTAGTTAGCTTGCGTGTTTGATTTTGTTTGATTACAAGTGTGGTACGTTTTTTTGTAATCACAAGTTTCTGAGTCAATATCTCTTGGGTTGCTCTGTGTATGTCTCTTCTGTGTTGGGTGAATTCTCTTGTTAAGGCAGAGTGATGATTGACGAACTTATTGGGCCACTTTTAAGTTGTAAGTTTTAACTATATTCCAGAACCATATCCATTCCAAGTTTGCTCCACCTTAGGCCCATTTAATTTGATGCACATCACTCACTCAATCCTAACACTGAGGTTTTTGCCAATGTACATAAATTACCAAAAGATTATTGGGGTGTTAGCAGAAGTTAGATTTATTTACGGAGTTTAGTCTTATTAATTTACATGTTCTTATATTTTTGCTAAATTCAATGTTATTGATTTATTGATTTTATTAATTTTAAAATTAGTGTTAGTGAAACTTATATTCGCTGGAAAACCGTAGTCGTCGGACAATTGACTTTCTTGATGAAACTTCTTTCCAAATATTTTTTCATTTCTTTCTCTTTTCTTCTAAAAAAGAATGAAAATGGAATGAAATCCATTTTTAGCTGAAATGGAAACCATTTTTTCAATAGAGTAAATCTCTATAATATTATTTGAAAAGTTAGTTTTCTATATGTCGCACTCACGTTAACTTTCACAGTGGTTAATTACTATGATACTTTTAATGAACCAAATATATCTAGTTATTATTATTAAATATTTATTTTTTATTATTTTATTTTTTTCTTTTTATTAAGGTTTCTTTTTCAAATAACCAATTTAATAAAGAAAATTTATATATTTTAAAAAACAAAAATTTTTACATATAGTGTAATTCATAATAAAGAAATTTCACAAAATAATATTGATTTTGAAGTAAATAAATAATCTCCTCTTTTAAAAGATAATCCTAAACAACACAATATATATATTTTAAAAGTATTAAGCATTTTATTTAAATCAATCTATTTCTCAAATTATTACAAAATAACTTAAATAACATAAATTAAGTTTTTAATGAATAAAATTTAATTTTATCTTTCCTTTTTATTTAAGTTCCCTTTTATATTTTTCAAATAACAACATATATGATAAAGAAAATATTTATAATTCCTAAAACGAAAATATTATTTTTAATATATAAAATGATTTCATAAAAAGGAAAGTTTAGAAAAATAATATTGATATTAAAGTAAAGAATTAATGTTCCCTTTTAAATTTGTCGGTTATGTTTATATGCAAGTTTGTATCTATTTTCACTTTATTTTTGTAATTTTATTTTTGAAAATAAACATATACCAAATTACTAAAAAATCAAAAAATATTGCATATCTAATATAAAAACCAAACTAATACAATAAATACAGTTAATATGATTTGGTTGAATTAGATTAGAAATAATTATACCTGAATTTGATGGAATGTATATAACACAATATACCAACAAAATGAAGAACTAGACCAATCCAAAATTTTATACAAGTCAAAAATTAAATAAAAAATAATAGATTTTATTTATAATAATATTTTCATACATATAAATTATATAACGACTCAAAATATTACTAAATAAATATTAAATTCTCAAATAATATTATAAATATATTAACCAACCATTACAATTAGGTATTTTGTATACATATATTGATGTGTGTATATATATGTGTGTGTGTTTGTGCACAAGGTTTAAAAGACTATAATGGTTATATTTATTTATGTGGCTTTGAATCGATCAACAATTCAGTGTAATTTTACTATTTGGTTTTCAAAACAACATATATTAAATTATCCACAATCTTACTAAAATATATTTACAAATCTAAGACAAAAAAATCAAACTACATGAAAATAACAATATTAATCAAAACTCTAATCTGTGTAACAAAAATATTTTAGTTGAATCGGAAAAGTAAATGTTATCTAATATATCCAAATAATAACCAAACATTCGAGATATTATTATCCAAAATTATATCTCTAGTTGACCAATTAAAATAACATAATATTAATTAAAATAAGACATGTATATTGATTATAATTATTATTACAAATTAAAAAAAATATATTACTAAATTATTATTTACTTTAAGTATTTATACTCATGTATGAACACATGAAATCACCTTGAATTATAGATAAAGTAATGACACTGTTCATTAATAGTATTTTCTTTAGGCCTAATGGCTTGTCAAATTTTGATTTTATTAACTGTGGACGAAAAGCCACGGTTAAACGGTTATACGCAATAATAATAATTTGTATAAAGAGGTTTAAACCTTAATTCTCAAAATGCCTCAAAGTAATAGTAATGGTGAAAATGTAAAGAAAAAACTAATTAACTAAACCAACTTGCAAATGGTGACTTTTTCGATAGTCCAAAAAGAGGAACTACATATGTATACTGAAAATGGTACGAAAAGTGAAAAAGATTGAATGTAAAGAACTACAGAACTCACGTGAGTAGAGAGACATCATGATCCTTAGCTTCCCATGTTATTACACATGCATGGACTATCACTAGTTTAAGTTATCCCTATCAAGCATGCATGCATCATATACATATAAATATATTATGTCGGATGTATGAATTTATATATATGCATATTGTGTTACAAATACAAGAACAGCCATAATCACTCGTTTATGGATATGTTAGTTTAGTTAAAGATCGATGGGAATAATCATGATTGGTACATGGTATAACTTCAAAACATTTGTTCCTTCGGTTAAGCAAAAAAAAAAAAAGAACATCGGCTCCTTCGATAATTATGCTGTCCTTTAATAGATTTAAACTGTAACAAAATTAAGACTCTTTTTTTGTTAACTTCATCTTAAATACAACCTAATATGGAGACATACGATCACCGTGTTAATTATGTGTTAATCTGATAGAAATTTTCATTCTTGACCAACAGAGAAAAAAGTGTGAATAGACCACAGCTAACTGGATATATTTTATCAATAAGACAACGATAGATAATGCGTTTTTAGCAAAAAAAAACGATAGATAATGCGTACCTAGAATATAGTATATTGTGGGTAATGATGGTCTGATCATTCGAAATAAAAAGCTTACGGGCGAGCGGTTGAACTCCAATATACCATTTGTGTAAAAAGATTAAATATAGTAACACAACCAGTATAATTATGTTATTGAATAAAACAAACGCAGCTAAGAATGTTATATGAGGAGTATCTTAAATATAGTATTGGATTTTTTTATGAGGAGACTTTTAGATGGTTATGGTTCAAATTAATTTTGGTTTAGATGGCTTAATGAATCCGTGTGTCTGACCATTCAATAAGACTGTATAAATCACTGTGCTAACACAGGACATCACCTAACAGACCCACTTCCGATCAAACCCAATGTTCCCCAGTAGAGCTTCCAAGAACGACCATTCTACTCTATCATATGCCTTGGACATATCAGTTTTTATAGCCATATACTGTTTACCGATGGATTCATTGGTTCTGAGCCCATGGACCATCTCGTGAGCCACAATGATGTTGTCTGATATAAGCCGTCCAGATACAAAAGCGCCTTGTGTCTCTGATACTATCTCTAGCATCACAGACTTGAGCCTTTGGCATAGGATTTTCGAGACAATTTTGTAGTGGACAGAGCACAGGCTTATAGGTCTCATGTCTGACATTTTTGTTGGCTTCTGTATCTTCGGTAGCAAGCAAAGCTGGGTGTGTTTCCAACCCGGTGGTAGCATCGCTGAGCTAAAGAAACTCTGAACCTCTGTGATAACAGATGGACCCACAACATGCCAGAATTTCTTATAAAATGCTCCAGTCAAACCATCCTCACCCGGGGCGCTTGAGCCTCTGACACTGAAAGCTGCAGCTTGAATCTCCTCTGTAGATACTGGTCTTGTTAACATGAGGTTCATCTCTGGAGTTACTCTGCTCTCAAAACCTTCGAAGAGGGATTCTAGATCATGAGGATTAGAGCTCATGAAGAGCTCCGAGAAGTAGTCAACCGCCAAGTTACCTTTGGCACCTTCAGAGTAGAACTCAGTTCCAGATTCATCTTGTAGCATCAGTACCTTGTTCTGAATTTTCCGCCCCTTGACAATGTTATGGAAGAAAGCTGTGTTCATGTCTCCTTCTTTCAACCATAGCTCACGGCTCTTCTGGCGCCAAAAAAGTTCCTCCTGACGGTGAGCTTCTGATAGCTCAGTTTTGAGTCTCTTCATGGTCTGGTGATACGGAAACCGTTTGGATATTTCAGCTTCTAACTTGCTAGACAACCGCTCAATATTGCTTCTAGCATTGAAGTTGGAGCCTCGTTTCCATCTTGAGATCTCTCGCCTGCAACTAGCAATGCGATCCATAATGTGCGTCTCACCAGTTAAATTCGCCATGTTCCAGCCTTTGACCACAACTTCCTCAAAACCCTCTTTTCCGATCATCCTCTGGTCAAAATAGAATCTTCCACACCCACGATCTTCAGCTTCCAATGCAAAACTGATCTTGATGGGTCTGTGATCTGACGCATACATGCGCATATACTCCGTTTTAACTCTTGGAAACAATTGGAACCAACTATCATTTCCAAAGCTTCTATCCAAACGACATTGGACCCAGACTTTGTCCTTTTGCCCGGCCCCGTTTGTTATTTCTCTCCAGTCAGCCCAAGATAAGAAGTTACCTGAGCTTCTGGTCTCTTTTAGTTTGCAGGCCTTAGCAAAATCACGAAAATCCCAGAAAGTGTACTCTGGTCGCACTGATCCTCCTTCTTTCTCAGCATTACTCATCAATTCATTAAAATCACCGAGAAGTAACCACGGCTCATTCCTAACCAATCCAATATCCACCAGAGCATCCCAGACCAGTTTGCGTCGTTCTCTGATCGGATCTCCATACACACACGAGATGTAAAAAATCAAGGATCCCAACTTGACTTTGATATCAATAATCCTGCTGCTGCTTGACAAAACCTCAACCTCATAACTCCTCTTCCACAGCAGAGCTAGACCACCACTTCGCCCCACCGGCTCCACTGTAACCATTTCTTCATAACCCAACTCTAACCGAAGATCATCCATAAACTTAAATTTCTGTTTCGTCTCAATCAAAAACAAAAGGTCAGGGAAATATTTTCTCCGAATATTCCTTAACCGTTGAACTGTCTCCGGGCTACCAACCCCTTGACAGTTCCAACTCCAGATGCTCATTGGGATGGCAGCGGCTTCAAACCGGAAGCCACCGTAGAGTCTGAGAGTCTTTTGTTTTTGGTTTCGGTCGCAGGTAGAATAGACAAGGCTTTCCGTTTTGAGCTTTGGACAGGTTCGGCCTCGTCTGATGGAGCCTGAGGAGCCTACAGTCTTAGCACCTTGCTTGTGGTTCTCCTTCTCCATGATTGAGGACGCTTTCTTAGAGTTTTGTTTCCTCCTACGCTTCCAGTGACTCACCCTTCCGAAGAAGGGCCAAACTGAAAACCCAGCATCGCGTTGGGAGCAGAGGTAGTGGAAATCACAGGACCAGTAGACTCAGAGTCTTCATCACTCTTGTCCTCTCGACAAGGTACTTGGGCTACAATTTGACGTGAGGTGCCACCCTGTTGTGATTCCAAGAGTTCGGTGTAGGAGAACACATGACCTTTTCCTTTATCGAGCTCCTTCGTGATGCGCGTAAGATGCACAGATGAGGCCGCAAGGTTCTCTGCAATCCCTTGCTTGACACGCATAATCCTGGCTAGGCGCTCTGTCGGATCAGCATGTGATATGTAGAGTAACGCCATCTTCCTTTCCTCCCCTGAAAGCTCTGGGAATAACACTGGAAATCCCGGAGGACCACTGAGAGGTTCTGAAATGATCGGACTCCTCTGTTCCACTCTTGAGCTTTCAAGCGCTTGTTGTGGTCTCTGGGCTCCCTTTCTGATATAGGGACAACGTAGCTTCTCGTGGGTCAGACGCAAGCAATGAAAGCATCGCTTCTGCAGCTTCTCGTACTCAAACTCAATAGTTACTGTCCCTCCTTTGACAGTGAGTTTACGTGCAACTTTGGCAGGGTTGTTCGTATCAAACAACACAAGGGCCCTAACGTAGTCCTTTGTATGAGATACCTTAGGATCATAGGCTACTTCTTCCACTTTGCCAACCTCCGAGGCGAGTTTAAACATCGTTTCAACTGTGAAGAAGTTCACTGGAATATTGCGGATGCGTATCCAGACAAACATCGATTGTAGGAAATCCTCCGGAGGGTTTGCAGTCCAGCGCTCCATAACCATAGTCCAGCGATTGTAAGACCAAGGTCTATCATTCAGCACCATCACCAGATCTTCCTCACGTTGGAAGATGAATTGGAATCGGTCGCGGGACAGAGCAATTCCACAAACCCTACCGTACACCCTCCACGCCGTCGGCATGTACTCTATCATCCTTTCCATCGACTGACACTCGGTGTTGAGCAATCTCTCCAAAAGGCTTGTTTCGTTTTCATCAAAGACTCTGAATCTAGGACTGTCAGGCAGGGTTAGCGGTTCCTCCTCTTCCAAGGACATCACTTGAATAGTTTTCTGGAGCAAGTCAGCCATCGCTTCTCGACAATTAAAATTTCCGGCGCCGGTGGAGAATAATTGCAGCGAGATCTTAGGTAGTAGATCAACCGTGATTGATGTGAAATTGCCTTTAAAGCCGTAGAACTCTGTCACAATCTTTAATGATATCATGGTTAAAGGAAACTCTTGAGGAGGAGATAAACAAAAGGGGAAACTTTCCAGGAAGAAAAGGAAGGTTGAATCAAAGAGATTGGGACTTAATTGGTAAAACTAGAAAAAGGAAAATTTCCTAAAAAAAGTCGATACCGTAACCAAGGCCGGAGATCAGACGTCTCACTGCTCGAAATAAAGAAAAGTTCCAAAAAAAGAAATAAGAGTTAAATTAATGATACACCGGAAATCGCCCAAAAAGAGAGAGAGATCAAATAAACAATGTTATATGAGGAGTATCTTAAATATAGTAACTCCAATATGAGGAGATCAGACGTCTCACTGCTCGAAATAAAGAAAAGTTCCAAAAAAGGAAATAAGAGTTAAATCAATGATACACCGGAAATCACCCAAAAAGAGAGAGAGATCAAATAAACAATGTTATATGAGGAGTATTTTAAATATAGTAACTCCAATATACCATTTGTGTAAAAAGACTTTTTAAATGATTAAGTTTAGATTTTCTAAAATGAACACATCTGATATCTAACAATTTATTATATTTAAGAATTTCTCTTTATTAAACCAGAAAGAGTGTCTCGCTCTCTCTCCAGTTTTGTTATTTTCTTTATAATTTATTATCTAGATATTCAGATTCATCCGTTTTGTTATTTTCTTTATAATTTATTATCTAGATATTCACATTCATCCTATTGATGGAAGTCTGTTTGGGTTGTAGGATTTTTTGATAGTTATTTATAAAACAAAATAAATTAAAGTTTTGTCTCTCTTTGAACTGCAATCAAATAAATTTAAATTACTTAAGAAATTATACAATTTTTAACTAATTTTTTTAATGAGTTTGTCTTTAATACGATACATTACAAGACAATTTGACATAATGGAAAGATCTTTCTTCCTTTTCTGAGACCATAAAAGAAAATATTTGATACTATAGCCCTGTTCTTTTGATAAACGCCGCGATAATAGGGAACGACCAAAAAGTAAACCTATTTCCATGGCAAATACACCGCTGGCGGAACAAAACCGATCTGTTTTCCCAGACGCTGCGGCAAAAATAAACAAAAAATATGACGCTGAAAGGTAGCAGCGTTAGCGACCCCCTTGCGACCTCCGCTAATTATAACCCCCGTCAACTTGTTGCGTCAGATTAAATTTTCAAAACTCGTTTAGTTTGCCTTCGCACAGTGAGTTTCTTTGACGCCGCCGCTTGCGGCAGCGACCATTAAAAGAACAGGGCTAATATGCATACATATAAATTGTTCCTCTTTTTTATTGAATTATTAGAATGGTGCAATAGAGATTTTTTTTTTTTCTAACAACCAAAATGGTGCAATAGTGATATCTGTCTCAAAGTACTTCGAAATCTCGTATACACATTTATAGTAAATTAGTATTCTCACCAACTTAAATCAGACCAGACAGTTGATCAAAAAAAAATCCGACCAGACCAAACCAAACCCAAAAAACTTTTCTATTCAGTGGCCACGACCGTAGTTTGCGCCTCAGTATATATGATATTCACAAAGAGAATGCCACTTTGGCTTTTCTAAATTAAATAAAAGCCAGACTAAATTAATGCAAATGTTATAAATATGACTTAAAAATTAAAATTAAACACGTTCGTGCAACTAACAAGTAACAACACATTTAAAGAACAAATAGAACAAAACTCATTAACTATTTTCCACTATTTCTCCAAAACTGTTTTACAATCTCTAAGACAAAATTTCAAATTATTAAAATTTAAAAGCTCGTTAAATAAATAAAACATCAAAATTACCCAGTCGCACCATAGATATCTGCTCATGGTTTCTCTCAAGCTGATGATATTAAATAACTAATAGATCTGATATCAATGAATCATCAAAATCACTGAACATGGAACCAATATCTTTGATACTGGATGATGAAGTAAACTCCTCTCCAATGTTCATCATGATTTCACCACCCAAGAACATATCATCGAATATATCATCATTTTCAGAAAATATTTGACCCATTGGTTGATCGAATATTGAACTCTCAGGTGGAGATTCGTTGAAATAGCTGTCAAGAAATGGAGTATCCAAAGGGAACGAATGGTCTAATTCACCTGAACCGGAACTAAACCCGGTATGCCACCAGGGTGCATCTGAAGTTTCTGGTCCCGGTTTAGCTGATTTAAACGGTTGCTGTATGTCTTCCAATGGAAGGATATTGAGAACCGATGTAGGAGATGAAAGATGTTCAAACTCTTCGGCTGATTCGGAACTCGATGTGGTTGTCGTTGTGATGTTGCTTTCCGGTTTATCAATAACCGGTTGTTCCGGTTCTGATTCTTCTTCTTCTGGAGACTGAGGCGGTATAGAGAAATTGGTTAAAGCGTCCGGTCCACGTAGTCTAATGGCAGCGTTATCATAAACCACGGCGGCTTCCTCCGCCGTCTCGAAAGTTCCAAGCCAAATCCTCCGACATTGCTCGGGATCTCGAATCTCCGCCGCCCATTTCCCCCACGGCCGTTGTCTAACGCCGCGGAACTTCCTCCCATTTTGGCCGGAGGGGATTGATACCTTGAGTGGACGACGGTGACGATTGGTCGCCGGAGATTGAGTTTCGTCGGAGAGTCTCTTCCTCTCTTTCATTGAAACTCCGGTGATATTGATATTGCTGTTGCAGGCTGGCTCGACTTTGATCTCGTTAACGAATCTCTTGACTCGCCGGCGAGGAAAGAGGAAGTCTTCTTCTTCTTGTTCTTCGTCACTTGATGAATCAGTTGCGTAAGGGTCGGTAACAGAGACACGAACGATTCTCACTGTGTCAGGTCGAGTTTGGCCGGAGAGGTTTTTCGCCGGTGACTTTTTGGTGTATTTAGTGACTGATGTTTTGTGCACTGTGTACTTCGATGGTCGAAAATCAATATATTCTTCCATCATTTTATATATTTCTCTCTATGTTCGCATCTCTATGTTCACATCAAGAAAACGAAATGAAAGGGATTATAAAAGGAAGAAGAACTTGTGAATCACGGTAAGTTTCGGGGTTTGTTGTGAGGAGATTTCGAGAGAATCAAAAATAAAATTATATCACGGGATTTTTTTTTCCTTTTTTTCTTTTGAAATGAGAAAGAAATCAGAGATTTCCTTTTTCTCTTTTGGTGAGAGAGGGAGAAAACGTGTTTTGGAAACACAGTGATTTTTTCTATTTTGATGATGTTTGAACTTTGAAGAAGACCTTCTCATGCTCACTCTTTAACATCCTCACTAGATTTTAAAGGACGGGTATATTTTCTGTTTTAATTTAATTCTCATTTTTGTGTTTTATTTTGTGATTATATTTTTATTTTTCTTTACAATCATATTTGTGTATCTTAATCAAAATATATTTTATTAAATAATAGCAATTTAAAAATTGATCCGGTATATTGTCTGTCGAACCTGCCAACCTGCGGGTTTTAATTTTATTTTGGTAAAAAAATATGAACCGCACAACCCGCGAACAAATAATTTGTACCGGCACCCGCCCCATTTAATTTTGCGGCTATCCGCGGATTATAATTTTTTAAAAAATAATTATTTAATTTAATTATTATATTTACAATAAAAATATATTTTTAAAAAAGTGTTTACTTTTCTTTTTATATTTATTTTTTAAATACTTTTTTGGTAACTTAATTTTTATATTTATGTTTTTATTTAAAATCATATTTATGTTTTTCTTTATAATCATATTTATGTAAAAATTTTAATCAAAATCTATTTTTATAAAATAGTAACAATTTAAAAGTTAATCCGGCATACACTCAATTATTTATAATCATATGCATGTATGTTTTTTTTTAATCGTATTTGTTTGTTTTAGAACTTCGCGTAAAAAGGAAGATACAAAGTAACTGTTTATGTTAATCAATTGGAAGAAAGATAACTCATTATATTACTGAAATATTACTAAAAGTATTATTTATTAACCGAATCTCTCAAATGCTTTTTATCCAAAACCTTAAAAATTATTTGAATTATCTGATATTTTTATTCAACCAACCTGATATTTATACTGAAATATCTGGAGTATCTGATTTTTTACATACATTATGCAAAATTATCAAAAAAACTGAATTCAGATCAGTGTTTTGAAAACCGGACCTGACATCGACTCTTTATTCTTACTGGATGATTGGTCGAATCAGTTTAACCAGGTTTTGAGAAATTTTTATATATATATATATATATATATATATATGTGTGTGTGTGTGTGTGTATTTGAAGATATGATCATTTTTTAAAAAAATACTTAGTTTTTAGTATTATGTAACCCTTAAAGAAAAATATATTTTAAAAGTAAATTATAAATATGAACAGAAATAATATAAATGACCAAATTTATTTATGTAAAGTTATTTCTATAAAGGCAATAGAAAATATAGCAAGTGTGTATACTGAAAATAAAATAACTGTGAGTAAGGAAAAAATGATTTTGGTTTCCTATTACAAACGACTAAAATCAGGGACTAATCAAGAAATGTCAATTTATGGTAACTATTAAGAATCAAAATCAATCGGTTATGCTTGGACTCGGTTGAACCGGGTTTTGTAATAAATAAATTTGAGAATAAATAATATTAAATTTCAGTGGGCTGGTGGCAAATGTTGTTGGTTCAGTCGTTTAGTTTCCGAGTTCTATACGACAAAAGTTATTTTTGCGTTTTTATTTAATTTATCTTTTTTAGTTAGTGGTATAATTGTAGATTTATCATCATTTTCCCCAGAATTTTCTTTTAGGGCTTTGACTCTGTAAATCTATTTCATGGCGGCCATCAACTGTTTCCTTGTTAATTATTAAATTGTTGTGTATTTATGTATTAGTTATGTCTCAAATACATAGATCTGCTATAAACCTCAGTTTTAAACATTCAAAACTCAAAAAAGAATTGTGACCTTCGATTTGCTCAATGAAGAAATCTCCAACGCTCAAGCACTGCTCTCGCAGACGCGTACTTGGATGCCTTACCTGCGTTTTCGAACATGGCCTTTGTCTTAATTTTTGTAGTCTCAGAACAGTAAGTGGAATAAAGGAAAGCAGCTATGATTTCAGAAACCATAAATGGATAGATTGTAGTTTATACTCTGTATTTGTATATGAGTTCTGTATTTGTTGGTTATTGATAAATTAATTGATAGATCAATAATTGATTTTGGTAGAGAAAATTATAATACGATCAGTGTTTTGATATAGTTATAGCAGTTATATAAAATTCAATTTTTTTTTTAAATGGACACAATTAATATCGATGGGTCATACTGCAAAATTAATAGAATAGATTTATAGGATGAGACGGGATGGGGAGAGAGAGCGTTTTAGCCACTATTATTTTGATAAATAAAATTTGATACGAACATTTCTTTTCACTGGCATTTTCGATATTTTAAGTCAATACCAAAGGATAATTGGGGAATGCGGAATTGTGTTTAAAGATACGGGACGCCGCATTCACGATAGCAAGTTGCATGGAGACGTGTGGCAATTTTAGTTAGATATTTGGCATCTCTTGTTGCTGACTCAGCGCGTGACTTTCAATCTAGAATTTTGCAATTATGTCACGTGACCCCCAAGATACCCGGTCCCTGTTTTTCTTTTTTCACTTTTATCACAGTAATTTTATAACAATGAAAACAAATTACTAAATTTACAAAAAAAAAAAATTACTTCCTCCCAACCATTTTTATTAATTTGACGCTGTTTCAAAACATCTTCAATATCATTCATTGTATTTTCACTTTTAACTCTATGTTAGAGTACAATATTCTCTAACTCAAACTAAATTAAAAATATTAGCTTATTCTATAAATTAGTTAATTATATTTTGTTTTATTTTTATTTATCATTTAATTTTTATTTCAAAATAAAATAGGATTAGTCTAGAAAATACAATTTCATTTTGTAACTATTGAAAATGCTATTACTAGTTGTTATCGCTGCACAAGCTTTGACCAATATGTTTGATGGTTAATGTCATGATTTGATTGTAGTTTGGTGGTTTCATCTATCGAAAATTATTTCTCAACTTGCCATGTACTAATTTTTTTTCTTTAATGTGTTTCTAACTTTTACAAAACGAATATGATTTTTAATAGAAGGTTATTTCAAAATTTGAATAACTTGTTTGTTATTATTAGTTTTCCTAAATAAGAAATAAATAAAATATATTTCTTTAGAATTTTTTTATTTATTTGTATTGGTTTATAGGAAAATATATTTTCAAAGGACACCACTGGATGTCAAAATCTTACCATTTCACAGCTAGAGGTAAGGTGGGAGCAACATAGGATTTACGGCCATTTGTAATTCGTTTTTATTAAACTATATATTTTAAATATAAAAAGCTATATGGTTATATGAAAATATTGTCTTTTTCAGGATATACTGATTTGGAAACAACTATTAACAAAAGAGTTAAATAAAATGTTAATAATGACATTATAATAATTGACTTAATTCATTAAAGTTATCAGTGAATTTAATCATTTTAAGAATGAACATGAAACCGATGTATAAAAAACTGACTTCTCAAATAATGTTATAAAGATTTTACACAAAAACCAAAAACTTTGTTTTTAGATTTGTGGCCAAAGATAATTATTTTATTTATTATTTTCTTTTATTTTTTTACTTTTTATTTATTTGATGTATATCTCCTTTCTGAACTCCCACAAGTTTGTGATAAGCTAAGCTTATCCGTAACAAGGAATAGGGGATAAGGTTAGAAGAAAGGAGAGAGAGTATAGAAGAAAGGGGAGAAGATTAGATAACTTTAATGATCAATTATGATAACTCGAATGTTTACAACTTCACCAACATAAATAGTCATGCGAATAACCAAAACGACAACGTACACTCCACTTTATTTATTATAGATAATAACTCTAAACCTCTCTCTGAGAGGGAGTCTCTCTTCACTTCATATCTCCTTCCTTAGCCACACTTCACTTCTCTCTTTGACCTCATTCTCTTCTGCACAAAAGCTAAAGGCACTGCCAGCTTATCCATACCCCCCCGTAGAAGACCCAGCTTGTCCTCAAGCTGACAATGAGGAAACTGCTCTTGCAAGCGACTCAACGGTTCCCACGAATTCTCAAACTCTGGCAACCCAGACCATTTAACCAACACTTCTGTCTGCCTCCCTGTCGCTGACCTCCTGATATCCAACAACTCCTCAGGCTCAGCGTTCCACTCAAAAGACGACGATAGGACTAAAGGGAGCTCCTGGACCAAGGTATTTGGTTCCACAGCTAGCTTCAACTGTGACACATGGAAGACAGGGTGAATCAAGCTGTGCTCAGGTAATTTCAGCTTGTAAGCGACCTTCCCTACTCGCTTCTCAATCTGATAAGGCCCAAAGAACCTCGGTGCCAACTTCTCAGCTCGACGGTAAGCCACCGATGTCTGTCTGTAAGGCCTTAACTTAAGGTACACCCAGTCACCCACCTCAAACTCAACATCTCGACGCTTCTTGTTAGCTGACGCCTGCATACGCGCTTGCGCTGTCACCAAATTATCTCTCAACTCCTGAAGCAACTCATCTCTGCTCTTAATCATCTCTTCAACCTCCGCATTAGCGGTCGGAATATCTCCATACCTGAGCAGCCTTGGCAGATCCCTGCCATAAAGAGCCTTAAACGGAGTGGTGTTTGTCGAGGAGTGATGTGAGGTATTGTACCAATACTCCGCCCAAGGAAGCCATTGCGTCCACGACGATGGTTTACGGCCTGCGAAGCATCTCAAATAAGCTTCTAAGCAGCGGTTAACCACTTCGGTTTGCCCATCTGATTGGGGGTGGTAGGCTGTGCTCTTGTGCAACGCAGTACCCTGAGACTTGAACAAAGTCGACCAGAACTGACTCAAAAACACCTTGTCGCGGTCAGACACCATTGTCTCTGGAAACCCATGTAGCTTAATCACCTCGCGAACAAACGTTTCTGCTACCGACTTAGCTGTGAAAGGATGCTTAAGAGGAATGAAATGTGCATACTTAGTGAGGCGATCAACCACAACCAGTATCACATCAAACCCTTTAGAGTACGGCAATCCTTCCACGAAGTCAAGACTTATGTCCGTCCAAACCTGTTGAGGAATAGGCAATGGAGACAACAACCCTGCAGGAGACAACGTAGAGTACTTGTTCTGTTGACAAACTGTGCACGCTTTGATGAACTCGGCGATCTCCCCTCTCATTCCCTTCCATAACACTTCACGAGACATCCTCTTGAACGTCTTTAGGACTCCTTCATGACCCCCAACACTACTGTCATGAAACTGTCTGATCAAAGAAGGAATGAAGGGTGACTTCTCTGGAATCACCAATCTCGTGTCTTTGAAAAGCAACCCATCCTGCACTCGGTAACCTGCAGTCTCATCTGACCCTTCCTGTACTGCCTTCATAATGTTTTGCAGAACTGCATCCTCAGCAACCTGTTCTGCCAGGTCATCTCTATCAATGGTGAGAGGAGCCGTTAACTGCAGCTCCGCTAACTCCTCTGGCACAGGGATCCTTGACAATGCGTCTGCTGCTCTATTTTCCTTCCCGGGTCTGTATTCAATGGTGTAGTTCAGCCCCAACAGTTTGGACGCCCACTTCTGCTGCTCTACCGAAACTGCACGCTGCTCCAACAGATGCTTCAAGCTTTTCTGATCAGTTCTGATAGTGAACTTGTGCCCCGTGAGATAATGTCTCCATTTAGTCACCGCCATCACGATCGCTAGTAACTCCCGTTCATAGACTGATTTAACTCTGCCTTTGCTCGAGAAAGCCTTGCTGAGGTATGCAATAGGTTTCCCGTCCTGTGATAGCACCGCTCCTATCCCAATCCCTGAGGCGTCTGTCTCTACCACGAAAGCCTTAGAGAAATCAGGTAGCGAGAGCACAGGTAGTTGTGTCATTGCAGTCTTCAGCTGAGAGAAAGCTTGCAAGGCTTTCAACAACCACTCGAAAGCATCCTTCCTCAACATGTCAGTCAGTGGTCGTGCTATTCTGCCATAACTCTCAACAAAGCGCCGGTAGTAACCTGTGAGCCCCAAAAATCCACGCAAAGCAGTGATATTCTTCGGTGTTGGCCACTGCTTAACTGCTTCGATCTTTTCAGGGTCAGCTGCTACTCCTTTGCCTGAGATGATGTGCCCCAGATAAGCTATCTCCGTCTGACCAAAGGCACATTTCTTCTCATTAGCGTAAAACTGGTGATCCTTCAGAAGCTGTAGCACCACTCTCAAATGTTCTTTGTGCTCTGCTTCATTTCTGCTGTAGACGAGGATGTCGTCGAAGAACACCAACACGAACTTACGCAAATAAGGCTTGAAAATGTCGTTCATCACTGATTGAAAGGTAGCAGGCGCGTTAGTGAGGCCAAAAGGCATCACTAAGAATTCGTAATGGCCTTCGTGGGTTTTAAAAGCTGTCTTGCCCACATCTGCTGCCTTAACTCTTATCTGATGATAGCCCGACTTTAAATCCAACTTCGAGAAGGTGGTAGATCCCGCCAATTCGTCGAGTAACTCCTCCTCAATCACTGGAATGGGATATCTGTCTGGAATGGTATTCTTGTTCACGGCTCGATAGTCCACGCAGAACCTTAATCCTCCATCCTTCTTTTTGACTAACAGCACAGGGCTGGAGAATGGGCTGATGCTAGGACGTATTATTCCAGCCTGCAACATCTCCTTAACCAGCTTTTCAATCTCGTTCTTCTGCGTGTGTGAGTACCGGTACGGTCGCACGTTAATGGGTGACGTGCCTTCTTATTGCGTGCTCCCTCGTGCATTTAGGAGGTAACCCCTTTGGCATCTGGAAGACTGACGCAAACCTCTTTAGTAAAGCCTTCATGGCTGTACTGGTACTCTTATTCTTCTCTTGACTCACATTTTCGAACAGCGCTTGCAGCTCCAAAAGAAACACTACATCCTCTTTCTCACAGAGCTTGTCCATTGCCTTAAGTGAGACTTGTGAAATCAGCAACTCGGGGTCACTGCAGATTGAGACCCACTCACCGTTCTGTTGGAATCTTAATATGTGCAACCCCCAGTTGATGCGCGTCTCCCCCAACTCAGCTAACCAAGAATAACCCAGCACCAGATCGATCGTTCCCAGCTCAAACCTCAGAAACTCCTCCTTTATTTTAACCCCTTGTATCTCAACTTCCAATCATTCACACTTCCCAGACCCTGATATTACTTCTCCATTACCAACAGCCACTCCAAAGTTCATAGTCTCCACTACAGGTAGTTTCAACTCCTCCACCAGCTTCGTAGAGATGAAGTTACAAGTAGCTCCAGAGTCTATAAGTATCACCACTTCTCTGTTGCCAATGTATCCTTTCATCTTCATCGTCTTCTTGGAAGTGATTCCCACCATAGTGTTGAGCGATAATACGTGTAGCTCTTGCTCTTGGCGGTCCTCGTGTTCCTCGGACTTCTCATCCTCACTCAGCTCTTCCTCATCCTTCTCATCGCTAGCTTCCAACTCCAGTTTTTTATACCTCTGGAAAGCTTTACAACGATGCCCCGCGAAGAACCTCTCTCCACAATGTCTACACGGGTTGTGCACAGCCTTCTTTTGGTCACTTCCCTTTCCATCTCGCTGTGGATCTCTATATTTCCTTGTAGAGTTGTTATCTCCTTGTCATGCTGAGTTAGACTGAGAGTTATAACCCCTCTGGTTGGAATTGAGCGCTGGAGCTGAGCTAGTCCTTTGGAAAGACCGGTTCTGGTAGGCACTGCGCTCATTCTCCTGTTCTTCAATTATCTTCGCCATGTCCACAATCTCATCCATCCCAACAGGCCTGAGTCGCACAACCTGCTCTCTCAAGCTTCTCTTCATACCGTGCAGGAAGATCTCCTCTAGCACATCATTAGTGACATGTGGAACCTCTGCTGAAAGCACCTCAAACTGCTCACGGTACTCAGATATCGGCCCGGACTGCCTAAGGCGCAACATCTGGCTGAGAATCGTACCTCCTCGTGTAGGTTTGAACCTTCTTCGTATTTTCATCTTGAAATCCCTCCAATCCAACGGCTCGTCTCGGTCCTGTATCATTCTCAACCACGTTACCGCACAACCATCCATACAAGCCATCGCCTCCGAGAGTTTATCTTCTTCATCCGTTTGATTCACAGAAAAACACTTCTCAACACGAAAGATCCAGTCATCTGGGTTTTTACCTTCGAAATCAGGTAGATCCAACTTCTTAGGAGGTGATTCCATCTTCTGTGGGATCGTGTATCCTGATGATCCTCCTTTATAGATCGGAGTACTCATCTCCGCTGAACTGATCGGGATCGCTGACTCCGGTATCTGCAATATACCTTTGCCACGTTCCTGCACAGCTCGAGTCGGTTGGCTAGATCCATCCTCGGAAGGATGTATCTGGTCCTCAGCTACCGCCGATATGGGTTTCGGAGGTGACTTCGGTTTCTCTTGCTCCACCGATAGCTCCGCCATCTTGATCGCTAGCTTCTGGAACAACGCCATCAACTGAGAGTGTCGCTCGTCGGCTTTGCGATCGATCGCCTGGAACTTCCGATCGCTCTCTGCCGTAGCATCGAGGACCATCCGTTCGTTCTTCACCGCAGACTCTCGCATCTCGACGAACGAGGTTGCGAAGCCTTCGATCTTTCCTTCGATAACAGAGATCCGTTCATCTTGCTTGGGAGGCATGATTTAGGCTCTGATACCAATGATAAGCTAAGCTTATCCGTAATAAGAAATAGGGGATAAGGTTAGAAGAAAGGAGAGAGAGTATAGAAGAAAGGGGAGAAGATTAGATAACTTTAATGATCAATTATGATAACTCGAATGTTTACAACTTCACCAACATAAGTAGTCATGCGAATAACCAAAACGACAACGTACACTCCACTTTATTTATTATAGATAATAACTCTAAACCTCTCTCTGAGAGGGAGTCTCTCTTCACTTCATATCTCCTTCCTTAGCCACGCTTCACTTCTTTCTTTGACCTTATTCTCTTCTGCACAAAAGCTAAAGGCACTACCAGCTTATCAGTTTGTTTCTCTGTCTTGTTATCAATTAAAGTATTAAACTATACAATAAAGTACTAAAATGAAAGAAATTAAAAATAGAATTAAAAAGATTATTCAAAATGACAAACGGTGGATGATTCTATTCATTTAGTTTCGAGTTCCACAGTAACAGTCTTCTTTATATTTTTTGTCATCCAGTCTTCTTTGAAAATCAAGTTATTCAAGTTTTGTTTAGCTAAATTAGTTTATAATTATTTAATTAATATTTTATACTATAAAATTTATGTTTTTTATTAAAAAATTTAGTTATAACTATTATACATCTATTAAATAGTCATTTAATTATTTATTTAAATTCTAGCTATTACTTTATATATATAAATATTTGAATTACATAATTTTATCTATACTTACCATCTTTAAAATTTTACTTCTTTATAAAATATAATTATTAATTTTATAGAATTAAATGTACTTTAAATTTAATTTATTGTGATATTTGAATTGCATAATTTATTTAGTTTACCATATTTTAAAATTCCACAAAAATCTACAAAAAAAAAATAAAAACCAAAATATGAAAAATTAAAATCTAAAAGGTAAAAACTAAAATCTAAAAATCATCCAAACAATTGTCACCTGAAATAGCAATACTGATATGGAGCAAACTTGTTATTTTTTTTGTCAATTTATGTTTAAATTGAGAAAATTACTAATGTTTTCTATCTTTCAAATTGATTTAAGATTAATGGACAGACAAACAGATCCGGCCCAAAGGAAGTTGGCAAATATGATATTACCCATCCGCCATGGCCGGGATTTTTTTTTTTACAAAACAAATAAAAGGGATCCAAATTTTGAAACAAAAATTAAGATCAACTAGCTCAACATTAGTTTTTTCTTGCAACATATAACCAAAAGTTTAGAAAATATATACATTTAAAAATTTATAGCTTATGCCCTATGGTATTAGGATAAATTGAATAATTGATAGGCTCACCAAATCAGAAAGATAAAACATCAAATCACAATTCACCCACAAGACCAAACACCAGTTTCTAGTTTCACAAAGATGATGTTTTCTTTTAAACAAGACCCACATCATTTGGTCCAGTTTTAAGAAACTTTAAAAAGGACACGAGAGATTTGTCTACTGAATCATACATAGAACTTAGGGAAATACTTTTTTTTTTCTTCATAAAGAGAGAGTTTTGTGGATTGGGGTTTCCATTTCAGCCCATAGCATACTTCTGAGTCCAGCTCCGTGCAGTGGACTCATACTTGTTCTTGTCGGTCTTGTACATATGAGCTATCTCAGGCACCAAAGGATCATCAGGGTTTGGATCGGTTAACAAAGAACAGATCGATAACAACACCTGTTAAGAAATTTAAATAAAACCATTTGTTATTCTCAGCGAGATCAAAGCCTTATGAATAAAGAGACTCGTGAGAAAAGAGTTGAAGATAAATGAAAGGAACGACTTTCAAATGGAAATCAAAGGAAAAGCAAGTTTGACATGGGTGGAGAAAATGCAGTGTGGGTTCTAATGTATAGCTAAGAAAACAAAATAAAGCGGAACCTTGGAGATGGTGAGTGCAGGACTCCATTGCTCCTTCAAGATGTCGAGGCAAATACTTCCATTGCTGTTGATGTTGGGATGGAACACCTTGGTCCTAAAGGCAACCTATATGAACGAAAACAATGAGACAAGGAAGCAAAACGACAACATGAATGGCTATAATAAAAAAAAAAGTCACAAAACCTTAGGAGGTTTGAAAGGGTAATCTGGAGGGAAATGAATGGTAACAAGGAAAACACCACCAGCGTAGGGACTGTCTGAAGGACCCATTATGGTTGCCTGCCAATGAAACATGTCTTCAGCAACAGGTCCTGTCAAAAAAAACAAAACAACCAAGAACATATATAAAGACAAGAAGGTCTTTGAAACAAAAAAGATGGACTTTTCTTTGTTCACAAGCATGAACACAACGAACAAGACTTAGATCCAAGCAATCACATAACGAAGCATACCAAATCAAAACCTAATTGTAAACCTAGCTAGAGATCGGAGCCAAACAATCACATTTAAACAAGATCCATCAACATTATCTCTGAAAGCAAACAAAAGAAGACCTGCGCTACAAGAGGTGGGTGGATCCTTCTGAAGATCCTTGAGTTCCTTCAAGATCCGCTTCGACGCCATATCCAAAACCTACGATGCGATCTCTAAACACCAAGGCAAAGATTTTCCAAACGGAGACTGAGAATCCGTAAGGATTTGTATAAAAATCAATAGATCTAAAGGATTAACATATATATTACCTTTGGTTTTGCGTGTATCAGACTTGGCGAGGTTTTCGCCTTCTTCTTCGCGTAATTAGGAGAGGCGGAGAAGAAGAAGAAGCCAAGACTTGAAGAAAGGGTGGTGGACGTAAGAGGAATTAGTAATTGTTCTCTGTGGTCGCGTCCACCTTCAATACTAGGGTGAGGATATTTTACTTTAGTGGACTTGGTGGATGGATGTTCGGATACACTTCCGACTTGGCTCGGATATTTTGAGCTTGTTGGATGTTCGCTTTATATGGTAGGACCGATTTAGATTTGCCAGATTTGACCCTATAACAAATAGTACTTAACCCTGAGTTTTGCACAAAATTTACTTATTTATGCCACTTCATTTATACTATATCGTTTAGCACATTCAATAATAATTACTCTCCTTATACTCAATTTATTGATCACGTTTCCTAGCCCAATACTTGGTGGTGGTTTGATTCGAAATAAAGCAAAGTATTATTGTTTAAGGAATCTTTCATCTTGACAGTATATCTTCTACATATAAATGTGATATTTAGTTTATTCTAGACGTTGGATCAAATATTTATTTATGTTAGGATAATTTTATTATATATAATCTCTAATGAGTCCACTATATGTCATAATATTATTCTGCTACCTGCATATATAGTTTTACAAGTTTTGGTAGTCCCAGTTGTAAAGATTTCAGCCCCATTCATATATTTCTAAATTTCAGTTTGAATTATGATTAGGGCTGGGCGTTCATGTATCTATTCAAGTTCGTTTCAGATCTGTTTGGGTTTTGGGTTTCAGGGTTCTAAGATTTCAGTTCCACTCAGATAATACTAAATTTTAGTTCAAATTATATTCGGATTTTTGCGGGTTCAGTTCGGGTTCGGATAACCCATTAATTTTTTTTAAAATTCATTATATATTTTAAATTTCTTAAATCTATAAATAAAATTATATATTGTATATAAATCTAAATAACATATGTGAGAATATCTAAACTTAACATATAAATTGATTTAGTTTAAATTTTGGACAAAAAATCAATAACTATTTTAAATATTTTTGGTGTTTTGAGTGTACTTTCACTATGTTAGATATTTATATTTGACTATTTTTATATATTTTCAAGTATTTAAATCAACCTAAAAGTATCATATATAATCTGGATTTTTTGTATACATTAAAAATAAAAATAATTAATATATATATATATATATATATATATATATAAAAGTATATAAATCTTTTTCAGATACATTTTGATATCCAAAATATTTCGGTTCGAATTGGTTATAGTTTCGGTTGTCTAAATATCAAAATTTTGAATAAGTTGGATATTTAATCAGCTTTGGTATTACTCTTTCGGATCGTGATCGGTTCGGTTTTTCAGATTTGAACATTTATCCAGTTTTGATATTGACTTGAAAAATAAATAGCAATATATTTTTAAATATACACCCGCACAGGCGTGCGGGTCAAAATCTAGTAATTCATTAAATGATGATATCAATTTAATTGATAGGGTAAAATAGATTATGTATACAAGGTCAGTTCTAAGATTTGTAAAACTAGAATCAAGACCAAATGAATTGGCGGCCTTCTCGGAGAAATAAAGGACTAAGAGCATTTCCATCTCTACTTCATATTTTATTTCATTTTTTTGTCGTCTACCCATCTATTCTAGATCAAGTGGAGAACAGACGAGCCGATTTTCCGAGGAGCATATCCATCTGTCCGGGTCTGATCTATATGGAAAAAAGTATAGCCTCTGATCCTCGCTTCTTTTACTAACGCGTCTGCTCGACAATTCCTACTACGAAGAATATGAGACAGACTCATATCCTCAAAGTTTTTCCGTAATCTCTGGAACACCTCAATCTCTGTCGCAAATGATGACCATTCGGCCGGTTTAGTAGTCATCTCCTCTAAGTCCGAGCAGTCCGTCTCGAACCGTATGGAGGTTATCCTCATGTCTCTCATACATGAGGTTGTCCAAAGTAAACCTTCCATCTCAACATGCACAGCTGGGAGTCTTCTGTTACACGCCCGTAATCCAAAGTACTCTGAACCCGTTTGATCCTTACGACTCCACCCTAAGCCACTGACGCTGCCATTATTGAGCCATGATGCATCAATTTGACAGGTAGGGTTTTGGGGTATCCAAGGGGGCTCTGTCGCGAACTCAGTAGTAGGGGAGTCGTCTTGATCTTCATTTACTTCTTCCTTTTCGTTAGCCTTTTTTCCAACATTCTTCCTCAAGAGACGCATGTTGGAGAGTGTCGATGAGGGATACGACTTTCCCATTAAAGAGTTTGTCGTTCCTCGCCTTCCAAATGTACCAACAGATCCATGGGAAGGTATCGAATTGTAGTCTCAAGGGAGCCACCTCTTTTCTCTTCCAAAACAGAAAGTTCATGTTTTGGTATATGGATGTACTCGGGAAGTAACCCGGAAAGGATGGATAGTCCGATAAGGTCCAAACCTGGAGGGCATGAAGGCATATTTTATTCCATTTATAGAGTAAATGGAGTAAAATATGGAGTGTGGATGAAGATGCCCTAAAAGACAAAATGATATAAGATGTATTCAAATTCTAGTGGTCTGGAAAAATAAATTTTAATACTGGACATAATTTAAAAAAAAAATGAATGAACCCGATAAAAGAAGAAGAAATTTGAGTATGTAATATCTTCAGCTACTTAAAGGATTGGCAGACTGGTCAAAAGAAAAAGAAAATTCACAAACCATCACATTCTAGATTAAACTCTACTAAAACAAGTAACAAATTCTGTAAATCCGAAGAAAATTAGAGAAAATGTATTTTTAAAGAAAAAGACTTTCTAGAGAAATTGTGGTTATAAAGAATATAGATTTTGCCAAAGATGAATATGTGTTCACAAACTCATTTATTGTGCGAAATGAAATATTTGTTGTGCTCTAAGGGGGTATAAATGTCTATTTATCGCTTTAATAAACTATTTTGGTCATTTCAACCTTTCAGGACTTTATTTATGATAACAACATTTTTATGATCATCGTAAAAAAATTTCTCTATTTTTAAAACCTAATTAAATATATAAAATTCTCAATTATATTTATTTTGATAAAATATCTAAAACACTTATAACCAAAAAAATATACAACCCAATCTGAAAGCTACAAAAGAGCTTTTGACATGAATTACCAAATATATTTGGATCCAAAGTATTATTAACATAACCTGATCTAGATTAGAATAATATCTTAATGAAGATTGGTAGGTTGAACTCGGAAAAATGAAAATTCAAAAAAAAATCGAGAAAGTATCTCAAATGATCTCTTATTTACATCAATAAATATCGGCTATTTGATTCTTGATATTAAATTGTATGTCACACATCTCTAAACTTGAAAAGATACAAGTATCATCTCTATATATCAACAATATAAATTAATTATATTATACAATTTATATTGTTTAATAATTAACTAATTATTTAACCATAATTTCACTTAAGAGTAGAGATATGAATTTTATTTACTTATATGTTTTTAAAGTCAAACTCAAAATACCTCTCCAGCAGAAAGTGTTTTTTTTTGTTATATTTTTTTTTAAAGTTGTTTTTTGTTACTCTCTTTATTAATGTTTATCTTTACTCTCTCATATATAAAAATGATTTTCTATTACCAATATGTCTTTTCTTATATATTAACCAATTTTAATTATAAAAAAAATTAATTTTGTAATTTACATGTAAACTTTAAAAACTATATATATATATATATATATATATATATGATATGTTTTGAAAATTGTAATAGACATATATTATTGTAAATTGCAGTTATGCAATGTTATATTTAAAATTATTCTATATATAAAATTAAGACTATTACTAAATTTAATGATACATTAATGACTAATTTAAATTGTGTTGAATCTAGGTTATACATTATTTCATCTTTTGGATTTGTAAATTATTTGTGAATTCACCAATAAAATATCCTATATTATAATAATATCACATAATAAATAGTATATAATAATTTTGTAATGTCTATTTTATATACTTTTTACATGGTTCTCTCAAGTGCATTCATTACATTACTTGAACTTTATGCATTCACTAGGTAGAGACCTGCGCATTGCGCATGGTAAAATTGTTAGAAAAAAATAATTTTAATTACTATATATTTTGTTCGTAATTTTCATCGAAGATTATATAGAATTTCTACAATATGTCATGTTTAATCAAACATAGAGTAAATTCTTAAGAAGAAAAAATATTTTAGTACCAAACTGTTGGATTATAAAAAGAGATGGACCAGAACTTGGTAGTAGGAGTAGCTATAAACTTCGAAAATTAATTCAACAGGAGATGGAATCAATATGTGAATAAGGTATACGGTTTTTGTTTTCAAATTTGGTCATGCAAAGTTTCAAAAAAGTTTTTGATGATGCTTGAGTATTGGTAGGATAAGAGTCACATTTGTAATCTTGGCAACAGATACTACGTCGCATATCTCGAGAAAAAAATCATAAATCAAATCATCCAAAATGAAAATGTGGTCATTTGCATAGTGCCACAATAAAACCGCAAAAAAGATAAAAGAGAAAAAAAATATGAAAGATATATGAATTGACATTCCTAAGAATTTAGATCTTAGATAGAAATCGACCTCTTGTTATGAAATGTGATGTGTAAAATGAATGAATGCGATGAATCCTATATATTTTATAAAATAAAATCAGTTGACAATATTTTTTTTTTAAGATAGCGCAGTCTACCTAGAATGACAATGGTATTTCTTTGTAATATCTCTAGAGGAGCATGGGTAATTCTATATATTAGCTGAAAGTGAATATGGTGAAACCATGTCAGCATGACACTTATATAAATAAATTACATTTTAAAAACATCTTTTAAAATGTTCTTAATGTTCTTCTGTTAATAAGTTTTGTGTCATCCAATACTTTAAAAGTAAAATCGGTATATTACACTTTTACAAAAGGAAAAATACATTCTGATAACTTCTATACTACCACACATTTTCAATACTACCACACATCCATACACACTACAAAAAGTGTGTATTATATGTGATTAAAAATCAGAAACTTTAACATAAATTTTAAAAAGTTACACATAAATCTATACACACTACATAAAAGTTACACTTTTACCACACATCCTTTCTTATTATACCGATTTTACTTTTAAAGTTATCTTAACGAAATCCGGGTGGGAGTGATGATTGTTCTGGATCAGAACTAAATTCACTGTCTCAATCAGAACGATCCTTCCAGGTTAGCTAAAAAAGTTCACTTTATTCATTAGATCTGATCTAATTGACACTAATAAAAAAAATTGTAGATTTTTCTTTGATATGATTAGTTAATAATCTACTTGTTAAGTAATAAAACTCAATACAAACCTATCAACAGGTGTTGAAGAAGAAACTTTAATTTTATAATCTGATAACTATGAAAAAAATTGAAGAATATCTTTAGAAAGCACTAAAAATTGAGGGAGACTGTATATTGGGACGATTTGTTTCCGTGATGGAGTTGAGAGAAAAAGGGTCTCTTTATATTGAGAAGATTTGTTGTCGTGATGGAGTTGAGAAAAAAAAGGTCTCTTTATATAGTGATCAAAACCCCTATGGTTTAGGCGTAGTCGATTGTAGAAGTTTACATATATTCCAGTCAAACAAATATTTAGAAAAGAAATTTAGAGAATAAACTTTATTAAGTACATGAATAAGATAAGGAAACTTAGATTTGAATACCAAATATACATTGAATTGTAAAAGATTTTTTTTCATTTATAGTCTAATTTGACTTGTCAATCAAACCAAAAAGAATGCACATCACATTTTTGTATTTAAAAATTTATCAAATCAAATTCATTGTGCGGGTCTTATCTCTTTTGGACATTCATATACTGTATGTTGCGTACATGGCTGAGATTCCAATAAAAATAGTAAGTTTATCAAATGTACCTACAACATATTAGTCCAATAGAACTCTTATTGTTTGAATTTAAACTGGTAGAATTACTTCATAAAACAAACGAATATCTTATCATTGCCATTATGTTTAATGGCAGTAAACTTGATTTGAATTCTTCAGTTTTGTTCTTCACAACATGCTTGACTTTTGTTCATGACAATGTATTTTGTTAATAGAACGAAATGAACTTTTTGGCAATCAGGTTGTTCGAGAAAATTTATGTATCAATTGTTAAGTGTATATGATTTAGTCATGTTATCTTTATTTTGTAGGTGACGACTGGGGTGGACCAGGTGATTTAAAGTGTAAAACATCCGAAGCAAACATATTCTATACAAAGCTTTGATAACCGGATAAGAAACCGTTAGGATATCAACTGGCTATTTTCATATTATATAACCGTTTAAATCTTCATCAATTGAATGATATTGTCATATTAGATTCTCGTGTAGTGTTGTTTACATTTAATAAAAATATATATAATGTGGACCAGTGGCAAAAATTGTAAATATCCTAGTAATTAAAGGTTTATTAGTTTAGTTGTCTAAGAAGAGCTGTGAGTGAGCCACCTCAGCAATAATGGCAAACTTGTTATTATTTTATAAAAGTAAGGTTACTCATTAAAAATGCTTCTTAATTAATAAGAAATGGATTATTGTTATCTTCTTCTCTTCCAAATTTATTACCGTTAATCTTTTATACAATAAAACAGAACTCATTTGACAATTCTGTGTTTGACACCTGTTTTTTAATATTTTTTCTTTTCAAAAATATTGTTCACTTTAAAAATATTGGATTTCCCGAAATGTATCTTTTAATTAAATAAATATGTAAATGTATATAGCTGTCGTAAACAAACTAGACACCAGTTTATTTTTGTGTAAGCCCAACAAGATATAATGTGTTTAATATACGTGACGATTTACTTCTTTTTTTTTTAATTTTGAAATACGAGTACACCAGTTTCCACTATAACTATTTCCTAATTAATTTTATTTATTTTTTCCTCAGCACAATATCTTCCACTTTCTTCTCCACGATCCGTAAATCTTGCCATCAACTCCACAATTTGATATCTTCAACTACCTTTCTTATATAAAAGATATGGAAAAAAATCGCCGTAAAAGAAATCCAGTTTAGTTTTAGCACAGGTTATTAAATCTGCAACTCTAGAATTTCTTTTCTTTTTTTCTCTATATCAAGTTGCGGATTTTTAATCTGATTTTTTTCAGGTATTGCTCTAGCTATAAGCAAGATGAAGCTTGCTTTCACTCCTATTGCTCAGTTACAGGCAGTTACTGAAAACGAAATCTGGAAAATTAAGGTTCGAGTTGCCCGTATGTGGAGATTTCAGAACGGCGATAAGACCAGAGATGTTGGTGGAGTCGATTTAATACTTGTAGATGATAAGATACATATTATAATTCTGAGTTGATTATGTTTATATGATTTTGATAATTGTTCTATCATGTACTAACATGGAGATCCTATACAAGCTTGCATTAGAGGAAAATTGATACCCAAGTTCGACAATGATATGGGAGAAGGAGAGTGTTGTATTCTGATGAATTTTAAGTTGTCTCCTAATCTCAGGAATTACAGAGGAACTCGAAATCCTTTCAAGATATTTTTCACTTGGTCAACATACCTTAAGAAGAATTGCGAGGAGATTCCAAACGATTCTTCGTTTTGATTGTGTATCTTTTGATGATCTGCTTTCTCAGAATCGTGATGAAAAAGTGTTTGTAGGTATGTGATTTAACCAATAGGTATTAATGGTTTTCAGATTTTGTTTCATGTATTTATGAAATCTTTTTTTTCTTCTACAGATGTAATTGGCGAAATTGTTGTTGGACCTTGCAATCTCAAAGAAATTACTGTTCGTAATGCTCCATGTAAAATATTGAATCTTCAACTCAAGAACTGTGGGTTAGTTTTCTTGAAACTTCTAACTATGATTTTAAGTGTATTGATATTGATCCTCTGTTAAAACGTGTGTTTTCTTATGTTGTAGTGATTCAATCATTAATTGTGTATTTTGAGAAAAATATGCTGAAGATAATATTGATTCATATGTTCAATCCTTTTCTGGTGGAGCTATTGTTATGATTTGCAGTCTCATGAGAATTAACATTTATAATGGTAAATCTGTTTTTATTACTACTTTTGAAACAGTCAAATATTAATGTTTGTCTTTTTTTTTGTAGGAAAATTCACAATTCAAAATGGGAAATCTTCAACAAAGTTGTTTATTAATTATGACATTGCTGAAATAAATGAATTCAAAAGAAAAGTAAGTAGTTCTGTTTACTTTTCATTTCATATTTTATTATAATTTTCTATTTCAGATTAATGATATTACTTTACTATAATAGAATGTCAAAAGATGTTATGTCTACAAAATCATGTGTCTTTCAATTGACTTTGTCAAATTGTACCCAAGTTTCTTTGGATCATATTCCATTTGAGAATTGCAAAACAATTTCCCAGCTGTTAACATCATATGAGGTAAGTTGTATGTTGTACTCTTTGATCAAGTTCTTAAATCTGTTACATATGCAACCATTTCATTTAAATTTTCTCTTGATATGTAAGAAACAAGGTATTATATATATGCAACAATATGTGCACTTAAAACTGAGGGTCCTTGGTGGTATCTTGCCTGTCAAGGATCAGGATGTGCTAAGAAAGTAAATTACTACTTGAACCCAGAAACTGAAGAACTAGAAATGGATAAGTTCTCATGCGAAGCATGCCAGAAAATTGTTAGTTCTACAAAAACAAGGTTTGTCACTAATCAATGTATATCATTTATTTATTTTTTGTCAGTTTGCTAAACTATACTTTATTTTTACAGATATCAGGTTCATTGTAAAGTCTTCGATCATACAGGAACAGCTTCTTTTCAGATTGAAAATTCAGCTACATATAAATAAAGTTCAAAAGGTTCAGCTACATATAAATAAATGATAACAAATTTAATTTTAATCAAAAGTTCAAAAAAAAAACAAATTTAATTTTACTACGCAGTTTCATATTTCAACTTTTGAATATATACAGTTAATTTTGTATAGTATCAAGAAAGCATTTACTAATTATATATGGAATCTGTTTTTATGCTAATGGCAATTCCCGTGCATTGAACTACATTTATGAATAATCAAAAAAATTTTTGTTGTGCACTCATAATTGCATCCTGTCACAATTGCATCCCGAAGAACCATATCAATAGAAACATTTTTTTTATCTTCACAGCTTCAGAATGAGGTATATCTCCAATCCAGATTTCGGTTCGGCTTTTTGGTTTCGGTATTTTGGTTTATAAAAAATATTTACCATATTAAAATCATATCTATTTCGGTTTGGTTTATATGCCGTTGGTTTTTGGTTTAATACCAAAAAACTATAAATATATTTCTTTATATACATTTTGTGAATTTACTTTATTTAATTAGATATCGGCTTTGATAACACATGAAAATAATTAGTAAACATATTAATTAATAATTATATTTATATAGAATAGAAATAAGAACATAGTACTTCAAATAAAACATATTTGTCTATTTGTCAGAAAAAGATTTTCGTTTAACTTGATAAAAATGAAAATAACTTTTAACTTAAAACAAAATATTGAATTACTAAAATAAACATTTTAAGTATGAAAATCATATCAATAAAATAAATTATTTATATGTTATGTATTTGTAATATACTATAATTTACATATAACAATATTATATTTAAACTAATCGGTTTATTCAATTTAATCCATTTATATACTAGATCATATCCATATATAAATTAACTTTACTATGCAGTTTTCAAATACTTTTTTAATTTATATAATTTATTTTGTATAATATTAAAAATCATTTACTAATTGTATGTGGATTTTTTAATAGTAATGGCAATGCCCGTGCATAGCACGGACCAAAATACTAGTTATACTTATATTCCACAAGTTTTTCTTTGCTGTTATCATCACCATCTACCATCTATTTACTTCTTCCCAGTATCCATCATCTACTCTTCTCTTCCCACTGTTTATTATCATCCTCTAATAACATCTCTTATTTCTCCTTTTCATCTACTCCCATTATCTTTTTTCTTTCTCCATTTCTTTCTACCAACAATAACATCTCTTTTTCTATCACTGATTTTTCTTTTTGCAGCCGTATGCATCATATGTTGTGCTTTCATATTTTTCTACTATTCTTCTTATCCTCCTTTTCATATACTAACAACAATATCTCTTCCTTCTTTTCTTCTTCTTCGGTCTCACCTCCTTCCACTGTCTTTTTTCACCTTTTGTACTAACAATAACATTTTTTTTCTTCATCTTCACTACTAGTATTTTCATTGTAGTCATCATCTTGTCTTCTATTTTCGTTGATATCTGTTGTGCCATCACCTTCTCTCACAGTCTCTTCTTCTTTCCATCTCATATACCAACAACAATATTTTTTCCTTATCTTCCTTTTACGGTATCTTCTTCTCCACCTCTTATGCTAACAACGACATATCTTCCTTATCTTCTTCTCCCTCATCTCTTCATACTGTTTTTATCTAATCTACCTCGTATATCATCAACGTCAACTCATATTCCTATTTGTCACCACCAATTATTTTTTATTGCCATTGTTTTTTGTTCCATCTTTGTTGTTTCCTTACTTTTTCTCCCATTTCTTCTTCTCCATCACCTCTTGTCATCATAGACATCTTCTCATTTAGCATTTTTAGTAACTAAAGATAATTAAAAAGTAAACAAGTTACTGTTTCTATGTTCTATTCTATTAAAATAGAAATTTAACATAATATATATATATATATATATATATATATATTGTTTATTTTCATGTTATTAGTTTGAAATGATTATTATATATTATTTTTAATATATACAAAATAGTATAATTTTTCATATTATGCATCTCGTGTTTGATTCACAGTCACACAGTCATGCGCATAATTTTATTTGTCTGATGTAGTATAAACTTTTGTTATCTAAAATCAGGGGCGAATCTAGGTTAGTCATTATAGGGGCAAGTGCACCCATAATAATTTGGATATTCAAAATTTTGTAGAAGGAATTTAATTATTCTACTTCAATATGGTAACTAAATTTGTTTTATGCACCCCTCTCAATCCACGATTAACTCCATATTTTATTTATTTTTATGTTCTTACCATTTATGCACCATGTTACAAGATTCTCTAGATTCGCCCCTGTCTAAAATCTACTTTATTACATGACTAGTGGTGTGTCCGCGCTACGCGCGGATTGTTTGATGTTTGTGTTATTCAAATTTGTAAATCTTTTTGATGATTTGTTGTGTGATCTGAAATGCAGGTTATAATTTTTGCTACAGGTGTTGTTGCTGCCGTATTCTAATTGTTTATTTTTACTTGAGGAACATAAATTCCATATTAAATTATATTTGCATAGTATATAATAGTTGTTTCCTTTTGAATTACTTACCTCGGAGGTGATTTTTTTTTTGAGTTTACTTCAAGTTTGTTTAGTTTAAGTCATGTTTTACGTATTAGTATGATCTTGTTGTTGGATCTAGAAATTGATTTGTCCCAGATGAGGACTTTAGAAATGATTTTTTTTAATGCTTCTTGTTATTGTAGTTTGTTTGTTATATTCCAAAATTAACAATGATTCATGTTTTTAGCTTGAATTCTTGGAATTGCAAATTTTCAAAGTAGAGGATCCCCTTAGGGTAGATGAAAACATTTGACATAACGTAACAAAAGAATACAATGGAAGTTATCAATGAACCTAAACTTCAATGAACATACCTTAAAGTCATGATTATGCAGTTTTGTTTTTTCTTCAGAAATTACTTTCATCCACTCTTTTGCCACATCTTTCCACTTGGTATTGAGAAGAAACAAAAACACACTATTTTTCAAATCTGCCTGTAAACTATGTTTATTCAGAGATTGTTGCATCAAATCAAAGTTCACTACAATCTCTCACTGCTCCATGATCTACTGAAATCGAATAGAACACTTTGAATTGAAACCATGAGTGAAATAAAATTATGAAAGCATTTTTAAAATGCAAATATGTTTCCTTTTATGAGTTTGCCCCATCCTAGGTCTTTGGAAATATTTAGAACATCTCCCAGCTCTGAAATCCACACCTTCTCTCTGTAGATAATTGTACAGCATCAGCCACCTTTAATATGTAGTCCACCTAAGGACTGTCCAATTTGACACCAAGAAATTTTACTTTGCCATTTTGTATAAAAAAATTGTGCTATTATGATTTAATAATTAATAGATATACATATTTTTTTCCAAATAGTTAGGAATCATTTTTTGCTTCAATATTCAAAATGAGTGTTAGTTATAGAAGGTTTAAGATGGTTTGGCCTATATAGCTCACCAGAAAACGATCTTGGCTTTACACATTTCAGATTTCATTATTTACTGAAGTTTCAGGTTCTAATAATGATGTTATGACTTCTTAGTTCTTATAGAGATATTACGGAGGAGAACCTTTATAACCACAAGACATATAAAAGAAGACCATATATTACATATCAATATCAAATTTTCACTGTTTTATGTTTTAACTTAATTTGTTAGCAATATGTTGTAAAAAAAAGCATTGATTACAATATAAAAAATGAAAAACAGAGATGTTTACTTACATCAGCGGAAGCATGCATGCAAGTCCGGCACCGTCTGTGGTGACTCTCTGTTTTTTATCGGCGTTATCTTGTCATAATAAAAGCTTCAGAGCCAGCCATCGTTTCCATCTCTACCGCAAAACCATCGAGTTCCTCTCCGACTTATCACATTCTCCAGAACTAACGAATAAATCTACAACCTCTCCATCATAGTATCACTTTCCTCGCTTGCCCCTTTACTCGTCGCCGTCTGTAGAAACAAAGTAGACGACAATCCAAGCTCATGGTTGTCGTACAGAGATACAATGACACTCAAATATCTCCGCAGTGAATACTACGATTTCAGAAGTTACCATTAGTTTTTTTCTTTCGTTTTTAGTCACGAAAGGAGTGACGATCAAGTATATGTAGGAAGAGAGATGGAAACTGAAAAGGAGGTCGCGAGGTTGTGGTTTCGGAACTGAATAGGGTATTAATGGCTTTACATAGTGGATCGATTATCAATTAGAATCAGAAACGGTCACAGACGTTACCACACATCGGCAGAGAAAAAAAGGGGAACAGAGAAGACGAAGGCATTAGAAGGTGAGTGGTTTGTAAATGGGCTGAGATTATAAATGGGTTGCTTTGCAATGATTTTATTAGACCCATTTTTATGTTGTTTAATTGTGGACGAAAGTTTAAAAGATTTGAGAAATGGTGCCAGGTGTCATTATTCCCCCCAAGGAGAGAAAAAGCCAATTTTATTAGTTAAGATTACATTTCCAATTCTCTTTCTAACATGTTTATCTCCTATTTTACATTTTCATTTTTCGATTAAGTTATTCAGGATATTCATTAGATGTTAAAGAATATAAATTTCAAAAACTTAAAATAAAATTTAACAAACAACATATAAATTTTGAAAATTATATAGTCAAAATCAACACATTGATACAAAGCTATATATATATATATATCAACGTCTGGTTAATTATGCTATTAAATATATATTAGATAAACAATTTGACAACAGACAATTTTACTATCTTATGAGAATTTACATCTGATTACACCGAGCCGAGTCGTCTATGAGATCCGAGTTTGATGGTATGCTTTACACCATGTTGAAAATCTCTTGTGGTTATTTTTATATAATCTGCAAAATTGTAATTTTGGAATTTGAACTTCAAACTTTTTAGTGTAAAATATTTAATAACCCTTAGTAAATCATTGAATTTAAAGGGTTTACCAAAAAAACTAAATATTTAAAATTTCTTTTTAGTTTTTGAATATTCATTTTGGATAGTCATTCAAAAGTTTTAGGTAGTTATGTATTAAAAAAATTTTGGATAGTCATTCAAAAAACTACTCAATGTCTGTTAGGATTTGGTTGAGAGTACTTGAGGCTATTAATATCAGGAGTTTTGGTTTAAGAATATAGATATTTGTACAAACTAGATCGGATGGAGATTCAGTATATGGTTCGGATTTCGGGTCAGAATTATATGTCCAGCTGTACACTAAAGTAAGTAAAAAAGTCAAATAATCTAACGGCTTACGTCATGTCTTTGAGATTAAACGTAGCTGTGTGCGTCTTCTCTTGTCTCCCACATGCCAGATCGAACCGATTCTTCGTAGGAAATAGAGCTGTTCAAGGATCAAAGGTGGCCCAAATACAACGACGAGGGCGAAGATAAAGATCACTCTCGGGAGGAGCAAGATGGAGGAAGGAAAGTGTCTCACTATAGAGAACACCGTGGCGACTATATCCAATCGTCCTGGATTGCTTTAGATTCTCGAGAAACAAGGTTACCTTGCTCCATTCTCATTCATTGGTCTCGACAATGATCCATATCGATCGGTGGATTGTAATTGTATGTAGGGGACAAGTCGGTTCGATTCGCTGATAAGGTTTTGAAGTTTACTGGCTTGGGAAAGATGAAGAGGCCTATCTTTATTCTTACCTGACTTTGCTATATATTTGATTGATCCTGATACCCAAGCTATGTCTCGGAAGATAGCTTTGGCACCTGTAGAGAAGATGTGTTTGAGCAAAATTTCAGAATGTTCAAAATTATCTTTTTCCTTTTTTGATTAAGCTAGGTAGCTTTATGCCTCTTCATAGACTGAACTTAAATACTCTATAAAACCCTTTTCTGAATGGTCAAATACATTAAAAAAGGAAAGATAACTAGTCTTTCTCACAGTATATATGGTGATCCTGATACACTTCTTATTGGATTTGAACCTGTTGAAACCTCTGATCTGTTTCCGCTTACTAGCTTCTCCGGCCTTATCTATTCCACCATTCTCACTACCTCATTCATCGTTGGTCTCTTTTCTGGTAACTTTGCCGTGCAGACCATACCAATCTGAAGCATCTCCACCATCTCTTCCTCTACTTGAGTACACCTCATAAGCTCTTCATCAAACACCTCTCCCGTCCATTCCTCCCTAAGCACCAAGTTCACCCACCTCACCAGGTTACCCACTTCTGATTTTCCTGTCAGTACTTCAAATATCAGGACACCGAAACTATACACGTCCGACGCTTGTATCCCCTTTCTTGTGTCTGTTATCTCTGGTGCACGATCTGTGTTTAAAATGGCGAGCGCCTTTTGCGCCATGGCGCAAGGCGCACCCAGGCGACGGACCCATCGCCATGCACCCCCTAGGCGAGGGAGGGGTCCCTAAGGCGCACGCCATGTCCAGAAGGCGAGGTGATCAAAGGCGATGGCATGGCGGCAATGGCGACTTAACATAAACCGGTCTAAATCAGGTATCAAAACCAAACCTTAATTAATTACCAAATTTTAGACGTCTAAAAACTGAAAAGTTGGAAGCTCAAACGTTAAATAACAATGAAAACCCTAGTTTCCTCTTAATAAAAGACAAGTTACAACTTAACAAAAGCATCGATCTCAATTTTTTTTCCTTAACGTTAGTACTCTCTACTTCTACTCTCGTATCATCTTATGTGCTTCTTCTTCTTATAGATTCTTGTGTTCCTTTGTCACAGATAGGAACGTATTGCGCTTGCTTGGTCGGAGTTAACAACAAGTGGTTAGTCTCTCACTCTCTGTAGTCTGTACTTTATGTAGTTATGTGTTTTCTCTTTTTTTTTTGTCTTAATTCTGTCTCAAGTTGACGTTATGTAGTTATGTGTTTTGATCAGAGTCTAGTTTTAAATACTTGACGTTTACTAATACACTTACCAGACTTTTGAAATTTGAATTGAGTTTGCTCATGTATGATCATGTATTTACTTTATTATTTTTTTCTTTGATCACAGTTTTAATGTCTGAGCCTAGACGTCCTGGAAGTGATCCAGGAAGAAGACATGGTACCATGTTGAATAACGATACCAACTGTTGGAAGTGTATCTACTGTTTGAAGGACTTCAAAGGTGGAATTACACGTCTCAAACAACACTTGAGAGGGGATCATAGGAACGCCCAAGCTTGTAAAATGTGTCCATCACATGTGAGAGAGGATTTAATCAAACACAAGAAGATGAAGGATGACGAGGTAGCGGCTCGTAACATGGCTATCGAACAAGAAGAAGACCTTGACGAGTATGATGAAGAGTGCGAGATGGAAAGTCAGCCGCGAGGTCCGCGACGATCTGTCCCTGCTAAGAGGAGGAGATTTAGAGGTCCATTGGACAAGTATGTGACTACTCCTCCTCCTGATATTTTGCAAGGAAGAAAAGATAGAAAGGGTGTTCTTGGAGGAGCTTCTGATGACGATTTAAGGGAACGTGTATGTGGAGCTATAACTAGGTGGTTTTTGGATGCTGGTCTTGCTTTCAATGCTGTCAACTATCCTAGCTTTCCCGAGATGATTAAGTTAATTGGGGAGTATGGAGTAGGATTAAAACCACCGAGCATGTATGAATTAAGAGTTCCACTGCTCAAAAAAGAAGTGCAGAACACTCTTGTCGAAATTGAGGAGAACAAGAAGGAGTGGGCCAGTAAAGGATGTTCACTTATGTCAGATGGTTGGCGTGATTCAGTGGCTAAGAAAGACATTGTCAACTTCCTAGTTAATTCACCAAAAGACTCTGTTTTCATGAAGTCTAAAGACGTTTCTGACGTGGTGAAAGACGCGGATTTACTGTATAAGATGCTAGATAATATGGTTGAGGAGATTGGAGAAGCTAATGTAGTTCAAGTTATCACAGACAACGCTAAGAACTACGTAAAAGCTGGTACGTATGTTATATTTAACGTTTATATTTCTCTGTTTAAAAGATGGTACGTAACGTTTATATTTCTTTGTTTAGGAAAAATGCTTGAAAGAAAACGACCTCATCTCTACTGGACTCCATGTGCTGCACATTGCATTGATCTAATGCTGGAGGAAATTGGAGAAATCCCAGCACTGAAGAATGCCATGAAAAAATGCATGTTCATGAATGGATATATCTACAGTCATATCCCTCTTGTGAACATGATGAGGAAATTCACCAAGCAAAGAAATCTGCACAGACCGGCTGTGACAAGGTTTGCTATTTTTTTTTAATTTGCAAAGGAATTTAAAAATAAAATTCTAACCTTTTTAATCATATAGGTTTGCTACTTCTTGCATCACCATGACTCAGTTTCTCAAACAGCAGAAGCCTTTAAGAGATATGGTAAATTATGCTGAATGGAGTGAGTCCAAATGGCCCAAAGAAGCTGGAGCAAGAAAAGTCAGGCAGTATCTTATGCAACCGACCTTTTGGAAGAATATTCGAGCTGCTCTGAAGGTGATGACACCTCTTGTCAAAGTACTGAGGATGGTTGATGGAGAGAAGAAACCAGCTATGGGTTATATATATGCAGCCATGGACAGAGCAAAAGAGAAGATCGCACACGATTTCAATGGGAAAACAGAGAAATACGAAAAAGCCTTTGAAATCATTGACAGAAGGTGGGAGTGTCAGCTTCATCATCCTTTGCATGCTGCTGGGTATTTTCTAAACCCTTCAATCCATTACAAATATCACGCTGATGTTCGTTGCGAAGAAGTGGAAGGGGGCTTGTACAATTGCATTACTAGGTTGGTCTTTTAAAATGTGTTTTTTTTTTGCATTAATAGATTGGTATACAATTACCACACAATAATTTTTTTTTTGTGGTGGTGCATGAACAGGTTGGTTCCAAATACACAGACTCAAGACAAGATAATGACAGAGTTGGATGCGTTTAAGAACGCTAGTGGTATCTTCGGCCATCCCATGGCCATCAGGCAAAGAGATATCAAAACACCAGGTAACACACACTTACTTGAATTAATTTTTGATAATTGATCTAAATAAATACTAACAAGTAACAATATTTTTATTTTAATAGCCGAATGGTGGTCTTGTTATGGATCTTCTGCTCCAAATCTCAGAGACTTTGCTGTTAAGATCCTTAGTCTTACTTGTAGTGCTACTGGCTGTGAAAGAAATTGGAGTGTTTTCCAACTTGTAAGTCATTTAAATCCCTTTTTATTTATATTTTTAGGTGATTTCGTTTCACTTATAATTTTTAAACTTCATTTGTAACAGCTTCATACGAAGAAGAGAAATCGACTAGCACAACATCGGCTGAACAACATGGTTTTTGTGAAGTTTAACCGAGCTCTAAAACGCAGAAGCATGAGAACTGATAGTGCCACAGATCCTATTCTTTTGCATGAAATTGATGAAAGCAGTGAGTGGTTGCTGGGAAGAATGGATGGAGATTCCTCTGATGATGATGATTTGGTGTGGGAAGATGATGATTTGCCATGGACTGTTGTGAGCCAAGCTATGGGTGCTGAAGAACCCAACTATTCGACTAGAGGAGCAAAAGTTACAAGCTCATCTAAAACAGATAAAGAAAAAGGTGTTGCTAGCTCAAATCAGAAGAAAAGCAAAGGACCATCTACATCTGCTATGACATTGATTGATGAGGAGGATGAATTGGAAGAAGACTTAGATGAAGATGATCTTGGGTATGAGGATGTTGACTTTGATGATGAAGATGGGGATGATGGCGTTTCCGAAGATGATTTTTAGATATTGCTTAAGTTATTTATTATGGTTTTCTACATTTGAAGCTTTTTTTTTGGGTTTTGGTTTTGGTTTTGACTTTTGAATAATTTTGTTTTTTTCATTCACAATTCTGAGTTCTATTGCAAGTTTAACTTCTTCAAATAATAGTGTGCAAGTCTTGTTGTTGTTGTTAAATGAATTTGAAACAGGAAAAGCTGTTAGAAGAGAAGGGAACAAGTTGGATAAGTGGCTTCCCCACGGTAGTCACCATGGCGAGCGCCATACTGCGCCATGGCGCAAGGCGCAAGGCTCGGACCGTCTCGCCATGGAGCGCCATGCGCTATTTTAAACACAGTGCACAATACCCAAATGCATTCCGGGGTAGCGAATGCATCAGCGTGGCCATTCCTGCTCCAGAGAATGCTCCCATTTCCTTTCGCATTGAGGAAAACATTTGAGGATTTTATGTTCCCATGGACTAGTCTGCCTCCTCCGCTTTGTGAGTGGATATGAGCTACTCCTTTTGCTGTTCCATACACCATCTTCAATCTAGTTTCTAGAGGTTTCCGATTCCTCAGACATCTCTGACCTGAATGGTAACATAATAATAGACTAACTTTAGTTTTGTATAAGGGTAATGAAATGTCCTACCTAAGGTTCAATGGTGGCAGAATCAACATACCGTGTAGTAAACATGAAAGACTTCCGTGTTGGTAGTAATCATAAACCACGAGCTTCTCATCCTTGGAGTAGTAAGTATCCTCTTACAGTGGGATATTCTCATGCTTGATGTTGCCAAGATGTTCCATTTGCTGTTCGAATTCTCTCTGAGGCACACACACTTCCTTGATCCTTTTCACAACGATGGTCGCGGAGTCCTCGAGATCAACCTTGTAGGTTGTCCCAAATGGCCCCTTCCCTAGAACTTCTGCAGACGCTCTCAACAAGTCTTCTAGATCAAAGACAAGATTCTTGCCTTGGAAAAACACAATCTTGTTGTTATCTCCTCCACCCAGGTTTGGATCTGAATCTTTCCTCCTCTTGCTAGGCTTGTCCTCTGTAGATCTTCTTTGCATTTCTCTGTTATGGATGATCACCAATAAGATGGCAAACAAAGATAGGAGCGCAAAGCACGTGCTTAATGCTACGCCAAGAACTATATGATTGTGGTGGTGTTTCGTTTGTCTCCTTAATGATGATGAAGGAACGTGAGCCAGATTGTTTCCGACGAATGCTGAGAGTGGGAATCTCTGCAGTGACTTGGGTACGGTTCCTGTCAAATTGTTGTGAGCTATGTTCAGCAGCTTCAGACCCGGAATATGTAGATTCAGAATCTCACCCGAGAACTTGTTACTCGAAAGATTCAGAGAGTGTAACTGGGTTAGCTTCTCAAACGAAGATGGGATACTACCGTTAAACCGATTATGAGAGAGATCAAGAACTCGTAAATGCTCCCAAGAAGAAAAATGAGAAGGCAGAGGACCAGAAAACTCGTTGAGATCTAGTCTAAGCTCGGTCAAGTTCTTCAAAGCCTGTAAACTTGAAGGGAAAGGTCCAGAGATGTTGTTAGAACTGAGACTGAGAAACCGAAGATTAGATAACCTGGCTATGGTGCTTAGCTCGAGATGCCCTTGAAGACCAGTTGCTGGTAAACGAAGACCGACAACACTGGAATTATGGGAGTCACACGTAACACCGGTCCATTGGGTGCATATAGGAAGAGTTGGTGACCAGTTGAGTGAATGAGAGTGACTGATGTTGCTAACGAATTGAAGAAGAGTGTGTTTATCTTCGTTGATCGTCTCAGCTTCTATACAGAAGATGATTACTCCGATGAGTACTAAAACCAAGTTGATGACAACTTGGCTCTTCATTTTCAGTGTTTTGTTTATTTTTGGGTGGAGGAAAAACTGGTTTTAAGGGTAAAGTGACGTTATAATTTATTGACTTTTGTGGGCTGTATAGATAATATAGGTTAACATTATGATTTAAATGTTATAATAACGAAAGTGGGTTGCTTTAGGTTAATGTTAGGTTCGGCGAGTTGTTGACTTGATCAGCCTAACAACTCTGTCTCTGTTTTTGTTTCTTGTTTGCCAGAGAAATAGCGGTGAAAACAACGCTTAAGGAAAATTATAAACTTTTTTTTTTAACTTTTTCGTGTCATTTTCCACAATACTTTTCAACTTTGAAACATTTGATTTTCACTGTGTAAACCTAAGTCTTGTTTTCTTAATAGTTAAAATTAGAAAAAGCGAATTTCATGGTTCATGCTAATTGTTAAGTCTCCATCTCCCATCCACCTACCACCACATACACACACACACACACAAACTCGATACAGAATCAATGAGATCACAGGAAAGAGACATACTCGTATATATGTTCTATTCGTTAACTGGAGAGTGGAGATAGGGTTTATGTTTAAAAATCTAAAACTAAAGAATATTAGTTAGAAGTATTGGAACTTTGTATATGTCAACATGTGTTTTGGTTTATATATGAGGGCTTTAGATAGAGAAGGGCGTCTGAACAAATCTGTAATCATCCCATTTACTATCCTTTCTATTACTAGCACAAGGGGTTATCTGACATATAAAAAACTGGTTTGACCTGAGCGGCATTCCATTCATCAACAATTTGAAACCCACGATACACATCTTCTTTAGAATGGCCGGGCATCCCTTTTGCAGATAATCCATAATAACCAGAAAGGGATCATACATGAATAGGCAAGTGATTTGTAATTTTGATACGAACGGGGGTGATTGATTCAGCTGTAAGCGTAGAAAATTTAGTGTAGAATTCATACCGAAACTTTTTGATACCGAGACTTTTTGATTTAGTTTTAAGGGATGTAGCTTTAATATTTACTAGAATTTGATATGCATTTTCGTGCGGGTGTTCGGATTAACTTGTGTTTAACATAAACTTACAAACAGTTAGTTTTATAAAAAAATTTCATGTATATTTTTTTATGTTTTGTAGTTTACATATAGAGTAGAATACATTTTTTTATAATATAACTTTTTTGATAATATTTTTTTATTTGTACATAAAATTATATTAAAAAATGAGGTTTTCAAAAATAAGGATGTTATAACCATTTTTTTAATCAGTTTCAGCTTGGAGAATGATAGTTTGTCTAAAGGTCGCTTCTACTTTGACAAACGGATGGTTGGGAAGCAAGGCATTGAAGAAGCTATCCGCAAGGGATGGTGTGGTCTGGATACAAACTCTGGTGCTGTTTTGATGGATAGGATTGCAGGCTGTAGGCGTACGTGAACTCTCTAGATGCAAGCTTGTCCAGATATATAGACTCCTTAGGATACTTGTTAATCACTTCTTTGCGTCCATCCTAAGCAAACACACACATACATACACAACAAGAAGGCACTTTTTTGAATGTTGAGAAAAAACAGTCACCGCTCAATATTGTCATCATTCGAAGCCCCGTATATAAAGAAGTATAGCCAGATCTTTATAAACTTCACTAGCTCTATTGAAATTTATACAAATACTTTGGTCTAATAATCCATATAGAAGTTGAAATCTGATCGAATAGGGAACAGAAAACCCTAGAAAGAAACAAAAAAGGAAAAAAAGAAGCCTTGCATCATGCATGTACTAAAGTCTTTTTCTTATTCTGGAAGATGAACAAGACTTGGAACATATACATAGCAGAGGTTATAACAGCGATAACCCAACCTATGTCCTCCTGCCTTGATAGCTTGTTTTTGAATCTTACCATCGCTTATTTCGTTAATGTTGATGTCAATATATTTCTTAGTGGAATTGAATTCCCCGCACCATGCAATGATAGTACTGGTCTTGTGGTCGATGAAGTATGTCGGAAAATTGTAAAATTCCGGATAATGTAATTTCGGAAGGTCAGGGCCAGTAACATTTAAATACTTGCTCCAACAAACAACCTCATCAGTCACCTTGTTTGTAATCCACACCTCAATCTTCACACGTCTATGTTGATGTAATAAAGAAAGCCTATCTCCTCCGAAACTTGACAGGACTAATGTACTAGCACCACGCAGAGAGGTACAGTCAGTTTCGAAAGGAACACTACAGCCTATGTCTTTGAATATCTCTGCAGTGAAATCAAAACTTTGGATTAAGATCTCCGTTTCGTTGTTACCCTTCGTCCTATGAGCAATCCAGTACATGTTTCCATTCATGGATAAAGCTTGATAATCAGGAAACCAAAGCTTCACACGTGAATCAAGAGCAGCATCAATACTTCTCCAGACTTTGGACTTGCACTCATATATCTCCATATCAGAATTTTTCCTTACATTAAACCTCATGATCTTATAGTTTTCACGAGATACATTGTCGTATCCAAAACCATGGATGATATCGAGCCTTAGGTAATATCTCAAGGGACGTTCAATCCAATAGAATCGCCTTAAAACCGGATTCCAAACATGCGAGCTTACTAGTATCTTTTTCAATACATTGACATAGCAATAAACGGTCGCAGTGAATCATTCTATGAATTTCAGGTGGGCCTTGCAAGCATGAGGGAGCTTGAGTCTCAAGATTAAAGAGGTTAACTGATTCATTGTGGTGCGCCAGTTGTATGAATTGTTCTCGGGAGAGATCGAAGTGTTTGTAGATGAATCTTTTGCTGTTTAAGAGAGTGTACCATTGTTTGCATATGGATTTGTATCGTACCAAAGATCGGAGTGGAATCCTGTATAGTATCTCTTCTACTAGCTCAAAAGGTAGAAGCGATGAACGCTTTGCCCACTTTGAAGCGGACATGGAAAATTTTCTGAAAACTAATTTTACAAAGGAAATCGAATATTAAACCTAATATAGGAATTAAGTTTTGTGAATTTTTAATTTTCTTAAGATATAAGTGTATAGCCTTTCCAATTTTTTTTAATAATAATTTTGAAAGTAAAAGCACATTGTTAAAAAAAAGAGGAAGAAGAAAAAGAAAACTGAGGGAAGAAATCAACAAATATGTAAACAGTTTTTTTTCGTTTTTTTTTATAATAATTTTGAAAGTAAAAGCACATTGTTACAGAAATATATGCGTTTTCCAACTTTTTTTTGTCTCGAGACCTATTCTTTCTAGTTTAATAAAACAAATCCCAATGATTTTCTCTTTTGATGTTTATGCGCTCGCATCTATCTATATTACAAGAGTTACTTTTTCTCTTTTCTTAGAAAGTTAACTAGGTGGTAAGCTGCCTAAGGCGCATGATGAATAGACTAATTTTTTTTATAAATTTTAGTTAATACATACTAAAAAGATAAAACTAATTTTATAATGATGGTTGATTGTTTGGTATAAACCGTAAAAAGGTGTCAAGTAGAAATTGAAGACCCTAATCATGTACATATAGTGATAACTGATAGAAAAGTTGTGATACCGTGGATATTAGTTCAAGTTATGTATATATAGTGATAACTGATAGGGTTAGTCCCACCTTGATTTAAAAGAAAACGAATATTTTATCCCCAAAATTTTAATCCTAATAATCTCAAAATTTTAGTTTATAATTTAAATTTTAAAAAGTTTCATAACTAAGAAATCAACAAATAGGAAACAATATTAACTATGAGATTTGACAAATTAATGAATCCAATAATTTATATGGTCAAAATTATTTGTCTGTCACCATTTATGTTGATTGCTTAGTTAAACAAAATTTTGGGGCTTAAATTAAAGGATTACAAAGACTAAATTTAATATCGTACAATCAATTAAGAGATAAAAATCAATTATATCTGCTTATTCAAGTTCTAAATATATATTCAAATCATCATCAACTAAATGATATATGTATAGACGATAATTTGGAATATAGTTTAAAAAAAAATTGATCATGAAAAAATAATAAAACTAAAGAAAATTTATTTGTTTCAATAATGATTCACATATTAAAGTTATAGTACGAAGAAAATATATTTGTTTCAACAGTGATTCATCAAAATCATTGAAAATATATTTTAAACAAATCAAATTCATTTACAATAAAGAGCCTGGTTCCCCTTAACCGAGTACCAATTATATTAGCCCGACTGGTTTTACTGGTCAAGTTAATAAGACATATATTTTGACTTGGAATTATCTACATGTAAACCTATAATGACAACTTCACTTTCATGTATAATATGTTGGTATATTATATGGTTAATTTAGATATATAGAAGTGGATTATATTATGTCGGTATTTAACGTCATTTATAACTTCTAATATATATATATATATTAGAAGTTATAAATCAAATAAATATATAACATAATGATATTTTTAATCATATAAGTATCTAAGCAATATATGACAGCCAAATAAATAATGTAACGGTCCAGTTTATATTTAAATTATGTTCGGTCCATCTAAATTAACCTATTAATATTTCTTTGTTTATATGTAACAGTCCATGATGTAACAAATATGTTTGATGGCATTCTATTGTAAATACTCTAGTAAATTATGTCTATTTTAATAAATGGACTGAGAAAAATATGGAATTGCTCCATAAGTAATGGCATTTTTGTTAATCATACATCAAACTAAAGTTCATTAGTGCTTCTCAATAATAAGAAGGGGATTCAACAAAACATATGTGTTTTGGTAATTTGTAATTAGGTTCAAAAACTAAGGATCAATCTGTAATGCACATCTAGTGTAATAAATTGTCTCAAATTTTTCTATCATCTAAAATATTTATATCAAATCAATTAACAAAACAATTTTAGTGTTCTATTTATATAAATATTTATATTTATATCAAATACGTTATAATTAGTGTTCTATTCTCAATTGAAACAAAATTTTGACATCAATCATTCTATCAACATATATTAATTTAGCAACAATACATAGAAAAAAATTCATTAAACAACAAGATACATTAACGGTATTTTAGATGTTTCGTCAAATCAAACTTAATAAAGACAACCTTCCGAAAACTTTTCTTTTTTCTAGTACCAGGTTTAATCCAAAAAACTAAGAAAAGCCATAATCAAATATTAATATATAATCAAAGATTTTTTCAAAAAAAACTAATTCACGTTTAAACCAAAAACTAACAAAATATAAAAGTAAAACAAGAAAAGATAAGTTAGAATACATAATATAACCATAATTTAGTAAAAAAGTTTGAAAAAAATTATCAATTTAATGAAAATACAGTCCAAATACATAAAATTCAAAAATAAATAGAAAATTTAAAAAAGAGGAAAATCAACTTACTATATATTTTTCATTTTGCATCAAACATAAACCAATACAAACAAAAGAATGAATTCACAGAAATTTATTTTACTTCTTTGACACCAACCTCAAATTTAGAAAATTAACTAAAATAATGAAAAATCATAACCAAAAATTAAGAGAAAATCCCATTAAAAATCTCTAAAAGTGGTCACTACTTCCAATTTAAATCTGTAAACTTTAAATTTCTATAATAAAATCTCAAATTAATAATATTTTTAACAAAACTATGAAAATGATTCACGCGTTTTATTTATTATCATGGTGGACATAACTATAAACATTATGGACCTGATATGCTTAACTCTATTAATTTTTACTTAAACATATATTTTTATTAAAATTAATTAATTTTTTACAAAACATATTTTTAAATTAATTTATAGATAAATTAATTTAAAGTCTCCAATCGCCTTGTTTTGTAGAACAGTTGTAAAAATTCGAAAAAGATTTCTTTTTTTTTTTGCTAAGAGAAAACTAAAAAGTGAAGAAGAAATCTGTGTATGTTACAAATGATATAAAGTAAAGATAATTCTTAATATTTTATTGTTCTTGATCCATATTTACATGTCCTAATGTGTGGTGTCTTTATTTTTTATTTTAATTTTACTTGCGAAGCTTTCTAAATATTATTGGATAACTGTTTTAATTTAGTCATAATCCATAAATTCTATATAATAAAATATTTTAAAGTTAAAACAAGTTTTAAACAAAATATCTAATAAAAACAAATGTCTTGTGAAATTACGGACCAACTAGAGAGAAAAAGTACTAACATATATAAATATAAATGTATAAAATAGAGAAAAAACCTATGATTTATTTATTAATTTAAACATAAATCTCGAGCATTTTCATTTTACTTTCCTTTATAGTAAAATAGTACAAAATATAAGATAATTACATTAATTAAAGAGAAAAATTGCAAGCATGTGATTACAAACAAAAACAAATTCTGAATATTAGTATTATTTTTAATTTCGAATAGACTATTTTTAATATATTTTGTAAAAAAATATCAAATTATTATTTTTATTTTCTCATACACCTGCTTATAAATATTATATTATTATTGCTATGATTATTTTGTTTATTATAACTTTTTGTTGGTTATAGATGCCATATACAGACCTATAGTTCAGACTTCAGATATTCATTATAAAAAAAAAATTTCTTAAAAGTACACCGACTAATTTTCATTTGCTAATAAAAACATGAATTTTTTTGTATTTTCGTTTAATACACAAACTGATTTTTTATGCGTAGTTGAAATATACAGATGTTACACATCTTTTTAGATGGCGTCAATTATATTTAATAGAAATGAAAATGACGTTAGTGTTTAATTAAACATGTTTTTAAATTATGAAAAAGGAAAATTCTTTAAAAATGCACGAACTAATTATCATTTGCTAATTAAATACAAAAACTATTTTGGATCTATGTTTAATACACATATTATTTTTTGTTTTCTATTAAATACACAAACTTTTGAAATTTGAAGATTTTACACATCGATTTAAACGACCTCACTGTGTTTAATATGATTTAGACGATGTCATCTATGTTTAGCAGAAGAGAAAACAATGTTAGTGTTTAATTAAAGATATGATTAAACTGTAAGGAAAAATGCTCTAAAATCCTCCTGATAAATCATATTGTTAGTTTTCTTCTCCTTTACGCTTCCATAGCGTAAATTATCCTTGATTGAATCATTATCATTGCAATCAAAACAAAGAATAAGAATCAGAAATACATAAAACTAAACTAATTTAAAAATCAGTAACTCATTTGAAATTACCAACTTTTCTTCATCCTTTTCACATGGAACCGCTTCAAAGCAATATAAAGAAAAATCAAAGTGAATAAGAAGAAAATGAAAAAAGTTTTTAGAGATCAAAAGAGGTTGAAATATATTAGGGTGCCAAACTTGAATTGAAACTAAGTTGAACTATAACTCAATCGATTTGAGAGGGTTTTGGTTGAGGGTAAACGTATTTTTCACAGTTTAACCACATGTTTAATTAAAAACAACGTCATCTTCTGTCAAACATAGTTAACGTCGTCTAAATTGATGTGTAAAAATCTGTTAATTTTAAAAGTTGTGTATTAAATGGAAAACAAAAGTTAGTTCGTGTATTCTTAGGGCATCCGCATTAGTGAACCCTTTGATGGGGTTCATAAGATTTTTTTATTATTTTTTTGGTGGGACCATGAACAGTGATGAACATCTATCTATTGTGCATCTGCATTAGTGAACCCGAAAAAGGAGTTCTTAAGAATAAAATAATATATAATTTTTTTAATACTTTGAGGATTCATAAATAAAATAAAATATATATTAAATTTTTTAAAAGTTTTGATTCAATACAATGATTATTGATTACATAATTTTTTTTAAAAAGTGTTTATTCAATACATTGACAATTGACCAACATACAAAGATTATTCATCAACATTACCAAATTTTTGCCATATATTTTCAACTAAATCAGCTTTTAAACGAGCATGTATCTGTGAATCCCGAACCTCATTGCGAATGACACGGCTGATATTACCGATATTAAAACTTGTTGTGCCTTGCACCTGGGAACTTCTGCTTGACTCTCCTGTCTCGAACTCAGATGTATCAATTTGACCGTATCCGCTTCGTTCGTTCTCTACTATCATATTGTGCAATATGACACAAGTTCTCATAATCTTTCCTATCTTTTTCTTGTCCCATAGTAGAGCTGGGTTTCTAACTATTGCAAACCTCGATTGCAATACTCCAAAAGCACGTTCAACATCTTTTCTGGTGGATTCTTGATGTTCAGCAAATAGTGATGCTTTAGGACTTTGAGGATAAGTGTGGTTGTTGACCTTGAAATTAACTTTCGGTGCTCGGCCTTCTTCAATGTCTTTGAAAACTGGTGATCGATCAAGAACATTGATATCGTTGAGGGTGCCCGGTAATCCAAAAAATGCGTGCCATATCCAAAGATCTTGTGATGCCACAGCCTCTAAGACAATTGTCGGCTTTCCTGAACCACGTGCGTACTGCCCTCTCCAAGCCCTTGGGCAGTTTTTCCACTCCCAATGCATACAATTGATGCTGCCTATCATCCCTGGAAACCTGCGTACCTCTCCAATATCGAGTAATCGTTCAAGGTCCTCCGCTGTAGGTCTAAAGAAAAAAATGACAAACAAATAGAGACAATACTTTACCTCTAGTCCCTCAATCTGTTGTTTGAGCTCCGGCACCCACTTGATCAGCTGCTCAGCCTCCTCCACACGCTTAGTCAGGATTTCGAGTTGCTCCTGGACACCAATCATCCAAGGCTGCCGATAATGTAACCCATCACCCTTGTTGACAACAAAAACACAAACATATATCAGAAACAAATAGTATAACAGATAAAAGAACACAAACAGATATGCTAGAAGAACCGCTTACCTCGTAGTGAATGCACGTGAAGAACCGCTTGCCAGGAAGAGTGTCGTAGTGGTCCTTCCCTCTCACCTCGTTAATTATCCTCCCACCACAGGGACACCTCGTCGGAATCCCATACTCCGAATCAGCCACGTATCCCACCATATTCATGTACTCCATTTGCCTCTTTGCCTCTCTTCTATCTTCTGTGGGATCCATCTGTAACAAAAAAGAGAACAAGATGAACGGTTAATAAAGAAACCACAAACTCGAGTAAAAAAGAAACAATAAACCGCATGACAATTTCAAACCGCATGACAATTTCAAACCATAAATCGAAACCCACATATCAATTTCGAACCCTCCCTCGAAACCCCCAAATCGATTTTGAATCACCGAGCCCTAATCGTTTAAATTAAAGGGTAATCGTTTAAATCAAACGGTGAAACCCCTCGAAACTAACCTGAGATCGTCGAGGAGATAGTCCGGCGTCGATTAGATCGTCAAAAGTTCCGGGAGTCGGCGTCGCTTGAGAAATCGCCTCTGAGAGAGACAAACCCTAGTTTTCGAAAAGAGAAAAGAAAATGAGAGAGAGATCTCGATACCCTATTTTCCTACGCGTTTACGCGATAGAGCGTGGCCACTGGAGGAGAGACACATGGCTTGAACTCATATCATACGGGTTCACTCGGAAGGATCGGTTCATCGATTTAAACCCGATTTTTCATTTATTTTTCACGTTTGGGCCTATGAACTCGAGCCCACGAACTCGTCTAAATGCCTCAATGCACATGCCCTTATATCCAAACAGATGTTAATTCTCTTCAAGACTTGTTCCTTGGCTCGCTGATTTCATCAATATGAATACCCCATCTCTTTAAGTTACGAGTACAGGAACAAGTGTGGACCCCTCCTACGCTCGCCCACGGACCTCCCTTGACGTCTGCTTCTCCAAAATCTACCCACCCTACTATGTACGGATACCCCAAAATCGGCCAGCAATTTTTCCCTCCGCTGGAGAGAAACCAATCGTTTCAACATAACTCTTCTTCTTCTTCATGTATGTCTCTCAAATTAGTGATTTTGATTTCAAGTTAGGTTTTGTGCGCTTTGATTATCTGATTATTCTGTGGGTAGCTGGATTACGAATCAAGGTGACTCTGAAGCCTGAGTATCGTATTACTCCACCCGTGAGTGTACTATTTTTTCTCCATTGTACATTGAGAAGTAGTAGTGTTCAGTGAGACATTCTCATCTCATGGATTGTGGTTTGTTTTGTAATGTTTCAGCCTCAGTTGTTGCCTCGATCTGGAGATATTCCTCGCAGCGGTTTTCAGTTCGATTTCGGTCTGGAAACGACAGTCCTTGCGGAGGCTGAGAAAGACAACCCGGACTGGAGTAAGTTTTGTTCCGAGAATCCTCCACCGCCTAAGTTTCCACAACCACCACTACCTTCTTCAGTGGTAATTCTATAACTTGTTCTATTTGGAAGTTAGGCTTGAGGTTGTTTATTGTGGGTCTTTGGATTTGAATCATCCATCATTTATGAACGTAATTACCACAACAGATTTTTTTTTTGGTTCATACTTAAATGGGAACTGTGTCAAGATGTTACAGAGTGATCTTTAGTTTATGTTTTAATCACTAATAAGGAATTCCTAATGCAGAGTGTAGATCCTCTAGTGATGAAGTATACTGCGTCTGGGCTTAACCGAGAAGCTGTCAACATTGCTGTAGCAAACTATGGTGATAATCCCACTAAGGTAAGGTTCTTCTTTCCACCTTTTCTCATTTATTTTTTCATATATTACAGTTTTAATTTGCAGCCATTTTTGCTTATTATTTACCGAAGGAGATAATCTCGTGATATTTTTTTTTTTGTAAATATGCATTTCAGGTTCAGGAATTTGCAAATGGGTTTACAGTGATACGGGAGATGGGATTTCCAACAAACGCTGTTGCTGAAGCTCTCTTCATGTTTGACAACGACACTGACAAAGCTTTGTCACATTTGCTCCATGCTTCTTCTTGAACCTTCTTTCCAGTTTTTTCTTCCACATAGTTTTATATAAAAGTAAACATCAGATTTGATTAAAACAATAAGGTTGACCAAGTATATAAATTGGGGTTTTTTTTTTAAATTCTGTGAATAGATGATTTGTTTTACTTTAGAGATGTGTTTTGATCAGCAAAGTTCCCCTACATAGAAACCTAGAATTTTGCATAATATAGTAATGACTCATTCCCACAACCCACAAAGGGTAAGATGTTATAAAATATGGTAAAGTTTTAGGATACAATATAGAAGAAAATTGTGTAACTGTTCTTTTCTCGGGCAAAATGCTGCGTGCTTCTCTGCCTCGCACATGAATTCTTCTGTCCTACTACACTCGTGCGCATATAGCTTCTGAAACGTATGGAAGAAATGAGATATGTGTCACAAACAATATGTATCCAAAAATAAAGTAAATGTTTCAGTAGAAGATGTTAAAATCATATACCTGAGGACCAAGCGGAACAGCAAAACTTTCCTTCATCTAGGTGCTTTACATCAAGTCCCACGAACCATGAGAGCCCGTGCTGACGTCATCATGAGCATACGAATGAAGTATGCCTCTGTCATCATATAAAAAAAACAAACTCGTTTCAGCTTTAGTTTCTCTGTTTGTTAATATGTTGAAGATTATGCGCCACGAAACTGACCTATTGATCGATACAAAACTAGCCAATGAATGTGTTATATAACGTACATCTCCCCATAAGCGTGCAATCACACCCTTTTCGGTTTCCATCTTTTTTAATGATGCTCCTGCAGTGAAAGAAACCATGTTAAGCTCCCAATAAATGAACAAGTTTCTTCACCAAGAAGAAGAAGAAGATACGAAACATTCCACGGAATCTCACTAGACCATTACAAAAAAGGACAGTGATGGATAAGGAGAAACTAGTACCCGTCCCCATCCAAGCTTGGCGGACAGCGTCTCTTTTCTTCTTGTTACCCAAAGTTGTCATTATACCGATCACCACGAGTGGTCTTTTCATGGTTTCTGTTCCATCAGTATGTCTTGGAGTTTTTGAAACAAAGCCTTCTTGCCTGGCTGCACTTAGTTGGATCTCAAGAGCTGCTAGTGTCTTCTTCTGTTCCCTAGAAAGAAAACTCTACCCTTCTACAGTCCGTCCATGAAGACTTAACAAAACAAAAAAAAAACTCAAAAGGAAAGCAATACTATTACCTGCAAGCTATGATCTTTAACGTATCATCCACTGATATAGCAGATTTACCCTGAAAGTAAGAGCATTATGGTTTTGGACAAGCTTGAAACAGAGATCACGAGCACTACTAACTAACTAACTAACTGACTAACTAACCTGTCCGGTAACCCTGTCGAGCTCCTTGATAAGATGAACCCTAGTTTGTGATTCTTGCCATAAACTAACCTCAAAAGCAAAACGTATAAGAATAATCATAGGAAAAGGATGGGAGATGAAGAAGTAAGTAACTAACTAACTAACTAACTAACCGGCCTGCTACATACAAGGAAGCGAAAGTAGCCAACATTGATATCAATAGGGATGATACTCTCCTGCTCGAGCTCGAACTCGAACTCGACCCTTTCCTCCTCATTTTCTCAACCAGATCAATGCCTTCAATCAACTCTAGATGGATCCTTCCACTGATTCGTGGTCACTCAAAACCCCAATTAGGGGAATGTGTCGATGGATCTGGTTGATTCACTCATCTTTTTGATCAGATTGTCCACTGAATTTTGTTAATTACTTCTTTTTCTTTTTTTTTTTTAAATTTCAGTCACCAAACCTAACCTCTCTATAGTTCTGTTTATAGGTGGAACTATACATTTTAGACTCCAGCTTCTAAGCCTGGTCGTTCGTAGCCAAGTGGTTAATGAGCTCTGCCTTCGAGTCCTGTCGTGAGGGGTTCGACCCCTCCTTATCTCAGTTTGAGGATTAAAGGTCCAAAGTGACCAAAGTTGACAAAAAAAAAAAGACTCCAACTTTTAATATATTTAATTTCGTATATGAATCTATCATATAATTATGGCCGTATCTAGTATCCACATCATCAACCAAAAAAAAGGAATATATATCAAAAATTAGTTGACAAAAAAAATATATCAAAAATTAAAATACAAATTTACAAACTAAGAAAATAAACATACAAAATATAATAAACAGATTAATCTAAAATATTATTAAAAAGAAGTATTAAAATGTGTTTGTGATTTTTAAATGAATATTATAATTAATCTAGTGATTAATTAATTAATATCCTAGATTTTAGTTAAAACAAAAATTTAGTATTTTAATTTAATATTCAAAATATAGATTTCCTATTATAGGAAAAAATATTGATAAAATATTTTCACTATATTAATTTTTAAATGTAAATTTATTTCTATATATATTATTACTATTTAGTTAATTCAAATTCTACCTAAATAATTAAGAAAACACAATCTAATAATACATAAATAACTATAATAAATTTAAGAAATATTTATAAATTAATCTATTAATAGTTTGAAATTTGAAAATTACACTTTCTTAAATGTGAATTGACACTTTTATCAATATTAGATATTTAATTAATTGAAAAATAAATATTAAATATAATATTATTGTTGTAATTATTTATGTTTAAGATAAATTTGTGTGTTGAAATAAATATGTTATTTTACCATTTAAAATTTATAATAAAAAGCATATTACAAAATAAACAAATTATTATTCGTTATTATATCATGAAGTTTAAATAAATTTTATTTTATTTTCTTAATCTTATATAAACAAGTCATGTCATTCAATACAAAATATTCATTCTTTTTGATTTGTTTGTTTGACTTTGAATATGATATGGTTAAATTTAATTTCTTTGTTTATGATGTATTGAGGCGTTTATGTGCTTAAATTTATAGTGGATGATGTGATCCAACAACAATAAGAAATACTAATTTTCGTACATACTTGTTCTCTGTTTTTTTTTTTAACAAAACCAGAGTGTTTCATATTTCACAATTTAGGTTTACATCAACTACGTACACGCTTTTTGAAAATTAAAGCCAATTATTTGATTCTTATACTTTACAAAAATATCATTTATTTTGTTGTTTATATAGACATGATGTACAAGAATCAAAAGAAAGTAATGAAAATAGAAAGACAGAGGAAAGAACGAACACATAATAACAATTTAAAATCAAAGAAAACAAATGGTGTTATTTGCACCGAAGTTTTATCGAAAGATTACTTTCATGTGTATATGAAAGATTTGAAGAAAGTCTAAACAGAGGATTAAACAAATCTTAATTCTAAAATCTATATTATTAAAACAGAAGTACAATTTAGAATTAACTCTAAGACTTCTAACTTATTTACAAGACAATGCCACTGAAATAATAAATAAACTTAGTTTTAACTATTCATTGTCTTTTCCTAAATTAATAAATGTTCCCTAAATCAAATCTAAACCAAAAATATTCCATATCAAAACATTAAACATTAAAGTCAATAGTAAATATTGTACACGGAATTGATGACATAAAAAAATTGCATTGATCCGACACTAAATACATTGACTTAACCTACAAAATAATAAACTTTAATCCACACCACAATAGGTTAATTTGTTTTTTTTGTGTAATAATTTTTTTTCCTCAATGATAACTGTTTTAATATGTACCAACAAAAACATTTTTACCTTCATTCAAATCAGAATTTTTGTTAAGTTACTCCTTCAGTCCCTCCACACGACATTCAAATCATAAACAACAATATATCATATTTTAACACACAAAATCACAGAAAATATTACATAGTATCAAAACTAAATTATTTTTTTTTAAAATGTCGTGCTCTTTTCTTTAGTTTAAAGTTTAAACTATTTCCTATGTTTGTGCTAACTAATAAAATATTATTCTAAAACCTAAACAACCTACCATTCATTCAGGAGTAACATATATTTCCAAATAATATTAGTTTTTATCTTTCTATTCAACAGAAAAATATATCTTAGGACCAGTCAAAAAAATCCGAATCCGGAGAGCCAAACTGAATCCAATAAAATAGTATTGAATATTCACCGAAATTAGTTAAATATCTGAATAAGTTCAAAATTTTGGTATCTAGAAAACTTGAACCGAACCCGACTCGAACCAAAGTATATTGAAACATTTAAAATATATATAAATTTTAAAATTTTAAAATCAAGGGTTATTCGAACCTAAACCGAATCCGGAAAGATTTGAACTGAATAAAATCAAAATTTATGAATTCTTAAATGGGGGACTGAAATATTTATTCCTGAAAATCAAAAACCCGAATAGATTCGAACTGAATCCAAATGGGTATCCGAAAACCTTCTCCCTCCTAATATATCCCTTCCTTATTCCGAACAATATGACTACAAATCTCTATAAAGAGAATATTACTTCCTATGTTCGTGCTAAATAATAAATTTTATTTTATAAGTTAAATCATGCACCCTTTAGTTATGATCCAATATAGTTAAAATTTCTATATTATTAAAACAGAAGCATAAAAATAAATTACCCTTAGTTTTTAAACTTATTTGCAATGGTATGCCACTGAAGTTATTAATTAATTTATCTTTTAAATTTTATTATTTTTTCTGTTTAATTAATGCATTTCCAAAATCAAATTATAACTAAAAAGTATAGAAACAATAATTAATAAACCTAACTTATAGTATTCATTGTCTTTTACTATTTTATTATATATGTATATGATTGGAAATAATTAATACACATATCTTTAAATAGTTAATGAACAATATTTTTTTTTTAAAATTATGTAATTATATTTTTATTATTTATTAGTACTAACTAAAAATAAAAGTCACATTGAAAAAAACCATTTATATAATATATAAATATAATATGTTACATATACTTTCATATAAATAATGTCCCAGTGTAAGTTCAGTATGATAAATGTTAAAAAATATAAAATATATAGCACTATATAATTTAAATAATATATACAAAAATTTTACTATAAATTATCATAAACATTTTGATCCATAGAAAAATAAAATACATTTGTGCGGATATACGGGTCATATTCTAAAAGTATGGATGATATAATTGATGGTTTACAAGATAAAATAAAATTATTCAATATAAACTATAAATTATTGTGTTTAGAAATGTCATATTAAACAATTATTTAATAGGGTAAAGTTTAAAATATATATTATCAATTATACAAAAAATAATTATTACAAACTTAGATCACATTCCTAGCTATTTTAGCTAATTAATTTTTAAAAATATTTTTTTTTAAAGTCTTGCTAACTAAGTTTAAATTCATATATTTAGTATCTTCATATTAGTATAACAATAGTATTTAGAAAGTTAACAAAGAAACAATTAAAATTAAATATTATATTCATAAATCAATTAATTTGATATGTACAATTGGCCAAGAGTTATGATCTTTCCTAACGTGATTTATAAAATATTTTCACAATACATACAACTTCTCTATTTCGAAATTTATGGATACAACTATACAAATCGAATATTCTATGGAATAAATTCTTTACAATATTTTTGTTTTCTTACAAATGTTATAACTAATGTATCAATTTTTAATACCATACTAACTCATATTTTTCTATTTTTCCTACTTTTAATTCAGAAAAACATTTTCTACATATTTTATACATAAACCTAACTATATAAATGTTTATATGATGTCCAATAAATATCGGTTATATAATTTAGAGTAAAATTCAAAAAAAATATCCAATGCAATTAAAAAAATTGTTATTTCTCAAAATATTATATTATTTTACACATTACAAATCATGTATAACATTTGGTACAAACAAGGATAAAAAAATGAAATTGACACCCGCTCGGTCGAGCGGGTCAAAATCTAGTTTTAAACTTAAAAGCCAAGTTAAATCATCTTGACAAAAATTTATTGAGCAAAGTGATTGTCTTTAAAATATTTTTATTGTGAAGTTTTGGTGATTGTTAGTTTTTGTAGACAATGAAAAAAGATCTGAATACCACTTTCAATACAATAGAGTCTACAGATTTCTCTGTCGAAATATTTAGCCTAACACCATTAAAGACAAATGATAGAAAACCAATGAAGAAAACATATTAAAAATAAAAAAGTATGATATGTTTTTTTTTTTGATATCTCTGGTGTCTGGGCAGCCACTTTCCCAAATATCTCCGAAGGGGTCCAGCGCCCCAGCAGTAAGGATGTTAAATCGCTGTGGCCGGGTTTCGAAGCTGGGTGGCGGACACCTCAGCCGAGGTTCCATTACCACCAGGCTACGAAGCCCGGTTAAGTATGATATGTTACTGGACACTAGTAAAGGAATGAGAAGACATAAACAAATTGTGAAATCATATAATCTGTTTATCGTGGATGGTTCACGGTAAAGCTGCATGAATGAAGATAGGTACATGTCTTTATTTTTACAAACAATAATTTAGTGATTTATTATTAATATTTATCTTATTACTTACATTGTGAATTGATTTTAGCAAAAAAAAAAAAAAAAAAAAAAAAAAAAAAGTGAAGTCTGAAGAAAAAAAAAAAAATACATTGTGAATTGCAGAGATATAATAAAAGCAGAAAAAGTGTTTTCTGATGAGCTTATTGAACCAACAGTTTTGGTTAAGTGAAGTCTGAAGAAGTATATTTTAAATGTTCTTATTATCGAAAAGATTCAGTGTACATAAACTAAATTATATTTGTTTGATGCAGCAGAGTAGTTGTAGTTACCAGAAGACAAATACAAGATAAATCATTGCCGCATGGATAACTGTTTCAGCGGTTTCTAAATGAGCCAAAAGAATGTCGTTCTGGTCAGCTATCACTGTCTTCATATTCGACAAGCTGGAGATGATAATCAATCATATCTTTGCAAAGCTTAATTACTCTTCATGAGACGGGCCTAATAATAAGATCAAGCTTTTTGGATAAATATTAGGAAAAACGAGTATTGTTATGACTAAAAAGTTCGAATCAATTTAGAAAAACATGGATTTTTTTTAGTCAACGACTTTTAGGATAAGATCCATATTTAAGTGGGTGGGTGGCTGACCAAAGTAAGCTTAGGTTGGGTTAGTAAAATATACATATATGGTAAAGGAAAAATGTTAAACAAATCCTCAACTTTGCGATTTGGATCATTATAATCCTCAGTTTTAAAATAACCACAAAAATCATATATTTATTATCAACAATCTAAAAAAACTCTAACTTTTCGTTGAATGGATCATTTTAAACCCGACGTTAGTTACACTGACAGAATATTTAAACTCAGTTAATTTTCTTCGTAAAACAAAACAATGCCGTGTTTTGTCAATTAAAAAATACATTTTCTTCGCCGTCGAGAGCATCTGTTTTGCTCTTTTTCCTTTTATCTAAATCGTCGACTCCATTTTTGGCCCCAACGGCTTTGGATGATTCTCCGAGAAGCTTGCCACGAGATTGTCCTGACGCCGCTGACATAGACGCTATAGAGCTGGCACCACCAAATTTCTCTTGTCAAGACTTCTCGTTCTTTTGATTACCCATCTTTTCTCTCTACGATCTGGTTCGTCGAAGATTTTTGATGGTGGTTTGTGATTTAGGATTCGTAATTTAGAGAAAACCTTCAAATCAATTTGAGAAATAATGAGAGGAGATGTGTTTTTTTAATCGACAAAACACGGTGTCTTTTTGGTTAACGATGAGAATTAACTGAGTTTAAATATTATGTTAGTGTAATTAACGTCAGGTTTAAATTGATCCATTCAACAAAAAGTTAGAGATTTTTTAAATAGTTGATAATAAATGTGTGATTTTTGTGGTTATTTTGAAAGCTGGGGATTATAATGGTCCAAATCACAAAGTTGAGGATTTGTTTAACATTTTTCCCAAAGGTTAATGGGTATTTGTATGCAGTTTGTTTTTTTTTTAAAAGGATAATTTTTTTACAGCAGAGATTATATTAGAAGTTTTTAACACTCCAATCTATGTCTATCTCGCTAAACTCAAGCCATTCATAGTCTCTTCTTTTGGTTCTTGGGTATTCTGGGTTCCTTGCCGCTATTTTCCAAAGCTTCAGATCATGGTAGTTGTTTTAATTGGTGTTATATTGCTCACTTCTCCAATCTATTTCTGGTATTGATTTTGTTTCTATAGTTCATAATTTTCATACAACTTTTCCAGGTTCATGATAAGCTCTATGTGACCTACATGCTACAATCTTCATGTTCTCGATAAAAGTGGCAACATATATGACTTGAATTGTTCAAACTGTAGATTAAGTTTTTGTTTCAATCTAATCTTATAATTATTTTTGATATTTAATTTTCGATTTTCTTATATTAACTTTTTGGAATTGGAAATCACTCTCATTTTTCAGCATTATGTGATGATTTTCGCAAATGAAACAATCCGAATCTGATTTCCCCTAACAACAGCGTAGATCACTGCAAAGAATCATTGTGGAAGCATTACGACGAGCTATATGTGTCCTACCTGCTATAATCTAATGCTTGATAAAAGTAACAACATCTATGACTTGATTTGTTCAAACTTTAGATTAAATTGCTGTTTCAAGGTAATCTTATAATTATTTTTTATTTTATAATTATTAAATCCAAAAAAAAAAGGTAATCTTATAATTATTTTTTATTTTTAATTTGGTTATATTAACCTTTTTGTTGGAATGTGTAAATTAGGTGCACTTTCCAAAATTATGTGATTATTTTCACAAATGTAGAAATTCAAATTTGATTTCCCTAATGAAAATTTAACTCATTTCATGACATGATTAGCATAGAACACTGCAAAGAATCATCGTGGAAACATTACAATGAGGTATATGTGTGTTTATATTTGATGTTGATTTCTATAGGTCTGAACTTACATGCTATCTTGTTACAAACATTTTATATATATAAACACACACTTTTGAAGGTATATGTGTATCTATATTATTAAAAGAGAAGTACACATATGGAATGCCCCTTAGTTTTAAGTGTTATTTACAGAGTAATTCTTGGGTTCACTCCCTAGGGTGAACCTCTAGGTTCACCCACCAATAGGAGTTCACCATTTTGTATTCAATATCTTTTAAAAAAGAAAACAAAATATTGTCATATTTTAAAAATTAAAAAGATAAGAATAAATAAAAAATAAAATTAGTTGGAAACAAAAAAAAGTTTTAAAAATAATTTTAATGCCATCGACAAAATACTAAACCCTAAATACTAAACCCTAAACCCTAAATGTTATATCCTAAACCCTTGGGTAAATCTTAAACCCTTGGATAAATCTTAAATTCTAGGGTTTATGATTTATCCAAGGGTTAAAGATTTATCCATGGGTTTAGGGTATAGTATTTAGGGTTTAGGGTTTAGTTTTTTGCTGACGGTACTAAAATTACTTTAAAAATTCAAGAATTTAGAATTTGTCCAAGGGTTTAGGGTTTACCCAATGGTTTAGGGTTTAAGATTTAGGGTTTAGGGTTTAGCATTTTGCTGATGGTATAAAAAGCTTTTTTTTAAAATAATTTTTTTCAACTACTATTATTTTTTATTTTAATTCTTGAGCTTTTATTTTTTAATTTTTTAAAAAACGTAATATAACTTGACAATATTTTATTTCCTTTTCTAAAAGATATTAAATATAAAATGGTGAACTCTTATTGGTGGGTGAACCTAGAGGTTCACCATAGGGAGTGAACCCAAGAATTACTCTTATTTACACTTCCATGCCACTGACATTAAATAATATTTCCTATTTTAATGTTGTCTTTTCCACTTTGATTAATGTGTTTTCCAAAATTAAATTTGAATTAAATACACAATTAAATAATATTTCATATTTTAATGTTGTCTTTTCCACTTACATTAATGTGTTTTCTAAAATTAAATTTGAATTAAATACACTCCATTAACTTCTCAATTAAATCAATGTCAAATTCAAAAAAATACATTTTTCACTTTGATTAATGTGTTTAATGGACAAACGATTTTTATTAGACAAACGATTCATGGAAATTATAATATCAACTCTTCATTGAACAAATCTGAACGAAAAAATATTACCAAATTTGAACCGAAACTAGATAATTTCCAAACGGATTTACCATTTTGGTATCTAGAGAACCATGACTAAACCTTATTCGAACGAAATATTTCGGATATTCGAATGTATTTAAATCATATTTATATACTTCAATATGTTAGCTATTTTCGAGTTAATATCCAAGATATAAGCTATTTTAAGTTGATTTGAAATATAAAAAATAGTCAAAAGTAAACATCTAAAGTAGATAAACAATAATCAAAACACCAAAAATATTTAAAATATATGTATATTTATTCTTCAACCAAATATTCAAGTTAAATTTATTTTCATTTTTAATTTAGATACTTTAACTTACATTACTCAAATTTACATATTATATTTTTTTAGATTTAAAGATATTTAAAGATATATAAATTTCGAAAATTTTAAAATAATTTAAACAGGTTATCAAACCCGCAAAGATCTAAATCAAACCGAAATCAAAGTTTATAAATACCCGAATAGAGCTAGAATCTTTAACTCAAAAATCTCAAACCCGAATAAATTTTAACCGAATTCGAGTGGATACCCAAATACATATTCCTAGCTTAGTCAATATAAGACGATCAAATATTATAAATATACTATTTAGTATAAATAAATAAAAATTAAAACTGAAAATTAATACCCGTGCGGTCGCACGGGTCAAGATCTAGTGTGTGTTTATATTTGATGTTGACATAGTTGTGTTATTGGTGATGATGACTGAATGATTTTTCAGTACCAAACTTTTGAAGGTATATGTGTATGTGTGTTTATATTTGATAATTGACATAGTTGTGTTATTGGTGATGATGTCCGAATCATTGGCTAGGTACTAATCTTCTTGAAGGAAAAGGAATTTGGTTTGTCCCCCATTGATTGATATAGTTCATATGCTGGCGTTAATCATGCATTTGATGAGGTACAATCTTGTTGTTCTTTTTTCAGAAGTTTTTGTTTCATTGTTTTCTTTTTATCTTCGTCTATGTTTCAATAGTGCATTGACTCCTTTGGTTAGTAAAACTCTCAAAATCTATATGTTCAATTTGAACAATTTTCAAGTGCACTCTCTTCTCCCGGGATTCCATTAAAAGAAAATATTAAAGTAGCTATAAAAATGTATCGGTTGGATTTAACGTTGGGTGGAGTATCTTTTCCAAGAGCTTTCATTATGGGAGGAATTCTTTGAGGAACCCCCTCCCTCAAAAGAAAAGAAAGAAGAGACTAGACAACTTTGTCGGGTGATGAGACTTGAGTTTGTGAGAAACTCCAACTTCTTTTTTTGCAATTGTATTCTATACCACATAATCAGTTAATTACTAAGAACATGTAAGTAACCAGAAAGTGTAAGAAAGGGTATACATGAACATAGTCTATCAAGAATTTAGTAATGCGATATGATAAAATGTTTGGAAACATAAATTAATCCTCATCAGCTTTTTCAGGCCGAACAAGTAACTCTCGAACTGCTTCTCTTCTAGGTCTTTGGTAACCAAGCTTTCTCGAGAAAACACTGATGGTAAGTTATGCTGCAGGGTAGAAAATTATATTGATATAGGATATTTTGGATGTTATGATATTAATTTTTTAAAATTAAGATTTTAAAATATTAGATCACTTTTATTTTTATAACATACATTGTTTGTTTTTGTGGCGCATTTCAAAAAGTTATTCTTTATTATTTATGATTTTACTTTTTGTAAAATTTGAAATATTATCATTTTCAGTTTGAACATTTATTTTCAAAATTATATATTTTCTCAAGAATACTTTAGAAATTAACACAAGTATTTTTGAGTTTGGAAGATTACATGAATTTTGATTTTTTTTACTACACTAATACATTATTTCATAAAACAATATTTGAAATTTTAGTAATGTTTTCTATATTTAAACTTTTGGCAATATTTCTAAATTTTTCTCAAAAAGAATTTTGTTATAATTTAAAAAATATATAATTAAATTTTGATTTTTCATTAATATTTTAAATAAATTATTAGAATTTTATAGTTTTCTAATAACATATTTTTAAATAGTATATGAAGTAAAGGTTATTATATACCATTATATTTTTTATATAAATTTTTTTAAATAATATATTGCTGAGAGTTTCAAAATTTCTATAAAACTTTTAAAATTGTTTTATTTAAATAAATTATCACTCATAATTGAAATGAGTTAAAATTCGTAAACTATATGATAATAAAATTTGTTAATTTACATATTTAATATAATTTCCCATATTTAATTCATAAATAATTATATTTTATATAATTCAGAATATAATTATATAATTTATAAAAAATAGTATATAATTTTTATTTTCTTGTTTTAGAATAAAATTTTAATTAACATTTATTTATAGTAATATTATATTATTAACTACGAAATTAATTTATTTGTTATTTTATAAAAATATTTAAACTTTTAGTAAAATTACGCTAGATTTTTTTTCAACAGATTTTGTTATAATTTAAAAAATAAAATTCAAATTTATAGTTGGTTTATTATTTATGTACATAATCAAATATGCCATACTAACTAATTCTTCAAATGATCATACTATGACTTGTTAATAGTAGATATAAATAAGACTCTAAATTAATAGATTAGATTTTGAATAACACCCCATAAAATTTATGTAATTCTATATTATAAAATAAAATTAATAGCAAAAATGAAACACTCAGCATTATGCATTTATTCCATGCTAGCTAGTAGCTATTGCAGAAGACCATGTGTTTATTTACTTATCTGGGGGTTGAATAAATCTGCTAACGAATAAGAAGACGACGACGTTTTAAAAACTACGGGCCAATCAATGTTCATCATATCAAAACTCTCTTACCAGAAGAAGATGAAATAAGATAATTCTCTCCATTGCTCAAAAAGAAAAAAAGAAAGATAATTCTCTCCGATACGTTTTCTCTCCCCTTACGAAATTGAGTTTCTTCATACTTTCCGTGTGCTTCACAACTTTCACCCTCATCATCATCTCTCTTCTTCTCTTTCCTTCATTTCTCACATACCCATCCCAAAAGCACATATTATTATTCATTTGATCTTCGATCGGACTATAGTTAATCAATTGCTGATACCATCTTCTGATCATCCCCACCCACGAGCCATGGCCGCCGCTTTGAGGTCAAACGCCTCTAGAGAAACCGCTTCTCTCACTCTCTCTCACTTTCGATACTTCTTCCTCAACCGTCTCCACACCGCGACTCCTCCTCACCGCAACAAGATCGCTTCTGTCAAGCCCGTGGGAGCCAGATTCTTGGATAATCGAGGGTATGCTACGAACGGTGTAAAGTCTGCAACTTTGAGCTCGCAAGGAGACCCACCCGATCTTTGGCAGCCTCCCAGGGATGGGGTTTCCGTTAGGGCTGATGGGTTCACCGGCGTCAATCTCGGTCGTGTCGGTGGCGGTGGCGGCGGCGGTGGGAGCAGTACCACCGGTGCTGGTAACGGAACAGGGTCGGAGTCCAAGGAAGATTGTTGGGGTGGATCCAATCTTGGGCCTAGCTTTTCCGACACCAAAGGAGATTTGTAAAGGTTTGGACAAGTTCGTGATTGGTCAGGAGAGAGCTAAAAAGGTGTGCTATATTGGTTTGCTTTAGGCCTTTGAATGGTGTGCTAACCTCACCACAACTGCATGTTCAGTGGTTGGATTGTTATTAGAAAGTTACATTATTATCAGAAAAACAACACTGCATATTAGCTTATATGATGTTGAATTTTAGGTGTCTCCTTTTTATAATTCCTTGTTCAGTTTTTATGCATTTCTTCAAGGTGCGCACCAAGTTGCATATTTGAAATATTATATGGTTTGGGAAAGATTTCTATTTTTCACAATTTTCTTGTGTCATCTGGTTGATGCAGGTGCTTTCAGTGGCAGTTTACAATCACTACAAGAGGATTTATTTTGAATCATTACAGAAACGGTTAGTTCACTCTCTTTTGTTTACCTAAATCCAGTTGCTTTGGAAGTAAATAAAATTGTCTTGTGATTTGGTAGATCATATCAGTATGTTTATTTCCTTAAGCTGGGAATATCATAGTTTTTGCATGCACGTTAATTGCAGTTGTTTGTTTCATTGTGATTCCTGTAAGAGATGAGAATCGTTTAAATTTGTGTGGAAGCTAGGTCCTTGGGAGAAACTGATAGCACTGCAGGGAAACCAGCTGATGATGATATGGTAGAACTGGAGAAGAGTAACATTCTCCTCATGGGACCAACTGGATCAGGTCATTGTCTGACCCCCAATCTGCAAATAAATAATAATAACACACACACACAAGCCTGATATACTAAAGTTATCATGTCAATATAGCGATGTTCACATCATCTGTTTTGATGTTTTTCTTTAAGAGCAGGGAAGACATTACTTGCGAAAACTTTGGCACGGTTTGTGAATGTTCCTTTTGTCATTGCGGATGCAACCACACTGACTCAGGCAACTCTCGCCTTTCTTTTACTCCTTCATGTCTTTTCCGTGATGACCAATCTGTGAAATGAAATAATTTTTGCCAGGCTGGTTATGTGGGAGAGGACGTCGAGTCTATATTGTACAAACTTCTCACAGTACGCTTCTAAACCCCAAACATTTCTTATATTATTTGTGATGAGTGGTTTTTGATCTCTCTGTCTCTCTCTCTCCAGGTTGCAGATTATAACGTTGCAGCGGCACAGCAGGGGATTGTTTACATCGATGAAGTCGACAAGATAACAAAAAAGGTTAGAGCTTAAAAAAATTGTCCTTGTGCTAGTTTGGCAAACTTGAATATTATCTTCTGTGCTGCTTCGATAAAATTTTGTTCTTTTTTGGACATATTTTGATTGCCAGGCAGAGAGCCTTAACATCAGCAGAGATGTATCAGGAGAGGGTGTTCAACAAGCATTGCTAAAAATGCTGGAAGGAACAGTAAGTTCTCAAAAATGCTTTGAGAGCTCTACTAACTAAGATCTTAATAATTATTTTTTGTGGGTTATACACAGTTTCTAACTCACACTCTCTCTCTCTTTTTGGGATATAGATCGTTAATGTACCTGAGAAGGGCGCTAGGAAGCACCCTAGAGGTGACAATATCCAGGTTTGTTCTGCTTTTCTCTACTCTTTATGTTTTTGGCATTCACCTTCCAGTTTGATGTCCTTTGCATGATGATTTTGACTATTGAGTATTATGGTCTGAAATTTAAGTGGAGATTGCTTCTACTATTTCTTTCTAGAGTTGATTAAGGAGGCTCCTCTGTTTCTTACTTGCGTCTTTGTCGACTGTCTGCAGATAGACACAAAAGATATACTTTTCATATGTGGTGGTGCTTTTGTAGACATCGAAAAGACGATCTCTGAGAGGTATGACTTCTTCTTCTTCTTTTTTTTTGCGTCTCATCAAATTTACTTAATTTTAAAAGTCAACTGAATGTTTCTTTTTTGTTTTACAGGCGCCATGATTCTTCCATAGGGTTTGGGGCTCCTGTACGTGCTAACATGAGGGTGGGTGGTGTTACAAATGCCGCTGTTGCATCAAACCTGATGGAAACTGTAGGTTCTTTTTTTATCATCTCTTCACCCATCAAATGATAGGTTGGTCGTTGGCTCATGTTTGGGGGGTGGGGTGTTGGCAGGTGGAAAGCAGTGACCTGATTGCTTATGGTTTAATACCTGAATTTGTTGGAAGGTTTCCTGTTCTCGTCAGCTTATCTGCTTTGACTGAGAACCAACTCATGGAGGTAATATGGTTTGAGAGTTGATGTGAGTCTCGCATTTTACTAAAATTCATTTTGATTGCAGGTGCTTACCGAGCCCAAGAACGCTCTTGGAAAGCAATACAAAAAGATGTACCAGATGAATAGTGTAACTACTGCTCTCTCTACTCAAAATCTTGACTCTTGAGACAAATCTCTATATCTCTCCTCTTTCTTCAGGTAAAGCTGCATTTCACGGAAACGGCGCTGCGGCTAATAGCTAGAAAAGCAATAACGAAGAACACAGGTGCTCGTGGCTTAAGAGCTCTTTTAGAAAGCATCCTCATGGATTCTATGTACGAGGTAAGTTTTAACTCTAAACAGTATTACTTACTTACAAACCCCATGTCATTAGATTCACGTTCTGACTCTTAACCATGCCATTTTCTCAGATACCGGACGAGGGTACAGGGAAGGATATGATAGAGGCGGTTGTGGTGGATGATGAAGCAGTTGAAGGAGAAGGGCGTAGAGGCTCTGGTGCTAAGATTCTCCGTGGCAAAGGAGCTTTGGCTGTGTATCTCTCTGAAACCACCAAATCCAAGGATTCTCCTCAGGTACTTACATTTCACAAAGTAATCAAATAAAGCAATCCCAGGTTTTAGTTTAACCGTATAACTATTACATGGTTGGTTTGATAACCGAATTTTTGTGCTGAACTGTTGCAGACGACCAAGGAGGGATCAGAAGGAGAAATCGAGGTGGATGCAGAGATTCCTTCCGTTGTAGCCAGTATGTAATGTATCATCCCTGACATACTGGTAAATGTATCTCTCTGTATGCTTAATCTTATCGTTCTAATAATGTACATAAATGAAAGAAAGTTGTATCAGTAAGTTTAAAAGAATACAAGGATGCACAGTTTGCACATTGATCAATGATGATGTAACGTTTATGCAATACCTATCTTCCGATTACTTCTTTTATCTTAAATGCAAAACTGAGAAATCTCCTTTGAATAAGAATCAGCATATATCATTCATGCTTGTATTCTTAAATATATGTTCCATTCTGAGCAGAGAATTTGAATGAATATTCAAATCATAATATCTTTATTTCATTAAAGAAGTTGCCCTGTCATATCAAATAAAAACACTTAAAAAGAAACATAAATCTCTGACTTTACTGTATATATAATCTTCCGTATATTAGTTACATACAAGGCCGAGCCAGCCTTACTGTGACAACCCAGAGAAGAAGGCCACGCCAGTGGATGGTAACCACGATGAACCTCCAATGAACTGACCCACCGTGAACTTACTTGCCTCGATTGTTGAAGTAATAACGTGATAACCAGGCCACTTGACCCGTTGACCCAAACCTGCTCCCGGCCCTCGGTTCATATACTCACCGTAGTACAAAGAGTCCAACGCAAACAGGACCGTTCCACTCCAACCATCCTCTCGGGTTAATATGGTCCCCCATATCCGACATCATGTACACAACTCTAGAGTATAACTTCCATGGACGGCCGAGATACGTCGGATAACTACCTTTTGAGGCTTCAAGATCAGCCGTGGCCAGTAGCTTACAAGCGTGGATCGAGATCCCCGTGTTCTGGTTCGGGTCTTTCCGGTTCTGAGCCGTGATGGTGATCTTCTGCTGAGGCATTGGCTTACGCGCGTAGATGTTACAGCTCTGTAAGATCACAGCTGCGTTTCCGAATATAAAATCGACCGTTCCATAAATGTCGCATTCGCGGTAAAACTGCCGGTTAGAATGTACGTAGAGAGCATCTTGGTATCCAATAATGCTGCAACGGTAAATCACTGCGTGGTCTCCTCCGACACGGAGTGCCACAGCCTGGTGCTTCCCCGGTCCGGCGTAATTCTCGAAGGTTATGTCTCTCACTATAAATCCAGCTCCCGTCGCGGCTAACATCAATCAATTTAAAAATATATATATATATATATATAAAAGTTAATAATCATAACTTAAAAAAGACATAAAAAAGGTTATTCTATTTATTACCGAAAGTGGCGGTGTGAAAAGTAGTGAGGTCATCGACGATGCTTTTTCCACCGGTTATGACCGTTTTACCCTTGCCGTCTCCTACGAACATTATGTTCGTCTTTTTCCTCCCAACCTTCAAAATATCTTCTTCGTACTTCCCCGCTCTGACGTGGATCACGAACCGACGGCTACTATGCTCCGGCGCTTTCTTGATCGCCTCCGCGATTGTCTTAAACGCTCCGATACCGTCTTTAGACACAGTGATATCCGCCTGAATCTCCGTCGCCGGAGTACCGAGAAGCTCTCTGTCTCCTTTCTTCAACCAATATGGAAACTCCTCTGTTTCTTCTTCCCCAAGCAACTTCCTATGGTTCACCACCGGAACTCCGCTTAAATCTTTGACGTTGCCGGAGAATATCGCCAAGCAGTTACTCACCATCTCCGACAAGTCCTTCACCGCTCCGATCACTTGATCCTTCACTCCTCCTCCTCCTCCGCCGTCGTCTCCCGCTTCGTCGAATCCCTCCGTACACGTGTCGTGGTTAGTCATCGCAGAGCTGAGCCACGTCATGACATCGGAGCGAGACTCGTCGGAGGACGAGGCGGCGACGATGGAGGAGAGAGCGCGTGATAGGGCGTCGACCTGAGTCGTCGAGCAGCTCGAGACACGAGTCGTAAGCTGATCGTACACGTGGCGGCATCTGAGCGTAGGAGATCGTCGACGATGAGTAGAGCGCTTTGCTGAAACTCTGAAGCGTGGCGTTGAAAGAGATGTGGATGAGCTGATTCTCGTCGGCGGTTAAAGCTCCCGGGAAGTCGAGAAGCGTGTCGATGCAGAGGTTCGTGTACTGGGCTTTGCTACAGGTTTGGGAGATTTCTCGGGTCGGTTTACGGTTTAGTTTCGGAGCATGTTGATCGGAACCTACGGCTCGGATGCCGGCAAAGATCCCGAAGCAGACCACTGCTACAACTAATACTGCTAGCGTGAAGAGAATCAGCTTCGTCTTCTTGGTTCTCTTCTGTAGCTCCGGGATTGACGTGGCAGGGTCTTTCTGGGTCGGGTTTGATACCGAACCTGATGGTCCGAGCCTATCGTAACCCATAGTGCAATTTTTTTTGTGTGGGTTTAGATTGAAAGTTAAGGGAACAAAGATGATGTGGAAGTGGCTCTATAAATATTGTTATAGATGTAACTATTGAAGCATTAAAATTATAAAATGATATGCGTTATTACTTATTGTTATAAACTTTATAAAATTATATATATACACATATATTTGGGTGTCTTTAAATATATGTTATGCGTTATGCCTGATAGCTGTAACATTTGTCGATGGCTCTAACAGTAAGTATATATAGTGATGTGTATTAGTCTGATGGCTCTAAATGTACACATCTCTACAAATCATTTCATCTCAACGACCCCATTATAGCGACTACCTTATAAGAGAAACGTAAAAGTCAGATTACGATGACAGTTTAGTGTTTCTGACATGTTATTTTCTATGTAATTACAGCGGTAAAAGTTAGAATCTAATACATTATCAATTCCCAGTCGTGCTTTTCTCAATAGTGGATAACTTATTTTTTTACATTCAACGAGCATCCTGCTCACCTACGGTGTCGGTGCTTCCCCGGCTTTTTTCCTTATCACGTTTTGTTTAACTGTATAAACCGATCGAGATTACGGAAACAGACATATATTATTTAGAGATAATTCAGTTGCTTATAGTTTAGTAGGCTTAGCGTTTTTTAGCTATTGAACGTATTTCATTTCAACGACATAAAAATATATCATTCATTAACAGAATTTTCACATAGATTTATTTCTGTCAAAATCCACTGAACATAAACGGATGATATGATTCATGATATATATACTATAATATAATATTGAATTATCTTTTTATTTTCATGTATGAGATTGTACCAACAAAAAGACATTTAGTTATTCAACAACAGAATGTGTGTTTCGCCATCTTGTTAAGTTTCCAATTTAAAAGAAATTAGCGGTAACTCGATTGGGTTCAGGATTTGGTTTGGATCAAATCGATTTTGGTTCAGTTGGACAATGAGTGTTAATACCTGATACCATATTATTTTTTCTGAAATTCCAACTTAAAAACACTTGGAATAAATAAATTAAACATATTTCCTATATATTATTTATGTCTCATCGAAAATTTTGATGTAGGAGTTTATATTCTCACACGTCCTTGAGATAATATTATGTATAACCATTATTTGAATAATATCTTAGTTTAGGATTCAGATCTGGTCAGATTGAACTGATGATTCCGGGCCAGGTCAGTTTAAGATCTGGTCAGATTGAACTGATGATAGTATGTATATTTATACGCAAATAAATGTACATAACACATATTATATATACAGATTACCAATTTTATCAAATTTAATCTGGTTTAGCAGTTTTAGTCCAGTGAAAATCCAACTTTACAACATGCTGTATATCCTCTTCATGGCTAAAAGCAAAACATTGATAATACACCCACGTGTATATATACTGTACAAAATACAATGAGTATTGGTAGAAAAGTGAAGCTTTGATGGGGACAAATCTACCATCTACATCGTCCACGAACAAGAGTCCCCATAGAATTTAAACGGAATAATCATTGAAATTAGACTCTATACGTACCAATAATACCCGCACCAAAACAAAACAAAAAGTTTAAAAGATCTACATACCTAGTCAATTTGTCATGTCCATTAACATTTACGTATAATATATGCACAAGTGAAGAAATTAATGGTTTTGAATCTTATCCGCTTGTGGCCCTGATTCAATATTTTCTAACAATCGGTTCAGTGCAATTCGTATATTATCGGTTGCTACGTGATTGGAACACAATGCTTCGAAGTGGTACCTAGCATATTATATATCTCTTTTCTTCTTCTAAGATCATATTATATATCTGATGCATCCCTTTCTTAATACACCTGATGCGTTTGTGTTTACTCAATTGTGCATGCATGTCGTCATATAATATGTGTTAAAGTAAACGAACCAAGATAACCAAATATTGGACGTCACCCACACATAATATATAGGTGTTGCTGGCTTGCTGCATGATGCCTCGCCATCTATAAAATGATTCAAGGGTCCATGAAAAAAATGAAAATTGGGAATAAATCTAAATATTTTTTCCTTTATGTTATGGATAAGATAGAAGATTCCTACTTAATCTTGGTTTTTATATTGATGGTTTATTTACTTGATGTTTCCCTCATTTCAGTCAATGTTTTTGCAAGAAAAGGAAAAGTCTTAAGTCGTTGCGGTGAATTTGATGTTGATATGATATAATTATGTATGCGATGTGTAGCTATTACAGTAAATAGCCTAATGATAACAAAATTAAAAGTTGGGTACAAAGTCAATATCAATAAGGGAGTGAGCTGTCCTCTACTAAAGTCTTCTGTCCCGTAACCTCCTTTTCTTTCTTTTCTTGTCTTAGCCTTTTGCGGTTTGTCTTGTTTCACAAAGTTCTATTCACAAGAAACCACTCACGTTTTGATAAATGAAAAATTATCTGTTGTCTCAAATCTCAAGTACTTTGAACGACAAGGTCTTATGTGGTTCATGGAGTGTATGCATTTATTTATCTTGCATTACGGTATCTAGATGTTACATGAACTATTAATCTTTGTATGTAAAATATTTCCATGTTTTGTAAGTGATGGTTGATGATCCAATCTATGGGTCAAGGCCAATATGCCATCACTTGAGTTTGTTTTTCAAAACGATTTCAGTTATGATCAAACTATTTTAAATGACAAGTAAATCCGGTTCTGTTACAGGATCTAGAGATAAAATAAACTTACACTTATGATTCGTTAGGTTATATTACATGGAGATTAGAAAATAAGCTATACAATATGTAATACTAAAATTAGACTAGAAATGGCTGATAAATTAATTATCTACAGAAAGGAGAGACGAGTGATCCCGTTTTACTTTTGGAGAATTTATAAGATATAGTTTAAATATAATAATCTATAGTTTGCAAATATTTCTTAAAGAAAAAACTCCAAATCCATATACCAGTTTGATGACATATTTGAATTTTTATAATTTGCCATTTTTCGTAAAGAGAAAAACTCCAATCCTAAATACCAGTTTGATGACGTATTTGACATGCAGTTGAGGAAATCTTTTTAACGTTATAATTTAGAGACAAAAAAGCATAGCTAAAAATAGATAAACATACTTCAAGTCCCTTTTACATGTCTAGATATCTTATTTTTCTTCTTTTCCCATACGGTGACACCATCTATAATATTTAAGGTTTAAACTATTTTGTATATATACTAACCTTAGGCTTTAGCAAAAAAAAAAAAAATAGATAAACATATTTTCTTTTAACCGATATTAGTTCTTTACATTTTGGAGTAAATGCTGGTTCAAGCAGACTACACATTTCTTTTGTATAATAATCTTTGTACATACACACATGTGAAATATCTATGTGTCACTCAATACACATGGACATGCAATATATTGGTACCCGTTGGCAGTATAGATAAAAGCAAAACTGATAACTAATTGCTTTTAGACGTTATCAATGAGTAATGACCAAGCATGTTATCATTTTTAGAGTTTATACTTTTCTCAATTATTATAGCATTGATGACAAAAGATATCTCTCATTTCCTAATGTTCGTAATTTCATTTCTACAGATTGATAACGAATAAATTGATATATGAACCACTATCTTTAATTGTCATCAGGGGTGGTCCTGAGCATAGCGAGATGAAACATTCGCTTAGGACCCCCAAAATTTTTACAAAAATTAGTATGGAAAAAGGCCCCCGATTTGCAAAAAAAATTTTTTTTTGAAAATTCCTTACTAAATTGTTTAGGGTCTCCTCCGTATCAGGGACGCCCCTGATTGTCATTAACTAAAAGACTACTTCTCTGATATGACATCCATCTACACTTATTGCTTACACAGTTGATGAGTTCGGCGCCAGTGTTAAAAGAATGGTTGTTGGTAATGCGCTAAGAAAATATCACTGATCTTTAACTTAGATTCAACGACTGGAGAGCAGAGATGAAAGTCAAAAGATGTACTGATTAGAGATAACTAACTCGTACGAAATAACGTTATATATGGAATTATTATTAGCTTGATTTTTTATTTTGACATCATAGTGCTTCTTTGTCTATCTTCATCTCTAATTAATCGATACCGGTAACCTTTCGTAAATTATTCTTTTTCGATAAATTGCGATTCTATTGGTGGCTTCGAGTTTTGATCAAAGATAAGGTTTGTGGTCTGGGCTTTGGGCTAGAAGCTATTAAACACTTCATGTGGGCATGTTTTGTTGCTTGGAAGTGATGTTTTCGTCCGTTTCTTCTACATTTTTCAACGTAGCATGTTGTTCTGTTAACGGAGAGAGGCGATGCTTTCGTAAAAAAGTTGCTAGATGGTAATTATACGTTTAGTAGAAAACTAATGGATAGACAGACTATTCTGGACATAGATGATTGTTGACGAATTATTGATTTATTATATATATATTATATTTATATAAAATATTTTAGTTTTTGAGTTTAATTATAAAATTATTTTGATCAATTATCAATTAGATGTACAAATCAAAAGACATTAGAAAAATTGTGGACTTATATTAAAATTATTGTTTACTTTATTGGATTTGGACTAATTTAAATTGTTTTAAACTGATTTTAACTAATTAATCAATTTAGAACAGTTTAAATTGATTTGAATGTATATATCAGATTTTAAGAAAACTATTTTAGATAAGATCAAACTCCTGCTTAGACAAATTTTTAGAACCATGGTACAAACTATTGGTGTTTTGGCGGAGAAGTAGTATACTAATTGCTAAGTCTAAGATCCATCTTTAACGCATGAGATAGTTAGCACGGTTTCATATGATAGCTTTTTGATTTTTTTTTATTATTAATTTTTTTGTCTGATTAAAAAGGATTAATTAAAAGGCGAACTAATCGTGCGCTGCCACATATTGGTGGAATCCATAAACATTGCAAAAAACACTCTAAAATCGGTCCCTATTCACAGCTCTAAAAGCCAGTTTTTATAAACATAATGGAATCCACCCGTTGGAAACCCCACTAAGGATCTCCTGTTAATTATGCCCTTAGTATATATACAGAAAGAGTTCAAACCTTAAATATTATAGATGGTATCTAGGGGTGGATCTAGAAAATAAATTTGTATAGGAACACAATATATTTATATTAAAAAGTAAATATGATTTAATAAATTAAATTATCTAATATGCATAAGATCATTAAATTTTATAAAAAGCATAAGATAAACTGAATTTATTATTACATATATAAAAATAATTAAGTTAAATAAAAGAGACAATCATTTTTATAATATTAAGTATCTACGTTTGTAATGTCAAGATAAAAGTATATGTTACACGAACTTTCATTATAGAACACATATTCAATATAGATGTTATTATTTTAGTATAAGTATTAAAAATATATGAATAAATAAAAATAAGTAAATATTAAATAAAGTGCAAATTTTTATTTTAGAAAAAAACTGTAGAGTAAAAAAATCACTTATAAAGAATAAGATAATAGTTTAAGGTCGACACAAAATAGTTTTAGCAATACAGTTAAGAAAAGAAATACATATTTAAGGAGAACTTTTAAAACAAAAAGTAAGATGTTTAGAGCATCCTCATTAATGAACCTCCATTGGGGTTTATAGTAGTTTTTTAATATTTTTCTGGTGGGACTATGAATAGTTATGAACCTGTATCTATTTTGCTTTTCCATCAGTGAACTTGAATATGAGGTGCTTAAGAATAAAATAATATTTTTTAAATTATTTAAAAAAGTTTTAGTTTATTACAATGAGAATTCATGAACATACAAAGATTATTCATCTAGATTACCAAATTTTTACCATATATTTTCAACTAAATCGGCTTTCAAACGATCATGTATCTGTTGATTCCGAATTTGATTGCGAATGCCAAGCCTATTAACGAAGTTGGAAGGAGTGTGGGTAGGTTGCGAGAAAATCAACCTGTGAACTTCTGCTTGACTCTCCAGATTCGAACTCAGATGTATCAGACAGATTATATGTTTTTCGTTCGTTCTCTACTATCATATTGTGCAGTATGACACAAGTTTTCATAATCTTTCCAATCTTTTCCTTGTCCCATAGTAGAGCCAGATTTTTTACTATTGCAAACCTCGATTACAAAACTCTGAAAGCACGTTCGACATATTTTCTGGCGGATTCTTGTTGTTCAGCAAAAAGCTCAGCTTTAGGACCTTGAGGTAGTGAGATGGATTGGATAAATGTTGACTATTTCGGATAGATTCCGTTTTAAGGTAGTGCGCCATACGATAATTGTGGCTGTTGACCGTGAAATTAACTTTAGGAGCTCGACCTTCTAAAATGTCAGAAAAAACTTGTGACCGATCGAGAATATTAATAGCGTTGAGGATACCTGGTAAACCAAAAAATGCATGCCATATCCAAAGATCTTGTGATGCCACATCCTCTAAGACAATTGTCGGCTTTCCGCGACCTCGTGTGTACTGGCCTCTCCAAGACCTTGGGCAGTTTTTCCACTCTCAATGTATACAGTCGATGCTGCCTATCATTCCTAGAAATCCGCGTACCTCTCCAATATCGAGTAATCGTTGAAGATCATCTGGTGTAGGTTTTCGTAGATACTCATCTTGTATTATCCCTTCGTTGAACTTTTCCAAACATAAAAGTGCAGTACTTTCACCAAGTCGGAGATATTCGTCATATGTATCTCCCGATTGACCATATCCCAGCATACATATAGCTACAGTACACTTTTCAAGTGCAGATAGCCCGTACCGCCCGTGAGCATTTCGTCTTTTTCTAAAGTATGGAACTTCATTACTTAGGCGATCGACAATGGAAAGGAACAATGACTTGTTCATTCGAAAACGCCGCCTAAACACTTCTGGTGGGTATGTAGGATGTTCACTGAAATAGTCGTTCTATAGTTGATTGTGTCCTTGTTCCCGCTCTTTTTCGATATAAATTCAGTTCGAGTCTGTCCTGATGGTTTTCATTCGAAGCAGAGCTTCTCCAGGTGATCTACCTGCACTGTGGGTTATAAACATGTGCCTGCATCGATCGCATAAAACAAAAAGCATCGTTATATGTCACTACTTTAAAGATCTCAAGTATTAACTACTAACCCATCTATTTATAAAAAAATGTTTGGTTTGTATTAAAAAAAGTCAAAGAATGAAGACTGAAACAATACCTCTAGTCTTTCAATCTGTTTATTGAGATCCGGGACCATCTTCATCACCTGCTCCGCCTCTTCCACACGTCTAGTCAGGCATTCGATCTCCTTCTGGACACCTGCCACCCAAGGCTGACGATAATGGAGCTCATTAGCCTTGTTTAAAACACAAAACAAATTCAGATAAGCTTTTCTCCAAAATTATTTCTACTAAACATAAAAAGAGACACAACAACTTGCCTGGTACTTTGAGCAGCTGAATAACCGCTTTCTCGGAAGAGAGTCGAACTCCTCCTTACCATGAACCTCGTCAATGATCCTCCCACCACACGGACACCTTCTTGGAATACCGTATTCTGAATCCGCAACGAATTGGAGCATGTTGATGTGCTCCTTTAGCATATTTCTGTCTCTTATCTCTTCTACGGATTCCATCTGCACAATAAATGTAAATGATTAGAACCCAAACTCGAAAGCCCCGAATCGGAATCGAACCCTTAATCGAAATCGAACCCTAAATAGAATTGGAAATTAAACCCTAAATCGAATTGGAAATCAAACCCTAAATCGGACCCTCTAGACGATTAACAGCCATAAAAAGGAAAACCACATCTCGAATTAGAACCCTAACACGAAACCCCCAAATCGATTTCAACTTTACGAGATCGCTTTCAATCTGAAAAAAGATATTAACCGGTGAATCTACGCGAGGATTACCTGAGCTCGTGGAGGGGACACTCCGTCATCGATTAATCGGAGGAGATGACCGGATTTTGAGCTTCGCATGGGGAATCGCCAAATCGCCTCCGAGACACACAAAACCCTAGTTTTTCAAGAGAGAAGAGAAAATGAAACCTCTCTCTTCGATCATGTGTTTCTTCGTTGTGTACGCGAGATCGCGTGTCGAATGGCTGCTTGACACGTGCAGTGAGACGGGTTCATAGGGCTCCGTCGTAAGAGACCGGCTCGTCGATTTAAACCCATTTATTTTATTTTATTTTCTTTTCGGACCTAAGAAACTGAACCCATGAACCTCATTACATAATCTAATGGGGATGCTCTTAGAAGAAAAAAAAAATAAAAGAAGGAAAAGTCAAGGTTCAGACCGGTGCAGATTGTGGGACTATTGAATCTCTTAGGTCAATAACACTAATGACAATATCTTGCACCGTATAAGTACAAGAAATGTATACTTTTAGTCTGTGGCACGTGCCACACCCTACTGTAGGGTGGGTCCGTCCATTGGTGTCACCGATGGGAAAAAAAGAAAGAAAAGATATCTAAACATGTAAAAGGGACTTTGAAATATTATAAACTAGATATACAAACCATTTAATTTTGGCCCACACGCTTTACCGATCTTCAAACAGTGTGCAAATGATCGTCACTCGTAGTCCTGCACGTTCGGCTTTTGATTTGGTTTCAATTCAGTTTTTTTCTTCTTTTTTTAAGTTTTTGAATTTTCAGTACTAGAGTTATATGGTTGAATCTATCTTATTAAAACAGAAACATTCTATTAGACCTAACATTTATTTTGTAAGTTTTTAAATTAAATACACCTTTATACTTTATAGTTAAACCTACATTAAATCACTAATGTTCCTTTCTTTATACTACTATCCATGTTTCCAAATAATATACTTATTTCTTTATATTACTATAAATGTTTTTGCATTTAAATCAGTGTTTTTAAAGAGTGTATATTTAAAATATTACTAAAAATTACTAAAAATTACACTAATAACTTAACAAATATTTTGGTAATTTTTAAAGAGTGTGTATTTAAAATATTTTTGCATTTAAATCAGTGTTTTTAAATTCAAACCGATTGTGATTATACCAGCTAATCCGGAGATCTGACAATTCAATTTAGGTTTTTAAAATATTCATATTAAAAAAAATCACTAAAACCCGAGACTAACCGATTGAAATGATGGATGACCGATATGTAATCTAATTGGATTTAAATTGAAATAGTTTCATATTTTGTAGTCTTATAATCCAAATTTTAAAGTTCATTATTTTGCAATTTATGAAATTATAACGTTTCTACAAAATTTTAAAGAGAAAATGATAGATATAAAATAACTAAGATTAATTATTTTATTGTTTGGAAACATTGATAGTAGTATAAAAATATATTGTTTGGAAACATTGATAGTAGTATAAAGAAATAAGTATATTGTTTGGAAACATGAATAGTAGTATAAAGAAAGGAACATTAGTGATTTAATGTAGGTTTAACTATAAAGTATAAATGTGTATTTAATTTAAAAACTTATAAAATAAATGTTAGATCCAACGGAATGTTTCTGTTTTAATAAGATAGATATACTAGACAAGCATGTGGTCATTATCTTAATAATTATCATACATACTAAATCATATATATTTGGACTGTTATATACACAAACTATACACTTTTATGTCTAATTTATCGGTCATCTTATGTGTAATTATGGACTCTTATATACACAAACTATACACTTTGATTATATTATGACTGTTGACTGTGTCTTATAACAATACTAAAATCAGATCCAATTTTAGAATATATACACAAAATTATTTTCAACCAGTCAACTATAACAAACTAACAAGAATACATTATACATATACTCCAATTTTAATATTCTAGCGATGACTGTTATATACACAAACTATACACTTTGATTATATTATGACTGTTGATTGTGTCTTATAACGATACTGAGATCAGATCCAATTTTAGAATATATACACAAAATTATTTTCAACCAGTCGACTAAACCAAACGAACAAGAATACAGTAATCATCTTATAGTATTCATTATCTAATTTAGTTGTTGTTGTTATGTACGGTGTAAAGATTGCAGCATCTTACAAAAGGAATCAAATTTTCCATCTTCAGCGCGACTTACCAGTTGGAAAGTGGAAAACTATTGACACTTTTCAAGTTGTAGCCGCTTCTGGACAATATCACCCGACAATTCATCAATATAAATAACAAATTGTTTTGAACCATTACAGAAAATATATTAGATGTCAGAATAAAATAAAACTCACTAAGAAATTATGTAATAATTATTTTCAATAATTTAGCTTCATAATATACAAAAAAATCAAAACACAAATTTTATAGCAAAACTTACGTTACAATAAAAAAAACACAATCTGAATTTGCAAAACAATAAAAAGCCCGCCCGTTCGGGCGGGTCATGATCTAGTGTTCAGTTATTTATGAAACTAGGTTCAGTTTCAATTTTTCGTTTGGTTTGATAATAACTATAATAACCAATTAATATCCAATAAACTTTCAGTTCCAGTTTTATTCTGGTTTTTGATAAATTCTGGATAACTTTTGAAAAAAACTATTTGGATAATTTGACTCTTTAGATAATTAATATATTTTGGATAAAAAAATATTTGGATAATCTATTTTTGGGTAGTTTGGTTTATTAGTAATATTTTTAGAAAAAATTAAAATTTTAAAACTAAATATAATTAATATTTTTAGGTTTATAGACTGTATTTCATATATTTGGGTATCCATTCAGTCTCGATTGGTTTCTACTTTTTGGTTCCGGAAATATAGGAACCGCTCAATTATTTGTGAATTTTGATTCTATTTCAAATTCTCTTTTTAGTTTGGTTCCAGTTTGGTTTTCGGTTTATATGTCTAGGCGTAAAGAAGAAGATAATAAAATATCACAGTTAGTGGAATAACGATTGACTGAAAACCTTTGGCAAAAGGAAAAATAATTGTTCATTGGGTTTGGTGTGCTTTGTAAACCAACGAGCTTGTGTTCTGAATATACTTTCTTATTGAACAAGTTAACCTTTACATCGTTTATATACATCACAAAGAGAATATATTCTTTGAACAAGAATAGGAAAATATCCCGAACATAATGGAAGTTATCCTTATCTTAGCTAAGGGAATATTCGATATCTTGATACACAAGTCTAATACTCCCCCTCAAGTTGGAGAGTGAAGATTCTGAACTCCCAACTTGGACAAAAGAAACTCGAACTGCGGTCGACCAAGAGCTTTAGTGAGTATATCCGCAAGTTGATCCTTTGTACGAACATGACGCATTGTGATGAGTCCCTCTTTAGCAGCATCGCGAACACTATGACAATCTCGTTCAATGTGCTTGGTCCGTTCATGAAAAACAGGATTTGAGGCAACGTGTATCGCAGCTTGACTATCACAGTAGAATGGCACAGGCGTAGATGGTGAGATACCAAGATCTTTAACAAGAGGAACAATCCACTTCATTTCCCGGACTGCTGCTGCCATTGCACGATATTCAGCTTCTGCAGATGAATGAGAGACAGTATCTTGCTTCTTAGTTTTCCAGTCAATAGGGGAACCGCCAAGAAGAACCCCAAACGAACTGAGCGAGCGACGGGTTAGAGGGCAAGACTGCCAATCCGCATCACAGTAGATGGACAGGTCGAGATTACTATCAGACTTGAGAAGAATCCCTTGACCCGGAGACCCTTTAAGAAAACGCACAACTCGCAGTGCAGCATCCCAATGAGCTTGACGAGGAGTTTGCATGAACTGAGACAATAGATGAATAGAGTATGACAACTCAGGACGTGAGATCGCAAGATAGACTAGTCTTCCCACCAGTCGACGATACTGAGACGGATCAGGAAACAAAGGACCATCATCAGATGCAAGTTTGTGTTTCTGTTCCATAGGAGTACCCGCAGGCTTAGATCCAAGCAAACCCGTTTCAGCAACGATGTCAAGAACATACTTTCGTTGAGAAAGAAAAATACCTTCATCAGACCGAGCTACTTCAATGCCCAAAAAATACTTTAACCTCCCCAAATCTTTCATGTGAAAACAAGTACCCAAGTAAGCTTTGAATTTCTCCAACCGGACCAAATTGTTGCTGGCAATAACCAAGTCATCGACGTAAATAAGAACACGAATCTCATCGTTGCCTTTGATAAATGTGAACAATGAGTAATCTTCGTAGGACTGCTAGAAACTGAATTTAACAAGAGCTTGGGAGAGCTTTGCAAACCAACAACGAGGTGCTTGTCGGAGACCATATAAAGACTTCCTTAACCGACACACTTTGGTTGGATCCGAGTGAGAGAATCCAGGAGGAAGTTTCATATACACTTCTTCTTCAAGATCTCCATGAAGAAAGGCATTGTGGACATCCATTTGATGGACCTCCCATTTCTTAGCTGCAACAATACGAAGTAGGGCACGGACAGTGGTCATCTTCACTACAGGTGCAAATGTCTCGTTGAAATCTTCACCTTCGATCTGATCGTTTCCCCGAACTACAAGACGCGCTTTATATCTCCGAATTGTCCCATCCGAATTGTATTTAATCGTAAAGATCCAATGAGAACCAAGAGCGACTTTGCCGGGTGGGAGAGACGTGATATCCCATGTTCCTTGATCCTCAAGAGCGACCACTTCATCTTTGACTGCGACACGCCAGACTTTTTGTTTCACAGCTTCGGAATAGGTCTTTGGAATCACACCTGCATTCACGGCTGCAAGAAATGCTCGATGCGCAGGTGAGAACGGCAAATCAGAGAGATATTCAACTAAGGGATACAGTGTCTTACCAGAGACCGAATCAGACGACACTGACGGAGCTGGAGGAGTAGAAGCGAGATGGGTATCTTGCACTGAAACCGTGTGATAAGCAATGTAGTCTTGAAACTTAACCGGAGGAGCTCGAACACGTTGACCACGTCCTAAAAGTTCTTCTGGAGAAGAAGACTGCTGAGCAGGAACGGGCGGTGGTGAATCAAGAGGCTCTGTCACATGCTCCGTCGCATGCTCTGTTTCAGTGACAGGGCTGGAAGGCTGAGAAACGTCTGCAACCGGTTCAGGTTCAGGAGTGATACTAGTGCTCCCCCTGTCGTCTAACACTGGCTCCAACGCTGCTGACAAAACCCAATCATCATCAGAAGAAGCAGTCGGAGAAGGGACCGATGGCTGAGGCAAAACAGAGACATACGCCATCGGGAACTCAGTTTCACAAAACACAACGTCTCGGCTGATAAGAAATTCCTTTCTCTCCAAATCATAAACTTTCCAGCCTTTCTGACCAAATGGATACCCAGTAAAAATACATCTCCTACTTCTCGGTCCGAATTTATCTTTATCACGAGAGCGATGATGCGTATAGCACAAGCTCCCAAAAACTCGAAGATGATCATACTGCGGTTTAGTCCCATGCAGTATATCATATGGAGAACGTCCTTGAAGAACTCTAGTAGGCGTTCTATTGATCAAGTGTGCCGCTGTCATGACAGCCTCACCCCAAAATTTAACCGGCAACTTGCTTTGAAACAACAATGCTCGAGACACATTCAAGATGTGTCTGTGTTTTCTTTCAACACGCCCATTCTGCTGAGGCGTTCCAACACACGACGTCTGATGCAGGATGCCATGTTCTCGAAAATATCTGCCAAGACAAGTAAACTCAGTACCATTGTCGGATCGCACAAGCTTGATGTGCTTACCAAACTGTTTCTGCGTCATTGTGCAGAAGTTTTGTAGTACGGTTTTAACTTCTGATTTTGCAAGAAGCAAGTATGTCCAGACAGCTCTCGAGTAATCATCTACAATGGTCAAAAAATAAACTGCACCACTTGAAGACCGAGTCCGATACGGTCCCAACACGTCACAATGAATCATATCAAAACACTCTTTCGTTTTATTTGAACTATTAAAGAAAACTTCTCTAGTCTGCTTTGCCCTAAAACAAGTGTCACATGGACCAGGGTCAGCAATTTTATTTGTAGAAAACATAGGTAAAGACAACATAATAGAAAACGACGGATGTCCTAGCCGTTGGTGCCACACAAACTGATCGGCTGAACTGACAACAGAACTAGTCATACGATGAACCCTCGCAGCCATGACATCTTGAAAGTAGTATACCCCATCTCGCTCTTTACCGGCTCCAATCAGGGTCCTCGTAAAACGGTCCTGCAAGACACACACCGTATCAGTGAGAAGAGCAAAGCAGTTCGTCTGTTTCAAAAATTTCGAAACAGAGATCAAGGAACAATTTAAATTCGGCACAAATAACACTTTCTCCAGTGTGACACGATCTGTCAACGGAAGGTTCCCAACATGAGTTGCAAACGTTTTATTTCCGTCTGCAAACCCCACTGGACACGGCGGTATCACTGTCGTGTTTACCAACAGAGCAAAGTCTCCAGTCATATGATGAGACGCCCCTGTATCCAGTATAAGATCACCATGTCTAGTCTTACCAGAGAGCTTGTCAGAAGTCGGGTGTGCTCGTTCATTAACCATCTGAGTGAGAGCAGCCCACTGTTCTTCGGTAAAACCAGGGAAGGAGGAAGAGTTTGAAGTAGTCGCGTGTGCATTATTCACCCGAGCTCCAGTATTGCGCGAGCGATCACCACCAGAAGACCCACGACCACGACCTCCTCTACTGCTACCTCTACTTGCAGTGTTTCCTCTGTTTGAAGACGCACGTTCTTCCCACCAATCGGGAAAACCCACCAATTGCCAACAGTTTGTCTTATCATGTCCAGTTCTACCGTAGTGAGCACATGACGAACGTCTTCCAGAACCAGCAGAACCAGTACGCGGAGGAGCTTGCTCCAGTTCAGTCTTGGTGGCAAAACCAACCGCGCTCTGCTGCGACTCTCTATCCTTAGCCGAGTTGAGACGTTGTTCTTCTCGGACAATCTTAGCATATATCTCTCCAATGTCCATGTCAGAGTCAGATGAAACAATTGACTGACATATACCTCCAAACCGTGCTTCATCTAGACCCATCACGAACTGATGCATCTTCTCCGCCTCTCTTGCCTTTTCTATCTCCAGAGCAGCTGCACAAGTACAGCTTGGAAGAGGCGAGTACATATCCAATTCTTCCCACAACTTGGAAAGACGTCCAAAGAACTCAACGACGGGTTGTCCGTCCTGTCGACACGACGCAAGTTGTTCTTTCAGATGGTGCACACGCACCTTGTTACCAACTGAGAATCGTTTGCGAAGACTATCCCAAAGTTTGTGAGCGTCCTGCACAAACGTAACAGTAGACCGTACACGAGGTTCAATGGATGTGCGTATCAATCCCACAATCATCGAGTTAACCGAGAGCCAAAGCACCAAGTCAGGGTCGTTTGCGAGAGGCTTAGCGATGGAACCATCAATGAACCCAAGTTTTCGTTTCGCACGAAGAGCGTTCGTCATCTCACTGGACCACTCTCCATAATTTTCTCCTGTCAACGTCACCGACGTGATCATAACTCCCGGATTGTCGGAAGCATGCAAGGAATACGGCGTCGCACTGCCAGCACCTTTGCTAACCATCGTTCCACTCTTGGTCACGGAAGACTCATCTCCATCACCCATACTTACTGAATCTCACAGAGAAACAGCCACGAACACAAACAGCAGATCTTCGAACTTCGAAGCTCTCAACACGCCAACACACACTTCTAGGTCTCAGAATTGTTCCGCTCTGATACCATGTAAACCAACGAGCTTGTGTTCTGAATATACTTTCTTATTGAACAAGTTAACCTTTACATCGTTTATATACATCACAAAGAGAATATATTCCTTGAACAAGAATAGGAAAATATCCCGAACATAATGGAAGTTATCCTTATCTTAGCTAAGGGAATATTCGATATCTTGATACACAAGTCTAATATGCTTCTTCAAATGCTAAACGTGGGAACCAGTTGCCAATTAATTCTTCACGCAGTCATTCATTTTATACGGATTATGGAAAGAAGAGAATTAAAGGTTGTATGTTTCGGGAGTTAAAGACGCTTAAAGGTTAATCAAAGAGGTTCTTATGTTGCTTCGTGCAAAATTGGCGTCGCTGGATCGTGTTACAGCAAATTCGAATCATAATCTTCAATCTGGGAACCATATCATTGGTAGACAGGAAAAGCTATATTTACAACTGGTTCAGGTTCTTTGGTTAACTGTACCAACTTAAGTCTATGTTAGCATTGCTTTCTCGTAAGGCTCCTTCCCCACCGGCATTGGATCGTTACCTCTTCATCATCCCAAGTATTTCTTCCATTGTGGTTCTGATCTCACCTTCTAGAATACCAATGTAAATTTCATCTCCGTTTCAAAAACTGGTTTGTAAAATGTCTCTATTGGAGCAAGACGATGAATAAAAATAGCATTTAAAAAATATTGAAAAGGAATAATGGGTAGCAGTCGTCTCTATAGTCTCGTGGTCTGAGCTACACTCTTGTGAGTATTCCCACGAGGCCAGAGTTTGAGTAGAGCCGACTCCAGTCGTTGATGATGAGGAAGAAGCGTTGATAAAGATCATATGTCACACGACTTGAAACCATAACTATTCAGCAATAAGGGCGAATCTATCATTTTGATTAAACGGTTATGAAGACTGGTAGTCTGACTATTCAACACTTACACTCCTTGTTTACTTGGTCGCGTCTTCCTAGGCCTTGGATCTGGAGTTTGTGGTTTCAACCTAAGCAATGGTCGCTTCTAGTTCGACTTGGAAAATGAAGGTGCTCATGGTTTTGAACAAACGTCCCTGCCATTTCAATCAATGGAATTTGGTATTAGAGCGATGGGAACCTTTCACTAGTGAGTCTTTTCCGGACACAATTCCATTTTGGATCATCGTACCGGTCTCCCAGTTCACTACTGGAAGGATCAGACCTTCACTGAAGTTTCTAAGGCCCTCGCCCCCTAGTCAACCTTGACTCAAAGAAAGATCGCCTCCAAATGTCTATTGATGCTGCTAAGCCTCTGCAATTGGTGCACAGAGTTGGGGAACTTCCCCAACGGCGACATCGTAAAATTCTCTTTCACTTTACGAGGGGCCTACTGCCATTTTTTCACCTGCAAGCTCATCTCTCACATTGAGAACTCATGTCCTCAACTCACTCCGCTGTACGGGAGTCACAAAAGCCTTTCTTCAAAGTATACTAACGGTGATATCCACCAAGAGGATAAGAGAAGAAATAACTCATCTGCAAATTTTGATCCTCAAAATATCAGAGGTCCAGAGAACAAAGTACTGGAAAAGAAACACCATGAGCGAGAATATGCTCGCGAATTTCCACAAGACCGACGTGTCATTACAGATTAAATGTCTGGAACCGCATTGAACTTCTACCCCGCCTTTCTGCACCCTAAGAAGTAAGAAATTATCACCATCATGACACTCAAAACAAAGGCGAGTTGCTTATTCAACAAACAGAACACGAGCTGAACAGAGTGTGGCGCCCTCGCACCTCTCAGTCCAATGCTCTAATCCCAGATCATGTCTCCAATGTCAGTCGCGTCCTCTCAAGCTCCCGAGCTCCTCCATCGAACATGGCTTCTTCGGCATCAAAATCATCTCCCAACATGTAGCACTAATAATTTTTTTTTGTTGTAAAAATAAGATATTTTGTATAATGTATCATCATCCTTTTCTATAAAATGCTATAGAAGTTTTGCTTGCTTTCTGGTTTCTTATATATACTAGTTTAAGATCCGCGCTTTGAGCGAAATGAAAATTGTATATAAAATTATCTTTATATATTAATACTTATTTTACATATTATAAAACTAACGAAACAATAAATATATAGTAAATAATTAAAAAATTAACTATTGTATATATATAATTAAATTGGCGTAAAAAGTTAAAAACGTCAGAGAAGTTGATGGGAGTAATGAATCTCCGAAGAAGCCTATGCAAAGAGTAATGAATCTCCGAAGAAGCCTATCTGCTTTGCATGCCGAATGCGAAGCATTGATATGGGCTATGAAGTGCATGAAGACTCTTAATTTCTCAGACGTGGTATTCGCTACAGACTGTTCTCAACTGGTGAAGATGGTGTCATCACCTCGAGAGTGGCCAGCATTTGCTACACACTTGGAGGAGTTCCAGCGCAGTAAGATTTTTTTCCCTTCCTTCAAGATTCGACATATTCCAAGGACGCATAACTTAGTGGCGGACAAGCTAGCACGCAGTGCCAGATGTTCCCCTTCAGCTATGTTTTATGTCGATCCTATACTTCCGGTTTGGTTCTCCGAACCAACTGAGTATAGATCATAGTTAGTTATTGTTGTTGTAAAAAAAAAAGTTAAAAACATCAAAACAATCATTTTTGTTTATTTACAACTATTGCATGGTAAATTAATTTAAACATTCACTTTTATATATTTTGTATGGACTAATTAAATTTAAATGAAATTAACAAAGATATGTAGTATATTTTAATATTTATATCTATTAATTGAGACTTTTTAATCATTAATGTAACTTATTATAAAAAAATTGCAAACTCGTGATAACAAAAATTTCAATGAGGAATTTTTAATAGTTTTAATAATTTAAAATCGTTCTTACAATCTCGCTGCAAATTTTTAAATTAAAATTTTAAGTTCTTAATTCTTTTTATGCAAATTTCGAGATTAAATGATTTGTTTATTTTTATTTGCTATATACTTATATATATATATATATATTTAAAATTCCTATTAAATGTGACATTTTACAGATATGGTTTTATGATCATTAATATTTTATTCTAATAAATTTTTAAACCATTAATCACAATTTTAATGTGAATTTTTAACAGTTTTGGTAATTTATTGCTATTATTTAAAATTCAAATCATAACATATACGAAAATGTATATTTTTCTCATATGCTTAATATGACTGCTTATTTTTATGTTAATAATATAAAAGTAAACATAAATGATGAAAGATACATAATTTCATTTCAAATATCTTATTATTAAAATCAATTGTCATATATATATATATATATATATTTTAATCATATTAGATAATCTCGTAGCTTTTTAAGGAATAAAGAAAACATTAAATGAATATTATTAATTAATTTTATGTTTAGTTTAATGAAAATTATATTATATATTTAATGGACCGACATATCTCTCTAATGACTTTTAAAAAGCATTATAGTGATGACATATGTCATAGCTATAATGTTGTAATGTTTTTCTTTTAATATATAAGGGATGTTTCTTTTAAATATATTTAGTTTTTAATCTAATGAAATAAGAAAGATTTTCCAGTTCAAAAATAGAAATAAGAAGCCGACAAAAAAATATAGAAATAAGAAAGATTTATATAAAAAATATATATAATTTTGATCTAATGAATACATGTTAACAAAAACTAAATATAATATGAAACTAAAATTTATTTTATTTTGGTAAAATAAGAAACTCAAATAAGGTTTGGATTGCATAGTTTTAGAAGTTATTTTTGTAATTTAGTTATGTTATACGGATCAAAACCAACACTATACAAAAAAAAATTAGAAGATAACTGATCTTAAATATAACCAATAAAAAAATATATATCCTCCCGATCAAATTCTAGTTTTGAATACAAACACTATAAAAAAACTTTGACGATTTCAAAACATATTAAGCAGATGAATTCTTTTTAAATTATAAAATATTAAAGCTAAAATGATAGATATGAGGAGAATTAATTGAAATGACTATCTTATTCTTATTCTCAATAAATATATAAATACATCTATATACGGATTGTAAGTTTAATCATGAAAACATTTACACCAAATTATATTAGTTACTAAAAGTTTGTCTATATGGTGCGTAAGCTGTAAATTGGATATAAGTGAAATATATATTCTTAAAATAAATTGATTTAGGAGTTAAGAAAATCAGTCTAGGTGTCCGCCTAATGAATAAATCCCCTATAAATCCTAGTTACTTTCTAGTGATTTCTTGAGCATTGATTAATATATAAACTATGATGTTTCATAATAATAGAAAAGTATAAATTATATTAATGCAAAATGGATTAAGGCCATATAAAATTTATAATGTCCATTTTAATAAAATAAAATATCACAAATTATGTTGCAAACCATGTGGTAGAGCTGGTTCTATCCATGTTCTGCATGCTAATGAAAGCAAAAACGATGCATGGTTTGAGCCCCTTTTTAATAAATTCATTCAAGCTGTCTCCTGTATTAGTTAAGGAACTTTTATTGTTTTTTTTCTCTTATCGTAGGTTTAAGGAACTCTTATTGCATCCTTGTACGTTGTCTCTTTCGTATTCGTTAATATATCCATAGCCTCTCTAAAGATGTCACATATAGTAACACATCTTTAATGGGATCCATGTATATATAATATAGTGAGAAATCACAAGTTATACTATTAATTACTTTATCTACTGCATCAACGTGCATAATATTAGATGCAGACTAACCATGTATTTCATAGTTTTTTGGGGTAAAAATCCATGTATTTCATATTTTAAGACGTATTATATATCAATAGATTAACCAATAAGGAGACCTTAGAGCACCATTAATGCAGTAGCTTAAGAAGAGGTGCTTAGTGATTTTTTAGATTTAAAAAAATAAAAAAAAATAAACAAAAAATGGAAGAGGGAAGCTTTGGTGCTTAATTAAGCACTCCAAACTTGATCCAAGCGTCAATGCTTATCACTTTTACCACTTTAATTATTAAAAAAAAGAATAAGCACCCCTAACTGAATATTCTGGTTAATTGTGCTCTTATAGTCGAAAAGTGTATAATAAAACGCATACGATAATAAATTTATAACAAATGAATAAAGTTATATATACCGGATTACACTGCATATAATGCTTGTTAAAGCAAAACTATGCATGATTTCAGACCCTTTTAACACATCATACAAGTTCTCTCCTGTATTAGTTTAGGAACTTTTGTTGTTTCATCGTTGTACGTTTTCTCTTTCGTTAATATACACATAACCATACACATAACCTCTACAAAGATGTTACTTATTTAACACACCTCTTGAATGTAACCCATGTATATAAAATATCGTGAGAAAAAAAGACAATAGATAAACTATTAATCTGTCTACTATACAAACGTTCATGGCGTTAGATGCAGATAAGGCAAAAAAAAAATCCATATTTTTTAATCTTTGCAACTTGTCACGTATAAATTTACAATATGGGTCATTTTGAAATATGAGAGACAAACCAAACATTGAAGATACTGAAGATACGTATAAGAGAAGCACAAAAGGAGAATGAACGAGGAGGAGGAGCCGCTCAGCCCTATGGCACGTATTTTTCAATCATCTGGCACCGATTACTGCACTGTCATCACTATCGGGTTCAAAACAAAGATTAATCCTGATGTAATTCTTGATGATTTGAAGCAAAACGTTTCCAAGCATCCTCGTCTCTCCAGCAAGCTGGTAAACCCGGATATGTTCCATCTTGCAATCGTTCATGCGTTCCTTCTGCTTCTTTTGGTTTCAATATAACATATAAATTCACATGGGTTAGATTCTGAATATAGCGAGTGAAACACTTGTTTTGAGTCTCACAGTTTTATAAGTATATATATATATATATATATAAACTGTTTATAATTTACTAAATTGTCTATCTTTTAGTATTTGCATTTGTTTTGCCCTTCAACCAAACATTGAGAATTGTCAAGGAAACAAAGGGAACTTCGATTATGTGCGTTTGACGTTGCATTTAATAATAATAGTTATGTATACAATTTTATGAAGCATTTTACATGTTAGCCACATATACATAATTTTTATCATACTTCATATGATAACTATGAAAATGTATAAAATATTCCTTTCCTATAGCATCAAATGAATTATAATACAAACTGTTATCACATGAAGGTTAGCCACAATTTGTATCATACTTCAATTGATAACCATAAATATGTATATACATTTCTTATAGTCATCGGATGAAATATGATATAATAGTTTCAAAAAGTTTGATAGAAATTGTCCTTTCTGACATTCTGTTATGAATAAGGAATATCTTATATAAAAGTGTGTGTTTTAAATATAAACAAGTGTATATCAAACAAATAGATTATAATTAGCTAACTAACCATAAAATGCTCCATCATTTCTACAATAAATACTATATTATTCTTATGTTTATATTTATTTGTTTATTTCTTACCCATAAATCTTATCTGTTTTACATTCTTCAAATTCTGTGATAACGAAAATTTAAATTCAACTAAAAATATAACCTTTTATATGACATGATTTGGAAAAAAATAGATTAATAGTTATAACATTTTGATCAACCTATATAGAATATACTACAACTGTATTCTATATGTTTATCATTTCCCCATTAATCATATATATATATATATATATATATATATATATATATATATATATATATATATATATTTCTTTATTAATTTTTATTTTAACTGCACGCTATTTTTCTACAGTTATATTCTATTTTGAAAAATAGATTTTGAAAACTTAGCATGTATTCAATCTTTCAAATCAACACTAGGATTGACATGTACTAAGCGCTTATGTTTGTATTAGTAAAACCAATGTTCAAAAAATCGGTAGGCGGTACTAACTACTAAGCACTTGATAGAGGACTAGCGACTAGGTAGTGCATAGGCGTATTTATTCGGGGCCTAAGCAAGATGTAGATTTTAACGAATTTTTGATTTATTTTATATATTTTTTACATTTATTTGGTATATTTTAGTTTTTGAGTTTATTTATAAAGTCATTGTGATGAATTATCATATATATACAAAACAAAATAAATTGAAAAATTTGTGGATTTATACTAACACTATTACTTAATTTAACATATTTAAACTAATTTAAATTAATTTTAACCAATTTAGAATAGTTTAAACTGATTTGAATCTTATAAATCAGTATAAATTAAATTTTCAAAAAATAGTTTCGGATAAAACCGAACTGCCGTCTAGATAGATTTTTAGAACCTTGAGTAATACAGACCATTTGATTACGTAATATTCAGTGACGTTATTCTTTTGAAAAGTAACTAGAAAAAATAATTGATTATGTAAGACAAAATTCTGGTTATGTTTTACAATTGGATAGTGTTAAACGTTGTTTGCAAAATTTAAGTTAATAATTTATATATTTTATTCAACTGAGAAGCCTCACAGTTTTTAAAGATTTTATATAATTTATCGTTATAGAGTATATTGGAATTTTCTATAATATTGTAAATTACTATAACTAATCATATATATATAAAATATCATAATAAGTTGATATTTGAAGGATTTCAGTTTATTTTTTTTTGCAATATATAATATTACAATATTTTATTTTATTTTATTTTATTGATATTGATATTGATTAGATTAAAAATATTGTATGATAATAGTTGTGTAGTCAAATTTATTTGGACCTCTATTATTTTTTTGATAGTCTAAAAATCAGTTGATAAAAAAAGAATGATAATAGGATAATTTAATCAACAATAGTTTTCTTTTATACATAACATTCATTCATTACATAGTTTATTTTAGTTTCATTTAAAATTTATTTTTTATTTGAAAGAATGTTAAATTAATTCAAACAGAAAACACTATTTTACACTTTGTGTTACATTGGAATTGAAAATTTTCTGAAAATCAAAAGCTAAGCTTCAAGTAGCTATCGAGTTTTAGGTTACAAGACGCACATGGAAGGAGGAAAAAGTGCGTCTTGCCTATGATATTTAAGTTTTTCCTCCTTCCATGTGCGTCTTGTCACGCCATTACTAAGGAATAGGCACTTTTTCCTCCTTCCATGTGCGTCTTGTAACCTAAAACTAATTGGTGATAAGTGGATTAGTCCATCTATCGTATATATTATTTATGATCTCTTCCAACTACTGATGTGAGACACTTTGTGTCTAATAGTAAGAATATATTAACTGGTAAATCAAATAAGGTATTCTTGTACAAATTTGTAAACATTAATTGATATTTAAGTTTTAATTTAATCAAATAAATGTTATCAATTTTTATTGTTTAAGTTTTATCAAATAAATTTAAATTTATATATTTTTTTAAATTTAAATTTAAAATAGTTATTTTATAAATTTAAACAAATTATTATTAATTTAAATATTTACTTTATAGTATTACTAAAACTGAAATATACTATAGAAATTTGTGTTATTTTTCCTTTAGATCATAGGCAAACGAGGCTGTTTTGATAAATTATGTAAAATTTAAAATTTTAAAATAATACATAAACTTTAAAATTTGTGTTTATATATATTGACCGTCAAATATATTAATCATCTGTAGTTATCAAAATGATGCAATTTTGGATAAATTCTATAAAATTAAAAATTAATATATAACACAATTTTGAAAGTTTATGTAGTATTTTAAATTTTTAAATTTTATAGAAATTATCAATATCAACTTATGATAAATTAATAGTTGAATAACACATATATACAAAGCACGATTTTGAGAGTTCGTGTAGTATTTTTGGATTTTTGTTTAGTTCAATATGAAATATGCACTACTATAAGTTCGGGAAGGAAATAGCACAACACGTGAAGTTCATATAGTATTTTTTAAGTTTTTATGTAGTTCGGTATGGAATACGCACTACTATAAAGTTCGGGAAGGAATAGGCACGATAGGTAAAGTTCATGTTGAAATAGACACTTTTTCCGATGGATGAGAGCCTGTTGCGAACATTCTATATGTATATATGAAGATATCAGAAATTAAATAAATAGTATAAGAACCTTTTGTTTATAGTATAAAGGGTAAAAGAAAGGAAGCCAGTGTCTTTTGCTATTATTGACTTTATTTAGTGGTGATAGATTCTTCATATTTCGAGTTTCCTTGGCCACCCGGACTGTTTTAAATGGCGAAAATATTCAGAGTGCCGTGGATCTCATGAGATTAGTCCTTGAACATAGAAAACCTTTGGAAAATCCATGGTTAACAAAAAAAAAGGATATATTCTTCATATTGAAAATTTGGTTAGTTCATAATTCACCCTGAAAAGTTTGAAACAAAAGAAAACAAAAATATTCTCTCACAGTCTAGCCGGCAAATTTTTTTTTTCTTTTCTTGACAGAAGACAAAAAAAAAGAATTTGTTTTGAAACTTTTCATTTATTTTATAGGCGATGTTATTGTTGTATATTCTGAAAACGTATTAAAGCATATACTTCGCTCTCGAATGATGCGGTCCATGTTAACTAGTGTGCGTTTTAAATATTTCGTCTCCTAATAATTCTTACGATTTCATTTGGTTTCTGGTGTGTTAATGTTATAGGCTGATGATGGTGCAAGATGGATCAAAACAGAAGTCAATGTAGAAGATCATGTATTCGTACCAGACATAGACCCTGGCGAAATTGGTGACAAAGGAGACAGATTCGTAGAGGACTACATATCACGACTTACAACTCTTCCTCTTGATAGATCAAGACCCTTGTGGGATATACACATCCTCAACGTCAAAACATCTGATGCAGAAGCGGTCGGTATCATAAGGTCTCACCATTCGTTGGGAGATGGAATGTCTCGTATGTCTCTCATCATGGCGTGTACTCATAAAACATCAGACCCTGAAGCACTTCCTACTATTCCTATTCTTAGACGACGTGAAAACGTGTCAGATGGCATTAGAGACACAGGATGGTTCTTAAGGTCGATGGTGGCATTTTATGCTACAACGAGATTGATTTGGAATACCATCATAGATCTTCTGCTACTCTTGGCTACGGTGTTGTTTTTGAAGGATACAGAAACGTCTCTAAAAGGTGGCGCAGAAGCCGAGAGAAATCCTAGGAGATTTTCTCATCGAATTGTTTCTTTGGATGACATTAGAATTATAAAGGACGCCATGGACATGGTAAGTTAGACTAATTTTTTTCGGTTTAGTATTTAATATGATTTCTTCTATATAACTTTTCAAAAAAAAAAAAATTAAGTGTTCCTCTTCTTCATGATCTTGTGACCATCTTTAGACTATCAACGATGTTCTACTTGGAGTTACACAAGCTGCTCTCTCGCGCTATATAAACGGAGCACATGGTAAACATTGAATTGCAAAAATAACATCTTACAAATGTTATTTATATATGTCTAATTTTTTGCATTTATGTGTTGCTCCTTGACCATATAAAAGACAAGACGAGTGAGCATGGTGGAACGTCAACACCGCTTCTAAATAATATTCCATGTAATATACGAGTTCGTGCAGGTGTTTTGGTAAACCTAAGGTCGAAATTTGGAATCCAGGTTAGAAACTTGCACCTTTAAATACACAATAGTTCAAAGTTTTAGAAGAAAAAAATACTTTATTTGTGACACAAGGAAATTATGAATGAAGCCATTGGCAGATATGATGGAAAAAGATTCGAAATGCAGATGGGGAAACCATATCAACATAGTTGTGTTACCACTGTCAATTGGTCTAGAAACCGATCCATTGGTCTATCTATCGAAAGCTAAATCCACAATGGATCAAAAGAAGAACTCTCTTCATGCTCCTGTACTTTATTCGATTCTGAGCTTCATTCTTAGTGTGTTTGGTGCAAAGGTGTATAAAACTGATCAATTTTACTCAATTATTGTCTGCTTGGTGGAAGTAGGGAACTTATTTATAACTCTTTTCATTGTAGATAGGAGCAGCATTGTTCAAACGAGTTTTATTAAGCACAACGGCATGCATTTCAAACGTCAATGGCCCAACGGAAGAAATCAGTTTCCATGGCTATCCAATTGCGTACATCATTCCTAGTGTCTATGGACACCCACAAGTATGTAAAGTGAGAAATAGCTACTCAACAAGACATAACGTATCACAACCTTTTTCTTCTTAGTTTTTTTTTTTTTTGCTCTTCATGACTTACGTGTGTTTGATAGGCATTGATGATCCATTTACAAAGTTATGCGGACAAGATGGCAATCTCTATAGCGGTTGACCCGACAATCATACGAGATCCTCACAAGCTCTGTGATGAAATGGAGGAGTCTTTGAAATCTATGAAAATCGCTCTTGTAGAAAAAGGACTGCTGAATGATGAACAAGTATCCGTACGGGTGAATAATATGTGTAATTAAGTAGTCTTTGTTTGGTGGAAAAATGTTAATCTTTATACAACCCTTCAATCTCAAATATTCTAAATTCATTTCCCATTTTGTTTCATAGTAGATGAGATGAAAATGTATTTTCTAAGCAGAAGATAAAATTTTATATGGCATATACCATTAAATTGATATTCACCTTGCAACTAAACTGAAGTAATTGAAAATCTAACTTTAAACAATAGTTACTATTTGCTTAATATAAGACTTGTTTTTTTGAACGAGCTTAATATAAGACTTGATATCTTATAAATATTTATGTTGATATATTTAGTTGCTATAGCTTAGTAAGGTTATCATTAAGAGTAGTACATATAAGAAACGGATCATACAAGAGCTTTCATTAAACCTCCATCTCATATAACCGTCTTTCTAGGACAGACAATTTAATTAACTTGAGAGACTCCACCAAATCATCACACATCTTGTGAGGATCAGGAACGACTGTTGGATCGGCTGTTACTGATATTATGACCTTGTTTCCATAACTTTGGAAATGTAGAGTAAGAGCCTTTACACATACAAAACATAGTTAGCAAAGAATTTATATAAAGAGGATTTAGCACACTAATAGTGTTCCTGTATATGTAAGCGTACACTTACATGTGGGTGGCCAAAAACACTAGGGGCGATATAAGACAACGGATAGCCATGAAAAGTAATTTCTTCCTTTGGACCGACGACATTTGAGAATGTCAATGTTGTGCTATGTATCACTGTCCTTACAAAAACTACACTTGCCTGTATTTACAATTTGGTTCTCCATTAGATAATACCCATGTACTTAACCTTAGAGTATATATATTAGCAACTTAGTTTTACCTTGAGCCCCAGAAATTTTAGTACCAACTTAAAGAAGGCCATAGAAAATACAGCCTCAAGGGAGTGCTTTTTGTGGTCTACTATAACTTTAGCTCGGCGCAAGTATTCTAGAGGGTCGGTCTCTAGGCCGACCGACAATGGTAGGAGGACGTAACCGAAGAGGTTACCCCATCTGCATTTCGATTTCTTGGCCATCATATCCGCTAGAGCCTATTTTGCATCATTGTAACAATAATGAAACCACACAATCATCAGCTTCGAAGTATTTGATTTCAAACACTTAAGATTAAACATTTTTTCACCTCAGTTTCTGCGTTTGGTCTCAAGTTAGTCATAATTGCTGAACGAAGTCGAATTCTCCTCATCGACTCTTTTGATTTCTGTGTTGCTTCTTGATCTACTTTGTAAAACAGATGACAAGAGTTTCTTTAGATTAGTGTGAACACTACACTGTACTATGTACAACACTATCATGTAAAATAATCAAAACTTTTACCATATCTCCGACTAAGATACCGCGAAAGTCCAGCTTGTGTTACTCCAAGAAGAACATCGTTCACCGTCTAAAAGAACAGATTAAGCACTTAAATGTCAGAAAATATACATATTTCAAGATATTCTTTAAATTCGGAAATTACCATGTTCATTGCGTTTTTCACCAGCTTAACATCGTCAAAACTGATAATCCGGTGGACGAACCTCTTAGGTTTAAGTTCACTACCGGGTTTCGCCAAGAGAGGAGTCTCCGTATCCCTCAAGAAACAAATCGTTAGAGCAAACATTAAGACATCAACAAAAGTGTTGAAGACCAATCTTAGGATGAACCAAATCCCTATACGAATAACCACCAAATCTTGTTAAAGAAACCACTATAGCAGGTCGGTCCAAACTGTTTTTTCTGAACAGCGACAGTGGGCAAAGCCTCACGGTCTGATGTTTTACGGGTTCAAGCGAGGAAAAGAGACATGAGAGACATTCCATCACCCAAAGAGTGATGGATCTTGAGAAGGCCAATGGATTCAGCGTTCAATGTTTTGAGGCAGAGTACGTGAATTTCCCATAACGGTTTAGATAATTCCATAGGAACGGTCGTTAGAGTAGATATATAGTCTTCAAGATATTGATCAGGATTTTCAATGTCAGGATCTATATCAGGAACTATCACATGCTCTTCTACTCTAACTTTTGTCCGAACCCAACTCGGTTTCCCTTTCTTCCCATTTTTCATCTCCTGGATTCATACAAAATAAACAGAGAAATATTAAACTATGTTTTTCATCCACGATTTTATATTTTCCTTTCTATGAATAGTATATTGCAAAAGGTACAATATATAGGTTTTGTTTTTTTTGACAGCACAATATATAGGCTTTTGTTTGACCATTTTCAGGCTGATTACAATATAACTAAGGACTCTTAATTAAGCGCATGTTATAACTTTTTTTTTTTGAGAAAAAGCGCATGTTATAACTTCAATGGTACAAACATGGTAAAAGAGAAGGAGTTTAGTTTTGAAATATTATGAACCAAGTAGTGACATTTTAATCTTCTGATATGTCTTTTAAGGTCCGATTGAATTTAATACAAATACTGACTATAAAAACAAACAACATTTAGATACAATATCTAGATGTTGAGTTTAGATGCTACATCTAGATGATGCATCAAATACAAAAAAAAAAAAGAAATTGAAGTCCCAGTCGATTTTCTGTCCAATATGAAAATTCGAATTCATAATTTGGAAGGAAAACAATATTGCCTCTGTATAAGATTAGTGTATTAATAAAAAAAATAAATGCACACTTTTTATCTATTGATTTTCAGTTTTTTTTGCTTCCTCTAAAATTAATATTTTTAGATTTTAATTTTTTTAGTTTTAAAATAGAATTTATTAATTTACGCTTTAAACATTAATTTTTTAAATACAAAAATAACAAGTAGAACATCAATTTCTATACAAGGAAATGTATTTAAGAACCTTATCATTTTAACTGAAATGTTGGGAGTATTTAAGTGAAATAAACATATTAAAACTTTATTATTTTAAATACATATTACCTAAAAATCACTTTCTTAGTTAATCTTTTGGCAGTTCTCCTGAATAGTTCGCTTTTAAATTTTTGTTACCAAAAACACAGTAAAAAAGAAAATGACTAAAACAGATTTGATTAAATAAGCAAAATACATTTTTATCATTTTATCGATATGTAAATAATAAATAGATAATATAAAATAAATAATAGAAATAAAGTTTCTTTTATAGTTTTGAATTATTTGTTTTCAAATTTAACTTGAAAAAGAATTTATGAAAATTTTAATAACTTTTTCAAGTTTTTTCTCCTAAATTTGAAATTTATTTTTGAAAATATTGTGAAATTTTTATTTATTTATTTATTAAGTTTGAACTCCAAAATCCTTTCATCGTTTTTGGTTTAACTGTAGTTGTAGAGATTTTACTGTGGAATTTAGTTTGTAATTTTTTTTGATTTAATTGTATTTAATATAGTTGTAAAAATTAAATGAGAAAAAATAATAAAAAATAAACATATTCCCATAGTAATATTTTTTTTGATTTAGAAAATAAGATTCATACCGTCATTTTTTTTTAAGTTTTGGCTTTAACTTTAAAAACTAGATAAAACATGATTGGTAATTTATATGGTTGTAGATGAAAATTAAAGCAAAAATCACTTGTTAAAGCCGAACCAATCACCCTCGATATAAATCTTAAATTTTTATTAGTTAATTTTAGAAGTATAAATATATATTTACTTTTAAATGAAAATATTTTTTGGTTTTTCTTTTTGCCCTTTTAGCAATTAGCAGTGTGAAGTAAAAAGCTGGACAAGAATTTGCGAACCCTCTCGATTTGGGGCTTTTCCTTACATTAGAATTGAAGAAATTCACTCTCTAACTCGAATCTTCGTTATAATCTAACCACAAACAGAGCAAAACCCTAACCCCACCACGATGGCGATCATCTCCGAGGTTGAAGAGGAAAGCAGGAGCCGACCCTCGATGTTACCGTTCAGGGCGACCTTCGATTCTTCCAACCCATTAGGTTTCTTGCAGAAAGTGTTCGACTTTCTCGGCCAACAGAGCGATTACCTAAAGAAACCCTCCGCCGAGGAGGAGATCGCCGCCGCAGTCAGGGCAGCCAAGGAAAAATTGAGGAAAGCTGAGAAGAAAGCTGACAAGGAAAGTGTTAAACCTGTTGAGAAGAAGCCTATGGAGAAGGAGAGTGTGAAGCCGACCATGGCTGCTTCAAGCTCAAACCCTATTGAAGCTGAGAAGCCTAAGGAGGAGAATAAAGAAGCTGGTCCCATTGGTAAATATCTAATCTTTTTTCTGTTGATGGAAACTTAGCAAATCTGGTATTAGCGCTCTTAGGACTAGGGCTTCGATTGATATTGGTGAATATACAAAGGACATTAGAACTCGAATCGAAGAGCAAAAGGATAGATCTTAATTGTGTGTTGTGTTTCTTTGCAGTTCCTAACAAAGGTAATGGAACTGATCTTGAGAACTACTCATGGGTTCAGACTCTTCAGGAGGTTACAGTTAACATCCCAGTGCCTACTGGCACTAAAGCACGCTCTGTTGTATGTGAGATTAAGAAGAACCGTCTTAAGCTTGGTCTCAAAGGCCAGGATCCAATCATCGATGTAAGTTCATTTTGCTATTGTTTTATCATATTAAATTTATTCAAATGCCATCTCTTCTACTAAAATTTGGAAACTTTTAGGGTGAGCTCTACCGACCTGTGAAGCCTGATGACTGCTACTGGAATATCGGTATATGCCTAAACACCTAGTTGAACTTTGATGGTTGTTAAGCAATGTAATTCTCTCAATGGTACTTTGTTTGCAGAGGATCAGAAGATGATATCGATCCTGTTGACTAAGCAAGATCAGATGGAGTGGTGGAAATGCTGTGTGAAAGGTGAACCTGAAATCGATACCCAGAAAGTTGAACCAGAGAACAGTAAATTAGCTGACCTTGACCCTGAAACTCGCTCCACTGTTGAGAAAATGATGGTACTTCCTTTGTCTTTATAAGCTCTCCATTCAACATTCTCGGATCAGATTTTGTTTACGCTAAAGTGTTTTTTTCTATAGTTTGATCAAAGACAAAAGCAGATGGGTCTTCCAACAAGCGACGAACTACAGAAGCAAGACATTCTCAAGAAATTCATGTCTCAGGTATACAAATACATCCCTCCTGATTATGTGTATCTTCGGTAGCAATGTATTTTCTTTATGTACTGAACGGTGTGTTCTTCTTTTCGATTCTGTACATGCAGCATCCAGAGATGGACTTCACAAACGCAAAGATTAACTGATACTCGTGTTGTCTGCATCTTTTAAAACTTGTTCCTCTTAACTTTTTTTTTTGTTTTGTCTACTTGAAGGCATAGTTTCATCTGTTTCGGTTATTCCCCTCAACCTTATGGTTTGGTTTTGTTGATTGAAGCTTTTTTATCCGGTTCATCTTTGGTATTACATGAGTTATTAAACCGAACAAGATTCGGTGTCGTTGTACTTTCTCTGTTCGATTACGTACTCCCTAGTGCTTCTTTGTCACGTGACGGTGTGGTGTGACACATGGGGCTTCTTCGATACGTCACGAAGCTGCCGTTTTCTGTAAAAAGATGAACCGGGACCACGTGACACGTTGGTGGTCCAGCCCCGGTTAAGTTTGGAATGTGGTCCACATTGTTGTTGTCGTTCCTCTACAACCTTCTTTCTTTAACACTTCACATAAGGAATAATGGAACCCATCATTCTACTTGCGTAAATACAAACCCCAAGGGCCTTCGTTTGTGTAAAAAGCATTCACTTTGAAAGCAAAAGGTTCTTTTCCTCTCAGTGTTGATATGATATGTATTCAATTTTCTGCAAGATTTTAGACTATGAATGGTGGTCAGGTTCTGCAGTTGAAGCTGTACACAATGCCGGATTAATCTTTTATACTGCACCAATCCAAATTTAAAATTATGTCCGTATGCATAATTCTTTTTTTGTCAACAACACTTTGTGTATAATTTTTTTTTAAACATTTTGTACAAATTTATCAAGATCACAAAACAGTATAAAAACAACATAAATTTTTATTTAGAAAAATCAAATTCCATAGTCTACTATCGTATAAAATATAAATTTATTTATATATTTAATTTTTAACAAATTCATAAATATTGTTGAAAAGTCCAATAAATCTTATTCTAACTAAAAATGCCTAATAAATAATATTTTTAAAAAAGAACCCACAAAATTTATTTATTTATCAATACTAATAATTTTTTTTTGAAAATATGCCCCATTAATTTGGATGATAAGCATAAGCCCAACAAATCTTATTATAACTAAAAATGTCTAATGAATAATATTTTAACAAAAAAAACCCATAAAATTTATTTATTTATCAATACTAATAATTTTTATTTTGAAAAATATGCCCCATTAATTTGGATGATAAGTCCAACAAATCTTATTCTAACTAAAAATGCCTAATAAGTAATATTTTAACAAAATAACCCTCAAAATTTATTTATTTATCAATACTAAAAAAAATTTGAAATATATGCTCCATTAAATTGAATGCCCTAATTTTTGGCTTGAGTGGCTTCCCTCTACGCCGACCCTGCCTACACTAACATCCACACATATATATACCACTATTCACCCCAAAAATTGTTGTGAGCGCACAAAATACGGTAGCAATGGGCATTTATGTTTAAATTTTGAGTTTAGTATTCCGGTTTTGTTAAAATTCTAACTAAACTCAGCCAAAACTAATTGAGTTTTTGGTTTTAGTTTGGCTCAAGTTTGTGGTTAAGGCGGTACAACCGCATACATATACCGTTTCTATTTTTCAACCTTTCATAATAAGTTTAACTTTGGATTCAACTTTTCGAATGGTTCAGATGGAAGAGGCATTTCAGATCATTTTAGTGTAAGCATGAATATGGTGGATGGAAACATAATGGCTATATATGGTTTTGTTGATATTCATCAATTATTTGAAACAGACAAACGCAGTATCCACCAAATGAGTCTACTAGTTATTATTAATTTCACCATCAGATTGTCATCCAATGTTAGAACTCTCCCTTTAGTTATATAACATCAATCTTAATTTCCCTTAATTTTGTGTCGGGGATATAACCAAAGATATGAACATAGACCAAATTTGGCTTGCCACGTGGACATTTAGCAGTCACCAATATTGATATGATGACACAATTGACAATAGTGTACAATGAGGCCAATGAACTAAAAATATTTATTTACAGATATAAAAATTGTTTATCACATCATAGTTGTCATGAAGCTTAACAAACTGGAGATGTATATAATATAGGAAAAATTGTAAAAATAGAACAAAAATTCAGCATGGTTATCTCTAAGGTATAAAACTATTATTTAATTGTTCTTTTAGTATAATTTTTTTTCATAATCCCAAAAATAACTCTTAATTAATCTAATTAAACACAGTAAACTAATAGAATTCTTTTTTACAATTAAATAAAAACGTTTTTAAAAGGTAAAATAAAAAAATTTAAAAAGTTTTTAATAAAAATAAAATTTGTAAACTTTATAATATAACAATAATTAAAAAAATAATTTTAATAAAAAACATTAAATAATAATTTATTAAAAACATTTTACAAATATTTTTATTTTTATAAAAAGTTCAAAACGTTTTTGATAAAAATTTCATAAAATAAAATTCGTAAACTTTATAAAAATGAAATAAAACTTTACAAAAAGTTTTTTTTAAAAAAATTAAACATTATAAAAAATATTTTACAAAGTTTTATTTTTATAAGAAGTTTAAAATGTTTGTAAATTTTTTTAATTTTATCAAACTCTTTAATAAAAAATAAAAAAAATTTAAAATTTTTAATACAATTTTAATAAAATTAAACTTTTAAACTTTATAAAAATAAAAATTTACAAAAAGTTTTTAGTAAAAACTTTAAATAAATTTTTATAAAAACGTTTACAAAGTCTTTTTATAAAAAACTTAAAACATTTGTAATTTTTTAGTTTTATTAAACTTAAAAAAATAGAACAAGGAAGAATCGTTTTTTTTAATTTTTGACAAGTAAAATGGAAAATAACACGTTTTAGGAAGTTAAAATATTTTTACGAGATTTTCAGAATATTTCCTTAACTGAAATTTTCATTAATTTTCGCAAAAAAATCAGGTACTCTTATCCGTAGAAGGCGCCTTCTAAAAGTTTAGAAGATTGAGAAAAATCCTGAACACGCTTTCTACTTTTAGTAGACGTAAGAGTACATTGTAGAAAATACATTCCCCGAAATTTAGAATACTTCATAAAAGTAGAATATGCATTCGGACGAAAACTAGATAGCTTTACGATTAGTAGAATGCGCATTCCAATTATTTAGAGATTTAGTAAATAGTAGAATGTATGTTCTAAAAGAAGTAGATGAACATATTTATTTTAGAAATCGTTTTCTACTATACCATTTTTCGTAGAAGACACATTCTACATTTAGTAGAACGTATTTCCAAATTTATATTTATCTACTTTTTGAAAAAAGAAAAAATATCAGCTTGTGTATATGGATGTTTTATTAATTGTTTATATTTTTAATATTTTTTTGATTCACAAAAGTATTTATTTCATTAGTTTTCAGAAATACAAAGGGTAAAAATGAGAAAAATTGGACAAAAAAGATTTATACCAAAGAAACAACACTCTTGTTTTTTTTTCTCTTTTGGAAATTTTTCCTATAATATATCAGTTTAGAAAGTACTACAAAAAGTAGTATCAAAAGATTTTTGTTTGGTGTTTGTGTGATCAAACATTTGGAGTTAGTGTTGTGGTTTAGGTATTGAAGTACTTACTGATGAATTTTTAGAGTGTTGGAGACTAAAGTCTAGATTTTGAAGAAATTTATTTTGGGGGTAGGTGATCATGTTATATCAAAGTCTAGATTTTAATCTGAGTTTTAGTTAAGATTGGTATATTAATTTTTTTTTAGTGAATTTGAAAAGAGAAACTTTTGTCTTCTTATTTTTTACACCACAATTGGTATCAGAACGGATCATCTAGGTTACTGGTGAGATCTTGTAGAGTGATGACATAAACTAGTTCAGGAAGAAGGACATAGTTTTGATGGAGAACATATCAAGAAGAAATGTATAAGACAAGACTACCATGTTTTGATTCATCCAATTATGGATATTGGAATGTACATATGCAAGCTTTTATAAGTGATATTGATGAGAATTGTTTGAGTTCTATTGAGGATTTTGAAGTCATTCGGTGATGTTAGATGATAAGAAAGTTAAACTTTTAAACCAAGAGATTAATGGACTACTAAAAATTACGACAATCCGGATGATCTCACTACAACAATGCAACATATGCAACAACAAATGCAGCAAACCATCCAAGTTCAGTAGCAAGCTTTTCAACAAGCTGCTCTACTCGCCGCGCAGCAGCAGCAGGAACATCAAGAGCAAGCTGCTCTGATTGGGCAGAGAAACTTTCGGCGTAACTTTCCTACTACGCGCTATGCCATTACTTCTCCATCCTATCTAAGGCAGAACTTCGAGATTAAGCCTTTTTATCGCTTTAGTGCAGAGGAAGATGTTCTCTGGTCTCTCGGCAGAGATCCCAATGGAGCACATTAAGAGTTTCGAAAAGTCAGCAACTTTACTCGTGTGAATGACGTACCACCAGACTACATTAAGTGCATGTTATTTTCGTTCTATATTTATGGAAAGGTTGCACGGTGGTTGAAGTCTCTCTTTTCCGGCTTTCTTAATTCGTGGAAACAGGTCCGATCAGCTTTCTTAAGTCACTTTTACACGAAGGCAAATACTGCAGCATTGAGGGAAAGAATCACCTCTTTCAGACAGCTGGCTGCTGAGCCTTTTTGTGATGCATAAGAGCGTTTCAATGACCACTGCATAGAATTTCCTCACCATTTATTGATGATGATACCTCCTGGGCATTTTCTATGATGCAGTAGATTGTGAATACCAAAGTACTCTAAACTTTGTGAGTAATAGAGACTTCATGACTCAGACCAGTGATGGAGCGTTTGAGCTGATGGAGAACATGGCTGGTATCTAAGCCAATAAGAACCAGGAGAGTGATCTTTCCAAAAGGTTAAAAATGTCGACACTCAGAAAATAGATGAGCTCACAGCCAAGGTTGATCAACTACTGAAAAAAAAACCGTGGACAAATCTTCATCATGGAGGAAGCTATGACTGAGCAGATTCAGAACACTTAAGAGGTTTCTCCAGAGGCTGACAAGAAAGGAAATGACCAGCAATAGCAGCTACATCAATGGACATGGGTATGTGCAGAACAACCAGGTACAAGGTGTGGGGTATCAACAAGGCTTCCCGCATAACTTTCAGGGTAAAACCTTCATTTACAGTCAGGCTTAGAACCAATTTGTGGCTCAGAATCCGAATCAGAAGTCGAACCAGCAACAGCCGTAGAGCAACCAGCAAACTGCTCCAGCTGCGGCGAGTGATCAGCAAGATGAGCTGAAAAACCTCAACATCATGATGCGACAGATGCTCCAGGGCCAGCATGTTCAGGTCAAGACACTAAATCAGGGTACCACATACATCAACATAAGGATGGACAACATGTTCACCTAATTGAATACAAAATATGATATTGTGAGCAACTACATAAAGGATTGATGTTCAGCTTGCTCAAACAGCTGCGAGTGTCAAGAGGCAGTAAGGGATGCTCCCTTGAAAAACTAATAAAATTCCGAGGGCTGAGCATTGTAATGCAATAGAGTTGAGCTGTGAGAAGGCTGAAGAAAATGAAACGGAGCAGCTGTTTGCTGAGACTTTTTTAGGCGCAGAAGAGAGAACATAGCATCATGTTAGCCATGAATTGACTGCTCCCAACGAACCTACTGAGACTCCACCAGTGGGAGTCTATGTTCATAAGGTTCCCTGTCCAATTTCACCTAGATATCTGATGGATCCAATTAGTGCAAAGCAGCTGGTTAGATTTAGGAAGATGGTGAGAAAGATTCCTCAAAAAATCTCACTTGAACATGCGTGGGAGATTCGGCCATTGCATTTGTTCTTCAAAACTTGCAGAGAAACTCAAGAGTAAATTAAGGCATTCTTTACTGAAGCACTGACACCACCACTGAAGGTATTGCCTAAGGTTGATAGCCCTGGAAAGTTTGATTTTCCATGTCACATTGTTGAAGTGGAATTTAAGGAAGCTCTTTGTGACTCCAGATCTAGTGTTAATCTAGTCTCAAAGGGATTGTAGACGAGCTGGGCATTATTGATGTGAGCCCTCTCTGGTGATGCTTGCATTTGCAAACTCTTTCAAAATAGTCCTTCAAAAATTATGTGATGCCTTTGATCTTTTGAATGACATTTATGGCTACAATGGGAGCAATCATTGACATGCCTAATAAGAGAGTATCATTCTCCAACATCAACAAGAAGGTTTTCTACAAGGCTATCCCAACCATATTTCACACACTACACGCCTCTTGCATCTCAGTGGTCAATGGAGAAAGGCTGAAAGTTATTCCAAAGAAGCAGCTTGGTAAAAACAATGAGATCAAAGAAGTTATGGATGAAGATCCTCACACTTATACCAAGAAACTCAGTGGGAATACAAAATTTAATGAAAAAGTCCAAAAGAATAGAGTCACGGGCAATCCTACTATGACTTTGATACCGTGCATGTGATGAGAAATCCATTGAGTATAAGGTAAGGTGCAAGGGTACCTTTAAACCTTTCTCTAAATTCTAATTCTCACACGTGAGTTGAAAGAGAAAGGAGAAGCTGTTGTGAAGGGTTGTTGAGTTTTTGAAGCTGAACATTTCTGATTGTGGAACTTTTTTTGTAACAAGTCCTCGTGCTCAACCCGACTGATCCCTTTCACCAAATCAATCTAGATAAACCAAATGCTTGGTGGGAGGCAACCCCAGTAAGTGTAAATATAATTTGATTTTTTTTCCTTATTTTATGTTTTAATTATTAAGTCTCAGGTCATAAAGCAGAAAAATCCGAGATACTTCGAAATTCTGGATTGCAGAAACGGATCACACTACCCTAAAAAAAAGCAGCCGCTCCAGGCGAAGATCTGACGATGGAGCACCCAAAATTTTTCGGAAGCACCCGCTCCACTCAGGTAAGTATCTCGACCAAAAAAATTCTAATCTTGTTTACACCTTCTTTCTGATTTATTTTCACACCAAAGATGGTGTGAAGTAAGTATGGGGAGGGTTTCGTAGTTTACTAACTCGTTTCTTTCTTTTGTTTTTATTTTGAGTCAGGTTTTAGAATCAATTCTGTCCAAACTTTGTGGGAATTAAGACCTTATTTTGTGACGTCATTAACCACCTCATGCTTTATTTATCTTATTCAGTGATCTTAGTAGTGAACACACGTGAACCTGGAACACCCTGGCATTCTCATTTGGTTCTCCAGAAGTTTTTGGCTTGTTAAGGTTACACTGGAAAGACTTAGCTCCATTTAAGTTGAACCTAATCTTGACTTCAATTCTTTTTGTTATGGGCATTAGATCAGGGAAACGAGAATACACTCATGATTTCTTATCATTTTTCTCCATCTTGCTGATCCTAAGTGGCTAGTTCATTCTTAGCTATTTCCCACCCTGGACCTTAGCCTTTACTCCACCTTCATGCATTTTTTCCAGTGTTATATGTGCAGATATGTGAAAAAGGTCAGAAAAGGATCGACGTAGTCTCTTACTCGTTACTGCTGAAAATATTTAGCCAGAAAGAAGAACAAACAGATTAAGGGAGAAACTACTCCATAACCAATAAACTGCACAAGAGCAGGGATGGAGAACCAGAATGGTTGCGAAATCAGAACCACCAGGAGATTTCAGTGGTGGGTTTCAGTATGATTGCTGAAAATAGGAGAGTTTCCACCCTTTCAAACTTTTCTCCATTTTCTTGATACTTGACACTGTTTGAGACAAACAAAGATCTAAGTCTGGTGATATATGATAATTTTGACATTTTGTATATATGTTTTCTGATTGGTTTTCAGGTCTTTATCGAGTCTTCCTAGTCATTTTAGGTATGAAGTTGCATTGCATGGGAGATGGACCATTTGAAGCAAAGAGGCAGAAAAGAGTGCAATTTGGAGATTTTCACGCAGAGCAGCCTGATGGGTGATCTCGATCGAGCGGAGCACCCGAGTGCATGCTCTAGCGGCAGAGACTTATAAGCAAAATACAACTTATTTTGGGATTTGCCCTAATCATCTCATCTTTTTTCTCACAGCCTCCATATATCTTAATTTTCGTTTCCCCTTTGTTTTTCTACGCTTGTTTTAGAGAAGAAACCATACCCTAGAGCTTTTCATATTTTGATTTTGCTATCTTGTAAAGGGAGAAGCTCATCTCTCTTGTTTACATAAGAACCCCTGAACCCTATATATTTCTTTGATAATCGCAGTGATGTATTATTCAGTTTCTATCTCTGTGTTTTCTTGCCTTATGGCCGAGTAGTCGACTTGTTTAGTCTAGGTTGTTAGGGTGTTAGATCCGTGAGCTAGACATAAATAAATTATAATCGATTGTCTTCATTCACTGTTGTTCTTAAAGCTTACATTTAAACTAATCACTTAGTGCATGAACCTAGGCTTAACATGTACATTAACTGTGTATTAGGTTGCTAGACATAATTTGAATGAGAATCACATCCCTAGCCAGGAAAAGTATATGTTAGGGTATTTTTTGAATATATCGGACTTGATCTTAATATTTGTCATCGCTTCTCAGGCAACCGACCGTTTAGGTACTGAGATCGATTGACAAAAGGTGAAGGGCCACGACAGTGTTTTGATATATCTTGAGTAAGCCAAGTTCTAGACTAGTGCTCAAATTGAACTTGAATATTTGATTTGCTCACGATTGTTTGACACCCGATGAAACCATCCTAGGCTAGCATTTTTAATCATCTGAAAACCCCAAATCCAACATGTTACTTGCTTGTTACGATTCCCTATTTTTCAAACTCCCATATTGTTTTGACTTGATATTGATCCCACAGAAATAATGTGTAAACTGGTTTTCTGGAATTGAATCTCAATTACTACATCTACACTGTTAGCTTGCAGTGAATCACTTAATTTTAGTGTATCAATCATCATCAAAAATACAATACTTTGAGTGCAATGGTTTCAGACATATTCGAGCTGAATGCGTGAATTTTCTGAAGCAAAAGAAGAATATAAACATTAAAAGTGAATCAATAAGTGATTCAGATAATGGTGAGCAGCTATAGAAGTTCGTGGCGTTCAAAATTTTGGAGATGAGTTCTCTAACAAAATCTGCATCAGCTTCAGAAATTGCATTTGAAAGTGATGGTGATGATGATGGAAATATCAGTGACGTAGATATTGCTGAGAACTATGAAAGATTGTATGAGAATTGGCATAAGCTGGTTGAGGCGAATTCAGTGTTAGTTATAGAGAAAGTCAAGCTAAAAGCTCAAGTTTTTCACTTTTAGTATGCCTCATAAAAAAAGAAGAAGAAGACATGCTAGTTTTCAACTTGCAGAAACACATAAAGATTTGAGGATGCTGAATAATGAGATAAATCAGCTAGATCATCTTATCAGTATTGGGAAAAGTGATCGATGTGGTCTTGGATTTCAAAGGAAATCTTCTAAGGGTGAAAGTGTTTTTTGTATCAGCAGGAAAAACTGAGGTTGTAGCTACGTCTATTATAAATAAAGAGATTAAGGTCTTTGCAAGGAATGCATAAAATAGAAAGATTGCAGTGAAGTGCCTTGATCTGAAATTGTGACTGTTACGAGTATGACTGCTTCTGGTAAAGTTTTTTTCTTAAGAGTACATCTCAGCGAAAGTTACGGCACCATTGTCATTATTGTGGAATTTTTGGGTACACTAGGCCAAAGTGTTTCATGTTATTAAGGGAGAAGAATATATAGAGAAAGCTTATGGTATGAGGTGTCATGGCTTAATATGTTATGCTTGTGGAGTTCAATGGCATGTTCGACATGACTGTTTAAAAGCTGTTCAAGGAGCTAATTATAGAGGGATAAAGCTCAAGAATATGTGGTCTAGAATATTTGATCACAATGGAGATAGTGGAATGGATTGCATCCACACTTTAAAGGAAATCAATCTTCATATTAGTTTTGACCATGATAAGAATCATAGGTGGAGGTTGAAGAAATGGTTTTCCATCTAGAGGTGATAAATTTACATGGATAATAAAAAAAGAGGAGATGGAAGATATATATTTTTTATTTGTTTGCAAAGTAATACAAGAGGTAGTATATGTGTGTCATGAAGATGAGTTGTGCTAGAGTTCATGTATTATGATGTGAGTGGACTTGTTAACCTTGTAAAAGGGAATGATAATATGTTCTTGATGACAAAATGATGTTTTCCATTATGCAAAAGAGAGTTTGTTTAAAGGGTAAATTTTCCATTAAAAAAGTTGTTTAAATTGCATTTGGAAGAATTTGTGGAATAAGTTCCAGTTATGTATACAAGGATAACCTGTCTTTATAAAAAAAAAAATTGTCTCTACAATATAAGAAAACAGAGATATCTTTTTTTTGTAATGATTATTTTGATACAAAATCTTTAGACATAATGTTCATTATTAATTGTTTCACTTGTATGATATTATTAATTTTTATTAGATATCAAATTTATCACAACATACTATAATCAACAAAAAAAAATAAATCCACATTGATTGTAATACATATATATATAAACTAGGATATGACCCGCGCTTTGCGCGGGGTGAAAGAAATAATGAATAGTTTTACGTAGATAATATTAATTTGTTAATTATTAATCTACATATATAGTATGCATGTGTAAAATATGATAAAAGTGAGAAAATGATAACACGAATATATGCATTAGAGGATACAAATAACAAACATCATGTCTTATGTTGAAAAGTTGAGTATCGACATATTGGAAAAAAATAAGATTATAGTATGGATTTGTATTTGTTTCAAAATAAAAGAATCTATCTAAATTTTGGAATGGATCTTTCACTTAAAACTTATAAGACATAATTATTTTCATAATATAAGTGCAGAATAATATTAAAAAACATAAATAAGACAATAAAACTCGATAATAATAAAACAGGAAAAGAACGAAAAACAATTAAAAAACATTAAAACATCAGAATCGCCGCTTAGTAAAATTAAAATCCATTGTCTGCAATCATATAAAGAGGAAAAACAAAGTTTAGTAGCATAAATATTTACATATTTAATTAAGAAACTAAGTGAATTAAATATAATACCTCTTCCTGAAAGCATAGATTTCTCCGTGACTTCCATATTGCCATTTTCATTGTGAAGATTTTAAGGTCGTAATTATGGAAACATTTTGAACATATGTTACGTTTTAAAATCGATGCATTAAGAATGTTTCAGTTACGTTTTCATTTATATAGCTTTTGTTAAAAAAAATGTGAAAAATTGTTTTTTTTTACAAAAAGTGTTACGTTTTTACTTTGCTTCGTGATGGGCATTTAAGATGTTTGTTAAAATATATGCATTATAAAATATGCATTATTAACATATATTTCTTAATATTATTTCAATTATATGTTGGTCTTCTTCCTAAAACATCCATAATGTGTGTGTTTTTGTTTTGACTTTTTTCGTTTGATCTTTTAAAAAAAACATATATAGTATGCATGTGTAAAATATGATAAAAGTGAGAAAATGATAACACGAATATATGCATTAGAGGATACAAATAACAAAAATCATGTCTTATGTTGAAAAGTTGAGGATCGACATATTGGAATAAAATAAGATTATAGTATGGGTTTGTATTTGTTTCAAAATAAAAGAATCTATGTAAATTTTGGAATGTGTCTTTCACTTAAAACTTATAAGACATAATTATTTTCATAATATAAGTGTTTAATAATATTAAAAAAAATAAGACAATAAAACTCGATAATAATAAAACAGCAAAAGAGCGCAAAACAATTAAAAAAACATTAAAAACAACAGAATCGCCGCTTAGTAAAATTAAAATCCATTGTCTGCAATCCTATAAAGAGGAAAAACAAAGTTTAGTAGCATAAATAATTTTTTTTTGAATTGAGTAGCATAAATATTTACTTATTTAATTAAGAAACTAAGTGAATTAAATATAATACCTCTTCCTCAAAGCATAGATTTCTCCGTGACTTCTATATTGCCATTTTCATTGTGAAGACTTTAAAGTCGTAGTTATGGAAACATTTTGAACATAGGTTACGTTTTAAAATCGACTCATCAAAAAAGTTTCAGTTACGTATTCATTTCTATAGTTTTTGTTAAAAAATTTTGAAAAATTATTTTTGTTTCCAAAAAAATATTACGTTTTTACTTTGCTTCGTGATGGGCGTTTAAGATGTTTGTTAAAATATATGCATTATAAAATATGCATTACTAACATAGCTTTCTCAATATTATTTCAATTATATGTTGGTCTCCTTCCTAAAACATTCATAATGTGTGTGTTTTTGTTTTGACTTTTTCCGTTTGATATTTAAAAAAAAAAACATATATAGTATGCATGTGTAAAATATGATAAAAAGTGAGAAAATGATAACACGAATATATGCATTAGAGGATACAAATAACAAACATCATGTCTTATGTTGAAAAGTTGAGGATCGACATATTAGAATAAAATAAGATTATAGTATGGGTTTGTATTTGTTTCAAATAAAGAATCTATCTAAATTTTGGAATGGATCTTTCACTTAAATCTTATAAGACATAATTATTTTCATAATATAAGTGCTGAATAATATTTAAAAAAAATAAGACAATAAAACTCGATAATAATAAAACAGCAAAAGAGCGAAAAACAATTAAAAAACATTAAAAACATCAGAATCGCCGCTTAGTAAAATTAAAATCCATTGTCTGCAATCATATAAAGAGGAAAAACAAAGTTTAGTAGCATAAATATTTACATATTTAATTAAGAAACTAAGTGAATTAAATATAATACCTCTTCCTGAAAGCATAGATTTCTCCGTGACTTCCATATTGCCATTTTCATTGTGAAGATTTTAAGGTCGTAATTATGGAAACATTTTGAACATATGTTATGTTTTAAAATCGATGCATCAAGAATATTTCAGTTACGTTTTCATTTATATAGTTTTTGTTAAAAAAAATTGAAAAATTGTTTTTGTTTCCAAAAAAATGTTACGTTTTTACTTTGCTTCGTGATGGGCATTTAAGATGTTTGTTAAAATATATGCATTATAAAATATGCATTATTAACATATCTTTCTTAATATTATTTAATTATATGTTGGTCTCCTTCCTAAAACATCCATAATGTGTGTGTTTTTGTTTTGACTTTTTTCGTTTGATCTTTTTTAAAAAAACATATATAGTATGCATGTGTAAAATATGATAAAAGTGAGAAAAGGATAACACGAATATATGCATTAGAGGATACAAATAACAAACATCATGTCTTATGTTGAAAAGTTGAGGATCGACATATTAGAATAAAATAAGATTATAGTATGAGTTTGTATTTGTTTCAAAATAAAGAATCTATCTAAATTTTGGAATGGGTCTTTCACTTAAATCTTATAAGACATAATTATTTTCATAATATAAGTGCTGAATAATATTAAAAAAAAAATAAGACAATAAAACTCGATAATAATAAAACAGCAAAAGAGCGAAAAACAATTAAAAAATATTAAAAACATCAAAATCGCCGCTTAGTAAAATTAAAATCCATTGTCTGCAATCCTATAAAGAGGAAAAACAAAGTTGAGTAGCATAATAATTTACATATTTAATTAAGAAACTAAGTGAATTAAATATAATACCTCTTCCTGAAAGCATAGATTTCTCCGTGACTTCCATATTGCCAATTTCATTGTGAAGATTTTAAGGTCGTAATTATGGAAACATTTTGAACATATGTTACGTTTTAAAATCGATGCATCAAGAATGTTTCAGCTACGTTTTCATTTATATAGTTTTTGTTAAAAAAACTTGAAAAAAATGTTTTTGTTTCCAAAAAAAATGTTATGTTTTTACTTTGCTTCGTGATGGACGTTTAAGATGTTTGTAAAATATATGCATTATAAAATATGCATTATTAACATAGCTTTCTTAATATTATTTCAATTATATGTTGGTCTCCTTCCTAAAACATCCATAATGTGTGTGTTTTTGTTTTGATTTTTTTCGTTTGATATTTTTAAAAAAAACATAAATAATACAATAGAAATATAATTGTTTATCCGGCTGAATTGTTTGGTTTTTTCAGAAATCCGTATTGTTTTTAAAAAGAAATCTACAGTTACGTACATTCCAAAGTTGTAGTTAAATCTTCTGGCCGACATGAAATCCGTGAGGCAATTGGCCGTTATTTATATCAATGATATGATATTAACTATAATTAAAATGTAATGAAAGATCATGCTGTAAATATGTGACATACCAATGGCAAATGATGTAATTAGTCTAGTAAATTAAGGATTAATCAATATTAAGGCTGAGGAAAAATGTGAGGATGACACCTATGCAAAATGGCAACATGGTAATAATTTTAAGGTTGTTCTTATTATTTGCTCCTCTATTAATAATAAGGGGATATATCAAAATTACTCGTAGTAAACAAATAATTAACACACATGTGAAAACAAGAAAATCTACAAAAACGTTCCATGAAGTCTCAAGAATAAAACAAATCACAAAGACTTCCCAAATAGTTTCAAGAGTATACTTCAAACGAAATCACATGAAGTATTTCACAACTCATTCTCCGTATATAATATGTAACTGGATCATCCTCTGTAGAAATACACATTAAACAAAATTAACGAACAAATAATTTATGTTTGACAAAATTACATAAGCAAATTTCTAAGAAAATCTATACTTGTTAGTTAACAACCTAATCTAACAAAAAAATATAGTTTTATAATTGTAACACATTACCTTTTAAAATTCATTTAAAACCATTAAGTTAAAAATCAAAATGGTAAAAATTCATGATAAATAATACGTAAATGTCTTCTTAATAGAAATTTCGATGTATACTTCAAGTGAAGTCTACTTCACCTACACAGAATTGACTTCATTTGTAGTATACATTTATATGTTGTCACGAAAGTCCACACTTATTAGTTAACAACCTAATTAAAAAAAAAATTGATAGCTCCATAATTATAACTCATTAACTTGCAAATTTATTGAAGTCCATTACCATTCATTAACACATGCTGTAAGACAATAAAATCGTCAAAAACATGATGGAAAAATATATAACTGCACTTTTAATAGAATTTTTAACGTAGACTTCAACTGAAGTATACATCATTTGCGGTTTACATTTGTATATTGTCTTTTGAAATCTATTATTTACATTTCTTTTAATCTAATAGACTTTGAGAGAAGTTTGCATAAAATCTTAGTTTTTTAACTGAGCATAATTCATTCAGTATTTGATTTCAAGAATATACTTAATTTACAGTTTATACTTTTTTAATTTTTAAAAGAGTTCAATTTTGCAATTGAAAAAAGTTTTCTTTCTATGAGTAGGCTTCATTGGAAGTATACAACTGTATAGACTTCGGGCGGGTAGTTTGTATTTGACAAAAATCCCAATTAACTAAATAATGGACTATTAGTAGACATCACATAAAATCTATATTTTAGTTAATTATAATATTTTAGTCAGACATAAAAATAACATATCTTTGTAGAGTAGACTTCATGCAATGTCTACTAAAAAATTCAAAGCTTTGGCTAAATGTATAAAATTTATTCAATACATAAAACTATGAAATCAAACCTTAATTTTATCTAAAATACAAAACTATTTGAAATATAACTATTTAGAAATTATCTTTAAAATATTAGTTATATAAGTTTAATAAATATTATTATAAGGATTGTATAGTTTATAGTGAATAATTAAAAATCGGTAGAATTCTGAAATTATTAATCTGATAGTTTTTATAATAAATTAAGAATAATAAAAATTTGAAACAGAAATTTTTTACAATGTAGTGATAAAATTGTTGAAGAAGTTAAATAGAAAACAAAGAACATAAATTTTAAGATATTATTTTAATAAGAATTTCTATATTTATCTTTCACATTATAACCTTTTTAAGATAGTTAATTACAATGTTATTTTGATAATTTAAAATATTATGAAATTTCTGTTTTTAATTTTATTTTTACTTGATAATATTTTATATTCAACTTTAAATTTTATTTCTTCTATCAATATAGTATTTTGCCAAACCATAAAATAGAGAAATATCCCTTAAAAAAATTAATAAGATTATGTCAAATATATAATAAATTTGACAATAACTAAATATTTTTGTGTTAGAAATAAAAAAAACTATATTTTTAAATGTATCTATTTATCAAATAATTAGAAATGGAACAAAATTATTTTCATTAATATGAGTTGATCATATGGATCCCATATTAATCTTTGATCATCTGATCTTATTACAGTAAAACTTTAATTTAGGATTTTTTTGCAAAACATTATATATCTGATTAAAAGAAATAAGAAAATATGTTTATTATTACTGAACTAAATGCAACTAACAAAACTAATCTGATTGTATATATTTAAAAATATTTTATTTTAAACTGAAATAATAAATGCAATCCAATATATAAGCATAAGTGTTCGGGTACATGTTCGCATCTGATCTGGTTTTCGGATTTCAATTATATTTTGTAACACGTCTTAGGTCTTCTACTAGTAAATTTGTAAGTATGGATCGAGATCAGATATAACACATCGATTTTGGATCAGTTTTGTATTATATTCTAGAACCCATAAAGTAACCATATATCATTTGTATCAGGGTTCTATCAGTTCGGTTTGGTTATACCTGATATAAAATCTAAAATTTAAAAGCAATATAAGATATATTCTTATTTGTATAAAATGGAGTATTTAAGGTACTATTAAAATTTTAAACACTTATTGTTAGATATTATGTCAAAATAAATATGAAATTGAATATTTGAATTAAACACTTATTAATATTTATATGGCATATTAATTTGGACGTTTGAATCAGATTTTCCAGACACTTTTTGGATTTTTCGGGTTACACGTCCGGGTTCATTTTTATGGTGAATAATCCAAAACAATCACTTTTGTCTTGTATATGGTATATAATTAAGGTAGAGTATTGATGTATATATATTGTATTTTAATATGTCTATCTATTAAATGAGGCTTCACATTTAAATGTTTTTACATTATCTTTTTATATAGAAGATTAAATCATTGATAATAAAATTTTCATTGTGAGATTTTTCATTGTTTTAGTAATTTATAATTTTTTTAAAAAATCTATGTAAATTTCAAAATTAAATATTAAGTATCCAATACTTGTTCAATGCAAATTTTGAAATTTATATATTTATGTATTTTATGGTTGCGTAGTTTAATTTAAACAATATCATAATATATATCGAATCATATTATATGAAATTTTCGTTTATATGTTTTATGGACCTTTGTATCTTGTTATAGCAAAAGAGTAAATCTTTCATCAGAAATTTTTTGTGTGAGACTTTTAACAGTTTCAATAATTTATAATTTTTTTACAAGATTAAAAATATAATATATATATATAAAAATCTCAATTTTTATTATATGATTAATTTGAATGCCTAATTTTCTAAATGTACAATAAAACAAAGATGATAAAAGATACACAAATTGTTATCAAATTTATTATTTTAAACCATTAATTGTTATATATCTTTTAACTATATTCAATAATTCTGTAGTTTTTGTTTAAGGAAAGAAAAAAGAATATATAGAATTCAAAATAAAATAATGTGGATCATCATAAATATGTCTAGAAGTATATCTTACCATATTCCATATGTCCGTTTAAAATTATATGTAAATACTACCAATTCACGACACTTTTCTAAATAATTATAAAATTACCTAGTGATTGATTATTCTCGCAGGAACCACTAGGAATACACAATGCATCCATTGATTGTATCAGAAAAGCCAAATGTAGCATTATTCACTATCATGGGAAGAAAAGACAAGATAACAAAAATAAATAAAAAAAAAAAGAATAGAAAAAATAAAATGTCGATGTTAAGAAGAAACTAAAAGACCCAGCATGATGGGGGTCAAATCCAAACTATGAGGAAAAATAACCAAAAAGAAAAAAGAAAAAGAAAAACAGAAACCACCAAATTGCCACTTAACTAAATGCAATAAAAACAACACTTTCCAAATACACTCAACAAATATGGACCATCTATATAACTAATGTCAATTTTTCTACAGTAATATAACAAGATGCAATAATGGCTCACCTTCCTCCGTGTAATATTATAATATATTATCAATTTTATTGATATTTGAAAAGAATTATAGATCAAAATCTAGTTTACAGACCGAAAATTATGTTTTAGTTGATAATAATTGTAATATGTCTATTAGTTCATAACAGAAATGATTAATATATTTTTTTCAAAAATGGTTAATCTTTTTGTTCAAACACTTTGTATTTGATAAATCTTTTGCATATTAGATAAAATAAGCGCCAAAATTTGTTAACTGTAAAAATGATTGCTCACCGTAGATTGATTTAGAAATTTGAAAATATTTTAGAAAATTAAGGTTTATTTAAAATTGTAATCTTGTAAATGCCTATATTTAGGATACTTTTTAAAAAAACACTGGTCAAATTATGGATTACATCATATAATATTATTATATATGATGATCAAGTAATTGTAGTATATGCGAATAAGAGAGAGGGAGAGAGGGAGAGAGAGAGAGAGAGAGAGAGAGAGAGAGAGAGAGAGAGAGAGAGAGAGAGAGAGAGAGAGAGAGAGAGAGAGAGAGAGAGAGAGAGAGAGAGAGAGAGAGAGATGTTTCATTGTCTATTGGTGTACTCGGTTTCTGTGAAGTAGTTTATGATAGAGTCTGATGTGAACTTATAAGTTTGATGGTGTTGGTGTTGACGCTTTGTGTAATGGAGTTGCCATTATTTGGAGCTCGTGGTGAGCTATGTGTGTGATTGGGTGATCAAGCTTTGGTGTTACTGGTGTGTGTTGGTTGCTGACGTTTTTGGTGGAGTACTTTCAGAAATATAGAAGACTGAAACCTAGATTCATAGGGAATTTTAGCTCAGACTTAGGTGATTCTGATAAAGTCTGAACTCGGATGAGAGTTTAGTTCAAAGGTAATTTACCTTGAAGAATCCATATAATATAATAGATCAGTAATTTAACAGGGGTATGCTTGTTTGACACGTTTGTGAATTAGTAAAGCTTGTCTTCTTGTTCTAATGGATTCGAAATCTAGACGAGGTCCCAAAAAAATAGTAAACAAACTTCATGAACAAATTTTATGTGTTTTTAGTTTCTGCTCTTTTATTTTCTTGCGCCATCTACACTTACAAAAAAAATACAACATGAAACATTTTAAGAATGATACATTTATGCATAAATGAAATTAATTGATCTAAAAAAAGATTTACACCACCAGATAAAAATAACATATTGTGAGAATATAAACTCTCATATTGGGAGTTTAACTGGGACTTAAGTAATATATAAAAGGTTAGGACCAATACACTTATCACCAATTGGTTTTAAGTTGAAAGCCACAAACAAGTCCAAATTTCACATGGTATCAGAGCCCGAACACACACTGCTCAATCGAACCAAAATCGATCTGATCCATCGAAAGAGGCCCCACCGATCCTAAACCGACCTTGAACCGAATGGTCTGACGGACTGACCGAACCAAATAATAAAATAGGATATTGTCGAGATTGATGGTTATAAGCACCATCATCTCGAAGGAAGGATTAGAATATAAACTCCAACATTGGTTAATCTTTTTTTTTGTTAGTCAAGATTTTTTTTGTTAATTTTGAAAAACGTTTTTTTTTTCAAAATCTTGTAAAACGTTTAAGAGGATTTTTTCTACGGGTGACGAGTTACAAAAGTTGTGGTTTTGCTTCTATATATAAAAATATTTGTGACTGTATAGCTACCATTTTGCTACTGATTTTGCGACTGAATAGCTACTACTGCAATCAGTCATAGAAAACGGGTGTACTGAACTAAATACGATTTCCACGTGTTTTGTAACTGCATTATGTGACCGATATGTGACTATTAAACGATCACATGTTTCAGTCACCAAAGGGTAGCTAATTTGCGACTGAATAGCTACGCCCGTTTAAGGACCTTCGGTTGAGTAGCTAAGTAGTCGTAAAAGAGCGACTACATGGACGACTAACTGCTGTGGTCGTAAATTAGCTACTATCTAACGACTAAATATTATTAGTGGCAAATCAGTAGCTAAGTAGTCAGTAATCAGTTGGTATATTTAGTGACCGCGGCTGTAGTCACAAATTTCGGTAGGGAAAAACCTGTTTTCTTGTAGTGGTTTAATTGAAACTTAATTAATATATAAAGGGTTATGACCAATCTAGTTATCATCAATTAGTTTTAAGTTGGAAGTCCATAACATTCCGAATTTCACACATATCGGTTCTATAAAACTTCTATCAACAATCTCTTTAAAAGTTTAGTTTATTGAGACTGACACTATGTATCCTAACATTAAACAATCTCAACAGAAATGAGTGATAAAAATAAAACGAACTACAGAACTAATAATATACATACACAATATATAATCAAACGTTTCAAAATAAATAAGTATGTTAAACAAAATATTTTATGATGAAATATTTTTCCGCGAGGACCCCTAGGTATAATTACAGTAAAAAGTTTAAGGGTCGTTCTTGAGACAAGTCGATCAATACAAATTGGCAATTAGGGAAGGTTATATGATGCACAAACGAAGGAAAAGACATCAACTTATAATTTCTTTCCCAAATCCCAAGAGATTCTACACAGTTCACGTTTTTCACAGCATATTCGTACTACACTTTCTTAATATTGTCTTAAGTTGTGTATATGATGAGTGGTGACAGTGATGTTATGATACTGATTTGAAAGTACACATGGGATGAAACGATTTCAGTTCTTGTTTAAATACACATTACAACTTCATGGGAAAAAAAATATGAATTTGCCTTCAACAAATGAATTATACAAATTTATAAAGAGACTTTAATTTGTATATGCAGACGTAAATGTTTTGGTCAAATTTTAATTTCTTAGCTATTTAAAAGTTGGAAAAATGATTGTTTTCTATGTGAAATTTTAAAAATACATGGTTAACCATTTGGATTAAACTAATTTATATTCTACACGAAGCATCTGAGTTTTAATGAATAATAAAATAATAAATTTCTGAGAAAACAGTTTTTTATGTGTCACATTCTCTTTAATCCTCACTAAAATTAATTAAAATAATTTATTAATCAATTAATATTATTGTTACTATTATCATCAATATTTCTATTTTTAGTTTTAAAACAAAAAAATATTATGTGTCAAGTTCGTGTCAGTTCTCATAACTGGTGATCAGTTACATAAATATTCTTAATGAATTAATATTATTATGTAGTTGTCATTATCAATATTTTTATTTTAGCTTTTTATAAATAAATTTTATTTTATTTTTATAAAATAACATAGATATATTTGGGTATTTTTATTATGAACCATTGTTACGTTAGTTTTTAAGTTGTCAGTGATATTTAGATACTTTATTAGCAAAAGTTAGTTTAATAGTTTAACACTATTGTATATTTGTAAGAAAAATATAATCAATGACAAATAAAAAATATATTATTTATTTTTATTTTCAATTATTATTGGTTTTTAATTTACAAAATAATTATGGACTAAGAACTTTACTATTTTTTATTAAGATAAATTTTACTGATTATCTAATTTAAAAATGGGAGATTAAATAGTTTTAATTTCTTCATATTTTTCTTCTTTTAATGTTAGTCTATAACAAAATAATTTAATATATATATATATATATGAATATATATATTTCATATATGTATAAGAAAAAGAACAAAACTATTTCACATTTTAGCCTAGCTAGAACTAAGAAACACAATCAATCAACTTAGAATTGTTGTAATTCAATATGCTTAAAAAAAATAATATATCTAAAATCATATGTCAACTAAGATACTAATATATACCTTTAAATAATGATTTATATTTAATTTCATACAATTAAACGTTAAACCATCTTAAATTTTCTAACAAGTGAAAACAAAACATTAATCAATTACTATGATTTAGTTATTTTATAATATTTAAATATGTGTATGGAAATATCAATTACATTAACAATTATCTTTTATTTATCTTGTCTTCATAAAACAACATATATTAAATTATACAGATTGTTACAAAATGTATATATATAGGATGAATTGAACTAATATAATTAAAATAATTTGAATTTAATATACTTAAAACTTGAATAAATTGTGATTCAGCTAAAAATAGATACAATATACTATACTGAAAAGATGTCTGATCTGAATTGTTATACATAAATCACATATTTACCTGACATAAAATATAATTTATTTTAACACAGCTTTTGTTTAATTTTCATACATATATAGATCTAAAATATAATAAACAACTTATTAACTAATAATAATTTATTTATTTTGTAAATATTTATATTTGTGCATTAGTATGGGAGAGTCATCTAGTTTCAGATTAACTATGAAGTGAATAGAAAATTAGAAAATGTTAATATAGAGAAAAACAACTGAATCACCAAAAAATTCAAAATTGCCACTTAACACCCACTTTTAAAAGAACTAAAAATCATTATTTTGTTATGTGCATGATGAAATCACAAAGTACTAAAATAGTAATACGCATGGAAAGCAAGGACTATTGAATGTATGAAGAACTCATAAACTACTCAATTGTGCGCCACCAAGAAAACTCAATCAGTAGCAAAAAAAACATAATCATTTTGGGTTTCAATCATGTTTCTCCATAAACGTTTCTCACATGCGCCAATAGAAGAAGTTTCGAGCAAATATAAGATGTCATATGACTCATGTATAGTATAAAATATTTTGACAAAAAACTATATAAATATCAGATATCAAATGTTTTTTTGATAGAGTTTCTTATAAAACGAGAAAATTTTCAACTGTCATCAAATTAATTTTCCGTTACGTCTAAAGACAAAAAAAAACAAAGTTGGTGCTAAAATTAAAGCAAATGTTGTCTATTTCCGATGCATTTTCTTCCTGTATAAACGCACAAACATCTCTCCAGCTGTATCCTTTTATATATACCCCCATCTCTTTCGTATTCGTATTCATATTCCTAATTTATTCCTCTCTTTTTAATCGTTTTAGAATACTCTTTTTCATTTTACTTTTATTTTTACTTTAATTTATACCACGAATCAAATTAAGTTACAAAACCTTTTTTGTAAAAAAAAATTACAAAACTTAATATATGGAAAATTAACCTATCTTAGAAGATAATAAGCCAACCGTTGTTACAAATCTTCATCTCGCTAGAAATGTTTCTATACTACATGAGATATGATGTTGTCTTTTAATTTTTCAAGCACGTGTCATCCAATAAAGTGTTTTAAATTTTTAAATCTGTTACTTTTATGCATACTAATATATATACAATAAAATTCATTTTTGCAAAGAATGCCTTTTTAATTGAATATAAACTTATTCAATCCAAAAAGCCATCTTTACATCAAATACATCATTTTCTTAAATCAAACAAAGTTTACAGGTTCAATTTAGAGTCAAGAACCAAACAAATATTGCAAAAAAAAGATCTTCACAGATTTTCCATGCTTTTCCTAAAAATATTTTTTTTCCTAAAAAATTTGTCGATCATCTTCAACAACCTCAGTACTGTAAACTGAGCTTCATCATGCCAACGTCGATTTCTTTCCCACCACAGCGCATGTTCTGGGCACTGAAAGACATATTGTACCAGAAAACTTGTATTGTTCTGCAGGTTCGCATCAAATAAAAGAATAGTGATTACAGTCCAATCTGCCGAGAACTGTCCAAACAAGATACCAGACATTAGCCCAGACCATACTTGCGATGAATAGGTTCAGCTAAAGAATAGATGGTCCCCTGTTTCCAGTCAATGTTTGACAGAGTGCGTATCTAACATTGGAGTTTTGATCCAAATAGTCTTCTTATCACTTGTAGAGAACTTATTGTGCATACCTACCCAAGAATTGAAAGCATATTTTAGTATTGCATTACCAAACATTATCCCAGCTGCCCAAGCACACAAAGGTTGCTATGTTTGTAGAAGTTTCCAAGTCTCCATCGTTGAAAAGTGACGTTTGTTGCCTGACTTCCTTTGCCAAATGTGTATACCATGTTCATCATCCTTCCTTCGAGCACGCATTGTCTCTATTTCATCCTCGAGATTATTCAGATTCTCTATACGACAACGTCTCTTTTTCATTGGTAGAAAGGCATCTGCTACTGTTGCATATCTTCTTATTCCCATGTCAATGTATACCCCAAGACCTATTATTTTGGATAAGATTCCCATTGCAGACCAATTGTCATGCAAAAAGATGCATGTTTCCACTACAGATTTCTAGTTTGTGAAATTGTCGAACGGGTTTTCACAGTTACAGTATTCTTTTCCACATCTACGACCTATAAATTTACTGATCATTTACTTCCCATATTGTCTTTTGCTTCATGAGATCTTTTTCAGTCATCTTCCCCAGAGAGACGAGATTGAAAAAACCCGCCAAAGAAATTGAGTCCACTCACTATATTTGTCTCCTTCAATGGCCGAAGACCCAATCCTTCCTCCATTTTTGGCATACAAACTACAACCCAGATATTTTGGTCTTGTGCAGATTTAATTCTGGTGCAGACCAAAGAAATGCAGAGAAAAGCTTCTGTATATCCTTTATACATGCTCTTGGTATTCGGTAAGCCGAGGAACAGAAATTCGTGATACTAAAGAGGACATATTTAATAAGGTAAAATCTTTATGGGATATATAATGATTGAGAAGTCCAGTTGCTAATTCTCGCTCCAATTTTCTCAATATGGAAAAGGTAGTCACGCAGTTTCATGTCTTTGGTCATTAATGGTAATCTCAATTGTCTCATAGGTAGTGTATGAACCTCAAATTGGAATTCAGCAGAATTTCATTACTCGTGTTCTGCCAAATATCAACCATAAACAGCATAGATTTATCAAGGCTAATCTTAAGACCTGGACATCTCAGAATTTTGCCGCAAGCAGCCATAGCACTTTCCACTGGCTTTTTACTATCATCAGCAAAGACCATAAAAATAATCAGTAAAACATAGGTGTGTAAGTGAAAAAAAACTTGCATCCCAGGTGATACACAAATTTTTCATGAGCGGCAGCAACATCTAGCTTCATAGATAGCACTTCCATACAGATTAAAAACAAATAAGGAGATAAGGCACAACCTAGCCGCAGTCCTCTTTTACTTTGAAAAAAATCTCGCCAATTTTCAATTAACTTGAAAAGCAAAAAGAAGCTGTTGCAACACATAATCGAATCCAATGGATAAACTTCGTAGGAAATCCCATTGATCTGAGCGTGTTGATCAAAAAGCCATTGCACTGAATCTATTTCAATTTTCATCACACATCGGGAGAGGTAGATTTATTGTGATAGTCATTGACTAATTCATTTGCAATGAGAACATTTTAAGGGTCATCCATCCATAAATGAAAGCAGATTGGTTCAAAGTGATGATTTAAGGAAGAAGGAATTCCATGCGGTTAGTGAAAATCTTTGATATTACTTTATAAAGCATATTACATAAAGAAATCAGCATGTAGTTTTTCATAACCCCCACCCCTTTTCTTTTGGTATCAGTGCAAAAATCATCATATTAACCCTCTTTGAAAGGAATCTTTTGATAAAGAATGACTGAATTGCTATCGTGAAGTCTTGCCCCACAACTTCCAAAGCTTGAAAGAATTCGCTCGTGAAACCATCTGGGCCAGATGATTTATCTGATGGCATAGAGAACAAAACATTTCAAACCTCATCTGATGTGACCTCCTTTTCCAGAAATATCATATCATCAGCAGTACAAAGTATTCTAGTAGTTCCTCAAGTAAATAGACTAATACTCTCTCAAAGCCAGATGGTTGTTGGCAAAAAAAATTAGAGAAATATTCCTCGGTTTCTACTTTAATGATCTCTTGAATGTTAGCCACATGACCATCAGCACATTCAACTTCATTCTGTTGTGGAAAACTTTATTAGTATAATTGTCAATTTTCAGCCAGTGTAGCTTAGATTTATGTTTGTAGAATTGCTCCTCGAGTACTGCCACATGAATCCACCACGTATAACCATCCACTTCCTCTACTATCGCCACCTCAGTAGCCTGTATTAACGTCTGGTTATGTGCATCGAAAAGAGTATCATATGCTTATTTAGCTATTTTAAGATCTAACCTATCACGAACATAGTTACAAAGAATGAGTTTAAGAGCTTTTAGTTTTTTTTTAAACCAAAACAAACCAAATATGCAGTAAATAGTGGTGGAGTTCTGCATCAGAATGAGTCGGCCATGGTGATTGACCCTGAAAAAATCCATGTGGGATTAAATACTTAAAAGGTATCTTCAGACGTGGATTCCTCATATCAAACGTAATCTGGCATCTTAAGTGATCAGGGCTTCTTCACTCTTGGATACATTATAAGTCTGTCTGAGAGTACTTATGCAGCCACACATCATTCACCATTACCCTATTCAACTTCTTACAAATTAAGCCTTCAGTTTTTTTGTTACACCATGTGAATAATGGTCCATGCGTACCAAGATCCGAAAGGGAGAAATAATCCACCTGAGTGCTCATCTCCTTGGAGTATTTCATTATAATCATTCATTACTTCTTATGGTTTGTTCCGAAACAATGGGTAGCTATGATGGTTTCGAAGATCATCCCACAGCTCACGCCAAATTTTCATATCATTTAATGCATACACAAAAGAGTATAAAATTCCTCTTCCGCTTCTTCTATCAATATTGAACATGTTAACACCTGAGCGCATTTGAAAAGCGGTGTTAGACGAACATTCGATCTCCATACCACACTGATACGACCTAGATAATTAAACTCATAATTTGACATAAAGACCACTCCTTAAACATTGAAGAAATAATCCTTTCAGCCTTCCCTTCTTTGATCTTGGTCTCCAAAATGCAACAAAATTAGAATTCTACATTATTTACCCAATTATGTACCACATAATGTCCGTAAACATTCCAAAAAAAATTTAATATTTAATTGATTTCAATAGTATGATATCTGGCCTGAATCAATTGGAATGTGGCTCACAGCTGCATGCTTTGATCCTCTGCCTCTACTTTCACTCTATTTGTCAAGTTCTAAGATACTGTCTTTTTCGCTATCGCTTCAATTTTTTTATCTTTCAATTGCACATGTTCAGTTTGGATTGGAAGTTCTTTCCCCGTCTCCTTAATATCCTCCAATCTCCGATTATACTACTGCACATTGGCTCATTCTCCTTTTTAACCATTTTCTCTACTTTATTTCTCATATTTCTCTGTTTCAACGTTTTTTTGGTGCTGAGACAGATATGATATATTTCTTATTTTCTCCAAATATTTTAGCAAGGTGGCCCAATTTTCCACATCTAGTGTATCTCTCGATAATGTTTCCTATCCTTCTTTAAGTTGATCTGCTTCGGAGCTCATATGTGATTCACAATGACAAACACCTTATGAACATCAAATTTTTACTGCCCTCTATATCTGGATGTAGCGAACTGTTTTCTGGCGAATTGTGTTCTGGCGAACTGGATATGAAATGCAACCTCCAAAGAAAACATACTTAACATAACCTTTCTCAACCCAACCCACATCGGAACTGAGATCTCTTCATGTTTCTCTTTCTCTGTCTCAGAAGACCACTTAGAAACCACTACTACAACCTAGGAAATGTTCCACATCCCTCTTCGTAAAATACATTCCCGGATCAGTGGATTTGATACTCGGAATCAACTTCAAAAACATCTATCCGCAGTGCACCAGAGCTTTGTTTCCATATCTTATTTACGATTTTGTGTGCCTTCGAAATATGTGGAGTATTGGAAAGGAACTTTCCCACCAAGAAGTCCTCCCATAAAGGAGTAGCATTTTCAAGTATAACGACAGGAATATCAACTGATCACTAACCATTTTCTATCGAGATTTGCATTCAAAATTTTGAAGCACTTACTTATTTTGGATCACATAAATCATGTCTCTTCAATTGTTTTAGAGGATCTGGTGGACCATCATGCGTCGTTGTCATGAATTCTGGTGAAAATTAGACAGCGACGGATGCAAAATTTTACAAGAATTTTTTTGTCACTTTTTTAATTTTGATATGTTATTTGTCGTCGTTCATTTTTTTCTTTTAATCATAAATTATGTGGATAGAAGTTTTTTTACTTTTAAGTATTCACTATAAAAATTTATCCATTATAAAATTTAATTGGCACACTACCCACCAGTTCTTGTTCCATAATCCACTCAAGAGCTCCCAGGCACCAACATCGAGGCAGCTAAAGCAGATCCGTTTTCTGACGCTGGTGGAGCTGGAGCTCGCCGGCGTCGGGATAAACTAGTCTCTTGTTGTCTTTTGTTCGTTTACCTGCTTTACTCTGACTTCGTCCTTCTTCTTTTTCCTTTTTTTTAACTTTATGAAACTTGGGTTTTCAAGATCTAGTCGACATGTTTCCATGAGTCAAATGAATCAAACTCTCTCGATGTTGCTGTCTCTCTGGTGGGTTGTACTTACAACCTCAAACATGGAATCCTCACCTGACAGTGCTGCTTACCGCATCTCGGGTTCAAGCCCCGAAGACCTTCTTTCCGGAGCGGCGCTATCAGACTCGGCGGTGGTGGAAGTGGTTTCTTCAAGGAGAAGCTCACTCTCGCTAATCACCCTTTTTGCTCCGGTAAAAGCTGAAGATGACGTAATCAAGGCTGCACATACCTCCGACGTGTCTGAATTCAGCCAATCTCGGGCCTGGCCCGATGAACCGTTAATCTTCAGGTGGTGCCTCTCGCCGGTGACACCGAGAGCTCCGGCTACACTAAAATTAAATCGTCATTTCCACAAATCTGGTATGGGCTTCTCAACACTAAAGTTGTTTGATAAGTTTACTAAGGCCTTATCTTCTTTCTTGGGCTTCAAGCCCAAAGATTTTTGTTGCTATTCACCTTGTATATGGAAGCATCCTGCAAAAAATAGAAACACTTTGGTCAAGATAGAGATCACGTGTATGATGTCTGATGAACAAGGAAAATTCAAATGGTCTCCACCAACTCCACAACTCTGGTTTGGCTGTACCGTCTGTGTCAACGTCTCGTGTATATCAGTAACCACCAAGAGTATGGAAGAGGCCACAAAATCAGTTTGGGATCTCACAGAGATTCTGCTTAAGCTTATCAATTTCAGTCCTTTAGATTACTCTTTTGTGGAGAAGTCTAGTCAAACCTCCTCCTGCCAGGGCCAGGAGAGATCATTTTTCCATTCCTCCTCCTTTGTGGTGAGAGCTCTACCGCCAACTTCCCCCCCGCAAGGAGGTGATACTTCTCTGGTTTCAAACCTGAGATCATGTTAGTGACATACTCTGTTTGTTTTCTTGTGTAGCGACTTGTACGGGGTCTGAAGAAACAACGGAATTCGTTTCGACGAAAACCCAAGATATGAGCCAGTTATCAAAGGCAAGACATATAATACATATGTTGCCGTCTCTATTGCTCTTCGTCATATTCGAAGTTGCTTCTTCAATGCATCCGAATTTCTTCTTAGATTTGCTGGATTCGCAGTTGTTTTATCCAAATTTCTATCTTGTTTCATGCTTTTTAATGTTTAACTTTGCTTGTATTATTGAACTCTACCTTTCTGGTATCGAGCTTTAAATTAATGGAAGATTTGTTTGCACAAAAAAAAAAAATTTAATTGTAGTTTTTCAATCTACATTGTATTCTTTTAGTTAAATTAAATACCTCTTTGTTGACAAAAAAAGGTTAAATACCTCTTCTTGTAGTATTCATATAGAAGCCTTTTAAATAAATAAATAAATAAAATCATTGTTGTTTTGTGATGAGTATATATTTACTAAATATAATTATAAAGCAGGTACATTGAACTCCTCGTCTTCTTCTTTTTTTTTTTGCAAAAGATGCATACATGGAGTAAATTAGTGATAGCACTGATAGGGGAGCACCATTGATCTTTTTCTTGTGTTTGTCTCTTCTCTTCTTCTCTTGGAGTGCGTTTTGGAACTAGTGGAAAGTTATTGTACATAATTAATTATATAGCTTCTAAAATAAAATAACAACAATTATAGTTAGTACCATACCACAAAAATGGTCTCTATTCATTTCACCTTAACATCACGTACAATTTCTTCTGCTAGTCACTTTCCTGATCAAACCCAGCATCTACATATAAGTTTATATTTGTTTTTACATTTTTATCACTGGCTATAAAGATGTGGATTCGCGATCCAGAAACGTTTACATATCCGGAAACTCATTGGATCAAAAAGAATTCTAGGGAAAATATCATGTTCGATAAATTGGTCTCACCAGAGGTTTGAAATCAAATGTGATTGATGTGAATGTTCTAATCAATATAACCAGTAACAACCTCCCTTTTATCTGTATATACACATTTCAAATTTTTAGGAATTTCTGATGACTTTAAAAATACTATATGATAACATGCTTAACAGTATGAACACGAAAAAGGTTGGAAACTGTAATAGTGAGTGGCTAGACATGCAAGTCGTATCTGGCATGAATTTTTAAACTTTCTCCGCAGAATTTTTTATCTTCTATTTTTTATAGTTTTTGTTCCAGAATAGGGAATGTTAAGGTTATAGTGTTGCACTTTGCCTTTATTCACCCAAACGACAGCTTTCTTATGATTGTTCTTTTCACTTCCACGGAAACAATAAAGCTTCTTTTTTTTTGGAAACAATAAAGCTACTTAGAAAGAATATATATATTTTTGATTTTTTATAAGTCTAGTTAATTAAAACGATGAAAAATATTATATAAACGATTTTACAGCTGATAATTATACTATCTTATGAAAATATATAACTATGCCATTCTGATCCGTCCTATAGAATCTATATTCAATGTTATGATCTACACTATGCTAAAGATGTCTTCTAACCATATTTTCTATAATAGGCAAAATTTGCATATTTTTTATGGTTTGAATCTCAGACTTTCTAGTATATAAGCACCTTTAGTAAAATAATTAAACTAAGGGTGTCCATTTTATATTTTGGTTTAAGATAAGTTTCTTGTGTTTGGAAAAAAATGTTGATAAAGGAGATTGAGAATTTTATCTTTACAACTGCAAATTTTCAATGTTAAAATATTTTAAGCAATCAACTTTAGAGTTGAGATTCCCCTGTCCATTAATTGATTGAAAGCTATTGGATCTTTTGTCCATTACCTCGTAGATGCATTGGTTAGAGACAAATACAAAACAGAAAGGGTTCCACAAAGCTTTCAGAACTAATGTAGCTCATCTTATGGATTCCTATCGTATAGAAGCTCGTGAAATTTGTTGTCTAGTCTTTTAGATTCTCACAAGAAAATTCATGCATATTTATCTCCCACCAACAAACATATGTGATTAACTTATTACATTGAAAATTTTCCAACTAGCCATTTATGTCAAAGTTTATATATATATATATATCCAATGGTTAGGTTCAAGCTGATCTAAGTCAGTTTTCTTCTTTATAATGTTTCGCAATAAGCATATATTCGAAATTCAGAAGAAAAAAAAGATTCGATCAAAACACTCTTTACAAATCCATTATTTCCAATAATGAATTTGATCGAATTCATTATTGGAAATAATGGTTTTAGCCTTTTGGGTGAACGGTATGCGCGTGGATACCTACAAATGCACACACAGGCACACATCTAAAGTGCTATGAATATAAAGTTTTATTAATGTAGGAGAAGTAACAAAATAAAGAGGTGGAAGTCACATCTCTTCTTTATATATTCTTGTATTTGGGCCATGTATTGATTTTTGTTCGAATTTTTTTTATTTCCATCTCGATTTTCAAGAAACTGTTTTATAGTTATAGTATGTTCATATGAACAAGAATGAAAGTACTGTAGCAATAAATATAAGAATATTGACTTTTATAATTTAATAGTTTAGTATCTTAATTTATTTTCTTTGGAATATCTTGGGATTTAATCCCATAGAGATGAGAAATCTTTCGCTTGTAAACTTACTCAGAGGAATTAGATTTCGATGATATTGAATAAAATAAATATCATGAATAACAATATTGGAGCAATAAAATCGATTCATTATCGACAAAAATTAAATTCTCTGATAAATTATGTTGATTATGAAACATCAAATTGAATGAAAATTAAAGAATATATAGTCTTTTTATGTGATAGAGGAACTATAAATAAAAGTTCTTAGCAATAGAATAAAAAACAGTTATTAGTCACCTCATAACTCAAACTATCTACAAACCAATTCTTCATAGTGAGTGATGTGTACTTAAGCGAGAGTATTCTATTATGTTCTTTACAAAAAAATATATATTTTATTTTGTTTAACATTACATTTTCTATGAACCAAACATAGTTTTCTACCACAAATTTCTTATATTAAATTAAGGATAGGACTTGGATTCACTCCCTTGGGTGAACCTTTATATTCACCACTTAATTTATGACCAATCAATGTGATATGTAGATAATTAAATAAAAAATATTAAATATATTTAAAAATAGCTAAAAATGAATAATGTCAATTCTAAACCTTAAATCTTAATTTCTATGTCCTAATCATTAATTCTTAAATCCAAATTCTATACCCTAAACTCAAATTCTAAACCCTAAACTTAAATCCTAAACTCTAAACCCAAATCCTAAACCTTAAACCCAAACTGTAAACCTTAAATCTAAACTCTAGATCCAAACGCTATACCCTAAACCCAAACCGTATACCCTAAACCCAAACGGTATACCCTAAAACCAAATTCTAAACCCTAAACCCTATGAGTTTACGGTTTGGGTTTAGGGTTTTGGGCTTTAGGTTTAGAGTATATGGTTTGGGTTTAGGGTTTATGATTTGGGTTTAGGGTATAGAATTTAGATTTAGGGTTTACTGTTTGGGTTTAAAATTTAGAATTTGAGTTTAGAGTATACGGTTTGGGTTTAGGGTTTAGCATTTGGATATAGGATTTGGGTTTAGGGTATATAATTTGAGTTTAGCATATACGGTTTCAGTTTAGGGTATATGATTTGGGTTTAGAGTTTATGATTTGAGTTTAGGGTATAGAGTTTGGATTTAGGAATTAATTTTTAGGGTTTAGAAATTAAAAATTTAGGATTTAAAATTGGTATTATTCTTTTTTAGCTATTTTTAAATATATTTTATACTTTTTATTTAATTATCTATATGTCACATTGATTGGTCATAAATCAAGTGGTAAATATAAAGGTTCACCCCAGAGGGTGAACCCAAGTCTTGTCCTTAAATTAAAGGTCCCAGAACTTGTGTTCGTAATGAATTCGGATTCGAAAACGAGATTGAAAAACCCAAACGATGGGATTTGAGAGCAGTTGAAAACCAACGACTGTTGGCATACAAGAGATTTAAGACTCCAAAACCGTAGTTAAGATTGAAAATATGAGACCTTGAATGTCCAAATTTGAATTCAATTTCCAATGAAATATAATAAGGGATGCGGGTAGGAGATCCGGAGTAAATGAACAAGCTTGAACTTGAGAATATGATTAAATCTCATGACTGTTGAAAAGACCCAAGCCCATATGAATGCTAAGCACCGGATGATGGTATGCTCAGAGATGGTGTGCGGAGGGAGTACTGTGATGGAAATCATGTGTCGGTGCAAAGGAGAGGCGTTATCGGTTATGAACCTCAGTTTGATGGAGGTAGGCCTAAACGGAGGCATGATGTGGCGTACCAGAGAGACAAACCGGAGGAGGAGAGATGCATAGCAATGGAAGCAGCAGAGTAGCGGCAGAGAAAAGGCGAACAAATCCGGTGAGCTCACACTTGAACTGAGCAGATCCAGCACATCTACTCGTGCTAAGAAGAGTGACAGCATGAGACGAGAAGTAGTAGCTGCAACGCACTGTGCATATCGGAGGGAGGCATTCTTGAAAACATAAATCTGAAGGTCAATGTCATTAAAGCTCATAGATCTGAAGCTCAACTTTAAGGCATCGTGGCACACAAAGCTGTTGTGCAAGGTCACCGAAGTGTCAAGGTATCAGTAAAGGTGACGGGAAGTGAAGCTTGAGCAAGTTGTCCGGAGCTCCTCAGAAAGAAGACACATTCTTGTTATAACCAGAGACGAGAGTTTGAAAATGATAATTTAAAAAATAACGAAGTGAATGAGAAAATGATCAGAGGCAATGCCGGTAATCTTTAACTCCGTCAAAACCGAGGGTCAAAACGGTGTCTTGATAGTTGAGTTTGGGAAGAGAACTCTAAACTTTATTATAACATATTTATTCTAAACTCTATTTAACAGTGAAAAATAATAGAGTATTATTGAAAATGCTCTTAGAATGCGTACCAATTAGGTATTGCTAAAGAGTCCAAAATGTCTCCAGCTATGCATGTCCACACCTTGTACGTATAGAAGCACGTAAAATACAAGTGATATCTAGTTTCTTTTTTCACCATACGTCGAATATATGCTTGTTCAATATTTCCACTTTTCCATCATTTCCCCACTCAAGGGGCGGTTTTGAATTGCTAGTAATATTTAAAAAAAAAAGAAAATCGAGGTATAAATTTTAATTTATATTGTGAGCCACGTGTGTTTTTAAAAAAAGAAAATCTAGGCTCAGTAGTGGAAATAACTCGATCCCAAATTGAAGTGCTGTCCAAAGAGTTATACCAAGAAAACTTGACAAATAATCCAACAAATGCTTTTTTTTTTAACTTCATTGGTACTGTAAATAAACATAGTTAGGGCATATACCACTTTGTCTGCTCTGTTCCTCTGCTTTGGAAACAAGAGATCATATGTTTTTCTTTGGCAATTTTAATTTGCTTATGAGATTTGGGAATAACTTTTTATAACATCCCGATTTCTGATATATTATATATAAAAGAATTAAGAGAACTTAGTTGATTATTTATCTCATTAAAGTGTATTTTTCGGTCAAATATCCATTTAGAATTCCAGAGTTAAGTCAGTTTAGGTTGCAGTAGTGAAATGATATGTGTCCATCAAAAAGTGATTCATGATACCATACGAGAGCGACCAAAACACAAGAAGATCATGTGATGATTGCAAAATCAGTAAATAAGACTTTGGAGCTTCAAAAAATTAACACCCTGCACGTCAAACGGAATGAGGTCTACAGACGAGTAAGCGAGCAAGGATGGTCCATTAGACATAGACGGTCAAATCGTTACAAATAGTTTCAGAACTGGTTAACTATCTTGGTGTTGGTCCGAAAGGCATCTTGAGACCTATTGTGGTGCGCAACGAGGACAATGCGCTCTGTGAGTGGGGATGAATTATAACATATGATTTTTGATATATGATGAAAGGCTTAAAATAATTAATTTGACTACTTATGTCCCCAAATTACACATATGTTTTTGTTCATACATCCATTTAAAAATCCAAAATTAAACAAGTTTGGGCTGAAGTAGTGAAATAATGTATGATCTATCGGGAAGGAATTCGCGATATTGTGCGAATGAGGTTAAAATACAGAGAAATGTCATGTGATAATTTTAAAGTCAATAAATAAAACTTTTAAACCTACAAAAAGTTAATGCACTGTCCGTCATTTGGAATAGTGCCTACGGACCAAATGAACGGGCGTAGAACCATAGACAATCAAAACATTACATTTTCTTTCGTATTGACTGGCATGTGCATCATTTTACTGTATGACAAGACCTGCTTATCTGGATTCAGGCTGTAAGCTAAGAGGAATCTCACTTCTACGTCTTTTAGCAGCTCAGGCTGTGATCTATTCCATTAGGAGGCAAAGGCACAATCTTGTACACAACCAAACAGCCATCCCTGCGTCTATGGTATGGAGATCAACAGAACTGTTATCAATTCAATCTATGCTCGGAGAAGCCGTCGTCGTTTTGAGACTTAGTGGGAAATCAGTTGATCTAAGATCACCATAGTTCTTTTCTTTGCTGAACCCCTGTGATTTCTTGTTTTTTATTCTTTTTGCCAAGAAATCACTTGTAAAGTAAAGGAAACTCTTATGTAAACTAAACCACTTCACTCAATGATGTTAACATTCTTAGCAAAAAAACATGTTTAAAATTGCATAACAATGTAATTACAACTCCGAATTTCCAATTCTAAAATGACTAACACATAGTGAACAAGATACTTGGACTATCTTCACTTATTGAATGTTTGTCTTAATTAATTAACTAATATTTTTTATTTTACGGTTATAGATTTGTTTCTATAAATAATTGGATAAACAAAATTTATTCCAATTGTTACCAAATTGTTGGTGATGTGATGACAAATACTAGACAGGGATGGACATTCAGATAACCGTTCGGATTCAGATCAAATATTTCAGATTTTTGGATATTTCGGTGTAGAAATATAGAACCCGTTCGGGTATTTCTGTACTTTAGGTCGGGTTCGGATACTTTTAGTTTGCATTCAGTTATTTCGGATCGGATTCGAATATTTAGATTTTGAAAGAAATTTTTTAATTATTTTTTAAGTTTATTGTATTTAAAATATAGATTTCACTTAACTGATTTTTTACTTTTTAATTGATTGATTAAAATATTTGGAGATAACATTTCAAAATAAATAAACATTAAATAAACATGAAACAAAAGCTTGACATGTATTATATGTGAATGTCAAATCATTTTCTCCATTATTATATGTATATTATATGATCTTTAAATATGTGTAACATCAATATAAATATTTTGAATAAAATGAAAGATGTAAACTAAAAATATAAGAGTAAGTATACATATGTTCGGATATTTATTCAGGTTCGGATATTGCCTATTCAGATTCGGATATCCAATCTCTCCTAAATCACTATCTATTATGGTATTTTGCTATTTCAGTTTGAGTTTTTTTGGGTCAGGTTCGGATACTGATTCAGATATCGGGGAAAATGTGTATCTCTAATACTAGATAAGATTTGTGCCTCACGCTGAGTGAGTTTATATAAAAATATTTAAAAGATGTTGTATGGAAAATTGTATAGGATGGATGACTTAAAATATGTTGACTATATTTTTAGTTACATAGGTGGGTTATCGGTTAGATTTGAAAATATAAACCGTATATTTTTATTGTCTTTATTTATAACGCTGATTTATTATGATATTATAATTATTAGAAATATTACATAGACGATTCCACAATCGATAATACTACCTACCATATGAAGATCTATGCCTAACTGCATCATCTGAGTCATCCTATGAAGATTCACTCCTGACTATATTTACTTGCACCATGTTGAAGATTCTTTATAACCATTTCTTCTGTAGACTGCATTAATAAATTGTTTTCTCATGGAAACATGGATTTTCTTTAATCTGCAGAAAAATTGCATAGTCTGGTATTCGAATCTCAGACCTGGATGTAAAAACCCTTAAACCTTAACCAATAGACTATAGTGCTTCCACATCTTTTCATCGTCAAAGATAAAACATTTATGTAAAATATCAATAACTTGTAATGACATATTTGGTAACATAATTTCTGTCGAATAACAAAATTTCATATTCTACCTAGGAGAATTTCCGGCCACTTAGTGATAATGACCTTATTTTCTTAAACTATGCGATAGAAACACTTAATCTATATAATTAAAAGAAAAGTACAAAATAGAAATACACTTTAATTTTATTACTTATTTACATTAGAATATCATTAAGATATTTATCATTAAGATATTTATTGAACCTATATTTAAGTATACTTGTCTTTTCCTTATTTAAATAATAGATTTAAGCATTTTATGTTTTTCTAATTTAAATAATAAATTCCCTTAATCAAATCTACCAAAATAGGTTTCCTAATATATTTTGTATTAACATATTAAATATTTTATTATTTATTAGTAATAAATAATAAAATAATAAATCTAAAAGGCTAGACACAGATCCGTGCAAAGTCAGTTGCGGATGAACTGTTCTTTTGAAGGGTTGTGTATGTTTTTCATTCTTTAGGAAGCGAGATGAGGATGCTTGAATGCGTGGCGATTGTTTCTTGGTTTTTCGAGAGATTAGATCGGTTTGGAAGTTCTACCTGGACATATAAGGAACAAGACTGAAAAAATTACCTAAAACTTGGCTTACTAGACTATCCACCTAGATTATAAGTTCCCTAAAATATATGGCATTTTCCAAGATGTTTTCATTCCTCTCCTATGAAAACTTTCGAACCTGATAAAATTTCTAGGTCGAACACACCTTAGTTTCATCGATGATTCGGGATTGCCTTTTCTTCATTTTTCTTCGCTTCGTATCTTCTAACCTGAGTTTCAACTTCCGTAGTATTAATTTTTAAAATATAGAAATTCATTAAGAATCTTTATAAATTTAACAAATCTCTTAATTCTTAAAATCAATCAATTTTACCTAAATTCATCTCCACTAACCCTCTCAAAATTCTTAAACTTGAAAGTGACCTTGTTGTCATGTAAATAGGTAAAGCGCGTTTGAAAGTATAGAATTTGTACAGTTGTCGTCAACAGTCATTTTGTTGGGAAAAAAAAGGAAGCATATGATTGAAACATGGAATAAAAAAAAGTCATGTGATAAATTGACAAGGAGTACGGCTATGAATTTTCCTTGCAAGTCGTCATGCGTTGTCTGTTCTAATTGCATGTTTACGTATACAGTATACAGTAGAAACTCTATGAATTAACACTAAATAATTTAATAAATACAATAAATTAATAAAAATCAATGATATAAATTGATTCAAAATATGATATAAATTGATAAAATAATAAAATATTTTTAAAAAAATCTAATGTAAAACATATAATCCCATTAAAACTATAAATTAATAATTTATATATATAATATAAATGCAACAAAAATATTATTTATTTCATATTCACAATATAATTTATCTCAGTTTTTCCTAGCAGTTCAATATGCTTTTGGTAATATTTAGAAAATTATATATAAAACCACAATTAAATAGTATGAAACATATTTCAAAGACACCAAATAATATAATTAAAAATATTTTCTAGAATTTAGTTAAAATAATAATTTTGTAAATTAAGAACTCTATAATTTAATAAAATATTATAGTCTCAAGATTATTAACTTACAGAATTTTTTTTTTTAAACTTACTTACAGAATTTTTATTGTATAACTTTTGCTTATATGATTTTTTGTAAATAGTATATATAAATTTTTGGAAAAGTAAATAAATGAAAACTCAAATCAGATTGAAGCCTTTTCAACCAAAACAATGAAATCAGATCAACATATCAAAAGTTTTGGTTAATTGAAGTTACAAAAAAAAAATTGGTTACTTTGTAGCAGTATTCGTTTTCGTTCGTATACTATAGTGTAGATTCATTACCTAATCTAATTGTACCTTTTACAACTTTTCCAACTCATTATTATTTTTGATTCTAAATGCTATAGTATCTTAGAATTTTTTTATTTCAACATATCTCTATTTTCTAAATAAAAATTTCTTTTAGTTTTTTTTTTGGGTGTAAAAATTTTCTTTTAGTTATATTACCTTATTTTAAAAAGTTTATCAAAAATATAAATTAACATTAAATAGAGATATGTTGAAATAAAATTTTCTTTTAGTTATATTACATTAAAATAAACTTTTTTTTCTTTTGAAAAAGAATTAAAACGTTGAAATGGTTATATTACATTAAATAGAGATATTTATATTACATTAAAATAAACTTTACTTATATTAAAACGTTAAAATGGTTTTAAATGATGTCTTCATTTTCTGTTTTGTTTTAAGTAATTTTGACATTTTGGACGTAAAAATATGAAATGTTTTCTTAGTTAATTTTACAATAAACGATTATTTTGTGAAATTTGATAATTATAATGAATAGTATGCAACTTTCCAGTTTTGTATGCATTATGTCAAAAGAGTATATCTACCAAGGTGCAGAAAATACACGTACGTAAAGAATAAATATTTGTTAGTTTCGGAAAAAAAAAATTAAAATATATATATTTGTGGTAATCAAATGGATTTTTTTTAACTCAACTTTATATTTGTGGTAATCAAATGGATTCTCATCCGCCATTGCTCATTAGACACGAGATAAAAAAAACGGGACAATGTGTAAAATATATTTTGATGAAAACAATGAAAAAGTTACATAAACTACTGACCAAGTCAGAACTTTTCCTCTATGGTTAACAGTTAGAAATTAAAAGCAATACAGATTACAACACTAAAATAAAAGGTTCTGATACACTACAAAAGACATTTATATGTTCTGTGGACACCTTTTTGTTTGTTTACTATAAAGATGAAAAGAAAATAAAAGTATATATTTTGATACAATAATAATAATGGGCTTTTTGTCCACAGTACCTCCTTTTTTTTTGTGCAACAATCCACAGTACCTCCAATATACAAATACTAGGATATGACCCGCGCTTTGCGCGGGGTGAAAGAAATAATTAATAGTTTTACGTAGATAATATTAATTTGTTAATTATTAATCTACATATATAGTATGCATGTGTAAAATATGATAAAAGTGAGAAAATGATAACACGAATATATGCATTAGAGGATACAAATAACAAACATCATGTCTTATGTTGAAAAGTTGAGGATCGACATATTGGAAAAAAATAAGATTATAGTATGAATTTGTATTTGTTTCAAAATAAAAGAATATATCTAAATTTTGGAATGGGTCTTTCACTTAAAGCTTATAAGACATAATTATTTTCATAATATAAGTGCAGAATAATATTAAAAAACATAAATAAGACAATAAAACTCGATAATAATAAAACAGGAAAATAGCGAAAAACAATTAAAAAACATTAAAACATCAGAATCGCCGCTTAGTAAAATTAAAATCCATTGTCTGCAATCATATAAAGAGGGAAAACAAAGTTTAGTAGCATAAATATTTACATATTTAATTAAGAAACTAAGTGAATTAAATATAATACCTCTTTCTGAAAGCATAGATTTCTCCGTGACTTCCATATTGCCATTTTCATTGTGAAGATTTTAAGGTCGTAATTATGGAAACATTTTAAACATATGTTACGTTTTAAAATCGATGCATTAAGAATGTTTCAATTACGTTTTCATTTATATAGTTTTTGTTAAAAAAATTTGAAAAATTGTTTTTGTTTCCAAAAAAATGTTACGTTTTTACTTTGATTCGTGATGGGCATTTAAGATGTTTGTTAAAATATATGCATTATAAAATATGCATTATTAACATATATTTCTTAATATTATTTCAATTATATGTTGGTCTCCTTCCTAAAACATCCATAATGTGTGTGTTTTTGTTTTGACTTTTTTCGTTTGATCTTTTAAAAAAAACATATATAGTATGCATGTGTAAAATATGATAAAAGTGAGAAAATGATAACACGAATATATGCATTAGAGGATACAAATAACAAACATCATGTCTTATGTTGAAAAGTTGAGGATCGACATATTGGAATAAAATAAGATTATAGTATGGGTTTGTATTTGTTTCAAAATAAAAGAATCTATGTAAATTTTGGAATGTGTCTTTCACTTAAAACTTATAAGACATAATTATTTTCATAATATAAGTGTTTAATAATATTAAAAAAATAAGACAATAAAACTCGATAATAATAAAACAGCAAAAAGAGCGCAAAACAATTAAAAAAACATTAAAAACATCAGAATCGCCGCTTAGTAAAATTAAAATCCATTGTCTGCAATCCTATAAAGAGGAAAAATAAAGTTTAGTAGCATAAATAATTTTTTTTTGAATTGAGTAGCATAAATATTTACTTATCTAATTAAGAAACTAAGTGAATTAAATATAATATCTCTTCCTCAAAGCATAGATTTCTCCGTGACTTCTATATTGCCATTTTCATTGTGAAGACTTTAAAGTCGTAGTTATGGAAACATTTTGAACATAGGTTACGTTTTAAAATCGACTCATCAAAAATGTTTCAGTTACGTATTCATTTATACAGTTTTTGTTAAAAAAATTTGAAAAATTATTTTTGTTTCCAAATGTTACGTTTTTACTTTGCTTCGTGATGGGCGTTTAAGATGTTTGTTAAAATATATGCATTATAAAATATGCATTACTAACATAGCTTTCTCAATATTATTTCAATTATATGTTGGTCTCCTTCCTAAAACATTCATAATGTGTGTGTTTTTGTTTTGACTTTTTCCGTTTGATCTTTTAAAAAAAAACATATATAGTATGCATGTGTAAAATATGATAAAAAGTGAGAAAATGATAACACGAATATATGCATTAGAGGATACAAATAACAAACATCATGTCTTATGTTGAAAAGTTGAGGATCGACATATTAGAATAAAATAAGATTATAGTATGGGTTTGTATTTGTTTCAAATAAAGAATCTATCTAAATTTTGGAATGGGTCTTTCACTTAAATCTTATAAGACATAATTATTTTCATAATATAAGTGCTGAATAATATTAAAAAAAAATAAGACAATAAAACTCGATAATAATAAAACAGCAAAAGAGCGAAAAAACAATTAAAAACATTAAAAACATCAGAATCGCCGCTTAGTAAAATTAAAATCCATTGTCTGCAATCATATAAAGAGGAAAAACAAAGTTTAGTAGAATAAATATTTACATATTTAATTAAGAAACTAAGTGAATTAAATATAATACCTCTTCCTGAAAGCATAGATTTCTCCGTGACTTCCATATTGCCATTTTAATTGTGAAGATTTTAAGGTCGTAATTATGGAAACATTTTGAACATATGTTACGTTTTAAAATCGATGCATCAAGAATGTTTCAGTTACGTTTTCATTTATATAGTTTTTGTTAAAAAAATTTGAAAAATTGTTTTTGTTTCCAAAAAAATGTTACGTTTTTACTTTGCTTCGTGATGGCCATTTAAGATGTTTGTTAAAATATATGCATTATAAAATATGCATTATTAACATATCTTTCTTAATATTATTTAATTATATGTTGGTCTCCTTCCTAAACATCCATAATGTGTGTGTTTTTGTTTTGACTTTTTTTCGTTTGATCTTTTTAAAAAAAAACATATATAGTATGCATGTGTAAAATATGATAAAAGTGAGAAAATGATAACACGAATATATGCATTAGAGGATACAAATAACAAACATCATGTCCTATGTTGAAAAGTTGAGGATCGACATATTAGAATAAAATAAGATTATAGTATGGGTTTGTATTTGTTTCAAAATAAAAGAATCTATGTAAATTTTGGAATGTGTCTTTCACTTAAAACTTATAAGACATAATTATTTTCATAATATAAGTGTTTAGTAATATTAAAAAAACATAAATAAGACAATAAAACTCGATAATAATAAAACAGCAAAAGAGCGCAAAACAATTAAAAAACATTAAAACATCAGAATCGCCGCTTAGTAAAATTAAAATCCATTGTCTGCAATCCTATAAAGAGGAAAAACAAAGTTTAGTAGCATAAATAATTTTTTTTTGAATTGAGTAGCATAAATATTTACTTATTTAATTAAGAAACTAAGTGAATTAAATATAATACCTCTTCCTCAAAGCATAGATTTTCCCGTGACTTCTATATTGCCATTTTCATTGTGAAGAATTTAAAGTCGTAGTTATGGAAATATTTTGAACATAGGTTACGTCTTAAAATCGACTCATCAAAAATGTTTCAGTTACGTTTTCATTTATATAGTTTTTGTTAAAAAAATTTGAAAAATTGTTTTTGTTTCCAAAAAAATGTTACGTTTTTACTTTGCTTCCTGATGGGCGTTTAAGATGTTTGTTAAAATATATGCATTATAAAATTTGCATTACTAACATAGCTTTCTCAATATTATTTCAATTATATGTTGGTCTCCTTCCTAAAACATTCATAATGTGTGTGTTTTTGTTTTGACTTTTTTCGTTTGATCTTTTATAAAAAAACATATATAGTATGCATGTGTAAAATATGATAAAAGTGAGAAAAGGATAACACGAATATATGCATTAGAGGATACAAATAACAAACATCATGTCTTATGTTGAAAAGTTGAGGATCGACATATTAGAATAAAATAAGATTATAGTATGAGTTTGTATTTGTTTCAAAATAAAGAATCTATCTAAATTTTGGAATGGGTCTTTCACTTAAATCTTATAAGACATAATTATTTTCATAATATAAGTGCTGAATAATATTAAAAAAAATAAGACAATAAAACTCGATAATAATAAAACAGCAAAAGAGCGAAAAACAATTAAAAAACATTAAAAACATCAGAATCGCCGCTTAGTAAAATTAAAATCCATTGTCTGTAATCCTATAAAGAGGAAAAACAAAGTTGAGTAGCATAAATATTTACATATTTAATTAAGAAACTAAGTGAATTAAATATAATACCTCTTCCTCAAAGCATAGATTTCTCCGTGACTTCCATATTGCCAATTTCATTGTGAAGATTTTAAGGTCGTAATTATGGAAACATTTTGAACATATGTTACGTTTTAAAATCGATGCATCAAGAATGTTTCAGCTACGTTTTCATTTATATAGTTTTTGTTAAAAAAACTTGAAAAAAATGTTTTTGTTTCCAAAAAAATGTTATGTTTTTACTTTGCTTCGTGATGGACGTTTAAGATGTTTGTAAAATATATGCATTATAAAATATGCATTATTAACATAGCTTTCTTAATATTATTTCAATTATATGTTGGTCTCCTTCCTAAAACATCCATAATGTGTGTGTTTTTGTTTTGATTTTTTTCGTTTGATATTTTTAAAAAAAACATAAATAATACAATAGAAATATAATTGTTTATCCGGCTGAATTGTTTGGTTTTTTCAGAAATCCGTATTGTTTTTAAAAAGAAATCTACAGTTACGTACATTCCAAAGTTGTAGTTAAATCTTCTGGCCGACATGAAATCCGTGAGGCAATTGGCCGTTATTTATATCAATGATATGATATTAACTATAATTAAAATGTAATGAAAGATCATGCTGTAAATATGTGACATACCAATGGCAAATGATGTAATTAGTCTAGTAAATTAAGGATTAATCAATATTAAGGTTGAGGAAAAATGTGAGGATGACACCTATGCAAAATGGCAACATGGTAATAATTTTACTCTTTTAAGGTTGTTCTTATTATTTGCTCCTCTATTAATAATAAGGGGATAAATGTAATAAGCCTCTCTCTGTCAATAAAAGGGCAAGAGGAGAGCAAAGTACCAAACTTTTTATCTCAGGGTTTCCTCTCAATAATCTCAACTTGGCCTCTGCTTTCTCTTCCTCTCCTCTGAAAAAAGGCCAAACCATTTCCTATTTCCAAAACCTTCTCTCACTAAAGAGCAAGAACACACAAAATGTATGCAGATTCAGGGTTAATGCTCCGTTACATGCAAAACTATCCTGCAGATATTCAACAATTTGAGGACCTCTTCAAATCATACAAGCTCTCGGATTCTGAAATGGTTAGAATTTTGATTCTCCATTTTTCATTTTAACTCTCATGTCATCTTTTCAATAGTCGTCTAATTCTTCTTTTACTTGTGCTGACTATTCTTGTTTTTTGGGTTGATCTATAGATTTTGTGTGTTTACTCAGAAGATTCTGATAGGGGTTTGGTCTTTCTGATGTAATCAACTTTCTTTCTTCCTCTCTTTTGAAGTGTTAAGAAGATGAGAAAAGCAAATTTGTCTACTAGTGAAGTTAAATTTTCCACAGACAAAAAGAAAACTTGTGGTGTGATTTGTTAAGTGGCTGTGTGGCCACTTGATGAGATATTTTTGTTCTGCTGACCACAAGTGTGTTTTGGCTGCTGATGAGAAAGTTGAGTAGGAAAAATAATTAAGTCTTTTTGAGAATCTTTTTGATAAAACAGAATCTTCTTGTGCAGCAAAAAGCCAGTTGGTTTCTTTTGCCCCGTGAGAGAAAGAAAAAGTAGTTTTCTCGGGAAACCCAAATAAACTCTTTTAATTTTTATGAGAATTGTTTCTTATTTTCACATGAGATTCCACAATTTCTGGAACACGAGAGATTCATGTGTTTTTCAAGACTTGTTCTTTAACCCTTAACATAGAAATGGGTTTGTTTCGTTGGCTCCACTAAAGATAAAAAAAAAGATTCGCTATACCCTTTCCACTCCCAAAAAGATCCGTGTTTTACTGTCTCAATGTCTCGAACTATGTTCTGTTCTGTTTTGTGTTGTGGTCTTTTATTCTGATGTTACTTTGTGATTGTGACTTTCTCCAGAACAACGCTTTTGCTGAGTCATCAAACATGCATGAGTATGATATCGGAGAAGAAGGAGATTTGTTCAAAGCTCCTGATCCAATTCTTGAAGAACCGATCTTAGCCGTTGATCCACTCTCAGCTGCTTTAACCATGATCTCTTGCGGCGAAGACTCTTCTCAAGGGCTTTGCGAGCTTCCTGGTCTCGATCTCGGGTCGTTACAAAGTGGTCAGCAGCTTCTTGACAAAGCTTTCTATGAATGTGAGCAAGATCTCATGATGAAGTCAGCTATGGAGTCTCCGTTCTCTAATATGTTAGACATCAAGAACATCTCTGATGCGTTAGATGTCAAGAACGTCTCTGTGGTGAAAGCTATAGATGAGAATGAGGATATGCAGAAGAGTGTGAGCTCGGGGAACTTGAGCTGTATGGATTGGTCACAGGCACAACAAGAAGCTGTTGTGATTCCGAACTTTCCTGATTTTTCTCAATTAGATTTCAGTTCTGATTATGGGATGCGAAGAGCCTTTAGTGAAGGCGACATACAGGTTCTAAAACACATGTGAATCAGTTTTGTTAAATCCATTTTTTAGACTCATAGATGAAATATGAATAGTCTGATTTGAGAGTGTGTATTTTTTGTTTTCATGATGTGTAGAAACTTGGTAATGGTCTAGCTCAATCTCCATTAGATAGGATTATTGTGAGCTGTACTTCAGAGGATCGACGTGAGAAGCTTTCACGATACAGGAACAAGAAGAGCAGGCGAAACTTCGGGCGCAAAATCAAGGTATACAAAAACAAAACACTTAAAGAGATCCTCTAAACGATTATGACAAGTAATCATTTAGCTTTAAAAATAAACGTTTTAAAAGACCTCTAACTGATTGAGAAGTGATGTTTTTTTAACCCAAAGTAAGCTTGTTTGGTTTGGTTTTAGTATGCTTGTAGGAAAACTCTTGCGGATAGCCAACCGAGGTTCCGAGGAAGGTTTGCGAAAACAGAGAGAGTAAGTAATGGTTTCAAATAAAATGGTGATGGAGGAGGGTGAGCAAAAGGAAGAATCAGGAGACAAGGCCCATTTCCTTATAAACTAGTTTTGTTATATATATATATATATATATATATATATATGTATTATCTTAAAAATATTATATAAGCATTCAAATTAGTTTTTTGTATATTAAGGAGTTCTCTAAATAAGCTTATAAGGAAAGAAATTGCAGCTACATAAGTCATGTAATGGTGGTGAGGTGTGTAGATATATGTCTTTATAATTCTATATAATTATTTATTCGATAATGTGAAGTAAAAAGTGATTTGATGTTTCTTTGCTTGTAAGCACCGCAACAAGTTAGATTTAACTATTTCATTAGAAGGTTTCAGAGATTGCATTTTGGGTTTATTTGTGGAATAGCTAAGAAAAAAGGGAAATTAGTTTTGTAGAGTAAGATAGAGAGATAAGAAGAAAAAGAGGAAAGATGGTGAAATTTTAGTTAGATACTGAATTATGATTTTTTTTTTGTTATCTCACCTAATTTATCTTGCATTTTCATTCTATTAGATCATCTTTAGACCATCATTATCGGTCACAAAAACGCCGGTTCTTAGTATTTTTTGTGATAAAATTAAATAAAAAAAAATGGAATTAAGGAAGGACGTTAACTAAATAAGAAACGTCCTTGCCTCGTCCCTCCTTGCCACGTGTTGGCTCGAAACGAAGCGGAGAAGCCAAGAGGGGAAACACGATCTCTTGACGACGATGATTGTTGACGATGATGATGACAAATTCTACGGGACCGGACTCGAATCCGAGAGAGTTCCGTTCACTAATCTGAGCCAGATTGATGTCTATCTTGCTCTCGCTCGCACGCTCCAAGAACAGGTGCCTCTTTCATTTTTTTTTTCTAATTTCTCCAATTTTAGGTTATTCAATGCTGTTAGGCCTTTTTTGATTTGAAGAATTTGTGGATTATTGAATATTGTTGTTTTGGGGGTTGAGGAGCGTATATGATGCTGAGTATGAACAGTGAGGTCAGGTCAGTGACTATGGGAGCTAGGAAACTGGAAGCTATGTATACGAGGAGGATGAGGATGACGATGAGGACGAATACTGTATATTTGGAGGTCAAAGATGCATTGCTCAGTATGGTAATCAAATCAAGTGTATCTGGTATTGTTAAGTGGTCACTGGCATCGGAGATAGTTATTGTAACATCTTTCAGTATAGTAGCTCGCAGTGGACTGAAATTTGATAAGAACTGGTTCATTTTGTGGAAAAGAAATTGAAATTATACTTAGAGGGTTGAGAATCATATAAAGTAAGGCTTCTTTGAGGTGATTTGATTCTACTTCCACTCACGTTACGGATGCTTTTTGCAGGATGCCTGGGATGAGATGGATCCTGATGAGCTTTCATATGAGGTATGAAAACATTCATAATTGCTATGCCTTACGGATCCTCTCATGATTTAGTGAAATGATTTATAGCATAATTGAATATTATTGTTCACAAAGTGGGACTCTAGTGTTAAGATCTGTCACGCACTTAAATATGCAAAATTCAGCTGCCCAACACGTCTGTTGACTTATAACTTTACGCTAATCTAATGTTTGCAGGGGTTGCTTGCTCTTGGCGATATTGTGGGAACCGAGAGTAGAGGGTTGTCTGCGGATACAATTGCATCTTTGCCTTCCAAAAGATATAAAGATGGAGACAATCAGAACGGAACCAATGAATTGTAATACCTTTTTCTTTACCAATTTAGTAGACCATTGATAATTTCGTGGACGTAGCTTGATATTAACTTCTTATGCTTGATGCAGGTGTGTTATATGTCGTTTAGACTATGAGGATGACGATGACCTGATACTGCTTCCATGCAAACATTCTTATTGTGGGTTTACAACTTTACGTCATCCTTTGAATGACAAAAAAAAATTAACTTAAGGACCAATCAAAAGTCCTACCGATAATCACAAATTCCAATTAAGTCCCATAACAATATCCTAAGTTACAAATATTAATAAAGAACTCTAAGGACTTGCTACAAAGTCCCACTGATGTTGATGCTCTTATCGGTGGGATGTCCTTAAGACTTTTTTTATTATTATGCTATAGTTAGGGACAATGTTAATAGACTTTAAACAAAGTGATGATTATTGGTGGGACTCCAACACAACTCAGCTTCATCGGTGCAACATAACATCGCCGCTTCCGGCGTCTCGCAGACGTTGCACTACATCTTTATCCAAAAGAAAAAAAAACATGAGTTTCATTCTTTCTTTGATCAGCTCATCTTCTGCCACAGTTGCAACTCTCTGAAACCATGCTATTTCACGGCGAAGCCATGCGCTTTTCCAACGAAACCACCGGAGTTGATAAACAAGCTTCTGGGAATCGATGGTTTAAGAAGATTCTAGAGTTTACGGCAATTGGAGGAGATGAAAAGAGATGCAACATCGTCTTCTTCCCCTCACTGGATATTGAAATACTACGGAGGAAAGAGAGGGAGAGAGATGGAAGCAAAGGAGGAGATGAGACTGTGACACGTGGTCACAAGGAACATTTGTTTTGTACCTTAATTAAAGGTCGTGACTTGTGTTTATTGCTATTTTTCTTTTTTTTTAATTCCTAATTATACTAAGGACTCTGTTAAGGGTTGTCGATAATCATGCTCTTAGTTTTTTATCATTAAGGAACACCAGTCAGTCAGATTGTTCTTAAATTTGATTTTAAAATAAGATTTTAGAGTATCGGATAATTATTTTTAAGTTTTTGTCACAAAAATAGCTTTCAAAAAACAAAATAATCAAAATAGTTTATTTTTATTTTGAAAATTTTAATATATATTTTTTTTTTAATTTGAAACTCTATCCCTAGAAATCTTCCTTGATTCTAAACTTTAAGTAAATTTTAGATTAGTTAACTCAAATGATATAAATGTATATTTTATCTTTTAATAAAAAAATTGGTCATTTCTTCTGCTTAAGTGCTATTTTGTGCAAACAAACTAAAAACAATTAGAGCATCTTTATCAGTATATTTCAATGCATCTTAGAACATTATAATAAAAGGAAAAAATTGAATAAGTGATGAGAGATGTATATTTTAGGTTCTACACAAGAAGCATTTTAACTAGGTTCTCACACTTATCCTACTACTAATTATTATTAAACTTTACATCTTACATTACTTTATTAATTTTTTACACCTAAAATATATCCTTTCATTTATACCATTAAGGATGCTCTTATATAAGAGAATTTCTCTAAATATTTTATTCTAGTTCTTTTAATTTTGCTGCAAATTAGAATTCGATTTGAGTTTAGAGAGAATGAACAAGACAATAGGGACGGATTCCCAAAGTGATTTCAACCACTCACTCATTGGTTTCTCCTCTTGTTTTCTTTACCAATTTCACATGTTTCCTGCTCGATAACTAACTCCCTTTGGTGTTACTGTGTTTTAAATGGAGCGTATACTATACATGCAGTATACACCAATTGCAATGAACAAACAGAACACATGATCAAATATCAAAAATAAATAATTCTTTTGGCGTTTTCAAACTGCTCGTACTACTAGTTTTTACTCTGTATTTAGATACACAATCCCATTGTTTTTTTCCACTCAAAATCATCCGATTAATGCTTTATTAATAATAATACTGAAATTCCCAGAACGATCGGGCAACGGAACAATTACAAGTCCGGCCGATTTGAATCATACATCTAATTGGATTCTCTCGACCAACTGGTTTGAAACCCAAAAAAAAAACAACAACAAAATAAACCTGTAAAAAGAAAACAAAGTTGAGCAACGAGTTCGAGGAAAAGTATACCAACAAAAAAAAAGTTTTGACTTCTTTTCAAAATAAAAAAAAAAAAATCTAAAAGAAAACGAGGAGTTTACTTAAAAAAGAAATAAAAAGGTAATGAGTCTTATGGCAAAAACAAAACAAAACAGAACAAGAGCTCGTAGGTACGGAATAGTTAAATATCGTACCATGTAACTTCCAGTTTCAGTTCCAGTTCCAGTTCCAGTTCCATAGTTCTTGGAGATTGTTATAGGTTCTAATAAAAAAAAGCATCAAACAAAAAGAAACACAGGTTTGATTAGAAAGAAAAAAAAAACATGAAAGAGAGAATCAGTCTAAAAACTCTAATAAACCAGAAGACAAAGAAAACGAGGCAAGGAAGGAAGGAGGGAAGGGAAGGAAGGCATAAGCGCGCAAGTTAGCGTAATTACATCAGTCTCCGGTAATGTGCACACGTCTCAAGTCGAAACCACCAATCTCTTAATATATCCTTTTTTCTTTAATTTTCTTCTCTCCCCTTCCCTTCCGTCGTCGTCGTCGTCTTCTCTCTCTTAACAACTCTGTCACGCTCTCTCTCTCTCTCTCAAATTTCCTCACCGAGCAAAAAAAAAAAAAAAAAGCTCTCATCTTTCGATTCAGCATTCCGTATAATTTCCTTATCCAAATTCAATTAAAGAAAAAAAGAATCGAAAGCATTCTTCTGGGTTCTTACAGTTTCTAGAGAGAGAAAGATATTTTTTTGTTCGAGAACAGATCTCTCTCGCCCCTCTGTTCGTGACCGAACAAAAAAAAAACCAATATCTTCTGCAATTGGATACGATCTGCGATAGTGGGGTCAATCTCGCGAAGGTGCGTCTCTCTGTTGTATCAATCAATCAAATACGTGTATTAAAAAAAAAAGCTGAGAACTTGTGAGTCTGAGATTAGGGTTTGGTGAAAGGTTTGGGGGAATCAATGATTATCAAACGGAAATTGAAAAGAATGCCACGTAGCAATGAGGAAGAGGAAGGAGGAGCTCCTCGAGGAAGAAGAGGAAGGTGAGTAGTAGTAGTAGTAGTTGCTGCTATTACCCTCTCAGTCTTCTCGCTGAGATATCCGCCGGGATAGTTCCGGGGAAGAATGGGTTCTCTGCAGCTTTGTGGTGCAAGGAAGTAGTGTCTCTCTCTCCCGTTGAGGTTGAGGTTGAGGAGGAGGAGTCTAAGAGGATAGTTTCTGATCCTGGCCGTGGAAGGACGTCAAGGCCACCGCTTGTGAGGACGTCGAGGGGGAGAGTTCAGGTGCTTCCTTCTCGGTTTAACGACTCCGTTCTCGAGAATTGGAGGAAAGACAGTGGCGAAGAGGAGCGAGAGGAAGAGGTTGAGGTTGAGGTTAAGGAGAAAGTCAAAGCTAAGTTCACTCCTAGGAACCATAAGTATACTAGAGATGATGAGGATGAAGAGATGGTGAGGTTTAGTAATAACGGCTTTGACATGAGGAAGCAGCATATGAGCAGCTCGGCGGAGGGACGTCCTAAGAAAGAGGGTGTTTATGGGCCTGAGGATTTTTATGCTGGTGATTTGGTTTGGGGTAAATCTGGGAGGAACTGAACCGTTTTGGCCAGCTATTATCATTGATCCGATGACGCAAGCGCCTGAGCTTGTTTTGCGGTCTTGTATACCTGATGCTGCTTGTGTCATGTTCTTTGGTCACTCTGGGACTGAGAATGAAAGGGTATTGTGCATTTTGTCTTCTTCTTTGTGTGATTTTCTAGAAGCTGTTTGTTTAACTTGAGTATATGTGTAACAGGACTATGCATGGGTTAGAAGGGGCATGATCTTCCCATTTGTGGATTATGTAGACAGGTGTGTGTCATCGCTATAATATTACAAAAATATGTTGTTTGTTTTACATGTGGATACTTTGCTAAATAGTGGCTTCTTACTTAGGTTTCAAGAACAGTCCGAGCTGCGTGGATGCAACCCTGGTGATTTTCAGATGGCACTTGAGGAAGCTCTTTTGGCAGACCAAGGATTTCACAGAGAAGTTGATGCAGGACATTCACATGGCCGCTGGTAACCAGCCATTTGAGGATTCTGTATACGGGTGGATTCAAGAAGCTGCAGGCTCGAGCCAGTATCTTGATCACGTTGCTCCAAGCCAGGCAAGTTTCTCTTTTCTTGGGAGTTCCTTTTTCGAGTTCATTCCTTGGTGGTTATAGAAACTGAGTTTATTTGTTTGTCTGTTTGCAGGACATGTTGAAGAAATATAGAAATCCAAGAGCCTGTGTAGGATGTGGATTGGTCCTCTCTTTTAAGATGGCAAAGAAAATGAAAGCTCTGCTTCCCGGAGATCAGTTATTGTGTAAACCTTGTTCAAGGGTACGTAAGTTTCTGCTATGCTCCTTCTTACTCCAGTCTCAGCTCAGTGAACTCAAAACTAATTGTTTGTTGCAGTTGACAAAACCAAAACAGGTTTGTGGTATATGCACAAAGACATGGAATCATTCTGATAGTCAGCGTTGGGTAAAAAAAAAGACATAAAAATCATGTTATGTATTTGTAGTGTAGAATCAGCTAATGTTTTCTTGCAATCTTACTGTTTGATTACATAACGGTGAATCAGGTGCGTTGTGATGGTTGTAAAGTCTGGATTCATGCAGTGTGTGATCAGATATCACATAAGCATTTTAAGGTACATGTCCATGTTGCTCTTTGTCAAGTTTATCTTGTGTTCCCTGTTACTTGCTTGTGCTGAGATCAGATTTTTATTTGAATAACCCTGAAGGACTTGGGGGAAACAGATTACTATTGTCCAACATGCAGAACGAAATTTAACTTTGATCTATCAGATTCAGAGAAACAAGACTCAAAATCCAAGTAGGTCTATTTGGCTTCCAACTTTTTTTTTTTAATTCTTACAATAATTGAGTTTTGTGAATACCAAATTCTAAAGTTAGAGAGTTTTCCTGGTGTAGACCTGGCAAAAACAATTCTTCCCCCATGGTGCTTCCTGACAAGGTCATTGTTGTATGCACCGGAGTTGAAGGCATATATTTTCCAAGCCTTCATTTGTAAGTTGACACCGTCTGATATCTGTCTCTTCAGAACTTTAGGTATCTATGCTGAATGATTAAGGTAGTGTTCTTACTTACTCCATTTGGGTTTATTTACAGAGTCGTATGTAAGTGTGGATCTTGTGGACCTGAAAGGAAAGCACTTAGTGAATGGGAAAGGCATACTGGTTCAAAAGCAAAAAATTGGAAGACAAGTGTTAAAGTTAAAAGTTCCAAGCTGCCTCTAGAAGAATGGGTTTGTGCAAATTTTCTTATTTTTCCTCTCTTTCTTTTGTACTTCTCCTATCAGTGACATAAAAGTTGGACTGCCATATTCCTTCACTCTGCAGATGATGAAATTAGCAGAGTTCCACGCAAATGCTACTGCTGCAAAACCTCCTAAACGACCTTCTATAAAGCAGAAAAAGCAGAGGCTGCTTTCCTTTCTTAGAGGTATAAAACAATTCGGATCTCATAACCAGAAAAAAGGTTACTGCTGTCGTTATGCATTGTTTATGTTGGCTTGTTATTTCACTATTGGCAGAGAAATATGAGCCGGTCAATGTGAAGTGGACAACCGAGCGGTGTGCAGTTTGCAGATGGGTTGAAGATTGGGACTACAACAAGATCATTATCTGCAACAGGTGCTGTTCTAAAATGCATAGTTGCTCTAAGCTTTTCTGACAAATCATATATTATTGGTGAAAAGCATGATCTGATAGTTGTTTTCTTGTAATATTAGATGGAATTGAAACATAATCTAATACCATTGAAAATGATGTCTTCTGTCTCTTTCCTCAGATGTCAGATTGCTGTGCATCAAGAATGCTATGGAACGAGAAACGTTCGCGACTTCACATCATGGGTCTGCAAAGCCTGCGAGACACCTGAGATCAAACGAGAGTGTTGCCTCTGTCCTGTAAAAGGCATGTCATTTCCATTTTGCGTTTCTTATTTTTACTGTTACAACATCTGGAACCATAAAAGGTGTTCTTCACTGTAGTAATTGATGGTTGCATCTATGCATATTACTTAAAGAGCATTACTGTTACAACTAGTGGAACCCTTACAAGGTGTTCTTCACCTTAGTAACTGATTTTCCTGGTGGCACCTATGCATATCACTTAAAAGATAATTTTTAGCATTGTTACCTGCAACTAACTTTTTGCCAATTTTTTCTTTTGTGTACTGATCAATAGGAGGGGCACTGAAGCCAACTGATGTGGAGACACTGTGGGTTCACGTGACATGTGCTTGGTTTCAGCCTGAAGTATGTTTTGCGAGTGATGAAAAAATGGAACCAGCGTTGGGGATTCTGAGTATTCCATCTAGTAATTTTGTGAAGGTATGTAACTTATCACTTATTATTATTTATTTGTTTGGCTCCCATGGTAACTTGTTCCTATCCTATGTGCAAAACTAAAAAGCAAGAAACTGTTCTCCTTTTCGTTTATAAAATTCCAGATTTGTGTGATATGCAAGCAAATACATGGCTCATGCACTCAGTGTTGCAAGTGCTCTACTTACTATCATGCCATGTGTGCTTCCCGAGCTGGCTATAGAATGGAGGTAACAAGTTCTTTACTTTCTATGACTCATGCGTTTGATCATGTTAATTCTCTAAGATACTATAAGTTTGTTTTGGTAATAATATATGCACAATTTTGAATGTAGTTGCACTGCTTGGTGAAAAATGGTCGACAGATAACAAAGATGGTGTCGTATTGTGCTTTTCACAGGTAAAGAAATGGTCTTTGCAATCTGATTTTGGATTTATAAGTTTTGTGTTTCTGTGTTGTTTAAACTTGTTGTTTTTTTTGGTTGGGGTGTAGGGAGCCGAATCCAGATACTGTGCTAATAATACAAACACCATCAGGTGTCTTCTCTGCCAAAAATCTTGCTCAAAACAAGAAGAGTACAAGTTCGAGGCTTATTTTAGCAAACAGAGAAGAAGTTGAAGAGCCCTCTCCAGAGGAGGCTGTACCAGTTGATCCATTTTCTTGTGCTCGTTGTCGAGTCTTTAAAAGAAAGGTTAACAGCAAGAAGGTAAAATATTTGTTGGAATCTTTGAGAACTCTTTATAGATAGATATTCAGTATCCTGATCAAAATTGTGTGGGGTGCTGGTGATTTAATAGAGGGGTGAAGAAGAAGGTATTCCTCACCACACAGGAGGACCACGTCATCATCCTTCAGCAGCGATCCAAACTCTGAATGCATTCAGGGTAACACATTTTGTTTTCTGTAGTGCTGCTAATAAAGCAAAATACATGCCTTGAGACTGAATCTTTTTGGTTAAAAATATGATTGTGTAGCATGTAGCAGAAGAACCCAAATCATTTTCCTCGTTCAGGGAACGGCTTCACCATTTGCAGGTAACATAACTTTGAAAGAGATTACCTACATACATGTATCTTTGTTGTATTAGCATCTAGTCACGAGTTTCATGTCTTTGTGACAGAGGACTGAAATGGATAGGGTGTGCTTTGGTCGATCTGGGATACATGGATGGGGTCTTTTCGCGAGAAGAAATATTCAAGAAGGAGAAATGGTAGGCAGGAACCATCTGAACATAACAGTTACCTCTTCCCATTAAAGAAATCTCTTTCCTTGCCTCTGTTGTGTTAAATGTTGGGAATGTATTTTCTTTTCAGGTTCTTGAATACCGCGGTGAACAAGTGAGAGGAATCATTGCAGACTTTAAGGGAAGCAAGATATCGTAGGGAAGGGAAGGATTGCTATGTAAGTTGAAACTGATATTTCTCTTGCGACATGTCTTTAACATGTGTTTTCTGAAACGTTATGTTTGTTTTGGATTTGCTGCAGCTGTTTAAGATCAGTGAGGAAGTAGTGGTGGATGCTACAGAAAAAGGGGAATATAGCTCGACTAATAAATCATTCGGTAAAGCAAATCCATATTGTTAATTCATTGAACAGAGTCTTTCGAGAGTCTAAAACACTAATTGGTGTGGTGTGTTGGTGTGATTGCAGTGTATGCCAAATTGCTATGCAAGGATAATGAGCGTAGGAGATGACGAAAGTCGGATTGTACTGATTGCCAAGGCCACCGTACCTACTGGAGAGGAGTTAACGTATGTGTATATATATACATCACTCTCTTATCACACCATTTTTGATTCATTCACTAAATATGACATTTAGGATTGGGTGGTGTGTGTTTTTGGCAGATATGATTATTTGTTTGATCCAGATGAGCCGGATGAGTTCAAGGTGCCATGCCTATGCAAATCTGCCAACTGCAGGAAATTCATGAATTAGAGAAAACGTTGCTGGAGCTTGGCTCTTTACACACTTAAAGAAGAAGAAGAAGAAGTCAAGAAGCTGACTACTACTAACACAAGAACATGTTGCACTCCACGCTTGAATAGGGACAAAACTCAGGGGAGCTTGAAGCTGATGAAATAGAACCTTTACAGAGAGACACACCTCTTTTTTCCGATATCCCAATAAGGCCACTTCTTCAGTTATCTATAGAAGCTCCAAAGTTATTTTGTTTTTGTAGGTAGAATGAAAAGACTAGAGAGAGGTTGTAGCTTTTAGTCATTCCTTAAATCCCATTTCTGTATAGCTAACTCTTCAATACCTTTTCCTTTTTAGGGTTTTTTTCCAATTGCTCCTTTTTTTTGTTTTTTCTTTTTGAACAACTTTCAATTACTCAAATATCAAAAAGCAACAAAAACAGACTTGAAAACACCTTTTTTATCTTAATGTTTTATGCACGAAATGATGAAAGAGACGAAAGAAAGCATATGGATTTTGGAGGAGAGAAATAAAATTGAATTGCAAGTAAAAAGATAACCGACGACAAAAAAAAGAGTAAAAAGATAACCCACCCAGTAAAGGTTGTCTTGGAAAGGCCCATTACTTTGATTCAGGCCCAATGAGGGTAGATATTTTCGCTGAGAAAATCAATTGGGGCAGACGTAGACGCGAGTCGACCTCGAGGCGCGATGCCTCAGGCGTACTTCATCACGCAACTCTCACGAGCTTCTCTGTCCTTTTATACGACTTTCCTTTTTTTTTCTTAATTTTATAAAATCTCTGAAATTTAATCCGTTTTTCGAATGTGAAGCAGTTGCGTGTCGTCTTCAGACCAATCTCTCTCTCTCTCTCTCTCTCTGGTCGGTTCCTCTTACAGGTAAGATGTTTCAATACGATTAACTGTGTAATGATTGGAATTACTTGCTAAATTTTACAAAATTCTAACATTTCATTGATTTTATGTTAGTCAGATGGCTCTATGTGGTGTTTCTTCGACTCCAAATCTGCGAAGTTTGGAACTTTTGCAATCTGCTAGAAGCTCGAGCATTGCTTCTGAAACGAAACCGTAGTTTATTATGTAATCCAACGAGCTCTTCGTATCGTGCTAAACCTCTGAGACTCCGTTGCTCATCGTCTAATGTGGAGATGGAGGAGGATGTTCGTGAATAGTAGTAGCTCCTCGGTTTCCGTGGAGGATGAATCAGCACACGTGATGCAGTTCAAGTGGAATGATTTCAAGATTCTTGATCGTGTTAGCATTGGTCATGGCGGTCGGGTATATACACAACCATTACCAGTTTGGTTGTCGTTTTTCTTTATATTTTTTACTTCTAATTGTTTTTTTTTACTTCCTTACAGGCCGATGAGCTTGTGTTTGAAGCTGTAGTTCAACTTCCCGACAGGTCAGTTTCTTACTTTCATTATATTTACAAGGAAGGTTTCAAGATAAATTGATTTTCAGGGAGACTTCTTCATATTTCACAGCCCTTTGTTTAACCAAGGAGTTGTCCTTCGTAAATTAAACACCACTCATGCTCAAAGAAGAGGAAGAAGAGCCATTGAAGTTCGTTGTTTCCTTTTTAAAATCACAATCACTTTTGTAGCTTCTTCTTCTATCTCTATCTCTGCTCAGCAGTCTCTTTCTTTTATTACTACTACTTTGCAGGTATTGAAAAAGCTAGTTCGTCGTAGACTTCTGTACCATTCTTACTCTATGCAAGTTCACGGTTACATCTCTAATAGCTTGAGCGATGATGATCCTTACTCATTCACCCTCGTTCACGGGGTAGGTTGTTTCCGTATACATATATATATGATTCATATGTTTCCACCGTTTAATTAATCTTCATCTCTTCTTGCAGTGCCATGGGAGTTTCTCGATTAGGCATTGGCTTCAACAATCTGATTGGCTTCCAACCTTAGAAGCTACCCTTGCGCTAGATGAAGAAGAATCTTTTAGAAGAGTAGGGGATGATACAACTGGAGGACCTGCAGTTTCAAGGAAGTTGAGACTAATCCGTATATTAATGAGAGATCTTTTAATCGGAGTATGTTTTGTTTTGTTTTGTGTCCTTCATAACAAGCAGAATAGTTGTTTCTTTTCATCATCATCATCATGATTTGCTTATCTTGTAGGTCAATTACTTGCACAGCCATGGGCTTCGCTCACACAGAACTGAGATTGGAAAATGTGCACATTAGCCCTGTGGATAGACATATCAAAGTTAGTAATATATATTTTTCAACTTGTCGCTTTAGCTATGTAACGTTTCAGTTTTGTCAGAGTCTTTTGCAATTATAGGTAGGGATCCTGGGAAATGCTGCTGACTTTTATGGGGATGGTACCAGCAGTAGCAACGCTTACAGTACCATGGACAGACGACAAATGATGATAGCATTTGACATGAGGTCTTTTCTTTTCTGTGGAATCATCATCATTCCTTTTGTTTAAATCACTCAGACTAATTGTATATTTTTTTCATGGTCAAAGATGTGTTGGTTTCATGATGGCAAAAATGGTACTCCAAGAACTGATGGATCCATTAATCTTTGCGAAACTAAAGTCTTTCCTGGCAAAGGTAATCTCATCCATAGATGAGTTAATGTTTTATAAAAAAAATAATGTTTAAAACATTCTTCAAAAAATGTAATATTCTAGGGGAATGATCCTTCTTCTCTACGGGAGTTCTTTGTGACGACGCTCAATATAAACTCTGAATCTGGAAACACTGGAGTTCAAGTAAGTTATCTTGCACCTCTTAAGCATAATTGCCAGTTATTTCACTCTTCTGCGAGACTAAAGAGTTGTTTATCATCACCTTCTTGTTTGCTCTCAGATACTTGATAGAAACTGGGGAGCAGGTTGGCACCTTTTATCTTCATTGATTGCTACCAGACCTTCTCAACGAATAAGGTAACATTCTAACATTAACATTACCAATCTATGGAGGGGAGGCCGTAAATATGGTTCATCAACAAAGTCTGTTTTGGGTTTGGTGTAGTTGCTTGGATGCTCTTAAACATCCATTTCTTATGTGGACCAAGATGGCGTGTTGCGCCATCAATGGATATCATTAGATGGGGTCTTGGATCAACCGCTGTAAGGATTTCAGAAGAATACATTTATCGCATGCCTCAGGTATATATATAAAGATGTTTCTAAAGTTTGAACCATTACTCACTCTTAAAGACCATATTGGAATAACAAAATCCTTATGCAGCGCCAAAGACTTGCCCACTTCATTGAACTAATGGAGATGCTGAACCCATGTCCAAAACCAAATGTATGCTATCACCACCTCTCATGATGCTCTATTTAGTGAGAAACATGGTTTTGAATAAATCTCTTGGTTAAACACAGTGTTGGTTGGAGCTGTTACCTGGAAGATGGCGTCTATTATACTCAACAGGAAAACACATTGGTCTAACTCTGCGTCAGCCCTCTACACGTGCACTAATAGGCAATGTTCATTTAACAATAAGCCGAGCTTCAGAGGCTGCAAACAACAATACTTCACTTTCCTTCACCTCTGATATAGGCTTCACCGCCATAACCAGCAAAGACTGGCCACACGACAAAACCGGAGCCAAAGGTAAACTACAAACGCTCTCTCAGTTCAGACTTAGTAGCCGGAAAAAGACTTTACCTCAAAGAAGAGAAAAAGAACATTGGCAAGTTCTCTATGGGAGAACCAAACGCTGAAGAAGGGCTAGTCGAGAAACTAGGAACCAAGAAATGGAAAAAAGTGGTGCCCTTCAAGGAGTTTCCCTCGAGTCTTCCTGTAGCCAAACTCGTCTCTGGAGAGATCGAAGTAACCATGAGCATGGCGGATCGTATAGAGTCGCCTGGGAACGTGATTGGAGAAGTTAGAAAGCAGATTCCGCAGGAGATGTTTGATTTGTCTAAGCTTGTGTGTGGTACGTATATAGACAGTAGGTTGCTTGTACTTAGGTGTGTGAATGGTTCGGCATTGTTGTTTACAAGGTCTAGCTTTGGACAATAAGTCTATGTTAGCCACTTGTCTCGGTTCTTATGTGTGTATATATAAACACTGAGGATTCTTTTTCGGATAAAACCTTTGTAATCTCTGTGCATGTTGTACATGATGAGACTTGGCATTATAAATCATAAGACTTGCATTCTATAGTGGTGAACTTATTGTACAAGGTCTAGCTTTGGACAATAAGTCTGTTTCTTGATGATGACTGCTCTGATATCACATGTTCTCCCTTCAAGAATGGTTTAGTACGTGACTAGATCAGAGAAGGACTCTGTATATACATGATGTAGTTCTCACTTCATAGAGAGAGTCATATAATAAGTTTAGAATTTAAAGTATCTTTGAAAACTTCAGATAGTTAGCTGCATTGGGCTACAGACCGTGCCCACATGGATGTTGCTAAAGCTTTAGTTGATAAGACTGCCGCCGATGTTAAATTGCTAAAGTAGATTCAAAACCTCTAAACCAAATACCAAATCTGTCCAGATTATGTGTGTTCTTTTAGCGGACAACATTTGGTTTGGTGTGGGACAATGAAGGCCAGACTTCTCTACACGCTATGCTGTTTTGTGCAAAAGAGGAGCTCTATCCGAGTTTCTAGTACAACAAAAGGCTGACACAAGCATTAAAGACAAAGAGGAGAACTCGCCTCTTCAGCTTTGTGAATGCAAAGTGGTCCTGGATGCGAGAGAAGTTGGATTTTAATTAGACTAAAATCTTTGACAAAAAATTAGACTAAAATTTTGCAATGCTTCTACCTAAGCAAGAGTCTCTGACTTCCTCTAGCTATACCTATATGCATTGCATACAGTAAATAGTAACTTGGTTTGATTGGTTACTATACAGAAGCAGAACCAGGTAGAGATCAACATAAATAACCCCAATAAAGCTTTTTTCTTGTATGACAGCAAACTTGAAAAAAGTTTAATATAATTATCTATCTGGCTTGTGGCCCCCTTTATGTTTTTCAGCTCTTGTAATCATACTGCAAAATAATTACCACTTATTAAATTAATATATAAATGTCCTTAATAATGTATTTTTTGTTCACCTGCTTCCGAAGGGACAAAAAAGAGAAGAAAAAGAATAATCAGCTTCTTCGCATCTTTCTGTAAGAGATAAATCTAAAACAAAATGGACCGTTGGATCAGAGAGTACTTAGGTAGGGTCAGATAAGGAGCACGCAAGACGCGAAGTGCAGAATAATCGCTCCTTATATGAAAGCTATCCGATACTTGCTTCCTTTACCACCTCTCTTTCTCTCTCTTCCCTTTTTCGCTGGAAACTGTTTTCTCTCTTTCTCTCTCTCTAGGGTTTCAGTCTCCGATCGCCGCCGCCGTCGAGATTCTAGGTAAAGCTTCTTCGCTTCCATCTATCGAACCTGCTTCAGTTAGATCCCTATCGCGTTTCGATCTATAATCATCGATTTCACCCAATCTTACTGTTTCGATTTATCCAGATCTTTTAGGATTTGAACTCGTTTCAATTTTATATGTATTGAATCTATTCTATTAAACTTGTTTGATTCGATCGTTTCTCCTTAGTCTACTGAATTTTCGAATTTGAATTCGATTGCGTATTTCGGATCTGGTGGTTTCTTGAATCAACTTGTATAGTAATTTAACTGTGCGTCTTTTCATGATCCATGGTGTTATCCCTTGCAATTTTAGGAGCCGTCGATAGTTATTCACTACGTCTTAGGGTTTACAGATAGTTTCTGACTTTTTTATTTATTTTTGTTTTGTAGATTCAGATATATCGTATAGGTTGATGTTGGATGTGTGTTTATTATGTTTCTGCTCTCTCATTCGAGGATTTTTTTTTTCTTTTGCTAAATCGTATCTGTTGAATGTTTGCAGATAAGACTTGTGGCAATGGAGGTTACGCAGTTGCTCTTAAATGCTCAGTCGATTGATGGAACTGTTCGTAAGCACGCTGAAGAAAATCTCAAACTGTTTCAGAGTCAAAACCTTGCTGGTTTTTTGCTCTCGCTTGCTGGAGAGCTTGCCAATGATGAGAAGCCAGTTGATAGCAGGAAACTTGCCGGTTTAGTCCTTAAAAACGCTCTCGATGCTAAGGAACAGCACAGGAAGTATGAGCTTGTCCAGAGATGGCTGTCTCTTGACATGGCGACAAAGACGCAGATCAGAGCTTTCTTGTTGAAGACCCTTTCCTCCCCTGTGCCTGATGTTCGTTCAACTGCATTCCCAGGTCATTGCTAAGGTTGCTGGTATTGAGTTGCCACAGAACCAGTGGCCTGAGCTCGTCGGTTCTCTTCTCTCCAACATTCACCAGTTACCAGCTCATGTCAAGCAAGCCACTTTGGAGACTCTTGGATACCTCTGTGAAGAAGTGTCACCTGATGTTGTGGAACAGGAGCATGTTAACAAGATACTCACAGCTGTTGTTCAGGGTATGAATGCTGCTGAAGGAAATAATGATGTTAGACTTGCGGCAACCCGCGCTTTATACATGGCTCTGGGTTTCGCCCAAGCCAATTTCAACAACGACATGGAGCGTGATTATATCATGAGAGTCGTCTGTGAAGCAACTCTTTCCCCTGAGGTGAAAATTAGACAGGCTGCTTTTGAGTGTTTGGTATCCATCGCTTCCACATACTATGAGAAGTTGGCGCATTATATGCAAGATATATTCAACATCACAGCCAAGGCTGTAAGAGAAGATGACGAGTCTGTTGCTCTACAAGCTATTGAATTCTGGAGCTCTATATGTGATGAGGAGATTGACATCTTAGAAGAGTATGGTGGTGAGTTCACTGGAGATTCCGATGTTCCATGTTTCTATTTCACCAAGCAGGCCCTCCCTGCGCTTGTACCCCTACTGTTGGAAACTCTGCTTAAGCAAGAGGAAGATCAGGATTTGGATGAAGGGGCTTGGAATATTGCAATGGCTGGTGGGACGTGCCTCGGTTTGGTTGCTAGGGCAGTTGGAGATGACATTGTACCTCATGTTATGCCGTTCATCGAAGAGAAAATATCAAAGCCTGATTGGAGAGAGCGGGAAGCTGCAACATATGCTTTTGGTTCCATTTTGGAGGGCCCTTCACCAGATAAGCTGATGACAATTGTTAACGCAGCAGTTAACATTTATGCTGAATGCTTTAACAAAGGACCCAAGCAACCATGTGAAAGACACAACCGCATGGACTCTTGGTCGGATATTTGAGTTTCCTGCATGGTTCAACAATCGAGACACCCATAATTACGCAGGCCAACTGTCAGCAAATTATCACAGTATTGATCCAGTCAATGAAAGATGCACCTAATGTTGCGGAAAAGGCTTGTGGGGCTCTATATTTTCTTGCTCAAGGCTATGAGGATATTGGTCCCAACTCTCCATTAACACCCTTCTTCCAGGAGATTATTCAGTCCCTTCTAGCTGTTGCACACAGAGAGGATGCAACTGAATCACGCTTGCGAACTGCAGCGTACGAGGCATTGAACGAAGTTGTCAGGTGTTCGAACTGATGAGACATCAACCATGGTTCTGCAATTAGTACCTGTGATAATGCTCGAGCTCCACAATACTTTGGAAGGGGATAAGCTTTCTTCAGACGAGAGGGAGAAACAAAACGAGCTTCAGGGACTTTTATGTGGATGCTTGCAAGTCATCATACAGAAATTAGGGATCTGAACCGACCAAATATGTTTTCATGCAGCATGCAGATCAAATGATGGGACTTTTCCTGAGGGTTTTTGGTTGTAGAAGTGCAACTGCACACGAAGAAGCAATGCTTGCCATTGGCGCTCTTGCTTATGCTGCAGGTCCTGATTTCGCCAAGTACATGCCTGAGTTTTACAAGTATTTGGAAATGGGTCTTCAAAACTTTGAAGAATACCAAGTGTGTGCTGTTACTGTGGGCGTTATTGGGGATATCTGTAGAGCATTGGAGGACAAGATTTTACCTTACTGCGATGGGATTATGACGCAGCTTCTGAAGGATTTGTCGAGCAACCAGTTGCACCGATCAGTAAAACCGCCGATTTTCTCCTGTTTTGGCGACATAGCACTGGCTATTGGGGAAAACTTCGAGAAGTACATCAACTATTCAATGCCGATGCTTCAGAGCGCAGCAGAACTATCAGCTCACGCGTCTGGAGCTGATGATGAAATGACAGAGTACACAAACTCATTGAGAAATGGAATACTCGAAGCTTATTCAGGCATATTCCAAGGGTTCAAGAACTCTCCGAAAACGCAGCTCCTAATTCCTTACGCACCCCATATCCTCCAGTTTCTGGACAGTATATACATGGAGAAAGACATGTAAGTTTTCTTTATTCTTTCAAACCCAATCGGAACTATAAGATTAGTTTTGTGAAAATATAATAAAAAGGTTGTTAAATTTTGTGGATAAAATGTTTGTGTGACAGGGACGAGGTGGTGATGAAGACAGCGATTGGGGTGTTGGGGGATTTAGCGGATACACTAGGGAGTCATGTGGGAGGTTTGATACAACAGTCAGTGTCGAGCAAAGAGTTCTTAAACGAGTGTTTGTCATCTGATGATCACACAATCAAAGAAGCAGCTGAATGGGCAAAGCATGCCATCACCCGTGCCATATTCTGTTTGAAGGGCTCTTTTTCTTTGTGCCTTTCGTTTTGTTTTTTTCGTTTTACAGTAAAGTCTGCATGCATCTCTGGGTGGGTTTTGAGTCTGGGAAGGGGTAGAGCTGCAACAGCCGAGAGTCACATCATCATCAGTTTCATTTGCATCATCAGCATTACTGGGGTCAGCATTGAGTCATGGATGGGGTGGGGTGGGGTGGGGTGGGGGGAATGATGATGTTTTGGGGGGTAGATAATGAAACTGGAAAGAGACGCCGGCGAGACTTTGGCCGGAGGTGAGAGTAGGAGGAGTCGTTTTCGGGTGGTTTTGGGGACAAAAGGTTCATCGAACTATCATAATACTCTACTACATTTGTTTTCTTGTGTCACATGTTTCTTTTTCTTCAACCCACTTGAGGGGAAGGTCTCTGGTTTTTATCTAAGTGAGGGGGCATTATCCGATGGACACAATCCCTTGAATTTTTTTTTTACTTTGTTTAGTTGCTGCATTCTTTGCATCATCGTTTTGTCACTTGTCTTTTGGGGTTTTGTATGTTTGGTTATAAAAGCATATTCACATTTTTATTTTTATATAAAAAAAGTTGTCAGGTCTATTTTCCTCTTTGATGCAGTTTTAGGAGTTTGCAATTAGTTAGCGCTGTTGGACTGAAAGCTTATGTTTACAGGTACATTATATGGTGTCATGTTTTTAGGGAGAGAGGTCCCATCTATTTTATTACAAAGGAATTGTTATTACTCATTTAAGTTCCTTCTTATTTGGTTTGCTCGAACTATGAGGGAAAGGTCACATGTTAACAGGGAACGCCCTGTCTTACTCTTTGTCCAAAGAGCCAAGTTAAGACGAAGAACGTCACAATCTCACTCTCATTTCAGGCGTATCTTTGTAGATAATAGGGAACCTATACATGAGTAACCACTGAAGTTTAGTTTATGGGTTAAAAACTGTACATTTTATAGGCAAGTTATATCAATAGCATTAGTATTATTCGCAGAATCTTCTAGCGAGTTTGCTCGGCACTTCTACGTAGTCCCAAACATTTTCTGACATTATTCGAACATTTTAGTGGATATTATTATAAAAATAATAACTAATGTCAAAGTCTGTTTCTAACTGTAATTCCATTGTGATGACACACTCATCTAGGCATCTAGCTTTTAATCAAATAGACCATACACTATCTTCCATTACAAAAAAAGTAATAAAACTAAAAAACACAAAATAATAGCTAAACATCCCTAAGATGAATAGGAGAAGCCATTCTGCGGATAAAAATGAGGTTGAAAAATATTCGTCGTAATTACAAGTGCGTCATTTCTATTGTCTAAAACTCCTGTCCAGCACACCCAAAAAATATTTATACGCGAGAAAAACATCCAATTTATAATTGATAGAACCGTATTTTATAAAATACGGATTATTGAATATTGTAAAAAATAAAAATGATAAAATTATATCAAAGAGTAAGAAAAGTATGATACAACTGCAGAGGCGTTGAACCTATTTCTTGGGATCTCCAATCTGATAAGTAGAGTTACCGCCAAACCTCATCTTAGTTCATAGGCTAAACTCAAAACCGTAGGCTAAGTAGAGTCCCATTGGTTGGTTCTAATAAAAGACTGATAGAACCGTATTTTACAAACTACGGATTACTGAATATTGTAAAAAATAAAATTGATAAAATTAAACCAAAGATTAAGAAAAAAGATGATACAACTGCAGAGGCGAGATATTATCTCTTTCCTTAACTCAAAATACGTCCCGTAGTGCGACGGTTCGATAACGTAATGAGTCCCATGATACAACTGTAAACAATCTTCTGAATTTGCGTCACTCTATCAGAAGCCTGGCGAAACTAATTTTGTGTTGTACTCTCAGATACAAAAATAAATAAAATAAAAACATCACTATAACATGGAGGAATTGTATTTGTTGTTGGTTTCCATTGCTTTAACTGGTAAAACGTTTTCTGAAAGAAAGAAAAAAAAATGTTTTTGTCATATGTTGTTGCTTTGACTTGGTTAATGGTGATGCTTTCCTTTAATTATCAAGAATGTGGGTAACATCTTTTGATTTATTGTTTCGATATGTTTTGGAGCATAAAAATATTAAAGTTCCAAATATGGTGAAACCATAGTTATAAACAACATTTTGATTCTTAAGGGATCATGTTATATGAATGAAAATGGATTTTTGTGAGTTGACGCCCTAAACTAAATTTGGGAGAGGTCTGCCACATATAAATCATTTGCCATAAGAAATAAAATGTTTGTTGATATTAATCAAAACATTTGTATTTCGTCAATGCTTAAATGCACCTCTTAAAAAGGTTGACCATGCAAAACCAGTGAGAATTTTCAGACTAATATGACTGAAACTTACATGTGTATTGTAGTTTCTAAAGACAATATGTTTGAGAATAACCATAAAAAATGGTGGTTTTGATGGTACAAACAATATCATATAATGATATGTATAATTACTAAAAGCAAAAATATGTTGGTTCTACTTATCAGATTGGAGATCCCAAGAAATAGGTTCAACGGCCTCTTATAAAATACGGTTCTATCATTGTTTTGAGATATGAATGGAGTAGTACATGATACTCCTCTAAACAAAACTAATGGCAAATCACCTTGTGAGTGTGAAATGGGGCCGTTTCTAGGAGAATAGTGAAAGGCTATATTCTCTAAGTTCACTCATGATTACCAGGAATGTTCACGGCCAAAATGAACACAATAGAGAAATTAGTTTTGTGAGAGAATGAAGCTGTGTTATAGCTATTGTCTAGGTTTACACCAAAGCCCGGGAGGTTCAAGTTATCATGGCCACCTCCTGGCCGAGTAAATCCGATAGCTATTAACAATGACTGATTCAAGGTTGAAAAATTGCTACCAACTCATCATGCAGTGGATTTTTCGTTCATACCCTCAAAAGTTTTTTTTTCTTTTGAGTCATGTGTATAGAGTCATTTCTATTCATGTGGGGGATTGTTGGAACTCGTTTTTGACAAAGAGGTGTGGACCATTTTTCCGATGGGTTTTTCGACGGAGACGTCTGTCGGAAAGACCGGAACTTGGGCACGATGTAATCGTCACCGTAAACACTATGAGTTAGTGTATTTGTTGGTCAAAATCGGAGTTGTGTTGAATGAGAAATGGAGGTCCAAAGTGAATGTTATACAAAGCTTATAAAGCTTTAAATTTAGCTAAGCATAAAATATTTAGCAAATGGATCACTTTGGATATTTGGGTTTGAATTTGAAATTGATTTTGTTAGTTGGACAATATGTCAATAACTTAATCTTTTAAATTTTATTAAGGATGATCTTTTATGTTTTATTTAAACATAAAAATGCAAACTCATATAAAGTATTTTTGGCTTTGATTTGTTTGGTCAAAAACCATTTAATACTTGGTCCACTAACGTGAGTAATGGAGAATCAAATTCTCATTATTACGTAAGTTACTCCATTGATCACATAACGTACGTTTTGATATTTTGAAGTTATATATCAATACGTGAAGCTCATTCAGTTTGATACATTGATAGAGATCATTTGTTCAACAATTCCTCATATTATTTTTCTCTTTCTCTTTGATAATTTTTTTCTTGAGTCTGAGAGTATACACAAAACTATTTCGCCAGACTTCTGATAGAATGACGCAAATTCAGAAGATTGTTTGCAGTTGTATCCTGGGACTCATTACGTTATCGAACTGTCGCACTACGGGACGTATTTTGAGTTAAGGAAAGAGATAATATCTCGCCTCTACAGTTGTTTCATCCTCCTTTTCTTAAATCTTTGGTATAATCTTATCAATTTTATTTACAATATTCAGTTCTCCGTAGTTTATAAAATATGGTTCTATCAGTCTTAACTCAAAATATCCGTTTATTACTTTGCACTAACCGGACTGATTATTGTAAAAAGTATTTTTTTTGTAAGAACAGGTTGATTCATCTTTGGGAAAAGAGGCCGGAATCAGATCTATAGGATTATTTCAAAATAATATTTCTAGTAAATTTTGTTTGTATTATTATACTAACAAAACTTATTATTTTGTGAAGTATTTTGTCATGAAAACAGGAATTGGAGATTTCATGGTGATAAAGAATCTGTTCATTCCATCAGATTATTTTTGTTGATGATTTCTATGGGCATTAAAATCATTAATTGATGGATCCAGTGGTTACAATCATTTTTTTAATATTAGTCAAAAATGTGACTAGAATAAAACATTTTTAGTCATAGTGCATGTTAATGCTTTGACTTGGTTAAAGATAATTATGTGCTTTAATTATCAAGAATGTGATTATCGTTTTGGTTTTGTGATCTCAGATTTATTGGAACAGCTTAATTTGATTATTAAGTGTTTGATCATGGGAAAAGAAAAAATGATTAAAAGTTTCAAAAATATGGTAAAACCATATTTATAAACAATATTTTGATCTTTTGAGATCAAGTTGTATGGATGGAAATAGATTTCGTGAGTCGACGCCCCAAATAAAATTTGGGAGAGGTCTGCCACATATAAATCATTTGCTATAAGAAATAAAATGTTTGTTGATATTGATCAAAACATTTGTATTTCGTCAATGCTTAAATGCACCTTTTAAAAGGGTTGACCATGCAAAACCAATGAGAATTTTCAAACCAATATGACTGAAACTAACATGTGTATTGTAGTTTTTAAAGTCAATATATTTGAGAATAACCATAGAAAATGGTGATTTTGATGGTACAAACAATATCATATAATGATATGTATATTTTCTAAAAACAAAATATGTTTTGAAAAATTCAAAGCATATACAAGTTAGATTTATAAATCAACTTGAGAAAACTATGAAAATAGTTGTATCTAAAATGTGAATTTCTAAGAATAAAATACACATCAATAGCAAAGGAAAAAACCACATTCTCCCATATTGAAAAGTTATGTTAGTATTTTTTATTTTGAGTTAAGACTGATAGAACCGTATTTTATAAACTACGGATTACTGAATATTGTAAAGAATAAAAATGATAAAATTATATCAAAGAGTAAGAAAAAGATGATACAACTGCAGAGGCGAGATATTATCTCTTTCCTTAACTCAAAATACGTCCCGTAGTGCGACGGTTCGATAATGTAATGAGTCTCAGGATACAACTGCAAACAATCTTCTGAATTTGCGTCACTCTATCAGAAGCCTGACGAAACTAGTTTTGTATTGTACTCTCAGACACAAAAGAAAAAAAAAAAAAAAAAAAAAAAAAAACATAACTATTCAAGAGAATTTTGTTGTTGCTCATATCAATGTGTTCGTGTGTATATTGCAATATGGATAAGTGCTTTATATGCTTTGATCAACCATTAAGACAAAGTCAATGGAAACGTTTTTATCATCAATGGCAAAGATATTGTTAAATCATAAAATTAATTTGAATTTGACCCAAAACATTATTAGGGTATTAGACTATTTGTCTATTTATCAAATTACAAATTCAATTTTAATTATGAACCCAAAACTCTAAATTAGGTTTGGTTCAACTCGGTTTATCTTGAGTTAAGAAAAGAGATAATATCTCGCCTCTGCAGTTGTATCATCTTTTTCTTACTCTTTGATATAATTTTATCATTTTTATTCTTTACAATATTCAGTAATCCGTAGTTTATAAAATATGGTTCTATCAGTTTTATAAGATTAAGTTAATGAACATGAAGTCCAACTAACAAATCAAAACCTAAATCCAAATATCTAATGTGTATATTTGTAACTTTATACAAGTTTCTCAAATCACACACATTAGACCTATTTAAAATTCACCAACATTTAACATCCCACGAGTCCGTTTATTACTTTGCTCGAACCTCACCAACAAATAACTTAATTTAGTTATTAAGCATATGTTGACGAAATACAAATGTTTTGATCAATATCAACAAACATTTTATTTCTTATGGCAAATGATTTATATGTGGCAGACCTCTCCCAAATTTAGTTTAGGGCGTCGACTCACAAAAATCCATTTCCATTCATATAACATGATCCCTTAAGAATCAAAATGTTATTTATGACTATGGTTTCACCATGTTTTTGAAACCTGAATCAGTTTTCTTTTCTCATGGTCAACATATGCTTAATAACTAAATTAAGTTATCCCAAAATCTGAAAAAGAAATAAAAAACATTAAACCATTCTTGATAATTAAAGCAAAATAATTATCATTTACCCAGTCAAAGCAATAACACATTTTGACCAATTAAATTATACGGAACCAACTTCCCTTTTCGGTTCAAGTAGAGATTATAAGAAATGTTGATTGTTAAAACTCACGATCAGCACCTGTTGACAAGTTTCATAAAACTTAAATCAATGTTAGTAAAATTAGTGCTGAAACTAAGATCGATTTTGAAGTTTAACATAAAATTCTAAAAATGATTAGAATTGCAGAATCATTCAACCATCGCCATGAGTTCTTTGTTTCCTGTGCTCACAACAAAACACTTTAAAAAACTCAGTTTTTGTTAGTAAAATAATACAAACAAAAATTTACAGAAAATTAAGACTGAAATAATCTTATAGATCTGACTCCGCCATCTTTTTCCAAAGATAAATTAACCTGTTCTTAAAAAAACACTTTTTACAATAATTATAAACTACGGATTACTGAATATTGTAAAAAATAAAAATGATAAAATTATATCAAAGAGTAAGAAAAGGATGATAAAAATAAAAATGATAAAATTACTGAATATTATCTCTTTCCTTAACTCAAAATATGTCCCGTAGTGCGACGGTTCGATAACGTAATGAGTCCCAGGATACAATTGCAAACAATCTTCTGAATTTGCGTCACTCTATCAGAAGTCTGGCAAAACTAGTTTTGTGTTGTACTCTCAGACACAAAAGAAAAAAAATAAAACATAACTATTCAAGAGAATTTTGTTGTTGCTCATATCAATGTGTTCGTGTGTGTCTCTTCTATCATGCTAACAAGCTATTTATATAGAAAAATAATGAGAAGCACAAGTTTCATTTTCAACATAAAAATGAAACCTCCATGGTGCACTAATGGAGACTTTATTTCTTGTCATTATTATGTGAATTCATTTCACATTTTGACCAAAAAATTAAAGAGTATAATTATTATTATTTGACTCATTCAAACAAAATAATATACTTTAAATGGATTTCTTTTTTATATTTTATCAATATAAAAGATCACATATATTTGGTTTATATGATTAAGTTAATGAACATGAAGTTCAACTAACAAATCAAAACTCAAATCCAAATATCTAATGTGTATATTTGTAACTTTATACAAGTTTCTCAAATCACACACATTAGATCTCCATTTCTCATTCACATTAAATCTATTTTTAGCATATGAATACATTGCTAAAAAAATAGTTCCAACAATAATGTGGTCCGCGACGATTTTGTTCATACAATCATACTCAATTAAAATTTTTGGATATGCGTTCGTTTAAAGGTCATTTTGTGTCCACGCAGACGCAGTATACTGAATCGTTAGGTTAACTAGAGTAACTATGGGAAGTACATGTTCACGATATACTCCAGTATTGCTGCAACTTCTCTGGTCCCTACAACCAAAGCATTACTGCTGAGAGAAGTTGGCGATTATACATCTTCTATAACCGTTGCGAAAATTTTAAATACATTAGTTAAAATGTTTGACGAAAGACAACTTGTCTACACCAATTTTATCACTAAAACATGATAACATATGCTCTCTCTGTTTTTAAAAGATAGATTTTTTATGTATTTTCACTACATATTAAGAAAACGTATTAAATCATTATAATAAACTTATTGTTTTCTATAGTTTTCAATTTTCAACAACTTTTGACCTAATAGTAATCTAATAAAACCAATTAATTTTCTTAAAAATTTACAATTTTTTCATAGAAAACATAAAACAACCATTTTTTAAAAACAAATTTTTTTTCCAAAACAACCTATTTTTTAGAAACTGGAAGGAAGTATTTAATATGTCCCGGTTAAATATATTATGTCTTTGCAGGGTCTCTTGTTGTCAATCGTTAAGCGTATGTTTATGCGTTTTTATGGCACTTAAGAAGTTTTAGCTTGGTAAATTGTTTGCTTAGATCAAAAAATTGATGTAATTAAGAGTTGAACTGTGGATATTAATTAGGTCAAACTGAATACATAGCATTATTGAGACAAGATCTTAAATTTAAAATAAGATTTCGAGGATAGTGGTCTCTCACTATAATGGGTCACTCAAAAAGATGCACTTCTCTGATACATTTGTAGGCCACTCGCTATGTCTGTCCCAATCTAAGTTGACTTCTCATAAAGTTGTGAACGTCGGAAATGGAAGGACTAGTTCCACTATTTCTCTTTATTTATATCTAATTGTTTATTGCTTGGTACCACGGCTTTTGAAATCTGCCCTGCACATTTTTTGAATTCATAATTACTTTCTTAAGTACACTTTAAAACTTTTCTACCTAGCAATTGCCTACCACGTGTTTGTCGAATTTTAGTTTATACGCATTGATTTCATATATAACTATTGTAAATTTTACATAAGATACTAAAATTGAGTAATTTATTTACAAACTTTGGCATATAAATATTTGATATGCATTACTGCTATGATAATTCGTCATGTTCATATTCAGCTGTAATTGAAGAGCCATTTTTAGTCACTGATTGTTAAGGAGCTTGTCAATCAATTATTGCATTATTAATGTGTTCAATTTTGAGTATATATGTAACCTTGGTATGAAAATTTCAATGACATTATGAATCATTAACAGCATGAAACAAAACCATAATTACGTACGAGTTTGGTATGATCCCATCTTACTTTTTGATAATGGACCCAGTTATCTTAGAAGAAAATGCAATTTTCATTTAAATTGTTCGTACGATAAGTAAATTTGACTATGAGCACACGTGGTACTCCATCGAACCTATAATACATTACAGTTGTATGAAAAAAACGTGGTGAAAACAAATGGGTTTAAGAGTTAAAAGGTAACAAATCGTGAAACCAAATGAAGTTTTTTTCTTTGGAAATATTGGCACTCACTAAATATTTATATATTGTCTACAATAAGCAGTACTTATATATATACGAAGTAACTGGTTTGATTAGTGACAAGTTGACAACCAATTACAAAAAGGTTAAAGTATTAAAAAGAGAAATAAAACTGATATCGTAGAAAGTAATCGTTTGAATATTTTGACATAAAAGATTAAATGGGAATATATTGACTATTTAAAATTCTATAGAAGCTAATGATAAAATTTTCTATTAGTTTTGAAAGATTATTTACTTATAAAAACGTATGTTTATATCCAAACATATATTACTCTCCGTTTGGTTAATACATAATGTTAGAAATTTGGAAAACATACTTTTTTTTTTGAGAAAAGGAAAGCACATTTTGTTTTTAAATATGCACAAAGGTTTTTTAATGGTGTCTCATATGAAGAAAAAGAGAGAGTCTGCATTCTGCTATTAATAAAACAAACAAACATATATTACTCTCCGTTTGGTTAATACATAATGTTAGAAATTTGGAAAACATACTTTTTTTTTTGAGAAAAGGAAAGCACATTTTGTTTTTAAATATGCACAAAGGTTTTTTAATGGTGTTTCATATCAAGAAAAAGAGAGAGTCTGCATTCTGCTATTAATAAAACAAAATTACATTTGAAAAGAATTATTTTGAATATTTTGCTTTCAATTTTCTCAACTAAAAAGAAAACATTTGCTTTCAACATTAGAAGATAAAAATAACATATATTCTATTAATTTAAAGTTCTATTTTATCTATTTATAAATATTATCATTTCAATTTTGGATCTATTCATATCTCACTAGGGATAGATATCTTTTTGAAGTTTCCTTAATTTACTTTCAGTATTACAAATGTGTCACTCATATTTTTAAGGCTAACAACATAAATTAGTTTCATCCTAATTACAATACATTTTTATAACTTTTACCATTTATTTTCATTTAAAACTATTTCATTGAATTTAATTGTTTTCTATTTTTTATTTTTTCCCAGCAATTGTTTATTATTTTTATAGCATTTAAAACTTTCCAAATTTTAGTAGAGTTGCTTGTATTTAGTTATGGTGCATTCAGAAATATACAACAACATTCATTCGATTTTGATTATTAAGTAATATGAATTTATGATTGGTAAATTATAATATAACTATTATTATTATAATATAATTAACTGTTAATACTTTCATAGCTATAGTGATATATAAATATATAATTTCTGTAATATGTGATTTTCTTAAACATATTTTACTCAGATGTGCACTAACATATTATATCACCATTTCTGAAAATGGTCAGTTATACTAGAAAAATATACTACTTTTATTAATTTGTAAAGTATACTTTTATAGTATAGCTAAACTAATTTGAAAATATATCGTATGAAATAACAATTAATAACTAAGTAAAATATATAGAATCAATCGTGATAATGTCAAATACAAAATTTAAACAATAAAATTATAAAGTTACACAATATCTAAGAAAAAAGTTACACAATATATAGCATTAAAATCTAAATCATATATCTAAAACATTTTGAGATTATATCAAAGTTATACATTTAAACCTGTAGTTTGTAGTGAAGCAAAGTATTACACATGAAAGTTATACCCTTAAGAGCCTAAGCTTGACCAAAAAAAAAAGAAGAAGCTGGTACGTATATATAAATAGTGAAGAGGAACTTCCCTTTCAAGTTTATGAGTTAGGTCACCATTCTTACATCAATCAAACCATTTTTCATTATGAATCCGAACCACTTAAAAAACATTATCGGATGGTTTAGGCACAATTACAAAGTACATACAGGTATTCGATGGCTAACTTCACTTAGTTTTTTTTTTTTTTTTTTTTTTTAAGTTTCATGAACATTTACATACAAATGGTAACTTTATGCTATCTAAATCAATCTTTGTTGCAAGATCATATGCATTATATTTCAACAGTCATTGATCTAGTAGTTGGCCAAATTATTAATGTTTCTACTTTCTACGACAGGTTTAAAAATATAAACCTTACATCCTTAAGGACCTTAAGAATAATAATGTTGTTCAGATTATTCTGGATTTTTTTTTATTTTTGAAGTTTTAATGTGTTTTAAGTCATCCGCCATTTATCAAATTTTCCACGAGAAATAGATTGCATTTCGAGTGGGTAGCTTCATTTGTTTTAGATGATATATATATCATAAGTTTTAAAATGTTAAGAAATTCTATTAAACATTATCATGTTGTAGACATAAAACAAAAACTTACATATTTAAAATAAAAATAGGCCATGTTGGTTTTAATTATACCTTATGTGTTTTATATGACACCCGTCTAGTTCACATAATCATATTAAAAAAAAAATACATAGTTTTTTGGTGTAATAAAATATATAGTTTTGAGCAACGTCTTGCAAACAATGTGTGGTTACTGGTTAAAAATTCTTGTTTGTCCACAAGCATAAACAGAGGTAAGCCGTAAGCGTAAGTGTCCTTTTGGGAGACGTGACATAATCAACAGCTGAGTTGACTTTCTTTAGATTATTTTTCTAGGGTTTGTGGGTTCATTGCATTATCCCAATATCATCTGATTTTGATCTCATCACTCTTTTCTTTTTCTTGCTACTATCATCACCATTTTGATGATAGTCTAGCCACTGTTTTCAACCTTCGTTTTTTTTTTGGTAAAAGTTTTCAACCTTCTTTATTGTTTTCTAATAAACAATGTCGATACTTACGTGATATTCTTATTCTTTGAAAAAGTTATGTTGATAGGGGCTGTTCATGTTTTCATTATCATAAATAGGATAGTCATGGTTATAATCATCACCTTTCACGACCAAATTCTATAAGGACCAAAACAGTTTCCACCACAGAAACTTGACCGTTTATAAATTGGAAGCCAGCCCTCTCCCATCTTCTCATATCAAAACCCATTTCTCCTCTAATTATTTACCCTCTCCCTCATAAACGAACAGATAGCAATATTAACTATCATATATAGAAGAAAAAAATATCGTATTGTATAGAATACTCATCAAACCATAGAATATGCCTTTCAGGATCAAGCCCCTACCTCTCATCTTCCTCGTACTCATTTTTTGCTCTTCGTCACTAGGTAAATCTACTCCGATATTACATCTTTTTCAGTTTTTACGTGTTATTTTTTACGTTGTATATGGATATATATATACTAATCGACCTCTCGGCTCTCACTCCAATCCATCTAATTAGCTATTGGTATCATATAATCTTCGTACATTCCTCTCTTCTAACGCTAGTTAAATTTTACCTTGATGACATTCATTACTGTTGTATTGGTGGAACCACGCTATACTAATTATTACACTATTTTCTCCAATACTAAAATGTATCACTAACTATTTTTTTTCTTTGTATCACTAACTTTGCATGAGTTTAAATCAATTTCTTCTAATTATATAGCTTAAAAGAATGTATAAACCACTGATACAATGTTTTCTTTTAGCTATAGTGGAAGGCTCTAGTCCAACTGGGAGGCGCAAAGATGCATGAGAGTTTCATGCGTTACAAGGTAGTGTATTTTAATTTATGTTTATATGCGGAAATATGTATTAAGAACTTTGCTTCGTATCCAAATATAGATAGTAACATGGTTTTGTAATTATGAAGAGTGAGGAGACGGAAGTGAACAAGATCATCATGAGCCACAGGAAGTTGATGCTCCACTCGACTGCGGACTACGACGACGCAGGACCCAATCCTAAGCACGATCCCAAGAAGGAGGCCCGGAGGCAAGCCTTGAATCATTCAAGACACGATTATCGCTCTATATATATATTAGCACACATATATATAAGCACATGCATGAACGGGTATCTTTATATATGAATGTATGTAAATCCTCCTATTCTGACTTTTGTTTGAGGATGAGATCAGTGTACAATACCCTTCAGAAACGCGTTCGTGAAAGGAGATTAGTATACTAAATTACTAATTAATTATAATCACCTTGTTTTATTGACATGTTATGTAGTAGCCTTTAATTCTCTGTGTACTTCGTTATATCGGATATTAAATAAAGAGAGTTATAGCTGTTTTTGTTTTAAAAAATAACTCGCGGATCTTATCTGTTTTTAAAAAGATTCAAAGTTGAACACTTAATGTTTTACAAAATTGGTCGATGCTAATTGAGTGTCAGACAAAACCTTTAGGGCCTAGATAGGGGTGTCAAAATGAGTTACAGCTCATAAGCTACCTTAGCTCAGCTCATTTCTTCATGAGTATGATCACTATATTTTAGACTCATTTAATAAATGAGTTTATTGATCGAGCTTAAAAAAGATCACGAGTTATATGAACGATTTTTAATGAACATGAGCTGACTCATGAGCTTACATTTTTACACTTGTAATTATATATATATATATATATATATATATATATATTTGGATAACTTATATTTTTCTTATGGAAAAAGATAATTTCCATATTTATCATATTTATTTTTTTAAATTAAAATGTAAAATATACATAAGTAATATAGGAGTAAAATTTTTAAAAGTTATCTATACTTTTTTCGAAGAAAGAAAAAAGAAACTATCTTGTTTAGAAATTATCAAAATCTTCTATATAAACCCACGTTAACCCTATCATCACTCTCACAAATTTCATTGATCCCAAATTTGACATATGTCTCTTCTCACTTTGCTTATCGTAACTCAAAACTCACGCTAAGTTATTTATTTATGATTAATAGTTTTATTAATTTTTGAATAAAACTATAGAAGTTATTTTATCAATGTTTAACTTAATTTAATTATTATTATTTTTTGTTAGATCACGAGTTAGCTCATTTAACTCATGATCTAGATGATCCGAGTACGAGTTTACATATTGAAGCTCATATAATAAATGAGCTGAACTGAGCTAGCTCATGAAAGAACCGAGCTCACTATGAGCTGAGCTGAGCTGAACGAGCTAGCTCATTTTGACACCCCTAGACCTAGATAAGTTAATTAATTGTTTAATGTATTACTCCATTCGGACGAGTTGATTAATCAGTAAGATTTCTTACCAAGAATATTAATTAATTGAACGTTTTGCCAATTTATTAACACTATTGATTCATTGAACCTAACTTAATTCATCAACATCAGAAATATTTATTTGTACTGAATTTGTAATTTATAAGTTAAGCGATGAATCCAAAACTTTTTTTTTTCCTTTTAAATTTCGATACCATTTCTGAAAATAGTTTGAAAGTTTTACAGACATAGATGAAGGAAATAATTAAAAACTAAAGATATGCAAGATTGAAACAATTTTTTGAAGCAAGCTATTTTGGTCTTGGTGCCTTATCCTTGAACCCTGTCAAACCAAATGAATAGATAGGACGGGTTGTGATGATGAATAAAAGGGGAATCCAAAACTTCGTATCTAATATCTATACTAATTTACATAGTTACACTTACACCTCAAATAAAAACTTTCAATAGTTTAGTCAGTTATAACTACACTAAAAAGAAGAAAGATTGCAAGCCCATGTCACAAAATAGTTTACTCAAACACTATAATGCAGAAAAGATCAAAAAGAAAGTGAAAAAATAGAATGCGCATCCAGGGAATCGAACCCTGGTCAGTACCGTGGGAGGGTACTATGATACCACTACACCAGATGCGCTTTTGTTCACATGCGCATAAAAGTAAACATTGTCCTATTCGTTTGCATATCCTGCGATCTGGGATCAAATATTGTTCGTTTTGCATATACGTAACGTAATTAACGAATAACAGAGAAAAACCCTTTTGTCTGTTTACAAACTTTACAGGAATTGATTATACAAACCTCATAACACTCTTCTGAGTCCTAATATCCTTCAACACTGAAACGTACTTATTTGTTCATACATTCTTTTGTGTCAACTCTCAAATTCTTACACACACACACCAAATCCAAAACCTTTTGTCTCTTCATCTCTTATCTGCAACCCAAGACGAGTCTTCCTTCTTCGTTTATTGTCACGTTCCTACATATCTTCTGAAGGTCTATGTAACCAATGATGGTGTCCTCAAAGACCACATCCTCCAGGTTTGCCTCCTCGAATGTGGAACCTGACAACACCGTGTTCTTGAAAACAGCTCCTTTTAGATCCGACTTCCCGAAGTTGACCCGATCGATAACGGCATTCGAGAAATTCACACCTGCCACAACATCAAAACCTGCTTATACCATTTTCGAATCCTATATATATATATATATATAGAAGATTGCTTACCCTTGAAGCTAGCTCCAACGGCGTAAGCTTTAGACATAACGACTTCAGTCATGTCAGCACCATCAAACTTGGCACCTGACATCAAGGCTGCAGAGAGAGTCTTGCCTTTGAGATTAGACTGATCGTTGGTGTAGTCGCAGAACCTGAGATCGAGTGGCTTGTCATAGACCCCGTTTGCTTGACCTATCGTGTTACCTACAAAAGCCTGTTCACACCGAGTTGGATCTGTTGAAAGCGGAGGAAGTCTCTGTAACAAAAACGTAACAAAACGTTATTCAGTTCTTGAAATCTTAAGATTATAGCTACAAGAGAGAAAACATAATGTGGTCTGACCTGGTTAGCAGCAATGACAGGAGAGGCCATTGTGAGAGTGAAAGCAGAAAGAGCGGCGCAAGCTAAACATCCAAGCTCCTTAACCGGAAACAAAGTTTTCTTGATTCCTTGATCATTTTCTCTAGCTGATGAAGAGCATAAACGCAAAACCACAAAATCACAGAACAGAACATCATTTTTTTAACAGTCACTCACTGATAAGAGCTAAAATATGAATGAATGTTCCCTACTCTCTACTAATAACAGACTATTACCGGAGCAATGTACAAGAGCTACAAAAGATCTGGTCTCCGTGGAACGGCGGAATTTGCCGGAGAAATTGGGGGAAGAGAGATGATTCCTGGAGAAGTGGACAGGAAGCGAAGCCATGGTATGATATGAGATTTTATTTTCTCTCTGCCATTGGGACAACAGACAACCGTTGAGTTTTATCTATCTCTCATTTCGTTTTGGATCATGTCTGTGACGTGGCACTACAGATCAGATGATCCACACTTATCAGCGTTTAAGGCGTCCGACCTTCCTTTATTGGGCCTATAATAATATCATCCAATTTAATATCTGTAAGCCCAATCAAAATTTTGAATTCTTCTTCAACCACTTTTTAACCGCTATACTAACACTAGTGAAATCGACCGATTCATTTTATTCATACAATAAATTGTACATATACTTTACCTGTGCTAAATTATACATCAACACAATTTATATTCAAATTTCATATATCAACTAACAACTTTAGATCAATTCATCCATGTTCGATGCCCCTCAACTATAGATTTTAAATGATTTTTATTTTTTATTCTATTAATTATTTAAAATATAATACCACGTAAATACCATTAAATCCATGTAAGCATCCATTATTATTTGACTAACGGAAACATGATCGAGGTATGAATCGATCTAAAACTATTAGTTGATATATAGAATTTGAATATAAATTGTATTGATATATGATTTAGTATATATATCGTGTATATGTATATATTAAAACTGCGGCTCTTTGTTGATATATGAATTGACCAATTTTTTCTAAAACAATAAATTAAACATATCAATTTAAAAAAATATTGTATTACTTTATTATTGAATAAATAAATTCATATTTATGACTTTAAAAGTAAAACCCCTCTTCATTTCTATGTTTTGTTATTGTTTCTATATTGTTATAGCCTCAAGTTATACATCAGAAAAAAAAATTGGATATGTGACAGTAAAAAATGTATTAGATCGTATGCTTGTATAATAGTTTTCTTTTAAATTTTATATATATTTTTCAGTTGAAATTTTATATTTTGTTGACATAAAAGCAATGTTTTAACCAATTCAGATCCGTGATTGAACCGATAAATTCAGTGATCCGATATATAAAATTATTATTTAAAAATCCAATAAAATTTACAAAAACCCGCAAAATTTGGTAAAATCAGTGATCCTACTACTGTTTGAACCGATTGATGATTTTTATTTAAATTTTTATTATATAATTTTTTTTAAAATTACGTTATATGGTTTTTATAAAAAAAAAAATCTCAAATACTATCAAAAGACACACCAAAAAACCTTGATCTGACATTAATTTTTTCTACTACCGACCAATCTATTATAGATTTAACACATTTTTATTATTCACATAAGACAATTACATATTTATTAAATATACTAATCTTGTTATATTTTTTATTACATGTCATAATTTCTAACTTGTTACAAATTTTTAATAATTTATATTTTGTTTTAAAATGAAAATGCAATTTAGATGTTTTACTATAACTTTTAAAATAACTTGAAATTTCTCTCATATTTGCAGTAGTTATATAGATATTTACACATACAAATTTTCGGAGCTTCTCTGAGGTAGAGGTAGCTAACAATGAATCGATTTTCCCCTGATCAGACATAAATCCAAATATTCAAATCTACTAAATAAGCTGATAAACTCACCTAAACGTTAGAATCAAATTACACAAATAAAACCTTTCACTACCATTAAAACCTTTTTTTTTAACTCACATGAAAGATCTGCCATGGAGGATCTTTTCTCTGGAAGTAACATCAACGTCTTTCCCCTTCAACCACTCCTTTCCATGATCTCTTGCCTCTTCCATTGGACCCCACACTCGCCTGTCAAGACTTAGTCAGAAAAATCCGTACTCTTATTAAGACCCTTTTCCAACCGCCACTTACTGCCAAAGAAAGAAACATCTGTTCCTTATCATCCCCTCCGTCTACATCAAATCTCTCACTGACCCTTCTTGATAGATTTCTCTACATCAATCTTTCAGTAGTGTTTTGAGTCTCCTTTTGACTATTGAACAATAGCACAAATCTGAGGATAGATCTGGTTCTGTGTTTTTGGACCCCACCATAGCTTTTCACATGACCCTGCCATAACCATGTGCTTGTGCCTAGCAAGAAAGGAACAATGGCATCTGATTTTGTTTTTCCAAAGTTAGGGAAAAACACACAAACCAGTATTCTTCAAGTTACAGTCACAGGCAAGCCGTAGTTCTGAAACGTTCTGATCCTTCCGTCCCAACCACCTGTTACAATGACCATACCCCAAGCCAGAGAGCTAGTTGATCTCTGGTATGATGATTTGAGAAACTTGTAGTGAGATGCAGTCATTGAAGAAAGAGGATTTGCAGGCAAGTTTTCCTCAGGCCACGTAGCGCTTCCTTTGGGAACTGATCCAGGGACGTATCCTTCGTTGAGGGATAAGCAAGGAGGTGAAGCAAACGGGAGGAGAGCTGCGTTGTGGTGATCTGATAAGAATCCACACCAGGTTGCTGCTACGGATGCATTGGTGGAGAAACGTTCAAAAGACTTAATCTTCTTGGTTTGGGAAGAATATGAAGAAGAATCTTCTATTTCCTCTCCGTTGCTCCATATATATACATTGGAGTCCTCACAAGCTGAAACAATGTGCTTTCCATCAGACGTTAGAGACGCTGATGTGAGGCTTCTCGTCTTGCAAACGCCTTTGTATTTTCTGACGACATCGTTGCCTTGGAGGATTCTGACTTTGGAATCCGCAGAAACAACCAGGACTTTGCTCTGGTCTTGTGGTAAGAACTAGAAGAAGAAAAAAAAATCATGCATATAGATTTGTTAACATCTCACAACGTCAAGAGAAGTAAACAAAAACAGTAAGAGAGATTAGTACCTGAAAACCAGTAATCCGTTTGTTTGAAGACTTCTTTTTGTGATGCAAATGTATCTGAGAGTCCAGCTCCAAGTAGTCTCCAGACATGTTAAAGAATCTGCAGCTTCCGGTCAGAGAACCGATGATTCCTCCCTGTCCATCCGGACGGTAACACACTGCGGATATAATGTCTTTGAGATCAGCCCAATCAACAACGCTGCAATCAGAAATGTTCCAAATTCGAACTTTTCCATCAATTGAACCACTCATGAAGTAGTTCTCATTTACAGGGTTGAACTGAACAGACGTTACTGCCAAAAAAAAAAAAGACAATATCAGATCATTGTAGAGCAACTGAGATAAATAGAAAACAAAAAGAAGAAGCATACCATAACCATTGTGAGGGAAAACTCCACGGCAAGCATTGCTACCGAGTTTCCATAAACGGACAGTTTTATCCATTGAAGCCGAGAGAAGACACTACAACCATGAAGTTACATAACAAATGTCTCAGTTCTACACTTTCATTAAAGCAACGGTTGCAAGAAAGACTTACGTTATGTTTTGACCAAGAGATGTCCAAGACTTCACCAGTGTGTCCACGGAACTCATGTAAAGGTTTCTCCACTAACCGGAAAACTTTAGGAGGAAAGACAATGCAGGCTGAATCAGATGTTCTCTTGAAACTTTCTGTCGTCTTGTTTGGTTTGTCCTTCTCATCCAACAAAACCGGTTTCAGTTGGGAAAGATCGTTCACCTCGAAGTACATACAAGAAGGGTTTATCTCGTTAAGGCAATCCTTTCGCAGTCTAGATCTCTTATCCTCAATGACTTTCCACACGCGCACAACCCCATCTTCACCTGAGCTCGCAAGGTACTTCCCATCGCAGCTAAACTTCATCGCCAAGATTGAACCGTTGTGAGCTTTAATATCTTGACTCTGGTAAAGAGCAGAGAGCTCCTTGGCTTGTTTCTTACAATGCTTGACTTTAACTCTCGAAAGCACATCACCATAGCTAGAGGAAGAAGCTCTGATACCCCCACCACCGACCTTTGTATCAGCTGAACATCCCATAGAGAGCAGCCTCGTTAACCATCCTTTCTTGAAGCTAGCGAGCCGAGAGGTGATTTGGGTCTGCTTCTCTGTTTCCTTCACCTGACAACAACTGGAATCAGAACTTGCAGCCGCTGAAGAGCTTTCCCTTCTCGTCACATCACCACATCCACCCACATTTTTATCAACTCTCAGAGACAACTCCTCTGAAACTTCCACCAGGGTTGAACCAGAGCCAGAGGAAGACACCTGGCTAGAAAAACTGCTGAACCCTCCTCCTTGCTCAGCTTCAACACAAATCTCTCTCTTCAGATCTTCTCCTTCGACTCCCATCCACTCCAAGAACTTCCTCCGCCGCTCCACAACGCTTCCAGGTGAATCATTCCAAACATGGAAACCAAAAGCACTTGGATTCATCGTCATCTCTTCCTCGTTGGCATCAAAGAAGTGCAAATCTTCCTCTTGAGACAAGTAATCCATTATTCGAGTTTTCTTCAAACAATGAAACCCATCTCAAAGAAAGAACAAATGCTCTTTTTTTTTCTTTTCTTTATCTCTCAAAAGTGGAATTCCCCCAACTGCCAGTTTTGCTTCCAACCAAGCAACCTACAATCGCTTTTATATATTTAATAAATTTTATAAATAAATATTATAATAAATAAATAAAGAAGTTTACAAAATAAGCAATCACAGAGTCCGAGAAAATGAGTTGCAAAGATGAGTTAAAAAATAAACATCAATCTCAATCCAAAACCCATTGAACCTAGTCTAAACTCTCTCTCTCTCTCTCTTAGGCATTTCCACGAACATCTTATGTGGTCTGATCAATGTTGTAAGCAACAAGAGAGGAGGCTCGATTAGCAAGTACAAAAGTGAAAAGATCTCATTTTTAGATCCTAAGGAAACTACAAAAGATTGCGTCAGCACGAGCATCATTGAAATTGCTTACGTGGGTTTGTTCGTTTTCACTTGGTTTCTTCAATACACATCCCTAAGAAGAAGAAGAAGAAGAAGAAGTCTTACACAGACAGACACATTTAAAAGACCATGTGAAGTGACCAAACCAGAGAGAGAAATTAAAAAGAAAAAAAAAATAGTACAAGAGATGAGTTTTTTTTAATTTAAAAAAAAAAGAGAAAGGATCAAAGGTCTCTTGTTTTTTTTTTTAATTGAAAGCTGTGAAAGAGACAATAAGGAAGAAGAAGAAGGATTTGTCCGAAGAAGGGCACTAGAGTTTTCGAAAGAGGCACACGATTCTTCTCTCTCTGACCGTTTGCTTTGCCTTATTTAACCTCTCTGTCTTTATTGTAATTATTTTCTTAATTATTCGGTAATTAAATCTATTAACCCACACGAGCATGTTCTTTTTTGTGAGCATGTTTTTCAGACATTTATTGTTAATATTTTTCTAGATCTTTTTATGTTGCCCTGTAGTGATTTATATTGATTGGTGAGGAGGATGAACTATTTTCATATTAGAATGAATCCTTTAGATGTGAAGTTAAATTGTTTTCTTTTTTAACTTCTACCATTACAAGTTACTATGAGTCTATCACCAAGTCCGGTTTGCAACGACCATGCTCTGCAATCAAATTATGTTTTAATTTTTTTTACTAATATGAATTAGTGATTTGCGATTAAATCCCCAAAAAAATACTAAATTGTGAATTTGTGTTCACAGTTGTAGATTATATAAGTGGTACTCTCGCAGTGCCAGATAAAGTAACGGGGCCTATACCGTAACACATCTTCAGAGATGCAATGTGATGGAGTTGTTAAAAGTAAGTAGATGAAAAGAAAACAGTATTACTGGGTTGGTCAATCCATCTACTTAGTTACAATAAAGAACAATTTTAATTACATTTTGTCAACGATGTTTTACACTACTTCGAATATATAGTTATTCACTCAATTTTCTTTTTCAAATACCGCTACAATATAATTTTTGTTATTTAAAAGTTATTTGAAATGTTTAAGATACGTGAGACTAATTTATAATCATATAAACAACGGAATATTCGTATTCATCTGCATTTGATTTATAATTTATTATCATTTCTTTATATGTGACTACCACCGGCAAATTCTATCGAGGCTGGGGGAATACATATCATAAAAAATAGATTCTTGATTACATCCATCAATCTCGTCTTCTGATTGCTTACTTTCAATCAATAATTATATTCGTTATGCGTAGATTTCTCTTTAATTTTGCATTTATAAAAAAAAAAGACAATTTGTGGTACATGCTTTGTTGGAGCCCACATATCTGCATGATGACTACGCGGCATGTTCCGCATTCGATTTGCCTTTGATCAGATTCGAGCTATAATCCTTTGATCTTAATTATCTGTCACATTAACAACTTAATTTTACAGTTGTTTGATACCTTAATTATTCGTTGTATAATGAATTATAGTTCTTTTTATTTTTATATTTTTATCTGGCTCTTACTACTCTGTGATTATTTGGCAGCACACATGAAATATATGTTACTCTCTAATCATAGAAATTTAGACGAAAATAAATGGTATACTAGGGTGAGATCCGCGCCCTGCGCGGGGTGAGATAAATCCTTTTACCGGTTTTATTTTCCAACTTTACGTATTTTATAAAATTAAAAAAAATAAATTGTAGAAGTATTAGAGTCTAATAAATTTAATATAAACGGGCAGTATATAAGATATTGAATTTTTTTTTTGGAAATAGTAAATGTTATTTTCCGGTTCTGAATATATTATAGGGAATTATCTAGAATCTAGAGATATATATTTTTAGAAAATGGAATATAATCTACATACATGATATAAATGATGTTATTGCCATTACTATTATTCTTGTATTTATTGTTTTATATGTAGGAAAATTTGGCATGGCAATTATAGTATATTTTGTTCTTAATTACTTCACAATTGTCTAAAATTATGAATAAATATTTTTTTCCAGTGTTCTGCAAAAATCAGGTTACAATTAATTGAATAACGGCCTCTAATATAGCACCGAATACTTCCACTGTTTTTCTGTTTAACAATATACTTTTTCGCTCAATTACAAATGGTATTGAACTATATATATATATATATATATATATATATATATATATATATATATATAATTTCATGTTTATATGATTTAAGAATTAACTATGGGTTCTAAGATATTATAAATAAAAGTTTAAAATAAAGAGATAACCGAAGGAAAAACACTAAAATAAGAAAGTGTGAACTCATAATGGAAAACAACAAAACAGATTTAATGAGACAGAAAAAAATTCAAGATCGTAAGCATAACTTCCTTACCAAATTCCTTAGTAGTTATAGAAGGGAATCCTATTAAAACATTATAATTTAAGTTAGTATATTATGTAATGTATATCTCACTATCAAATGGTATTATCTTTTTCTGAAAGACTGGATCTCTGGCACATCGTCAGGCTCGAATAAAATTCTCGAAAATCCATCAATTGTTCTCACGTGGTTGAGCCCACCTGATAATGATCAAAAAATGAACATCATAAAAACGTTTAAGATATGAAACAAATTCAGTTGTGAAAGGATTAGAATATAAGTTACCAACACCCCATACAATTTGCCAGAACTGTAACACACAAAGGATAACAGGGGCATTGGTTGAGTTCCAGTAAAAATGTAAAAAATTACATTTGAATCGACCAAGACCATTTCAATACTCTCTCCACCAACCACCGAGTATTGCTTCCAAAGTCGGATGATCTTGACCCTGATCTTCCACATGTTTTTCTTAGGCTTTAGATCGGCGACCATGTCAAAACCTGCAATAACAAAAGCTCAAAACTTTTTCTTTTTAGTTGATAACTGATATTATTGAAACTTAGATTGGTGTGGTATAATACGAAGAAGTAAACTTGTTTATATAGTGAGTAGAACAGACATATCATAGTTAATGCGTATTTGCCGTGGTCGGCATGAATCGATGACTGATCTGGTATTAAAACTATATAGAAAGTTGCTGGAAAGAACTAAATTTCGTACGCCAAATTTGGAAAAACGAATCACGGTTATTACTAAATCACTTATATTTAGTATTTGACTTGGTTTATTTTCCATATGCAAAACTATGAATGGTAAATTGGTGGAAAGACAATTTCAAAAAAATGGAAAGATGAAAGAAAATCGTTTATTCAAATTTTGATTTCGAGAAAAATATCTTGATTCTCCGATATTAATTATTACTCTATTTAATATGAGTAGTAATTGAGTTTCCATATATAAAAGAACATTATAAATCTTATTAAAAATATGTTACAAAAATAGAAGGTGAGAATGAATGCAAAAATCATGCAGACCATCCTTTTTCCATTTTGAAGGAAATTCAAATATTACTCATATTCTAAAGTCAGTATCATCTCTAATAGTTCGATTTTCATTGCCAAAAAATAAGCACTTTCTACTCTCTATTTAATAGTAGTAATAATTGGGTTTCCATATACAAAAGAACATTGTCAATTTCATTAAAAATCAGAACAAATATAGAAGGTGAGAATTAATGCAACAATCACGTAAACAAAAATACTCGAATCAAGAAACTGACGTATTTCCTTATATACACATGCGAACATGAAACTATATAGCATACTTATACGAATATGCATGTTTGTCCAATGGCATAAACCGTAATATCCTAAGATACTTAAGCCTTCTTTCAAAAAGAGGCTGAGAAGGAACCTCGTGCCGACACGTCGTCAAAATGGCAATTCCGAAAATATGTTACTCTTTGAAGGTTATTCTTGTTTTTTGCTTTTGTTTTGATATTAAGGGGATTTTTTTTGGTTTCACGTTCTTTTATTATATAAGGTTGGAGAAATCACCGGTGATAGATGTATAGTGAAATAGTGATAGTTTAGTTTTAGGAGAGTTTTGGTTTTAGTCTAGGTAGTTAACATGATGAATTCTAATAGATGATATATTTATATTAGTTAGAAAATATTCAAAATTCGAGTCAGACAGTGCGGTAAACTTTCAAAGTAATTTATTTTATATTATTAAGTGCATTTTTTTTGAAGTCGACGAAATCATCTGATAAGATTTATCAAAAAATATATAGTAATATATATATGAATCATACATGCTTCGGTTTTATGTAAAGTGTAAACTTAAATTCCAACGGAGAATTAAGGAACTTCAGTCCCCTTTCTAATCTTAATATATAAATAAACCTAACGGTTTAATTTTATGTTTTTTGACCATTATGTAAATTTATGTTGACCACTCCTATAAGAACATAGTCTTTTTTTTTTCCTTTTGTTGCCATAATAATCGACTGAGAGCATCTCCAAAAAAAACTCTATAACTTTAAATATAGAGTTTTTTATTCTTCAAAAAGAAACTTCAAAACTTCAAATTTAGAGTTTTGTGGAGTGAAACTTCAATATAAAGTTTCACTACTCAAAACTTCAAATTTGAAGTTTCATCTTTTTATTTCCAATTTGATCCTTATAATTAATTGCATATCACATTTATGATTCTTAATTATTATTTTTGTTTATCATTTTAATCCTTAAAGTTTTTATATCTCATAATTGTTTCAAATTTGTTTTTATAAATTCAAGTTTTACACATAAATTAAATAAAAATTTAAAATAAAATGTATATTATTTTAAAACTATAATTAGACAACAAAAATATTATTAAAGAAACTCAATAATCTTTTTTAAAAGGGTACATGAAGAAATAATTATTATACAATGTGGTATTTTGTTTAATATTTGATTATGTATAATAATTATTTCTTCATGTACCCTTTTAAAAAAAGTTTTTATTAAGGTTCTTTTGTAATATTCTTGTTGTCTAATTCTAGTTTTAAATTAAAATTACAAATAAAATGCATATTTAAATATTAAACTACAAACAAAATACCACATTATTTTATTGAATTATTAATTATTTTATGAAATAATGTGATATTTTGTTTGTAGTTTAATTTTTTTATTATATATCTCTATTTATAATTTCATCTTTTAGTGTAAGATTTTATTAATTAAAATTTATGTACTATTATAATATATTTGTTAGTTATTTATAAAAGTTTTATGGATTTATATTAATTATGATAAATATAAGGATCATAGAGTAAAATACAAATAGTTCTGAAGTTAAATTTAAAGTTTTGCTTTTGGAGAGAAACACCTTAAAACTTCAAATATAGAGTTTTTGCAAATTCTAAAATAGAGAGTCTCTTGGAGATGCTCTGAGTTGATTGTATCTGCCAAGAAGACAAAAACATAAATCATTCAAAATGGTCCGACAAAATTTAAACGAGGTCTACTATATATTAACCAAAATATGATCAGTTTAAATAAGTTATTTCAAAGAACTAAGTACATATTTTCTTCGAATGTTATAACAAACAGTTTTATAGCACACCAAAGTTAATAATAATAAAAATCTTAATATATTTATATATTTTTGTTACTATTATTATCGCACCACAATTGTCTTAGATGTTGTCATTTAGATTCATTATTTTCGTGATTCATTATATCATCAACATAATTTTCTCTTGAAGGCCGTCATGGCTGAGAAAAGTACGCCTTCCTGCTTAAGCAAAAGTAAACAAGTATGAATTAACAATGCAATAATAATGTAAGTTGAAATATAATAATATGTAGTGAAATACTGCCTTTATAGTTCCAGAGGCAGGTTACCTGGAATAATGCAGGCTTGTATGTAAAGAGAATATATGTTGTTCCATTGACATACTTTGTAATTATTTATTTCGACTCTAATTTTATTTTGTTGCTTATATCGGTTAAACAAAAGATCTTCAAGATTTCTTGATAACAATGATGTTATTATACATGCATCATTCTAGTATAATATACACTACGGGCAACTTGTTTTATTCTTCTCCTACTATTTTCATCTTCATCCAAGACTTATATTGAAATTTTCTGACCAAAAAACTTTTATATATTGATTTTTTTCCCTTACAAGTACCTTGTTGTTACTTTTGTTCTAGTTTCACTAGTTTTGTTTTTTAAGAAAATTATTTTCATAGTAATCTATCTCCGTATAGAGTCTCTTAATTTATTGGAGATTTTTTTTTGGCTTTAATTGGTTTGAATAAAAACTGAATTAAAAATTAACAAAAATTCAGTCGAAAAAATGGAAAAGAACAGAAATATATGATTTTGTGTTCATTATATTCTTCACAGAAAAATGAGAATGATTTTTTTCATAACCTTTTCATCTATAAAAGATGAGAAGAACAGAGTGGAATCATAAATTTATAATTCGACAAAAATTTCAACATGAATAGCACAGAATTTGAGGAATGAAAAATTCACCATTATTTTTTCCTAAATTATGATCACCAATTGAAGATTTTGAATTTTAGATCATATATGAGAAAGAAAATGCACTTCGATGCTTGGCACGTCATCATGAATGCACCAAGGAAAAATCGAAGAAGCATCAAAATTCGAAGAGTGGACACGTTGATCAATAATATGATCCAACTGATCAAGAATTTTGCATACACAAATGAGATTTAGAACAGACAATCGATCACCATTACAGGTCAAGATAGCGGATCATCAAGATTGTTCTAGACGGTTAGAAGATTTACCAGAGGTCCAAAGCAACCATGATCAATAATATTTTAGATATTACCTTAAATAATTACCATATTATATTTCCGTAATTTTAAAATCGAATTGTCCGAACCAAATATGTATTTAAACATCTTTTTGAGATTGCTAAGCCTTATTTTATACTCTAAGTTTGTTGAAACCATTGTTCATGCATATTTCATCATTTAATATATCTTTATTGTAGATTTTTTTATCATATCCCGTACATTTAGTCTATTTTTGTTTTGTTTTCATCTTTGTTATTCTTTTGTTTTGAAAACATGAGTAAATAGTCTAATTATTTGATAAAAAGGTTTGGTAGATTAAGATAAATTCTTTTTTTTTGTCATCCAAAATGCATTTCAAAATCAACTTGTTTCGTAGATGCTAGCCGTGAAAGATAACCTTATGGAATCCTTAACCTCTATTAAAGAGTAGTTATCTTCACGTGATTGGGTATCCTTAGCTAGGATATCCGCACAAACATTTAAAAAACGAGAGATACACCTAAAATCAAACTTATGAGAAGATGATCGCACAACACCAATATCATCCAACTGAGGATCTAGCATTGGCCATGATTTTGCCGATTTAATAATATGCACTAACTGTTGACAATCTGACTCAAAAGACGCTTGTTAAATCCCGTGGTTAGACACCTCTTTCATTGCTCAGCACAACCTTTCTGTCTCTGCGTGGAGAAGAGATATTGTTTGTGGCCCCTTCCCAGTTTAACTAATACTTCCCTATCAAGCTCGTACAAGACAAACCCCAATCATGTACCATCGCTAGACTCCTTCCGTGATGCATCAATTTGGCAGCGCCACCGTCTCGTCGGAGCTACCGACTCATGGGCTTGATTTGTCCCGCCTGCATTCTCTTCTGTCGTGATCACGGAATCCATTACTTGCGCCATTTTCCAAGCACTTACCTCATGACATGCCAATTGCAGGGTATATAGTGGAGAAGTATCCTTATTGTTAAAACATTTTATCATTTCTTGCCTTCCATAAATACCACAATAGCCAAGGGAGAGGAACACTCCGTAAGATGAGGTTGCTTGACATAGTTTATGAGTGTTTCAATGTTGACATATATAGAAGAACACTGGAAACCCCCCGGACTTGACGGTATGCTCGACAAAGCCCAAAATTTGACTGCCGGTGGGCACTCAAACAGAATGTGATTGACCGTTTCTTGCTCTGCTCCGCACCGTTGACATACACTGTCCACTCCACAATGCTGCTCCTTCAATTTACTTGCAGATGCAACGAAACCTGATAGAGATTGCCAAACAAAATGTTTTATCTTTCTAGGCCCCTGATGTTTCCAAACCTTTCCCTTCAACACGTTTGTGCTTGGTTCCACTACTTCACGAGGTTGCATTCTTCGTCTATGCTCTGTCTCTACTTTGTAACCCATTTTGATAGTATAGCTACCAGACTTGGAATGGTTCCAAACATAGCTATCCTTTTGTCCCGTCCTATAAACATGTAACGACAAAATACAGCTTACATCCTCTTCTGCGATTACTGCCTTCACAAGATTCTCATTCCATGTTTTGTGGTCATGATCTATTAGGTGATGGACCTTCAATTCGGGATCACAGTGAACGCTCCTCGGTATCTCTAGACGAGCAGGGTATGTGGGGATCCAAACATCCTCCTAGACCTTTGCATCGACTCCTGTACCAATGACTTTTTTAATACCCTTATCCAAAATCTGCTTTGCCGTCATAATACTGCTCCATCCATAAGATGGTTGCACGCCTTACCTGTAACCATAGTTTTAGAGTATCGGCAATATCTTACTTTTAACACTTGAGCTAGGAGGGATTGTGGGTAAATGAGCAGTCGCCATACTTGTTTCGCCAAAAGTGCAAGATTGAAATCGTTAAAACCCCGAAAACCTAGCCCACCCTCCTCGAGCGGCATACATATTTTATCCCAAACTACCCAATGTAATCCTTTGTTGTTGCTGCTCATACTCCACCAGAACCTCAACACGGCGGCGGAAAGTTTCTTACATGTTTCTTGTGGGGGTCGATAGCATGACATCACATAGGTTAGCACAGCTTGTGCAACATACTTAAGCTGAACCTCATTTTCCCCCTTTGGATAGTAGTTCTGATGACCATGTATTTATTTTTCCATTCAGACGCTCTTGCACGAAAGAAAAAACTTGTTTCTTTGAATCCGCAGATCTTATCCGGCATATATTCCCATCCCACCTTCCTTTGTAATATCAAATGATATTTTCATATCATTTTATGGACGCTATAACTTTAGAACCGAACATAATTGAAGACTTTGATTTATTCAGTTGTTGTCCTGAGGCGTTTCCGTAGACAACAATGGTTCGAACCAGTTCCTCGCATTGAAATTGCTTTGCTTTGCAGAAGAAAAGGCTGTCATCAGCAAAAAAGGTGGGAGATAGATGGACACTCTCTCGCAATCTTGTTCCCCGAAATTTTCTTAGGTCGTTCAGCTTACTTGATGTGAGATATCAGCACTTTCGTGCATAATATAAACAAGAAGGGTGATAGAAGGTCTCCTTGTCGCAATCCTCTCGTATGTGAGATATTCCCCTTAGCTTCACCATTAATCAGAATTTAGTACGTGACTGATAAAATACACTTCATAATCATTGAAATACACTTCATAATCATTTTTGTTATTCGATTGTTTTGAAAACATGAGTAGGTAGTATAATTATTTGATAAAAAGGTTTGGTAAATTAAGATAAATTGTTGATTGATTTGTGATGTTTGGAGCAAAGTTTTTAATATCTTTGTTTGTTTAAGATATTTACTTCAATTTGGCTTACAGGGAAGTCAATTTTAAAGTTAATAACTAATTACTAATTCGTTGTAAAATTTGTTCCTACATTTATTTCTACTGTGCATTTCGTTGTGTGTTTGAAATTTAAATTTATCAAATTAAGGCGAAAACTATTACATAATTTATTTCGATTGCCACAGTTCAAATGTTTTGATAGTTATCAATCAAGAAAAAATGTGAACTTATTCCTTGTTACTAAACGAAGAAACATGCTGCCATGTTGGCCAAGTGACACTCAAGCATAAAATTTTCATCGAACCGTATACTCTATCCAGAATCAAACTCTAAAAACCAATGTTTTTAAACGCGATCCGGACACTGAACAGGATGACTTTCCGAATCACCGGATCATCGAATCAACCACGAATGAACCGTGGGTTAATAAATTAATTAATTTTATTATATAATTATATTAGTTATGAAAATAAATATAGAATTATCTTTCCTCTAACTTATTACTCTTTCTCCTCTAACTTTCTATTTTCTCCTCTTTATTCGTCGCCGTTTTCCTCTGGCAGAACCCAATCCGAAAAGCCGGCCACAACCTCCAACCCGCCAACCTCGCAGAGTTACCAGAGACGCAAGACAGTGCCGGAATCAGCCTAGGTCCTCCGCCAGCGAGAGCTCAGACCTCCAGAGACGACCACATATCAGGAGACCTAAAAGGGGAGAGAAAGACAAAAAGGAAGACAAGATAAGGTATCAAGGAAGAGCCTCCGGCGTCAGAGAAGGCAGGATTCACCGAAGGCAAACGACGATGAACAAAAAAGAGAAAATTAAAAGAGAGAAAAAGTAATAATTTAGAGGAGAGAGAATTCTACATTTATTTTCAGAACTAATATATTATTATATAATAAAATTAACTAATTTAATAATTTACGGTTCACCCACGGTCGACCCGATGATCCGATGACCTGGAAAATCATTCTATTCAACCGAGTCGGGTTTAAAAACATTGGTTTCTCTAGAACTTATTTCCTTTTTTCGCCAAATAAAATCATATATTTCAAAGCAAAGATCCTGTAAACCGGGGTTGCTTATTTCCTTGTTTAACCAAGAGAGTTTCTTATCCAAGTAAAAGAGAATCGTTAGTGTCCAAATAAACAAAAGAATTGCTATCAATTTGTCAGTAATATGTAATATTTGCCAGCTTGGTTTGCTATCAGTATCATTAGGCCCTATCATGGACAAAAGAAAGGAAAAACAAATTGCAAAAAGACAACAGTTTAAATTATAGATAAAAAGCGCACGACCACCGATCATATATTATATTTATTATTATAGGATTTTCTATTGTTACGATACTATGACTGCATATCGAGTTAAAATACTCATTTTCCCAAAGCTACGGTTCATAGAATGGCCACTTCGTTGCTTTGGTTGTTGAAACGTTGATATTCTTCCTTCATGTTCATCAAACCCATCCAGATTCTCCTAACCTTACCAACTTCATTATTACCTATCATAATTCTGTCTAGGCTAAGTTTAACTAGTTAAATCCAATTTTAAAATCTGATTCTTTCGTTAAAATAACTAAAAAAATAATAATTAAGATCATCATTTATTTTATATAAAAAGATCATGGTTTATAAGTTATCAACATGAAGGATGTCATAGAGTAGTTTCATCGAATTTTCCAATTTGCCTTCTATTTCTAAAAAAATTCATTCTCTTTATTTTTTTGACTAAAAATCCATTCTCTTTATAATTAGCTGTGATTCAACATAGTTTAACACGTTCCTTTACATTTTGTTATCGTAGCACATTATGAGCGACATTTTAAAAGTTTCGGAAGTTTTTGATCCAATGGTGTCAGGGATTTGGACTTGGCATTTAGATAGAAGGAAAGTATTCATGATTCAAGTTGAAGATCTAATGACAAAAATATCTGATTCCGAGTAAGAGTGGGTAAGTGACAAAAAAAAAGAGTAAGAGTGGGTAAAATATTTGCAATTCGATTTCAGATTCGGTTTGAAAATATTATATTTAAATGATTTGGATCTAGATTTAATTAATTGAAAATTTAGAACTAAAATATTCAATACGTATCCGTTTTATAAAAAATTATGATATATGACAATAGAAATATGATAACGGAAATACATATATAAAATATCTTTAAAATAAATATTTTATTATTCAGTATTTAATTTAATCATTTAATAATAAGATAATATTATTTTAGTTATTTTACCTATCTTGGAAATATTCGAATTGGAACTGTATATCCGCAAATGTTGACGGATTTAAATCTATTTTATAATTTTAGACCCTACATATACATATTTCACTATCCTAAAATTATTAGTATCATAGTCGTATACACATATTTCTGATTTAGGGTCTAACCGGTTGAGAAGCAGTAATTGTAGATGTGGTAGTGGGAGTCTAGTATTATTAAGTCATTTGTAGGACTATTATATCGGTTATAAATACTTAAATAGGTGCATTTGTGAAATATTTATGACTACTTGATTATGAAATATTATAGCTATTCAACAATAAATTATTGATATTAGTATATTACGACATTATAAAAATATCAAAACATAATGTTGTAATAAAAATATTTTTATATTTATTTATCCATCTGCAACCTCGCAACTAAAAATATTAACAACAATTATATTTTGATTTTATAAGATTTGGAATAGTTTGAAATGCTTTATATTGTATTCTGTAACTGTTACTATATGCCAATAGTCACTATCAATCGTAAAAGTTACGTTTGTGAATGTTATCAGAAAAATTTGTCTAATACCCTTAGAGTCTTAGAGTTTAAGTGTAAAATGTGTGACAATCCGCAGATCCTATATTGACCCTGCGGAATATCGACTACAATCTTTTATTTGTGAACTTAAAATTTCATTTTTAACAAGTTTTCGTAGAATAAGTGGTCACCAATTGATCTCCAACTCAATTGATGACAACTTATCACGTGGTAAAATTATTAAATAGTGAGTTTTTAGGTTTAGGAAATGCCAAACGTACCAATAATCTACTTGAAAAGATCAGCTAGAATTCACAGTTGAAAATTTATAGTCGGTGCTCAGCAAATTTTTCCTAAGATTTAAGGGGCGAGATATTTCCTATGGTACAGGTTGGTACAAAATGTTTTAAGGAAATGAACAAGAGGTGCTAAACCGTAATTTTATCAGTCACTCTGCCGACGTATTCTATAAAATTATTAATAAAATATTGAAGTAATGCTCACTTGTTTCGCCACCATTAGATAAACGATGGTTATATTTATTTGTACGCAAGAGGTATGCACTTGCAGATGATCAGATTAGTAATTATAGATTACTATATTTTCTTGACATATACATAACTTATCATTATGAGTAACGCAACAACGACAGCAATTTAACCAACACGGATCGGATTAGTGGATTAGTGGTACTTGAAAGATAAAATAACCTAATATGGGCTTCGAATGGGTAACGCAGACTAAAAAACGCAGATCAAACAAAAATGCAGATCAAACAGAACAAATGCAGATCAAGCAGAACAAATGCAGATCATGCAGATCAAGCAGAACAAATGCAGATCAAGTTAAATTAATAAATTATTGTAGTTAAATACATTTTGAAATTTAAAGAAATTTAAACATATAAACAAAATAAAACTTATTATAAATAAGTAATAAATATAGTAAAGACAAAATAAAAATAAATATCATCATTCTAATAAATATAGTGAAATTTTAAATTATATAAAATTTCAACATAATTACAAAAATTATAAAGAATATTCTTGTCTTACTCTTATTTTTCGTATCTTTATTCGACTTTCAGTTTTTTTTTACCATTTAGTTTAGCTATAAAATTAATTAAGTATGTGTCATAAAAACCGAGAACCGAGAACCGAAAACTCTCAAAATTATGTTTTTATCCCGAAATATCCAAATTAACCAAAAAAGGAACCAAATCATAACTGAATTGGAATAAAAAAAATTATCGGATATTAGTTGGTTCTTATAATTGCTACCCAAACTGACCCTAAACTGAAAAGAACCAAACCGGATCCAAACCAAATTTTATAAATAAACTGAACAATTTATATACCTCTATAACCAAAAAAATCGTAAGAACCAAACCGAAAACCGAATGTCCATGCCTATAATTAATATTATCTAATTTTATATGTTATTGTGAATATATAAATTCCATATATAACATTCTTTAAACGTATTTTTATAAGATAGGTGATATATAAAACAATATAGATTTTATATAATTTAAAAAAATAATAAACTCATCAAAACATAATTTTACACTAAAATAGAAAATAAAATAAAAGATTAAACTATAGTTTTGAGAGATTTTTTTTTTGATTTAGAAACTAAACAAACTAATTATAATAAACTAATAAGATGGAGAAAGATTATATTCATTATCCATAAGTTCTAATTGGTCATCTGCATCTCACCCACTACTTTTTTCTTACTTTTTGCAGATCAGATTTTTAAAGTCCATTAATGATCTGTATGCAGATTTATAAATATTTTATTATTTCTATTTGTTCTGCACTTAAAAGGGTGAATGGCAAATAAATGCAGATGAATCTGCAAATTAATTGTACTGCATATTATCTACATTTTGGGTTCAAATTGATGATGCAGATCAAAATATGCAGATCAAACTGAAATGCAGATCAAGCAGAACAAATGCAGATCAAACAAATTTAATAAATTATTATATTTAAATAAATGCTGAATTTTTAATGAAAATTAAATGTATTTAAATAAATGTTGAACTTTTTAATGAAAAATAAATATCTAAACAAAATAAAAACTTATTATATATAAATAATAAATACCATGATGAAAAATAACAATACATACATCATTTAAATAAATATGGTAAATTTAAGATTATATGAAAATTCATCACAGTTACAAAAATTATAAAGAGTATTATTGTTTTGCTATTATTTTTTTTTTTTATCAGAGATTCAAGAACGGCTTCGTTGATTGAAAAAATTAATTTGATTCCAATATGATTATTTCGGGTTAGATAGCAAAGTTGGAAAACGTGGTTCCAAATTTGGTTGGTAATTTCAAACAATATGAATAAAAACGTCAGATAATTTAGTTTTCAAGTTAAATAGCGGGTAATTTGAGGTTGTTCGGAAATTTTTTGGGTAATTCAAATAATTCTAAAGTGTTGGTAATTCAAGTTTTGGGTGATCCGATTTATAAATAACAATTTTAAGATATAATTGATATTTTAATTATAAATTTTGTAATTGTATTTTAAATTTTGGGTGTCATTTTGTTTCGCTTCTACGGATATTAGGTCCATATAATTATCAATGTAGATATTATAGAATATAATATATATATATATATATATCTATATGTAATATAATATTTTCATTAAACATACACACACACATACACACACATATATATATATATATATATATATGCAATTTTGTTTTCCTAAAAATGTTACATAAAATGAATAAGACAAAAATACTATAATCAAAAAACTAATAATCCCAATCTTTTAAGAATACTTTGATTTTGAATTATTTTAATGGATGTAAAAACAACCTAAATATATAAACACTAATTAAACAAAACATAAATATCATTTTATATATTTTATAAAATTTATAATATTTCGTCTAGAAATTATCGTATAAGAAAAGAAAAGAAAAAAGAACATTAAACCTTATTTTGTAGAAAAATTTTAGTTTGAAAATAAATGAAGGGAAATAAACAAAGTATTTGTAATTTTTTTTTTTTAAAAAAGACAAGTATTCATTGGGCCTCTGCCTCCCACCCATGCCTTTTTTCTAGCAGATGCAGGACATCAACTTTAAAGAGCAAACGAGATCTGCATGCAGGATAACTTTTATTTTTCATGTTTTTGGGTTCTGCATTTGTAAACGTGTATGGACAAAAAATGCAGTTCTATCTGCATATTGAATGGTCTGCAATTAGACTGCATTTGTTATGCGCACACATTCATACCCTTTATCTGCAGTACATTCATACCCATGGTTTCGGTTTCGACTCTAGTTGGTCACCTTGTCGCCAAAATTGTGTGCCCGGATGCAAGGCCATCCAGAAGTTAGGTATGGACGGTATGGTTAACCCTTTTTCTCAAGAAAAAACATGCAATTTAAAATTAGCATGTCATGCTAGTACTGTATTAGTAATAAACCCATACCCGGAATTTTTGGTTAACGTTATTTTTCTTGGGAGGTTTGGGATCGCCTGGAAGCATATACATCCGATATTGGATTAACGTTTTTCTTCTTGGACGATTGAGCAGTAAGCAAAATATTAGGTGCTAGAAACGGGAATACAAAAAAACAATAAAATACAAATATAACTTTTTGTTTTGTTTGTACGTAAATTAGTTTTAGTGGACGATAAATTTTTCTAAAATCAGTTCGTCAAACTAATTAAAAAAGTAACAATAGTAAGCATTTACTCAAAAAGTCACAATTAGTAAGCGTTTACTCAAAAAATAACAGTTATCAGATAAATCTATTAAGAATAAATAAAGCTTTGTTTTACTTAACGAATGGTCATTATAAAAATAATAACGACTTTCTTAATAAAAATTCGTTTACACTGCATAGTTATTGTTTACGTACAAAATTACAAATGCATGTATATGATTACGCAGGCGCATACGTGTGCGTTGTCTTTCCCCGACGTGGTTAAAAACCTACCGACGTGTTCACTTGACATATTGACTAAAAAGAGATAGTATCCTAGTTTCTTTTGTGCGAATTTATTCAGAATATTTTGGACCCACTCGATAACACCATTACAATGGACCGTAGCACCTAGCCACTCGTGAATGAAAATTTTTTTTTCAAGATTTTAAAATACGTACGCATATTGAATTATACACTACGCGTATTTGGTTGAATGGGCGTCGGTGTATGTTATGGAGTCAAAGTTGACCTTGGAGTTTGGGAGATGTAACATGGAGATTCACTAGTTTCTGTATTGATGATAGTTACGCCACACGTCTGTTTTTGGTTGATAGAAATATAATATAGAGTTGTTAAAAACTATAAAGCAGTTTAATTATATAGGAATTGAGAAACGTAACCAATTACGCCAAAACGAATAATAACCAGTGTTTTTAAAACCGGACCGACGGGCGAACCGGAAATATTTTGGGTCACGGGTCAATGTGGTTCGACCTGGTTCGATTGGGTTCAACCGGATTTGATGTACTAAACCGAATCTAATAACGTTTTGTATATAATATGCATATTTTAACAAATAAATTTAGAAAATAGCAAACTGAAATGTAATAAAAGTAATAAAACAATTTAATAGTTTTTTTTTGTAACTAACAATCTAATAGTTTAAATCTAAATCAATAGAAAAAAATATATTTAAAGTTTATTTTTTAGGTTTTTATCACTATAAATCTTTGTCATCTTTTAAAAAAATTATATACACATTGCGACGGTTGTTGATTTTCTATGTTTGAATTTGATGGAAGTGGAATTTCTTGATCATTCTCTTCCATTCCTTAGTACAGTGCAAAAGTTTTGCAGAGAACATCAAATACACAAACGTAAGTTTTCAATTATTAATTTCACCCAGAAAGACAATACATTGTGAAACGTCACAAACTTGAAAAGAAAAAAAAAAGTCAAAGGCAAAAATACCTTGAGTTACGTTGTAGTTTATCACAAACCCTATTTTTTATTTTGAAAAACACTAATTATTTTATTAACAAAATTTTTGTTTTCTATACGAACCTAGGTTTAATCGGTTCGTTGGATCACCGGTTCCCGGGTTTTTAACGGTTCAATATGGGTTTTTAACGGTTCAACTTTGATTGGGTTTTGGCATTAACCCAACCCGGCTTGGTGTCTCGTTCGCGGTTGAACCCGGTCCGACTGCCGGTTCGATCCGGGTTTAAAAACACTGATAATAACACAATAGAAAGAAAATCTGACGACCACGTTGACTAGTATAACTTAGTCAGCGGTTGATTCACGTCTCTCTTTTCTCCGCTACCACCGGCAAATACACGATTTTTGTGGTTAAACATCATTTCGAAATAATTATACAAACTATTACAAATCAATTCAAACTGTACCAAATCTCTTAAAATCAAAAGTTAATTACAGCTGAAAGTCTAGATTAGTTAACTCAAACGTTATAAGTGTATATTTACCGCTTTAATAAAACATTTTGGTTATTTTGATTCTTAGAGTTATATTTATGGTTGCGGATAGTTACAGATGGATAAATAAAGAGAAATACCCTAGAATAGCACTAAAAAGTTTGTTATCAAAAATATAACTCTAAGAATCAAAATAGCCAAAATGTTTTATTAAAGAGGTAAATATACACTTATACCCCTTGAAGTTAACTAATCTAGACTTTAGGATTCAACTGGTTCAAACACAACGGTTGCAATTGCGGAAGTTTTCGGATGAAGATAGTTGCAGTTTCAAGTGTTATTTAGCGTTTTGTTTGACTGGCACAACATTTACAAATTGTTGAGTTTGCAAATATTTGTGAAAAGTTGATTATGAAATATTGCATATTGCAGCGGCTTAATAATAAATTACCAATATAAATATATTATAATATTATAAAAATAAAAACATACTATTGTGATAAAATATAACAATTATTAATATAATATGATTAATAATGATATTATGTTTATTTATTTATTTTTTTAATTATTTGAAAGTTATAATTATTATTTTTGAATATTAATATTAAAACTTTTAAAAGAATATTTTGTTTTGTTTTATGTATGTATGTATGTATTTTTCAAATCTAATGAATAGCTAGTTTAAGGTTTTTATAAAAAAAATTATGATACTGTTTGTGAATTTAAATTAATATATAAAATGTGTATATATTTTTATTATAATATTTCCATTTTTAAGTTCTAATTTAAAATCTTAAAAATTTTAAAATTTTAATTTTATATTTATTCATCCATTTGCAACCACAAGCGTTAGGTGAAACCAGCATTTGATTTTAAGAGATTTGGAGCATTTTGAAGCGATTTGTGGCGGTTTGTATGATTATTTTGGAACGTTCTTAACCGCTACCAACAACAAAGATGAGTTTGCGGGTAGTAGACGGAAAATCAGTCAGACCCTAAGGGTATTAAGGGTTGGAGATTTGGAATTGAGTTTTAAAATGTTATAAAATAAAATAAATATTAAAAATTTTGAAGATGAAAATTTAAAAATAGTTTTAGAAATTATTTATGAATTTCAAAAAGAAAATTTGGGAAGAAAAAATTCTAAAGAAAATTTTCAGAAAAGATTATAGATAAGTTCGAATTTGAAACATATAATCTGATACTATAAATTTTTGTATTTTATTTATTTGCTTATTTATTTATTTATTTGTATTTATATATCTAGGGTATAAGGATTTTTTCACCTATTAAATGAAACATTTTGGTCATTTTATTCCCTAGGGTCTATTTTGTGACAAAAACTTCAAAATAGTCTATTTTAGACAATTGCCAATAAATAAATATAAACTTATTCAAAAAAATATTCAAAATTTTATGGAAACATTATAAATAAAAATAAATATTGTAGACAAATGGAAGGCTTATTCGTATGTCATCATTTTCCGAGAGGAATAACTGCAATGTCATGCGTCGTAAGAGAGGGTTGTGCAGGAGCTGGTGATGGCTCAGAGATGGCAGGTGTAGAACCAGAGGTTTCAGCAGAGTTTTCAGTATCATTAGCGAATGAATTATATGTTGTCGTTAGAGTAGAGAGCAAAACTGCAGGAGAAACGGAGATGGTTTCAGAATTTTGTGCCAGAATCAGAATTTTGTGCCAGAAAAGTTCTAATATTTGGTGAAATCAGAGACACCTAAAGATTTTACACATGTGGTTGAGCAGTAATCTCATCATCATCAAACACCCGAGATGAGTTATCCAGAGACAAGTGGTGAAGGCTGCAAGATAAATGAAAATTTTGTTTCGATAAAATGACATCTCGAGATGTTGAAGCAACTCCAAGTTTTAAGATCATAGACTTTCCAACATTTTCCCCCAAAATGATATCCTAGAAACATAGATTTGTTACATGAGGCGCAAACTTGTCTCCTCCATGCCTCTTCTTATGGACATAGCATAGACAGTCCATAACTCACAAATGATCCAACAATGTCGGTTTGTTGTTAAGCATTTCAAAAGAAGTTTTTCCTTTTAAAATCTTTGATGGATTTCTGTTAATGAGGTATTTAGCTGTGAGAACACAAAATCTCTTAAATTCAATCAGTAAGTGAGCTTCAAATTGAAGTGCTCTAGCGATGTTGAGTATATGCCAATGATTGGGCTCAACACGACCATTTTCCTGCAGAGTTCCTATGCAGGAAGTCTCATGAATGATACCCTGAAGTTTAAAGAATTCTGTGATACACAAGAACTCAGACCCAATATCACTTCGTATGGTCTTAATCTTTTTATCAAATTGGCGCTCAACCATTGCGATGGAAGTCTTGAGAATTGAAGCTGTTTCTGTTTTATTTGTCAGTAGATAAATCCACAATGCACGAGAGTAATCATCTAAAATCGTGAGAAAATATCACGAACCACACAGATAAGTAGTTTTACACGGACCCAAAGATCACAATGAACCAAATCGAAAACTCTGCAGTTGGTTTATTATTTCTCAAAAAGAAACAAATCGCAAGATTGTTTTGCACCAATACAAACGTTGCAAGACTTTGAATAAAAACCAGTACTTACAAAAAATAGATAAAGGCAACATCCATTGTTTTAAAAGCTGGATGACCAAGACAATGGTGCCAGAGATTAAACAAATATGTGTGTTGAGTATGCGCCACTCTCACTACCATACTGTCAAAACCTCTAAAATATACATATCTATCAGCTGTTTACCCACTCCAATCAGCGTATGTGTGGTGTCGTCTTCAACAACACAAACCTTATCAGATAGTTGTACTATCTGTTTACGCGAGTCAACTGAGAAACATAGATGAAATGACACATTAAACCGTCACCAAAGAACATATTGTGTAGTTGTAAATGTGAACCTAATCAACTTTAACTTGCCGGTTTGTGGTAGTAATACGAACATCAGCCATGTTGATTCAAATCGGTGCTATAACAGTAATATCCGAGAGACACTCTAGAGTGTCATTCATGTTATCCAAAGCACCTGATTCAATGATCCAAGATCCAGAGAAGAATGTACCTAAGAATCGATCATGAGAACGCGGGTTACGCTTGTTGAGCATATGAACCAATGTGCACCACTGCTAATAATTTAACCCCCTAACACCAACTATATCATCATCGGTTAAGGCCATTGTTACTGCAGTTACATGTGAGTGGCTGAAATCTTGTTCACGCGAGCAGTGTCTGTACGCCAAGATGATGTCACTGGTGTACGAGAGACAACATGATCTTTCAAAAATCAGATGTGGTAGAGGGGAGTTTGGAACATTGTCTATCTCCCCACCAAGTTGGATCGTCAATTTTCTAAAAGCAGTTTGCAGCAAGAGTTCCGGTTCTCCCACACAAGGTACAAACAACAAATGGATCACAAAGATCAGTTTGTGTGCATGGGCGAGTCGAAGACTGCAGAAAAAGCTTATTGAATCATTCTTTTCTTTCATTGGTTAAGTGGCACACTTGGATTCTTCATCTTGCGTTACCACCTGATACGATTTGTAAATCGTCGGAAAAAGATCAAGGAAAAAAAACAATGATTTCACAGCTCCAAATAGATTTTCATCAAGCCCTATCAAAAACTGATATAACTTATATTACTCTTTTTCACGAGCAATTTCTTCTACGGTCTTTGGCGTTGGAAATCCGCCAGACTGCTGCTAAACTTTTTAAATTTTCCATAGTGTGTTTCCACAAAGGTCATAAGCGATCTCATGGTGAGACAGCGTGCTGCTGATGTCAGGAGCTCTATTAAGTTTGATCCAAGACACACCAATAACATTGTTCGCCCACCAATCTTCGAGATCATCCGAGTTATCATCAAGTTTGGGAATACTCCCATCTGTAAACCCAATTTCTTGCGTTCTCGTAAAGCAATTCGAATATTCAAAGCCCATTCATTATACTTTGGACTTCTAACATGTGTTGTGAAATGATCGATCACATGTTATCAATTTTATCACCAGAAGAAGATTATATGGATCGATCTTGCAAAAAGTGTTCTCCAGTTGAGGGTTGACAACCGGATTTTCATGTGCGCCAGTAGCACCAATGTTTGTTTTTATCGCCATATTGCTTTGAAGACTAAGAAAAAAACACAATAAAAACAAAAAAATAGAAAATCAAAAGCCTTAAATTTTAGATTAGTATTATGATACTATGACAAAAAAAACTCAAGTTGGTATGAAAAAAACTTTTTAGATTCATTTGTAAGATGTCGGCTCTAGCTTATATGTTACTAGATACCTAATATTTACTAGTATTTATGGATCAGTATTCCAATGTTTTGTATTTACGTTATTGGACCCCCATATTTCCCAATAATCTTTAAACTACTTAAACCTAACAAACCAATACAAAAATCAAATAAAGCAATTTTCAAAACTATAATAAAGCGAAGTAAAATCCAACATTATAAGACATTTTTGTAATTCTAAATTTTGACATCTTTATAATTGTAAACTTCAGGTGCCTTAATTTGAGTGGAGACAAAATACAGAAACTATCATACAAATGCTGACCTCATAAAGGTGAATCAACAGTGTTTTGTGGGTCTGCGACCAATGATATATATTAGTATATTTGTTCTTATTATCATTCTATTATACAATTGTATAATATATTATGATGGGTCTTTTTCGTGCTAAAATTATTTGTATAATAGATTTGAAAGAAATATATGTAATAGTGACTTGGGAGCATATCCAATAAAATTTAAATTATATTTAATGTTTAATTCTTTATTCATTTTAGTTTATACAATTTTATGACAGCTAAAAATTATGGGTGTTTTACTGAACCAACTAAAACTAAACAAAATCAAAATAGATAAAGTGGTTTAGATTAGGTAATACCGAATATACCGAATGTCATTTCTAAAATATCACAGTATATATGGATATTGTTTGGTATATAAACCGATCAAACTGAATAAACCAAATAAAATAATCAATTAAAATATAGTAGTATAATTATATGTAAATTATATAAGATAATTAAGAATATATACATAATTTATTTTATTAAAATAATCTTCATATTTAAAACCCTATATAAAATTTATTTTAATAATTTATTATTTTATTTTAAGTTAAGAGTTATGTTTCATTCTTATCAAATTGAATAAAAATGTTTATTTTTTATTTTTTCTTTACAAATATGTGTGCTAATATTTAGTTATCTATAATATTATAGATTACTAGTTTTTATTATTATTTATTCTATAAAAATATTATAATTATTAACTTAAAATATTTACAAATTATTTTAAATAGTAAAAGAAAAAGATAAATAGGCTTTTTAAAAATCAAAATATCCATATGTTAAATAAAAGCCAATTATAATTTATTTAAAAGGATAAATTTATAGTTTTTGGTATAAAACCGAATTAACTGAAAACTGTTAGTATACAAACCAAAATTAAACCAAAATAAATATAGTTTTAATATACTAGATATGTTTTATAGACCTGAATACCGAAAAACTGAAAAGTATCGAACCAATAACCAGATTGAATATCCCTACTTAGAAGTTCATACCCACCAAAAATCTGATTATTGCAATTTAGTGTACGTTAGTCAAATTGATTGTGTTTTTTCTCTCTCGATTGAACTAGATAAAGGGAATCAGTTTTGAACCTCATTAAATTAAAGAAAGTGAGAAGTTTGTCCTAATTAATTCAATAATTTAAAAGTAAATAATGATGAATCTTTTAAAACAAAAATATTATACGTACAAAATTTCTTCATTTATGTCCTAAATCTTAAAACGTCAAAAAATAAAGAAAGTTCAGAAAGTATTATATTAAATTTTGGTATAGTATTCTTTTTAATTATGGGTTTTTATTCGATTATTTTTATTCCTTTGATCAGACATTTAGTGAAGATGTTTGGCTGAATGTTCAACTAAATATATGATCTGATTGGTTCAAACGCAGTAGTTGTAGTTGTGGATGTGGGAATTTACGAATACTGAGTGATTGTGTTTTCAAGCGTTATTAAGCGTTTTGTATAATTGTTACAACGTTTGAAAATTATTGTGTTCGCGAGATATTTATTACTAGTTAATTATAAGATATTGCATCATTTTAATAATAAATTACAAATTTGAACATATTATAACATTATAAAAATACAAAAACATACTATTGTAATAAAATATAATAATTATCAATATAGTATGATTAATAAAAATATTATGTTTATTTATTTAATAAATTTTGTTTTGAAGATTTATATTAAAAAAATTCAAACAATATTTTATTTTGTTTTATATATGTGTATATCTTTATATATGTATGTATATTAATTTTAAAAAATTCTAATGAATAATTAGTTTAAAGTTTTTATAAAACACATTATGATACTGTTTGTGAATTTAAATTAATATATAAAATATGTATATATTTTTATTTATAATATTTCTGTTTTAAAATTTTAGAATATTTTTGAAAATAATTTTATATTTATTTATCCACTCATAACCGTCTGTAATTGTCCGCAACTGCAAACACTAACTGGAACCAACTTTTGATTTTAAAATGTTCGGAGCGATTTGAAATGATTTATAGCGGTTTATATGATGTTTCGAAATGCTGCCAACCGTTACCAATCACAAAAATGTATTTGCGGGTAGTAGCGAGAAGACTAGTCACACCTAAGGGCATGACTGGTTCAAACGCAGCGGTTGCGGTTGCGAGTGCAGGAGTTTGCGGATGCGGATGGTTGCGGTTACAAGTGTTATATGGCGTTTTGTATGACTGGCGTAATGTTCAACAATTGTTGCGTTTGCGGGATATTTATGACTGGTTGATTATGAAACATTGCAGCGGTTTAATAATAAATTATCATAAACATACTATAATATTATAAAATATAAAAATATACTATTGTGATAAAATATAATAATTGTTAATATAATATGATTAATAATAATATTAAGTTTATTTTTATTTTTTAAGTAGTTGAAAGTTATAATTTTAATATATTTTATGAAGATTTATATTAAAAATTTTAAAGAATATTTTGTTTCTTTTTATATATGTGTATATCTTTATATATGTATGTATATTAACTTTTAAAAATTATGATGAATACCTACTTTAAAGTTTTTATAAAAAATACTATATTGTTTGTGAATTTAAATTAATATATAAAATGTGTCTATATTTTTATTTATAATATTTTCATTTTTAATTTTAAATTTTAAAATTTAAAATATTTAGAAAAAAGGTTTAATATTTTTTATCCAACCGCAACCCCCCGCAACCTCAAACGCTAGTTGGAACCAGCTTTTGATTTTAAGAGGTTCAGAGCGGTTTGAAGCGATTTGTAGTGGTTTATATGATTGTTTTGAAACGCTGTCAACCGTTACAAACCGTAAAAGCTGCGTTTGCGGATGGTAGCGGAGAAAACCAGTCAACCCCTTAGGACAAGCAAGAACGCAACTATGCCGACCATATTACTTTAATGGATGTCATTTAAAAGATTAATAATCCATTCTCTTAACTAAAGACTAAGAGCATCTTTACTCTTCAGTAATTAATTTTTCTTTTTTAACTTCTCTTTAGTAATGAATTTATCATTTTGTCTCTAGATATTTATTGAACTGATATTTGTAAGCATTTTAGTTATTTGATTAATTTAATCATTAAAATAGGAGTATAAATTATTTTAATGTGGACATATGGAAATTAATTTTTTTTTAGTTTTAAATAATAAGTTTTCTTAACTTTCTATTTTTCATTCTTACTTTTTTATTAAATATTTTTAGTTGAACTAGTTTGAGATACTACCATTGCTTTTGCTCTAATATCCTAAATGTGTAAACATGCTTTGTTCACAGTTCTTGTAACGCCAAACAGAGAGTAAGCCACGCAGTATTCAGCTTTATAGCCTTCTATAACGAAATTGGTTTAACTTTTTTGCTTATATAATGAGATTATTTTAATCGGCGATTTAGTGGCATACTGAATGATGTCATCTTACTAAGTTAAATACATTCTTGATGGGATAATGATGACCCAAGGACTCTTGTTGCTTTGAGTAGATGTGTGACAATCCTACTTGTACTTGTAATCTGGTCATGCACGGATATTAAGGTCATTTTTCTTTACTCGAAGTCAATATAAATACCTTCCGTGAATAATGACCGTGTAGATTTTGTGTTATATCGCAGTCCAAAACTTACTAGGTATTTTAGTTTGACCCGACCCCTTGGAGGTGATTAGCGTCCAAACAGCCTAGCCAGTAGCCACAAATAATTTTGTTTTTACCCGCAACTAATTTCGAGCTTAATTTAACGTAATTTCTGTTAAATCAAAACTATTGATCTCAGATGATCTAAGTTTGATTGACAAATTTTTTCCTGAATGCACCCGAACATCTAGTAGGGTGGGTATCTATATAAGGTTCTAGTTTGGAATATATTTTTTTTTTTGAGAAAAAGGTTCTAGTTTGGAATTGATATATTAATTTGAGTTGATAAAATATATTTTCTTATAACCGTGAAATTCTATAAGATTTCTAAACCCTAAGAGCATCATTATTGCACAAACCCACTTGGGTTTCTAATTTTTTTTTTTTTTTGTCCGGATTAAAAAAAAATAAAGCTGGCTAAAATTAATTCTGGAAGATCTTGCATTCAAATAAGTATCATTCCAATTAAGCCGCGGTTAGATGGCCAAGATAAATCGAATCTAGATGACGAAAGTTTGAGTCGGAACTCATTTACCACTTAAACCAATCGTTCATGTTTTTTTAGATTTCCAAAATTTGGTATATATGTTTCATGTGTTCTTTGCTATAGACCAATACCACCACATCAAGGTATAAGTATGTATTTTCTTTTTCTTTTAATACTTATATTTACATCTATAACAAGTATGTGTATAGTACCAGTAAAAAAATTATGTGTATATAATCATGAAAAATTAGAAATAATAATCATAAATCGTCAACGTAGACAACTTAAATTGTTAGAATTGATCGATTAATCCAATATAAACTGAATGCTTTATCGATCAATCCATTTTCTACAATGGAAGTAGGTTTACATTGAATTTTGTAAGAAGTTTCTCGCAAGGATGGAAATTAGGTTACACTTCAAAATAATATAAGACATTACGGAAGACAATCGGATAAGAACTTGTAACCCATTGATGGAAGTTAGGTATAAATTCAGATTGTGAAGACATCACTCAAAATCCAAGACAACTAGACAAAAACTCTATACAGTTACTGAAATTAAGGAAATTAAATGGAGAAAAGAAACGAAGAGAAAAGCCAGCTAGGGTTTGGTCCATGCATGAGCAAGTAAAAAGAGTACATGGAAGGACCACGAGTTGTTATGACTTGTGACGGTAGGAGTTAATTGGGACATACCTCGACTTAAGGACTCAAGACAGATATATTTGTGCTCTGCTCGTTGGACTTTGAGCCTTCCCTTATTTGTGATCGCTGTCGAACCAAGAAACCTGCCTAATTTAAGAATCATTCAAGTTAACTTTCACGACATTATATAGAAATGATTTAAAAAAAAAATTTTTTTGTCGCCTACTCTACTTATAATTAATACTTGATTTGTCTAGCACGAAATTAAAAAAGTACTTGCTATCTCGAATATTTTATCAAAAATAAATTACTTGCAATTTACTCATTCTGTTTTATTATTTGATACTTTGCGAATACTTGTAAATTATTTACGAATATTTTTGAGTATTTAAGGATTATTTATTAAATAATACTCTATCAGGATGAACGTGAAAACTTGCTTATTTATTCTACTAAAAACATGAAAATTATTTTAAAGAAAATATTTATGCATATTATGAAAAAGCAAGTTTTAACCGTAATAGTTGTCTTGTTTATTAAACTAATATAAAAAACAAGACAAGTATTATTTCGCAAGTAACAATTATTATTTAGTAAGTAACGAGTATTTTATAGAATGAGTATCGAGTAACAATTAATGAGGCAAATACTGAAAATAAAATGCTACTTGATACTTGTCCTTGCGACTAATGAAATTTGTCGACTTGTTACTTGACTTGGCAATGTCAAGTACTTGAATTTTTAAGGCGAATATATGTCAAGTAACGGGTATAAGGCGAGTATCGAGTAATGATGTCCTATCCCTAATTATATATACATGATTTTGGTCCAATTTTTTCCATCATATAGTCCAATGATCAATTCTTTTATAATGTTGTTATTTTACAACTATAGATATTTATATGTTGTTTGAAAATAACAAGATTATTCTTATGTCCATACATGTACTAAGTTACTTGAGAGATTAATTTATGAAAATAAATAAGGTTGGAGTATAGATTGGAAAAAACAACATCTCAGCAACACTTTGGCTTAAATTGCCCAAGAACATGATTATCAAAATGAACAAATCTCTCTACTTTTCATTTGATTCCGAGAGTTTGATTAGTACCTGAAATTTTCCTAAGTTTATCTTAAAATGATTATCATCAACTCTTGTTGTTATGGCTAGATCGGTTAAGCAATTCTTCAAAACTATGTGCCTCTATAGCAAAATGTTTTTAATAGGTAAGGGTAAGATATTATAAAAATGGTATTAATAAAAGTTGGAGGCACTTTTAACTGTAATAATTTTCATATGCATCAACACAATCATTCAATATATATACCACCACGCAGAGGGACTGAGGATAAATTCAATACTATTCTAGCTATATATGATGCAGAAGACTCGTCGTCAGTGACAAATAGCCATCGATGATTAATCCCACCCGTAAAGCATGTTTTACACTTCAAATTGATTCTAAACTTATTTAAAATTAAACAATTCGATAGACAAAACGAGAAAAAAACAAAAGAAGTTTCAACTGGAGAGGATTGGACAATTATCATAAAGAAACATTCTGTACGAGATATACTCTTAAACCCATCTAATCTCATGATTTTAAACTGGCATTTTCGAACACAAAAGAAAACCTTCGTTGTACAGTAAAACAAACATTCTTTATGATCCTGTTTTTTTAAAGAATTTTCTCATATGATTAAAAAGGAGAGATAGAAAGTAGTGGTCACATCCCTTATGGGCTGTATATTGGTCCATCTTAATTAAAACCCATTTGGGGTGTTTCTGAATTAATGAGAGGTAATTGCAGCCTGCTCAGAGGACCACCACTGTCACGGTGTGGGCACGATCTAGCTGTCCTGATTAAAAAACCTCTCCTTCCTCAATCTGAAATCTGAGCCATTATCGCAGCAACTGTCTTTCTTTTCGATCATTTATTGGTCCCACTTTGTAATATGTGGACCTAACATAAACTTTCACCGTACTAAAATTTCAGAAATAAAGCAAAGAAAAAAAAAGAAAAGTCAATGTTTGTTGTACTTTCGTTGGTTAATATGTGCATCTGTGGATTGTGGGGATAACATTTGAGAATCTTTTGCATATCTTTCGAAAAACGATGGTTAGAAATTCAAGATACTATCGATTATCAAGAAACGAGTTGAGGCGTAATATTACATACAGTACTTGAATGTTAGGCCCAACTAAAGCTCAAAATATAAACCATATAAATTTAGATATTCAGTTCCTAGTTATTTGGCCCATGGCCGGCATCAGCCGGAAAAGTAGAACAGATTTGAAACAAATTGTCGGAAAAAATTAACAGTGAAACAAATTACGATATTGTTTTTTTTTCTGTAACTGAATTACGATATGTTTTCCGTTGTACATGTAAACCGCTTAGGGCCTAACTGGTTTTTTTACTATCACCCGCAAGCAGTTTTTGCGGTTGATAGAGGTTGATAACGTTTTAAAATAATCATATAAATTTCTACAAATCGCTTCGACATGTTTCGAATCTCTTAAAATTAAAGATCTGACTGGTTTAAACACAGTAGTTGCGGTTGTAGAGGCGGGAGTTTGCGAATACGAATGGTTGTGGTTTCAAACTTTTAGCGTTTGTGACTAATTGATTATAAGATAGTAGAACGGTTTAATAATAAATTACTAATATAAACATATCATAATATTATAAAAATATAAAACATACTATTGTAGTAAAATATAATAATTATAAATATAATATGATTAATAATAATATTATGTTTATTTATTAATTTTTTAATTAGTTGAAAGTTATAATTTTAATATTTTTTGAAGATTTATATTAAAACTTTTAAAAATATATGTTTTGTTTTATATATGTAAATATCTTTATATATGTATGTATATTAATTTTAAAAAGAATTTAATAAATAGCTAGTTTAAATTTTTATAAAACAAATTATGATACTGTTTGTGAATTTAAATTAATATATAAACGTGTATATATTTTTATTTATAATATTTATATTTTTTAATTCTTAATTTAAAAAATTAAAATATTTAAAAAAAATTAATTTTATAATTTTTTATCCATCCGCAACCGCAACCGCTAAATAAAATCAGCTTTTGATTTTAAGAGGAAACAGTTTGAAGCGATTTATATTAATTTGTATAATTGTTTTGAAACGCTATCAACCGTTACCAACCACAAAACTGTATTTATGGATGATAGTGGGGAGACCTATTAGACCCAAAAGCTGGGATAAGAGGTTCAAATTCAGAAAATACAGCGGGGATATGAGGTTCAAATTCCAAAAATTGCAGTTTAAAATTGAAAAAATTATATTAGATTTTCAACATTGCAGTGTGCAAATATAATCGTCATGTATATATATATGTATATCTTCATAAAGTAGTGAATCATCAAAGTTTTAAATTCTCTAAAAGTTTAATAAATTTAGGATGTCTCCAAATAGGTCCAAATCATTACTCAAATACAATATGAATGTACTCTATTACAGGTACAATTAAAAATTTACAAGATTCTCCAAATATGTTTGCAAGCGTACAATCAATGTAAGCCTAGAATTAGCAGGGTAACTACGTTATCATATACATAGTGCAACAATTTTAAATGCTACACATAGGCATTACTTTTGACAAGGCTGCCAACATACGTGGATGACGACTTTTTTTCGAAAACATAGATAGGAGTAGGACTGATTGGTAGTTGCGCTTTTAAACACTCTCGAGATTTAAAATTTTCCATTTTTAATTAATAGTGAAAATTTAAATAAACAAAGTTTTATTTGACAAAACAAACTAAAACAAAATTTTATTAGTTCAACTGAAAGACCCTAGAGAGAAGGCACTTATTTCGTTGATTTGTTTTTAGAGGATAATCCTTCTTAATTCTGTTTAAAATGCTCTTTTCGATAATATATCTGTTAGCAGAACTATACGGATAAAGAAGTGCTTAGTAGAAAGATTCAACAGCGAGAATCTCTACAGAATCAAGTTCTTATTTCACCTTTAAGCTTATAAAGATTCACCATACCTCCAAAAACAGCTCTCATATCTTTTTCAATGGCCGAGATTGTAGAGCACTCGACCGGAACCATGGAAATAGAAGCCGTGGATGAGCTAGACCGGTGCGCGGTGGAGGAGGTTGAGCTAACAGTTCCAAAAACCGACGATCCGACGTTACCGGTTCTCACATTTAGAATGTGGGTTTTAGGTCTTGCCGCGTGTATCATACTATCGTTTGTGAACCAGTTTTTCTGGTACAGACAGATGCCGTTGACCATTACCGGAATCTCGGCTCAGATAGCGGTCGTGCCGCTCGGTCATCTGATGGCTCGAGTCCTTCCGAAATAAGAAGTACTTGGAGGGATCAAGGTGGGAGTTCAACATGAATCCTGGTCCGTTTAATGTCAAGGAACATGTTATGATCACAATTTTCGCTAATTCTGGAGCAGGAACGGTTTATGCGACTCATATTCTTAGTGCTATTAAGCTTTATTATAAGAGATCTCTTCCATTTCTACCGGCTTTTCCTCATTATGATCACTACTCAGGTATGGATACGTCTGTGCCCTAATTTAAACATGCAATAATTCTTTGATCTGAAGAAGAATATTTACTTTTACATTTGGTTAAAAAAATTACATTTACAATATAGTTGTTTAAAATTCGAAGTCACTATATGCTTTTTTGTTCTTGGGTAAGAACTTTCATCTTTGATCAGTCTAAAATAGTTTATAGTTTTCTTTTCTTTCAATTTCCATTTTTTTTAAAAAAATTTCTTAAAAAGATGTTTTTATATATAATATATAGCTTAGTTGTTGTTTATTGCTGACAAAAAAGCTAGTTGGTTTCTTTAGTTTCGTTCAAGTAGGCAGGAATTTATATTCTAAAAGCCAGGTCAAATATTCTTGGATATATGGATAGATAAAGAATCATTTAACCTATAGTTAAAACAAAAAACACTTGTTTACTTAAACTTCTTAAGCTATTAAACTCAGTGTTTGTCCTAATTTAAGGATATAGTTGGCGTTGGTTTGAAATTTGTGCTCTGATTACTTGTACAATTTTGGGACCATGTTCTTAGATTAGAAATTTTCTACATTTTTGGTGAATTCGTTTTCGTACCTTTTTCACCTATGAAAACACCTTTTTTGGTAGTTTCTCGGGTTTGGGTGGGCTGGTCTATTCCGTAAACACCTTGTTGAGCCCGGTGAAATGTGGTGGCCAAGCAATCTAGTTCAAGTGTCTTTATTCAGGTAATACAATTTATAAACATTTATAGAAATGTCATCTTCATGATTAGCCTTAAACTGCTAAGTTACTTACTAACGACTGCAGTGCCTTGCACGAGAAGGAAAAGAAGAAAAAAGGAGGCATGACCCGAATCCAATTCTTCATCATAGTCCTTGTTACTAGCTTCGCATACTACATTCTCCCTGGCTATCTATTCACAATGATAACTTCCATCTCATGGGTCTGTTGGCTTAGCCCAAAATCGGTTTTGGGCTAACCAACTCGGTTCAGGGGAACAAGGTCTTGGTATAGGCGCAATTGGTATTGATTGGGCTACAATTAGCTCTTACCTCGGCAGTCCACTTGCTAGCCCGATCTTCGCTACCGTCAATGTAACAATTGGTTTTGTGATAATAATGTATGTGGCCACTCCGATTTGCTATTGGCTTAATGTTTACCATGCCAAAACATTTCCTATATTCTCAAGTGGGCTTTTCATGGGTAATGGCTCGTCTTATGATGTTTTGAGTATCATTGATAACAAGTTCCATCTCAACCGAGACATCTATGCAAAGACTGGTCCAATCCATATGAGCACTTTCTTTGCGGTAACATATGGTCTTGGGTTTGCCACTTTGTCCGCAACCATTGTCCATGTTTTACTCTTCAACGGAAGGTAACTAAACTCGATGATCAGTTCCTCAGAATCAAATTTTCACTTTTGATTTTAGTTAACGAGGTAGTTTCCCATAGATCAGGGACCAGTATTTTGATAATAGTTTCTAACTTCGCCTTATATATGTAATTCAATTTTTTTTTTTGTATATTAGGGATCTATGGAAGCAAACGAGAGGAGCTTTCAATAAGAACAAGAAAATGGATATACACACTAGGATCATGAAGAAAAACTACAGAGAAGTTCCCATGTGGTGGTTTTTGGTGATCCTCGTCCTCAACATTGCGCTCATCGTGTTTATCTCTGTGTACTACAATGCTACCGTGCAGCTACCTTGGTGGGGAGTGTTGCTAGCTTGTGCAATTGCCGTCTTCTTCACTCCTCTTATTGGTGTTATTATGGCCACCACTAATCAGGTACCTATTGAAACTATATAAGAGTTGAAAAACAATATATATAACTAGGGTTAAATGAATTATTCTTATAATGAGTTTTGTTGAAATATAACCATCTATAACAAAAAAAAAAACTATGAAACAAAAACTCAAACATTCCTCTGAAAAAAAGAAAACTGAAAAGGAAACAAACTAACTAAAAGTAATTCATATTCATATGCATCAATGTCTGATTCAGTTATTCAGTATCACTTAACTATTTGGAGGTTGATTTTTTATTTTTTTTTAAGTAACAAGTTTCCTATTGTATTAGGCACCGGGTTTGAACGTCATCACAGAATATGTAATCGGATACATGTATCCAGAACGTCCGGTTGCAAACATGTGCTTCAAAGTGTATGGATACATCAGCATGACTCAGGCTCTAACATTCATCCAAGACTTCAAACTCGGCCTCTACATGAAGATCCCTCCTAGAAGCATGTACATGGCACAGGTCACTAACTGATCTACTAATTATTTATTTGTTAAAAAATAGAATTAGTAAGACAAGATTATTTCAGGTGGTTGGGACAGCTTGTGGCTGTGCTAGTATACACAGGAACTGCTTGGTGGTTAATGGTAGACATTCCTCATTTATGTGACAAATCTAAGCTTCCAGACGACAGTCAATGGACATGCCCGATGGATCGTGTCTTCTTCGATGCATCAGTTATTTGGGGACTTGTAGGACCACGTAGAATGTTCGGTGACTTGGGAGAATACTCAGCCATAAACTGGTTCTTCCTCGTAGGCGCAATCACTCCATTTCTTCGTCTGGCTAGCGACCAAAGCGTTTCCAGCTCAAAAATGGATCTCAAATATACACTTCCCGGTTATTTTAGGAGCAACCTCGATGATGCCACCCGCGATGGCGGTTAATTTCACGAGCTGGTGCATCGTGGGATTTATATTCGGACACTTTGTGTTTAAGTACAAGAGAGAGTGGTGGACAAAGTACAATTACGTTTTGTCGGGCGGTTTGGACGCGGGAACTGCGTTTATGACAATACTGATTTTCCTGGCTTTAGGACGCAGTGGAATTGGACTAGGCGTGGTGGGGAAACGCTGATGATAGCACGAACTGTGGCCTCGCATCTTGTCCTACTGCTAAAGGCGTAACAACGCATGGTTGTCCTGTTTTCTGACCATGTCACAGTTAGATAAAAATTCTTAGCTTGTTGTTTATTTTTCTCTTTGTTTATTCTTCTCTTAGTTGTTATGTACAGAACTCTATGACAACTTTAATAATACAAAGTAGGCATGTGCATTCGGTACCCAATCGGGTTTTCTTCCGGCTCAATCTGGGTTTTGAGATTTGGGGTTATGAAATTTAGCCTTTACAATATTAAGTTTGATTTACATTAGGTCAGAGTTCTCGCATTCGATTCAGGTATAATAATAAATAAAAAATTCGGTTGAACTCATTTCCGATTCGTATCCAGTTCTAATTCGATTTCGGCTACGCAAATATTTGTATATAACACGAAAGGACTCATGTTTGTTCATAAACTTAGCTAATTTAAACAGTTTGCATTAGTAAAGGATTTTGGTGACATGATTTAGAACTGGTGGTTATGATTAGAATCGGGAAATCGGCCAAAAAAACACTGAACTTTACAGGAATTGCCAGCAGAAACCTCTACACTTGTCTGGCCAATAAAAACCTTAAAACAGCGTTAACCCAACGTTAACTGTTGACGTTAAGTGAAACGACATCGTTTCGTTTTATTTGATTTGAAAATAAAAAATGTAGACTCCGAGGTTCGAACCCAGGTTGTTTGGATCAAATGGCAAGGTATTTTACCACTATGCTAGTGGCACATTCAATGCATGAACCAACACATTTACTTTTATTTGGTATTGATTTTGAATATAAAAGATTCTCTAAAAATTTAAAAGGTCTTTAAAATTCCAAAATTTTGAAAATAAAGAATTTTTTTATAAAATTAATTTTGAAATTGAAATTAAAAATAAAATTTTATTTTTACTTTTAAAAATCAAAAATCTTCCAAATTTTAAATTTTTAAAAACAAATTCCAAAAAAAGAAAATTTTCATTTAAGATTAAAAAAATTGAAAATAAATAAAAAAATCCAAAAAATAACAAAAAAAAATTATAAAGAAATTTGAATCTGAAAATAATCAGAATCTATAAAAAATATTTTTTTTTTATATTTTTTTTTATAAAAATGCCAAAAAGAAATTTTTCATTTTTCAAATTATTAAAAGAAAATTTGAAAAAATAAAATAATTCGAAAACAAATTCAAAAAAAAGTGATAAAAATTTTCAAATCTGAAAACATATAATAAGAAACTATAAAAATAAATAATAATAATAATAATAAAAATTATTTTTTATAGTTTCTGATTATGTGTTTTCCGATTTGAAATATTTTAACTTTTTGGAATTTTTTTCGATTTTTTTCAAATTTTTTTTTTATAATCCGAAAAATGAAATATTTCTTTTTTGGAATTAATTTTTCAGTTTTTAGAAATTTTAAAGATCTTTTTAAGTTTTTAGATAATTTTTTTTATATTCAATCAGTACCAAATATAATTAAACGTGTTAATAGTTTCATTGATTGAGCCACTAGCCTAGTGGTAAAGTACCTTGTCATTTGGTCCAAACAACCTGGGTTCAAACCCAATGGTCAACTTGATTTTATTTTGAAATCATGTAAAACGACGTCGTTTCATCTTATTTCAAAACGACGTCGTTTCACCTAACACCAACATTTAACGATGTCATTTTTTTCTGTTAAATTTGCTGACGGCGTGCGAAATTGGCAAGTCAACGAAAACATTGTTAATTAATTCTAAAGTCAATGAAAAATTTGTGTTTTATTTGACCAGCCCATATGTCCAGGTTTCTTTTGCTAATTCCTGGAAAGTTCAGTGTTTTTTTGGTCGATTTTCCGATTAGAGTCTTTAAAAGAATGACACATCTTTTAAAATTAAAAATAAAACAACATCGTGTAAACTTAAAATCAAACTTATTCAAAACTAAATTTAAATTGGAATTGTCAACTTATAAAACCTCAAACGAAAAGAACAAGTTTTCAATCTCAGTCAAAAACAGAAACCTCCAAATTTCAATGAAATCTTGAAACCGAAACTACAATAGTCTTCAACTTTTGTACTCAAAGTTTGATAAAGACAAACAAAGATATAAAAAGTCATATAAAGTACACAACTCAACAAATATAATGGAAGAACAATTAAGCTAAATAAAAATATACATTTATCTAGAATTTTAACTTCAGTTCGTATCTACTCATTTGTGGGAGAACTTTTACAAAACTTTTTTTTTTTTTTGTAACTGGCTTCTTAGTTTAAAATGCAGAAAAAGCAAAGTTTCTACAAGATCCCAAAGGCAATAGTGAAAGAAATACCTTAGCCCAAACAGCCCAATAAAACTCATATCATAATAACCCATAACCCCATAGTGATTTGCGACCCAGCCCAGTATGTAATCAGTCCAATTAGAAATGAAAAGTCATCTTCTTCTTCCTGAGTTATCGATTTTTGACAACAGAACGGAGAGATCGAAACGTCTTCCTCCCAGTAATCATCTGAACCATTGTTGCATCATCTCTGAAAATCTTCTAGGGTTTGATTGCCTAAAGCTTTGGATTTTATTTCTGATCTGATGATCTATAATAGAGAAGAGCGAGTCTACTGATCTTGAGGAATTTGCATGCAAGCGATTGTTTCTCTCATTCCAAATCCAGTAGAGAGTTGCTTGCCAACCAAAGAGGACTAAGGATCGTGTTGCCGCTGGAGGAGGCAAAGAGATCATTTGTTCCAGAGAGAGCTTCCATCGACGTTCCGGTACGATTCTGCATCTACCCGCCACTGTTCTCCAAAGTTCATATGCATAGTCACATTCCCAGTATAGATGGTCTCTAGATTCATCGCTTGCATTGCAATAATAAGTAGGTCCCCAGGCATTTTTAACAAAACTGAAAACTTGATTTTGTGCATCTCCCCCCCCCCCCCCCCCCCCCCTTCCTTCCCCCGGCTCAAGAGGGTATATTGGACTGAAGTCCCAATGTCCTATCATAAGTTTCAGATTATACACATATTCCTTCAATCTAATTTATCATTAAAATTTAGATACTTACTCAGAATTTTTGAATATTTTTGGGCATTTATTTGGAATGGAGTTTGGGTATGGAATTTTTTTTATAGCTTTTGAATTTTCTGGTTTCTTTGGTATCCATCTATATTATTAAAAGAGAAGTATACATATAGAATGCCCCTTAGTTTTAAGTGTTATTTACACTTTTATGCCACTGATATTAAATAATATTTTCAATTTTAATGCTGTATTTTCCACTTTAATTAATGTGTTTTCCAAAATTAAATTTGAATTAAATACACAATTAAATAATACTTCTTATTTTAATGTTTTGTCTTTTTCACTTACATTAATGTGTTTTCTAAAATTAAATTTGAATTAAATATACTTCATTAACTTTTCAGTTAAATCAATGTCAAATTAAAAAAAAATACATTTTTGTTGGACAAACAATTCATGGAAACTATAATATCAACTATTCGTTTAACAAATCTGAACGAAAAGAATATTATCAAATTTGAGCCGAAACTAGATACTATCCAAACGGGTTTACCATTTTGGTATCTAGAGAACCATAACCAAATCTTATCTGAACGAAATATTTCAGATATTCGAATGTATTTAAATCATATTTATATACTTCAATATGTTAGCTATTTTTCGAGTTAATATCCAAGATATAAATTATTTTAAGTTGTTTAAAATATTTGAAATATAAAAAATAGTCAAAAGTAAACATCTAAAGTAGATAAAAAATAATCAAAACACCAAAATACTTAAAATATATATTTATTCTTTATCCAAATATTCAAGTTAAACCTATTTTAAAATTTTAATTTAGGTATTTTGGCTTACATTACTCAAATTTACATGTTATATTTTTTTTAAGATTTAGGGTTATTTAATGATATATAAATTTAAAAAATTTAAAAATAATTTAAACGGGTTATCAAACCCGCAAAGATCCGAATAAAATCGGAACCAAAGTTTATAAATACCTGAATAGAGCTAGAATCTTTAAACTCAAAATCTCAAACCCGAATAGATTTTAACCGAATTCGAGTAGATATGCAAATATCCACCCCTAGCTTAGTCAATATAAAACGATCAAATATTACAAATATACTCCTATTTAGTATAAATAAATAAAAACTGAAAATTAATACCCGTGCAGTCGCACGGATCAAGATCTAGTTCGAGTTTAAATTTGGTTGGGTAAAACCAATTATCTAAAATACTGTTAAAACAAAATCTATTCAAATATATATATCATATTCGTTCGAGTTAGATCTGAGTTTTTGGATTCGTTTCATTTTTTCACATACAGAGATTAGTCTATGACCTTCCTAGGTGAACCATTCTATTTAAGATAAAGCTTCTTACATGAAACATTTAAATCATTGACTAAGCTAATATAAATATTATTTTAAATTCGTTTTACAACATATTAACACTGTACTTAGTTAGATTCTTCCTTTGAAAGTGGAATACATATATAGATGATAGGAATTCAAAACCTCAACAGAACTAAGTTTCAATAAACAGTTTGTACTTGGCGTAAAATTATGGAAGGAAACACATAAAAGAAGAGAATAAAAGTCTGTGTTCCAAAAACAAAGAGAATAGAAGTCGTATGACTCAATACGAAGCAAACAACATTATGGTCGTTGAACAAACTACATGATTTAACTTTTCATCACTCCCAAGTCCTCAAACCAATTGCATACAGAAAAAAAACTTTACAAAGTTCTGAAAATCACTTCTCTCTTCCCCTTTTGTTAACATCAAGATGTCTCCTCCTTGAGCCTGTACAGCGTGATTTCTTGCTGCTTGAAGTAACGGCGATCCTCCTCGTCCACCAGAACAAGATTCAGATAATACTTAACGCTGAATTTGTTGTTTATGTTCGTAAGTGTTGGTGTCAGATCGTATGGTGTCAAGAATAGTCTCACAGGTATCGATTCACCTACAAATGTGTCAATGCTTACTCAATAGCTAAAGGGTAATAGTGAGTTTGAGAACATATGACGATGAAGTGTTAATTTGGGATTACCTCTAACGGGAGCGCCATCCATTAACTCAAACTTGGCTAGTGTTTCTGTCTCGACGTGAGTATTAGCTCCTGCTCCTGTTGATTCTCGCCTTCTGATCTCAAGATCCATATTCTTGATCTTGATTCTCACCAGAAGAAAATATATCTTCCCAAGGATAACATCTTTCAGGTGGTACCTGCATCCAGAGGATAGTGGGTTAGCAGCTAGTGTTTTTTTTATTTCCCTTATCATTCCAGCTCTCGAATTAATGAAAATGAGTTTGACTTACTTGCTTTTGTTGTACTCAAACTCGATATGCAGGCAGTCCTCGATTCCAACTTCCATCTGTACAACATATCTAATGCTAATAAGAATGTGGGAAGAATAAGAATAAGAGCAGCAGTCGTGTGATTTCAGTGGTAACAGGCTTTAATAGAAAAATGGATTCAGTATCAAAAGCAAGAGCGGTAAGGAACCAGGAAAGGGTAGAATTTGGACTCACCTTGATGCTGTTGTTGATTGGAGGTAGTGGAGAATAGTTACGGACCTGTATCAAATTCATAAGGAAAAATAAAAGAAGCTGTAAGTTTATCTTAAATACTAATGTGTCCACAAAGACGCAAAAGAAAAATGAAGAAATATACCACAAAGTCCTGATACTCCACGATGCTTCCACCATAACCACGTGTAACTGTTACTTTGAGGACATACCTGAAGATAAACAGTGACCAAGTATAATATGCAACATTAGAAACTTTAGATGTTACAGAAATAATTACCTTAGTCGCACATTTACGCCATTGTATGTCTCATGTGGCATCTCAACAGTCGAAAATTCAAAAGGGTACGCCTTCTTTTCATATATCTCGCCAGGTACATCAAGCTCACGCACTGATGAACAACAAAGATAGTAGAATCGATCAGTAACTAATAACTAAGGGACTACGAACATAACCATGTCATAATAGAACCCCCAAGGTTTTTTGACTCACCCAAGGAAGTGAAGTCGTAGAAGTTTCCTCTGTCAAAGTACATTTCTGTACAAACGAAGCACACAAATATCATTAGCACATACATAGGAAATGAGTTGGAAACAAGATAGAAAAACTGCAGACCTATTTGACCAAGGAGCTCAACTTTAACACCATTGTGCTCCACCCTTTTCCCTTGATATGGCTCAATAATAACCTAAAAAAAAGCAAAACGTGTCAAGGAAAAATCAACTCCTGATGACAACAAAACCGAAGTTACCTTGCCAGCAATGGTTTCTTGACTCTGGAAAAGCGGGTTCATAACGGTCTGTCCATTATCTTTCTTAATGGGAACCTAGCGAGATCATCAAGTAGGAAGGATATTAAGACAACCTCTAATCTAAGTCCAGTTATCAATCCTAAAGAGGGATACCTGTTTACGATTCTTCCCATCAGTGAAGGTGATTGAAACATTACACGCCGGCTTGAAAGCTCCAAGAAGATAGTTCTGTCATAAATCAATCCCAGTGTTAAAACTTGAATACAATATTACAGGACCAGGAAAATAAAGGGACGAATTTTGAAGGAAAACAAGTATTACCATGATGAGAAGATTCGATCTTAATCACAGCAACCTGTTCAAGATTCAATTAAACGCAACAGAATCAGTAGCATTTCTAGCTTGTTTAAATTAGAATCAAGCGATGATAGAAATAAACCCTAATCTAACGAAAGTAATCAAAGAAAGAGACCAAATCTCACATGTAATGATGGTACAACGATCGAGATCCACAAAGTTAGATTCGAATTGAACTACTGAATAGTTTAGTTTATGTACCTTCAATTCGATCGGAGACGGAGAGGAATCAGATCAAATCGAAAGACGAAAGTATCTTACAGTTGTTGGGTTGAAGACGATCGACAGACTTCCCCTTCTGTATCCAATGTTGACTATTAAAAGCCTGGTTATCGGATTGTTAACTCATCAAAGCCCAAATGGTGCCCACTCACATTTGTATTTCTAGAAGTAATTTTTTTGTTTTTCTATTCTGAAGTTTTTAGTTATGTGTACTTTTTTTTTGTTGAAGTAAAATATGGTTTGTGGTATTGAAAAGAACAGTAACTTTCCTGCAATTTGTTGATTTTTGTAAAGTATCGTATATGGCAATTCAAATCATCCAACGATGTTCTTTTTGTCATCTTATTTAAATTTATTATGGGGTTTTGATCAAATTAGCATCAGTAAATAATTATGTATTTTTGATGAATATATAGTAGTATTAGTAACATCCTAGTAGGAATGTCAAAAGAACCTGCGGCCCGCGGGCCGAGCCCAAAACAACTTGTGGCGGGGCGGGTTTGGGACGTGATTTTGTCAACCCGCATTGTGGCGGGCCGAGCGGTACAAGACTTGGGCGGTATGGGCTTTTCGCGGTTTGGGCCCAAGAAGACCGCGGGTTAACCTACTGTCCCGCAGCTTCTTCTCTCCTCATTTCGCTGCCGCCTGAAAAAGAAAAGAGAGAGATAGCGTGACTGAGAGAGTGAGAGAGACGAGTCGGCACCGAGTGAAAGGGAGCTCCGGCGACGGCGAGAAGCTCCGATACTCTTATCTCGGGTTGTAAACTTCCCGGATAAAGCTTGCATGATCCGGAGAGAAGTTCTTGTTTCAAACTGTCAAAGAACTCCGTTTCCACCGTAAATCAAGATCCATCTCCGGCGAAGGCTTCTTCTGCGACGGTGAGGACATGCATCTCACAGGTAATGAAAGATCGTTTTTATCTATGTAGTTACTAGTGTTTCACAAAAAAAAAAAAAAAAAAATCTATGTAGTTACTCGTTCTTGGCGTTGAGATAAATTTTTTTTCTCGGATTGTACTCTAACAGTTTTATTTGTTTGCACTTTACAGGCGCTTGTGGAGCTTCTCTGCTTCGATCCACCGCAGGAGCTTGTACTCTGCTTCGATCCACCGCCGAAACTTCTCTGCTTCGATCCACCAGCGGAGCTTCTCTGCTTCCGATCCACCGCCGGAGCTTGTATTCTTCTAAAGTCCACCGCCGGAGCTTCTCCTTCTCTGTTCGTATTGTTCTACATTTCTCCTCTTTAGTTACTTGTTTTGTCTCTGATTTAGTTGATTTACTTGTTTGCACTTTTCAGGTGGTGACCGAGTAAAGACCACTGTCCTAATGTCGATTAGGTTAGTTAAAGACCACTGTCTTAATGTGTTCTGTTTTTGTTTTTGTTCTTGTTTCCTATTTGTCTCTGTGATGTCTGATGTCTCTACTAATGTGTTCTGTGTTTTGTTTTTTGTAGGTGAAAAGAATAGATGATTGTAAACAAGTAGGCGGATGGTGGTGGAGGTTCAAGCTGCTGTAGTGTCAAAACGATATAGAAGGTGTTCACTTGATGTATGTTTTGGTCGTACACCAGCTTGTTCCCCCACCACCACCTGCCTCCTTGTTTAGTGAAGAATAAGTTAACACCGTTACACCGAGCTGCAAATATTGAAAGGTGTTACCAATCTGAAGCTTCTTCAGCGATATAATTGGTTGATGATTATTTGATGTCATTTTTTTTGTAGGTGAACAAGGAAGGAGAACACATACATCCACCAGATATTGTAAGTTGCTTTGCGAATTTCTTTTGTTAAACTTACATTGAATATATCTGATATTAATTTTTTTTTCTTTGTTATATGTCTCCCGGGGAAGGAGTGATGGTGAACAAGGAAGGAGACTGGTTCATCTTCTGCTCCTCTTGATTGACAAGTATGAAACTCTTCTTTTATAAGTTTAGTATATGCTTGAATTTTTAAAATTTAATAGCAAGTCTCTTATATTCCTAATACCTCCTACTCTGTTTTATTTGTCGAGCTGATGGAGTGTTGGCATCACAAGGAAGGAGGTTGTTCCATCTTGTTGAGCAAGGAGATGATGCGTGATGGAGAACAAGGAAGGAGAAGACAAGTACATACAGCAGCTGCTACAGTATAGCCGCTTTAAGGACCTCAGGTTAGTAAGCTCTTAGTCTCTTAAAACTGTGTGTGTGATAAAAACAATCTTGTTTAGCTGGGTTTGCTTAGGTTATCGGATCACTGTCTTGTTGAGCATAGATAGATAGATAACACACTTTTGTTTAGCTGGCTTGCATAGGTTTGCTGTGATCACTGCATTTGTTTGTCATCGCTAATCGTAATAGAATGTGTTTGGTTTTGGTGCTTGTCCTCAAGCAAGTTTAAATAAAATGTGATCAAAATTTTAAAAAACCCTAATAGGCTAAGTTTTAATAATATAATAATTAATTTAAAAATTTCCAAAATATTAAAAACCCTAATAGGCTAATAGTCCCACGTTCACACGACTTCACCTCAAAAAAAAAAAACCTAACGCAAAACTCCAGAGAGACGGAGACCATGGGATCAAGCAGCGATTCTGAAGAGCAGTTCACGATGCATACCGACTACACTCCACCATCAACACTGGACTTCGCGAGTCAAGCTACTTTAGATGCTCTTGCCTTGGCTGAAGAGGCTGAAGAGAACGTGGAACACATGATTGAAGGTGGTGCAAGAAAAAGAAAGCTCATCAGCCTTGTTGATGAAAGTGATGACTCTGATGTTGAAATCACTCCACCATCCCAAACCAGCAATCCTCGCAGAAAGAGCAGTTTTGGAACAGCCACGGGGAAACCCATGTTGCAGTCCACAATAGATGGTGGCATAGGCTCGTCCTCACAGGCGTGTAGAAAGAAGAAGCATGTACCTGTGAAATCAGTGATTCGGGGAGGGAGAAGGAAGCCATTGACTCAGTCGCAAAAGGGCAAGGCCAAGGCTACCACTCCGCAAAAGAAGAAGGCATCATCTTCTCGGTCGCTGAAGAAGAAGGTCGAGGAGATACCAGACTTTGATGACTCATTGGAGGAAGAGGAGTTGGATGAAGAAGAGGAGTTGAATGAAGAAGAAATCGAGATGGACAATAGGCAAAGATCAGATGTGTGGCCTGATTTCACGGTGGTCCACAAACCGAATGGGACGATGAAAGCTCAATGCAATCATTGCAGGAATGAGTATGCTTGGCATTCCCACTCGCATGGAACCAGTGGGCTGAGAAGGCATCGTTTTAGATGCAAGGTGTATCAAAGGAAAAATAGAAATCAGCAGAAGATCAATTTCGAGGGGAAGTTACACTCTGGCAAGTATGATCATACCGTCTTTCGGCAGATGGTAGCTAAGACGATAGTCCAGCATGATCTACCATACTCGTACGTAGAGTATGAGAAAGTGCGAGAAACTTGGACGTATTTGAATCCTGATGTGCAGACGATTTGTCGAAACACGGCTAGATCAGATGTATATCGACTATATGAAAGCGAGAGAGACGCATTGAGGAGAGAGTTGGCTACACTTCCTGGTCGAGTATCATTGACATCTGACTTGTGGACGTCAATAAAACGTGAAGGGTACATGTGTGTGACTGCACATTACATTGATCGGAACTGGAAGTTGAACAGCAAGATCATCACGTTTTGTGCTCTACCGCCACCACACACTGGTATGAATGTTGCTATGCAGCTTCTTGAGACGATGAAAGAGTGGGGAATTGAAAAAAAAATCTTCTCAGTCACATTGGATAATGCTACAAGTAATGACTCGATGCAAGATATTGTGAAGTCCCAGCTAATGTTGACTGATGACTTGGTGTGTGGAGGAGAATTTTTCCATGTAAGATGTGCAGCTCACATACTTAACCTTATAGTGCAAGATGGGTTAAAGGTGATTAAAGGCGCTTTGCACAAAGTAAGAGAGAGTGTGAAGTATGTGTTATCATCTACATCGCGGGAGGTGCTGTTCGGAAAAGCAGTGGTTGCTGCGAATGTAAAAGAAACTCGGGGGCTGATATTGGATGTCTCGACCAGATGGAACTCGACTTACTATATGCTGCAAATTGCAGTAAATTACCGTAAGGCATTTGAGAAGTTTGAGTCATTTGACAAGCGAGGTTTTACAATGGCGCCCACAGCTGAAGAATGGACAAGAGCAAGTAATATCTGCACTTTTCTGGGGCCGTTTGCTGTGATCACAAAGATGATGTCTGGCACTAATTACCCGACATCAAATTTGTATTTCTATCAAGTCTGGATGATCCATAATTGGCTCCGGAATAATGAGGAAAGCGATGATGAGGTTGTCAGATTCATGGTGGCACCAATGAAGGAGAAGTTTGACAAATATTGGGATGATGTCAGTGGTCTTTTTGCAATGGCAGCAGTCTTTGATCCGCGATTTAAGCTATCAATTGTTGACCATTGTTTAGGGAAGCTTGACATGGGAACAAAAGATGTTAAGGTGAAGAACTTGCGTGAGAGGCTCAGCATTCTCTTTGAGTCTTATGACAAAAAATCGAAGGTAAACTCCCCTTCTACGGAGCCACGTGAGACGGTTCCACCCAAAACATGTGAGCCACTGTCCACTGAAATGTTTGAGAACTACACTGTGAGTGTTCCTTTTACAAGTAACTAGTATGTTTATTATTTTTCAGAACTGCAGGTCTTAGATATTTTTCTAAAAACTTTTATAGGATTTTTTTGCATTTCGCAAAGTCAGTGGTGTTGGGAGTGGGAAGACACCTCTAGAAGCATATCTTGATGAACCACCATTGGAAGTTTCCAATTTTAAGAGCTTGAATATTCTTGACTTCTGGAAAGATAATGCTCATCGCTATGGTGATTTGGCTGGTATGGCTTGTGATCTATTAAGTATTCCAATCACAACAGTTGCTTCCGAGTCTTCTTTCAGTATTGGATCAAGAGTCCTCAACAAATACAGGAGCCGTCTACTCCCAAAAAATGTGCAGGCTCTGATATGCACTAGGAATTGGATCAGGGGATATGCATCATATCAAAATGGTAATTAATCTAGATTATCAAGCATATATTTTTTTTTTATGAATCAAAATGGCTTTTACTAACTTCAATATTAATACTTGCAGAAGAAGAAGTATTTGGTGAAGAAGATAAACCCCCATCAGTTGAATCAGCTGTTGGTGATGAAGTGGAAGTTGCAAAAGTGTGATTTGAGTTGTTGTTTATTTGACTTGCTGTTTCTTTTCATTTGGTGTTTTCAGTTGCTGTTTTTTTTAATGACATTGTTTTAGTACTAGCAGCTTTGAATTGGTGTTTGGTTTTAATTTTATAAACTCAGAAAACAATAGCATTTGGTTTTTTATGAAATTATGAGTTATGTTTTCATTGCTTCAAAAATAATTGTGTCTTGACTACATTTGTTACTAGGGAAAATATTTGATACGCTGCATTATGTTTTATATTCATGGGAGTCAAGAAAATATTAAATTTAGTTCATATTAGATACAAGTTAGAAAGTTTTGTTTGATCAATTACAGCCTCTTACGAACTTATGTCCAAACATATTGCTGCAGAAATGGCAAAAGAACTTGCGACCCGCGGGCCGAGCACAAAACAATGCAGATTGAAGATAGCCCGCGGGACAGCCCGTTTGGTTCAAGACTTTAGGCGGGACGGGATTGGGCCGGGGTTTAGGAGTACCGCAGCCCGCGCGGGACTGGACCGCAATGTACCGCAACTCGACGAGCCCGCTCCGGGACGGGACGGGACGGGACGGGACGACCTGTTTGACATTCCTACATCCTAGCTATGTGAATAATTTAAATCCATCACCCTATAGTTCTGGTTTAAAGATCTGATAGTTGTAAAATACTATTTAATTTTGTTAAGATAATACATGTGTCAAAGTATTTTAACTCTTACTGGTTAAATTTTTGGTTTATTATATTATTTACACTAAATGCGGTTGTAGCAACAAATATTATTTATTCAGATATATTGAATATTATATTTTTTTATTATTTTGTGAAATATATATTTTTTCCAAATGTAAAGCGATTTTGTTTCTATCCTCTCCACAATACAAACAATTAATGTATAGATTTTAATAATAATTCACGACCACAACCACTGAGTTTATTTATATATATTTTAGTGTTTGATATAGATTTCAATTAAAAAAAATCCAAACATGGTGTGAATTAAAAAAAAGTCAGAGTTGCAATATAAAATTGAATTTTGCAAAAAAAAAAAAATTGAATTAACATATATAACTAAGGAAGCAAATACAGTATAATATAGATGTAATCTACTTTCCAAAGTTGGCATTAAATACATGACATCCATTTGCCCCAAAAAAATTTGCCCAAAAAAAGGATATGACATCCATTTTCCCATAGGTACATGTATAATACCCCAAAGTATTTCACAAATATTTTATTCCCATCTAAACTGATCCGTATTGAACTCCAACTAGCATCTAGGACTCTTTTTCTTTCAGCCGTCTATTTTCTCTACATTTTATAGCTTTCAGCGAGTAAGATAAATAAGAAACTGCACAGAACCAAGTGTCATTACGATGATAAAAAAACAGGTGTCAATATAAATGGTAGATGTTAGATACTCATTTTTCTCTATTCATGTGTATGAATGAGTATCCAATTGATGATCAACATGACAGGAGCCCATCATATAATATATCCAATCAGTGAAATATCTTAGATTTATTGTTAATTGCATATTGCTAAATCTGAAATTCACACGGTGAAACAATTTTTTGCAATCCTATGGACTCATGGAGCCATTGCAGGTAATGAATTTTTTCCTTAGTTGTAATGCTTAGTTTCTGAACATTAAAATTCTGGAAAGAACAACAAAGTATTGACAAAAGACCAAACAGCCAGAACTCATGAAATTGCATAACCGTACCTTTGTTTGTTTTTCCTTGTTGGTTTGCAGCTTCAATAACTCTGTCATTTTAACTCTAAGGATTGTGTTAATATCATTTTGGAGCTGAATGAGATAGAAAGATCTCAGGACATAGCATATAAGAAGAGTCATACCCTTGCACAAGCTCTTAAGTTGTTTTCAAATGAAGCTCAAACGGCTAAAGATCGAGATGCTTGCAGCCTTAGTGAGAACACAGTAAGGTGGATGAATAATTTAAATCCATCCATGCTCTCAATATTCGGACGCTTTTAGAGATGCTTCCAATTGAATATCTTAATGTGGAGGAGACGAAGAGAGAGGAAATTTGAAGATATGGAGGTGTGAATAGCGTGTATATATATAGCTTGAGAGTGCGGCTTGAGGATTTGAAGAGGTATAGCAATTAAGGGCTTTGATGGTGGAGAAGGGACGTTATGGAGGAGATTCGGAATGGCAGGAGGTAGGCTTTCCTCTTGAAGATGATGAACGTGAAAAGAAGGTGAGTAGTTTAATCAAGCCATGATTTAGTTTTAGCTGTACTCCTGTTGGTCTTAAATCAGGGCCTTTTCTAATGGGTTGTATTTATTAAGAATTATAATAAGTGACGCGGAAGAGTAGCTGACGTGTAAATTTGGTTAGATGAGAATATTTATGCATGTGTGGCACAACTTAGGAGTCTTGAAATTGGTTTGTTTTATATGGTAGAGATACTCTTCATTCTGTTTAGAACATTTCCAAAAGAAATTTATAACTTCAAATATAGAGTTTTTTTGCTCTAAAAAAATTTCAAAATTTCAACTTTAGAATTTTGTATATGAAGTTTAACTATTGAAATTTCAAATTTGAAGTTTCATCTTTTATTTGTATTTTCATTCTTACAATTAATTGCATATCACATTTATAACTCTTAACTATTTTGTCGTTTATCATTTTACTCCTTAAATTTTTTATATATCATAATTATTTCAGATTTGTTTTTAAAACTAGAATTAGACAACAAGAATATTATATGAGATTAGGAAGTTTCTCCTTGGCTGAGATTCAAAGTTATTGGATGAGGCTGATTAATTGGAAGCGGATTAAGTAAAGTCAGGGTTTTGTGATAAAATGTCCTGATGAATGATCTTGTATTTTGATTGGTCGAACTATCCCAGAGTTTAAAGATCGATTGTCACTTTGAGCTCAAATCAGAAGAACTGGCGAGCGCTGCATGCAGGTTTTAAGGCGGATTTGAAAGAGGCGGTGGAGTTTTCATGTGTCATCTCTAGAAAGATGACCAGAGGGTTAATCAGAAAGTTGAATGCCAATGAAAAGAATTGTATGAGTCATGGAACTTCTCAGGCTCTCACCACCCACTGCCCAGTTCATTGATTAATACATGTACTCCACATGTTAACGTTTGTGTAATAGTTATCTTTTTGTTCAGTAAGAGCAATCTTATTGGGTAAACCCCTCAGAAGGTTTGGATTTTTTATTCTTTCATTATTTAAATTCTATTTCTTATTTATTTATTTTTTTTCAAATACAAGGCCAATAATAATGTGATATTCGAAAAGTTGATATGTCAAAATGTTCAAATCTTATCTCTCCTGGCACTTTGTATTATTTTTAATTTATATCTGTTTAGATAAGCCTATTAGTATAATTGTTGTTGACAAAAAAGTTGTAATACCTTTTTCGAGCAAAATAACATACAAGTACAAGAATAAAAACTATAGACTAAATAGTACAATGAAACTTCAACAATCTATAGCCCTAACCAATCATCCCATTGTATTTTAATGTTAAAAAATATGTCGAATTCTTTATTATTATATAGGAAAATTGTTATTAGTTTTGAATTTTTTTTCTTAACATCAACTTAAACAGATTCATGAAGACTCTGCAAACCAAACTGATAATTATGTATCCATATGAATGATAAACGAAAGTTGTTTTCTTAAACTGTGTACTAAGCTTTCCGCCTTGGTATTCTCCATTCTTGTTATATGAATGAGCTCTGAGTGATTGAAACTAGTTTTGAGGGTTTTGACACCATCATCAATAATTGAGAACAATCTGTTGCAAAAGTAATATGGAACTGAAGTAAATTGTTCATACATTCTATCACCCAAATAAGTGCTTTGATCTCTATAAAAACATATAATCTTAGTTAACTTAATTTTAGATCATGTTTTTAAAAATATAACTATTTATATCCACAAAATTTTTATTACAATTTAAACTTATATTTACATAACATAAAAGTTATTATTTATAAATTAATTTAGTAAAATAAATATATTATTTCAATGTTTTGGATTAAAATGTTAAATTCACACTATTTTAACTTTTTGATAGAATTACAACAGAGAACAAGAAGTAAGTGAAAGAAATCTAACCACAAAGAGAGAGAACCTACGAAGCAAGACCTAAACTACAAAGAGTATAAAAAAAACATTTACCCAAAACTCATTATTTTGGAGGGGGTTAACCCACGGATATTTTCATAGAGCACTAACATAAGATGATGGTCAAAGAGTTTAGAACCTCTGTTGTCTCCATTTCTCTACATTATGAAGATTTGATAATGTTAGTTCCACTAATCTAGGCAGTATATGGAATTTTAGTAAACTAAATATTAAAAAATTAGAATGATTCCTATATACCATGAAAGATAGTTTATAATACATAATTCAAATGTAGAATGTGGTTTGAAATTTGTAAACAAAAGTGAAGAGTATAAACTTCAGTATATAGAGCATTTACCGAAAACTCATTATTTTAGAAGGGGTTAACCCACGGATTTTGGAAAAATTTCAAAAATAAGAAAATCTGGTTTTAGTTTATAGTTTCTCAGAGCACTAACATAAGATGATGGTCAAAGAGTTTAGAACCTCTGTTGTCTCCGTTTCTCTAGATAATGAAGATTTTATAGTGCTAATTCTACTAATCTAGGCAGTATATGAAATTTTAGTAAACTAAATATTAAAAAAATTTGAATGATTCCTATATACCATGAAAGATAGTTTAGAATACATTAATTCAAATGTCGAATATGGTTTTAAATTTTTAAACAAAAGTGAAGGGTATAAACTTCAGTATATAGAACATTTACCAAAAACTCATTATGTTAGAAGGGGTTAACCCACAAATTTTGGGAAAAAATCAAAAATAAGAAAATCTTGTTTTAGTTTATAGTTTCTCAGAGCACTGACATAAGATGATAGTCAAAGAGTTTAGAACCTCTGTTGTCTCTGTTTCTCTAGATTATGAAGATTTTATAATGGTAATTCCACTAATCTAGGCAGTATATGAAATTTTAGTAAACTAAATATTGAAAAATTAGAATAATTCCTATATACCATGAAAGATAGTTTATAATACATTAATTCAAATGTAGAATGTGGTTTGAAATTTGTAAACAAAAGTGAAGTGTATAAACTTCAGTATATAGAGCATTTACCGAAAACTCATTATTTTAGAAGGGGTGTTAACCCACAGATTTTGGAAAATTTTCAAAAATAAGAAAATCTGGTTTTAGTTTATAGTTTCTCAGAGCACTAACATAAGATGATGATCAAAGAGTTTATAACCTCTATTGTCTCCGTTTCTCTAGACAATGAAGGTTTTGTAGTGCTAATTCTACTAATCTAGGCAGTATATGAAATTTTAGTAAACTAAATATTCAAAAAAATTTGAATGATTCCAATATACCTTGAAAGATAGTTTAGAATACATTAATTCAAATTTCGAATTTGGTTTGAAAATTTTAAACAAAAGTGAAGAGTATAAACTTCAGTATATAGAACATTTACCAAAAACTCATTATGTTAGAAGGGGTTACCCACAGATTTTGGAAAAAAAATCAAAAATAAGAAAATCTGGTTTTAGTTTTATAGTTTCTCAGAGCACTAACATAAGATGATAGTCAAAGAGTTTAGAACCTCTGTTGTCTCTGTTTCTATAGATTATGAAGATTTGATAAAAGTAATTCCACTAATTTAGGCAGTATATTTTTTTTTTATTAAACTAAATTTTAAAAAATTAGAATGATTCCTATATACCATGAAATATAGTTTATAATACATTAATTCAAATGTAGAATGTGGTTAATTATTAAACAAAAGTTAAGAGTATAAACTTCAGTATATAGAGAATTTACCGAAAATTCATCATTTTAGAAGGGGTTAACCCACGGATTTTGGAAAAACTTCAAAAATAAGAAAATCTGGTTTTAGTATATAGTTTCATCGAGTACTAACACAAGATGATGGTCAAAGAGTTTAGAACCTCTGTTGTCTCTGTTTCTCTGGATAATGAAGATTTTATAGTGCTAATTCTACTAATCTAGGCAGTATATGAAATTTTAGTAAACTAAATATTAAAAAATTATAATGATTCCTATATACCATGAAAGATATTTTAGAATACATTAATTCAAATGTCGAATATGGCTTGAAATTTTTAAACAAAAGTGAAGAGTATAAACTTCAGTATATAAAGCATTTACCCCAAACTCATTATTTTAGAAGGGGTTAACCCACGGATTTTGGAAAAAAATTCAAAAATATGAAAATCTGGTTTTAGTGTATAGTTTCATCGAGCACTAACATAAGATGATGGTCAAAGAGTTTAGAACCTCTGATGTCTCCGTTCTCTAGATTATGAAGATTTGATAATGGTAATTCCACTAATCTATGCAGTATATGAAATTTTAGTAAACTAAATATTAAAAAATTAGAATGATTCCTATATACCATGAAATATAGTCTAGAATACATTATTTCAAATGTAGAATATGGTTTGAAAATTTTAAACAAAAGTGAAGAGTATAAACTTATGTATATAGAATATTTACCAAAAAAATTATTATTTTAGAAGGGGGTTTAACCCACAGATTTTGGAAAAAAATTCGAAAATATGAAAATATGGTTTAGTGTATAGTTTCGTCGAGCACTAAAATAAGATGATGGTCAAAGAGTTTAGAACTTCTGTTGTGTCCGTTTCTCTAGATTATGAAGATTTGATAATGGTAGTTCCACTAATCTATGCTGTATATGAAATTTTAGTAAACTAAATATTAAAATTTTTTGAATGATTCCTATATACCATGAAATATATTTTGGAATACATTATTTCAAATATAGAATGTGGTTTGAAATTTTTAAACAAAATTGAAGAGTATAAACTTCAGTATAGAGAGCATTTACCGAAAACTCAATATGTTAGAAGGGGTTGTTAACCACGGATTTTGGAAAAATTTTAAAAATATAAAAATTTGGTTTTAGTGTATAGTTTCATCGAGTACTAACATAAGATGATGGTCAAAGAGTTTAGAACCTATGCTGTCTCCGTTTCTCTAGATTATGAAGATTTGATAATGGTAATTCCACTAATTTAGGCAGTATATGAAATTTTATTAAACCAAATATCAAAAAATTAGAATAATTCCTATATACCATGAAATATTGTTTGGAATACCTTATTTCAAATGTAGAATATGGTTTAAAATTTATAAACAAAAGTGAAGAGTATAAACTTCAGTATAGAGAGCATTTATTGAAAACTCAATATTTTAGAAGGGGTTAACCCACGGATTTTGGAAAAATTTCAAAAATTTCAAAAAATGGTTTTAGTGTATAGTTTCATCGAGTACTAACACAAGATGATGGTCAAAGAGTTTAGAACCTCTGTTTCTCTAGATAATGAAGATTTTATAGTGCTAATTCTACTAATCTAGGCAGTATATGAAATTTTAGTAAACTAAATATTAAAAAATTAGAATGATTCCTATATACCATGAAAGATAGTTTAGAATACATTAATTCAAATGTCTAATATGGTTTGAAATTTTTAAACAAAAGTGAAGAGTATAAACTTCAATATATAGATTATTTACCTAAAACTCATTATTTTAGAAGGGGGTTAACCCACGGATTTTGGAAAAAATTTCAAAAATATGAAAATCTGGTTTTAGTGTATAGTTTCATCGAGCAATAATATAATATGATGGTCAAAGAGTTTAGAACCTCTGTTGTCTCCGTTTCTCTAGATTATGAAGATTTGATAATGGTAATTTCACTAATATAGGCAGTATATGAAATTTTAGTAAACTTAATATTTAAAAAATTAGAATGATTCCTATATACCATGAAATATAGTTTGGAATACATTATTTCAAATGTAGAATGTGGTTTGAAATTTTTAAACAAAAGTAAAGAGTATAAACTTTAGTATAGAGAACATTTACCAAAAACTCAATATTTTAGAAGGGGTTAACCCACAGATTTTGGAAAAATTTCAAAAATATGAAAATATTGTTTTAATGTATAGTTTCATCGAGCACAAACATAAGATGATGGTCAAAGAGTTTAGAACCTTTGTTGTCTCCGTTTCTCTAGATTATGAAGATTTGATAATGGTAATTCCACTAATCTAGGCTGTATATGAAATTTTATTAAACTAAATATCAAAAAATTAGAATGATTCCTATATACCATGAAATATTGTTTGGAATACGTTATTTCAAATGTAGAATGTGGTTTGAAATTTATAAACAAAAGTGAAGAATATAAACTTCAGTATAAAAAACATTTATTGAAAACTCAATATTTTAGAAGGGGTTAACCCATGGATTTTGGAAAAATTTCAAAAATTTCAAAAATATGGTTTTAGTGTATAGTTTCATCGAGTACTAACACAAGATGATGGTCAAAGAGTTTAGAACCTCTGTTTCTCTAGATAATGAAGATTTTATAGTGCTAATTCTATTAATCTAGGCAGTATATGAAATTTTAGTAAACTAAATATTAAAAAATTAGAATGATTCCTATATACCATGAAAGATAGTTTAGAATACATAAATTCAAATGTCGAATATAGTTTGAAATTTTTAAACAAAAGTGAAGAGTATAAACTTCAATATATAGATCATTTACCCAAAACTCATTATTTTAGAAGGGTTAACCCACAGATTTTGGAAAAAAATTCAAAAATATGAAAATCTGGTTTTAGTGTATAGTTTCATCGAGCACTAACATAAGATGATGGTCAGAGAGTTTAGAACCTCTGTTGTCTCCGTTTCTCTAAATTATGAAGATTTGATAATTGTAATTTCACTAATATAGGCAGTATATGAAATTTTAGTAAACTAAATATTTAAAAAATTAGAATGATTCCTATATACCATGAAGTATAGTTTGGAATACATTATTTCAAATGTAGAATGTGGTTTGAATTTTTAAACAAAAGTGAAGAGTATAAACTTTAGTATAGAGAACATTTACCGAAAACTCAATATTTTAGAAGGGGTTAACCCACAGATTTTGGAAAATTTTCAAAAATATGAAAATATGGTTTTATTGTGTAGTTTCATCGAGCACAAACATAAGATGATGGTCAAAGAGTTTAGAACCTCTGTTGTCACCGTTTCTCTAGATTATGAAGATTTAATAATGGTAATTCCACTAATCTAGGTTGTATATGAAATTTTAGTAAACTAAATATTAAAAAAACTTGAATGATTTCTATATACCATTAAATATAGTTTGGAATACATTATTTCAAATATAGAATGTGGTTTGAAATTTTTTAAACAAAATTGAAGAGTATAAACTTCAGTATAGAGAACATTTACCGAAAACTCAATACGTTAGAAGGGGTTAACCCACGGATTTTGAAAATTTTTTAAAAAATAAAAATATGGTTTTAGTGTATAGTTTCATCGAGTACTAACATAAGATGATGTTCAAAGAGTTTAGAACCTATGTTGTCTTCGTTTCTCTAGATTATGAAGATTAGATAATGGTAATTCCACTAATTTAGGCAGTATATGAAATTTTATTAAACTAAATATCAAAAAATTAGAATGATTCCTATATACCATGAAATATTGTTTGGAATACCTTATTTCAAGTGTAGAATGTGGTTTGAAATTTATAAACAAAAGTGAAGAATATAAACTTCAGTATAGAGAGCATTTATTGAAAACTCAATATTTTAGAAGGGGTTAACCCACGGATTTTGGAAAAATTTCAAAAATTTCAAAAATATGGTTTTAGTGTATAGTTTCATCGAGTACTAACACAAGATAATGGTCAAAGAGTTTAGAAGCTCTGTTGTCTCTGTTTCTCTAGATAATGAAGATTTTATAGTGCTAATTCTACTAATCTAGGCAGTATATGAAATTTTAGTAAATTAAATATTAAAAAATTAGAATGATTGCTATACACCATGAAAGATAGTTTAGAATAAATTAATTCAAATGTCGAATATGGTTTGAAATTTTTATACAAAAGTGAAGAGTATAAACTTCAGCATATAAATTATTTACCCAAAACTCATTATTTTAGAAGGGGTTAACCCACGGATTTTGGAAAAAATTTCAAAAATATGAAAATCTGGTTTTAGTGTATAGTTTCATCGAGCACTAACATAATATGATGATCAAAGAGTTTAGAACCTCTGTTGTCTCCGTTTCTCTAGGTTATGAAGATTTGATAATGGTAATTTCCCTAATATAGGCAGTATATGAAATTTTAGTAAACTAAATATTTAAAAAATTAGAATGATTCCTATATACCATGAAATATAATTTGGAATACATTATTTCAAATGTAGAATGTGGTTTGGAATTTTTAAACAAAAGTGAAGAATATAAACTTTAGTATAGAGAACATTTATTGAAAATTCAATATTTTAGAAGGGGTTAACCCACAGATTTTGGAAAAATTTCAAAAATATGAAAATATTGTTTTAGTGTATAGTTTCATCGAGCACAAACATAAGATGATGGTCAAAGAGTTTAGAACCTTTGTTGTCTCCGTTTCTTTAGATTATGAAGATTTGATAATGGTAATTCCATTAATCTAGGCTGTATATGAAATTTTAGTAAACTAAATATTAAAAATTTTTGAATGATTCCTACATACCATGAAATATAGTTTGGAATACATTATTTCAAATGTAGAATGTGGTTTGAAATTTTTTAAACAAAATTGAAGAGTATAAACTTCAGTATAGAGAGCATTTACCGAAAACTCAATATGTTAGAAGGGGGTTAACCCACGGATTTTGGAAAATTTTTAAAAAATAAAAATATGGTTTTAGTGTATAGTTTCATCGAGTACTAACATAAGATGATGGTCAAAGAGTTTAGAACCTATGTTGTGTCCGTTTCTCTAGATTATGAAGATTTGATAGTGGTAATTCCACTAATTTATGCAGTATATGAAATTTTATTAAACTAAATATCAAAAAATTAGAATGATTCCTAGATACCAAGAAATATTGTTTGGAATACGTTATTTCAAATGTAGAATGTGGTTTGAAATTTATAAACAAAAGTGAAGAATATAAACTTCAGTATAGAGATCATTTATTGAAAACTCAATATTTTAGAAGGGGTTAACCCACGGATTTTGGAAAAATTTCAAAAATATGATTTTAGTGTATAGTTTCATCGAGTACTAACACAATATGATGGTCAAAGAGTTTAGAACCTCTGTTGTCTCTGTTTCTCTAGATAATGAAGATTTTATAGTGCTAATTCTATTAATCTAGGCAGTATATGAAATTTTAGTCAACTAAATATTAAAAAATTAGAATGATTCCTATATACCATGAAAGATAGTTTAGAATACATTAATTCAAATGTCGAATATGGTTTGAAATTTTTAAACAAAAGTGAAGAGTATAAACTTCAGTATATTGATCATTTACCCAAAACTCATTATTTTAGAAGGGGTTAACCCACGGATTTTGGAAAAAAATTCAAAAATATGAAAATCTGGTTTTAGTGTATAGTTTCATCGAGCACTAACATAAGATGATGGTCAAAGAGTTTAGAACCTCTGTTGTCTCAATTTTTCTAGATTATGAAGATTTGATAATGGTAATTTCACTAATATAGGCAGTATATAAAATTTTAGTAAACTAAATATTTTAAAAATTTGAATGATTCCTATATACCATGAAATATAGTTTGGAATACATTATTTCAAATGTAGTATGTGGATTGAAATTTTTAAACAAAAGTGAAGAGTATAAACTTTAGTATAGAGAGCATTTACGAAAACTCAATATTTTAGAAGGGGTTAACCCACAGATTTTGGAAAAATTTCAAAAATATGAAAATATGGTTTTGTGTATAGTTTCATCGAGCACTAACATAAGATGATGGTCAAAGAGTTTAGAACCTCTGTTGTCTCCTTTTCTCTAGATTATGAAGATTTGATAATGGTAATTCTACTAATCTAGGCTGTATATGAAATTTTAGTAAACTAAATATTAAAAAAAATTGAATGATTCCTATATACCATGAAATATAGTTTGGAATACAATATTTCAAATGTTGAATGTGGTTTGAAAATTTTAAACAAAATTGAAGAGTATAAACATCAGTATAGAGAGCATTTACCGAAAACTCAATATGTTAAAAGGGGTTAACCTACAGATTTTGGAAAAAAATTAAAAATATAAAAATATTGTTTTAGTATATAGTTTCACCAAGTACTAACAAAAGATGATGGTCAAAGAGTTTAGAACCTATGTTGTCTCCGTTTCTCTAGATTATGAGGATTTGATAATGGTAATTCCACTAATTTAGGCAGTATATGAAATTTTATTAAAATAAATATCAAAAAATTAGAATGATTTCTATATACCATAAAATATTGTTTGGAATACATTATTTAAAATATAGAATTTGGTTTGAAATTTATAAACAAAAGTGAAGAGTATAAACTTCTGTATAGAGAGCATTTATTGAAAACTCAATATTTTAGAAGGGGGGTTAACCCACGGATTTTGGAAAATTTTCAAAAATTTCAATCCAAATACTACAAAAGATGATGGTCAAAGAATTTAGAACCTCTGTTGTCTCTGTTTCTCTAGATAATGAAGATTTTATAGTGCTAATTCTACTAATCTATGCAGTATATGAAATTTTAGTAAACTAAATATTAAAAAATTAGAATGATTCCTATATACCATGAAAGATAGTTTAAAATGCATTAATTCAAATGTCGAATATGGTTTGAGATTTTTAAATAAAGTGAAGAGTATAAACTTAAGTATATAGATCATTTACCCAAAACTCATTATTTTAGAAGGGGTTAACCCACGGATTTTGGAAAAATTTCAAAAATATGAAAATCTGGTTTTAGTGTATAGTTTCATCGAGCACTAACATAAGATGATGGTCAAAGAGTTTAGAACCTCTGTTGTCTCTGTTTCTCTAGATAATAAAGATTTTATAGTGCTAATTCTACTAATCTAGGCATTATATGAAATTTTAGTAAACTAAATATTTAAAAATTAGAATGATTACTATATACCATGAAAGATAGTTTAGAATACATTAATTCAAATGTCGAATATGGTTTGAATTTTTTAAATAAAAGTGAAGAGTATAAACTTCAGTATATAGATCATTTACCCAGAACTCATTATTTTAGAAATGGTTAACCCACGGATTTTAGAAAAAAATTCAAAAATATGAAAATCTGGTTTTAGTGTATAGTTTCATCGAGCACTAACATAAGATGATGGTCAAAGAGTTTAGAACCTCTGTTGTCTCCGTTTCTCTAGATTATGAAGATTTGATAATGGTAATTTCACTAATATAGGCAGTATATGAAATTTTAGTAAACTAAATATTTAAAAAATTAGAATGATTCCTATATACCATGAAATATAGATTGGATTACATTATTTCAAATGTAAAATGTGGTTTGAAATTTTTAAACAAAAGTGAAGAGTATAAACTTTAGTATTGAGAACATTTACCGAAAACTCAATATTTTAGAAAGGGTTCACCTATAGATTTTGGAAAATTTTCAAAAAAAAGAAAATCTGGTTTTAGTGTATAGTTTCATCGAGTAATAACATAAGATGATGTTCAAAGAGTTTAGAACCTCTGTTGTCTCTGTTTCTCTAGATAATGAAGATTTTATAGTGCTAATTTTACTAATCTAGGCAGTATATGAAATTTTAGTAAACTAAATATTAAAAAATTAGATTGATTCCTCTATACCATGAAAGATAGTTTAGAATACATTAATTCAAATGTTGAATGTGGTTTTAAATTTTTAAACAAAAGTTAAGAGTATAAACTTCAGTATATAGAGCATTTACCAAAAATTCACTATTTAAAAAAGGGCTAACCCACGGATTTTGGAAAAATTTCAAAAATATGAAAATGTCAAAAAAAAAATTGTTTTAGTGTATAGTTTCATCTAGCACTAACATAAGATGATGGTCAAAGAGTTTAGAACCTAAGTTGTCTCCGTTTCTCTAGATAATGAAGATTTTATAGTGCTAATTCAAGTAATCTAGGCATTATATGAAATTTTAGTAAACTAAATATTAAAAAATTAGAATGATTCCTATATACCATGAAAGAAAGTTTAGAATACATTAATTCAAATGTCGAATGTGGTTTTAAATTTTTAAACAAACGTTAAGAGTGTAAACTTCAGTATATAGATCATTTACCAAAAACTCACTATTTAAAAGGGGCTAACCATAGATTTTGGAAAATTTTCAAAAATATGAAAATATGGTTTTAGTGTATAGTTTCATCGAGTACTAACATAAGATGAAGCTCTGTTGTCTCTGTTTCTCTAGATAATGAAGATTTTATAGTGTTAATTCTACTAATATAGGCAGTATATGAAATATTAGTAAACTAAATATTAAAAAATTAGAATGATTGCTATATACCATGAAAGATAGTTTAGAATACATTAATTCAAATGTAGAATGTGGTTTGAAATTTTTAAACAGAAGTGAAGAGTATAAACTTCAGTAGATAGAACATTTTTCCGAAATTCATCATTTTAGAAGGGAATAACCAACGGATTTTGAAATTTTTTCAAAAATTAGAAAATATGGTTTTAGTGTATAGTTTCTCAGAGCACTATCATAAGAAGATGGTCAAAGAGTTTAGAGTCGTTGTTGTCTCCGTTTCTCTAGATTATGAAGATTTGATAAAGGTAATTCCACTAATCTAGGCAGTATATTTTTTTTATTAAACTAAATATTAAAAAATTATAATGATTCTTATATACCATGAAAGATAGTTTATAATAAATTAATTCAAATGTAGAATGTGGTTTGAAATTTTTAGACAAAAGTTAAGAGTATAAACTTCAGTATATAGAGCATTTACCGAAAACTCATCATTTTAGAAGGGGGTTAACTCACGGATTTTGGAAAAAATTTCAAAAATAAGAAAATCTGGTTTTAGTGTATATTTTCTCAGAGCACTAACATAAGATGATGGTCAAAGCGTTTAGAACCTCTGTTGTCTTCGTTTCTCTAGATAATGAAGATTTTATAGTGGTAATTCTACTAATCTAGGCAGTTTATGAAATTTTAGTAAACTAAATATTAAAAAAATTAGAATGATTCCTATATACCATGAAAAATAGTCTAGAATACATTATTTCAAATGTAGAATGTGGTTTGTAAATTATAAACTAAAGTGAAGAGTATAAACTTCAGTATATAGAGCAATTACCGAAAACTCATTATTTTAGAAGGGGTTGTTAACCCACGGATTTTGTAAAAATTTCAAAAATATGAAAATATGGTTTTAGTGGATAGTTTCATAGAGAACTAATATAAGATGATGGTCAAAGATTTTAGAACCTCTGTTCTCTTCGTTTCTCTAGATTATGAAGATTTGATAATGGTAATTCCACTAATCTAGGCAGTATATGAAATTTTAGTAAATTAAATATTAAAAATTAGAATGATTCTTATATACCATGAAAGGTAGTTTAGAATACATCAATTCAAATGTAGAATATGGTTTGAAATTTTTAAACAAAAGTGAAGAGTATAAACTTCATTATATATAGCATTTACCAAAAACTCATTATTTTAGAAGGGGTTTTGGAAAAATTCAAAAATATGAAAATATGGTTTTAGTGTATAGTTTCATCGAGTACTAACATGAGATGATGGTCAAAGAGTTTAGAACCTCTGTTGTCTCCGTTTCTCTAGAGAATGAAGATTTTTAATGCTAATTCCACTAATCTAGGCATTATATGAAATTTTAGTAAACTAAATATTAAAAAATTAGAATGATTCCTATATACCATGAAATATAGTTTGGAATACATTATTTCAATTGTAGAATGTGGTTTGAAATTTTTAAACAAAGGTGAAGAGTATAAACTTCAGTATAGAGAGCATTTACCGAAAACTCAATATTTTAGAAGGGGTTAACCCACGGATTTTGAAAAAAATTTCAAAAATATGAAAATCTGGTTTTAATGTATAATTTCTCAGAGCACTAACATAAGATGATGGTCAAAGAGTTTAGAATCGCTGTTGTCTCCGTTTCTCTATATTATGAAGATTTGATAAAGGTAATTCCACTAATCTAGGCAGTATATTTTTTTTATTAAACTAAATATTAAAAAAATTATAATGATTCTTATATACCATGAAAGATAGTTTATAATAAATTAATTCAAATGTATAATGTGGTTTGAAATTTTTAGACAAAAGTTAAGAGTATAAACTTCAGTATATAGAGCATTTACCGAAAACTCATCATTTTAGAAGGGGGTTAACTCACGGATCTTGGAAAAAAATTCAAAAATAAGAAAATCTGGTTTTAGTGTATATTTTCTCAGAGCACTAACATAAGATGATGGTCAAAGCGTTTAGAACCTCTGTTGTCTTCGGTACTCTAGATAATGAAGATTTTATAGTGGTAACTCTACTAATCTAGGCAGTTTATGAAATTTTAGTAAACTAAATATTAAAAAAATTAGAATGATTCCTATATACCATGAAAAATAGTCTAGAATACATTATTTCAAATGTAGAATGTGGTTTGTAAATTATAAACTAAAGTGAAGCGCATAAACTTCAGTATATAGAGCAATTACCGAAAACTCATTATTTTAGAAGGGGTTGTTAACCCACGGATTTTGTAAAAATTTCAAAAATATGAAAATATGGTTTTAGTGGATAGTTTCATAGAGAACTAATATAAGATGATGGTCAAAGATTTTAGAACCTCTGTTCTCTCTGTTTCTCTAGATTATGAAGATTTGATAATGGTAATTCCAGTAATCTAGGCAGTATATGAAATTTTAGTAAACTAAATATTAAAAATTAGAATGATTCTTATATACCATGAAAGGTAGTTTAGAATACATCAATTCAAATGTAGAATATGGTTTGAAATTTATAAACAAAAGTGAAGAGTATAAACTTCATTATATAGAGCATTTACCAAAAACTCATTATTTTAGAAGGGTTTTTGGAAAAATTCAAAAATATGAAAATATGGTTTTAGTGTATAGTTTCATCGAGTACTAACATAAGATGATGGTCAAAGAGTTTAGAACCTCTGTTGTCTCCGTTTCTCTAGAGAATGAATATTTTTAATGCTAATTCCACTAATCTAGGCATTATATGAAATTTTAGTAAACTAAATATTAAAAAATTAGGATGATTCCAATATACCATGAAAGATAGTTTAGAATACATTAATTCAAATGTTGAATGTGGTTTTAAAATTTTAAACAAAAGTGATGAGTATAAACTTCAGTATATAGAGCATTTACCAAAAACCCACGGATTTTGGAAAAATTCAAAAATATGAAAATCTGGTTTTAGTGTATAGTTTCATCTAGCACTAGCATAAGATGATGGTCAAAGATTTTAGAACCTCTGTTGTCTCCGTTTCTCTAGATTATGAAGATTTGATAATGGTAATTCCACTAATCTATGCAGTATATGAAATTTTAGTAAACTAAATATTAAAAAATTAGAATGATTCATGTATACCATGAAAGATAGTTTAGAATACATTAATTCAAATGTCGAATGTGGTTTTAAAATTTTAAACAAAATTTAAGAGTATAAACTTCAGTATATAGAGCATTTACCAAAAACTCACTATTTAAAAGGGGCTAACCCACGAATTTTGGAAAAATTTCAAAAATATGAAAAATATGGTTTTAGTGTATAGTTTCATCGAGTACTAACATAAGATGATGGTCAATGAGTTTAGAACCTCTGTTGTCTCTTTTTCTCTAGATAATGAAGATTTTATAGCTCTAATTCTACTAATCTAGGCAGTATATGAAATATTAGTAAACTAAATATTAAAAATTAGAATGATTGCTATATACCATGAAAGATAGTTTAAAATACATTAATTCAAATGTAGAATGTGGTTTGAAATTTTTAAACAAAAGTGAAGAGTATAAACTTCAGTATATAAAGCATTTTCCGAAATGCATCATTTTAGAAGGGGCTAACCAACGAATTTTGAAAAATTTTCAAAAATAAGAAAATCTGGTTTTAGTGTATAGTTTCTCAAAGCACTATCATAAGATGATGGTCAAAGAGTTTAGAACCTCTGTTGTCTCCGTTTCTCTAGAGAATGAAGATTTTTAATGCTAATTCCATTAATCTAGGAATTATATGAAAATTTAGTAAATTAAATATTAAAAAATTAGAATGATTCCTATATACCATGAAATATAGTTTGGAATACATTATTTCAAATGTAGAATGTGGTTTGAAATTTTTAAACAAAAGTGAAGAGCATAAACTTCAGTATATAGAGATCATTTACCGAAAACTCAATATTTTAGAAGGGATTAACCCACGGATTTTGGAAAAAAATTCAAAAATATAAAAATATGGTTTTAGTGTATAATTTCTCAGAGCACTAACATAAGATGATGGTTAAAGAGTTTAGAATCGCTGTTGTCTCCGTTTCTCTAGATTATGAAGATTTGATAACGGTAATTCCACTAATCTAGGCAGTATATTTTTTTTATTAAACTAAATATTAAAAAATTAGAATGATTCTTATATACCATGAAAGATAGTTTATGATACATTAATTCAAATGTAGAATGTAGTTTGAAGTTTTTAAACGAAAATTAAGAGCATAAACTTCAATATATAGAGCATTTACCCAAAATTCATCATTTTAGAGCGGTTAACTCAAGGATTTTAGAAAAAACAAAAAATAAGAAAATCTGGTTTTAGTGTATAGTTTCTCAGAGCACTAACATAAGATGATAGTCAAAGCATTTAGAACCTCTGTTGTCTCCATTTATCTAGATAATAAAGATTTTATAGTGCTAATTCTACTAATCTAGGCAGTATATGAAATTTTAGTAAACTAAATATTAAACAAATTTGAATGATTTCTATATAAATACATTATTTCAAATGTAGAATGTGGTTTGTAAATTATAAACTAAAGTGAAGAGTATAAACTTCAGTATATAGAGCAATTACCGAAAACTCATTATTTTAGAAGGGGTTAACCCACGGATTTTGGAAAAATTTCAAAAATATGAAAATATGGTTTTAGTGGATAGTTTCATCGAGCTTTAATATAAGATGATGGTCAAAGATTTTAGAACCTCTGTTGTCTCCGTTTCTCTAGATTATGAAGATTTGATAATGGTAATTCCACTAATCTATGCAGTATATGAAATTTTAGTAAACTAAATATTAAAAATTAGAATGATTCTTATATACCATGAAAGGTAGTTTAGAATACATCAATTCAAATGTAGAATATGGTTTGAAATTTTTAAACAAAAGTGAAGAGTATAAACTTCAGTATATAGAGCAATTACCGAAAACTCATTATTTTAGAAGGGGTTAACCCACGGATTTTGGAAAAATTTCAAAAATATGAAAATATGGTTTTAGTGGATGGTTTCATCGAGCTTTAATATAAGATGATGGTCAAAGAGTTTAGAACCTCTGTTGTCTCTGTTTCTCTCGATTATGAAGATTTGATAATGGTAATTCCAAAATCTAGGCAGTATATGAAATTTTAGTAAACTAAATATTAAAAAATTAGAATGATTCGTATATACCATGAAAGATAGTTTATAATACATTATTTCAAATGTAAAATGTGGTTTGAAATATTTAAACAAAAGTTAAGAGTATAAACTTCAGTATATAGAGCATTTACCGAAATTCATCATTTTAGAAGAGGCTAACCCACAGATTTTGAAAAAAATTCAAAAATAAGAAAATCTGGTTTTAGTGTTTAGTTTCTCAGAGCACTATCATAAGATGATGGTCAAAGAGTTTAGAACCTCTGTTGTCTCTGTTTCTCTAGAGAATGAAGATTTTTAATGCTAATTCCACTAATCTAGGCATTATATGAAATTTTAGTAAACTAAATATTAAAGAATTAGAATGATTACTATATGCCATGAAATATAGTTTGGAATACATTATTTCAAATGTAGAATGTGGTTTGAAATTTTTAAACAAAAGTGAAGAGTATAAACTTTAGTATAGAGAGAATTTACCGAAAACTCAATATTTTAGAAGGGGTTAACCCACTGATTTTGGAAAAAATTTCAAAAATATGAAAATCTGGTTTTAGTGTATAATTTCTCAGAACACTAACATAAGATGATGGTCAAAGAGTTTAGAACCTCTGTTGTCTCTGTTTCTCTAGATAATGAAGATTTTATAGTGCTAATTTTACTAATCTAAGCAGTATATGAAATTTTAGTAAACTAAATATTAAAAAATTAGAATGATTGCTATATATCATGAAAGATAGTTTAGAATACATTAATTCAAATGTAGAATGTGTTTTGAAAATCTTAAACAAAAGTGAAGACTAGAGTATAAACTTCAGTATATTGAGCATTTACCGAAACTCAATATTTTAGAAGGGGTTAACCCACAGATTTTGGAAAAAATTTAAAAATATAAAAATATGGTTTTAGTGTATAGTTTCATCGAGTACTAACATAAGATGATGGTCAAAGAGTTTAAAACCTCTGTTGTCTCCGTTTCTCTAGAGATTGATGATTTTTAATGCTAATTCCAGTAATCTAGGCATTATATGAAATTTTAGTAAACTAAATATTAAAAAAATTAGAATGATTCATATATACCATGAAAGATAGTTTAGAATACATTAATTCAAATGTCGAATGTGGTTTTAAATTCTTAAACAAAAGTTAAGAGTATAAACTTCAGTATATAGAACATTTACCAAAAACTCACTATTTTAAAATGGGTTAACTCACGGATTTTGGAAAATTTTTAAAAATATGAAAATCTGGTTTTAGTGTATAGTTTCATCGAGCACTAACATAAGATGATGGTCAAAGAGTTTAGAACCTCTGTTGTCTCCGTTTCTCTAGATAATGAAGTTTTTATAGTGCTAATTCTTCTAATCTAGGAAGTAAATAAAATTTTAGTAAACTAAATATTTAAAAATTAGAATGATTCTTATATACCATGAAAGATAGTTTAGAATACATCAATTCAAATGTAGAATATGGTTTGAAATTTTTAAACAAAAGTGAAGAGTACAAACTTCAGTATATAGAGTATTTACCAAAAAATCATTATTTTAGAAGGGGGTTAGGTTAACCCACGGATTTTGGAAAATTTTTCAAAAATATGAAAATATTTTTTTAGTGTATAGTTTCATCGATCACTAACATAAGATGATGGTTAAAGAGTTTAGAACCTCTGTTGTCTCCGTTTCTCTAGATAATAAAGATCTTATAGTGTTAATTCTACTAATCTAGGCAGTATATGAAATTTTAGTAAACTAAATATTAATAAAATTAGAATGATTCCTATATACCATGCAATATAGTTTATAATACATTAATTCAAATGTCCAATATGGTTTGAAATTTTTAAGCAAAAGTGAAGAGTATAAACTTCAGTATATTGAGCATTTACCAAAAACTCATTATGTTAGAAGGGGTTAACCCACGGATTTTATAAACTTCAGTATATTGAGCATTTACCAAAAACTTCAGTATATTGAGCTTTAGTGTATAGTTTCATCGAGTACTAACATAAGATGATGGTCAAAGAGTTTAGAACCTCTGTTGTCTCTGTTTCTCTAGATAATAAAGATTTTATAGTGCTAATTCTACTAATTTAGGCATTATATGAAATATTAGTACACTAAATATTAAAAAATTAGAATGATTGCTATATACCATGAAAGATAGTTTAGAATACATTAATTCAAATGTAGAATGTGGTTTGAATAAACTAAAGTGAAGAGTATAAACTTCAGTATATAGAGCATTGACCGAAAACTCATTATTTTAGAAGGGGTTAACCTATGGATTTTGGAAAAATTTCAAAAATATGAAAATCTGCTTTAGTGTATAGTTTCATCGAGCACTAACATAAGATATGATGGTCAAAGAGTTTAGAACCAATGTTGTCTCCGTTTTTCTAGATAATGAAGATTTTATAATGCTAATTCCAATAATCTAGGCAGTATATGAAATTTTAATAAACAAAATATTAAAAAATAGATTTATTCCTGTAATAACATTTTCAACCAGCGGGGTTGGCCTGGTGGTGTTGAGGGAGATTCGGCCCCAATACGCACCCGGGTTCGAACCGCTGGCCAGGCAATTGGGGTATCTAATTCTCCATAGTACCAAATGGTCCGCTTCGCGCCGAGGGGTTGGCCCCTGGGGGTGGAAGTCCCTCCAGGTTAATCAAAAAAAAAAAAAAAAAAAAAAAAAAAAAAAAAAACATTTTCTAGACCAATAAACTACAAATATAAAACATTTTAAAATATGTCATTTCTGCCTTAAGCGAAGGTGTCTTTTTTCTTCAGTAGGCACGACACTTATGCAAAAGCCTGCACAAACAACAACATAGAAAACCAACATTGTCAACCAAAAAAGTTTTCAAATTTATATCAAAATATATTTAAGTTGATTTAGTTTTTACTTCTTAATTTTGGTTTACATCAAAAATATAGTTTTAACAGAAATTTTTTGAAGGCTATATACAAACTGAATAGAAATTAAAATAACCAATATAAAATGAATCAATTATTTGAAAAATATAAGTAAAATATGAGCAAAATAAGAAAAAAATATAAAATAATAATTAGAAATAAACTAAACCAGCATATACCTATGCTTAAAAGGTCGAATAGCTCTTTTGGCCATTATCCAACATCTACTAATGGTGCAACTGTTCTCAATTCTGTAATCTTCTAGTTTACTATATTGTATTATTATTTTGAAGTATATCAATAGACAATAGATAAAACAAGTGAGTTGGTAATATAAAGAATGGAAATGAAACAATGTGCTAAACAAACCAATGTGCTAATCAAAATACATTCAACATCAAAGATAGAAAGACATGTACCGGCTAGCACATAGGGAGATGAAATATGTTTTCATCTGAACGGTGACTCACTCCGATACATCACTGAAAATTATTTATAATCACTCCTAAAAGATTATACTGATATTAGTGGACCTCATTTCAGTAGAAGATATTTTATTAAATATTAACATTTTTGTTATGTTTATGAATCATCTCTAATTGACATATCATCATAATTTTAAAAGATTTATGAATTATTCCAAATTTTATACTATTATTTTAAATTAAATTTGTTAATAAAATATCGATTAACCATAATATTAAAAAATTAATAGTTTATTTTTAGTCCAAAAAATTTGACATCAATCTATCAAAAGTATATTTTACTGAACAATTCATAACAACTTTAATAATAAAAAGGAAAAATCGGTTAAAAACAAAATGATTAATATTCATCTATGCTATTGTTTTTTTTTAATCTTTCATCGGACCAACATCAACAAATAAAACAAAAATATTTGAAACCTAATATTAGCAAAATTAACAAAGACAAAGAAATGGTAAAAACAAAACCAAATATTATCACATAATATCTACCAAATATTAAAACATAACCGATTTCAAAAACTAAGTTTGGAGAGTAAAATATAACACATAATTCAGTGCAACTTTCGCAAACATACATAACATATTCTGAGTTTGATGAAAAATTTAGTTAGCAAACAGTAATTTGGTTAAAATAGCTATTATAGTTAATAATACATACATTTCAAGAATAAATAAGAAAATTATAAGAAGAAAGGGAAAAAAATATTTACAATATTGTTTTATTGTTTTTTTCAGATTTCATCAAAATCAGACCAACTAAATATAAAAACACTAGTGAATTTAATGGAGTTTGTTTTAAAATGTTGGTGATTAAACTCAAAATTATAAAAATGAGAATTTGATGGAAATCCACCATCAAAGATTAACTCATTCTCAAAAATGTACTTTTAGAAAGTTTGGAAAAATTAACAATATAAACTAAATAAAAATTAAGTTAAAATATATGATATAACAAAAACTACATAATATAAAATAATACATAAATTTTAAGAATATATATAGAAAATGATAAGAATAAAAAATAAAACATTTCACTTACGATATCGTTTTATACATTTTATAAAAACAAGGTTAAGAAAGCAATGACTTTGACTGTTTTTTTTTCCTTTAAAGCACTACACTCAAACTAACTGAAATTAACAAGACACTGATAAAAAATCAGTACCAAGAATTTAAAGATAATCAAACAAAATTTCAATAACATATTTAGAAAAAAATATAATAAAATATAAAATAAACAAATAAACATAAGAACAAAAGTGAACAAGTTTGTTTATGATATAAAAATATCTATTTTATTGTAGCCAAACAAATGTTGAAAGTTTTTAAAGGTTTCATTATGAGATTGAAAAAAAAAATCTTAAACATAAATCTTATTTTGATATGAAAAAAAAAAGTAGTTGCACTATGTGTACGGAAGAGACAATAAAAATAATCTGAGAAGGAACAGACTAAAACATAAATTAAATTAAATTACCTAAAAATCAAATACTTTAAATGAAAGCACAACATAGATTCATTAACACAATCTCAACAAGAATGTAAACTCTTGCACATTTAGTAACAAATTCAATTTTGATTAAGTGAAACTGATTTATTTTTCTTTGAATACAAAACTATATAAACTGATGTTAAGAAGATTAAACTTCTCGCAAAAAGAAAGCTGAAATTCCCGAAACATTATAGAAATGTTGGAAAGTATTCTAGTAATGAAAAAAAAATTGAACATAACAATGAAACCAATGACAGAGAAAAGATTATATTTGTTATGTCTTCATTTTCCCAGACAAAAGATGTTGAAAGTTACCAATGCCATCTTAGATCTCTTCTCAATTGGAATTAGGAGATTCAGATGGAAAAGGGTTGGTAGAGACAACATTGGCTGCCACTTCAGTTGGAGATATGTGTGTGAAGTTACTATATAGGAATTTAAAGATTATCTTCAAATCTGATTTTGTAATACTGTATTTACATTATAAAACTAACTAGATTTGGACAGGCGCTTCAAGGACGCGAGATTATTTTGAATCAATTCTTTTATATTTTAAAATTCATCATTGTAGATAATATATAATTGTTAATCTAAAAGTTTAAGATATGTTAACAAGTTCACTATTTTATTAGTGTATTATATTATTCACTAATTTTAACATGTTCTGAGAATATATTATGTATTATTTATTTTTAATTTAAATAAATACAATTTAATATTTTTAAAATAATGTTTATTAGGATACCATTGTAATATGATTTGTCATGTGTAGTTTCATATAATGGTTTTTATTTAATATAATAGATTAGATGAGTATGAAATATATAAATAACATCAAATTATTAGATGAAATTTCTAGATTGAATAATTGTTTTGGGGGTTCAACTTAAAATTCCACATGAAAAATTCGTGTGATTTTGTTTTAGTAAGATAAATTCCAAATCCAATTTAATATATAAATATATTTATTCCATGATATTATTTGTATTAAATCATGTATTTTTATAGAAAATCAAACTAAATATAAAGTAACATAAATAAGAAGAAATTTATGAGTATATACTATTTGGAAGCTATAAATACATAGAATTAAATAAAAAATAATATAATTATTTCAAAAATATGTTATCATTATCCACGAGAAGGATTGGTTAGGCCGTTAACTTGTTGCTATATAGTATGTAAATAGAATATTTATGACAACTATTTATTTTTAGCCAAACAATTATGAAGTCCATCTTAGATAAATAGCTACAGGATACATTGTTGTCACATATTTAGCTATGAAAACATAATTATACTAGGTGTTTACCTGCAATATTGCGGGTAATTATATTATATGAAGAAATATAAAATATGTTTACATTATTATAATTTTTGAATAATAATTAAAATTTTAATATTTTAGTTTTCAGTTTCAAATAGTTGGATAATTAAAAATTTCCGTATATATTTTTAAAAGATCTGTGAGATTAAAAATAATTAAAGATAAACCCATTACAAATATTATTACAGAAAAGTGATATTATAATTAATTCAGACAATTGGTTATAGAATTACTTTATATTTTATTTTAACACGTGAAAAACCGGAAACACTCTGGCTTTCAAGAAATAAAAAAGAGAGTTTTTTGTGTATGACCAATATAATTATCAGATGCTTTTATCGTGAAGATATTTTGTAAACATTTTTGTGTGGACTTTAGAAAACATAAATGGTTCTAATAATTCTTTACCTACAAATCTAATTCTTTTATATAAGAATATATAACCATTAAATTTATTTCAATAAAAAGTTAAGGTATTTTATTTAATTATATATAAATAATTGATAAAGAAAAAGAAATTGATAAAACATATATATTATTTCTCTAATTCTATAATTAGTTACCATAAATCATTTTTAATTTATCTTCACAAAAATAGCACTCAATGAGGAAAAATGACCAAAAGAGGTTTTATTAAATGGTAAAATATGCATTTATACCATTTGGGTTTACTAATCTAAAAATAGGGTTTAGAGTTAAAAGGTGGGTTTTGTGTATGAGTTATTTTGGTCATTTTATTTTTTGAGTGCTATTTTTGCAGTGTTGTTAAACCCGGACCGAACCGGCGGTCGGACCGGGTTCAACCGTGAACCGGACACCAAGCCGGGTTGGGTTAATGCTAAAACCCAACTAAAATTGAACCGGTTAAAAACCCATATTGAACCGTTAAAAACCCGGGAACCGACGACCCAACGAACCGGCAAAACCCTGGTTCGTAAAGAAAACACAAAAAATATTAATAAAATAATTAGTTGTAAAAATGAAAAAAAAATTTTGTGACAAATGGTAATTCACAAGGTATTTCCATTTTTGACGTTTTTTTCTTTTTTGAGTCTTTGACGTTTCTGCAAGAATGCAATTCACAAGGTATTTTATACTTTTGTGTTTTGATGCCTTTGCAAAACTTTTGCGATGTACTAAGTAATAGAAGAGAATGATCAATAAATTTGATTACCACCAAATTCAAATACAGAAAATCAACAACCATCACAATGAAAATCAACAAAAGTTGCACTGATGTGTATAATTTTCTATAAAGGTGATCAAAATTTATAGTGACCTGGAGAGTAAACTTTAAATGTGTTTTTTTCTATTGATTTAGATTTGAACTATTAGATTTTTTATTTTTGTTATTACATTTCAGATTGCTATTTTCTAAAATATGCATATTATATACAAAATATTATTAAATTCAGTATAATACATCAAACCCGGTCGAACCCAATCGAACCAGGTCAAACCACATTGACCCATGATCCAAAATATTTCCGGTTCGGTCGCCGGTCCGGTTTTAAAAACACTGTATTTTTGTTGAAAAAAACTTGAAAAGCGCTATTTGAGAAAATTGCCAATATTTATAATATTACTTGTGTTATTTGGTAATCTATATTAATTAGTTCTATATTGACCTTTTATTTTTAGATCTGATTAAAATAAATAACTAATAAACATCTTCTCTATCAATCAAATTATAACTATTTTAAAAAACTTGACCTATTAACAATACATAAGAAAAATTCATTTAATTTACTTTTCAATTAATATATAATATGATTTATCTCTTTAAAACCAAAGATAAATTTGGTTAATGTAAACATGAAAACATGTATTAGGAAAATGGTAGTCTAAGTAATTTCTCTCCTAATTATGTCAAATCACAAATCACACTTTCTCACTGGTTTTTTATTTAGTGTTTAATATAAAACGTAAATGGGTTAAACAAACCATTTCTTCCTTTAAAACGTATCTATTTTAATTAAATCTGATTAATTAATAAGAAGAAATAATTATTTAAAAATTAAATGTTATTATTTTAGGCATATATACTTAATATTGATGTGAGATCCAATATTATATCAAAATAAAATATTAGAAATTGTATAAAATTTTATTCTTTTACATTTTAAAGTTTTTTACACCGCAAAATATACATCTCATTATTTTAAAATAATTTATCCTACTTGCAATTTACATTATATTTTTTATCTTTGATTTTAGGAATTGTAGAACATGTCATTTATATTGATCTTTCTTACTCAATTTATCAGAATGTTTTAAAACACATAAAACTAATTAGTTCACATTTATAGTAACAAAAAAATACATGTATCTCGATAAATAAATAAATAAAATTAAATACATAATAATATTAAAGAACCAAGAACACAACAAACATATTTTATTATTTTTCCCTCCTGTTTTTGTTTTATTCATGTCTCCTTTATTTTTTTACTATTCAAAAAAGCTTGCTAATTTTATTATAATCAAATCTATATGAATTATATTAATAGAGTATTAACTCTATGAAAAGCATGTGAAAATACTTTGATTAATTTAGTTTTAAATGACTTACTATATAATAATTTTAAATGAATTACCATATGATCTAATTTTAAGTGACTTACCATATAATAATTTTAATTCATCTATTTATATTAATAGATGAATTAAATAACATTTCTTGATTAATATAATTTTATATGACTTTCAATATAATTTTTATATTTAAAATATTTTAATCATTTCTAAAAGTGATAGCTTATCTATGATATCACATTGTCATTGGAAAATGATGAGATTTTTTTAAAAAATTATATATTCGACTGTTTTACATTCATTTGAAACATTTTAGAATATATATATAGAGTGAATGAATGAGTTTAATTAATATTATTAGGTTTAAATTAATTAGTTTTCTGGAATATATGATTTATTGTATTCACTACTAATATAAATATATTAAAAACCGTTTTATATTGTTTTCTTTAGTATCATATGTATTTAAATGTATATTATCAATTTATATAATGTAATCTACGATATTTAATTGTTTCTATAAGTAAATTATATTAACTCATCTATACTTAAGATGTTTAGTTATATGTTTGGAAACATATATTAGATTAGGTAACTCTAGAGTTAGTTTCCTTTTAAAAAATTTAACTAAATAAATAAAAAATTAAAAACCATCGACCAATCAAATTATAACGATTAATTGTAAAACTCTCATATAAGCAACACGTCATCAGAAATCACTTAATCACTTAAGTGACTTCTCAATTAATATATAGGAGGATGTTCTGTTGCCATCTTAGACTATTGTTTTAACTTATAGATTTGGATATGGAAATGTCTTCACTAATACGCAGGTACTTTAATTATTTATTTCAATATTAGTTTATATATATATATTATATACTACTATTTTATAATTTAATATTTTATTGTAAATAAATATAAATGTTATAAAAATGTACTATATATTGTTGTTGTGCACAGGTAAAACCTATTTTAATATTAGTCTTTGGTAATTTGGACAATTTCGAGCTGTTGTTTTTTGGGATCCAGACTTCTGAGATTTGAAACACTTTTTAGTACTAAAAACATATCTTTGGATATCATTCCGCTTGTTTTTGTTCCTTTCACTCGAACTCAATCAAATTTATCTAAATATAAGATGTACAAAAAAAACAAAAGGTAAACTAGAAAAAAATAAAAACCAAACACTTGATACTAAAATCTATATTTTCTTAACAGTGTTACAAAAATGAAACTGACATAGCTTGTGTTCAAAAAAAATTGACATAGTTGAATTTATTACAACTAAATTATAAATAAACATTTATTTTTGTGTGATTTGTTTTAGACCATCTCTTAGAAAATCATCACTTTCAATAGAGAAATTGGGGGTACATATACATAGTAAACAGAAAATAAAGTTTATGCACAAACATGCTATAGTAATCTGTATATTTTATATAATATTATATTGTTTACCCTTGATCACCCTCAACCATTAGATCATGCATGCATCTTTCATCTTCTTATTTTTTTCTCCTCTTCTCCCCTTGTCAATTTTATTTGACATAAATCTTTTCGATCAGATATAATTCAATCAACTAATTATGTTGGTAAAAAAATACATATTTTTTACATATGCCAAAACTTTAAAAAAAATCAATCGGATTTTTTCAAACACTGTCAAGCAATGTGTAATAGACTATATCTGAATCATATTAAAATAGAATAGTACATTTAATTTATACGTCTAGACGTCTAGTAGTAAGCTATGTGTATCTGGGGTTTTCAATTCCATGTTTTATAATAGCAATTAGTTTGAGATGGTGTTAAATGTATGCTCTGAGTTAACAAAGGTTCACAAGCATGTATGTATTGACAATGTATGGCTTTGTACAATTTTTTGGATAAACATGATATTAATATACTATCCTATTTTGGAAATAAGGTAGCCTTCTCTCTCTCTCTCTCTCTCTCTCTCTCTCTCTCTCTCTCTCTCTCTCTCTCTCTCTCTCTCTCTCTCTCTCTCTCTCTCTCTCTCTCTCTCTCTCTCTCTCTCTCTCTCTCTCTCTCTCTCTCTCTCTCTCTCTCTCTCTCTCTCTCTCTCTCTCTCTCTCTCTCTCTCTCTCTCTCTCTCTCTCTCTCTCTCTCTCTCTCTCTCTCTCTCTCTCTCTCTCTCTCTCTCTCTGTTTATTTTGGTTTCAGGGAGGCGAGCATGATGCGGTGCAACAGTGAGAAGAGAAGTTCATCTAGTGATCATATATATACATTTATGCATATTATTTTCAAAAGTTTATACTTATTATATAAATATTTTAAGAATCAATGGTGTTTATGACTGAAAATATAAACCTTCAATTTTGTTATTTGGCATATGTGTACGAATATATTTCATCTTACAATAAATTTCCCTAAGAAAAATACATCTTTTATCCTAATTTTATTTTTCTATTTTTTTGTGATATGTGTTAATGTTTACTTTAAGGTTTATTATTATGGATTGAAATTTGGGTCTTTTTTTGTTAAAGGTTATAAGTTCTTATTGTTGATATTTTTGGTTTTTTGAAAGATGGGTTTGATATAAACTGTTAGGTCTAACTATTACTTGTGATGGATATAAGCACTATATTGGTTTAATTCACAAAACTGTTTATTTTATGGCACCGTTTTAATCTTTCTATTGATATTTATGTCTTTTGTATTTTACTCCATACATTTTTTTTAAATGTCAATACTTGTTTTTTTCTTTTTTGAAATATCAGCGGCAAAAGATATGAATTACTTGATTAATAACCCATATTTTAGAAGTTACATAATATCATTTTGGTTTCTTAAACTGAGTTTTAAGAATATATTTTGATTATGAATTAATTATTGGATGTAGTTATCTATCAGTTTTTATTTATTTTATGTACTTAAGGACCGAGAAAGAAAAATTTCATGAAAGTCACTTCTTATTTTATCTTCTATCTTATTTGGTCTTTGATTGATTAGACATGAGATAAACAAAATATTAAATGAATTATCATGTTATATTTATGAGTTTTTTATTTGTTCTTTAAAACAAATAAAAATAGTAAATAATCAGTTTAGAATCTTGAGTAACCAGTCAAAGTGAAATTAGGTTGTTCAGTTCGATGGTCAAGTTCCTCTGTATTGAAATCTAGTGTTGATCTGTAAGTTGATTAAGATAGAATGTCTCCACTCTATCTTCGTCTGTTATTGGTGCCATAAAACTGTTTATTTTATGGCACTGTTTTAACCTTTCTATTAATATTTCTGTATTTTGTATTTTATTCGATAAGTTTTTTTAAATATCAATACTTGTTTTTTTAAAGAAAATATCAGCAGCAAAAGATATGAATTACTTGAATAATAACCCATGTTTTAGAAGTTATATAATATCATTTTTGTTTCTTTACTGAGTTTTAAGAATATATTTTTGATTATGAATTAATTATTGGATGTAGTTATCTATCAGTTTTTATTTATTTTATGTACTTAAAGAGCGAGAAAGAAAAATTTCATGAAAGAGTCACTTCTTATTTTATCTTCTATCTTATTTGGTCTTTGATTGATTAGACATGAGATAAACAAAATATTAAATGAATTATCATGTTGTATCTATGAATTTTTTATTTGTTCTTTAAAACAAATAAAAATAGTAAATAATCAGTTTAGAATCTTGAGTAACCAGTGAAAATGAACTTAGGTTGTTCAGTTCGATGGTCAAGTTCCTCTGTATTGAAATCTAGTGTTGATCTGTAAGTTGATTAAGATATATAGAATGTCTCCACTCTATCTTCGTCTGATATTGGCGACCAGATGTATGGCTATATGTTTGATTATCCAAAACATTGAAAGATGCGTGGGAAGGTTTGATCATACGTTTTTAGCGGTTAGGCTTAGTGAGTCTGGAGATAAGGTATGAAGATGGATCGGATGTTAGGTTAAGGATATAACCTCTTAGATGTACTGGTATATGTGTTTCAATAACTTGGTAGCATGTGTTTCAATATCAAAAAAAAATTATATTTATCTGAAATATTCAATATCTTATCCAAGAAATTTAAATGTCATGTTTATCCAAATTATTATAAATCTTAAAAAAACAGGAATCGTGTCCAAATCGATGTAAACTCAAAATTTTATCAAATTCCTAATATTGTTATATGAACCAAACCAAAATAATCATACTGAAACCAAAACCAAATTGACAAATAATTGAATGGTTCTTATATCTCTTGAACTAAAAAATCCAAAATCCACAACTGAACGAGAACAAAAAAATTCTGGAACCGAATAAGAAAAACAAGCATCCATGCCGAATCAAATAAGAAGCAGACAGGTTAATAAATTTATCAACAAAAAAATAATTCCATGTTTTGAAAATTGCGGATTAAAATCTAATTTTCAATTATACTTTAATGTGTTTAATGATTATTAAAATTATTAATCATTTTATTTATAGAAATTACAAGATGGAAAGCGTCCTAGCTAGATTCAAATATTTGGTTTCACTTAAAAATCGAACGGAATCATGAAAAAAAAAAAGAAGAAAGAACGTTTTAGATCTTAGCAATCCATACAGGTTAAGAGGAAATAAAAGCGACAGGAATAGTTATGATTACATAGAAAAAGGAGGAAGCCAGTAAGGGGTGGTGATAATACCACCGGGAGCTTTAAAATAATGTGTGTCTCCAGTTGTGAGATCATAAGAACCAAAGCCATGTCCCACAAAATAGATGGTGCTAGGTTTCAGACCAGGGCATGAGCTAGCTGGGATGCAGAAAGCCTCGTTAGTTGCAATGAAAATGCACATATCTCCAATATCCTCTGTATAACACATGAATTTTCCTTCAGTCGTCTCCTCCACACTAAACACCATGAACCTCTTTGTTTTGTAATCAATTCCATTTAACACCGAGGAGTAGAAGCCATGAGCGTACCTGCACATATGCAACCACAAGTTATTCTCAACAAACACTCTTCTTCTTGTTGTTTGATTGATTTTAAAGCGTACCATTTGACCACGTAACGTTCATCACTAGAGGATGACTCCACAAGGTATTCCCTCCTAGAACACAAACTCAAACTCTCCCACTCAGACTGATCGAGCTCTGGATGATCGCGGTAGACCAACTGATGGTGCATAGGGTTGACATATGTTGTGGAGTTGAGATGATAGGATAACAAGTGATTACCTCCACGAGAAAGTAAGTATAATCTCTCGTATCTTTTCGAATACATGACATATGAGTTTTCACAGCAGTGGAGAGTGGTTAAGATGTTAGTCCACTCAAGGTCACGATCACGACCAAGCTTGCACAGACTCAACTGTCGACCTGAAAACTTGATAGCCACTACACAGTCTTCCTCACCAAGAGGAGAGGAAGACGACATTGCCACGTTACATACTTGTTCGATTTGTTCACAGGGAAGATCAGTAAGCCGAGGCAGAGTAATCACGGTGGGGTTTGATTTGGTTGCCAAAGGGTTGAAAATGTCGCTGACCCGTACCGTACGATCACGCCGGTCATAGAAAAAACTCCATCCGTGGGAAGCTCCAATCATTTCTTCGTCCTTGAGCTCTTTAGGTATTGTTTTGTCCTGGAGAGTCACTATCTGTTCTTTGGCCGGGTCAAACAAGAGAACATCTCCAGTTTTGCAGCCGCTCGGCGAAACTTCTTGAACCCTAGTACCAAGTGTCAAGTACGGGCCGGTGGAGAACAAACGAGCGCACTGGTGGATCTGTCAATTGTAAACTCGGACATCAGATCTTGTCTAACAAAAGCCTATCTGAATAAAACCTAACTAATACAGAACTAAACTAATAGAGAGATAGAGAAGAGAGGAGAATCTTTTACATACGAAAACATTGTTGTTCCGGGAAGAGAGCTTGGAGAGACGGATGAGAAGCTGAGACATTTTTTTTTTTGCAAAATTATAAAACTACAAAATGTTTTGATAAAATAACAAATAAAAAGTCTCGTAAATATTTTTTTTTCAAGTCTTCACCATTAAAAGAGAGGAGAGCCACTCAAGATTAGTTACCAATTCTACTTATGGAAACTTGCAGAAGAAGGCATTTTTTTCAATTTCTCTATAATATATTCAAACTTTCTGTTTTAATTTATTTATACAATATTCGTTTCAACATGGACCACTCGTTAAGCCTACTACAAACCTTATTCCAATACAAAATCAGTTTTCTTATAAGACTGATTCCCGATAATATACTGCCAAGTGTGAAAGAAATATTAGTATTTGGTAACAATTAGTTATCATTGTCTCTCTCTCTCTTTTAAAGTTGGTGGGAGATTGGTGAAAGATATTTTTACTTTGTAAATTCTGTCTTTGAAGTATTATTGAAACAATGTCACAGCTTCTCTGCCGTCTCACCAAACTCTCGTTCCGGAACAAGGATGTAATTGTATGTAAAAAAGCTTCTCTTCCCCTGTTGTTTTAGTTCTAATCTAAGTTAGGTTGGCTTTTGTATGGGAACTTAGTTGAGTTTGTCGCTTGTTACTCTCCCATCAAGGATTTAATTATAAACTAGGCTTTAGAGTTATACACATGAGTGTGTTGGTTCTAATTTTGGCAGAAACAGAGGAGCGTTCGTTTGTTTTCAACCAGTCCTTGTTTGGCACTCGGCTTCGTTTGGGATGATGCTTTGGGTTTGGTAGAAGGTGGCAGCTACATCGGAAAGGTTCTCTTTTTTGATCCGGCCAAGAAAGAGATACTCGAGGTCCCGGATAAAACAGTTCCGCAAGAGCTATTTAACTCGAAACTGATTGGAGCTTCACAAGGATGGGGATTTTTATCTGAACAGTCCAACCATAACTCTGTACATATCAGCCACCTTTTTAACCATCTGGCTGATTCCAAATCAAACACCAAGAAGATGATTATTCCTCTGCCTCCGCTTAAGAGTATTATGCTCTATGGTCAAACCAAAGTGGTTTGGAACGTGGCAATGTCTTCCTCTTCCCCTCACGAGGAAGATTGTGTGGTGGCTATCAAGTTCTTTGGTAGGCAACTGAGTATGTGCAAGCCTGGTCGTGACCTTGAGTGGACTAACACACTAATCCCTTTCGACTGCTCCTCCGAGAACTCAAATCTCATGTATTCAAAGAGAGACCAAAGGTTCTATTTGCCTGCCCCTGGAGGCAAATACTTGTGCTCTTGGGATCTCCACCACTCCAATAACAACAACGACCCTAAGTTCAATGAGTTGGTGTTTCATAACCTTCCCCAGTTGCCACACTACGCTTGGGAGGTGTTAGATTCTTGTATCAGGGAGGACCACTGGGTGGAGTCACCTTGCGGTCAAAGTTTCCTTGTCAAATGGTAAAAAAAACAAAACACGTAGACAGAGATTTTTTTTTTGGTCAATTCTTGCTAACGAATGTAACATGTGTGCGTGTGCATGTGCAGGTATTCACGTATAGGAAACAATGACGTGATGGAGATGTTTCTGGTGTTTAGAGAGGAGGAGGAGGACCAAGTCACATCAAAAGGAACAAGAAACATGTGTTTCACACAGGACATTGGAGATCTTTGTATCTTCCTTTCAAAGAACGATCCTTTTTGTGTTGTGGCAAGCTCTTGCCCTGGTCTCATTCCAAACTCCATCTACATGATGGGAAATTGCTTAACTATTTGTCATCTCACCAACGGAACTATTGGTAGTTTTGATCCTCCCAAAGAGATGCCTTTCTCCCACTTCTGGATTCCTCCATTTTCTGTCTAGTTCGTTGGTTGTTTGTGTTTGCGTTTGGATTTGCTATGATTTATGTTCCTTTAACTTGTGTTATTTAGTTTATTTATGTCACTTAATCCTCTATAATATTGGCCAACATATATGTCTCATTAATTACATGAAATGTGGGGGATTAGTCTTCAGCCAAATCTCTGGATAGCAAACCACATGTTTCGTCATATTGGTGAGCTATTCCATCAGATGATTTGCAGGGGGCAATTAGAGCTGGATACTGAACTTATAAATGGATAAAAGATGCTTTTTAGCGTCCATAACCACATGATTCCTGATGGTTGCTCCTCCCCAAGTGTTGTCACTTACACCACATTAATTGATGGGCTCTGCAAAAGAAAGGGGACTAAGAGTCAGGTAATTACCTCCTACATCAAGTGTGGAGTATAGGTAATTCACTCTTCAGCCAATTTTTTTTTTACTTACAATTCTATTGTCAAGTGGTCTATGTAAGCCAGGGAATATAGAGGAGGCAATTAAACTTGTTGGAGAATTTGAAGCTGCGGTACTTGATCCAGACACTGTCACTTACACAACCTTAATTTATGCCCTACTTTTTATCCGATCAAAAAAAAAAAAGAATGGATGCCTATATATGTAAAGTAGGGGATATGCGTAAAGCTCAAGAAATTTTGAAGGAGATGCTTGAGAGTTGAAACCTAGTGTTGTCACATTCAACGTCCTAATGAATGGATTCTGTTTGAATGGGATGTTGGGAGATGGTGAGAAGCTTCTAAACTCCTAATGCAACCACCTATAGTTATTGCATTAGAAATAACCTGAAGTCAGAAGCTTCCATGTATAAGGACATATCTGTTCTCGGGAAGTAGGACCTGATGGTGAGATGTATATGAGAATCTAATTAGAGGCCATTGCAAGGCTACTAGGCTTGGTTTTTGTCCCAAGAAATGAACGATAAAAGTTTAGGGCCTCAGCCACCAATTTCTTCTCTCTTCTATTTGCTTGAGGATTTTTTTTTTTTGAAAAACTTCTTAGATCGCTTAAAATATTCTAGATGGGTTTAGAAAATAGGTCACTTTTTAAGTGTTAAAACCATCTAGAGCCGATCAAAAGTTAATGAGAGCCACATTTCCAAATTTTTACTTTTGTTTTCATAGTATTATAAATAATGAAAACTATAAAAAATAATCTCAAAATAAAAATGAAACAAAAATATTAACAAATTTCTTTTCTCTTCAAATTATTTACTTAATAAAATTTTTATTTATGTATTCTATACATAGATCCATATATTAAAAACATTTTCTAAAAAAATTGGAAACCCTTTATATGTTGAGGCTTCATTGGATTCAGGCCCGGCCCTAAAATCATCGTCACCATGTCATAACAATCTGTTGTAAGAACAACACTTAGTTCTTCATGCAGCAGTGTGAAACTATGTCTTATATTACGTACCTCCATCTTTGTCTTTTCCTTGCTTTTTCTCCAAACCATCGTAATCATGTAACAAATCAGATTATTTTGAGATTCCATCTACAAAACAACACCACTAAAGTGTTAATCACTCAGGTGAACTAATGAGAATTTACTGGCACTATTTGAGGTTTTGCCCATATTTTTCCTTCCATTCTACCAATGTTAATATCTTTTTGGAGTTTCGATTTTTATTTTTATCATTATTATTTTATTTTCATTCATATTCTTCCAAATGTTCAGCGGAAATTCATCGTTGGAAATCTTTTTATGTTCTCTATAGATCATTTAGTCCACATTAGTAAAAAATGGCAGTAAGGGTTAGTTGAGAATGTCAATGTTTGTACTGTTAAGAAACATTTTATTATTTTAAGCTTGTTAATCTTAAATTTTTCGGTTTTACTTTACAGTTTCATTTAAAAGTTGTTACTATGATTTTATTACTTTTACTTTATTATGAAGGTTTATTTATTAAATTTTAATGTTATATATTGTTTTTATTTTTATTTTAATAAAATTAACAGATCAAATCGAATAGAATAATCCGTAACTATTAAAAAAACTCCACATATCCAGAATTTTCCGGATCACAATATTCCGCCACGTTTGTCCGCTCCAAAATTTTATACATTGTGTATCACATTGAATTCCATACAAAGTTTAGGCATGAATGTGATATCAATACGCAACACCACTTATACATTGCCTTGGCTATAGAATGATGATAAATGAAAAGCAAGTAATTAAATTTCCTAAAAACAGCCCAAAGAATCACAAATGATGTATAACAAAAATGCCCAGAATTCAGACATCTGAAAGAAGTGTAAATTTTCTAGTATACTTTGGTGGTTATACACAACAAACCCCAGAGAAAAATCTTCTATTCTGAATCTCCTTCTGGATCACGTTGATTTGAATCCTGGGAATCCGACTGATGGTTTACAATCCGAGGGACAAAGAGCTTTGAGATGCCATTTATAGCTGCTTGTACCTCCTCACTATCCCTTGGACTTCTCCAAACCGAAGCATGAGAGCTTGAACCAGAATACTCACTTGCAGCAACCTGTGTCTTCTTAGAAGTAGCAAGAACCTTCTCCAAGTCCATCTGTGTCAATGGCCTAGGCGCCTGAAACAATGCAAGCAACTCAAACACATCAGTACTCCAAAATCGGGAAAACATTAACATTTGTAATACTTACTGAAACTTCTCTGCCCTTTTTCTCCTCCTCTAGGATCTCTCTGATTGGGAAGTAAGCTGCTTTCTTGCAGAGCTCAAAGATATCCGAACCGGTATAGTCTTCACATAACCCAGCTATACGGTCATGGTCAATACCCGGTTCAACCCTCTCTCCTTTCAAAACAACTTCCAATATCTGAGCTCTCTCCTTGCGGTCAGGCATACCGATCTCAAACGCCTGAGGAAACCGTCTCAGTATAGCTTCATCAAGCTCGGAAGGTCTGTTCGTTGCAGCAAGAACCATCACCCTCGCGTTCTCTATAACACAAACATCATACGTTTTAGACCGCACATACTTAAAACAATGATTAAAACAGGACAGGGTAAAGACAAGAATTTCCAACTCACGGTCTGTAGTAAACCCATCCCAGAGAGCCATAAACTCAGTCTTCATATTCGCCATCGCTTCATTATCCGTCGCACGCCGCTGGCCAAGAAAACTATCCACCTCGTCTATAAAAATAATGGCAGGTTGGAGTTTCTCCGCCAAGCTAAACACAGCAGCCACTAAAAGACACATAACAACTCATATTATTACTTAACAACAATAGAACAAAAAAGGTAAGCAAGATGGCCACTACATCTACACCTACCGAGTTTCTGTGCATCCCCAAACCACTTGCTCATCAGATTAGAAACCTTGACATTGATGAAAACAGCTCCAGACTCTTTGGCAATAGCCTTGGCGAGCATGGTCTTCCCAGTACCAGGAGGACCATAGAGCAAAACACCCTTTTGAGGTCCAAGCAGCTTCCCGTAAGCAAAAAGCTCAGGTCTTTTCAACGGTAGAATTACAAGCTCGTACAAAGCCTGCTTGATCGACTCTAACCCTCCAATAGAATCAAACTCCACGTCTATGTTTTGTGGGTTTATTACATCACAAGCTATTACATCCTGTTCATGTTCCAACATAACAAAAGCTCGAAACTTTTTAAGTCCCTAAATGTTTGTAATACGGATTCCGACAAAAGTTATTACCTCGTATTGATTGGTCTGGATAAGAGGACGACCAAGACGCTTGGCGAGTTCTCTCTTATGCTTGAGGGCCTTATTGGAAGCTTCACGATTGGGGTCAAAGTGACGGGCGCAGACGTATAGAGATAAGCTGGTGAATGCAGCGCCTGCGACGTAGAGAATCAATTGCTCTAAGAAAGTTGTGTCCCTCTTTGCCGATGATCTCCTCATAACTTATTTTCTCAAACGCAAACCCTTTCGTAGAAAAAAGAGGATTTGGGGATTAGATCAAGAAAAGAAACCCTGATTCTTGAAGGGCGTGCGTGTGTGGGGGAGGGGGGGAGGTCGAGGAGATTAGATGAAGGAAGAAGAAAGCCCTTAACCGAAGCAACAGCGAACAGTTCCCGGTGGCATTTTCGTAATACTTTCTTCTTTCTTCTGATACTTTTATTGAACTGGGCCATTAGACCTTTTGTGGTATTTCGATAATGGGCCTGAAATTTCGGATCCTTCGAAAGCCTATTTAAATTCTGAAATTTTTAGTGATATGATGTTTGTATAGGTCTAGGCACCTCTCTCTTCAAAAAAGCAAATTTATCAAATCGATTATAATCAAAATAAATTTTAAAATCACTGATAAATCAACTGATAATCATTACATTGTTTTTATTTACTTTTCATCATTAAAATAATTCTTAGAATTTTTAGAAAAATAGGTCGGTCCATCTAAATATATATTAGTTTTTTATTAAACTAAATATTAAATTAATTAGTAATGTATAAAAAATATTCATTATTTTTTCTTTAAATAAAAACTACAAAAATACCTATGATTAACATATATATGAAAATTAATGATTGTAAATAATAAAAATTTGATAACAATTTTTGTATCATTCCTCATTTTTGTTTGATTTTATATTATTGAAAAAATAAACAATCACATTAACCATATAGTAAAATATTTAGATTTTTCTTATATTTTATATTTTGAATTTTTAAAACGCCTCTAAATTACTAAAAATGTTAAAAAATTTGTGATCAATGACTTAATTTGTTTTATTATAATAAGATACAAATGATCATAAAATCGTATGAATATGAATTCTTATTTAATATATATATATATATATATAATTTAAATTAAACTATGTACTATATAAAAATACATAAATATGTTAATTTTGAAATTTGCAATGAAAAAATATTGAGACCTTAATATTTTACTCTTGAAATTTGCACTGAAAAATATCACATCAAAAAATTGGGATTAATGGTTTAATTTTTTTGTTACAGCAAATAAACAAATGTCAATAAAATCATATGAGTAGAAAGTCTCAAATAAATATTTATATTAAAATATACTATAAATCTATGTCAATAATAATATCACTAGAATCTAATTATATACCATATAAAATAAATAAAATGATTATTTTGATTTATTTACCATAATAATATTGTAAATAAACATGAGGCATTGGTTTGATCTATGTAATTACTCTAATTATCTATATATTAATTGAAAAACAATTGATTACTCTAGTAAGTGTAAGATTTTATTAATTAATATTGTTCAAAATCTTACATGAAACGTACAACAAAGCTTTATTTAAAAATTATTTAAATTACCTAATAAGAATATGGATTGCACAACAATTTGGTTTTTCTAATCTTAAACTCATTTCTCTTCGTCATAATACCAACAGAGAATAATTTGGAAGTGTCGATTGACAATCTGAAATAGTAACGTTTTTTATTTATTTCAGCCTATTGTTTTCCTTAAATGTGTATGAAACAATTTTTAAAGATGATGAGTATGCAAATTTCTTGTACAATAAATAGAGTACATGTACGTGAAAAAAGAAATGAGTAACAAGACCATCATTATTGGTCATCCCTTAAGGGATGTTTTAAGGAGGGGAGGGACCACAAATCACTAAGACCAAGGGGAATAAAAGGGAAAAAGCCCCTAAACAAGAGATGTCCCTTGTATTAATCTGACCAAAATAAAGTTAAGGGATTTGCTCTTGGAGATGACCAATAATGATGCTCTAAGCTTGCAACATCTTTATCTCTCTCTCGTATTTATTCACGCACACACATAAATAATCAAGATCACTATTTATTCTCTCCCGGCCCTCTCTTACCAACGTCCACACAGATATATATATATAAAGTATAGATTCAGCCTCATCTATTATTTCACAACATTGACCAAAAGAAAGATAAGTAAAAAATAAAAACTTCAAAACGGACAAAGTGGTCAGTTTTCATGCCTCTCAGGCTGTCCAGTGTGAAAAGGAATTGCTGAGTTTTTGCATTTCTATAAATGTTGGCTGTGCGTCTGGTAGTTGGTCGCTCTGACATAACAGTTGGTCCTGATTGTTAGCGATTATAATAGAAGTGAAAGAGTAACTGATGATTTTATGAAGAATTTTGATCTTAGCATCCCAACGCATCAAACTTCAATATATATGAGAAATCAAATCTCAAACTTGTATATAAATTAAAGAAAATAATCCTCATCATGACACTATATATCTCTAGGAATACACAATCAACTAGTCTTGTGAAGACATTACGTACCGGCAGTCAAAGAGAGAAACCCTATTCTCAGTATGAATTTTTTTTGCTTCACAGTATCACGAATTTGTCAACTAAACTTAATTGATTGATTGATTGACTCGTAGACTTTTATTGTATGTTTGAATAACTAAAAATAGAACTAGATAAGCCTTCATAAAAAAAAAAGAACTAGATAAGCCAAAATACACTGATTGTGATCAGCTCTAAAATGAAATTGTGATCTACACCCACTTAGATATTTGTAAGTAGAATCACTAATTATTTTCTTATAACACTACCCACTTTATTTGCTGAATCATTATTTGAACGTAAAACTATTGCCTTCTTAATTTTTTTGTTGACTGAACTTGTACTAAACAAGAACCAGGTAAGGTTACAACAAAATCAACCTTTGCTATTTACTTTGTAAAATCCATTTGCTATTTAATGTATGGCTTTATTTGACCATTTTGATGTGTACACATTGAATGCCCGTCTAATTTTTTTTACATACCTTATGGAAATTTTAAAATATATTTTCATACATTTTACAAACACACATATTTGTAGAACAAGAAATTACGTTAAAAGTACACAAACAGACCAATTCCATAATAAAATTTATTAAAAACAAATTAGTAACAAAAATTGTTGTTAAAAATATGTTTACATTATTTAGCAAAATGACTAGTTAAATTACTGTTGTTGAAAGTTTAACTATAATTATCCAAATAATTAAAAATAAAACTATTTATCTGAATTTTATTTTTTCAGTAATAAAAGTTAGTCGATATTGAATAGGTCAATAGTATAATGTAAGTGTTTAGATGTGTTTGATAATAGTTTTTTTTTATTTTCCAAAAGATAAAGAGTACCAAACACTTTCATAAGTTATTAAAAATATATTAATTTCGAAAAATCAAGAAATATAATAGAATCTTAATTGTTTCTAAACACAATTTCACTGATACAAATAATAATCATTTGAAAGTATTTTATCATTAAATTTTTTAATAAAACATTTCCAATAGAAAATCCTATAAGTATATGTTTAAGGCATTTCCAATAGTTTGCATCATTTTTCTCTTAAAATGATATAAATTCAAAATGAGTTTGTGTTTTATTCCGATGATTTCTCTCTTTTTCTTCAAAATATAAATATTCTATATATATTCTATTATTAATACTTAATATTAGTTCTAATAATTCTTGTTATTTTAAAACTTACAAAGTTTACCCAAAATAATTTTATTTTAACTATATCTTTATTATGTACATAAACTTAGTTTCTAAAAGAATATTAAATTACTTATGTAATCTTATAGTTATATTCTTAAAGTTTTAATGGAAATATTAAAATATAAAACACCAATATTCAATCTCTTAGATACAAAATAAAATTTTATGAAATTTTAAAATTAATTTATAAATAAAAAGTCTGACATTAAAATGAATCTGTGAATAATATTCCCTCAAACTTGAAGGAACACTATTCATACATTCATTTTTTTCCTCAAAATGATGTAATAAGAGAACACTATTTACAAACTCATTTTTCCTCAAAATAATGTACCGTTAGAGAATATATATATATATATATATATATATATATTGATGTTTTCCGTTAAAAATAAAATACCATTAGAAATGGTCTATTGGTGTATTCACACCCTTACAATATAAGTCGGGCCTGCATCAAATATTACCTTTCAAAGAATCAAAGTTACCAAATGGATAAAAAAAAGTATCAAACACTAAAGCACGATCATGATCATCAGAAATATAGAATGATTCGATTTTGGGAATCTAGCGCACATTACTTTTCGAGAGAGGGAGCGTTATACCAACGCAGAACTAATAGACCAAAGGTGCCACTCGTGAACTGGCTACAAAAAGATCGTTATACAGCCTAACCAGTAACCACTTTAACAAAAATATAAAAACGTATAGTTCACAAAGGGTGGTCATAATATGTAAAAGCGTGATTAAATTTTGTTTACTATATTTGTTTTGCTAAAAATGTTAATATTTTTTATAATTAATGGACGTCTGATTATAAAAAAATTACAATCTCATCTATTTAAAAGCTGGTCCGATGCAATGAGCCGCAAAAAGAATTTAAAAAAAAACATAGCATCAATCTTAGAAGTAAATTAGTTAAACAGAACAAACTTAGAAACAAGCAAACCATCAATAAAACAAATTCAAGAAGAATCGTTTGGAGTTCGCCCTGATATTTTCTCTCAGACCTGCATCCCGAGGTGCGCCGCTTTGGATGGATCTCTTCCGCTCCAGCTCCGCCTCTCATTCAGACTCCCTTTGAAGCAGCTATGTTCCTCCTCCATGGCCCCGATGGTGATTGCTCCTCTTCCGTCGTTATCCAGACCCCCTCTGGATCCGCCGGCGTACGTGTGTCCTCAAGCTCTCTCTCACATTGTTCCACCGGAACCTCCAGACCCTCCCGACGATCTTCCTTATTTAGCGATGGCGACCAAGCTCTGTGGTGGTGGCGTCCCTTTTGTGTTTCCTGTTGTGTGCAGGTCATCTCCCTGTCGGCTCGTGGAAGGGTCTATTCCCAGATCTTGTCCCGACCTTCCTTCCCACCCTCATGTTACAATCCTCCAGGTTCATCATAACTCCTCTCTCTCCGTTTACCTTTATTCTGTTGAATGGGTTGAAACGCGAGTTGTATGGGTGACTTTGAACTTGTGGATGTGGTCAATGGTTTTAGTTATTAATGTTCCAATGGACAGAGTTTCATTCGGTTCTACTTCGGTCGTTATGGTGCGATCTCTTCCTACAGTGTGTAGGTCCTATATTGTGTTCAGTCTGGTTTCTGGTACTGTTATCTTGTGTTTCTCTTCTATGTGGCAGCTGGAAGGAAAACTTGTTGACATATGTTACCTGTTGAATATGATCTTGACGGGTATTGTTCTCCCGGTTGTCTCCTATTTGGAGTGGTGTCTCTTCCCAACGTTTCCTCTTGTATGAAGTGAACTGGAAGCTCAAGCATTGCTGGTACGGAAAGGATCTTTCTCCCAGCTAATGCTCTCCTCTGCTGTTTATGCAGTGTCCGTGGTCCTTTGGATTACACTTGGTACGATTATTCAAGAAGCTTATGAAGTCGTTGTCATGCGTTTCTTATGGTTTCTTTGTGTGATTTGTATCAATTCTATCTTATGTTTTATCAGTTGATCACTTTGGTTGGCTCTTTGTAGCCTTGTTGTATTCTCCTTTAATGGAGTTTAAACTCTTTTAAGATAAATGCAAGTTGGTTTGATCAAAAAAAAAAAAAAGCAAACCATCAATATCAACTTATGTTTCCTACCAAACACTTCCAAAAAGTTAGACGAACCCGAAGATCTCTTAAGCTGCAACAGCATATGATCTGGTATTCGACTCTAGTGCAAACTAAAGAAGACTCCGTTAAAACCGAATCCAATGGCCTCTTGAGAAGCTTTCTTTGGAACAAGACTCCGATGTTGACATTGATGTGAGACACAAGAGGTAGTGACGATCAAGCGCAAATGGTACAAATTCTCTCCGAACCGGCCACACAACACAAAGAAACACTAAGAGGATAACGAAGATGTCAAAGTTGTTGGAAGAGGAACTACTCAGAGCTTGGGAAAGGATATAAATATCGGGAGAAATATGAAGACCTCTCTAAACATGTGACCATTACTGAGGCAAGACTCTAGCTCTGTTACCGTGAAGGGAAACATCGGATTCATATTCAAAGATTCTGCTACCCCCCGACCGCCCAAGGTTAATGGTCCACCCACGCCCGCTCTCTCGGTCCGTGGGTCTCATCCCCTTCCAACGGTCGGTCCGTAAATTTTCCAAAACTCAAAATCATTGTTTATTGACCCTACAATCACCACCTGACATTTCTTCGTACTTTGGCTTCACTTGCACGGTATATCAAATTACTTTCCAATATGTCATCCATCCTTCCATTACTCCAGCTCAAGCACGCTTAACTCTGGAGTTTTAAACGGATTTGTGACGGAAAAGCTATGTCAACTTTGTGACATAGGTAGCCAAATCAGTTCTCTTAAGCCTTTTCATATATCACAACTCGGAATGTTATAGTTCATCAACTCTCAAAGAACTCAACGTCCTCGTTGCGCCCCACGACATGTCTCAAAACGCCTCTCAGGTTAGAATGAGATGGCTAACCAGATTCGATACCACTTGTTACACCCCGACCGCCCACGGCTAATGAGCCGTCCTCACCCACTCTCTCGGTCCGTGAGCCCCAGCCATTCCGTAAATTTTTCAAGGCTCGAAATCATTGTTTACTGACCCTACAATCACCACCTGACACTTCTCCGTAAATCACCACCTGATCTTTTACCGTACTTTGGTCTCACTTGCACGGTATCGCGAATCACTTTCCGATAGATCACACATCATTCCACTACTCCAGCTCAAGCACGCTTAACTCTGGAGTTATAAACGGATATGTGAGGAATAGATAAGTCAACTTTGGTGACTTAGGTAGCCAAATCAATTCTCATAAGTATTTCTATATATCACAACTAGATAATTACATACTATATATACTATGCGGTATTATATATGTAACATGATTTACAGTAAAAAATAAAATATAATAAGATATTAATTGAAAAGATAATTACATGCAATATATACTACAAGATAAATTCACTTGTGGAAGCAGCTTATCCTAATGGTTAAGGTGTAAAGACTTATATACCCAGGTCTGGGGTTTGACTCCTAGATTATGCAATTTATTGCAGATTTTCTCAAATCCAGATTTCAAGTCCCGGAGAGAGCGCGATTTATTAGGCAACTATGTAGATTATGGAAAGAAAGATTACAGGGAACTATGCGATTATGGAAGGAATGATTACAAGAGATCTTCAACATGGTGCAAGTAAATCTGGTCAAGCGTGGATCTTCATAGGACGGCTCAGATGATGCAGTTAGGCGTAGATCTTCATAAGAGATGTAGTATTGTCGGTTGTCGAATCGTCTTTATAATGTTCCTAATGATTGTAATATCATAATAAATCAGCGTAAAAAAGGATAGATTCACTTTTTATATTTTTATTTATTTATTTAAAGATGATTCACTAATTTTAAACTTATATATCATAAATTTAATTATCCATCAAATTTTGTTACGATAATCACTTTGCAGATAATAATTTAGATAAGCAAAATCACTATTAGAGTTTGTTAATATATATTAAATAATTAATCATCTCAAATATCTTAAAATATCTACATGTGTATATATGTATATATAAAATAAGATAGATTTTTAAATAATAATATAATTAAAATTAATTTTTCTTCTTAAAATTTAACAAATAAGCAAAATTACCTAAAATTATGGAGAGCATAACACATAAGAAAAAACACTTCATAAATAATAATATAGATATAAAATAACTAAGTCACTTAAATGTTTTAAAAAGGTATAATTTTATCAAATTAGTTTTAAAATTTATTTTAGAATATACAACCAAAACTTATTATAGTTGACCACTTTAATTACTCTTATTCATTAATAATTAACAATTATTTACATTGTTGTTACTTATGAAATCCATGTTTTTTTTTATCACAAATCCATATTTTTCTTTATCCTAACTGCCTCTATGCTTTCATAGTATAACTAGATTTTTTCGTGCAACATGTGCAGTAACAAAAATTTTAAATCTAAATTATATTTAATAATAAAATTTTGTTCATATTTTAGATTTTATTATTTTCCTATAAATATTTTAATGGATTTTGATTTAAGTATACATAAAAATTAAAATTAAATAAACAATTTTGTTTAGTTTAAACTTGTATTTACTAATTGATATGTATATCTTTAAATTATAGTGTTAGATAGATTTTTATCTATTTCTTTTGATTAAATTATGTTAATTAACTTGTATATTTTTTTATAAAGATCGAAATAAAATTTTATAATTATCAAAAAGTATAAAATAAATAATATTTCTAAAATGTATAGATATCAAAAGGAAACTAATGGGCATTAGAATTTAAAATTATATATTTTAAAAAAATTGCATAGAATTTTGAAGAAATTTTTAGTAATAAATTTTTTATTATTATAAAAGTAGAACAAAAAACTATTTCAAAATTTGTAAGATGTTGTCATATTTTTGTCATTATATTAGCTATTGTTATATTTAACTATATTTACTTTAATGATGATATATAAATTATTAATATGTATAATTAGATGTGATTGTCCATGTCACGAGTAGCCATAAGCCATGTCATAATTGCTAGTATGTCATGTCATTTTTGTTAAGTGAAAGTGATTATAAAAGTAAGATATGCATAAGCAAAATTTGAAAAATCTCAAATAATGTTGAGGGAATCTCTTGTTTTTATAATTATAGTATGCCCTTAATATTTACATAAGATGATGCCCGTAATTTTCTTTAAAAGTTTGCTGCCTAAGTGAATGTTTACTTTTTTATTACTAAGGCACGGGCTTGGTCGGATGGGGAGGGGTCCGGCGGCAATTGTAGCCATCGTCAGCCTCTTTGAGCAGAAGAAAATAGAGTGGTGGCTAGAGTTAAGAGGTGGAAGAAACAAAAAGGAAGAATCCTCGTTTACTATATTCAACTGCATTTGTTAAAATAATCACTCAACGTTAATTTGTTTCATTCCTTCTGCACATCTTATAATCGCAGAGCCATGGCTAGAGCTTTTCATGAAAAGCAAAATAAAATTCTAGTATACTGTTTAAATATTTTCATTTCTTATAAAATAATGTTTTAATAATAAATAAAGAAAATAAAAAATTCAATAAAAATGTTTATAAATAAATTGTTGACAAAAATATTTAAGTCAACCCTATATAAACACATATGAAGCTATGATTTACAAATGATATATATACTTAACACCGAAAGGGAAAGTATTACCTAGGACGTATAATAAAACATGTAAAAGTAATTATCAACAAAAAAACTTATAGAAACTGACTCAAACACATAAGAAGTTAGACGTGAAAATAAGACTCAATGTGGTGAAAGTTAAATATAATAAATTTGTAGACAAATGCAAAAAGATTTAATGGATTGAAATATATTAACTTTGGGTTTTTGCCTTTTTGGTATTCATATTTTAAGGAAAATTAAAGATTATACATAACGAAAGAAAAAATTTATTTAAACACAAAATCAAATGTTTTAATTAGAGACGATCCTGAGATTATAAGATCATAAATACTTTTTAAAATAAAGAAAATTTTGATATTTAAGGAATCGTACATATTTTACAACAAAATAAAAATTAAAAGGTCAAATCACAAATTCTTTTCATAATTTTGAAGTTATATATACACAAGTTTGAAGATCAAAACAAATGTTTCATTAGTGTTTCAAAAAAAAAAAATGTTTCATTAAAGATCAAAGCCCATGCGGCCATCCCTTAAACCTCTTTTCCTATTTAACTGAATGACACGGAACTGATAAATCGTATGTTTTACACTATGCTATTTTGACTTATATAAATAATTTGTTCCAATTATTTTGCTGAACGCTACATACCGTCATTCGATCGCTACAGCTTTGAAATTTGAAAGAGCACAATTTTTTCAGTATTCCACTAGTCATTTGTCACTTTCCGTTTTGGATTCTAATATAATATTCCATATGTATGTTTATCCTAAAGAAAACAAGTAACTGTGAATGGTTTACTATTCCCTTTTACAAAAAAAAGTGAATGGATTACTATTCACTGGAATATCATGAATGTGGACGAGAGGCGGCTATTACATTACGATGTATATTTGTAGTGTATCGATGATTTTGAGTAACGCTTTTAGACCTAACTACATATTAATATATTATCTTTAATAGTTCCTAGTGGAATCTCTTTATAAGTAGCTAAAATAGTTGTAATACACACGGAAATAGATCATGAATGGTGTGGATAAGGAAATAAATGTACCGAACAAGTTGAACTTATAACCATACTGTGAAAAATAATAAGTAAAATTGTCCTTACTTTTTTACATAATAAATTCAACGTATAGACAAAATAATAAATGAAAATGCAACGTTTGCTTCTTCAATAATTGGCGTGAGGAAAACAAAACAGTATCAGAATAATAATAAAGTAAATAAGTCAAGGGATGTGCTATGTTATACCAAATCCTCTTTGCTTGGTGCTTATAGTTTGGCATAAAGTGAGCTATGATACAAATGTGGACGTCCAATATAATATTCCCAAGATGAAAATTGGGTAGACTGAAAAAGAGTCAATTGATCAAACATGAACAAAAATTGGGTACGATAACATTTTCAATCATTAGATAGTGATCCATGAGGTCTAGCTATAAAGATAGGCATGGTTAAAGTGGGAATCGTAAGACACATAGAGCATTCTTACCAAAAAAATATTTAAAAGGGAAAAAATATAAATGTAAAAGAATGAAGGGAAAACATTTTTGTTTTAATAAGCAGCTATTCGAAATAATGATATTAAAAATAAAATAAAAATTTAAGAGGCTCAAATTATACATATTTAATAAATTAATTAAAATATAGGATCATTTTTATATATATAGTTTTTGTAGAGTTCTTACCGTTAATATGGTTTTAGTGTATAAATGGTCTAATTCAACCAAGAAATACTCAATTTATCGATTAGTATGATTTTTTTTTTAGTATGATTGTTCTTGATTTCTCGCACATAATATTAGATATACTGCGGTTGATTCAAACCTCTTTTAAAATATAAATGCTAAACTACTATAATTATGATAACGTATTTATAACATTTCCAAAAGAAATTCTATAATATTAAATATATTTTCTTCTCTAAAAATAAATTTCAAAACTTTAAATTTAAAGTTTCGGGGAGTTTTTTTTCAAAAAAAAAAGTTTTGAGGAGTTCAACTTTATATTTTAAGTTTCGATAATCAAAACTTCAACTTTGAACTTCATATTTTTATCGTTTTAATCTTTAAATTTTTTATATTTCATAATTATTTCAGATTTGTTTTTATAAATTTAACAGATAAAATTAAATAAATAAAATTTATATTATTTTAAAACTAGAATTTGACAACAAAAATATTACAAAAAAACTTAACAATTTTTTTTTCAAAAAGAAAAAAAATTACTACACATATTTAAATATTACAGCAACACTAATGGTCGAGTAAATTTGATTCAGAACCTCCAAAATCTATAAATTATTGTTCAAACAAATTGTGTAGCCGAAGATGTGGTATTTTTCTTTTATTTTAATATTTAATATGTATTTCTATTTGTAATTTTATATTGTAGTGTAAGATTTATTAATTATTATTGTTGTAATATGTTTTATACATGTTCTAGTAATTTATACAAGTTTTATAGATCTATATTAATTATAATAAATATAAAGACTATTGAATAGATTAAAAACAATTTTGAAGCTAAGTTTGAATTTTTATTTTTGAAAAAAAATACTTTAAAATTTCAAATAATATTATAAAAGTTTTTTTTTTGAGATGCTCTTGAATGCTGTGAGAATACTCAGAAAGACGGCGTAAATGCATGCAGACAAACTTTTGGACCCTACATAGGTTTATCAAGTAATCAAAATGTATAATCTAAACTCGAATTCAATATTCATAGTTAGCTGCTCCATTATCTTTTTTTCTGGCGGTTACCCATCTTAACTAGATTAAGTGATGGTTAGACGAGCCGATTCTCCATGGAACACCTCCATCTGGCCGGGTCTGATCTATATGGAAAAAAATATAGCATTTGATCCTTGCTTCTTTTACTAACACATCCGCCTGACCATTCTTACTCCAAAGAATATGAGAAAGACTCACATCCTCGAAATCCTCTTGTAATCTTTGGAACACCTCGATCTATGTCCAGTGGTGTCCCAAAAAAAAAATTTATGTGGGTTCAAAAATGTTCACATTGTAGTTGAGGAGAATCGAACTTGACTTTTGTGGGTTCAGAACTGCACTCCCTAACCAACTAGGCCACAAATGATTATTGGTAATAGCCAACAGATTAAATATTTATTACTTTTTGTGGTGTCAAGTGACACCATTAGTGCTCAAGTAGGTCCGCCACTGTCTATGTCGCGAATGTTGGTCAATCCATCAGTTTGTAGTCATATATACTAGATCTGAGCAGGCCGTCTCAAACCATATCGAGGTTATCCTCCTATCTCTCATACATGAGACTGCCCAAAGTAAACCTTCCATCTCAGCATGCAAAGCTGAGAGGTTCGTGCTGCACGCCCGTAATCCGAAATATTCAGAACCCATTTGATCCTTAAGACTCTACCCTAAGCCACTAACACTGCCATTATTGTTCCATGACGCATCAATTTGATATGTAGGAATTCGAGGTATTCAAGGGGGGCACTGTCTCAAACTCTGTAGTATGAGGGTCGTCATGATTCTCGTTACTCCCTCCTCTTCGTTAGCCTTTCTCCAGCATTCTGCCTCAAGCGAAGCATATTGGAGAGTGTCAATCGGGAATAAGACTTTCCCATTAAAGAGTTTGTTGATCCTCGCCTTCCAAATGTACCAACAGATCCATGGGAAGGTATCGAATTGTGGTCTCAATGGAGCCACCTCTTTTCTCTTCCAAAACAGAAACTTCATGTTTTGGTATATAGTTGTATTCGGAAAGTAACCCGGAAGGAAAGGATAGTCCGATATAGCCCAAACTTGCAGAGCTGGGAGGCATTCAAAAGGGAGATGATTAATCGACTCCAATGGGCCAACACATCTAGGACAACTCCTATCGACGCCCAAGTGTCTACAAGTGAGTCTATCTGCCATCGCCATACAGCCCAAGATAGCCTGCCACAAGAAATGCTTCATCTTACTCGGGGCCTTTATCTTCCACACATGGCTCTGAAGGCTCGTGATTCTTAGTTCTAGAACCCATTTTTGTGTAAGACTCAGTTTGGTCGATCGGCGTAGGTCATAACCGGTTTTAACTGAATACACTCCTGAATTTTGTGTGGTTCCAAACATATGGATCCAGAGCAACAGAGCGTGATGTTTTATTCCAAGTATCAAAGAGATATCTTCTGGTTGGAAAAGTGATGTGGTAGTCGTTGTCTTCACATAGCAAATGTTGATTGTTTTATTTTTGACTCCATCTCGTATAAAGTGGCAGCCGGTTTCTATGTGTTTAGTTCGCTCATGGAAAACTGCATTGTTGTAATATGAAGCGCTCCTTGATTGTCACAAAACAGACTCATAGGGTGTTGATGATCAATGCCTACAGTCGTGAGGAATGCCTTGGTCCAAAAAAGTTCTTGATATGTCATTGCCATTGCACGATACTCTGCTTCAGCCTGAAGATCGAGAAACCGTGTGCTATTTTTTGGCTTTCCAAGAGACAATTGAGTTACCCAGCATGATGTAGATAGCCTGTAAGAGACCTTCGTGCAAAAGGACAAGCTGTCCAATCTGAATCACAATAGGCAGAGATGGTGAGATCATTTAACTGAGCTGAGGAGTATGCCTTGTCCAAGATTCCTTTTCATATATCGAACAAGACGTAATGCTACTTCCCAATGCTTATTGTGAGGTGTTTTGAGAAATTGTGCAAGGATGTGAACAGCATAGCTGAGCTCTGGTTTGGTAACAGCAAGATAAACTAACCTCTCCACTAAGCGTCTGTACTGCTCCATTTTTTTGAAAAATTGTCTTCAGCCTTTGGAGAGATTGTGGTTTTGCTCGATGGGAGTGTCTGCAGGTTTTAAGCCAAGAAGACTGCATTCTTCGATGATGTCCAATGCATATTTTCTTTGTGAAAGATATATGCCTTCCTTTCCACGTGAAACGTCAATGCCCAAAAAAATATTTCAAAACTCTCAGATTTTTCATATGAAATCAGCGACTGAGATAAAACTTGAAGTTGGAGATAAGCGCCGAGTCATTGCCTCCAATGATCAAGTCATAGACGTATACTAACACATAGACAAAAGACTTAACTTGTGTTAGGGTGAACAGAGAATAATCTGACTGGTTCATTAAGATTCACATCAAGTAACTGGATTGAAAATGTTCTTAGAAATTGAAAATTGTAACTTGCTGAAATTGCTAATGGTTGAGGTTTCTATACATGAAAATAACAAATAGTTGTAGTTGGTTATGGATTAAGAAAACTAATATAAAAAACACTAGACACAAAGTTGGATCTTTAGTTTAACCAAATATTACTTTTTTGTACGGAGTTTCAATATCAGACTAAGGGGGGTGTATTGAACTTGGAATTTTAGGAGATTTTGGATTTTAATTAAAATCCCATGTTATTCAACTAAGGATTTTTAAATACCTTTTCAAATCATGTGTTATTGAACATGAAATTTATGTAAAATTATTAAAATCACTTGAAATTTCCTGTTATTTAACTAACAATTTACAAAACTCATATCAAATCCAGTGTTATTGAAATCAAAACAGTTTTTTAAAAAAAAAGTTATGAAAAGGATTCTGGGAGAGTTGACGTCAATTTGTAGTTAAAAATAACGATGGAGAAACTCCACCTCTAGTGTAGTTATTCAGAGAGAGTTCAGAATTAAAAAAAATATCTTTAGAAACAGCACAAATATTTCAATTACTTCTCTCTATAACCAATCTTCCACAGTGAGTTTTCTCTCTCAGTTATTGTTTTTGTTTCTACACATTGTCTCTGCGTTTATCTTCTTCGCATTGTTCAACGACATACACATTGAATTCCATCGAAAGGACATTATTGGAATATATGAGTTTCTCTCTGCCTCTTACAAAATCCTTGATTTCTTATCCCTATATTCTCAAGCTCTTTAATTTCTGAGACCCTCTGTTTCGTCTATGAGTACTACGTGTTCTTCCCATTGGGAGATTTTCTCAGAAGACATCAATTCAGACCCTATTATCGGTGTGTTTTCATGATATTGTCTCATTTCCTCACTGGTTGCTTTTTAATTCTCTCTGACTATGTGCTTGTTGCCTTGATTATACCTTGATCCTGGACAATACTTTGAAAATGCAACTATTTTTTATTGATCTTGCTTATTTTTTGAGTTTTGGGCAATTGAATTGGATGGTCGAAAAACAGGTTGCAGTCAACAATAGCTCTGTTTTTTTTTCACTTGTTCACTTGAAATTAAATTGAGGATTTTACATTGTTTCTCTAAGGTATTGTATTGAAGAAGTTACGATGTCAAATATAAGATTTTGACTTTAGGAGATGACGATTTTAACTAGAACTATGATTTTGTTCCGGCTGTCGAAAAGAAAAGATAAAAATAATCCCAAATCATATAAACTACTCTGAAATCTAGGAATAGTTTTTTTCCAAATCGTCAATAGGGTTTTCTTTTCCTTTTTAAAATTTCACCAAAATCATCTATATTTACTCAAATTCCTCCCAAATCTCACCCGAACTAAAATCACTCTAAACATTCTCAAATTCTCAATTCAATACATCCCCCTAAGAATTAGAAACATAACCAGATTGTTAGAAAGTAAAATCCATTGACAATAGAATTCATATACCGAGTGAAGAGATCACATTTTTTTCACCCAAGTCTAACATTTTTGGTTATGGACTTCATCAATTTTGCACAATTCCCAACAATATTGACACAACGCTCAACCATTTTTATTGGTATTCTTAAAGTATAATCCAATAGTTATGTATGTTAAATAAGCCCATAATAGTTTGTTTACATTTATTTTGTTTTGCTTTATATTAGTAGAAGAGCTTACATAGATATAAAAGTTTAATATTCACATAACCAGACATGAATCTGATCCAAACTTAAATATATTGGATACCAAAAATATATAAATTACAATTATATACTTAAATATATTAATTATTTTAAATTTTATATATATTAGATATTCAAAAATATGAAAATATCTAAAAACTATCAACATAGTCACAAGTAAATATCTAAAAGTAACATAAAATGTTCAAAATACAGAAATTTTTTTTTCATCCAAATATTTAGATTAAAATGTTAATTTAAATATTTAGTCTTACATTATTTAGAATCTTATGTTTTATATTATTTTATATCGGATTCTAAGGACTTAAAATATTGGATTTTGTTAAAAAATGCATAATTAAAATAGGTACATCAAACTTTGAATCTGAACCGAACCCGCAATGAATCTGAACCAAATCAAAGCAAATTTATGAATATCCAAATAAAATTTAAATTTCTAACTCTAAAAATTCTGAATAAATCAATTAAATTTGATCGGATATATTGGATGTCAATCCATAAGAAAAAAACCTATACGACTAAATTCCTTAATACAACATACTATAAATAATTTAATAAACTATTTCACTTCCGTGCACAAGCGCGGATTACTACATAATGTTAATTATACCTGAAACTTGGAAACCTACTTTGGACTCACAAAGCTAATATTCCTGATATTTAGAATTAGGTGTGTGTAATTTATCTTAAAAGTTATTTGTAAGACCATTTTTCTTCTTTTTTTCATAAAATGGCTATTTTATTATTTAAACTTATTTGTAGGACCATATATCCCACTAGTTATATAGCTTTTCACAATAATTATCCTTTGTATGGATCTAAATGTGTAACGCTATAATATATTTTTAGTTTACTGAAGCCTGACTATATATCATATATGAAAGAAATATCTATTACTAATATTTTATCACAGTTAAAAAACGTTCAATTCATAACAAACTAGTGTTACTAAAAACGGATGAAAGAACTATTCCAACTATCACTACTGCCTAATCCAGGTCTGACTCAGATCGATTCTTTCAAATCCAAATCGGGTTGATCGATAATTAAAATACCTGTAAAATATCAATAATTTTTAGGTTTATCAATTTGGATCGTGTTCGGTATTTAAGACAGAAAGAGACTCAAAATTCAAATTTTATCAAAATTTAGTCAAAATTTACCATATTTATCTAAAATTTTGTATTACTTATAAGTATTACAAATAAATAATAAATATTGCAGACAAAAAAATATTATAATTAAATTATAAATTAAAATTTATAAGATAGAATATACAGAGTAATAGTCTTGAATATTTATATTTTTGGTTAGATATAAATCATCTTTTATCGGTTGGATCTATTCAGGTTTAGATTTTTTTGTTTGGATTTTTTTGGTAAAGAAATTTTAGATCTGTTGTGAAAAGAAGAGAATTTCGCCTGTTTCATTAACAATAGAGGTGCTCCTTATATAAGGAGTTACAAAGTCATAACCCTAATGTGCCTAATACATAGTGGGCCACTAATGGACCAAAGTCTAGTAAACAAAAATCTACTACAAACTAATGGTTGCTGAAAATCCACAAACATATAATTTATAACACTCCTCATTGGATGCCAGAACCGTATAGAGCTTGTAGTGTGCTTAGTGTTGTCTCATTAAAACCTCTCCTGGAAAACCCAAAACCCAATATGGTAAAAGGGAAACCAGAGACAGGAAAAAGAGTACAACACACACTACTCCCCCTGATGAATGCATCACTTCAGTCGACGCATTTCTATCTGGTGTCCGAGCTTCCTGAACGTTGAGGTCGCCTGTGACTTGGTGAAGATGATCAGATGGATTCTCCTTTGAATGAACTTGTGAATCTTGGACGTCTTTATGTCTTCTAGAACTCCATTAAGGTGTGGTTATGATGTACATCTTTGCTGCTGATCACTCCATGCCTTGGTCGGACTGATGGCACTCGAACGGTACTCGGATGGACTAATCTGCGAACAAACATTACTCGCAGGTCCTTTCATGTCCCACAGATCCTTTTGGTCATATGGCTTTGCCATACCGTGGACACTATCATATATTGAGTCATTGGACCCAAACACATACGAAATACTTTGTTTCTTACTGACATGCGTTTGTCCATTCAGACATATATCACTCGTATGTGTGAATGGCTTTATCCATTGTAATCAATCTTTCTTTATTATCATTTGTCAATCCATGTTGTGTTATAGACCTTATTTATACACGTCCATAACCATGAGTGTCTAAAGTCATGTGATCAATAATTATTTTTCTGCAATGAAACTCATCAAACTATGGATTCGCAGTCATATACACTCATGTTCTTTATACATTGCTATCGATCTTTCTTTGGCTTTTAGCAATGCCATATTTATTGGGCCACGACCAGATATACTCATAATCACTATCTTATGCCATTAGGGTTCCCTTTTATCCACTGATATAATCATAAAGGCTCCTGCTTTACATTGCAGTCCCACACTGTAATCTTGTTACTTAAAATATGAATGGACTGGAACCGGATATGGCCTTTGATTGTATGGTCTTTTTGGAGTGGGCCTTAATGGTTCTCTTGTGATCATCTTATATGTCATTTAGGCGTGCTGATCTTAATCATACACACACACACACACGGCTATGGTCTTTTGCTGCAGCCTTACCATATATAAAACATAGCCTGTTTAATCAATTGATAACTTGTATCATTGAAACTATTGAACCATTCAACCATTGAACCTTTCTTTAGGCTGGTTCCGAACACAAGGGTTTCTTTATAAATATGTATGGACTGAATTGGGTTCGTTCTTAGAAAACTCCTTTACTAAGTATCACTTAGTCTCTCATACTATATGCAGCTGCTTAATATTTCAGTCCACGAACAACTTAGGAACAAAGCTTGTTCTTTGAGAATTTCTTTCTCTTCTTTCTATGGTACCTTTATTCTCTTTATCATCATTGATTCATATATTGCTTACTACACCATTATTTCTTTCATATGTGTCCAGACAAAATCAATCTCGATTTTCTATAGTAGCATCCACCACATAGGAGCACATCTCCTTATAAATTGTTCCTTGGCCCTTGTGAGTAACCTTGTGTAATCAAGCTATACTTGAATGTTATATGAAGGAACATAGACACACTAGACCACGTGGTCATGTCTTTTAATCTCATGGATTTTTCTTTCTCACAACACCATTCACTGGTTTTATCATTTGATGGCGTTTCTCTATGTATATGGCCAATACGCTCATCTTATACTTTAACCCCACGTTCCTTTTAATCTCTATATATATGAGTACTCTCACGTGGGTTCATGATCCTTGCTTTATGTATTATATTCAAGTGCTACCTTGTATGCGCTTATCTTATATGTAAATACATCAATTGGTGTCGATACTTTTTCTGCGTTCCAATCTGTTCCAGACATAACATAATTGATTGCAATCTTATGACCTTTAATACTTTGGTGTTTTGGCGTCCCAAATCACCTTAAGTACCATGGAGTTTGGCGTCCCAGATTCCTGTATGGTATCTTGTATTGGTCGACCATTTTCTATGTCTGGGATAGTTTCCCTTATAACCTCGGATCTGTATTCTATGCACCTTTTCTTTTCTTTCCGAGGTTCCCTTGTCTTATGGAACATATTGGTCTATCTTGTATAGACTCTGTAGCAACTTGATTGTGTCTCTCTAGGACATCAATTTCGTTTTGGTGCTAAGCTGGTATGACTTTGGTCATTTTCTGGTCAATGTGTTTGGCATCTAGTTCTGCTAGCTTTTGTATCATTTGATCACATTCTTTGGACGTCTTAAATCATATTCTTTAGTCCGATGATCTTGCCAAGACAATGATGGTTAATACCATTTCATTTCTCTTATCATTATTTTATTCTTTATCCAACTTATAGCTTTCTCCTTCTAATGTTGGATAGTCGGATTCATCTTTTATGTAATCCGTGTACCTGGCCACAATCTGATCACTCATATTTGGCTCAAGGTCTCATAAATTCGTGGGAGAAAGTCATAATCTCCTATCCAACATATATTCACAATCCTCATCCTCTTTTAAGGATCTATCTTGGACGGCACATTCATTTGTGGTGGTTTTATCCAAATATCTCAAGATGGTGTCTGGTTCATGACCCGTAATCAATCTGAGATGGGAATATCTATGCTCACTTATATGGCCTGATGTATATTAACCTTTTGTACGTGTAATACATGTGATGTCCCTAAGCATTAGGCTGGATGTGGATGATGTACCACCAATGAGAGCTTTAAAGCTTTCAAGCCATTTATATCATGGTTTTATACCATGGTACACGAAGTTATAGTATGGTCATGGACTATGGGTTTTGTCCTCACTCCCCCTCATGATCATATCTATAATTTTGTGATGCTTAGGAAAATAAAGCCTTAATGAGTTTTCCTTGTGTATATGTTACACAACGTGAGATTTTATGGGATAACTCTTTGTGCCTTTATCAATTTCACATCATGTTTCGGACTAGGGTGGCTAATCTGGTCATGCCATAAGTGTTTAATTTCGTGGTCAACCACACTGGTTACCATGGCTCTTTGCCTCTTTCATACTGATCCTTAGCATAGTTTATATCAGTAGAGTATAAAGGTATAGTCGTGACAATTTTATTATAAAGCCTTAGGCGGTTTTTCTTAAAATGTGTGAGAAATTTTTTTTTCTTAGTTTGCTTTGCTCACTGGTTCAAAGTGGAAACCGTTAATTCTGAAGTTTTATAACTTAATGAGACTTTAATTTGGGTAAATAATTTCGTGTCCCATTAGGCATTGCCTTTGGCTGTGGTCTATTAATATTTCATTGACTATCCTTTTATGAAGATTTCATTGTCATTTATCAATCAAGGAATTATCAAGCAAATCAAGCAAGATAATATAAAACCAGAGTCAACTTTTATTATGGCTATAAAATTTATAAATGACAAGCAAATCAAATCAAAATATAAAACATGAAATCAGAATGTCTGAATCTTTGATTCTTTAATCAATGTGTAAGCCAACCTCACAATTTATATTTTCCATACGGCTTCCTCAGATTTTTCTTATATATCATTTTCATCCTCAATAGTTTCAGGAGGTTTCATATCACTGTCTCGTTTCTCAATGTATGTTTACTGAATTTATCAAATCAGTTGATGGTATCTCGAATTTTCTGATTTCTTTGCTCGGCTGCCAATAGGCATGATAATAAGTCTTTATAGGTCGTGAAACCTTTAGACTTATGTGATAACAACATATCCTTTGAATGAAATGTGGAATAGGTCTTATAAAATAAGTCCTCTTCTGTTACCACCTCAGCACATAGTTTAAAACTATAGGTGATTCTCATTTGAGCAGAATGATATTTGTCCACATATTCAAAATCCTGGAACCTGAGAATCTTTCATTCATCCATGGCCTTTCGCCATAATACCATTGAGAATCTGAAGTTTAGTTTTGACCAGAGGTCATAAGGATCCTTAGTATTTTCATACTGCTCTCTCAGATCCTTAGTGAGATGATAGCACATAATTGTTATGGCTTTATTCTTTTCACTTTCAGTTACATAATTACTTTGATTGATACACTGTCCGAGTCCTCTTGACATCATGACTACTAAAGTGTTCATTTGCCATTTTCAATCAATTATCTCCATAGAAATTTTAGGGTAGTATAATCTGAAGTTTCGAAATTTCGACATCTGAAATCACATTATCCAAAACAGGTCTTAATTTATGTTAAGTAATCTTTTTAGAAATTTTTACTATTCATATCAATAGTTCTTATATGATGCAATAGGTCACACGACCATTTCAGATGATTACTTCTAGCAATATTAATTCAAAGTCACATGGCTAAGATGTGAATCAACACTTAATGGATTCAAACAAACATGAAAATCAATCATACACCTTTAATTAATACAGATTTAGGGTTTTCAATGCCCTTTTTAATGATTTTCAAACAAAAGGTTTCAATGCCTTTAGGGATTCCATTTTATAAATGCAATCTTAGAAAACATTTCTAGATGATCAATGAATCAGAGAAGTTTTCCATAAAATTCTATAAAAGAAATTCCATAAAAAGAAATTTCTATAAAAGAAAACTTTTAAAAATGGAAACTTTCTAAAAAATGGAAACTTTCTATAGAAGTAAACTTTATATTTTCGAAACTTTCTATAAATGGAAACTTTCTATAAATGGAAACTTTATATTTTCGAAACTTTCTATAAATGGAAACTTTATATTTTTGAAACTTTCTATAAATGGAAACTTTCTATAAATGAAAACTTTATATTTTCGAAACTTTCTATAAAAGGAAACTTTATATTTTCGTAACTTTCTATAAATGGAAATTTTATATTTTTCGAAACTTTCTATCAAATAATCAAGTAGACAATCGAATTTCAAGTTAATCAAAAATTAGGGTTTTTGATGAAATCGATCAGATTTAGATTTTAAAGGGGATTGATCGATTTCTAGGTTTTATCGATTTGATCATTCAGATCAAAGAGGTTTCCGAGATTCAGCAAGCCATTTAGGCTGTGATTTTAGTTGATTAACAATCTCTTGATCAAACTTTTGGTTTAAGAGCTCTGATTTACTCATGGATGAGTTTGGACTTATTAATCTAAGTTGTTAGGGGTTTTGCAAGATTTTAATTGTCATAACCTTTAACACAAAGTCCAAATTCGATCTGTGAGTTCTCTTTTAGAGTTTCAGATTAATTTACCTATTTTTGAGAAGATCTGAATCCGGACCACCAAAAAGAGAGAGAGAGCTGCGGACTGGTTATTGTTTTTGGGCAGCTGACAGCGCGTACTGTGGCTGAGCGTGAGGGCGCGTCTAAGATCTGATTGACACAGAGTTTCGGTCGCTGGATATGTCTCGTCAAGGGCTTTGATTTGATATCTGGATCGTCGTCTGATTCCTTACGGTTTGAGAGAAAGATCGATTTGAAGTTGAGCCGGAATTAGGGTTTTTGAGCAATTGGCGGCGCGTATTGAAACGGAGGGTGACGGCGCGTATAAGGTTGGATTGATGTGAGGTTTGCGGCGCTGGATTCTTCTCGTCTAGATCTTGAATTTGATAGGTTACTCGTCGTCTGAGTATTTACGGTTTGAGAGATACGGCCGTTTGAAATTGCGGGTAAAACAAGAGTTTTGTGGTCGTCGGTTTTTGTCTGCTAGAGTTTTAGAGGCTATCATGCTGATAACGTGTTGTGAAAAGAAGAGAATTTCGTCTGTCTCATTAACAATAAAGGTGCTCTTTATATAAAGAATTATAAAGTCATAACCTTAATGGACCTAATATATAGTGAGTCACTAATGGGCCAAAATCTAGTAAACGAAAGTCTACTACAAACTAATGGTTGCTGAACATCCATGAACATATAATTCATAACAAGATCTAACTAAATATTTTTGAATTTTTGGTTCATGAATCGGTTCCAGTTCTGATTTATGATCCATGAAAATACCTAGACCCAGAGTAATCTATAGGGTACCATATTTCAATACCACCATTGAAAATAATTAATCCATTGAAAATAACTAATCGAATAAATACATATACTTAAGATGTGCGTTATCTATCCAATTGTCATTTTCACATTAAATACTATCCTTCGGAAAGAATAGCAGCTACATTAGCTTGTTGTCCAACTCAATGAACGTTATGACGAATTGATTCAATTTGTCTTTCAAAAACGGGGTCATAACTTTCAATTTTAAAAAGTTTTGCTTTTATTCTATTCATAAAGAACAATACAGGTTGAACAAAAAAAAGACGCCCAATACAGTTCAGCTCTACTTTTATAAATTTGACGTGTAGACGAAAAGACTCAAAAGTCGAACATGTATATTTAATCAACTTGGTATATAGTTGACATTTACCAGTTTCTTGCTTGACTAGCTTGAAAAATAAGATAATTTATTTTTTTTTTTGTTTTACAAAGAATATCACTTAGATATTTTTCAGACATATTAAGAATTGATTAAAAGACATTTATGTTTTTATTGATGTCATCTATTTGACCAATAATATTTTAGATAAATAATTTTATTTATAAAAACAATTTATTTTACAATTAATTTTGAGGTGAAAATAAATATAAATTATACTGATATTGTAAAATGATATTTCCTTTTTTGTGTAATGAAAAAAAACTCGCACTTTTTGTCAATTTTTTTTGACAACAATACAATCTAAAACTAAGAGCTACGCTCGTTATGTCCATTAAATTGAGTTATGTTTTCAATTTTATATATTAAAATAGAAGTTACAACTTTGATTTATGTGTGATTTTTTTAAAAAATGGATCCTCATTAGAAATCAATTATCATTCATTTATTACTAATAACATGGCGTAATAATATATCATAACTAATATAACCATCAACTCCTACAAAACCTAAATGGTCAACATGACCGATTTTTAATCCTTATTAGATGTAAAGTCAATTTATAGATAACTAAGATGTAAACCATTATCTGGTTCCGCGGACCAATACATTATCCTATTATTCTTATTCTGAACATACAATATAAACCAAATTTTGACTAACCTCTTAGACTAACGACGAACACTATACCAAATGGGTTTAATTAATGCATACTGCATTTATAAAATTTTGATTTTTCAACAATATCCCAGAAAAAAATTGTCTATTACCAATTTAATTTAGTTTTTAACAGTAGGTCCAATTTAATTTTACTTTTATATATATTTCAAATTTAGAAATAAAAAATATGTAAAATAGTACTGTTACGTAATTATGTTTTGAAAACAAAATTTGTTACAAGAATACAAAATTTGAATTTTCTTATAATAATAATATCATAAATCACATAAACCCAGTTATAATAGAGTTATATAATATTTAATACATAATACTAAACTATATTAATTTATTTATTGATAAAATTTGTTTTATAAACTAAAACAAAATCCGTACGATTGTGCGGATCAAGATCTAGTTATTTTTTTAAATAGGTAATCATGTGTCAACATGTCATCATCGTGTTTATAAAACACAGCCACATGAACCGGTCATCTCGGGCTACACAATAAATTCAGCCTTATTAGTCAAATAAAGAATCAAAGTCATCGCAGTTGTTCCCTACACATGAATACCACCAGATTTCATTAGATTAGACGTGAGTTATCTCAAAGGGTTAAGAATGGTATTATTTAGGTCTTCCAGAGGATGATGCACCTAAGTTTCGAAGGGTTAAGAATGGTATTATTTAGGTCTTCCAAAGGATCATGCACCTAAGATTCAGACTGTAAATAGTTTTAGACTAAAACATTAATATTAGGAAAGTTATTATTTTTTACGAAGTATTATTTAATATATGAATTTAACAAATTATAAAATTTACATAATTTGAATGGCTATACAATATCAAATAAATGAAAAAAGTATTGAAATGTTAAAACTACTTATACATTTAAACAAATAAATCTTTTGAAACTACTTATACTATGATTTTAAAGATGTTTTTCTGTAACTATGATTTTAAATATGTTTTTTTGTCAACTATGATTTTAAAGATGTTAGATATCATAATCTGCGTACAGTAGTTCTACATTTAAATATCTTTCACTGAGAAAATTAATATTTTCGTAAATGATTTAAATCATGCTACAAATTTTTTTTAGAAACTCTGAATCAATCAATACTAGAGAAAGTAATTCGTTATCAAAAAGGCCGTTCATAGACATACGAAAACATGCAAATACCACAATGCAGAAGGAAAAAAAAAACAACAACTACGCGTATGTCATCGGGTGGTTAAGTATTCCCTGGATTTCCAAAGAACCCGAATTCAAATTCACACCACACTAGTTTCCACAACACGTGATTACCGGTGCTTTTACATTCTCTCTTCGGGAATGATTTACCAACAAAAAAACAACAACTATCAAAAACTAAACCGATACCGGGAGGTATCATTCAAAATAGAAAATATATTATTTTCCATTCAAAACTGAATTTATAAGGATTTGAAACCCACCTTGACTCTTTATACTGCTCAAAAGAAATAAAGAACCATTGAAATCAAGCTTGGAAATCAACCAAGGAAGACGATGTGAGAAACACGAAAATGTATATATGGTTAATATATAAATTCACAGTATTTTAGTGTACGTTTCTCAAAACATTATTTTAGATAATTTTTAAATGATATTTTTATAACTTTTTCTTTTGACAACGAACCAGATATCTATATAACTTTCATCATATAAAATTCTGACATTTTTTATATGTGACAATAATGTCATCTTGTCTGTTCACACAGAACAATACTACATAATGTAGCGGTTGAATAGTCATGCCTTTGAAAAAAAATTAAAGTGAGTTTGATTTTTACTATGTTACATTTATTTAGTTTTCTTAATGACATATATCAAGGTTGTTTGGGTTTAAATCAATTAGCCTCCATGATCTTATACTTTTATGCATAACTTTTGAAAAGTTTTAAAGTTCAAAAAGAAACTAGTAAAAAGTTTAGTCCCTTAATGATTATTGTACTACATCAACCAAAAAATAAAGTTTTATCTTTTGTTTTGTATCTTGTGTAGTACTGATATGTCAACGTGCGGTACATAAGAACCCAAGGCAAGGACCCTTTATTAATCTTCTTGATTTTAAGCTTTTTTTCTTCATCTCTGCTTCTATATAACTTTGAATGAACACTAAATCCCATTTTAAAACATCTACTACGACTACCATTTTTGGCTATTAATTCTTCGGGTCTTCGTTCCGTGTAAGCATTTAATGTCTTAGTCTTGTTTTTCTTCTATCTCTTTGGGAAATGGAAGTGTGGTCTTCATGTGTACCTGTTTCATCATCAAGTTTACGTTTCTCTTTCATTTTTTCATTCTCTTGTCTTCCCCAATAAGAACACAAATCTAGTTTCCTGTTTAACAGATTGAACTATGTGATTGCAAAAAAAAGAGTTTGTATAAAAATTTTGATCTTGTTACTGTTGTAGATTAATGGCAGATTCCAGAAAATAATCCAAAGTCATCAACTTTATAGATTAGATCTCTGAGCAAAAGAGATCATTTGCGTCATTTGATTCTATTCTATGGTTTTTGCTTTTATAGATTATGCAATATATTAAAATAATCTCTAGATTTATCTTTTTCTATGTTGCTAAGTAACTGCTCTGCTTCAGATACTTTGGGCGTGGAAAGCAAGAAAATTCCCAGAATAAGACTGATCCATAAAGAAGGTACCTTTTTACATATGTCTCGTCATCCCTGAAAAGAGCAAGTTTTTTAATTGATATTAAAGGATCTGTCTTTTGGGTTCTTTGTAGCGTTTTGCAACAAGAAAAAAAAAGAAACTCTGTGAAAATGAGGAGCTCCTTGATGATGGAGAGAGAAGCAAGAAATGAGACAGAGAGAGAAGAAAGAGACGACTTGGAAGAGACGCAAAACGAAGCAGATGAGTTCAGGTCAATTCCTCCGTGGAAGAGTCAAATCACTTTCAGAGGAATCGTTGCAAGCATAATCATTGGTATTATCTACAGTGTCATCGTCATGAAGCTAAACTTGACCACAGGTTTGGTACCCAACCTAAACGTCTCTGCAGCACTTTTAGCCTTTGTGTTCCTTAGAAGCTGGACCAAGCTGCTCACAAAGGCAGGGATTGTGACTAAACCGTTTACTAAACAAGAGAACACTGTGGTCCAAACATGTGCTGTTGCTTGTTACAGCATTGCAGTTGGAGGTAATTTTGGTCAAATCTTTTTGATGATGGTTGATCAGCTTTTGATTGGTTGGTTGAACTTATGTTTGTGTGACTTGCAGGTGGATTCGGTTCGTATCTTCTTGGTTTGAGCACAAAGACTTATGAACAGTCAGGAACTCATACGGAAGGGAATAGTCCAAGAAGCACCAAAGAGCCAGGGATCGGTTGGATGACAGCTTTCTTGTTCTTTACTTGCTTTGTTGGTCTCTTAGCACTGGTTCCTCTAAGAAAGGTAGATAATATTCCCTCCTCTTCAATATAAATGATGTTTTAGGTGATGGTTGTTGTTTCTCAATATATGTTTTCACATATTTAAGTAATTTTAACTTTATAAAAAATTGTGTAGCTAATCCTGTTTTTACTATTTTTATATCTTATTATATAAATTAGTTTTAAATTATATTTTAACGATTTTTTAGAATTTTTTTTAATAAGTGTGCAAAGAACAAAACTTCATCCGTTATAAAACTTTGACAGAGTATTTCTTTACTTTTTCTTTTGTTGGTTTTCGGGGTTTGTGTGGGCCAAGCCTAGACTACTAACCCCGGTTTGGCTGGTTTGGTCTATCCCATCATTTTTGTTTGTTCACTTTGTTGGTTTGTGTCTCGATTGCTAAGATCAATTATTCCTTTTTTTTTTTGTTAACCAGATAATGATCATAGACTATAAGCTGACATATCCGAGTGGAACAGCTACCGCGGTTTTAATCAACGGTTTCCACACTTCTAAAGGCAATAAAATGGCCAAGTAAGTATAAAACCTATGTTTTTCTTATTCTCTTGCTCCTCTTTAGTCTCTACTTCTCAAGTTTCTGATTTGAATAAAACAATTTGTTTGCTCTGTTTCTATTCAGGAAACAAGTGTTTGGGTTTGTCAAGTATTTCTCCTTTAGCTTCATATGGGCTTTCTTTCAATGGTTCTTCACTGGAACCACTGGTACAGAGTGCGGTTTCATTCAATTTCCAACTTTTGGATTAGAAGCTTGGAAGAACTCGTGAGTTCTTTTATTCTTAGTTCTATATACTTAACAAAATCTCAACTGAATCTTGATGATCTTGAAAATTACTACTTCACAGATTCTACTTCGACTTCAGCATGACATACATCGGAGCAGGAATGATCTGTTCCCATATTGTCAACCTATCTTTGCTTTTCGGTGCGGTTTTGTCTTGGGGAATCATGTGGCCTCTCATTAAAGGTCTTAGTGGAGATTGGTACCCATCTACTCTTCCTCAAAGCAGCATGAAGAGTCTCAATGGTTACAAGGTGTTTGTATCTATCTCGTTGATCCTCGGAGACGGGCTTTACCATTTCATCAAGATACTTATGTTCACAGCAAGAAACATTTACTCCAAGTTAAAGAATCACCACTCTGGGAAATCTAGTAAGTATATATATAATACCGAAAACTATTAAACTCGATTACTATATAGTTATTTCGTATCTGATTAGAGATATTACCGCAGATTCGGAGAAGGATAAACAATCTATTGCAGAACTCAAAAGAGACGAGATCTTTGTAAGAGACAGCATCCCTCTATGGGTTGCAGCAGTTGGATACGCAGCTTTCTCTGTTGTCTCCATCATCGCCATCCCTATGATGTTCCCGGAGCTCAAATGGTACTTCATTGTCGTAGCTTACATGTTAGCTCCATCTCTAGGTTTCAGTAACGCCTACGGAGCAGGGCTTACAGACATGAACATGGCTTACAACTACGGCAAAGTCGCCCTCTTCATCTTGGCCGCGATGGCAGGGAAACAAGACGGTGTAGTCGCGGGTCTCGTCGGATGCGGCTTGATAAAATCGATCGTCTCGATATCTTCCGACCTAATGCACGATTTCAAGACGGGGCACTTGACTCTGACTTCCCCTCGGTCGATGCTTGTGAGCCAAGCAATCGGTACGGGGATCGGCTGCGTCGTGGCTCCTCTCACTTTCTTCTTGTTTTACAAAGCTTTCGATGTTGGGAACCCTGAGGGAGAGTATAAAGCTCCCTACGCTTTGATATACAGAAACATGGCGATTCTCGGAGTCGAAGGCTTCTCTGCTTTGCCTCAGCATTGTCTACAGCTTTGCTACGGGTTCTTCGCGTTCGCGGTGGCTGCGAACCTCGTCAGGGATACGTCGCCGGAGAAGATAGGGAAGTGGGTCCCGCTGCCGATGGCTATGGCGGTTCCGTTTCTTGTCGGAGGGTACTTCGCTGTTGATATGTGTGTTGGGAGTTTGATAGTGTTCGTGTGGAATAAGAGAGATCGAGTTAAAGCCGGTTTGATGGTACCGGCGGTTGCTTCCGGTTTGATATGTGGAGATGGGCTTTGGATTTTGCCGTCTTCGGTTCTTGCTTTGGCTGGTGTGAAGCCTCCCATCTGTATGAGCTTCATGCCGAGTAAATAGGTTAAAGTTTACTGAAAATGTAGAGAGGTTTTATATGAGTTTTGCTCTCTGTGTAGTGAAGTGTTTAAATAGCTAAAGAAATGTTTAAGAAAAATAAATAAATAATAAATAGAGTTTGAGAGAAAGAGAGGTTATATAATTCAATAACTGTGTATATAAATAAAGGCGTCTTCAATAAATTTTATAGTTTACTTTTTTTAAATGCTAAGAATTATTTAATTTTAAACTAATATAGGACTCGGTATTTCAGAATAAGAATAAATTAAAGAGAATTAAAAAGAAAGTAGCAAACATTCTCAAAATGAGAAAGCAAAGATGACATTAGAATGGATAGGGTGACCAAATATGTGAGATTTCTTTCAACCTTTCCCCAATTTGCTAAACTTTTATTTTATTTCTTTTTTTGGTCGTAAGAGAATTGGTGAAAGAGCACACTGAAACCACACGTCATATCGCTATCGGGGAGACACTAGTTTGTTTGGTACGGCATAGACCATAAATTAGATCCGAACCAAAGTCCAATTTGAATTGCGTTTAATAGTCAAAACCGCAACTTGACCGCAATCCAAACATTTCAAGGGTAGTTTAGTAAAAACATTTTAAAACTAGAAAGTTCTCAAGTAGGTGAAAGTTACCCCGGGAGGTGCTATCGCACGCAATTCTGAATCTGAAAGCAGAAAGATTCCCCACCCTTTTGGTAGATTATTTCGTCATCGTTCTAATTATTTCGATTTGAATCTGTGTCTCTACTAATCTTGATTATTGGTAGATTTGAGAAGCGAGAGATGGCTTCAGAGAAGAAGGTTCTAGCTTTCGAAGAAGTTTCACAGCACAACAAAACCAAGGATTGTTGGCTTATTATCTCTGGCAAGGTTAGTTAGATCTCGTGTCTTTGTCTGATAATTCTATAGTCTACACGACATAATGTTTTTGTAAGCTATTGATTTGTCTAAAAAAAAGCTTCGATGATGTGACACTTGAGAATCATAGTTTGATGTTTACTATCGATAGTTAGTTACTGATTGATGTTTGGTTCTTTTACTTTTTGAGTTTAGGTCTATGATGTGACCCCTTTCATGGATGATCATCCTGGTGGCGACGAAGTCTTGTTGTCCTCAACAGGTTTTGATTTAAAAAAATAAAAAAGATAATTATATAAGTTTGGTTTCTCTCTGTCTGATCCAGTCGATGAATGTTGCTGTTACGGTGTTTTGTTGCAGGGAAAGATGCTACGAATGACTTTGAAGACGTTGGTCACAGCGACACCGCAAGGGACATGATGGAGAAGTACTACATTGGTGAGATCGATTCGTCTACTGTTCCAGCGACAAGGACATACGTTGCACCGGTGCAACCGGCGTATAACCAAGACAAGACACCAGAATTCATCATCAAGATTCTCCAGTTCCTTGTTCCGATCGTGATCTTGGGTCTTGCTCTCCTCGTCCGTCAGTATACCAAGAAAGAGTAAAAGCAGAGAGAGGCTTCAACTTTTGCTTCCCCATTGGATAACTCTTTCTGATCTCTCTGTATTTGCAAAAAAAAAATACATTTACGGTTGTTTGGTCCTAGTCTAGACTGCATCGTTGTCCTTAAAATGATTCTTGTTGAAACTACTACGAACCAATAATCAATGTGTTGTTAGTCTCTTCCTTGGTCGTATCTTCTGGGTTCATTTTTTACGTGTTGCTTGAGATGTCTTCAACTTTGATGATCGAATAAAAGAAGGCTTCTTTGTTGGTGCTAAAATGTAGAAACGAGAAATTGAATAGATACAACAATTGAACTTATATTATCCATAATACAGTTGTGAAAAAAAGACGGTAGCTTTGGACTCATCCCTTACATTTTTTTTCCAACATGATATTGTCGTTCTTACCATCAGTACTACTACAATAAACTTGATAGATAGATAAATAGTAATTTCTCAGCGAGTCAGGCATCGGCGATAAACTCTTCTCTTATCAGGGCCTCTTGGGTTGAACTGTCCTCTTGATTGGGACACAAGGATGAAGATTGCACTTGATGCTGCAAAAGGCTTAGCTTACCTTCATGAAGACTCGCAACTATCGGTTATACACACAGATTTTAAAGCCTCTAATATACTCCTTGGGAACAACTTCAACGCTAAAGTTGCAGATTTTGGCCTATCTAAACAAGCTCCTGAAGGCAGGGGTAATCACTTATCTACTCGTGTCATGGGCACATTTGGGTGAGTTCTCATCTCTCTCTCGAAAGTTTTCATTTACAACTTTTATATTCCTGAGTCGTCTATCAAAATCTCGAATCCGTTTCTAGGTATGTAGCTCCAGAGTATGCAATGACGGGACACCTACTCGTCAAGAGTGATGTGTATAGTTACGGCGTTCTCCTTCTCGAATTGCTTACTGGTAGAAAGCCTGTGGATATGTCACAACCTTCAGGCCAAGAAAACCTCGTCACTTGGGTAAGTAACTTGCATTTTCATTGTCCATAACTTGGTATAACTTGGTTGTTTAGGTCATGAATGTAAAATGTATGTTTTGGATGCAGACAAGGCCAGTACTTAGAGATAAATACCGGTTAGAAGAACTAGTTGATTCAAGACTAGAAGGAAAATACCCAAAAGAAGATTTTGCAAGTCTGCACAATCCCTGCAGCTTGTGTTGCACCTGAAGCTAGCCAAAGACCAACGATGGGTGAAGTGGTTCAGTCGCTTAAAATGGTTCAACGAGTAGTTGAGTACCAAGAACCGGTTTTAAACGCTTCAAACAAAGCTCGTCCTAACCGGAGACAGTCATCAGCTGCAATGGAGTCAGAAGTATCTTCCTCCATGTTCTCTTCCGGTCCTCAATGGAATCAGTTATATATAGGTTGTTGCAGTTATATTTATAGGTTCCATGTATTTTTTAAATTGGATTCAACTATTATCAATTAGTCATACTGCTAAATTAATAGAATAGACTAGATTTTGACCCGCGGTTTAACCGCGGGATAATTTTTCGAAACAATCTAAATTTATTTGATATAAGTTTATATTTTTTTATTGTATCTACATTTGAATGTTATAAATAAAACATTATATTGAGTATTTTAAAATCCGTCCCGACCCGCTGTTAAATCGACAAATTTTGTGGTCTCATATATAATCCGGTTTAGTTTTTAATAAAAAAATATTTAAAGTTCCTATAAAACCCATAATAACAGCTAATACATATGATCTGACTATCGGTTGAACTAATAGATGACCCAATATACAATCCGGTTTGACTTAAATTATTATAGTTAAAGTATTCTAATATATATTCATGAATGTTTAGATGAATGATGGATATATAATGAATGATGGATATATTCAATTAATCATTCACAACATTTATATCAAATCCACTGTTATTAAAAGGTAAACATTATATTGAAAGAAAAAGCTATGAATTGGATTTTGGGATACTTTGCACTAATTCCAGTTATAAATTGTCGCTACAAAACTCCGACTTCTCCATGTGTTATTTGGGGAGATTTTCAAAATAAAAATAAAAACATCTAACGATGAAAAAGAAAAAATATACAGAAGACAATTGACGGCTACGTTGCATCTATCTATCCCACAAAAAAATCTAACCCTTGAGACTATTGTTCAATGCGTATGAATTGTAGCTTTGTCTCTCTGCTCCATGGGCAGATACATCTCTCTTCCCCTTGAGACTATTATATATTCATCACTATTATGTTCATCTTCTTCATCTATTAATTCTCCTGCGATGGCTCCTGATGAAGATGACATAAGATGTTTACGAGGAACCCAGAACTTTATCACTGATCCTCAAGGAGTTCTTAAATCATGGAACTTTGCAAACACCACTCTTGGGTTCCTCTGCAATTTTGTGAGCGTGTCTTGTTGGAACAATTAGGAGAACATAATAGACAAAGATAAAGAGAAGTAGATTAACTTAAGGAGTTAGTAGTTTGGTGAGACTTAGTAGCCATAAGCTTGCTCAAGTTTCTTTGTCTCAGAAGCCTTTGGTTAAGGTTAAAGATGGGGACTTGATGGCTGCAACTAATGGTTTCAGTTCTGAGAACGTTATCTTTTACACTAGGACATGGCAAACGTATAAGGCGCTAATGGTTAAGGTTACACTAGAACCAGTTGTGGGAGCTGCATCACCTAACTTAGCGCCACTTCTTGGTTTATGCGTTGTGGAAGAAGAGAAGCTTATTCTTTATAACTACATGTCTAATGAGTCGCTGCACAGGTCACCATGGATGTAGCCATCCTATGAAGAGACCTTGAACTATAGTATCAATTTAGTCCTCTCTCGTTATCTGTCATATGACTGAGGTCTTCAGGTATCTGTCTTGATATACAAAGAGACTGAGATATTCTTATTGTTGTCACCTGAGCTTCTTTCCTCTGTTTTATCATTGCTTCACACACCAAATCCATTGAGATTATAAAAGTAAGTCTACAGGCTGTTGTTGCTCTAAGTATGTAATTTTGGTTTTCTCATGCGTTTCGTGTATCTCCAGGCTGTTTTGGATCTTGTGAAAGTTTTTTTTTGTCTCTCCTGGTCGTCTGTTTCAAGACATTCACTTTAAATCAAAGTTAACAAGATAGTAGTGATTTAACTTTAGTTTATTTCTCCACCCTCAAAAGGTGATGATTGACTTATGAAAGATGTGCATTTAGGTAACGGGAAATCAGCTAATTCATACATCAACAGAGGACCGCGGTTCCGATCAGTACATACACTACATATAGGTGCTAAAACATACATCAACTCACGTTTTTTAAAAATTTCATACATCAACTCTTACTTTTCGGTTAATTCATACATTGACCGTCTTACCGTTAGTCAAACTATAACGGTGTCTTATGTGGACTTAACGGATGCTGACGTGGCTTTTACATTTTATTTAATTAATAAAATAAAAATAAAATACAATTTAAAACTGTGGTTTTGGGTAATCAAACCCGGGTTCATCCCAATTTAAACCACTCACTAAACCACTGTGCCACACTAATATATTGGTAGTGTTATCTATTGTAGCTTACTTATATATATAATATGTTCGTATATTTCTAATTATCTAGAATTAACTCCACAAAATTATATAAATTCTAAGAATTGTGGTTAATTGCCTTAATTGTTGTTATTGTGATATTTTTTTTTATTTTCAAAATAAAAATTTTGAAAATCAAAAAAGTATTTTCAAAATAAAAATTTTGAAAATCAAAAAAGTACTTTCAAAATTTACAAATAAAATATAAAAAACATTTGAAAATAAATTTCCAAAAATTATTATAAAAATTTTGAATTTGAAAACATAGAATTCAACACTATTAAATAAATATATTAATTTTTATTATTTATTTAAATAATTATTTATATTTAATTTATATTATAAAAAGTTTGAATTTGAAAACATAGAATTCAAAACTATTAAAAATATTTTTTTATTTTTATTATTTATTTAAATAATTATTTATATTTAATATAAATAATTATTTATAAATCAAATATAAAAGTAATTATAAATAATTATTTAAATAAATAATAATAATAATAATAGTTTTGAATTCTATGTTTTCAAATTCAAACTTTTTATAATATAAATTAAACATTAATTATTAATTAAATAAATTTAACTCTATAAATATAAATAATTATTTAATAAATAATAAAAAATAAAAATAAAAATATTTATTTAATAGTTTTTACTTCTAACTTTTCAAATTCAAAATTTTATAATAATTTTTGGAAATTTATTGTCAAATGATTTTTATATTTTATTTGTAAATTTTGAAAATACTTTTTTGATTTTCAAAATTTTATTTTGAAAAAAAAAGATCTTAATAACAACAATTAAGACAATTAACCACAATTCTTAGAATTTATATAATTTTTGTGGAGTTAATCCTAGATAATTAAAAATATATGAACAAAAATTATATATAAGTAAGCTATAATAGATAACACGATCAATATATTCATGTGGCACAGTGGTTTAGTGAGTGGTTAATATTGGGACGAACCTCTGTTCGATTCCCCCAAACCACAGTTTTAAATTGGATTTTCTTTTTATTTTATTAAATAAATAAAATATAAAAGCCATGTCAGCATCCGTTATGTCCACATAAGACACCGTTATAGTTTGACTAACGGTAAGACGGTCAATGTATGAATTAACCGAAAAGTAAGAGTTGATGTATGAAATTGTAAAAAAATGTGAGTTGATGTATGTTTTAGCACATGTATGTAGTGTATGTACTGATCGGGACCGCGCTCCTCTGTTGATGTATGAATTGACTGATTTCCCATTTAGGTAACTATCATAGTTAAGATTTTTTTTTTTTTTTTTTTATAGTTAAGATTATGATAAGGAATTGTGGCACCCGATTTTACCAAACGCACTGATAGAAAGACTTGTAAAATCACCTAAATAACTCTGAATTTTAAGAAAATAGTTTACCAAATCACCTATAGATTTTATTTAAAATTTTAAACTCTAACTAAAATCAATCAAATAACTTCAAAACTCACCTAAATCTCACCAAAATTAAAACACTCCACAACTTCTTAAAATACTCAGTCCAATACACCCCCCTAAATATTAATAGTATCAAACTATTACTATTTTTATCATATATATATGTATGTATATCTAATTTTAATACTCTAAATATATGAATTATATTTTTATATATTTAGTGAGGGTTTTGAAGAATTTTTTTTTTCTGCATTTGGATTAATATATAGCTGTATATATACAAATTAATAGATATATATCATTACTTATCACATTAATAATTAAAATATAATTAATTTATTATTAAATTTCGTATCAGTTAAATTATATTCATTAGTTTAAAAATAATAAATTAGTTAGTTAGCTCCTTAGTTTTAGGCATGAAATGATGTATATTTAATATTAATTAAGTTAAATATAACTAATTCAAAGTTATAAATAATTATTTTTCAAAAATAAAAAGATCAAATGATCATGTGGATTATAAATATATTAACAAAATTAGTTGATGTGATTTAACATTATTTTATTTTGTTATAATTTATTAAAATTTATATATTACTTTTGGGTTTATTTTGAATAAATTTTATCTTTAGTATTCACATTATACATTTAAATACACATATATTTTAATTCTTGATATGTTTTCATTTTAGATCATAACTCTTAACTTGTTTAAAATTGTTTAAAAAACTTGTTTTTAATATATTCTGTATGTGGAATGATAATAAAAACAAAAAAAACAAAGTTAAGTATTTTTTAAATGTTTTTAAAACATAAAATGTTTCTTATATAAATATTTAATCAAACCGATTTTCTTTTGCATGTATGTAGGAATCTGTTGCATATCGAATAATATCTCATTATTAATAGATACTTGTTAGATTAAAAAACATTATGTGATAATAATTAATGTATTTATTTTAGTTGGACTGTTATAACTTTTTTTGTAGTCCAAAACATAGTCGATAAATATTGCTCATGTTTTAATAGTATTGAGTTTGTGTATATTATTTTTAAAAATTATTATTAAGAGATTTTGATAATTGTATTGAATTTGTAATGTTGGATAACTATACACTTGTGTCATAATCATTTCACACATTAAATTTGTACTTTATTCTTAACCAAATATTACATTAAGAAAACAAAGTATAGTTACAATTTAAAAAAAAATCAAATAGTAATTAAATAGATGAAATTATATGTTTTAATTAAATTTTCATGATTTTTTCATATATAATTTACGTAACGTTATTATTACACATAATAATTTTTCTTCAACATGTTCTTTTTTGTTAAATAAATACTCACAATTTAAATTAGATATGGGCCATGTACTTATCCCTTTAAAATATGAGATTGAGTTATGCTGATTATTCGCGTAAGTAATTTGCAAATAAAACATGACCTTTTCGAAACTTTAAAGTTCATGAAGCACTAATAGTTAGACACTATTAATAATAAGTGCAAGATATTGGACACTATTATAACCGCCGGCGAATTAGTTTTAGAAGAACTAGATCCATTTCCGCGCTACGCGCAGATTATATGCTTTAATTTTTTTTAAAAATTATATACTATTTGGCAAAGTAAAAAATTGACAATTGTATTTACATATATATTAATCAGGTCATAAATTTATAGTACCAGTTATTTTCCGAACCAGATTTATTTTCATAATTTTGTTAAGTTTATAATGTTTTGAAATTTCTATTTGAGAAAATATATATATATATATATAATATATGTGGAATGATTATGAAAATATAAATCATTAAGGTTAAATTATTCTTATTTTGTCTTGCACAACAATTTGGAAGTATTAAAATTGTAAACTTGTTTGTTAAAATCAGAAAATATATAGGCTGGTAAGCAATTCGATGAAAGTTAATAAAACTTTAGTTGTGATTTATTACTCATATATATCTTTTATATTTTAGTTTTCACTAAAAATGATTTAACTTCACTTATTTTTTTCTTAAAAAACTCCACTTATTTATATTTTAGTTGGACATAATATTTATTTATTTATTTTGTTAGCAATTGTAATATTTTCATTCATGGGCAGTTTGTTGTGAATATGTATATTTACTTTTTGGTGGATGTCAAAAAAGCACCTAGCTTCTGCCCTTTAGAGAAGGAAACATTTTTTTTTTTGAAAAATCCCAGAGAAGGAAACATAACTTGTAATAAAATTGAAAACTCTTGAATCAAAGAAAGTCACAGATAAACATACCACAATCCGAACAGCTTTGTTGAATCCTACAGAGAAATAAACCTAAAAAAAACAGAGAATCTCATGACTTAAGAAATATGACCTGCATTAGTCAAAAAAAAAAATGAAGAAGAAAGGATGTAACCTGTGCATAATGATAAAGTCACAATTCAAAAATCAGTGCATCTAACTGATCCAGCTATAACAAAAACAATTTTATACTTGTTAAACTATGCATACATTTTCAGATGTCTCTCCCAGAGTTCAAGAATGTTGATAAGCTATCAACATATTCTTCTATGCCAATTCATTAGTCCTCATGTGTTTATAGTATGTGTATATACTAATATAGTCGATCATCAAATCCAGACTTACTTTTCACATCAAACGAAAGAGTTTAAATAGCTGACATAATAAAAATTGAATTACAGTTTCTCACACTCGGTAGATAAAGAAAACAGAGCACTATTCAAAAAATGATACAACGACACATACGAAATAAATATAGATTTACTTTAATTCGGAGGGAACATCTAGAATCCTAAATGTGGTCACATACACACATGCAATGTTCATCATCTTTTCAGTTGTACTTCTTCTTTATCTCTAAGGAATAAAATCGAATAACGTCGTTCTGGGCAGTAAGAGCAGTCTCGACTGGAGTAATGGATTCAAGTTTGGTTAAGTAAGTGAAACAAAAGTAGGTTCCATCCACGTAAGTGTTAGTTTCTCCGACTTTATTCTTCTTTATGATGTTGTAAGCCAATGGAATCACTCTGTTGAGAACTTCCACATACATTCCACCTCCAGCCGCAAGCAACTACCAAAACAAACCATCAAATATATCAAAAATCTTGATGAGGTGTAGTGATGTGCTCATCACATTGACACCTGAAAGCCAGGCGAGGTACACATGGCGCTCGCTATTGAGCGCTTTAGTATTATTCTTAAGTTGCTTCTAGCAACGCCTCACTGATTCCTCTCTCAAACCAACTTCGTTTGTACATATTTTGGTTTCTAAATAAACTTTGGTTTAATACATAACCTCTACCGTCTAATATAACCTATCGACAAACCTAATCTACTATACTATTATAGTTTTTTTTATACAACTCCTAAGTTCTTCACCAGCTCTTTCTTTCTCTTTTCTCTATGTTCTACATTATATCCACTCAGCTTATATCTTCTTTTCTTTTACTGTTAGATCTATTATACTATATTTTCTTATCAAGAAATCTGAATCAGAACTTCAGAGGTTTAGGCTTTCTAGAAAGTATATACTTAGAGTTTACCAAAAGTATATAGTTTTCCAATGGAAGTATTTTCATGTAAAGAAAAAAACATGAGCAGGAGCAATAAAAGATGATAAACACTGCAATGCGTATCCTGATATATATATTGCAACAGTCTGATCCTAGATGTGATGAATTAAGGGATATTTTTACCTTTTATCAAATGTCGTTTCTTTTATCAAATCTGATTTCTATGTTCTTGTTCCTCCTCCTTTCTCTTTATGGTGGGTTTTATCATGAAGTCTCCCAGTTTCATATTATCATAGTTAGGCTGCTAAAACTCAAAAATGATAACAATATTGAAAGTGAAAATGTATGATAAACAAAAACAAAACCTTTTGGTAGAGGAAAACGCAGAGGAAGAATAAGTTTCCTTACAACAACCAAATGGTTTAGCGAATGCAAGAGATCCTACGAAAACCTTCAGTTTTTCTAGGTTTTTGCTTCCCCATTCAAGACCCTGTTAGCAAGCCTTATGCCTCCCTCTGGATCATAAGTGCACAAAATCACGTCTAACAAATCAGATGTTTATTTCATGTTCAGAGACAAAACAAAACAAAAAGCTCTAATTTTAATGCTTTTGAATCAAATATTTTTACTGTAAATCTCTTTGTAACTTATCGTGATTCTCCTTTAGCTCTTGTTTCTTTTTTGTCTGAAACGCCTATAACCGCTTTGTCATCTGTTCCCCATCCGACAACTACCAAAAAAATCAAAATTCCAATTTCCAGAATCATAAATCCAGAAATAGGAATATAGGATTTCTAAGAGAACCACACAAAAGTTGATTTCGAGAATAAGAGTTCACAAGCCTGAAGTAAAAAAAAAAGTGACTCTTGGGTATGGTAAAGGTTTTGTAGAGAAGGTGAGAAGAAAGGAAGAGGAATCAATGAGCGGACTCTTGGATAGGAAATCAAAAGTTCAGAATACGTTTTGCAGATAAACTGAGAAAAAAAAGAAAAAGGAATCGATTTTGCCGTATAAAATTGAAGTTCATTATGTTAATGTGTTGACCTAATGACATGTCATAAAACTTGCGTTTCATTGGTTGATTTTTCAAGATGACGTGGACACTCTAGCTGCTCTAGTTCAAGAGCTTTTAGTATAGTTTTGATATGTATATAGCGAATTAGTTTTTGGAGATTATGTGGGGGAAAAAAATAGTTGGACCAATCATTTATCATTTGATCATACTGTTAATTTAATAGAATAGATATTAAAAACTCTTAGTGTTCATCTAAGAAAAATGAAAGAAGTCATATAAAACGATGAAAAGGGCTTGAAATATAATCAACAATGTATAAATTTATGAGACATACCTAAAATCTAAGCAAAGCCCTTTTAAAGTTACAAAAGAAAGAAAAAAAGCAAAGCCCTTTTATATCCCGTAGAACGAAACCCACTTCAACTTCTTGTCCTCGTCTTTGAGAATCTGACCGAACTCTTTTGAAAAACTGTGGATCATTTATAACCGTACTATATTACATAGATCCGAAAATTATGGAACATAAATAGAAGTTACAAATTTATTTTACCAAAGTGGTTACATGATATATTTAGATAATCATTTAGATGCCGTTATATTTTAAGTTGGACCAAATTTCTATCAATTGGTCATGATTCTAATTTAATAGTATTGATAAAATCTCTTATTAATGATTTAAGATTTTTTTTACATAAATATGATTACAAAGAAAACAAAAATATGATTAAAACACACAAATATTAAAATTAAATTTCAAAAAAATGTAAAACAAAAAAATATAGCCATCATTTGAAGGACGGATCAAAATCTATTTTATTCTATTAAAACAACTAATAAATGTGTTGGTCCAGTTATGTATTTCATTTATTTAAGAGATTATTATATCAAATTAAATTAATATTAAACACAAATATATTTACAAGAAAATTAAATATAAAAACTAATCTTTTTCAGAAAATTTTTAAACAAAAATATAACCGCCATTTGAAAGGACGAATCATAATCTAGTTATACTTTATGTGAATAATTTAAAAATTTAAAAATTTACAATACTCTTAAACCATGGTTTTTATTTTTAATATTTATATATTTATGATCTTATATATTAAAACAGAAGTCGACTTCCTTCATGTGTGATTTTTCTTTTAATTTGGACCACTCCTTAGAAAGTTGTTTAAATTAATTTATGTATAAATATTTAAACTAATTTAATTATTATAAAACAAACAAATCAAACAGATATTCCTATATTTACTCTGAAATTATATATAAATAAAATATTTTCATCTTTTTATTTTTAATATAAATACATATTCTATTTTTCATTAAAATAAATATTTTAAATATTTAAGTAATATTTAAAATAAATGTATATTTCATTTTTCACTTATTTTTCTAAAAAATATTTGTTTAATGTTGTTTTTATTTTAAAATTAAATTTATATGTCAAGTTAACTAAACAAAATTTTAAAATATCTAATTAATTTTTAATTATAACTAAACTCATGTAAAATTTTGTATTAAACTGTGATATCAATTTAATATAATAATTTTCTATATAAAAATTATCTTTAACCAATAAGATTTTTCATTTTAGAATTTTGTATCACATGATTTAAAATATGGTATAACTGAAAATTTAAAACAAATCAATTAAATTATTACATGTGAACTATAAAGTTGTTGTTTTTTAAAATGTTATATTAAACAATTAGTAATATGATAAATAGTAAAATTAATTATGTAAAAAAAACATATGTATAAAAATAAGATAATCACCTTCACGGTTGTGCGGATCAAGATCTAGTCAATATTATTAAAACATAATCATCATTATTTATTGGGATAATTTGGAAAATACCTTATTTACAGTTGAAAATTTGAAATTTAAATCTCTTTTTATAATTTTTGAAAACTAAACTTTCTCAAATATAATAAGACAATTTTATCCAGATTTTAACTAAAGATATTCATGAATTACGTTATAATTTGTTTTTAGTGTTTTAGCTTGCTTGTGTTTTGAAGTTCTGTAACAACTAACATCAGTTACAAATCAAAGTAGGCGAATCTAAAATACTTTAATCATATACCTACATATACAGAGACAATACATATATATGAAAGAACAATATTTGTTACAAAACGTGGATATGGATTGTATCAACATTAGATATTTAAGCAGTATAAGGAACAATTTGTAGATCTTAAAGAACATCAGTTACGAAGATTATCTGGATTGTATCAGAATTAGAGAAACTTAGGTAACATAAATAATAATCTGAGAGGAGTACAAAAATAATCAAAATCATGTTAGTGCAATAACATACATAATCATGAAAAAAGAATCTGAAGAATTGATGTATATTGAAGCTAAGAAGAAAATTTCAGTAAGCTCAAAGCTTAATTTTCTTTTTTGGCACAAAGCTTAATTTTGTTCATAGATCCACAAACGAACCCTTGTATCACCAAAACTCATATTAATTAAATCAAAATTTAGAAACAAAAGTTTTGGAAAAAAACATTAAATTATAAGTTACATCTTGCCAATTGTATCCCAAAAGATGACATCTTAAGAAAGTTTGTCTTCATGTTTTCCACGTTAACCGTTTTCTAAAACCTTAACTACTATCTTCTTTTCATTGGGTTTCAGCTTTTTCAAACATTTGAAGAAATATATCTAAGAACAAAAACATAAGAAAGTATTTTGCTCAATTCCAAAAGCTCAGCTAGAGTTTTGTACTCTCTGAATATTCAACATTCAAGGGTGACTTTGTTAATAATCATGAATGAATGATACAAACCTAAAACGGAGCCAAAACGGAGAACTAGAAAATGTAGAAGATATGCTTAGTGATTTAAGATAACGAGGAAAATGAATGTTGGCGATGTATGTTTTTTTTTTATCATCAAAAGTATAAAAATATATTCTGATAAATATAAGTATGCTTCGAATAGTTTAGAAAATAAAATAATTATGTTGAAAAAAGAAAATAATATTAAAATAATTGTAAATACCAATATGGATAATTTAGTCATTTTACTTACATAGAAGTGTAGTATTCAAAAGATTTAAATGAAGGTTTAGTTTTCAAAATAAAATCTCATATAGAGATATTTATCCAAATTTCCCCTTATTTTTTTTTCCTTACAAACCCTTCGCATATTAATTTTTTGCCAATAAACTTACTTTTAAATTTATTTATCTAATTATATAATTGTAGGCTTGTAGCTATTTTTGTAAGCTGAATACATATCAAATAATCTCCGCTTTAACTCCACAATAGTCGGGACCACTTCTTTCTCACAATAATTAAAAACTGTCAAGAACATTATTCTAGCGGACATTTACGTACTCTACTAACACTAATTATATCATAATTATAAGGTTTAGTTTTCTTTACCCAAGAGAACAAACATTTATTAATTGGTTATACTGGTATTTTAATAGAATAGATGATAAAAATTTATCACATCAAGTTGAATCTGTAATTTTATTCAGATCTAGCACACAAAATACAAAAAAACATAATTGGTGAAAAATAAAGCATTACCAATTTTTGCCGTTTACACACTAGACTGCTAATGAAGTCTGAAGTTTGATATTTTCCTCATATATGAAAAACCAACATATCCAAAATGTTAAAATGACTTCAAAACACAGAAAATTTTCTAAAATGAAAATTTTATGTTTTAAATAATAAAAAACAAAAACATTTAGTGAAATCTATAGATTTTTCGAATCTACCATATATAAACACAAAAATAAATATCCAAAATTTATAAATTTACCTTTAAAGAACTGGAAGATAAAAATTATGAAATAAAAAACCTGTAAAAACAAGATAAAGTAGTGATAAAGAGATAATACAAAAGATGATAAACTGATATAAAGTTTGGTGTTTTCAATTTTAAAAAGTTTAAAGAAAGGTTCGAGAGTTTCAGAATGAAAAGTATTACATTTTTATTGCAGCTATTTCAGATTAAAATAAAAATGTGCAGAAATTTTCTTTATTTAAAGAGAACAAAAATTCCAATTATGTTAAATATTTTTGGTTTGAAAAGACTTCTTGGGAAGTCTTCTAATATGGAATGCATTAGAGAACTTCCAAGAAATCTTCTAAATCCTAAATTTACTATTCGTTGGATTTACTATAAGAACAAATCTTCTACTTCATTATATGTGAGAAGACTTCTCAACCCTAAAATCAAATAACTAACTACATAGCAACAAACACTTCATTAAAAATAAGATTAACTTATAAGGTGTTTAATATATACAAAGCTAAATACATATGTGTCAATTTTTTTATAAAAAATTTTAAGTTATAAAATCTAACACTAAAGTTACAAACCATACTACAACATATGTTACTAAACCCTAAACCAAGGACAATCATGACTTATAACCTACATCTCGGTTAAAAACAATTCAATTTTAATAAACTTATATTTACACCTTTTATAATTTTTTATAATTATATATTTCAATTTTTTTTTCATCAAAATATCTTTTTTAGTTTTATAAAGTATTTTAAAGATTAGATACATGAAATAAAATTCAGGCGAATTCTTTTCATAGAAGGATTCACTAACATGAAAAACATTTATAGGGTTGTAATCATTAAAGTGTTACATGTTTTTTTTTTGTCATAAAGAAATGATAGTTTCACTATTTTTAGTTACTTTTTCATTTGATTGAATCTAAGCTATATTTTTATATTATTTTTTGTGCAACGCTATACTTTTATATTTATAATTAAGTTTTAAGTTTTTTTACCGAAACATCATAAACACATTTTTCCATCTACACTGTAAATCAATATTTTCTTCAAAATAAAAAAAATTATCATTTTTCTATCAAAACTATAAAACCATAATTTTAAAATAATTTAGTTTATTTTCTGCATTTTCGTTACTATTTGCATCAGAATTTTGAAATATATTTAGCGTACCAACCACAGACAGTCACCATAAATCTTTGTCGTTGATTTTTTGTCAAAAGAAATTTCTCCACTTTTTGAATTGTCAAAAGAACATTTCCACTGTTTGAATTGTCTGAATTGTTTTTCGGTGCCAATTCTGAAAGATTTGTATACGTACTTGACTTTGCACTGCATTTTACATTGCAAGACCTATTCGCTTTCGTAGGAGTCTCTCTTAACAACGACATAAATCTACACAAAAGACTGTCCCCGAGACTGTCTTCTCAGAGAGTCTCTCGGTTGCCTCCTTCTGGTGCACCTCATGATCATGTCCCAGAGGTGCCTCTTCCTGTGCCTCCTCCGATGGCTCCTCCGATGCCGGCCGAGATTCATCCAGATTTGATGGTGCCGCCGAGTGCTCCTTACTTGCAGTATACTGTCGAGAACTTTCTCGTTTACCAGTCATAGACCCCGACCGAACTTTGTGGTATGTTACATTATTTTTTTAATTATTTTAAAGTTATTTTATAACATTAATAAATCATTTATACTTTTTTTTTTCAGGTTTGGGGTTGACGGATGTCTTGCTGTGGACGTAACCGAGACGATCAAAGGTTACTTCTCCGTGCCACATCTGAACTGGAGAAAGACGCCGATCCACGTCAGAAAGACGCGATTCAAAATTTACGCTGTAAGTTACTATTAATTAAATATATATACTTTAATTTTTTCATGATTTAGATTTTTTAATTTTTTAAAACTAATTCTTAATTTAATTTTTTTCTGTTACAGCAAAAATATCAATGGTCAATCGGGGTCAATGAGAAAGTGAGGAAAGCGTTTAACGCGAAGGCACAAGTTCGCTTGTTGGACACGGTCTCCAACTGGAAGGGTGACTGAATCGTGAAGGAATATGAGCGTGGCAAACTCCCCGAGCTCACCAAGGACGTGCGGGATGGCCTCATCCGTTATTGGCGGGATCCTGACTCCATTAGAGTCGCCCAGACTTGCTCTGCCTCCCGTCTGATGGTAGATGAGCACGGCAACGGGCCGATGCTTCACTCTACGGGTCAAAAACTCCATGTCGGTATCCGTTTGAAAATGGTAATTAAATAATTAACTTAATTATTATATATATATATATTCTAACTTTTTTAAATGTTTTTAGGCTAAAGGGACGGGACAACTCCCGTCTCTTTTGCAACTTTACGAGAGGACCCACAAGAACAACGCGGGCCAATTTGTAGATGCTAAGTCCGAGCAAATCTTCAATGACTTGGTTGCTCAGGTTGAAGACCGCCAGAACCAGCTGACCCAGCAGTCTACCGACGGATTACCCGTCACCTTATCCACACTTGAAGTGGATAGGATTTACGAGGAGGTAAAAAAAATTAAAATTTTTTTATTATTCATTTAATTCAACTTTAATTTTTTACCAACAATATTTATTTTTTTAGTTTTTAAGTTGTTCCTATGAAAAAGGGACGTACGTTGGGGATTGGTTCCGTCAACGATGTCCCGAGAGCGACATCGTCTTATGGTCAGAGACGGAATGATGAAGTCACTCAGCTGCGTAACGAGTTTGACTCGACACGAGCTCGTATGGGTGGAGTCAAGGGCTTCTTGGACGTTATAACAGCTACAACTCCGGAATGGGAGTCTTTGTTGAGGAACATGTGACGACAACATCCCATTCCAGGCGAGTTATCCGGCATACATGACGAGGCGGATGTAGAGAGGAGGAGTGAGGAATTCTACCAGGCGATGAACGACCCTTAGTTTTTTTTTCCAATGGTTGTATTATAAATTCAAAAGTTATTTATATATAAAATATTTTCGTATTGTTATTTCAAATTATATTTTTATTAATAAATTAAATAAATTTTATTATATTTTTTAAATCTGGAAAATAATAAAACGAAGTAAATTCGTAGCTAATTTACGTCTACATTAAGGTTTATTTACGTGGAAGTAACGAGGAAAACATTTACGTCATTTAACGTGGAATGCTTTAAGTGTATTAATTTTACAAGGAAATATTTTCGAGGTATTTACGAGGATATCTTACGTGGACATATCACGTGGTTCTTATGACGAAATATTTACTTCGTCTTTACGACGAAATTCATTTACTTCGTCATTACGACGAATTCATTTACTTCGTTTTTACGACGAATTTCTTTACTTCGTCTTTACGACGAAATGTACTCCTTGCTATTTTACGACGATTTGGCGAGGAAATATGTGTCACGACGAACGTATAACGACGAAACGCTTTTCCTCGTTAATTCCTCGTAAAGCCTATTTTACGAGGAATTTACGAGGAATTCAGCCCTCGTTAATTTTTTGTTTTCTTGTAGTGACTAAAGAACTTCCAAGAAGTCTTCTAAATCCAAAATTTACTATTCACCGGATTTACTATAAGAACAAATCTTCTAATTCATTATATGTTAGAAGACTTCTCAAACCTAAAATCAAATAACTAATTAAATAGCAACAAACACTTCATTAAAAATAAAATTAACTTATAAGGTGTTTAATATATACAAAGCTAAATACATATGTGTCAATTTTTTAAGAAAATTTTAAGTTATAAAATTTAACACTAAAATTACAAACAATACTACAACATATGTTACTAAACCCTAAACCAAGAACAATCATGACTTATAACCTACATCCTGTTTAAAAACAAGTCAATTTTAATAAACTTATATTTACCTCTTTTAGAATTTTTTATAATTATATGATTTCAATTTATTTTTCATCAACTATTTTTTCCAATTTTTGTAAAGTATTTTAAAGATTAGATACATTAATAAAATTCAGGCGAAGTCTTTTTATAGAAAGCTTCACTAACATGAAAAACATTTATAGGGTTGTAATCATTAAATTGATTACATGTTTTTTTGTCATAAAGAAATGTTAGTTTCACTATTTTTATTTAGTTTTGCATTTGATTGAATTTAAACTATACTTTTATATTTATAATCAAGTTTTAAGTTGGTTTACCAAACATCAAAACACATTTTTCCATCATAAACACATTTTTCCATCTACACTGTAAATCAATATTTTCTTCAAAATAAAAAATTTTCATTTTTCTATCAAAACTACAAAACCATAATTTTAAAATAATTTAATTTCTGCAATTTCGTTACTATTTGCATCAAAATTTTGAAATATATTTAGTGTACCAACCACGGACAGTCACCATAAATCTTTGTGTTGATTTTTTGTCAAAAGAATTTTCTCCACTTTTTGAATTGTCAAAAGAACATTTCCACATTGTCTGAATTGTTTTTCGGTGCCAATTCTGAAAGCTTTGTATACGTACTTGACTTTGCACTTAACATTGCAAGACCTATGCGCTCTCGTAGGAGTCTCGCTTAACAACGACATAAATCTACACAAAAGACACCAAAAAAATGACCTCAATTTCAAAGGTCTCCATCTCCATAGAAGAAACGTTTCATTGTGAAAAAAGATGTACATCATAATTTGTGCCAGTTTCTTTACCACCCTGTCTACTGGATATCCATTGCCTCTCATGGCAGATCCTACAAAATCAGCGTGGAAATGCTCTGATTGTAATCCTAGTACCCAGTTAAGTCCTTCTCATTTTTTTTTATATTGACTTACTAGGGGTAGGAAGACTGTACAGTTCTTCTTCAAGAATCAACTAACTAAAAATGAAACAGAGGAAATGCGAACAAGGACTACATTGGCAGAACGATTATCTAGTCTTTGACAACTTAACATAGACCTTTCCATAAGAGAAAAATGATCAAGTTTTGCAATATGAATTCAACAAAATGGAACAAACGGAAGTCATCATACACACCCCTCAACAAAAAAATACTTAAACCAAAACCCAAAAACATATTGATTTTACAAAAAACAAACATGGAACATATTAATCCCCACAAAAAAGAACCAAGCCCTTGTCCTCTGATCAAGAGGCCTTGACAAGGTTCTATTTATGGTAATTCATCTTGATATATATATATAATACATAGAACTTAAGAAGAGTGAGAAGCTAACGAGTGCCCCATTTCTTGTTTCTGCCAAAAGTTTTGGTAAACCACTCATGCTTGTATCCAACCACTACGTATCCGATGGAAAATCCAAATACAACTCCAGGTGCAAAGCCTAACCCTGCTGCAATCCAACTGAAACTTTCCTTCTCTGCTTCTTCTTCTTCTTCTTCTGATGACACTGGCACTTCAGATTCTGGTGGTTTTCGTTCTCCACAAATATCCTTAAGGGAAGGACCATACAGTCTGGGGTTTCCCTCGTATGAAGAGCAGTTTTGTCGCTGGAACTGTGTACCTTGTGGTACTGAACCTTGGAGTTGATTATGCGAAACATTTATCCACGCAAGAGAAGAGAGGTCCCCGAGCTTCGGAGGGATCTCACCAGAAAGCTTGTTTTGGGATAGGTCCAGTGATTCCAGCGCAGTGACGTTAGCCAAAGACGGTGGGATGTGTCCAGTGAAAGCATTTCGTGACAGATTGAGAACATGGAGTTCCTTCAACAGACCGATGGATTCAGGGATTTTCCCATGGATTCTGTTTCCAGAAAAATCAATTGCTGTGTAGACTGTGAGGATACGTTCCATTTCCATTGACACTCCTTTATTCATCAAGACTAGGGAAGTGTAGTAGTCAGAGACAAGAGAACCCCCAATATAGTGCGCTTGTGTATCTTTATCTTCATTCGAGGATACTGCAGTCCAGTTGAGGAAGTAATCCGAAGGTAAGGTGCCAAAGAAGTCATTATGTGATACATCAATGATTTTCAACTGAGGAAACCCGAACCAATCCCCACCGGATTGATACAACATGCCATGAAACTTGTTGGATCGGAGGACAAGAACTTGTAGATTCTGCAAGGAACTCAACTGGAACGGAAATGTGTCGTTGATTTTGTTGCTCTCCACATTCAGAACTTCCAGAGCAGAACAACTGGTAAGAGATAAAGGAAGTTTTCCCTCCAGTCGGTTGTGGCTGAAGTCAGTCCACCTTAACTCGTAGGCATGCTTGAACATGTCAGGAATACTTCCGGTGAGGCTATTGTTACGAAGATTTAGATCCTCAAGAGAACTTATATCATCCCCTAAACACCGCGGGATTGAGCCGTGGAAGTTGTTGTTTGATAGATCAATGATGGTAGGAGAGAATTGTCCACTACATAATGATAGAGGTATCTCTCCAGTGAAGTTATTGCTGGAAGCAAACAAGTAGGTTATAGATGTGTACGGGATGAAGATTTTCCCCTGGAAAGCATTTGACCTTAGATCTAACCCAATGATCTTACTTCCAGGTACAGCTTTCAGGGATCCATCAAAACCTGAGAAGGAGTTGTGAGAAAGACCCAGATATTGCAAATCTTGTAGACTCCATAACCAGTCTGGTACTTGACCTTTGATGCTGTTTTTGGACATGTCAAGATAATGAAGATTTCTCAGTTTTCTTATGAACTCAGGAAACTCAGTGATGTTGCAGCCTGACAAGTACAAAAGATCGATATTTGATGAAAAATTAGAATCAGAAGTGATGTTTGATGTTGAAACAGGGATGCCCGAAAGATCTAGTCTTACTAGCTGTTTGAGAGAAGAGAAAACATTTAAGTCAACAAGATCACTGAGTTGATTTCTCGCCAAATAGATTGTGATCAATGAAGAGATTTGATACAAGGATGAAGGAACTGCTCCTGTAAAATAATTATCAGATGCAGAAAGGATTTCCAATTTGGAGAGTTGGCCAATATTAGGTGGGAGGAAACCTGTGAACTGGTTGGAATCGAGATCTATACGAAGTAGTTTGGTTAAGTTGAGTAGTGCAGATGGAAAGTTTCCGGTGAGCTGATTACGGCGAACATCAAATCTGATCAACTGTTTTAGATTGCCAATTGAAGATGGGACTTCACCAGTGAAATGATTTTCAAAAAGACTGAGACGTGATAGATTAGAAAGTTCACCAATTGAATATGGAATCCTTCCAGAAAAATTGGATGCTGCAAGAGTCAAAGAAACTAAATGTTTAAGGTTGCTGATTGACTCAGGTATGATACCTGAAAAGGATGAATAGGAAATCCCTAAGACTTGCAGAGAGTTGTTTCTATGAAAAACAGGAAGTTTGCCACTCAGGTTTTGGTTTGAATCCAACATAATGGACTTTAAGTTTGGTATCAGGAAAACACTGCTTGGAAACTCTCCAACAAGATAGCAACTCGTAAGATCTAGAGATCTTAGAGAGGGCATGTATGAAAACTCTTGGGGGATTTCTGAAGATATGTTTACGTAGCTCATATCCAAGGCTCTAAGGTTCCTCAGGTTTTGAGAAAGTAGACTGAGAAACAATGGTGGATTTTCAATGGACAGCAAACTTTGTGTAGTTGAATCAAAAGAGGAAGAAAGACCGAGAGACACCAAATTGGTGAGCTGGAGAATTTCTCTTGGGATATGACCTTTCAGTGAAGACTGAGAGAGGTTTAGTGTTTCTAACAACATGAGATTATTGAACTTAGCTGGGATTGGAGAAAGAGTGAAGTTGTTGAAGGCAAGGTTCAGGCTTGTGAGATGTTCCAGTCTGAAAAGACTAGAATTGGGTTCTAGCCAACCATAAAGACAGCTGCAACTAAGGTCGAGACCAATCACCTTCCCGGACTTAATATCGCACCTTACACCGTCCCAGTTACAACAGTCCGTGCTGCTGTTCCCCCATGACTCCATCTTCGGATCAGAAGTGATACAGTAATCATTAGGCTTCAGAATCTTGAACTCCGTCTTGAGCTGGAGAAGAACAGCTCTCTGATCCGGATGACAAAGGTCAGGTGTAAGAGAAGCAAAATTGCTGACAAATTTTGAAATGGAGAAGAGAAGAAGAACAATGGTACGAAGAAAGAAGATCATTGATGATGAATAGTTTGAGCTTGTCATAGCTTTTTCCTGCCAACAGCTTATTAAGAATGTTCTGTATCTCTCTCTCAACAAATAATCATACATTTATAGCGATATCAATACTATTAAAACAGAAGATCATTTTTTGAAGCGTCATTCTGTTTCAAGATTATTTACCATTCTGTGCCACTGAATTATTTTAAACATATGCTTTTTATTTAAATCACAATTAAATCTATTTAATCCTAGCAGAATCTATTTAATTAAACAATATTTAATTTTGAATTCTTTTAAATAACGGAACAACAATAAAATCTCATATTTTAAATAGCCCTTTATTTTAGGATTCATTTTTTTGTTGTATAATTGTTTTCTTCTATTTTGCAAACTTAAAATATTTCAATATATTATTTACATCCGAAATTAAATAAAAACTAAGTGAAACCAAATTTTCAATATTTTAAAAAATATTTATATGTGTTGCAATCATCATTTAAAATGACCACATAAAAGTTATTTTTAACTTTAAATAAAAAACTACAAAGATCGCATTTTCTAAATAAATTTGTAAAATTAAGCAAAATAATTAATATAAAATGACGCCTTTTTAGTTGCCATTGAATTGATTTAGTATTTTCAAGTGTGCCATTACTTTTATTAGTTATAAACCATTTTAATTATTAAAAAAAACAATATATTTGTTATTATTAGAAGATCTGTTAGATATCTAAGATTTCATGATTTTTTTAGTCATTTAAAACTATACCAACAAATGTGGGCCATATAAATTTTTATCCAAATTACTTACCACAAAACATTACTAAACGACTTGACATCTTTTTATTCTAGCATCAATACTATTGAATTAGGAACATGACCTATTGATATATGTTTAGTCCAATAAAATAATCACGTAATACATACTTATAAAAATAAACGATAATATTTTGTAAATGTATCTAAATGTATATTTTGTAACCACTAATTTAATTCCTTAATAGTAAGGATCCCCTAACAATAATCTATACTATTAAAAGAGAATGAGTCTTAAAAATCTACTTAAAAAGATTGTTGGACCTATTGAACATGTCTAATACTATTTATTAATTAACTTTTGGCATATAATAAATTAATCTAACTATAATTAATCTAACTATAACTACGGAATATCAATAGATGCTTCATACCCTATATTTTCTCATATAATTAAACGGAAATTATAACTAATCCAATTAAATTTATTATACTTTCCATATACAAAAATTCTCCTATACACGATATGACATTTTAATAGTTAATATAGATTGACTGTAACATTAAGAAAAAGCGAAATACAGTACTCATGTGAACATGAATCTGAATAGTATCTGATTATAAAGTTATTCCATAACACATTTCCTACGTTTTTGACCGTGAAACATTAGTAGTACATTTTTTTAACATTAATAATACTGTACATATGTTCCGTGTTTATAAAACTCTACTATTGTCAATTGATTATAAGTTATCCCTTTTACATTCTACCTGGATGATATATACCATGAACCATAAGTAATACTTAACCAACCTTACAGAAACTTTAGTGTCATCGACCAATTACATGCTTTTTAGAGAGAAATCTAGATTATATGCTTTTTAGAGAGAAATCTAGATTATATATATAACATGAACCATAGTTACTAATTATCTATACTATTAAAAGAGAATCATTTCCAAAAACTATTCTAATTTTTTTTGAATCCATATATAACTAATTATAATTTTTATCCTACCATTAATTACTCTAACCATACGATTTCGAATATTTTAAATGATTTATTATTACTCCTCACTTGAGTACACCATATATTATGCTCAATACAGACTTAAATATATTCAGACATTAATTATAAAATTGAGTTAGCATATATCATAGAATTTTTATACCATGATATTTTGCATTATATAAGTCTAAATATTTACAAAACAAAATTGATAAACACTTTAGTAAACAATCTGTTAAATCAAAATTATATATACTACGTTAAATTATTTTATAAAATTATTTATTATAGCAATTTGTTATTAAGATAAGTTTTAAAATTATTAAAGCCCTAAAAATCTTTTTTCGATTTTTTTTCAACAAAAGGAAAATAATTCTACAAACTATTAAATTAACTAAAAATCTCTCGAGTAAATCATAAGTTTCACCAAATCAACAAATGTAACTCCTATAAAAACCACACAAAATATAATGAGAGAACTAGGTTTGGGCATTCGGGTCTTCGGGTCAGGTATAAACGATTCCTTTCGAGTTCATTTTCTTCGGGGTCCTAGACATTTGAACCTGACTAGGTGTTTAAAAAAAATTGGTTTGGGTTCAAGTCGATTCCTTTTGGATCCAGTTCAAGTCAATAATTCAAATATCTGTAAAATATATGTAAATTGCTACATAATGCGTCGGATCGGTTTTGTATCTAGGACAAAAAATACTTAAATTAAGCCGAAACACGAAGAACACCCGAAAATCAAATGAATACCTGCAAATAGTCAAATACTCAAACCCAAAATTTTACTCGATATCTTACCCAATGAACCAAAAATATCCAAAGTTTTATCTTGTACCCAAAATTTCTTTTTAAAAAAATTTGAAATATTATCTTAAACAAAGCTATAACCGAAAACTTGAAACCGGAACTTAAAAAATATTTGTAATACTGAAAATATATCTAAAATACCCAAATATAAATAACACACAGAAAAATATTTCGGGTACTTGGGATACCCGAACTTGAACAGATATCCTCTGGTCCAAAAAAATCCAGTAGGTATTTTGCCCCCATCCCAGATCAAAACATGTCTTTCGTGTTGGTTTCTCAATATTCTTTTAGGGTCAGATAAAATGTGCATGTCTAAGAAAAAGTTACATAAGTTGAATACAAAAACTCAAAAAAACTTATTCATAAATTATATAATTTTAAACAAATTTCTCTCTTCAATATGATATGAATGATTAACATAAAAATGTACAATAAACCCAAAATATTAATTATATTTAATTTTGTTTATAACCCAGAAAACCCGCGTTTTCGAAGCGCGGATCAAAATCTAGTTAATAAGTAAAACTGTCGACTGACATTAGTTCTGTAACATATATTTTCGTATGTAATGACAAAAAAAAACTGTATATTAAACATAATAACATAATAACATAATATTTTAAAATAAATTAAAATTTTATGAAAATAACCCGGGCGTAGCCCGGGAAAAGCTCTAGTCATCATATTATTATTATTTAAAAAAAAATCATATCACCCTAATATTGATACAGCTAAACCGTAAATTGATGAAAACAAATTGGGTTATGAACTTTAATATAGGCTTTTTTATGTCGTTAAGAAATTGGATTACACAAATTAAATTACATATCTTCAGCAACATAAATATTAATACTTCAAATTATAGTGAATATTGTTGCTTATTTTTTTATAATAAGTTATAATTTTTGTAGTGAATATAAATTAAAATATAAAATGAATTTTATAATATTTTAATTTATAAATTTTTAATTTTAATATTTAAAATAATTTTATAAAATATTTTTACATTTATTTATCTACAACCATCTGTAACCGCAAATATTATCCGAAGTCATTTTTTAATTTTAAAAGTGTGGACGATTTTTGAAACAAGTTATAATGTTTTGTGATCATTGCAAAACGCCAAAATTGTTATCTTAATATAAATTTCAAAAAGAAGTTGAAGATGTTTTTATTTATATTATACAACATAAAAAGGGATAATAACAAATATGTTGTATTAACGGGTGAGAAAATAATATAATTTTTTTTGTACCAATTAGTTACGCAGGTTTTTTTGTATTTTCTTTTATTATATTTTAAAACATATATATACAGTGGGCTATCATAAAAATAATAGCTAACTGATAACAAAAATAAACTAATTCAAATCAAACAATTAGTTTTGTTAATAGATTCATAATCTACAAATCATATCATATTTTTTATGGAAACTAAAACTTTAACTTCCTAATTAGAATACAAACAGATTCTAATAATATAACTAATAATATTAATATATAAAAGAGATATAATTAATTTATTTTATTCGCTAATTACAATTAAAATATCTATTTTTAAATATTTCAAATTTAAAATGTAATATAATTAAATTATATTTTAAATGTGAAATACTATTGTTTAAAAAATATTATATTGTAAATTTATTTTAGAAATCAAAATTTCATTTTCTGGATATAAAAATAATTTTATAATATTATTAAATCAAATAAATAAACTAATTATTTATTTTCTTAAATTATAAACTGTAAATGCAAATTATCTTCCAAAAGCTTCATATGAGAGCATTTGCAAGAGAGCATTAGCATTTAGTAAATGCTTTTCTAAATGTTATTCTAACAAATGTTGATTGGATAATGTAGAGCATAATGATAATGCTAATGCTCTACCAATCAAAGCCTTAATATATAAAATCATATCATATTTTTTTATAAAAACTAAAAATTTAACTTTCTAATTATGATACAAACAGATTCTAACAATATAACTGAAAAATTAATTAAAAGTTACATATGGTTCAACCCGTTGTTTAACTGGTAGCTGGATCTTGAGTTTTAGCAGGTTTTTGTAGGTTTTACTGGATTATTAAATAATATTTTTTTTCATAAAACTCAAACCGGATTACATACATGATAACCGGATTTATCTATTCAACTGCGGGTCCGGTTCGGGTTTCAAAACACTAGCTACAAGTGTATAACTATGCAACATCACAAATTCAATAAAAGTATCAAAACTTATTACTAATATTTTTTTTAAATGGTATACACATATATGACTATAACAAATAATAATTAAATTTCTAGAAAAAAACTAAAATAGAAAATATACCCGTCCTTTTAAAGGGCGGGTCAAAATCTAGTGTTTGTTTATTATTTAACACCTTGTGGGTTCATCGGGATAAAATTTTGGATGAATATAAAATATTAACGTTCGTTTAATGGTGAAAATGAGATCAGTTTTGAAAAAAGATCATCAAATAAGTTTTTTAAATATACGATTTGATTGTAAATGAAGAAATAAACAATTTCAATGAAACTTCATAATTATTAAAACTATTTTAACAAAAGCTGTAAATTATATTTTCCACCAAAGTCATGAAATTTATTGTTTTTTGTCAAAACATCAAAAATCACAACTGTAAGTAAATTTACATAATAAGTTTTGTTTAAACTAAAATAAAAGTCATGTATAATAAAATAGCGGTTCATTGTAAGAGAAAAAAAACTAAAATAAAAATCCACTAAAACCACAAAAATCAAAGTTTCATCTAAAAGCTATAAAATCACATTGCCTCTCTTCCAAATCCATAAAATCAAATTTTCTTTCTCCAAAACTGTAGAATAGCAATTTATTTAGAAGTTAAAACCACAAAACATATTTTTACTTAATGTCAAAATTACATTTGAAATTAAACCGTAAATAATATTTTCCTGATAAACTCACAAAAGCACATTTTTCTCTAACTTGTGCAAGACTACTCATTTTAACTAAAACCAGAAAATATTTTATTGGTCGTTCTATTTCGGTCTGGTTATCCAGACCACCTCTTGTTTGAGTAATAAAATAGACTTTGATGTCAAAAAAAAAAATTAAAACCAGAAAATAAAATTTGTTACCAAAGATACACAAAAACATATTTCTCATCACCCCCGTGAATTTATTTTTTACCAAATTCACAAATCACATATAAATTAAATCAATAGAATCATATATTCTCTAAAATTACAAAATCAAATTTATCTTAAAAATTTGTATTTACATTTTTTGCCAAAATTGAAAAATCACATTTTCGAAAAATCACAAAACTATATTTCTCACCAAATTCATGATTAAAATATTTCATTCAAAATCAAGAAATCGCATTTTTTCATCAAAAATGGAAAAACACATTTCCAAAGCCGTAAAATAACATTTTCTCACTAAAAAGTGAAAAATCATATTCTTCATCAGTCTGTAAATAAAAATTTTACTGTCAAAATCACATGGTTACATTTTTTACAAAAAGTAAAAAATAACATTTTTAAAATAAATTTATTTTATTTTGTCAACATGTTTGATTATATTTACACCGAAATTTTGAAATGTATTTGGCGTACCAACTACGGACCGTTGCCATAGATCCTTTTTCTTTCTTTGTTTGAACTTGTCATCATAGATCTTTGTCGTTGATTGTTTGTCAAAAGAACCTTTTCACTTAAGAATTGTCAAAAGAATTCCACTTTGAAGTGTCTATCGGTGCCAATTTGATAGCTTTGTACGCATAAAAACATACTTGACAAACACTGCAAGACTAACAATGACATTAATCTACACAAAGAGAAGATATAGCATAGATTCTTTTTTTACTGTACCTACCTAAGTAATATTGGTAAAATAAATTTCAAGAACAATAATAAGCTTTTTTTTTTGTCAGCGAACAATAATATGCTTTGGCAAATATTTTTACAAGTCATATGTTAAACCAACTTAGTGTGCGACTTGTTTCCCGCTACTATCCATAAACACATTTTTGTGGTTGGTAGCGGTTGTTGATGTTTTGCAATAATCACACAAAATATTAAAGTTATTTCAAACCTCTTCAAACCTCATAAATCAAAAGATAGTTTCTGCTAGTATTTGCGGATGGATAAAAAAATAAAAATAAATATTTTTTTTATTTTTTAATTTAAATTTAAAATTAAAATATTATAAATAATATATATATATTTATATTTTAATTTAAATTCACTAACAGTATACTTTTTATTTTGTAAAAAACAAATCAAAACTATTCAATATAATTTTTAAATATCTATACTATTATTTGCGAAGTGATTTTCGCAACGGAGTTCTCACGTTAAAAGTTAGAGCGGTTAATATTGATTATACCCTTAATGAATAAAATATATATATTAGCCAAAAATAAAAACGAATTTAAAATCTTTTGATTAGAAAATTATTAAAATTAATAATAATAAGAATTATCCAAAATCTAAAGTTATATTTTAAAATCAAAAGATAATTCTTATATATTGTGTCATTATCCGAAAAATAAATTTTAATAAAAACATTTTAAAAATAGAAAACATATAACTAAATACTAATAAATTAAAATTATAAATTTTATATAATTAAAAAATAATAATGAGTGATTTTCAAGATTTATTTATGAAATAAATAAACATAGTAGACAAAGAAATTTCAAAACATTTATAATACTTAAAAAATTCTAATGAAAACAAAAATAAGAAATTATTATTATAGTTTCTAATTAGTACTATATGTATTAATAAGTGATTTTAAAGTAGAAAAAGAAATTTCAAAACATTTATAATACTTAAAAAAAATCTAATGAAAACATAAATAAGAATTTATTATTATAGTTTCTAATTAGTATTGTATGTATTAATAAGTGATTATAAAATGTCTATGCCCGCATGAGCGGGCTAAACACCCAGTTAATATATATATACACATATATAAATATACATATATGTACATATATAAAAATATATACATGGTATCGCACGTTACACAGTCCCAGTTACAACAGTCGGTGCCGCTGTTATTCCCCATGATTCCGTCTTCGGGTAAGAAGTCACGTTCACCGGGTTACCATAACGATCATAGAATTGATCAGGCTTCCGAACCTTGAACTCCGTCTTGAGCTCCAGAAGAACATCTCTCTGATGCGGATGACACAGGTCGGGTGTAAGAGAAGCAAAATTGCTGACAAAGTTTGAAACTGAGAAGAGAAGAAGAACAATAGTATGAAGAAAGAAGCTCAATGATGATGAATAGTTTGAGCCTGTCATAGCTTTTTCCTGACAATTGTTTAATTGATTTCTCTCTTTATAAGAATGTTCTGTATCTCTCTCCCAACAAATTATCATACATTTATGGCGTACCACCTAGGGGCAATCACCATAGATCTTTGTCATTGATTGTTTGTCAAAAGAACTTTTCCACTTAAGAATTGTCCAAAAACAAATTTCCACTTTGAATTGTCTATCTGTGCCCATTTTGATAGCTCTGTACGCATAAAAACATACTTGACTTTTCACTGCACTTAACATCGCAAGACTAGCAATGACATCAATCTAAACAAAGAGAAGAGATAGAGCATATATTCTTTTCTTTTTTACTGGACCAGATTTAGTTAATTTCCTTGTCCTGATAATGGTGTTGAGAGTGTTGGTTTTTTTAGATTGTATGGTCTCTAAAAAGCAAACTTTAATATTCCTTTTTGTATCTTTTCATGAAAATGTTTAGTTGCAAACACATCACATGGACTAGCTTTAGTTCAATTCGTTTGTCTTACCTCCTATGTCACTATCTCTAATGAAATATCAAAATACAGGTTCGCAAAGAGATGTTCTGATAATGGTGTTGAGAGTGTTAGTTTACGTATATTATGCGCGTGGTTTCTCTCTTCAATATTCAGTTAGCTGATGCTCTACATGATGAAATGGAGGCTGAGCGGGTGGCCTAAGATAAAGTGAAGACTTGGTTTACTAGAGAGGCTTTGCTGTTATGCTTGATGTTGTTTGTTCTTAGAAGCTATGAGTCTAGAATTCACAGTCGCCAAGAGTATCAAAAACATTTGGCACCACAACAAGACAGATGTCCAGTCTTTGGATCAGTTTCTATCTTCTTGTTGACTTGAGATGCCCATCAAACCATAATTCAGATTTTGTCTTCTCAGCTTCAGATAAGTACAACAACCCTTTCATGCTCTTCTAAACTAACTCTGCAAAACCTGCAATCATCCTCTGTTTTAAGAGTTCTATCATTCTCTAGCACAGATTCTGTCAGAATTCTGAGATATTTCTCGTCCATTAATAACCGCAAGCTCAAGAGACTTCATTGCAAAAGAATCTCCAGAAACAACCTGAGATCACCAAAACCTGCACCTTGAGTCTGAGAACAACAACCCTTTCATGGTCTTCTAAATTTATAGTAGCAAAGAGAAACAGAGTAGTCGAAGGCTCTTAACCAAGAACAGTAAGGACACTGTGAAGAGCCTCAGAAGCAATTATCTTATCATCAGAAAGGTACAGCCAATAGGACAGACGTTTTGACTTGACACATGTTCTCATTTTCTTTTTTTTTTTTTCAAAGAACCTTCAAAGCATCTGGACTTCCACGCCTTCGTGTTTGAAGACTTATCATTTAAGATTTATAAGAAGCTGCCGTAGCTAAGGATTGTCTAAGCTCATGTCCAAATATATATTATGTGACTAGTACGATATTATCCATTTTGGGCTTTAATGGCAAGTCCGCATGGATTTGCTTTTAGTTTCCATCTCAAAAGACTTCGTACTATTAGAGTTGGACATCTTTTTATATATTAGACACTCTTTATCTAATTATCCAATGTGAGACTTAGTTTGTTATCTCACATTCGTCTCTTCAAACTACACCTCTCATTCATAACTTGTAGGATAATACCATTCATCTCTCGAATGGTATTTAGGTCTTCTTGTAGATTTTTCGTCAACCGCTCTGATACCAATTGTTAGAATTGTCTAAGCTCATGTCCAACTCTATATTATGTGATTAGTACGATATTGTCCACTTTGGGCCTTAATAGCAAACCCACATGAATTTACTTTTGATTTACATCCCAAAAGGCCTCGTACTATTAGAGTTGGACATCTTTTTATATATTAGACACTTTATCTAATTATCCAATATAGGACTTAGTTTGTTATCTCACAGCAAAATCTGTAATTAACTTCTGTTCAAAGAGCTGATGTATACAGGTTTCATCCTCGTACTTAACAATGAAATGAGTTTTTTTAACTTAACGACTCCATAATGTTCTTGCAACCAGAAACCTTTCAAGTACATGTTGAGTTGATTTCTATCACTAATTAAGACTGAAACCTCCGCTAGATTTTCTATAACTAAGACATCCATTCTTCATCAAGTAAACCATCCACAAATGCATCAGACCCTTTTAGTCAGATATAATCCTTCAGACTTGCTGCAGCAATAACCCATCGACTTGTCCGGATGTCTAAGTTTAACCTTTCCAAGCATCTTAGAGCAAGCGCTTTAATGAACCCTCGGTTGGGATTCATAATTTGAGTTTTTTTTTTCATTTGATTTTTTATTTTTTTTAAATAATAAATTGACCAATAACAGGCCGTCACGTGGCGTGGGAACCGCTAAACAGTGACGACCCGGGTTCATGCGGAAGGAGCGTGCCAAGACGAGGTCTTAGCTGTTGTTTATTATAATCATTTTTTTTTCGATTTGCGTGTGAACTTCACCTTAGACACTTCAGTGCGGTTGCCCTTAGCTTCTCTGTTGAAGCTTAACGAAACCACCTTTGTCTCCCTCCATTTCAGGTAAGACGTTATCCATTCTCATTTCCAACAAAGCTGGATATCCTTCTCTTGAATGTTTCAGATACACCTAGCTGGAACATGTTCCTGAACGAATTTGCTTCCCAGCTTGGTCTCCTACCTCACCAAATTGAGCTGATCAACTTCTATATGCTAAGCTTATCAAGGATGAACATTTCAATGGATATCACGCCTCATTCTGGTATTAGTTTCTCAGCGAGTCAGGCCTCGGCGATTAGCTCTTCTCTTATCAGCCACAAGATTCAGTTTAGCCCTACTTTGGTGGGAGACTACAAACTTCTGAACTTTACTTGGTGAGATCGATTCGTCTACTGTTCCAGCGACAAGGACATACGTTGCACCAGTGCAACCGGCGTACAACCAAGACAAGACACCAGAATTCATCATCAAGATTCTCCAGTTCCTTGTTCCAATCGTGATCTTGGGCCTTGCTCTCCTCGTCCGTCAGTATACCAAGAAAGAGTAGAGAAGCAGAGAGGCTTCAACTTTTTGCTTCCCCATTGGATAACTCTTTCTGATCTCTCTGTATTTGCAAAAAAAAAAAATACATTTACGGTTGTTTGGTCCTAGTCTAGACTGCATCGTTGTCCTTAAAATGATTCTTGTTGAAACTACTTCGAACCAATAATCAATGTGTTGTTAGTCTCTTTTCCTTGGTCGTATCTTCTGTGTTCATTTTTTACGTGTTGATTGAGATGTTTTCAACTTTGATGATCAAATAAAAGAGGGACTTCTTTGTTGGTGCTAAAATGTAGAAACGAGAAATTGAATAAGATGCAACAATTGAACTTATATTATCCATAATACAATTGTGGAAAAAGACAGTAGCTTTAGACTCATCCCTTACATTTTTTTCCCAACATGACATTGTCGTGTTTATTATCAGTACTACTACAATAAACTTGATAGATAGATAAATAGTAGTATCATGTTGTCTCTGTAATGATGAAACAGAAAGAAGAAAAGCTGAGGGAAATAACGGTAAAGAACCAAACCGTGATTAACCTTTGACAAAACGAATCCATTTGTGTAGCAGAGAGCACTTCATTTCTGGCTTTGAACAAAACACTTTCTCCATCAAATACTGAGAGACTTGAGAGGAAAGAGTTTCGATCTTATCATGGAGCGTGACGACAAGGTGATGCGCATCATCAAGAAGCTTCCATACATCAAGCTGACCAGCCATGCTATTACACTCTTCCACAATCTCATCCATACTACTGTACTTCTGTATGATCAGTTTCCTACGCAGAACCAACGCCGCGATGGCATAGAGCAACAGATCATCAGTAGGGAGGTGCTTGCTGCCTGATTCTACTCCACGGCGACTTCCCAACTCCAGCTCTAATGGCAGCCTGATCAGCCCACATCACTTCCCACAGACAAAGCGTCTGCTCAAAACTCAACTCCCTCCTAAACATAACCAAAACCATCCTGTAAACGAAACTACAATCCTCGGCTTGGAGATTCTCCAAGTGTTTGTAGAGTTGGGAGTCTTTGGATTTGATGATTTTCGACACGATACCGAGCTGTCTCTGGATCCCTGCTTCGTCTAGCCTGAAGTTATGCCGAGCTTTCTTCATGAAACCAACGAAGCACCAGAAGGCCTCGTGGTCCTCTGAGATGACAGCGAGGATTGGTGATAAGAGATCGCTCATTCCTTGGCAGTAGCCTATCTCTGGGTCATAGAGAGCGTAGGCCTCGAGAATCGCAACGAGACGTGCAGCGTGGTAAAGCCTGCAGGTTTCTAAGTTGTCATCGTAGTCTTTTAAACCTACGGACTCGGCTAAACAGCGAGCTTTGGTTTCCTGTGATTGCGGTAGAAGAAGAGTATGTAGCCCAGTCGGAGTCAGCACGTAATGCATCAAGACGGATGATACGTTGCCACGTGGAGAAATCTTCGTGTACGGTGACTTCTACTTGTATCTCAGGAGAATCTCCAGGACTATTGTCATTGTTATTGTTTTCTTCCTCTGGTTTTTTCTCATCGCTGTATACAAAAGAGGGAAGAAGCTGAACGTCTTCGTTGTCTTCACAAGAGTCTGTGTCTGAAGAATCAGTGTTCACAGCAGAGACCGCATCTTGATTAGTCATTGGTCCGGGAGTCCTTGTAATCATTCATGAATCTAACGCACTGATCTTCTGCTTCTTCCTCCTCAAGATCATTGGCGGTGCCGCGCTTGAGAAGCATCTTGCAGCGTCTCTGTAGTTTCTCATACTCCTTCCTATACATTCAGTGTATCCCAAAACAATGAATACATTTTGTCATACATATATACAAAAAAAATACATCAAAACCAGATGAAGTATCTGCTAACCTTTTTTGAGTATTCACTGGCTTCTCGTTCTTCACTAGTACTGTTCAAATCATATCTGCCATAGAGAGAAAGAAACAAGTTGAGAATCTCAATTCTCAACAGGGAGTGAAATAAAGCAAAGAAGACTCACACTCCGAGTAAGAAGAGCCACACTTCTGCACGTATACTTGGATCAACACCCTACAAAAAAAGCATATAATCAGAACCATAAAGAGACAACAAACGAATCAATGAAGTATAAAGTTGCTTGCTTGTTCAAAGATTTACTCACTCTGCTTCTAACTCTCTTCAGAAACCCAACTCCACCATCACGGAGCTTACCCTCAGGTGTAAACAAACTCCTCCATTGATGAGGCGTCAAAGGCCATTTTCTTTTGCGGCGAGACCACGGTGATTTCCTCCGGCTTCTAACACAAGACAAGGAAACCAAGTCAAGCTAAAAAAGCCACCAACATTGGCTAAAAGAAACATTCCGAACAAAGACAATCCAATCTCTATTATTGGATAAGAAAGGAAGAAAGAGAATCTTAAGATCCCATCTACATATTCCAAATCTGAAGAGCACTCACCGATCGGAAGAAGTAACCGAAGATGGAGACGACAGATTAGCCACAAAAAGAACAGATCGGAGATGGATCCACGACGTAGAAGAAGAAGAAGAAGAAGGGAGGAAGACGAAGATGAAGAAGAGGAAGAGTTAGAGGAAGGAGGTGAAGTGGAAGACGTAGTAGAAGAAGAAGATGGCAACGAAGTGGAAGAAGGTAACGGAGAAGAAGATGAGTTTCCAGAAGACGTTGTTGATGAAGTGTGGCTTCGCCGTAACGCCTTCATTTGATTTTTAAATCTAAATCACGAACACCTTCAAAAGTCTCCGTCTTGCATCAGACTCAAAAAAACGCCATTCTTCAATATAAAACGGCGGATCACTGCCGGAACTACGCCGGTGTCTGAGAAACGGCAGTGGGAATCTGGCATGAGAGTTCAGGAAATGACCGATTTGCCCCTCCCACAATCACTATCTATCACTTGTGATTCGCTAACGAGGACTTTCTTCAGCACGCCGAAACTGAAAGAAAGAAGAAGAAGAAAGCTAAAGCACACAACAACAAGTGAAGCCCATCTTAACCACTTTGCTCTTTCTTTTTCAGCTCTTGTCTTGTCTTTTTTTTTTTCTTTTTTTTCAAAATTAACTCTAGGCGCGTTCGCTTTAAATTTGCACGCGCATTAAATCTACACGCGATATGGTAGGTGAATTTCGAGTGATTTAACGACGTCGTTTTCTTTAGTCCTCGTTCGTGGATTTTTACGCGATAAGTATCAACAATCGGGAGTGACCAACGAATATGAGACACGTGTTGAACACAATTGAAAAGTCAAGAGCTGGAGATTTTTATTGCGTCTCAGACTTTTACCGCGGCTTTTAAAGGAACATAATCATGATTAATTTTGGTAGATCTTCAAGTAAAAATTAATCTATGCTAGAAGAAGACAAATATAATCATCGAATGTTGACCTAATGGACCTACATCTACTCAATGTAGATTAGCACCATGGCTATGAATACAAGTGTATGGTGGTGCTCATACCAAAATACTCTATTTTAGAATAGTTTTTGTTTGGTAGGATATTGAAAATGTGTCACAACTCTATTAGCAATTAGCAGAAAAAAATGCTTCTTACATATAAACCATATAGTCATACTATCTAAGTTAGGATATATTTTCTTGTCCAATGTTATAGGTAAGAGAAAGACGACATTATTCCTTCATTGATGTATTTCCAGTCATTACTCCATCCATTTCTGAAATAGGTATTTCACAAAATAATGTTACTTATACATTTTCGCACATATTAAATGTATCTATATTTTTATGAATATTATCAATTTAATCAATAAAATTTTAGATAAATAAATTTATTTATAAAATCAATATATTTTGTAAAAATCAGGATAAATTGTATTGAAATTGTAAAACGACATTTTTATGTAACAAAAAAATATGTTAAAGTGACACTTAATAGAAACAGATTAAGTATCATGACTGATTATACTAAGATTACTTGTCAATTAAACTAAAAGTGTAAATGGTGATTACTAATCAGTAATCACTACTGAGGATTCGATTCGTTCTTAAATACCAATTAGAAGCTATGTTTGATATGTAAATCAAACCTTGATCTAAGGCAAACCAAAACTGCAGTAGCCATTTTTTAGCATATTTGTACATAAACAGTGACTGGAAAGAATTGAATAATATGCTGATTATTGTGTATTTTGTTGTCACTTGTGAGTCGTTAAAGTGTAACAGAATAAAGAGAAAATAGCTATGCTTTTTTCTTTCTTTTTTGACTGACATAAAGCAGAAGATATGTTATTAAACTAATGTAGCCGCGTATGTTATCAAACAAATACTATGGAATATAATTAGTAGTATTAAATTTACAAAGCATATGGAATATAATCATTCTTATAATGTACTAGTTGTATTCTATTTAAAATTATTTATGAAAATATACTTGCATGTTCTTGGGACTATAATTGTCCTTAAATGATATTCCAAATTACAAAGAAGAGAAGCTAATGAGATTTGAATGAGGAGATTAAGTTCGTTGGATAGAGAAGACTTGCAAGACTAGTAGCCAAGTTGTAGGTATATAATAGTAACATTTTATTATTTTATAGGGACAAACACTTGGTTGCTTGAAAGATAAGTTTTTGTCTATGCAAATACAGAAACTACAATGATAAGTTTGCTCACTACGGATAGAGAGCTTTGCAGAGCAGACAACACACAACAATCGATGATTTTGTTTCTGTTTCCCTCAACAGTGCTATAGTGTCCCTCAACAATGTTGACTCAACACCAGTCTGTTGTCCAATCAAAACATAGAACGGTCTAGTTTGTAAGCGGGTTAATGGTTACAACAATCATTCAAATCCTAAAGGAAATCTATGATAGGCGACTTTGATATCTACTGACCAAAACTCAAGGACCTGAACATAACCAAGCAAAGTAATGGTTTAAGATCTCTAAAATTTCAAAAGCTTAATATACATAAATTCTAAAACTCTAAACTTTTACAAATAAACTTTCATTATTAAATTGTTTATAGCCACAAAACCCTTATGCAAAGCTCATTAAGGATGATAAGTAACAGTTGATAACATTTCCATGACTTTCATGACATTTTCTCAATCTTTGTTGATTTTGGTTTTCAGTAAAATACATGAGATTTTGATTTGAATGATAGCTAGAAGGGTGTATGATGCATACATATAAACGCTTCTGTTTATAGACCCCGTTCTAACTTGTGGTCTGAATGTATAAGCTTTTTTTTTTCTCATAATCCTATCATCTTGTCTGAAAAATGTTCTGAATCATAGACCTTGGTGATTCTTGAGCTGCATATTCTAACTGAAGCTGTTCATCATTTGTGAGTACTCCATCCCAAAGCACCCAAGTTATCCTCAACATGTCTAACCGACTTTATACCCGGTATAGGCACTGTCCCTTTGCATATACACCAGTTTATTGCAACCTACAGATAATAAGCACATTCTTTTTCAAACTGTCACATTTCTTCTTCCGCAAGAATCATGTATGGAAGTAAAAACATTACCTGAGGCATAGTTTTTCCTCGTTTTCTCCGAAATCTCTCTCAGTGCTACAAGCAGAGGCTCTAGTCCAGGAAGAATCTGTCTAAACAGCAATGATCTGTACCACAATACAAGAAAATATTCAAGCATAGTTACAAACAAGAAAACACTATGGACAAGGCCTGGAGGATACTTAACCGAGGACCAGTGGGAAGCTTTGAAGAGGAGTATTTCCCGGTTAGCATTCCTAGACCAAGGGGACTATAAGAGATCAAACGAATCCCGAGCTCCTCGCATACTCTCCTGATCTCTTGTTGCTCTTTTCCGTAGCTTAGCAATGAGAACTGCACCTGAGCAGAGCATAAAGGAACTCCTCTGGTTTTGAGGTAATCATGAATCTTCAAAAGCTGTTGAGGTCCATAGTTACTGACTCCAACAGCTCGAACTAGCCCCTGAGAAAGAGGAACCGGTAATCATCAGCTCTCCATAGAGCTTAATTGTAGACTAAAAGAGATTTTGTGTGATTCAGTAGATGACAAAGCAACCTTCTCGTACATTGCCGCTAGACCATCCCAAAGAGCAAGTTCCTGTAGAGGCGCGTAGTTAGCGGTTGACCAGTGAAGCTGTCCGATCCCGAGCTGGTCTATCTGAAGCCGCTCTAAAGAAGCGCTGGAAACATGAAAAGAACATATATATATTCTATCATCAACCTCCAAAACAACCACAAGTAAAAGTAAAAAAAAACAGAGAGACAAAACCTGCAAGCATTGACAAACTGTCCTGAAGTTAACCGCCATGGATAAGCTGCAAACTTGGTAGCTATCACAACTTCACTCTGTTTCCCTTTTAAGACTGAGTGACACAAGAGCAACATTTCAGACAGCTCCAAACACAAGAAATGGATCATCAAGAGCAACATAAAGAGAGAGAGAGAGACCTTGAGATTGTTTGATGAATTGTCCCAAAAGTCTCTCACTTTGGCCATTGAGCCGACCAGTGCCATAAGAATCTGCAGTATCAAACAAATTGATTCCGTTTTGCAAAGCCAGCTCGAAAGCCTGTCGGAGCTGATCGTCCATGGAAGTCTGGTAACCCCAAAGAAGCTGATTGCCCCAAGCCCATGTCCCAAAACCCATCGGAGAAACGCTTAAATGGACCCATTTTGACCTAATCACTCCATCCAGTTACAATCCTAAAGAGAGAGACCATGGATGACGTATATGTTTAAAGTTGTGCATGCATAAGCGTTTTACCTTTTGCCATGGCCAGAAAAGAGGGAGCTTGAGGGGCTTAAAGGAGGTTGTGTTTGAGTTTGAGCAGTTTATGTTGGTGAAGGTCTTTGTGGTGGTGGACAGTGTGAACGCCATTGAGAATGTGGTTCCGAAGAGTAAAGAGTGGAGAATCTGAAGGCTCCGTTCTCAGTGTGTGGCCCAAAACATTTGGATGTCTTTACTCTTTAGTCATATAACTTCTCTTTACGCTTTTATTTGATAAACAACAATTATAGGTTTCCATTTGCTTTTTTTTTTTGTAAAAAAACTCCATAAATTAAGGGGAATGTATTCAACCGAGAGTTTCAGGTGATTTGTATTAAAATGACAAATCCACTGTTATTCAAACATGAATTTTAAAAACTCATTTAAAATTCACTGTTATTGAACTTAACATTTCGTAAAGTACTCTGAAATCCAATGTTATTGAAAATATTTTAAGTTGTGGGATTTTAAAGTTTTGAGGTGATTTCAGGGTGTTTGTGTGGAGTTTCTTAGCTAAAAAAATAAAACTCAAATCTCATTGTTTTAGGTGGTATTCTAGAGTAGTTTAACAAAAATCACCTAAATCTCTGCAACTTATTAAAATCATCTAAAACTCCATTAAAAATCAAATCACATCAAATGCTAAATTGAATACATCCCCCTAATACTCTCTCTCTTCCATAATATAGGATGTTTAGATTGAACGCATTAAATAGAATTAAGAAACTTATTTTTTAAAAAATAATAATATTAAAAAATATAAATTAAATACAAATTTACCAATCACAAATGATAAAGTAAACTGTTATTGGTTAACCAATTTCCAATAAAATTAAAGTACTTTAAAAATATCAAAACATCTTATATTTTGAAACATAATTTTTTTTCTAAAACATCTTATATTGTGGAACGAAGACTGTGACAATTATAGCTTCCCACGTCTAGTCACTCCATGGACTCCAATCCGTGGAACATGTAATGTATTAGTTTTTGGAAGATTCAAAAGTCTTGTTTACTTATTCTTCATTCATCACATGACATTTTTCTGTGTGTTTTGGTCTCAATCGTCCGATATCAATAGGTTATACATCCTTCCATTACTTCATCTCAAACACACTTAACTCTGGAATTTTAAACAGATTTACGATTGAAAAGGTAAGTGGTCTTCGGTGATATAAGTAATCAAATCAATTTTATTAGACCTTTCAGATATACCACAAACTAGGATGTTACAATTTACCTCCTCTCAAAGAATACAACATCCTCGTTGCATCCCAAGATCGTTACTCATGTTAGTGTGAGCCCATACATGACTTCACACTCGTTTGGGTTTGGCTCTGATACCACTTATAACGTTTCAACCACCCACGACTAATGAACTTTCTACGTCCGCTCACTCGTCATGTGGGCTCGACTCTGTGCGATAGATAGTGCGTTAATTTTTCGAAGGCTCGAAAGTTTTATTTACTTATCATGTAATCACCACATAATCTTTACCGTTGCTTTGGTTTCACACGCATGATATCGTGAATCACTTTCCGACAAATCATTCATCTTTCCATTACTCTAACTTAATCACGATTAACTCTAGAGTTCTAACGGATGTGTGATTGAAAAAGTAATTGCACTTTGATGACATAGATAACCAAATCAATTCTATTAAACCTTTCACATATACCACAAACCAGTATACCAAAATTTCAACATTTTTTAAAAAGACTGTAAAGAGTTGTATATACAACATGCATCGTGCCGCGGCTCTCCCATTTCTATGTGCCGGTCCAGTTAGCTTTGATTTCTTAGGCTTTAGGTTGGAGACTTCATCTTTCACAAACCTATATCCACAAGGACCACAACCATGACATACACTAACCAATAGACCTACACAAGATTAACAAAGAAGCTACCTGGGAGAAATATTGTTAACATAGGAAGAAATATTAGGCTAAAACAACAAGAAACATGTAGACAAGATGAATAAATGTGGTAAAAAGACTAATAAAGCGATTAGCTTTCAAGACTGATAAACACAAGTGACCAACAAATCAGACATCTCCACGACTTATCCGTAGAATTTTGTGTTAGAATTTTGAAAAGCATATAAAAATAAAGATATAAGAGTCTTTAACCTTTTAATTAATAATGTATTTTTGAAAATGTGTCTTTAGTGGTGGTAAAAAATAAATTATGGTACCATCAAAATGGTATTTTTGAAAATTCCTCAAGTTATAAATATAGGATTTGTTTATATAATACACTGTGATATAATAGACGATTAAAATCACAAAATGTAATTATTTTAAAGTAATAAATAAAATGGTATGTTTTAAAATTTTATATAGAAAATTATGCAATACATTTTAATTTACAAATATATACACACATATATATATATATATATGTAGTATACCATTAGTACAAATAAAAAAATTAATGTGAAAGCAAAAACATTTACGGTCACGAGTCAAGCTCTAGAAATAAAAAAAAACATCGCAAGATTATTTTTATTTTAAAAAAATATTTCAATAGAAATTATAGTTCCAACTATATATTTTATGTATTTATAAATTTATTTTCTTTGTTTTAAGGGATGTAAGATTTTGGAATCATGAAAATTATGACACACTTCTATATTATTTTAATTAAGAAATTTAATATTTTATATCAGAATATTTTATTAAACTTTTAAATTTAATTATAGCTGTAAATATTAATTTTCAATTTAAATTTATATTTAAATATTACAAATACATCTTTTATGTAAAAAAAAACTAAAAATATAAAATAAATATCTGCCTGGTCGAGTGGGTCAAAAATAAATATCTACATGGTCGGATGGGTCAAGATCTAGTAGGTATCTAAACCACATATGATACGATGGGTTTTGGAAAGTGTTAGCATACGGGTTCGAAACCTGCCATCTAGATTGATCATCCGTGCGGAAAATAGAAATATATAGGCCCTTTCACGGTAGTTGAAATTTGAAAGTACAGATTGTATGGGTGTCGATCCTCTCTTTCGACAAACATATATACATGCAATTGACATATATTATTAAGTCAAATAACTTATAAGAAATTTGTGTAAATGTTTGGATAAGAATTTGAGCCACTCGAATTTCGAATCTTTTTTATCATGTGGGATGTGGCCCATGAACCCCGTGGATGCTTGGTCATATTCTATAAACTACAGTACGAATACGATTAATTTGACCTTTGTATACTTCCATGTAATTAGAGTTGTATAGGTAGGTATTCTTTGTTCTTTGGGGTTGGTATAGAAAAAGTTCAATAGATTACCACTGAAATTTCTTAGTTTGATGTGATTTGAGTTGGTTCTTTTTCTTTTCAATGTTTTGGCAACAATTAAAGCAACACAATGTTTATATAAATTACTAGGAGAACAGTATAACTATCTACAATTTAGCTCTTCGAGTTCACTACAAGAAAATGGAAAATTTGCTAGGGAAGAAATCCTTCCAATTCCGTTGCAAATCTCGATTTGCAAAGAAATTGCAAAGTAAACTATTTATTTGAAATTTTTTACTAGCTCGTAAACAAAAATTGTTCGTTATTTTTTCACAAATTTGTAAAGAAAATAAATTCTTCGCAAATTTGCAAAGAAAAATATTCTCTTGTAAATTTGCGACGAAAAAACATTTTCTTTATAAATTAGTGAGTAACTAATTTGTCTTACAAATTTGTAAGGGATTTAATGTTCTTTGCATTTTAAAAAACATTCTGAAATACAGCTGTACTGCCTACCATCCGGGTTCGAACTTTGGCCACAACGGATTTAACATTCCTTCTGTTGGAACGCTGGAACCCTTTCGGGGATAATTGGGATTGTGGCTGTCCAGATACCAAAGTTATCAAAAAAAAAAAAAACATTCTGAAATAGTGGCTACCAACCAACCAAAATAACGTGTGGCCGTGAGGCTTGAGAATACGAGGTGGGCGGCATTATTCGACCCTTCACTAGAAACATGCTCCTGAAATATTCAAATTCCATCTCGATTGGAAAATTTTGCAGCTTAGTGGTTAAGGACACTGCCACATCATCATACATGTGACCAATTACTATTCATAAATTGCTGTCTCATTTACACGTCAGCATAATATTAGCAGGAAAAACGACGAAATGGCCTTTGCCGGGTAAACGGATGTAGCGCCTTCTCAGGTGCCTGGGGAACGTCGCTGATCGATCATATCTACAACAACTAGATTACATGTGTTGGTTACTTGGTTTATTTGTATTCATTTTGGTTTGCTTCTTATCCGGTTCATCTTATAATACTATTCCATTCGAACCAGATTTGGTCCAGTCAGAAATTGGTTTTCAAGCAATATATCATGATTGAGTTTCGTAGTATTACAGTGGGAACTTTTAATTAAGCCAAGATCTGAGACCGGGTACGGGTTATTCACATCCACACACCGACACACGGTCTAGTTTTGTTTTGTTTTCCATTTTAACAAAGCGTAAAAGAAGGTTCAAAAGTTTGCGGACCAACCATATGTTGGCACGATATTACAAACGACCATATGCGTGACTAAAAGCCGTTGGGTTACAAGAAAGTTGGAATCATGTTCTCTGAAACAAATTGTTATATTTTTTTTTGTTGTAACTAACAAATTGTTATATTTCCTTACTATAAAAGCCAACGACGACTTTTTCCAAAGAGTCCGTACACGCCAGAGAAGGTAGAACTAAACGCATCTATATTATTAAAGTTGAAGTACAAATTGAAAATGTTTGAAACTAAGAATAATAGAATAAATAAAATATGTTTGGCAACATGGATAGTAGAGATGCGTACTTTCTTTTATTTACACATTTAGCCATTGTATTTTCAATAACTTAATAACAAATGAGAATTGCTTAGAAACATGAATAACATATTTAGTAATTCTTTTTATTTACATATTTAGCCAATGTTTTTATAATAAATTAAACAACTTTCGTTTTATATTCTTTTTATTTACAATTCTGTCACTATATTTACAATTCTTTATGGTGAAAATAAAAACACAAACTGAAATGTAAATAGTGTATTATATAAAAAATTTAAAACAGTATTAATATCTTATTTACTTTAGTCGAATATAAAAATTTCAAGAGTTCAATTATCAAAACAAAATTCATAAAATTAAATTTTATATACATATTTCAAATCAAAATAATAATTTAAAATTGATTTAATCAAAAATTAATTTAAAATATGCATATCTTCAAAATTTTATTTTTACTAAAATATTTTCTAATAACCATTATTAAAAAATGTTTTCAATATATATAAAAAAAATACAACAAAAAAGATTAATTTTGTATACAAACTTAAATTATGGTTTTTATATTTCACATTAAACTTTAAGAATATAATATATATGATTATTTATAAGATGGTACATTTAAAATACTATTACTTATATGATTATTTATACGATGGACAAATTATTATTTTTTGACGTCGAAAGGCCATTCTATTATTTATATGATTGACCAATACAATTAATTATATGATGACATATATATGATACATAATAGTGGCTAGGGCTGAGCGTTCATGTATCAATTTCGGTTCGTTTCGGATCTGTTTGAGTTTCGGGTTTTCAGGGTCAAAGATTTCAGCCCCATTCATATATTGTTAAATTTCAGTTCGAATTGTGACTAGGACTGGGAGTTCAGGTATCTATTCCGGTTCGTTTCAGATCTGCTTGGGATTTAGGTTTTTAAGGTCAAAAATTTCAGCCTCATTTAGATATTTCTAAATTTCAGTTCGAATTATATGCGGATCTTTGCGGATTCACTTCAGGTTCGGATAACCCATTTAGATTATTTTTTTAAATTCATTATATATTTTTAATTTCTTAAAATCTATAAATAAAATAATATATTGTATATAAATCTGAATAACATATGTGAGAATACCCAAACTTAATATATAAATTGGTTTGGTTTAAATTTTGGATCAAAAATCAATAATTATTTTAAATATTTTGGTATTTTGAGTGTACTTCCACTATGTTAGATATTTATATTTGACTATTTTATATATTTTTAAATATTTAAACCAACCTAAAAGTATCATATATATTCAAGGTGTTTTTATATACATTAAACTAAAAATAATTAATATATATATATATATATATAAGTATATAAATCTTTTCGGATACATTTTGATATCCAAAATATTTTGAATAATTTGGATATTTAACCAATTTTGGTTCGGGTTTGGTATTACTCTTTCGGATCGCGATCAGTTCGGTTCTTCAGATTTGATTTTTTTTATCCAGCTTGGACATTGACATGAAAAATAAATAGTAATATATTTTTGAAATATACACCCGCACGGACGTGCAGGTCAAAATTTAGTTTAAATTACAATGTAAATATTTAATTAATATAGAAATATATCACATTGTTTAAACAAAATATCAATGTAAAATTATTGTACAGTTGCGTTCTAAAATTATTTATTTTAACAATAAGTCAAATAAATATGTTGATTGAATAGAGAATAAAACAAAGCCAGAAAACTACATAGTTTACCAGGGACACTCTATGTGTCGAATTTATTATAAAAAAAGTTTCACTAAAATAAATATATTTAATAAATACAAACAAATAATATATTTTATAAAAGTGAAAAATAATACTCGCGCTTTCGAAGCGCGGATCAAAATCTAGTTTTAATTAAAGCCCAAGTTCGTTAGATTGAAGATTTAATATGAACTATTTAATTAGGTTCTGTCTGTATTTTCTTAGTTTAATTTATTTGTAAACCGGATTAGATTATAAACCGATTTCAAATATTTTGTAAACCGGTTTCAATATATTTTTATATATTTATTTTTATTTATCAATATTTTGTCTTTACTTTTTTTTTAAGTGCAAGGAACATTAAATCCCTTGCAAATTTGTAAGAGAAATTAATTACTCGGAAATTTACAAGGAAAAGTTGTTTCGTTGCAAATTTACATGAGAATATTTTTCCTTTTAAATTTGCGAGGAACTTATTTTCTTCGCAAATTTGTGAAGAAATTACAAACAATTTTTATTTGCGAGCTAGTAAAAATTTACGAATAAATGGTTTACCTCGTAATTTCTTTGCAAATTGAGATTTGCAATGAAATTGCAAGGATTTCTTCCCTAGCAAATCTTCCATTTTCTTGTAGTGAACTCAATGAGCTAAATTGTTGATAGTTATACTGTTCTCCTAGTAATTTATATAAACATTGTGTTGCTTTAATTGTTGCAACTAGACCTCCAACTCTAAATCTTAAACCCTAAATTCTCAACTATATACACTAAACCCTAAAACATCAAATTCTCAATAGCATTGGATATTAATTATTGTGGAAAACTCAGTGCTAAGTACTAAATGCACTTCAGTTTTAATAGTTTAGATGTTGAAGTTCGGAAAACATATCTTCAATATCTTTATCGTTTCCAATTCAGTTTCAAAACTTTACAAAGCACAAAGTTCTTTTATTATCGCTATCAAATCTTTATAATATGTCCTAAGATTCCGACAAAACAAATGTTGTAACATTTTTTCATTGCCCATCATAGTGTTTCCACTTCTGAATGCAAAACAGTCTTTTACGTCTTTAAAATTTCCTATTTCTATGAATTGAAATTTACATGTGCTATTCTTCCAAACCCAGGATAATTTGGTTACAAGAGATGAAACAAGAACATCTTTACATAATTGATAGTACTATATAAGATATAATTAATACACAATCAATATATATATACATCATAATTCTTTTAGTAAGTTAATTATATTGTTGCAAATGTTATTTGATGAAACTAATTATATGTGTAAATTCAATATCTATAACCTAATTATTTACATTAAAGAATATAATTATAAGAATAGTTAGACATGCTTAAATCATCAAAAGATCATATTTAGATGTAAAATAAATTTCCAATTTAATACTCAGAAAAACGTACGTTAATTTTTTTTTAATTGTTTTTTTATACTTAGATATACAGATTAAAAATATTTAATTTATATATTTACTAAATAAAAATATCACTATCAATTATATTTTAACCAATTAAAAAGTTTATTAGAATATAAAAACAATAAATTTTTCATTGAAATTATAAATTTCATTTAATTTGAAACAAAAATTGTACTATAAGAATAACTAAAAAACAAAAATGAAGAGATTATATCTTATACTAATAAACTAAAATAAGATATAAATTTGTTTGTAAACACTCTAAAACGCATATATAACATATGTATCAGGATAATAACCGATAAAACAATAAAATTATACAAAAAATAAAAATGAATTTGACTATTAATCCTGTATGTATGTATACAAATCGAAATAATTAACAAGCCTCAGTCAAAAAAAAAATTAACAAGCCTTACGGTAAACCCTTACCAGATAGACCGACCCTTACCAGGCTGCTATCTTTATCGCGTCAATACCAGCTCGGTAATCAATAAAAATAAAAATAAAAGTTAATTAAGAGAAAAAGCCTCAGCGGTGTGCGCGTGAAGCAAAGCCCTAAACCAGTGCATAATATGTATATATACGCTTATATCTCCGGTTCCAAAATCATTCACAAAACAAAAAAAACAAGGGAAATTTGCTAAAAGAGAACAAAAAAATGAGGGTGGTGTCCTAATGGTATAATCCAATCAAAAGTTGTCCTAATGGGATAACTTTTTTAATAAAACCCAAAATTAACCTTTCTTTAATTAATTTTACAACTAATTAAAACGAAATTAATAAATCATAATGCAAAAAAATTAAAAACTATTTTTAAAAGGCAAAATAAAAAGAAAGAAATTAGATAAATTAATTGAAAATACTAAAGCACTCATTTCTCTCTCTCGCCTAATTATCTCCGCCTCTCTCTGTGTCGCGAAGAAACCCTAGGAAGCGATTGTGTCTCCTCCTCCGATGACATCTCTGCCTCTCAGCCTCTCTCCAGCCCCGGTGTAATCCTTCGTCTCTCTCTATCGCCGCCTCTCAGCCTCTCTCCAGCCGTTCTGTCTCGGCCTCTCCGTCTCACTCTATCTCCGCCATCCTCTCTCTTTCTCCGCCTCAACGGCTATCGGTGTCTCCACCTCTCCGTCTCACTCTATCTCCGCCATCCTCTCTCTTTCTCGGGCTCTACGGTTTAGGTTAAGGTAAAACTTGAAACCATCTAGGATTTAGGTTTTTTTTTGTGTTATCGGTTTGGAGAGTGGTTGGATTGATTTGTTATGTCTGACCCATCTCATTCTTGTCTGCATGGTCGATTACATTTCTCTGCCTCTCTCTCGACGATCTCAAAGGCGATTTGGAGCTTCTATTGGTGCTTGCTGAAATCGCTATTGTCTTCACCCTCTCCGCCTCTCTCTTTCTCCGACATCGGTACCATATAAGGTATCGTTACTTACTTCTTCTTCTGCTTCATCAGTTTCTTTGTGGTATTTGTGTGTTTGTTGTTAACAGATGATATGAAACAATATCGATTGTGAATTGTCTCACTTGGAGTAACTGATTAATTTTGTGAATTTTTTTTGGTTAACATTGTCTCCTTAATTGATACAGTGTTCAATGGTTCAATTGAATTTGAATTTGTTTAAGTTTCGGGACTATCCTATGCCTTCATTTGTATTTGTTTAAGTTTTGTGAATTGATATGGTATTTGTTGCTATGTGTTTGTGTTCCTCGGGTTCCTCTTTGTCTGAATCAAGTGTGATAAATAATAGTGTTGCTTTTGTATATGTTTACTCATTTTCTTCCTCTGTGTTTGTGTTTCTTTGTCAACAGTCTCTGCTGTCTTGTTCTCAATTTTTTCTTATTACTAGGTTGTTATTATGACACTGGCTGCTTGTTTACATTGTTATTGTGACACTGAATGCTTGTTTGGGTTTTTATGAACAAAGAGCAAAGTGTTTGACTTTATCTGAACTTCACTCATTTTGTTTTGAATAATTAATTTTTTGTTTTACTTTGTAGATATGGAGGCAGAGCTACCTAAGCGAGTGTATGCAGAGGGCATGGAACCTCAGGTGAAGAAGATCAACAACTGCTGCCGCATGCAACTCATCAGGGATCTGAAGAAAGCTATGTCTGCGGAGTATGATGATGTGAAGAGAGATCCTCTTTTCACACACATCATGGCTATTGCGGAAAATAAGCTTCAGTTCTCGGGGAAACTGGTGGATAGCTTCTTATGCAGGCAGCTGATTACCTCAAAGAAGCATGAGAAGTGGTTTGTATTTGGGAGGACGCCTCTCCGGTTTTCGCTTCAGGAGTACCACGCTGTGACAGGCCTAAAGATTTCTCGGGAAGATAGCACAGGCGTAGTTACTTTTAAACCCGACGGGGGGTTTTGGAGTGAGCTAGTAAGGAGAGGTGGTAAGATAAGCTTGCAGTCGATCAAGAAGGAACATCTTCAACAAGTGAACACCTGGACCCGAGTTGATAGGATCCGTTTGATCTACTTGTGCGTGATAATGGGAGTGGTGATGGGGCGTAATGAGAAGGTGAACATCCCTCATATGTATATTAAGTTGGTGATGGATCTTGACAAGCTTCGGAAGTTCCATTGGGGTCTTCACTCCTATGACTTTCTGCTCAGTTCCATTGAGAAGGCTAGGAAGAGGTTGGGTAAGAAGGGCAGCTACATTTTCGAGGGTTTCTCATATGCTATCCAGATTTGGCTTATGGAAGCAATTCCGGATTTTGGAGAAATATGTGGCAAGAGAGTCTCAGACAGCTTCAGAGGTCCAATGTGTGGCAATTGGAAAGGAGTTGCAAAAGTTTCTTATCATGACGTCACAAAACTTGAAGACTCTTTTACTGACAAGGTATGCATATTTACCTTATTTGATTGCAGCCTTGTTGTATTTATTTTCTATGGCTTTTAATGTTATAAATGTTTGATTTGTAGAGTGTCTTGTTCTCCGTCATCTCAGCGAGTGGTAATGATGTCTTGCTCGATCAAATCTACAGAAGGAAGGGTGAGATGGAAGATGAACGAGTCGACCTTATCCTGGAGAGGATAAGGACAAAGTTTGATTGGAGCAACACAGACTGGGAAGTTATAGAAGCCGAAGACACTGTAATGGAGGAAGCTGTGAGGGATGATATTCATGCAGAAGCTGCTAATATGGGCGAGGATACTGCAGTTGTAGCAGACGAGGAGACCTCTTCGGTTGAGGTTACAGGAAAAGGCAAGAGAAAGGTTCATGACGAAGGAGCGGAGACAAGAAAGAAGTTGTTGCTGTGTAAGCGAGCAGCTGAGAAAAAACAGAGTGTTGATCGCGAGATTAAAAGTTTCATTGAGGGTCTTATCAGTACATCTGTCACGTCCTTGGGGGAGAGGCTCAGCGCAAAAATAGAAAATATGGAGTCGATGTTTACGGAGAGGATGGGTAAGATGGAGAGCGAGGTGTCACAGCTCAGGTCTGCAATCAGGTTGAGTGCAGAAGGGAGTGATCCTAGCATGAGCGAAGCTGAAGAAGATGTTGTAAAGAACAAAGGTGATCAGGCTGCGTCTAAGAACACAGCCGCTGAAGCTCCATCTAAGAGCAAAGGCGCTCAGGCTCCATCTAAGAGCAAAGGCGCTCAAGCTGCTTCTAAGACCAAAGACAACCAACCTCCACCAAAAAGCAAAGGCGGCCGAGCTCCACCAAAAAGCAAAGACACTCAAGCTGCACCAAAAAAGGTACGACCTATGAGAAAGTGTAGAACTTGATGAACTTGGAACTAGGATGCTTGAGTTAGGATGCCGGAGGTAGGATTTTGGAGTTATGACGTACTTGGAACTTCGTTTTCATGTTGTAATATGACTTAATGTTTGTGTAATGGTTTGTAATGTATAATATGACTTAATGCTTGTGTAATGGTTTGTAATGTCTAAAATGCTGGAACTCCTTGGATGTAATCCTTTGTTTGTGTTATCAATGACTTCTTATATGATTGTTTTTATATTTTTTGAATAGGCTGGGGAAAAGATTGCTCTTGAAACTAATGATTTTGATTTTGGATTGAATACACAAGACTTGGGGGACCTCTCCCAATCTACTTTTGTTGATGGTTTTGATCTTTCTCAAGCTAAGGTTGAAAAGTCTAGTCAAGCAAGAGCGTTGGACAAGTCCATACCGCACTTAGTTGACGAGACAAGAGGTACGGCCGCGGAAACAGCCCCAGATGCGGCATTGGTGTTTCTCGGCGAAGAAGATTGGGCAAAAGTAACAAAGTGGTCAACTTCCCCCACGTAAGTAGCTTATCCTTCTTCGAGTGAATATGTTTACATTTTAAACTAAAACGGTCATATATTAGCTTGTATTGTTGTGTTTTGTTTCAGACCAATACGTTGTGGACCTACTATTTTAGATACTGACGTTGTTAACCGTCTTATGGATCCATTAGAGTGGCTGAATAATTGGGTAATAATTTTTAGAATATACTTCCAACTTTGTTTTCTTAAGTTGCCTATGCTAATCTCGTCGAAAATGCAGGAGATTGACGCCGCCATGTTCGTATTCCGGGAGAGAACATCTCTCAATCCATGGAAACCGTTTCGAGTAGCTTTCATGACGACGGTCTTCAGCAATATGATTAAAAAAGAGTACAGTCTTATCAGAGGGGGTAGGAGGAAATACACTCTTCACAATTTGCTAGTTGAGTACGGCAAAGGGGTGCTTCCACCACGTGGTGCTACACATGAGATATGGAATGTAGATGTGGATCGAATGTATGTCCCTGTTCACGTTAGTGGGAATCATTGGATCGCCTTATGCATCTCTTTCGCGACCCGTAGTATTGATGTCTTCGACTGCTCGGATAGAAAGCATTACACCGAGGTGGAGGCTTTCGCAATTATGATTCCTCGTATTGTCAAGGCAGTACAGCCGGCAAATCACCAGAAGGATTTCCTTGTCGGTGCATATACTGTTCAGTATGTGAAAATGGGTTCACTGAATAAAAGTGCATGTGATTGTGGTGTTTATGCAGTGAAGTTCATCGAGTGCCATGCGCTTGGATTGGAGTTGTCTTTGCTGAATGATGATAATATCAAAGAAGCTCGACACAGACTGTTGTGGGATCTTTGGGAAGCAGCTAATGACCAGGAACTTGTTGAGAGGATGTCAAAGTATGAACCTCCTGCTTGTCTTTCTTCGAGCTACCAAGAGATTCTGTGAGAAAGCCTCATCAAGTGTTTAAGTCTAGTCTTTTAATCTGATTTTTAGAAACCTTATGCTTCATCTAATGTATTACTATTAGTCTTTTTCTAATTTTTAGAACCTCTTAACGAATGCAGCTTCTAATATATAAAGATTTGTTTTTATTATGGTTTATGGTCAGATTATGTATTAGACCCTAAATGAGACCCTAAACACACTCTAAATTAAACATATCATATTCATACCCTAAACGAGGACCATACTCTACATATACCCTAAACGAGGACCATACCCTATATATACCCTAAATGAGACCCTAAACACACTCTAAATTAAACATATCATATTCATACCCTAAACGAGGACCAAACCCTATATATACCCTAAACGAGGACCATACCCTATATATACCCTAAATTAAATATGTTTAATTCAACTTTGAGATTTGTTTAAGAGAGACACTTTACTTACACACCAATGTACACATTATAAGACAATACCCTTATGTATGTTTCTCACAAACCAATATTTGATCCATTTAATGAAAAACCCGACCCAATGGACTCCTTAAACCTACCCAAATACCCGAGACTTATATTACTAGAAACCCGATTTTTTTCATTTTTTTCAGATCCCTAATTCCCCTTCCCCATCCATCTTCTCTCTGAAACTGATTTTTAAGCTCTCGTCAGATCCCTAATTCCCATCATTCTTCTTTCTCGAAAGCGTTTCAGCCGAACATGATTATTGGAAGGCGCACATCACAGGGGGTTCCGACGAGGTGCTGGTGTGGAAGAGGGATAGTCATATTCTATTCCAGAACAGATGAGAATCCGTATCGACGGTTCTATAGATGTGAGATAGGGGCACAGGTTCGTTTTCGAGCATTTGTTTTATGATTCGTTGGTTCTTATTTAGGTTCGATTGTTATATGACCATAGTTTCGATTCGTTTCAATGTAGCGGAAGAAGGAAAACCATTTATTCAAGTGGGTAGATGAAGCTTTGCTAGATGAGATTCGGAGAGTAGAAGCTCAGCAAGATAGAATTGCCGACCTTATTGAAGATCTTAAAGAGATTTTGACAAAGACAGTGGAAGAAGAAGTGAAGAAGCAGAAGAAAACCCTTGAACTAGGTTGTTTAGGAAGCATACTATGGCTTCTCGGAATGGCTAATCGCCAAGAATGAATGAGCTTTTGTTCTCAGTTTTTTCTAGATATGCAACTAGTTTGACGATTGGTTCTGTGTCTTGTTGGTATGGTACCAGTTGAAACACATTTAACTGAAGAACACCTTAGCTTAAAAAACCATAGCAAATTGTATAACAATGATAAAGAAAACACCATAAGAGAATAATAGATACCAAATCACCTGAGCTATCTTCTTCCATATCAAAATCCTCCACAACCATTCCTTTTAAATCCTCTAAAGTAGAATTTGAATCCAATAGCAGTAGTCTAGCCCCTTTGTCATCAGCAGAAAAAACCCATCCACTATTTCCATCTAATTTCCAAACACCACATGTAGTATAGATATGCATCTTAGAGAAGAAGAGTTTGTGAAAACAAAGGTGAAAAACAATGGAGATGATGAACAAGAGAGAAGAATCGATTTTTTTAAATTTTTTGACAAGTAAAAATCGTGAATATCAAGTTTAGGAAGTTACCATAATCTTAGGAGATTTTTAGAATATTTAGTTGCCATTTTTTCATTAATTTTTGCTAAAATTCAGTTAGATATATCCGTAAAAGGCGCCTTCTAAATCTTTAGAAGAAAGAGTAAAATCCAGAATACATTTTCTACTTTTTTTAGACGTACGAGTAAATTTTAGAAAACGTTTTCTACTTATTTTAAATAACTTGAAAAAGATAGAAGATGCATTTCGATGAAAAGTAGATACCTTTAAAAAAGTAGAATGCGCATTCTATTTTTTTAGAGGTTTTGAAAATAGTAGAAAGCTAATTCTAGAATAAGTAGAAGAACTTGTTAAGTATAGAAATCGCATTCTACTACACCAATTTTAGTAGAAGACACATTCTACTTTTAGTAGAACGTTTTTTTTTAATTTTTATTTGACAACTTTTTATAAAAAAAAAATTACCAGCTTGTTCATACAGTGGTTTTATTAATTATTGATATTTTTAATAATTTTTTTGATTCACAAAGGTATTTATTTCATTAGTTTTCAGAAATACAAAGGGTAAAAAGGACAAAAATCTCATTTATACCATTAGGACACCACCCTCATTTTTTTGTTCTCTTTTAGCAAATTTCCCAAAAAACAACATATACATATATGCTTAGCCTATCATGAGCAACATCCCCACATCTCTCACCGACTCATCTCTTTCTATCTTTCTGCTTTACTATCTCTTCTGCCGTCGATCCTTGGCCCTTTTCTATCTCCGTCTTCTAACATCAACCTCTGCTTTATCTCCGTTGCGCGTTTCATTCAATCTATAAGAAAGATTCGATCTTTTTAATGGGTTTTGAAGATCAAGAAGAACAGAAACAGAGTCCAAAACAGAGTCAGAGCCCAGATGGTGTTCAAGTTCCACTTTCATGTTCCACATCTACACATAAACCATCATCATAACCATCATTATGTTCCGAAAGGCTGTGTCGCGATTATGGTGGGACACGAAGGAGATGAAGAAGGTCTACACAGGTTCGTGGTTCCTTTGATGTTCTTGAGCCATCCTCTGTTTTTGAGTCTCTTGAAAGAAGCTGAAGAAGAGTACGGATTCAAACACGCGGGCCCGATTACGATTCCTTGCCGCGTCGATGAGTTTAAGCATGTTCAGGAGATTATCGACGAGGAGACTCATCGCCGTCACAGTCATCACGGTAACGGACACAACTACCATCATCACCACCACCACAACCATCTGCCATGTTTCTGAAGATCTGTACTTACGATTTGTTGGTTTAGTTTGGTATTGGTTTGGTTTGACATATAATTGGGTATTGGTTTAGTTTTTCCATAATTTTGGTTTGTAGTTAGTGATGATGATGAAAAAAAGAGAGAGCAATTGAATATGAATTCTTCTCATCACGAATGTAATAAGAGGAATACGAAATTTCAACTTGTGGTTGTGGGATATGTATTACTAGAATAATATCCGCGCTTTGCATGATTTTTTTCAATATTGGTTTTGTTAAGCCAAAATTGTCAAATTTAACCATATTTACTAGATTTTGACCCGCGCTTTGGCTTAACATTGTCAAATTTAACCATATTTACTAGATTTTGATCCGCGCTTTCAAAGCGTTTTTTACTTCGTCCTTTGCACTAAAAGAAGAGATACAAAAATATGATTCAACCACAAACCTATTTGAATGTAGCAGACAACAGCGGGGCTCGAAAATTGATGTGTATTCGAATAATAGGAGCTAGTAATCGCCGCTAACCGTGAAAACGGGGTTGTGGGAGAGCAATATATTAATTATTTTGCTTTTCTTGAACGAATTCCAGGCTCGGTTGGTATATTTTCTTCAGTTTCGCCTTCCACCGCTTCCAATTCACTTGTTAATTTGTATGACCATTGAGGAACTTGTTTATTGATTTCATGGAAATCAATAAAATTTTTTATAAGAGTTTGATCAGCTAATAGCCCGTCGTGCGGGCCTCCTGCTGGGGGCCCGCTATGCCAAGCCAAAAGCGAGAGAAACCCCATCCCTCTCTTGTATCTATCTTAAAAAATTTTTTTTATTGAAACTTCGGGAAGTACTTAATCACTGCTTATATACCTGGTATTGGCCATAATTTACAAGAACATTCTGTAGTCTTAGTAAGAGGGGGAATGGTTAAGGATTTACCCGGTGTGAGATATCACATTGTTCGAGGAACCCTAGATGCTGTCGGAGTAAAGGATCGTCAACAAGGGCGTTCTAGTGCGTTGTAGATTCTTATCCAAGACTTGTGATCCGATAACTAATCAAACTTATTTAAATCTTCCTGCTATTCTCGATTTCCTTAAAAAGGGCGCTCAACCAACAGATAGATATCATATTTATGGAATACGATTCACTTTCAAGATGCCTTGGTGGTGAAATGGTAGACACGCGAGACTCAAAATCTCGTGCTAAAAAGCGTGGAGGTTCGAGTCCTCTTCAAGGCAAATCGGTGAGAAATAAAAAAAATGATAATGATAATCAAATCGCACCATCTCTGTAATAAGTAAATGCCTCTTTTTCTAAATCAAAAATTGATATCTGATATCAATATAGAAATAGAATATAATATTTTATGGAAATAGAGAATAATATATTATTGAATATGGAATTCAATATATAGATATAGAATAAATATATTATTAATATATAATATAATAAAAATAAAAACTTGTAGTCTTCTTTTTTATGTTTAAGAAAAAAAATAAGCAATTCTATAAGGTTGAATAAACATTTCCATCAAAACTCCTTTGATATAATTGCTATGCTTAGTGTGTGACTCGTTGGTTATCCCCATTCATAGGTCTGAGATCCACATCTATGAATTGAAAGGTCCGAACGATCAACCCTGCAGTTTACATTGGTGCAAATCCAATCAACTCCATTTTTTAGAAAACCCCCAATGATAACAAATGGTTATCAATTAAGCGGGGGAAATCCCATTTTTTATTAAAAAGATTCGCCATCTTTTTTTCAACAATGTCTTTGTCATTCGATCCACTAGCGTTATCATCTTGACTTGGTTCTGATTTCTCTATTTTTTAAGTTTAAGAAAAGAATACCGTTTCTCCTACCCGTAGATCCGATCCATTAGTTCGTAGAGCTATTTACTCGATTGCAGACATTTCTGGAACACCTCTAATAGAGGGACAAAGAGTAAATTTGGAAAGAAAACGAGATTGTATTAAAAAGTAATCTATATGGAACGCGCAACGCGCTTATTTGTGTCCAAGGTCCCGGATATATAACTGCTCGAGACAATAGTTTTACCGCCCTCTGTGGAAATCGTTGATAATACACAGCATATAGCTACCTTAACGGAACCATTGGCATTGGAAACACATCACATTATGGCAAGGTAATGTTTCACAGTTTAATGAATCTTCCACTTATTTGATGGTAGTGTTTTGTAACAAAGAAAGTCACAAGTAATATATTGATATCTATAATATATTGATATCTATATGGATATCACTTTAGTGATAGCAAGGCCGATTACTAGTAATCCTTGCATTATTATAAAATTGATTGATAATCTATTTTTGATTGTAATTTTTATTGTAAAAAAAAGATGACCCCCAATCACCAATCCTGGCATGAATTGATAAAGATCCAATAAGTCCCACATTGATTCCTTCAGACGTGTCAATGGGGCAAATACGCCCATAGTGACTAGGATGGATATCTCGTATTCGAAAATTAGCAGTTCGCCCTGTTAATCCGCCAGGGCCCAAATAACTCAACTTTCGGAGTGGCCAAATTCTTCACTCAGCGAAAACAAAATAAAAAATGTGATTGATAAAATAAAGACAATCTTTTTGGGATCTGCGTGCTCCCTGGTTAGAACCTTTAAGGGGTCCTAATGGTTTGGACTTAAGTAGGTTGAAAAAAGACATACAACCTTGGCAAGAACGACGTTCTGCAGAATATATGACTCATGCTCCTTTAGGTTCCTTAAATTCTGTAGGGGGCGTAGCTATTAAGCAAGTCCCCGAGAGGGCTTAGTTGATCGGACGTGCTCCTACGGAACCAAGGTCGAAACGATTGAGAAAAATCAGTCATTCACAACCACTGATGAAGGATTCCTCGAAAAGTTAAGGATTAGTAATCTGTTTTAGAAAGGATTCGATCTTATACAATGGGACTCTATCTTTATTCTCGTCCGATTAATAAGTTCCACCAAGGATCTATCAGATTCCCGTAGTA